>CM038680.1:625408406-626759723 GCA_021605205.1 Aegilops longissima | reverse complement strand
ATAAGTGTCTCAACTTTAGTACAACTTTGCACTAAAGTTAGTACAAAGTTGAGACATTTTTTTTGGGAGGAGGGAGTATGTGAGATGGTGAGTCTATTGAGTATAAAAGGTGTCATCGCTATCGAGTAGCGAGTACCAAAGTTGAGATGACTAGTTGATATGACTCGACATGATATGACTGGTAGGGGAATTTGTTCTTAGCAACACACAAAGTGTTGAGCTTGTGTGATCTATATGTGCAAATTCAGCTATTACGTTTGGGAAATGTTTAAAAACTGACTTCAGATTTTTTTTGTTTGTAAGAGATTTTCCATGCTCTAAAGCGAAAATTGCCAGTATAGTGCAAAAAATGGTAGAAAATTTGCCACGTTGCGCAGAGCAAGTGACATGCGTTCAGTCGGGATTTGACGGTCCTAACTCCTAAGGCGTTCGCTGGGATCTTAAAAAGAATCTGACATTTGTTTGTTATACCAAAGTCCTTACATTTTGGTATATCTTATTTCACGTTTTCCCCTAAAAACAACAACGATTACACCATAGACGCACACATTCACACAACACCTACCAAAAACAGAATCGAAGCTGTGGGGCTTTAAGATTTACGAAAATCACCACAACCGTCTCACACTGAAAGAAAAAACCTACACTTTCTACATTTAAATTTCCGAAGAATTTGCGAACTGAGTCTATCTTAGATGATTAAGGTCTGAAGATTTGACAGTGGTGCTCGTATTTTTATGGATTTCTTCCAGGCTTTACGACGATGTTTGTTTAGTGGGAGAAGACGCTCACATCAAATGCGGTTCAAAAATTCCAAAGAACTTTGTTATGCAGTTGCCAAAAAAAAAAAATCCAAGTTATCCACGTGTCACTCTAATGGCACGATAAGCACGACGAAATCCGGCTCGTGCGCGTGTGGGCGGAGGCAAATCCCATCCAGGAGGCGGAAGCGGAGCCGCGCACCACCCGTTCCGTTATTCCCTCACCCACGAACGAACCGAACCGAACCGACCTCTCTCATTATTGCCCCGCGGCCCCCGCCGAAGCGCCCCCACCTCCCCTCGCTCCCTCCCGGAACTCTCCCCCACCCACCTCCCTCCGTCGCCCGCGGTCGCTGCTGGCTTCCAACGCACGCGGCATCCGAATCCGCACCGCACCCGATCCCCCGCGCCACTTGTCCCTCCCCTCGCGCCGGCCAATGCCCGCCCTCCGGTGAGATGGCGCCGCCGCGCGGCGGTGCTCCCACCCCCTCGGATTCCCCCCACGCCATTTATTCCCCCCCAACAGCGTCCCGTCATCCCCCTCACCCGCACCACCCCCGCTCGCCTATTTAAGGCCCAGCGATATGCTCTCCAGGAGGCCGCTCGCCGCCGCTCTACGCCTCGCGCCCCTATCGCCTCCGCTCCTCCTCTTCTTCGCCTCCTCCTCCTCCTCCTCCTCCTCGTCCGCCCCCGCCGCTTCGGCTTCGGGCCCCAGAGGTGCGTGCTCCTGGGCATTCGTTGATTCGGGGGCGTTTTTTGTGTGTGTCGGTTTCGCGCTTAATTTTAGCGATGCCTGCGTTGGCCGTTCCTCTCTAATTTTGGTGCTCTTGAATTAAATACGAGAATGTTGGTCTTGATCCGAGGCCAGTCCTGCTAGGCTGTCGAGGGGCAACCCAATTCGGTTTCCGGTCCATGGGCGAATGCTGAAGCACAGTCGTGTATGCTTTGCTCTGCTTTCGTGCCGAATTTCGTGGTTCGTATCCGTTTACGATGAGATTTTGGGATTCGTATGTATGGCTTGATCCGCCCCTTTTTTTCCCCCTGAACTGCTGACTATACTCTGGAATTCGTTTCAGTTTGGCTGAATTATGCAGTTTAAATCCTGTTTCCTGATCGTGTCGTTATGCTAGTCTGAATGTGGCAGAGCTTCAGTTATCCCACGTTTTTTGATCGGTCGATCGCTTGACTTTCACCGACCTTTGTTAATTCCTGGTTGAAACACGGAGTTCTACCACTGAATTACAGTGTCATATCTCTGATGTACTTTGGTCTATTCTCCTCGTATCAGGCTGCAGTGCTCTAAGGATGGATAGCGGCGCTGTGGAACCAGCTTCAACGGGGGCAATCTGGTCAACACCCTCGGTGGAGCCGAGAAGCATTTCCATCGGGAAGCAGATATTCTGCAACAGGTCTCTCAACATGAGGAACATCACCGCAGTAGGATTTGATATGGACTACACTCTTGCGCAGTACAAGCCCGAGACATTTGAGGCCCTTGCTTACCATGGCACCATCGAGAAGCTCGTCAAGGATCTCAACTACCCTGAGGAGGTTGATGTCAACAGTCACTTCTCCCATTCTATGTGATTTTAGATTTGATATAGATACTTGGATCTGTTGTTGTCTCTAGGATTTCATGGTTGCCTCAAAGTAACTTAATAGTTGCATTTAACACAGTACCAACATCATGTCGTTACCTGTTTTGACTTTTGAGCAATATTCCCACCTGTGACAGTCCATGATTTGGACCGTGAATTTTGTTCGGTAGTATAAATGCGTGAAATTTGTTGCTGCTCTGAACCAAAGAATTTTGTGCTAGTTACTGCTATTTATCTTAGGAAGGATCACTAATTACTGCACTAATGTAGTAGCAAAAGATTCATACTATCAAGTGACTATCAGTTTATTACACAAGTGCGGAATTCTTTGTGAAGGACATTTAGTTTTCTTAGGACTAGCAATTTGATGCTGAGACTTGTAGGCTTAATACTCTCTTGGCTTGCAAGTTTTTGTTCTGAATTGGATTTACTCTGTTTTATTCTGCAGCTGTTGACATGGCAATTTGACTGGAAGTATATGGTCAGAGGACTAGTTCTTGATAAGAGAAGAGGAAATATCTTGAAGGTCCGCTGCATTTGCTTGAACTCACTTCACTTTGTTGGCTGAAAATGAACTTGTGATACATAGAAACAACATTACTCTGTCTAATAAAAAATGTACATGGTTTTGGATATTGACATGATCTACAAGGCGAAACTTTGACCATCAGTTTCTATGAAAGTACATTGCTACAAATAAAAATGTTTATTCACTAAAAACATATTCCATATCAGATTTAGTAATATAAATTTCATGTAACCATTGTTGGTAAAAAAACAGTGCTGGTTAAACTTAAGAATGTTTGACTGATCTCTTAAAAACCTTTTGCAAGCAGTGGGTGTAGGATCTAAATTAAAGAATAATGAGAACAAGATGCAGGAAACCCATGGGAGGACAGGGAGCAATTTTTTGTATTTAGCAACAAAGGGGTCATATTATTTACAAAATCAAAGTTCCATGTCTACATTGATGCCTGAAACCTTTTGTTTGTGCTTGCATGATACTAGTGCCGACCTAATTTCTACCTTATTGTTTTTACTTTATATCTAGTTTTCACTTTAAGATTGCATGTTGTAGTTCCCTATTCATACTTCTTGACCATTGAAAACACCAATTGTTCACTAAGGCCCTGTTTGGTTCCATTAAGTCACCTGACTTAAGTCAGGTGACTTAAAACCAGTGACTTATAAGTCAGGCATGTTTGGTTGTCACCTGACTTATAAGTCATCTGACCACACCTTCTCACCCAATCAATGACCGAAGAGATGGTGGGACCCACGCAAAAGGGGTGACTTATAAGTTGTAAGTTGGGGTGGAGCAACTTATAACTTATAAGTTGGGGTGACTTATAAGTTGGGTCTGTTTGGTAAAATAAGTCACTTTTTTCACTTTTCGACTTATAAGTTGGTGACTTATTTGGAACCAAACAGGCCCTAAACACTTCCCATCATGTTGAAAATATTCAATCCTCTCTTGATGCAAAAGTTCTGTATGATGGGAGGCAACTGTTGAAGTGTATATGTGGATTTCCTAGCCCTTTCCATCAGTTTGGACCTTTGGTTGCATTGGCTAGTGCATGAAGCTTAACAGCAACAACACAAAATAGACCTAGCATAAATTAAATTGCCACTGCTTATTTACTGTACTTGCTACTGTTGGTTAATTTTACGTTTATACTTTCTGAATCAGTGATCAGTTTAACTGCCATTTTAACTATGATGTGCAATATCAGATGGACCGGCACAAGTATGTAAAAGTTGCATACCATGGATTTAGGGAGATGTCAAAGGAAGAAAAAGTTGCTGCTTATGGGAGTACATTGATAAGGGATTCCTTCGATGAACCTGATTATGCCCTTATTGATACACTTTTCTCACTGGGTGAAGCCTATCTGTTTGCTCAGCTTGTTGATTTCATGGACAGCAATCCTGCAAAAGTACCTTCAGGCACTGAGTATGATCATTAGATCCATATATAGTTATGATTCTTTCACAAATGATTTGAAAATGATTGCAACGTACCAAATGTGTATGGATATTGGCAAGCATAGGTGAAAATTATGCTTTCACGTATGTTTGTCTATTCATTTTCCTCTGTTCCTCTGCCTATATACGTAAAATATTGGACAGACATTTTATTCCATGTATTCTGATCGTCTTCCATTTTACTCGTATTGATATGCTAATGTACTTGCTACCTTGGATTATTTTGTTGTTACAGCTATGCGCATATGTATAGAGATGTGAGGTCTGCGGTTGATCTGTGTCATCGTGATGGAACTTTAAAACGAATGGTTGCAAAGGAACCTAGCAGGTAGTTCTGTATAATCTTAAACAACCATGTAGTGGTTATTCTAGATCATAGTGCTAGGCACAACAAAGAGTGGACATCATTTTGCTTTCTTTTTTGCAATAATTTGGTATGGTTCTCTTTTTGTTTGTTCACGTGCCTATAGACCTGCGTATATTTCCCCCATTGTTTATGATGTAAGAATTTATACACTTAGGTTTTAACTGGCACAGCTGATTTGTGTGTTCAAACTTGCCAGGTATATTAATGAAGACTTGGCAATTGTGCCGATGCTTCAAATGCTTAGAAAATCTGGACGCTCCACATTCTTGGTGACAAACAGGTATGCTCTTATATCATTTCAGGTTTGATAGATGTCCACCCAAACTGAGGCAGTTTATTTGATGGACAAAAGAAATAATTTGATCATTTTTGTCTGGCTGCATTTTGTCTGTCTCTTACTATCTGGAGATGAGCTTGTTTATGCAGTTTATGGGACTACACTGATGTTGTCATGAACTACCTATGTGGGCCATATATGTCAGATGTAAGCTCAAGTCACAACCACAAGTGGCTTGAGTATTTTGATGTTGTTATAACAGGCAGGTTGGTATATCCTTTTTTTTTGTAAATTTATGCTTAGTTATCTGCCTTCTCAACTAAGCCCATCCTTTCTGAACTTTTCAGTTCAAAGCCAAGCTTTTTTCATGATGATAATCGAACAGGATTGTTTGAAGTTGAGCCTGATTCTGGGAAACTTCTAAATGCTGATCTTCAGGAAAGTAAAGTGGTTTTAATGTCTTACCCGTTTCTATGAACCATGTTTTATAATATATGTGTTCTTTATGTAGATTGGAAGCCCAAGATCAAGTCAACATCAGCCAAAACCAATTCACAAAGTGTACCAGGTACTTGTTTTCCTGATTCTGGATGTGTGTAAAACTCTAAAAGTAGAATACAAAAATCTCTCTTATTACTTTCTAATAGTGCAAATGTCTACCTGGTCAATTAGCATTTCATGAATGTACTTGTAATGGCTACGCTATGTATCTTGCTCTAAAAAGCGAAGAAATTATTTTCCAGGGAGGCAATGTTGGTCATCTTCACAGACTACTTTCTGTTGCTTCTAGTTCGCAGGTAACTTCCTGTACTTATTATACAATCTGTTGTAGGTTTGGTACATGTTAGCTGTATTTCTCTGTTTGTGGCTGGTTGCAATGAATTTCCTGTTTACTTGGAATTCCAATAATCAAATCAAATAATGCAATATCTTACCATATAGATCCTCTATGTTGGTGATCACATATATGGGGACATACTCCGCAGCAAGAAAGTTCTAGGTATGTGTTATTCAATCTATAATGTTAGTACACTTGCAATCGCCACCTGCTGTTAAATTGATTCAATTTGGTACTTTTGATTGTGCGGAAGCTTTAATGATGTTCTTGTATTTTATAGATAAAAATACACATGGCAATTAGCGTGCATGCTTGATCAATTCAAGTAACTACACAGCACCATCCAATGAGTCCTAAGTGCCTTATTATTTTTCTCTGCACTCATCATCGATGCTGCTGATGGTGTCAAATTCAGTTTGAATAGCAATGCTTAGTTAAAAAGTCGGCCTGTGTTACGGATGTCCTCTGAGTTGTGGTTGGTGGCCGATTCCGCATTTCACTTTCCATTTCTCCAGTGATTATGTGCTGTGTTTATTTAAAAGGTTGGCGGACTATGCTGGTAATACCTGAGCTGGAGCAAGAGGTGAAGCTTCAATCAGAATCAAAGTCTACTCGAAAGGTATAGATATATTACTCAGTAATCCTGAAAATGACTTTTAGCAACATATAATAACTGGGCACAAGCTTTAACAGACTTAACTTTGCATGATTCGCAAATAGCAGTCTGTAAGATTTTCATTGTGGTTCCACGAGATCTTAGTGTTGCACCAGAACTGTTGCCTTTAGAACTGCAGCAAAACTTGGTGGCACAACAGCTTTCTAATGGTGGTAAATTTAACTAAACTTGATGACCACAAGTTGCATGTGACTGTTCAGATTTGCATGTTAAATTGGTTATAATCTTGACCAGGAAAGGGCCTTCTGTGTTTGTCTCTCAGATTTCAATACAGTCTAATAAGGTTTGTGTCAAAACAAGGAGTTTGTGAGGATTATTAGAACTGAAACCTTTGGACTATAGGTGTTATTTGCGGCCAGCACTATTGGCCCTGCATGTTAAATTGATTATAGTCTTGACCCGGAAAAGGTCTTATGAGATTTTGTCTGAGATTTGAATAGTCTAATAAAGTTCGTGTCAGAACAAGGAGTTTGTTTGGATTAGTTGAAGTGAAACTTCACTCATGATTACACCCTAGGGATGAATTTTAGTTGGTATATCTGGCCTGAAAGCTTTGCAAACTCAGAAGTTTCCCCTCACATAGGCACAATGTTCTGAGGGTGCTTGCACATCACAAGTACTATGAGAAGAAATTGAGCGGCAAATCAGATTGTTTCTGTATTCATGTTAAGAAAGCATAGCAAAAGGGCGATGAACTTCTTTCTAAAAATATATATATTCTCCATTGGTTAATACATCATTACGGGAAAATTTAGGCAAGGTGCACATGCAAAATAAATATCTCATTTGCCAAAACATTCGAGTTTATTTTCCCTTTATCTGTTGTTTCTCTGTTGAGCTTCCATGTTGTCAATCTGTGTGTTGGCAATCTTCTTAATAGCTCTTTTTATGCTTGTCACCCTACTCAGGAGCTTAGACACCTTAGAATGGAGCGCGATTCAGTTGAAGACACGATCCATCGCCTTGAATGGTCTCTTCAGTAAGTTGATCACTTTTGGTACTTTTCTGCCTTTTGAGTCACTCACATTTAATATGTTCTTGATTCATCGTTTAAGGGTTTACTTGAATACTTCTATAGATGAACCAAAATTTATAGGAATGATTTTGTGAATCATTACAATTTTTATGCATATGGATCAAATCATCAATGGAAGTAACTCATTACGTGCATACACCAAATACCAAATAGGGAAACTCGTTTAAGGCTTGGACTTTTGAGACTACATTTAATGATCGTGAAACAGTGTTCAGTAGGGTCATAATTCTTTATTGAATGCAAAGAGAGTACTTTGGAACCTTCCTTTCAAAGACGTGCTTGATGTAACCTGCATGTCCATGGAATGAAGGTCAGAACATGGATGGTAATGATGTTTCAGATGCGAAGCTCATGGTTGTGCAAGTTGCAGGACATGTATGCTGGTGCATACTGCTGCTGAATGTGAACTACTTTGTTTCATAGTTGGCCGTCTTGAGATGAAACACAGTGTCGTCGCAAGCATGCAACAGCTTCGCTGCTGATTTGTTCATCTGTTCTCTGGTGAGTATCGGTCGCTTGTTGCGGCAGTGCTTCTGCTGTTGCGTATGCTCTCTAGTTTGGGTCTTGCAAAGAGAAGTGGCCTCAAGTGAACGGAGATGCTAGGGCTGTTAGCGTCAATGGATCTAATGTTGCACAAAAAATATCAATACACATATACAACATGACACACACACCTTTATGAAAGATAAGATCAAACAAGAATTTTTTCACTCAACTTGTGTTCTTTTCTAAATCGGTTGTATGTAGCTGTTATAGGGGTTTAGAATGCCATCAATTTACATATGTGAACAAATACTTGGCAAATAGTACGAAGCATTGAGATTTTATGCACATTAACTCTGTGCACACTCTTAAGAAATTCTCTGATACTTCCACACTAATTTTCCTTAGGGTATTGAATTGACCATTCAAATGCTCCTAGAATAATTCAAATTGGCCCTCGTATGAATGGTCAAGTTGTACCCTTGAAGCTTTAGTGTGAAAGCATTGGACATTTTCTTAGAGCGTGCATGAAGTTAATTGGTGTGTAACTTCATAATGCTTTGCTTGTTTTTTGTCCACATATTTAAATCATTCGCATTTAGAACCCTCATGAAAGATACATATGACTGATGAATAAACCAAGCCAAGTTGAGTTGAAACAATGTTTGCTTTTTGGTCGTCTTTCTCAAGTGTGTGCGTCTATTTGTGTATGCGTGTTTGAAATGTCTGTCCATCGATAGATCCTTTGGGGCCAACAGCCATGGCATCTTTGTTCATTTTTTATCACTTCTCTCTGTAGGAGACATACCTGAGAGCAAACGCAGAAGCAGAATCACTGCCACAACAAATGACCACTTCTCACCAGCGGTGAGGCTGCTGTGTGCTTGGAGCGGCACCGTGGTTGATCTCAAGACAAGCAATTCTAAGACAAAGTAGGCCACATTCAGTAGCAGCAACCACCTTCATGTTCTTCTCTTCTTTGACAGCCTACTCCTCTAGCAGAGCCCCTCCCCATTTGAGTCGTGCTCCACTGCCCCTCCCCATTTGAGTCGTCACTGTGCTAAACCCCACTCTTATTAGTGTGAAAGAGCAAGTGGTGCAGCACATTCCAAGTTGAGTTGCATTTGCAGCGCGAGAGATTTATCATTCACGCTCTTGCACAGTTGATTTACCTCGGCCCTTCCTCTGAATCTTAATCTTTTCCGAGAGTATTTGTATTCCGCATCGCCTTTCAAAAGGCTGAATGGTAAAATTCCTTGCTTAGGAAATTCAATTTAAGTTGAATGTGATGCACCGACCAATTTTTTGTTTCAAACAGATGGGTTTTTTTATGCTTCATTTTGTTGCTGCAGCATGGGTCATTTTCCAATTCAATGTCCGTGCTGTCTCTTTCCAATTCAATGTCCGTGCTGTCTCCAATTGGCCAATGGGTTGTCCAGATCCTGCCTCTGTAGCTTTTTTACCACCACAATATTGATCTCTGCGTCCTCGATCAATGATCACGTACATTCTTGGCTGCGCGGTGGCATTTGGAATGCTCAATGATTATGTCAGATGCTAATGCCATCACACACACTTAAGGATGAAAAACGACGTGCTTCAAGGATCTGTCAAATGCTTTGTGAAAAACTCTGCTTGGTATTCCCTAACTTTGTTGAACTTTGTTTTGCTAACTTATCAAACAGAGAAGGGATTGGGAACGGGGGTTGTGATTAGACTATTAGAGCCGACGAAACTCAGCAAGAAAGCCAGAGGGAGGGAGCATTTAGGTCGAAGGTAAAAAAGGAAAGAAGGTTGCAAGCTGCTGGCATCGCTTGCAGGAGTGTTGCTCTAGGTCGGCAGCATTTGGGCTAGTAGGCAAGGAGGAATGGGTGGCCTCTCATGGCGGATTTTGCGCCGACCTTCCTGTCTCCAAGCGGCAGTAGAATCCGACGTTGATGGTGTCTGAAATGACTTATGCAAGCTTGTTCCAAAATGTGTGACCTCTAACTGGTCATCACCCTGGAGGGCTTGTTCCAAAATGCAATTTACCCTTTAATAATTATTTTTTGAAGAAGACAACATGGCACAAGAGTAATTCAGAAGGCGCACATATATTTGTGCCTTTGCATGCAAGGTATGCAAAAATCACAACAATGACATTAATGAGGTGATGGGCTTAATATGTCAAGATCAAACTTTCTAATCATTGTGCACACTTTAATGTGAAGTTAAGTGTTAAGCGTTCACTTGCCTAACGCAAAAAAAAATTATGGTCAAAGTGCAATTTTAACGTTTACAACTACCCAGTACCATTTCTGTGTATAGTGCATAAAACAGTTCTGCTTGGTTATTTTTATTTTATGTCTAAATCATTATGTCCAACCTCTTTGTGTTTTCTAGATTTGAAGATCTTACAGAGAATGAGAAGGGGAAGTTGTTATCTGAGCATGATAATCTACTGGTAAGTTCTTGTTCTGTTTTAGTCTTGTTGGTTGGTGGGTATTTGGAAGAAATTAGTACTCCTTCCGATCCATATTAATTGACGCTGGTTTAGTAATATGGATCGGAGGGAGTAGTTGTTTCACATGAATCTAACTGGTAGCATCTACCGTGCCATTTGGACTGAAAAAAGCGTAGGATTGGTGAACAATATGGTAGCCCTGCATGACTCATGCTGTATCCACTTCTAGCTGGCTTGCTTTTTAACTCGTGGTAGTTTTTTCTCTGATTGCAGCAAAAGCTGAAGGGTATCCGCTGCCTTCTCCGAGATGCTCAGATGCAACATCATCAGAAGGTAATTTGTCAAGTTACATAACTTTGTGATCACATTCATCATTGTGTATCATAGTTCACAAAATTTGGGTGATATGCTTAATCGTAGAAAATATCCTCTGCAAAAAAATCATAACTGTGTTAATATTCTGTGTCTGTCCAGTTTCACAAGGTGTGGGGACAGCTTATGAAGACTGGGTACCAAAATTCTCGGTTTGCTCACCAGGTGATGTACCTGTAAAAAAACACGACAGTAATTTTTAGCAGTCGACTGATATATTCTACTTTTGCTTGTGTCAACATTCCACAGGTCGAGAGATTTGCGTGCCTATACTGCAGCCAAGTTACAGACTTTGGGTTGTATTCTCCCAACAAGTATTACCGTCCGAGTGAAGATTACATGCCCCATGAGTTTGATGTGCTTGGCCTGTAGAACTAGTTTGTGTTCGTGCGGAATCGAAGTTCTCCCTTGAGGTGTAGGTTGCAACAAGATATGGGCACAATTTTAGCATGATACCGAATAACAAATGTTTACCACCTCACACAATGGATGAGGTCTACGGTCTACCTGGTGAAACTTCACCCATTTTACATGTTTATATACTATAGTTGCTGATAGGAAATTTTACAGGTTTCCCGCTTTGTACATAACATGTTCTAACAGGGGGCGAATGAAACCAATGTTGAATGTTGATCATTC
The DNA here is from genome assembly GCA_021605205.1 of Aegilops longissima. Classification (NCBI taxonomy): domain Eukaryota; kingdom Viridiplantae; phylum Streptophyta; class Magnoliopsida; order Poales; family Poaceae; genus Aegilops; species Aegilops longissima. The sequence goes on along the minus strand of CM038680.1, from coordinate 626,748,247 downwards.
CAACTTTCAAAGTAAATAATTTAATTTGGTTACTCCGCTTGCCTATGCTCATCTGAATTTAAAGTGGTGTGTAACAATTGATAATCCCAATGAGGTCTGTAACTCCTAATGAATTTTGAGGGCCATTTGGTTCAATGTTTAAAAGGCCGAGCCATTTGTTTCTCACGAAGCTGTGTGTACTGGTTTGTTCAAATAGCTGGAAATGCTAGAGCTTGACACCACTGCAGCCGCATTGGTTAATGTGTGACCTGACCATACAGAAGCCCAACCCTAACAGCTCTTTGTGAAAACAATATAATTCTTGGCTATCTTGAGGGTGAACGACAACCTGGAAATGTTAATGCTCCATTGGTAAGCAGAGATATGGGAAGCTAGCAAAAACATGGGCTAGTTAGAAACTTCAGGTATGTAAGTTGACCTGAATTGTAATTGATCATAATCCTTTAATAGTTGATACAAACAAAGTTAGGCACAAATCCTTTAGATTTGAACATAGCTGGCGGCTTTTAAGAGAAGATTTTTTAGAATAGGTGGAAAGAATCTGAAATGAACCTATCTAGTTTAGATGTGATGCAGAAGAAGTTGAAGAAAGCAAGTATTTGGAAGGACGGGGAGAGAAATCTAAGAGGCCAAATACTAAAGGACATGGTAGATCTAACAAATGAGCTAATATGGCTAGGAGTCGTCGTATTCAAAGCTCTCTATGTGAATCTTTGGAAGAAGAGCAATAGTGGCATAGGAGATTAAGTGAAGACGGGTTGCTTAAGAGGGACAACAACACTAGCTGCTTTCAGAGAACTACTAAAGAAGGAAAAATTGTATTTTCTCCTTGAATATACATCAACTGCTCATTTGCTAATCGTGCTACTGAGTTTTACAAAAACTTGTTTGGTCCTGCTGAAGGCTTTACCTGTAGATTAAGGAGTGATGTTTGGGTTGTCCATGCAAAAATATTTGAGGAGAACACCAAGGAACTTAGTAGACTAGTGAAGACGAAATTAAGAATGTGATAGATGTGACGAAAACAAATAGGGCTGGAGGTGTGGCTGGATTTTCCATTAACTTCTTTTCAAACTTGTTGTCCTTTTATTAAAGGTGAAGACGATGTCATGATGTGCTTAGTGGAATTAATTTTGGTACCATTACACTTGTTCAAAAAGGGGCTAACACTGACAAAATACATAATTTTGTTTAAGCCTTCAAAAAGTCATGGATGAAAGGGTGACACCATATATGGAGAAGCTAATCTCTGTGAACCAGAATGCTATCATGAAGGGGAGGAACTAAATGGATGGAGTTATGTCTCTGAAACTGGACTTTGGAAAGACATATGATAATGTTAGTTATGACTTTCTGTTTCATAGCCAATGATTTGTGGATGAATTGCTTTCATACAGTTGTGAAAGGATTCAATGATTTGTGGATCAACCCCACAATTAATGTTAAATTGATGTCGTGGGGAATTTTTGGCAGCTTCAAAGGTTTGAGACAGGGAGTTCCACTTTCTCCTTTCCTGTTCAATATTGCTGCAAATTGCTTACGAAGGATGGAATTATGAAGAATGCTGATGATGCTATTCTGTTTATACAAGATGATGTTGACAATGGAAAAAGAAAATCTGAAACTGCTCCTATACCTGTTTGAACAAAGGTCTGGCTTGAACATCAATTTTCAAAAAAGTGAGGTGTTGATGGTTTTGTGTGATGATGAAAGAGGACAGATGTATCATGTATGATGATCTCTTAAATTGCCAACCTGGATGTTGGCCTATCAATCAAATATATGGGTTCCCAGTGTGTGATAGTGGGCTGCATGTAGTTGATTGGGTGTCTGTTGAGAAAAAATATATACAAAACATTGGATGACTCGAAAGCATGGGACTCTATCCCTTGGTAGTAGAGTGAAAATAATAAATGCTTGCCTTACTAGTATGCTAGTATACTATTTCTCTATGTACAGGTTCTCTAAAACAAATATGGGAACAATGGAGAAAGCTATAAGAAAGTTTTTTGGCAGTTGAGTAATAAAAAGAGGAGAGATACCACATGGTGAGGTAGTCTATGATATGTAGGCCCAAGAAGAAAGGGGGTATGGCATTAGAAAGCTTGAAAGATTTAATATCGCCTATGCAAATGGTGGTGGAATCTAGTGAGCAAAAAGGGGGTGTGGTAAGAGTTAGTTAAGAAAAAAAGAATGGCATCATGTGGATTAAAAGTATGGTTAGAGATTCTCCATGTTGGACCGATATGTTGAAAGTTCAGCAATTATATGCTAGAGGAAGAGCTGGAATTTTGAGGAATGCCCAACGAATTGATTTTCGGTGTTATGCATGGTATGATAATACACCTCTAAGCGATTAGTTTCTCGAGCTCTTCTTGATTAACAATGAAAATGGAAAAACCGTGAAACAGATGGCTGATAGTGGGTGGAGTTTTACTTTCTGAACATGGCTAAGAGTGAGTAGATGATCCAATTACATAGGTTGAGGATCATGTTGCAAAATGTCAACCCAACTAGTGGTGATGATTCTCCTTGGTTGATCTGGAACAAAAATGGCAAATTCACTATCAAAACCATGTACAATCATCTGTTTGATGCTGGTCCCAACATATTCTTTAAACACCCGTGGAAAGCTAGAATCCCACTAAAAGTTAAAATTTGTCCATGCCTAGAACTGAGTGAATCTGCTACTTTTCTTTTGCTCTTTTGCTACAAAATATGTTTGGGGTGTGAATGCAAAGCATTGGTGCTAGGAACGAACCTGGTCGTTTCTCGCAATACTTCAGGTGGATCCCACCTTCTTACCTAGAAGAAGAAAAATACAAATTGTGGGTTTGGTTGTTATATGCTTGACTATCTAAAATTACGCAACCAAGCATGATTTGATAAGAAGCTAGTTCAATTTGCTTCGGAGTTCATATGATATGCTTCCGCGTTTATGCAATATTGGGCAGGTTTACAAAACAAAGGTGATCATGCTGCGCTGGAACAGGGGGCAGCTACTTTGCATGCTAGGGCTTTGGCGTTGCATGACATGGGCACGCGAAATGAAGGGGCGATGTGATGATGATCGAAGCAACCAACCAAGAGGATGAAAACATTGATGATGCGGTGGAGGAGAACCGATGAAGATGACTAGCTGGAGAAACTGTGGTTGCCCTTTTGGTTTGGTGATGTGGTTTGGGGATTACATGATACCCCTTCTAAAAAATTCCTTGGTGCCTAGTGTGGCTTGTGTTGCTAGTCTTATGTGGCAATGGCCTACATACTTTTAGCAGGCTTTCTGTTTTTTTGCTTTTGCACCAGGATGCTATTTTTTATTTCCGGTTCCTTTATCTTTTGATAGTGGAACCCGGTACATGATGGATGGCATGAAAAAAGTTGGAACCTTACATGCTTATTGAAATGGTTTAGCAACATATTGAATTGAAAATGTATCCATTAAATACTAACATGTCAAGATTTTTACACATAATTTTTTTCTTGTGAATAAATTTTGTGCTTAACTACTACTCCCTCCGTTCCCAAATATAAGTCTTTCTAGTGATTCCAACAAGTGACTACATACGGAGACAAATGAGTAAATCTACATTCTAAAATATGTCTACATACATCGTATGTTGTAGTCCATTTGAAATGTCTAAAAAGACTTATATTTAGGAACGGAGGAAGTATTACCTAACATTTCTGTGGGAACAATTTTACATGTAGAAGTCCTTTGGATCATGAGGCTGCTTGGTTTGATGCCAAAACTTGACAACTAACTACTTTGCCAACTAACCTTGAAACTTAGAAAGAAACTAACTAGCCTTAACTACCTAGTGCCTTCACAATGAACACATGCACAACTAATAGTCTTAATTACTAATTAGTGGTCGGAATAACAAATCAATTATCTAACACATCACTAATCTGACCTGCACAACCCAAGAGCCTATGTCATCTTCTTCAAAAGCTACATATTGCTCACAAGGGGCTCGACGATGGCAACAGACAGGTAAACCCATTGCTCGGCCGCAATAATCCTTAGTCATAAATGGTTTTGGGGACCTAACGAATGACATATGAATGGAAAAAAATAGATTGGACGGAGCTGAAATAGAAAATATCCCCAGATGAACCCCACCTAACCCTAGCAATTGAAACAGAGCAACTCACATCGCTACACAAAGAATCACTGTCAAATCCTTTGAAAGAGTCAGCCCTATCTCCCAATGAGACCACTGTGGTGGCGGCACCGATGGCGGTCAATTCAAGGCGACGACGATGGCGGGAGAAAGTGGAGAGAAGCGACTATATAAATGAAAAATGTAAGAGAAAAGAGGATGCCCTGTTAACCACACATGCAAACGCCCTATCGATTGTCGCCCGGCGCCGGCTGTTTTTAGCCAAGGTAGGCCCAACAAGTCAGAATTGCTATTAAACCGAGCAAAACGCCGAACCAGTGCAATGTGTTACATACGAGCTCCAAAAGTGATGGTTTTGCGTCGTTTTAATCATGAATCATAGTACGTGTTAACCTAGCTTCAAATGTGGTGGTTTTGCATATTTTGCTTCACCTGGGACGCTTGTAGGTTGTTACAAGCCATAATTGCTTTTGGAGGCCGAGCTTCATGGAGGCCTCCAAATGCAAAATTCAAAATTCTTGAAAATTCATATTTTTACATTTCAAATAATTCAGAAAAAAATACAGAGATAGTTGAAGGCATAGTGTACAAGTGTGTAAATTTTCAGGACGAAATACGTTGAAACGAGGACTGTGAAAAAAGACAAATCTGGGGCTTTTTAACACATGATACTATTCATCCTCTCAGACCATGAATTTGTCTTTTTACAAGTGGCATTTCAACGTATTTCATCTTGAAATTTTACACGCATACGCCTCACATCATTGTTTACTTGTACAAAAAAAATCAGATTTTTTCAAAACCAAAATTTTGAATTTTTCAAAAAAAAAAAAAGGCCAGGCCGAGAGTCAAAACGCCATTCTCGTTACAAGCTGGCTTCAATGAAATGAAGTTGTTATCGCATAAGTTCAAAGTATGACCGGACGCCCTAGTCAAGTCAGCGTCAATGCATACATTTTTCCTACACAACCACTACCCACTCTTCGTTTTCTATGAGCAACGGTCCAAAAATATATATAGATTTAAATTTGGAGCAGGCAGCAAGGCCTGAAAAGTCTTCGAGGGGTGGACGTTGTGCTCCCTGCTCTCAGCTGCATAAAGGCAGAGCAGTTTCCAAAGCCCGTCTCGCCACTAGGTAGCTGCAGAGCAGAGGAGGGCCTTCGTTCCAATAACAGATCTGCGGAGCATCCATCACATTCACGGGCAAAAGATGTCTTCGCCGGTGAAGGTGTTCGGGCACGCGATGTCGACGAACGTGGCGCGGGTGCTGCTCTGCCTGGAGGAGGTGGGCGCCGAGTACGAGCTGGTGCCCGTCGACTTCCTCGCCGGCGAGCACAACACCCCCGAGCACGTCCAGCGGAACGTACGTGACCAACATCACTCTCGCCGCCCATCTCTCTAGTCTCTATTCATGTCAGTAGCCACTTATAGCCGCCGCCGATGATGACCGTGGTCGGGTTCCTTGCAGCCATTCGGGAAGATCCCTGCGTTCCAAGACGGCGACCTCGTCCTGTTCGGTGAGTCCCCTCGTTAGCCCATCCACATCATCATTCCATGAATTCCGTCATCCTGTCTCACCTGCTCGATCGATTGTGTGCCACCAGAGTCGCGCGCGATCGCGAGGTACATCCTCCGCAAGTACAGGACGCCGGGCTCGCCGGACCTGCTGGGGGAGAACGGCGGCGCCGAGGAGGCGGCGATGGTGGACGTGTGGACGGAGGTGGAGGCCCAGCAGTACCACCCGGCCATCTCGCCCGTGGTGTTCGAGTGCATCATCTTCCCCGTCATGCGCGGCGCCAAGACGGACCAGAAGGTCGTCGACGAGAGCCTGGAGAGGCTGAGGGGGGTGCTGGGGACGTACGAGGAGCGCCTGTCGGAGAGCAGGTACCTGGCCGGGGACTCCTTCAGCTTCGCGGACCTCAACCACTTCCCCTTCACCTTCTACTTCATGGCCACCCCGTACGCGGCCCTCTTGGACGAGTATCCCAGGGTGAAGGCCTGGTGGGAGGACCTCATGGCCAGGCCCTCCGTCAAGAGGGTCTGCGCCAATATGCCTACCAAGTTCTAATTCCATCACGTTGTGTGTGTGTGTGCATGTGTGGAAGTGAATTTGCTGTGGAATAAATGAACGAATGAATGTCATTGCCCAATATGTTCTGTTTTGGTAAATTTCTTCTGGGCAAGCACACAGAGTTGCGGAGCATGTTGTCATGATTGTGGTTCTATGTCTGAATATGTTAGGAGATGTCGATTTGGTGAAAGGTTCAGGAGATGATGCTTCTTTCCATGCCAGATCGATCATGCCGCCTGCTCCTGATCCACATTGTCGTCGCCATGTTCCCGATCCACACTGTCGCCACCACCTAGCTTGCTTGCCTCCGGCGGCCGGACCTAACACCATCGGAGCCGCACGCCCTCATCTTCTCCTCCTGTTCCCCAATAGCCCAACCACCTGCCGAATAAGTAAATTTACCGGTTGCGGGAGGTACCGGTTAGGAATCGACCGTCCATCAATTTCATCTAGATTGGTGAGACCAGCTGGTATAAACATGCAAAGCATTTTGCACCACTATACTTTACTTATACGGGCTGACACACCTGACAGCTTTTCAGAGAAAAAACAGTGTGAGGCTGGATGGCCGCATGCATGTAATATTCTCTCTCTCCCACATATAGACTTGGGTTTTGATTTCAGGACCAAAATTTAAATGACTGATAACTTGTCAACCGTATTTCCGCTTTTGTAAAATTTTATATATCTGAAACCAGGACGACAAGACCTTTCAAACAAGACCAATCTTGGATACATTTTGACTAGTTTGAATTTTATCTATCATATTTCAATTTTAGTTCATTTTGACTATTTCACTCGTCTCAAACGACTAATTTCATTCATTTCAATTGGAAAACATGTTTCAATTATTTTCCAAAATGGATTTCAATTGAAAAACTATCGCACTCATTTCAATAAACAGATTTTACTCACTCCAAACAAAGTATTTCACTGATTTGAAAATACATATTTCACTCATTTACAAAACACATTAGATTCACCCATGGAGGACTGATTTCACTCATAAAAAATATAAAGATTTTAAAACAATATTTCGCTCGTTTCAAGAAACTAATTTCAGAAAGCATATTACAATTATTTCCAAAAAAGTATCACTCGTTTCATAAAACATATTTTGCTCATTTCAAAGAAGTTTTGAAATAATCAGCTTCACATGTTTGAAATAACTAGTTTCAAAATTTTGAAATAACTAGTTTCACGTATTTCACACCGAAAAAATGTGGCATGTGTATTTAAAAGGATTTCACTCATTTTAAAAATTTGGTTCCATTTATCTCAGGAAACTAATTTCACTTACATAATTAGATTTCACTCGATTTAGAGAAACACATTACACTCACTCAATTGTAATACTATGTTTCACTTGTTTCAAAAACTGATTTCACTCATTCCAAAAGATAGATTTCACGATTTCACTAGTTTTAGAAAAAAATACACCCATTTACAAAAGAGTGAGATATGTATTGAAAATGTGAAATTACTTACTAAAATATATTTCAATGTGGTAAATAACAAACTTTGACTCTTTTCAACACTGTAATATGCAAACTTGACAAAACACAATGAAATATGTTTCATATACTTAAAAATACTAATTCATATAAAACTGATTTTATTCATTTCAAAAGAACTGACTTCACTCATTTCATTAAACGTATTTCATTCATTACCAAAATGTTTTGAAATCATCAGTTTGACATGTTTGAACAAACTAGTTTCAGAAAACTGATTTCACCTATTTCAAAAAATAATTTCACTAGTTTCAAAATCGATTCCAATTATTTCAAATAAGTAAATTTGAAATAAGTGAAATTTAAATTTTAATATGATTGAAATAGAAAAACTTAAACTAGTTTAAATATATTCAAAATTGGTCTTGTTCTACAGATCACATGTTCAGGAATTTGAATATATAAAAAAATTCAATAATAGAAAATTAGTGTTAGAGATATTGTGCATCTAAAATTTTAAACAAAGATAAAATGGATGGATTTGTGTGTGTGAGAGAGGAGAGATTATGCATTCATGCATGCATCCGTACCGTTCCTGTTAAAGACACTATATCATTCTGACATTGATTAGACTAAAATCAGAAATACAAGAGATCTTTTGCAATGAATACTTACATATACACATGCACATGGTCCCACAACTTTAGATGTGGCAGCACCTCATTGGTGGGAAGATCACCGGTAGCTCCCGGCTCCGATAAAAGACACTTTGCGAACCACCTGCGCCCTTGCCATCTCTCCATCTCTCAATAGCAGGTTGAGCAGAAACGCCTAAAATGGTGTTTGGTTGTAGGCCTGTTCTATGTAGATGCAAAGTGTTATTGTTTGGCAACATACAAAATATGTGGTCCCGTAACCTCTTGTTCGAGTGTTGAGATTGTCAACACACACAGAGTCTTATCGCAGAACATTGTCATAGGCGCATCATAGTCATACGTGATTAAACCATAGTCTTAACATTAACAATCGAATGCAGAAGTAAACTAGCACACAACATCAAAAGATAACACCCTACCGGTCCAGGGAAAATGCTTCATAGTGCGGTTTGAACGCGATCACCTTGAAGGTCACGAGGTACTTGCTTTCAGGCCATGATCTACGATGAAGTGGGGCACCCTTTATCAAGGGTGAGCCTATCGTTGATGGATCAGAATGTGGTTTTCTAGGCGCGGCCGATGTTCATCATCATCACAACCTCCGGTTGGATGGTGGCCATGTGCTCCGTGAAGCCAATGGACATTGACAGGCACTCCACCCATGGAGCAAGAATGACCTTACAGAAGTGCGTCGGTCCCGAGTCCTCATGGAAATGCCCGCAGTTCCATGGCCTCTTATTGGGGGCCCTTCTAACCTCTAGCAATGCCTTGCCCTTCTTGAAGTTGACCGGTGGAACCTCGTTGACCATCGAGGAGTTGAAGGAAATATGCCCTAAAGGCAATAATAAAGTTGATATTTATATTTCCTTATATCATGATGAATGTTTATTATTCATGCTAGAATTGTATTAACCGGAAACTTGATACATGTGTGAATACATAGACAAAACAAAGTGTCCCTAGTATGCCTCTACTTGACTAGCTCGTTAATCAAAGATGGTTAAGTTTCCTGACCATAGACATGTGTTGTCATTTGATGAACGGGGTCACATCATTAGGAGAATGATGTGATGGACAAGACCCATCCATTAGCTTAGCATAATGATCGTTAAGTTTTATTGCTATTGCTTTCTTCATGACTTATACATATTCCTTTGACTATGAGATTATGCAACTCCCGAATACCGGAGGAACACCTTGTGTGCTATCAAACGTCACAATGTAACTGGGTGATTATAAAGATGCTCTACAGGTGTCTCCGAAGGTGTTAGTTGGGTTGGCATAGATCGCGATTAGGATTTCCCACTCCGAGTATCGGAGAGGTATCTCTGGGCCCTCTCAGTAATGCACATCATGATAAGCCTTGCAAGCAATGTGACTAATGAGTTAGTTGCGGGATGATGCATTATGGAACGAGTAAAGAGACTTGCCAGTAACGAGATTGAACTAGGTATGAAGATACGACGATCAAATCTCGGGCAAGTAACATACCGATGAAAAAGGGAATAACGTATGTTGTTATTGCGGTTTGACCGATAAAGATCTTTGTAGAATATGTAGGAACCAATATGAGCATCCAGGTTCTGCTGTTGGTTATTGGCCGGAGATGTATCTCAGTCATGTCTACATAGTTCTCGAACCTGTAGGGTCCGCACGCTTAACGTTCAATGACGATTTGTATTATGAGTTATGTGTTTTGGTGACCGAAGATTGTTTGGAGTCCTGGATGAGATCACGGACATGACGAGGAGTCTTGAAATGGTCGAGAGGTAAAGATTGATATATTGGACGATGGTATTCGGACACTGGAATAGTTTCAGAGTGGTTCGGATATTTTTCGGAGTATGGAGGGGTTACCGGACCCCCCCCCGGGAAGGTAATGGGCCTACATGGGCCATAGAGGAGAGAGAAGGGAGCCCGCAAGGGGTGCCCCCCATGGGAGTCCGAATTGGACAAGGGGGAGGGGCGCAGCCCCCTTTCCTTCTCCCTCTCCTTCCCTTTTCCCCCTCTGAAAGAAAGGAAAGGGGGGCGACTAGGATTGGGAGTCTTAGTCGGTTCCCCCCCCCCCCCCATGGCGCTCCCCTTGTGGCCGGCCTCCTCCCATCCTCCTTTATATACGGGGGCAAGGGGGCACCCCATAGCAGATCAATTGTTCTCTTAGACGTGTGCGGTGCCCCCCTCCACAGTTTAATCCTCCGGTCATAGCATCGTGGTGCTTAGGCGAAGCCCTGCACGGATCACATCACCATCACCGTCACCACACCGTCGTGCTGACGAAACTCTCCGTCAACACTTTTCTGGATCAAGAGTTCGAGGGACGTCATCAAGCTGAACATGTGCTGAACTCGGAGGTGTCGTACGTTCGGTACTTGATTGGTTGGATCGTGAGGATGCTCGACTACATCAACCACGTTAAACTAACACTTCCGCTTTCGGTCTACGAGGGTATGTGGACACACTCTCCCCCTCTCGTTGCTATGCATCTCCTAGATAGATCTTGCGTGATAGTAGGAATATTTTTTTGAAATTGCATGCTACGTTCCCCAACAGTGGCATCCGAGCCAGGTCTATGCATAGATGATATGCACGAGTAGAAAACAAAGAGTTGTGGGCGATCATAGTCATACTGCTTACCACCAATGTCTTATTTTGATTCGGTGGTATTGTTGGATGAAGCGGCCCGGACCAACCTTACATGACCACGTTCATGAGACCGGTTCCACCGACAAACATGCAACTTGTTTTGCATAAAGGTGGCTGGCGGGTGTCTGATACGTCTCCAAAGTATCTATAATTTTTGATTGTTCCATGCTGTTATATTATCAATCTTGGATGTTTTATTATCATTTTATAGTCATTTTATATCATTTTTTTGTACTAACCTATTGACATAGTGCCAAGCGCCAGTTGTTCTTTTCTGCATGTTTTTTACATAGCAGGAAATCAATATCAGACGGAGTCCAAATACAATGAAACCTTACGGAGATTTTTTATGAACCAGAAGGAACATAATGGGCCCTGGCTGCGCCTGGGGGGTGCCTCGAGGGAGGCACAACCCACCAGGGCGCGCTAGGAGGCCCAGGCGCGCCCTGGTGGGTTGTGCCCACCTCGGGTGCCCCCGGACCGCCTCTTTGCTCTATAAATACCCCAATTTTCCCAAAACCCTAGGGGAGTCGACGAAATATTCATCCAGCCGCCGCAGAGTCCAGAACCACCAGATCCAATCTAGACACCATCTCGGATGGGGTTCACCACCTCCATTGGTGCCTCTCCGATGATGTGTGAGTAGTTCTTTGCAGACCTACGGGTCCGTAGTTAGTAGCTAGCTAGATGGCTTCCTCTCGCTCGCTAAATTCTCAATACAATGGTCTCTTGGATATCCATATGATGTAACTCTTTTGCGGTGTGTTTGTTGGGATCTGATGAACTTTGAGTTTATGATCAGTTATATCTTTTTATATCCATGAAAGTTATTTGAGTTTCTTTGATCTCTTATATGCATGATTTCTTATAGCCTCATATTTCTTCTCCAATATTTGGGTTTTGTTTGGCCAACTTGATCTATTTATCTTGCAATGAGAAGAGGTGCTTTGTAGTGGGTTTGATCTTTCGGTGCTTGATCCCAGTGACAGAAGGGGAAACGACACGTATGTATCGTTGCTACTAAGGATAAAACGATGGGGTCTACTATATAGGTAGATCTTGTCTACATCATGTCATCGTTCTTATTGCATTACTCCATTTTTCTATGAACTTAATAAACGAGATGCATGCTGGATAGCGGTCGATGTGTGGAGTAATAGTAGTAGATGCAGGCAGCAGTCGGTCTACTAATCTGGACGTGATGCCTATATAATGATCATTGCCTGGATATCGTCATGATTATTTGAAGTTCTATCAATTTCCCAACAGTAATGTGTTCACCCATCGTTTGCTATTTTTCTCGAGAGAAGCCACTAGTGAAATCTATAGCCCCTGGGTCTCTTTCTCATATTATTTGCCTTTGCGATCTATTTTATTTTCTCTTTTTATTCAGATCTATTAAACCCAAAAATACAAAAATACCTTGCTGCGTTTTATTTTATTTGCGATCCATTATTCAATCTACTACAACTTATTTCCCGTCCCTGCACCGTTTGAGGTGCCGTACCCGAAAGGAATTGACAACCCATTTAACACGTCGGGTTGCGAGGTGTTGTTATTTGTGTGCACGGGTTGTTTACGTTGTGTTGCTTGGTTCTCCTACTGGTTCGATAACCTTGGTTTCATATCTAAGGGAAATACCTACCGCCGCTGTGCTGCATCATCCCTTCCTCTTTGGGGAAATACCGACGTAGCTTCAAGCGACGTCAAAAGGAATTTCAGGCATCGTTGCCGGGGAGGATCTTCAACATATACCAGGTTCCAAATCACAATCTCATCTCCTCGCAATTTACATTATTTGCCATTTGCCTCTCGTTTTCCTCTCCCCCACTTCACAAAAATTTGCGGTTGTATTCGCCTCCCTTTTCGTTCGACGTTTTCTTGCCGGATCTGTTTTTGCAATCTTATTCGCCGTTATGGATAGCTCATCCTCTATTGCGTGCACTCCCGAGAACAAAGTTCTCAACTTTAAACAAAGGGGAGGAGAAATTTTTAAAGATGCTTGGTATAGAATTTGCAATGCTCATAATAGATCTATCCGTAAGCAATCTACTGTTGTTCTTCTTTGTTGTTTTTACGTTGGCATCACCACTTGGTATAGATTCGTCCTTGGTACGATTACCGGTGGAAATTTCTTGATGTGTCCTTCTCTTGATGCTTTTAATGCTATGGGAAATTTAGTGGGCTCACCACCTCTTATGATCAATGAAACAACTTTGACTCTTGAGCATGTTATGGAAAGACTAGATGCTATTGAAAAGAAAATGCTCACGAAGATCATATGGAAATTATAGATAAAAATATGCATAATTTTGCCACCAAGGTTGGGTCAAAAGCGGGAGAAAATTTGAAGTTGTTAAAAGAAAAGGGTGCCGTAATCCATGAGAGAATAGAAGAAAGCCCATCTTGGATTGATAAACTAGAAGAAATCTTTAGTAATCTAAGCACGGCTTTTGCTTCCACTAAAACTATCGAAAAAACTCCCATAAAGATTGGCAAAGTTACTCAAATTACCAGGAACAAGGGTGCAACTTCTAGTAATAGTAATAAAGAAGATCTTAAGATGATTAGTATTCACCCGGATTTTGTTGAAGTGATAAGAGATCCTTTTTGCAAGAATGAATTCTCTAAATTTATTCCTAGAAGTGTTGTTATTGAAGATCTTTATGCCAAATATTTGAATGATTCTAAGTGTTTGATTGAAGAGTTGGACAAGGATGACAAAACTTAGATCCTTGCTTTATGTCTAGCTAAGGGCGTAAAACTATAGCGCTTGTTGGGAGGCAACCAAATGAATAAAATTTATTTTTGCTTTTTGATTTCTGTTCTTGTGTATTTGCATAATTATGCTACTGGTATGATTGTGTTTTAGTTCGTGTTTGTGCCAAGTAAAGCCTTTAGGATCTTCTTGGGTGATAGTTGTTTGATCTTGCTGAAAAACAGAAACTTATGCACTCACGAAAATAATTTTAATAAATCACATAAAAGTGCTTTTGCCCTGATTCTTTTTTCAGAAGATTAATATACAAATTACCCTGGTCATCCTAATTTTTTAGAATTTTTGGAGTTCTGAATATTGAAATAGTCAGATTACTTGCTGCATCGTTCTGCTTTTGATAGATTCTATTTTCTTTGTGTTGTGTGCTTATTTTGATGGCTCTATGGTTTTCTTTGACGAGTTTTTGCCATAGAAAAGTTGGAATACAATAGATATAATACAAAAACAAAATATGAATTGGTTTGATACAGTACTTATAGTAGTGGTTTGCTTTCTTATACTAACGGATCTCACAAAGGTTTTGTTGAGTTTTGTGTGATTGAAGTTTTCAAGTTTTAGGTTATCTTACGATGGATGAAAGAAGGATAGAAGAGCCTAAGCTTGGGGATGCCCCGACATCCCAAGCTATTATCCAAAAATGAGCAACCTACTAAGCTTGGGGATGCCCCCGAGTGGCATCCCCTCTTTCTTCTAACGACCATCGGTATTTTACTCGAAGCTATATTTTTATTCGTCACATACTATGTGTTTTGCTTGGAGCGTCTTGTATGATATGAGTCTTTGCTTGTTTTATTTTGTGTCTTAAGTCATCAACCCTTGCTGGACACACCTATTTGAGAGAGCCAAAATTATGTCATGACTTGTTAGAATTGCTCTCTATGCTTCACTTAAATCTTTTATGAGCTATGGACTTGCTCTAGTGCTTCACTTATATCTTTTTGAGCATGGTGTGCTTAGTATTTTTGAAGAAATGCTCTCTTGCTTCACTTAGATTTATTTGAGAGTTCGTAAAATTTTCAAGAAATTCTCTCTTGCTTCACTTAAATTATTTTGAGAGAAAAGAAAAAAATATGCTCATGATCTTCACTTATATTTGTTTGAGCTTATGAAAAGCAACACATGAAAATTAGTCCCAAAGTGATAGATATCCAAGAAGGATATAATAAAAACTTTCATGAAGATCATTGGACAAAATAAACTTGATTCTTAGTAATAGTTTTGATATATGATGATGTGATATGTGAGTTGTGTTGATGAGTAATTATGCTTTAGTAAAAATATTGGTGTTAAGGTTTGTGATTTCCTATGCAAGCACGAAAATTCAATAGTCATGCAATGAAATTATATCCTACTTGTGGTGCATTATTCGGTGTTAATTATGCTTAATGCTTGCTTATGAGATTATTCGTTTCTTGGTTGGTCGCTTCTCAATCTTTTGCTAGCCTTCATTTTGCACTAGGTATGACCTCTGTTTTGCCACATGAGTCCACTATATCTACCTATATGCGGTATTCTTTACCGTTCTAAGCAAATTTGCATGTGCCATCTCTAATTTTCAAAATAAACTTCTCTTTTCTGTGTTCGTTTCACTCGCGAGCGGTGAGGGGTGGCTAATATTTTCCATGATGGATGTGTTATCCTCACGATGAGTATTTATTCACTTGTCATTGCACGCGAGTAAGGCAAAGATTTTAGGGATGCCCAGTCCCAAAATGTGAAAATGAATTTACTTTATGTTGTTAAATAGTAAATTCCTTGGAAAGTGTTGGTATGGAGGGCAACCGTGGATACGGCTAGCCATGGAAAGTGAAAGTATGGTGGAAAAAGGAATAAACTTTATTTTCTGTTTGGGAACCGCCTATGATATATATAGCATGGAAAGTGTTGGGAACTCTAAGTCGTTTTCGTTGGTGGGATGGATACACCTCCCAAAATGTTTTTATCTCTAATTTTTCGCTTTGAGCTCTGGCACCTCTACAAATCCCTACTTCCCTCTGTGAAGGGCATTTCTTCTACTTTATGCAATTTTTATTTTGAATTTGAGTCTCCATCTTCCCTTATAAAAGCACCAACTAGGAGGCAATATGATCGTACTCGAGTATTGGGTCTAGCTAATATGCGAGTGTGTTCACGAATGGATCAACGGTTGAGCATGATGGGCTAGGGATAACTTATTTTAGCTGATATTTTGAATGACATGGTTGCTTGTTGATATGCTTGAGTATCTAAATTATCATGTCAAAACTAGACTATTGCTTTGAATCACATAAAAGTCCAAATGTCCATGCTTAAAGAAAAGATTATGATATGACATGTTAGGCATCATTCCACATAAAAAATTCTGTTTTGATCACTTACCTACTCGAGGACGAGTAGGAGTTAAGCTTGGGGATGCTGATATGTCTCCAACATATCTATAGTTTTTGATTGTTCCATGCTGTTATATTATCAATCTTGGATGTCTTATAATTATTTTATAGTCATTTATATCATTTTTTGGTACTAACCTATTGACATAGTGCCAAGTGCTAGTTGCTATTTTCTACATGTTTTTAAATCGCAGGAAATCAATATCAGACGGAGTCCAAATACAACAAAACTTTACGGAGATTTTTTATGGACCAAAAGGAACATAATGGGCCCTGGCAGCGCTGGGGTGCCCGAGGAGGCACAACCCACCAGGCGCACCAGAGGCCCAGCACGCCAGTGGGTTGTGCCCACCTCGGGTGCCCCCGGACCGCCTCTTTGCTCTATAAATACCCCAATATTCCCAGAACCCTAGGGGAGTCGACGAAATATTCATCCAGCTGCCGCAGAGTCCAGAACCACCAGATCCAATCTAGACACCATCTCGGATGGGGTTCACCACCTCCATTGGTGCCTCTCCGATGATGCGTGAGTAGTTCTTTGCAGACCTACGAGTCTGTAGTTAGTAGCTAGATGGCTTCCTCTCTCTCGCTGAATTCTCAATACAATGGTCTCTTGGAGATCCATATGATGTAACTCTTTTTGCGGTGTGTTTGTTGGGATCTGATGAACTTTGAGTTTATGATCAGTTATATCTTTTTATATCCATGAAAGTTATTTGAGTTTCTTTGATCTCTTATATGCATGATTGCTTATAGCCTCGTATTTCTTCTCCAATATTTGGGTTTTGTTTGGCCAACTGGATCTATTTATCTTGCAATGGGAAGAGGTGCTTTGTAGTGGCTTCGATCTTTGTAAGAGCCTGGTTTTTGGCCCTTTTCTTTTTCTTTTAATTTAATTGGTCTTTGCTCTGTTTTTCTTTTTGGAGTGGTTCTGTGGCCTTGCCACCTGGGAAATCATCTTCATTTCCTCTCCCAAGTGACTCACGATCCTCAAAACCTTGCCAAGATCATGTCACTTCACTGCTTTACCAAACCCTAAAATCTTTTTCTAGGGAATATTCCTTTTTCTATTAAAGGAATAACCCTTTCTGCCCTAGGTTGTGAGGCAACCTATATTTCCGTCCATCCGAAAATTCCCAAATAATTCTGATAATCCCTTTGGGTCATATGTT
This sequence comes from Aegilops longissima, assembly GCA_021605205.1. Classification (NCBI taxonomy): domain Eukaryota; kingdom Viridiplantae; phylum Streptophyta; class Magnoliopsida; order Poales; family Poaceae; genus Aegilops; species Aegilops longissima. Next base: position 626,730,976 of record CM038680.1, on the reverse strand, counting down.
GCGAAAATATGCCCAAACTTTCCTATCCTAGCCCAAGAATAACTCCCCAATAATTATTCTTCATTTCTGTCCAGAGTGGCATTTTGTGAAGGAAGTGCCACCTACCCAATCTTGTTTGCTCCCAAACTTGTTGGCAATTCTTTTATGTCCAAATAATTTCCTCATGCCAAAATTCAAATTTATTTGCCTAGCCAATCTTCCTCGGTGATTTTTCAAAGTTTCTGTTAGACAGAAGCCATTGTGAAGGAAGTACTAGCTAGGGTTATCCAAATGAGTTGAAACTTTGCATGCCTCTTCATGTGCTCATATAATTACCCTCCTCCAAATTTAAGCCCCATCCAATCATCTATGTGAGCACAGGACCAAATCTTTGATTCTGGCAATATTTCCAGGTCGTGAAGCAAGTGCATTTTATATTGCTTCAAAAATCCCGATAAATTACCAGATTGTGTCTACCCTAATAACATCTCTCTACCAAATTTGGCACCATTTAACTTAGCCAATATTTCTTCAAAAGTTTTGCAAGTTTCTGGTCAGTAAGGATGTTTGTGAAGCAAGTATCATTTTGGTAAATCCAATTGGTATGAAATTTTTACAGCATCATTGTATGACAAAATCATCATCCTATGCCAAGTTTGAGCTCAAGTTGATGCTCCATGTGGGTGCACCTTCCTGATTTGGTTTCTGACCAGATTTGGCAGTTGCAAAGCAACTATATTAAATCTTGATCCAAATCTTCTCAAAGCTAACAGGATTATAGTCCCTCCTAAGCTAATCATCCTAGACAACTCCATTGCTTCCAATCAAGTTCCTGTGGATCACCAGTACACGTTCAAGTTTACTGCAGTAAACTTCAGAGGATGATTACCATTTAACCACAGAGCTTTTCATCGATTTACCACCGCAGTTGAAACCTCCCCTGGAAGAACTTACCACTAGACAACAGGTTCCAGCCCATCGGCCCCGCTACATGCCAGTGCACGCGGTGACCGCATTAATGGCATAACAGTGTGCGCGCTCTGCTGCCGTTGGCCGCGCCCTGGATGGCTTCATGCTCGGGCCCCTTCCCCTCTCGTCGTCTTTGTGCGTGTGAGCGTGTCCGGCAGCTAGCCTGCATCGTCGCCGTCCCCCTAGACAGCTCACCCCCCCTCCGGCAGCTTCCTCACCGACGCTCGCCCACGGGTGCACTATGCTCCGTTTGGCTCCGAGCTCGGTTCGACCTCTTCCTCTGCTCTCCGGCGTCGTCTACCCCTCCGTGACCTCTGGATCAATGCCTCGTCGCGTTCCTCGCCCCTTCCCGTGACCACTGAGCTCGCCAGAGGTTTGGCGAGCTCGAGTGGCGGCAACCGACTCAGCAGCTTGCCCCTTGCCTATTTAAGCAGCCCCGGACCGCGTCTCTCCTCATCCACGACCTCACCTTCCTCCTAGATCCCGCCCTAGCCTCTCAAACGAGCTCGTGAAGCTCTCTTTCCTGGAAATCGCCACCATGGCCGCCGTCTCTGCTCCGCTCCGATTCCGGCAACCCCAAGCCCCATTCTCTCTTCCACCACCTCTAGTAGATCACCCAGCCACCAGAGCCTCTCCCGCAGCTCTCCGTTCGTCGCCGGAGTCGCCATGGCCTCGTCCTCAAATTCCGGCCGAAGCCCCGTGCACTGCAACCGCGGTTCTCCTCGATGCCGACCTCCCCTGGATGTCTGGATGGTCCAGGGTGGGCCTGCTGGTCATGCCGGTAGGCGGCACATCACGGGAGGTGGACGGAGACGCCGGCGGTCATCGTCGGGGTGGCCGGCCTCGCCTCTGCCTCAGCGCGCGTCGGGGAAGAAGATGGAGAAGGCCAGGAGGAGAGAGAAGCCGCGTGGGACCCGTGCGTCAGCCTCTCCGCATTGACCCAGTCGGGTGATGACATGGTTAAGTGGCGGGCCCCGCCTGTATGTCTCCCGCGTCGACCCGAACCGCTGACGTGGATTAGTGAAAGCGTATTCTTTGGAATACGTTTTCTTCCACTGAAAGCGCACTTTCTCTCTTCTTCAGCCACGAATACGTTTTCAGTTCAGTGAAAGCGTATTTTTCTAATTACCTTTCTGCTTTTCTGTCCAGGTGTAGCGACCAGACCTCAAACAGTCTGATCTCTGTGCATCAGTGTCATCCCTGGATCGGTAATGCTGACACGCACATTACTTAAGGATTTATAACAGAGTAGCAATCACACACTTATTACATCGAATGTCTCAAAAGAGAACTTGTTACAATAATATGGCTTAAGGCCATCTAAAAGCGATAACAGCGGAAGGCTTGGAAGATAAAGTGAGTCCATCAACTCCAACGGCATCACTAAGTGAAAGACAACGACCTATGGCACTTTACTCGTTGTCTGAAAAGTCTGCAATATGAAACGTTGCGGCCCGAAATGGGTCAGCACATGGAATATGCTGGCAATGTAACACAAGAGTAATGAACAGAATAATTGCTATCACTACATGCATATATGGCTAGTGGAAAGCTCTATGGTTACAGTTTTGCATAAAGCCAATTTTTCCCTACTACGAAGGAATAAATTTTAGTTAACTATCATGGTGGTTGTTAAACATTGAGAAGGTTCCTCCAACTCAATCCCAATTAAACATCATCATTAAACCCAATCAAATTATATTTAGAGTGATGAGATCAACATGATAATCCAAGAACCAGATACTCAAGATGTCCATAACCGGGGACACAGCTAACCATGATTCGTTTGTACACTCTGCAGAGGTTTTTGCACTTTTCCCCACAAGACTCGAATACATCCATGGTCGGAGAATCGAGACACAGTCTTTCTGAAACAATAACTTTTTACTCGGGTGGGCAGTTACACCTACTTTCCCTACATCGCTAGCCCACCCTTGAAAGAGGTCTTTTAGCGTACTCAACTATGCTAGAGCCCATAATAGCTTGTGGCTGCACACGGATGTTTCTAGCATTAATAATCTTATGATCCCTTTGAGCCTGAGTGGCGGACCGTAGGATGATCACACGGGTACTCAGGGATATCCTAGGACAACACTGGATTCTCCAGGTGCCCACAAGCAATCCACCCAGATGTGTATTAAAGTTGCCACCTTAAGTTGAACCATTAATTAACAATCTCACATCTGTCATGGATACACTCAAACCAAACCCACGTCTACGAGCATAGCATGGCAATATAAGCATAACGTAGAAGTAACTCCCAAGGGTTTGATAGTAAACATGGCAATAGGTTCTACCTCATCATCTACTTCCCAAAACCCACATGTTAAATCATATCCTAACCATGCAATTGTTTGAGGATTGATCTAATGCAATAAAATTGGGTAGTAAAGAGGTATGATCGAAGTGTTACTTGCCTTGCTGATGATCCGAGAAACCTAGAGATTCGTAGTAGCACGCTTCGCACTCCAGGTACTCTACCGCAAACAAACAAGCATACAACTCAGCTAGAAGCACGACTAAAACTCAAATAAGATATCTAACCAGAAAGTTCAACTTAAGAACTCCGGTTTGCAAAAAGAATCAAATCAAACAAAGCAACGAAACTCAAACTACGAAAGAAGCAAGATCCGTTTACTAATCTGGACTTAAGTCAAATTTTACAGTAGCAAAATCTTGTTTAAGTTCGTTAAACAGAAAGAGGGCTTCGAGACAAAAATCTAGGCGCTTGAATCGCCTGATTTCGATAAACGAGCGAAAAGATAAACTAAAACGAATATCAGGGCAGAAATCACGATCGAAAATAATCGTGGAAAAACCCTGGAAAAAGAAAACTGACGAACAAGCTAACGAATGAACGTTCGCTGTCTGCGGCTAACCGGTGAAAACCGTTCGTTAAAACGAACATACGAACGGGCATTTGCTAAAATAACTAAACCGAGAAAAAAAATAAAACTGATCTAAAATAAAATAACAGTGGGTTTACTAAAAAAACCGAACGATTTTCCGACGAAAACCGGTGGCTACCTCGGGACGGGCGGCGGCGGCGGGGTCGGCGGTGAGGCGGAGGCGGTGAACAGGCGGCGACGGCGACGTCTGGGCATGCGGCAATGACAGTGGCAACAAGCAGGCTGACGGCGGATCGGGCGGGGCGGGGTTAGGATTTGGGGGCGGCTCGGGCCTCCACTTAAAAAGGCCGGCCGGGCGAAGTCCTAGTCGGGCACGACCCGGCTAGGTCTGTTGACTTTTTTTTAAATAATTTGGCGCAGAAAAACAAATAAAAAATACCAATCGAACTCCAAAAATCCTGAAATAAATTTTCCCTGTCCTCTAAAAATATAGCCGACAAAGTGAACATTTATTTGGGCCTATAATGCAATTTTGAAAAACACATATTTTTCTTAATTAAAAAAAAATAGCGATAAAACTCAGAATAAAATTCTTATTTGATTTTAATATTAAATCTCCAATATTTCTTTATTTTGGGGAAGTCATTTTATCCCCTCTCTTTTATTTTCATGAAGGAAATATTCGAAGAGAAAATAATTAAAATCAAGCGATCCTCTTTTCAAAATATGAGAAAACTCGGATATGAAAATAACAAAATCCCCAACTCTCTCCGTGGGTCCTTGAGTTGCATAGAATTTCTAGGATCAAGTCAAAATGCAATAAAATATGATATGCAATGATGATCTAATACATAACATTCCAAATTGGAAATTTGGGAATAAAATATGATATGCAATGATGATCTAATGCATAACATTCCAAATTGGAAATTTGGGATTGTAACATCACAAATTTTCAATTTGGAATGTTATACATAGACCATCATTTGCATATCATATTTTATTGCATTTTGGCTTGATCCTAGAAATTTCACGCAACTCAAGGACCCACGGAGAGAGTTGGAGATTTCGTTATTTTCATATTTGAGTTTTCTCAAATTTTGAAAATAGGATCATTTGATTTTATTTATTTTATCCTCAATTATTTCTATTATAAAAATATGAGAGAGGGAATAAAATGACTTTCCCAAAATCAAGAAATATTGAAGATTTAATAAAAAATCAAATGAGATTTTTATTTGGAGTTTTTCGCTATTTTATTTGAATTTAGGAAAAATGCGCGTTTTTCAAAATTGCATTTAGGCCCCAAATAAATGTTCACCTTGTCCGACTTGATTTTATAAGCCGGGGAAAATTTATTTCGGGATTTTTGGAGTCCGTTTAGTATTTCTTTTGTTTATTTTTCTGCGTGAAATTATTAAAAAAAACGAAACCGACGTCGGGCCGTGTTCGGCCAAGACTCCGCCTGGCCGGCCCCTTTATATAGCGCCGCCCAAGCCCATTTGCAACCCACCCGCGCCCCAAACCCTAGCCCGCCTGCCTTGCTTGCCTCCCCTTGTGCCATGCATGCCATGCATTGTTGTCGCCACCTCCCGGACCCCCCCGTCGCCGCTGACCACCTCCGCCCTCACCGGAGCCCGCCGCCGCCGGAGGTAGCCACCGGATCCGCCGCCGGTTTTCGCCGGTTAACCGCCGGTTTTTTTTAAAACCGTGGTTTTTTTATTAGATCGGTTTTAATTTTTTTTCCGGTTTAGTTATTTAGCGAACACCCTTTCGTTCGTTCGTTTTAACGAACGATTTTCGTTTTTTTTCGCAGACAGCGAACGTTCGTTCGTTAGCCTGTTCGCCCGTTTTTCTTTTTCTCTGATTTTCCGCGATTATTTCTGATAGCGATTTCTGATCCGATTTTTGATATAGTATAACTTTTCGCTCGTTTATCGGAATCAGGCGATTCAAGCGCCTAGAGTTTCGTCTCGAAACCCTCTTTATGTTTAACCAACTCAAACAAGTTTTTGCTTCTGTAAAATTTGACTTAGGTCCAGATTAGTAAACGAAGCTTGTTTCTTTCGTAGTTTGACTTTCGTTGTTTCGTTTGATTTGATTCTTTTTGCAAACCGGAGTTCTTAAGTTGAACTTTCTGGTTAGATCTTTTATTTGAGTTTTACCTGTGCATTAGATGAGTACTTATTGTGTGCTTGTTTGTTTGCGATAGAGTACCCGGAGTGCGCCGCTTGTTACTTTGAATCTCTAGGTTTCGCGGATAATCAGCAAGGCAAGTAACAGTTTGATCATATCCCTTTTCATACCCAGTTTTTATGCATTAGATCAATCCTCAAACATTGCATGATTAGGATCTAAGTAAATTGTGGGTTTTGGGAAAGTAGATGAGGTAGTACCTATTACTGCTTTATTTTCAAACCCTTGGGAGTTACTTTACGCTTGCTTATATTGCCATGCTATGCTAGTAGACGGATGGGTGAGTGTATCCATGATGATGTGAGTTTGTTAATTAATGGTTTATTTAAGGTGGAGACTTTAATACACATCAGGTGGATTGAGGTACCGGGTATTCCAGATTGCTTTTTTTGGACCGCCACCCGTGCTCAAAGGGATCATGAGATTATTCATGCTAGAAACTTCCGTGTGCAGCCACAAGCTACTATGGGCTCTAGCATAGTTGATTAAGTCGTGCGAACTCTTACAGTGGCAGGCTAGAAAATGTAGTGGGATGTAGGTGTAACTGTCTACCCGTTCGTAAGGTGCTAGCGCTTCTGAAAGACTAATCATGGTTAGCCGTGTCCCCGGTTATGGACATCTTGAGTATCTAGTACTTGGATTATCATGTGAATCTCATCATGTTACTTTAATTTAATATTGTTGGGTTTAATGATGATGCTTAATTGGGATTGAGAATGCTGTCAACCATTCTCAATGTTTAACAACCACCATGATAGTTAAACAAAATTTATTCCTTTGCAGTAGGAAAAAATTGGCTTTACGCAAAACTGTAACCATAGAGCTTTCCACCAGCCATATATGCATGTAGTATAGCATTACTCTTTCATATTACTCTCTATGTGTTACATTGCCAGCATATTCCATGTGCTGACCCGTTTTCGGGCTGCAACGTTCATGTTGCAGACTTTTCAGACAACGAGTAAGGTGCCTTTAGGTCGTGGTTCTATACTCAATGATGCCGTTGGAGTTGATGGACTCGCTTATCTTCCAAGCCTTCCGCTGTTATCGTTATTAGATGGCCTTAAGCCATATTTACTGTAATAAGTTCTCTGTTGAGACATTCGATGTAATAAGTGTGTGATTGCTACTCTGTTATAAATCCTTGAGTAATCGTGCATGTCAAGGACATCGATCCGGGGATGACACCGATGCCCACAGTCGATGTTTGAGGTCTGGTCGCTACAAGATGGTATCAGAGCACACGCTGACTGTAGGACACGACCACTAAGCTAAAGCCCTAGATCACTACTCTTTCTTCCCACTTCTGACTCCTCATCTTTTCTACTCTTTTAGGATGGCGGATGCAAGGAACAAGTTCATGCAACCGGATGAAGATACACCCATGGACGTCACTTGAAGGAAGTCACTAGATACCTGAACATTGGAGTACCAAGCTTCACCGGGACCTACAACACCACGTTACCGAAGAGGAGCGCTGGATGATTCAAGTTCAAGTTCCAGGAAGGACGTTCGCGCCAGTCACGGAGCCCATAGAGTTTTCCTTTGATGCACCAACCTGGAATCTAGGAAAGAGCATGGCAGCCCACATCACCATGGGACGTATTGGAGAAGTTTACCGCAATGATCTCAAGGATACTATGTACCAGATTTGTGGGCACCGAGATGAGCAATGGGAGATGACCAGCACCAGGAAGGATAGATCAATCGCAACTTTTATCCAGGAGTTAAACCAGCACATCCGACGCCTGGAGAACCAGATGTGCGCAGGCATGATGGATCTGCAGAAGGCCTTGACCAAGATCACGGAGCTAGAGGAAGAACTCAAGGCTACACGTGAAGATTACATGGAAGAAATCGAAGTGCTAGTGGAGAAGAATGACGACTTAACCAGGAAGCTAGGAGTTTTCATGGGAGACCCGCACCAGTAAGAGAAGACGACGATTCCACTTTCCCGAATAACTATATCATCATCGACGACACCGACTCGGACCCAGACGACAGCGATGATGACTATGTTGATGAAGCTGGAACAGATATCATGGAGTCTTCATCGGAGCAATTTTTCTAGTTGACCACCATAACAGTAGTAGTATTACCCTATGTATCTAGTTTAGCCCGAGCACTTTTGTAACGATAGTTAGACCGTTGTATACCTTTGTTTGAATTGATTGGAGTGATTTTTGTTTGCATTTGTCTCATGTGCATATGGGTAGTGTTTTCTCACTAGACCTCAATTCTATTTTATATTCTCATCTTCTCTAAAACCCTCAGATGCCTCCGAGACGCGACACCGGATTTGTTTTCCCACCGGAGATCGCTCAGTTGATTCAGCAGCAGAATGCTTTGATGCAAGCACTAGTACAGAACCAAGGCAACAACAACAACAACAACAACAACAACAACAACAACAACAACAACAACAACAACAACAACAACAACAACAACAACAACAACAACAACAACAACAACAACAACAACCCACCACCACCACCACCTGTTGACCATTTGACTCGTTTCTTGAGGCTAAATCCATCGGTGTTTTCCGGTACCACCGAGCCGATTGTTGCGATGATTGGATCCCCAAGGTTGGAAGGAGTTGGCCCACGCGGATGCAGATCGGAGAGAGTGCGTTTTGCCGCACATCATCTTGATGGACCTGTAGCATCATGGTGGGAGAATTACACAGCCACACACCCTATTGACACCGCCACATGGGACCAGCCACAAGCTTTCCGTCGCCCACGTTTCAGCAGGAGCTATGGCCATGAAGCGTGAGTTTCGCAACTTACGCCAAGGAGGACGCACTGTAGGCCAGTATGTGGAGAACTTTAGTAAATTAGCACGTTATGCCCCAGATGACGTTGCTACAGATGCAGCCAAGCAGGAGAAGTTCTTGGAAGGACTAAATGATGAGCTGAGCATGCAGTTGATGGTAGCAACTTTCAACAATTACCAGGAGTTGGTAGATCGTGCTCTTATGATTGAAGGGAAGCAGCAACATATTGAAAACCGCAAGAGGTAGTATGGTCAAGGGAAGTACAATTCTGGAGCTCAGCAAAAGCTATGCTTTACCCCGAAACCGGGAGGACAATTTCAGCATACCCATGGAGGAGGTACCTCGCACAATCATAATGGCTCCAAGAATGGTAACGGGAATGGAGGAAGCAACGGACCAAACCGCCCAACCATTCAACCCCAGCCAAGAGAGACCTGAGCCAAGTCACTTGCTTTAAGTGTCAGAAGACTGGACATTATGCCAATGAATGTCCTAAAGCCCAGAATGGAAATGCCAATGGAAGCTCTGAGAAGAAGCCGAACCCTTTCAACAGGGACAGGTGAACCACGTTAACGTGGAGGAGGTTGAAGCCCAGCCAGATGCAGTAATAGGTAAGTTTTTGGTTAAGACATTTACTGCAATCATTCTTTTTGATACTGGTGCATCGCATTCATACATATCACGGGGATTTGTGGATAAGTATAAACTGCCCACCAAGGTTCTTAGAACACCTATGTTAGTAAGCTCACCAGGAGCGGAGTATATGGCTAGTCGAGGATGTTTTCAAGTGCCTTTGAGCATAGGTAGGCATGTTTTCCCCACGGATTTAATCATTCTGGAATCGCAAGGTTTGGTCGTGATTCTAGGTATGGATTGGCTATCGATGTATGGAGGAAACATCGATTGCGCCAGTAAGTCGATTTTGCTTACCACCCTAGAAGGAAGAAGGATCAAGTATGTGTCACGGCATGAGCCGAAGAAGACACAAGTAAATTCCTTCTCAGGAGTTGTGCAGGAGGAAGTACCATTAGTGAAGGATTTCCCTGATGTATTTCCAGAGGAGTTGCCAGGCATGCCACCGGATAGAGACATTGAGTTTTTGATTGAGCTTTTGCCAGACACAGGGCCGATATCTAAGAGACCGTATCGGATGCCTGCACAAGATTTGGAAGAAATCAAGAAGCACATTAAGGAGTTACTGGATAAAGGTTTTAATTCGCCCAAGTTCTTCGCCTTGGGGATCGCCAGTACTTCTAGTGGAGAAGAAGGATGGATCATTGAGAATGGTTGTTGATTATCGAGGATTGAATGAAGTGACCGTTAAGAATAAGTACCCGTTGCCGATGATCAATGATTTGTTTGACCAATTACAAGGAGCCAAGGTATTTTCCAAGATCGATTTGCGATCAGGATACCATCAGTTGAAGATTCGAGAGCAGGATATACCTAAAACCGCTTTTACCACCAGGTATGGACTGTATGAGTATACCGTTATGTCATTTGGTCTGACTAACGCACCTGCCTATTTCATGAACATGAAGAACAAGGTGTTTATGGAGTTTTTGGATAAGTTCATCGTGGTGTTCATTGATGATATTTTGGTTTACTTGAAAAATGAAGAGGAGCATAAGGAGCATTTGCATTTAGTACTTGTGAAGCTCAGAGAAAATAAGTTATACGCCAAGTTTAGCAAATGTGAGTTTTGGTTGAAGGAAGTTGGATTCCTCGGACACGTTATATCCGGAGAAGGTATAGCAGTAGATCCCACCAAGGTTGTCACTGTGACAAACTGGGAAGCACCAATGACAGTTGGAGAGATCCGGAGTTTCCTTGGACTGGCAGGATACTACCGGAGATTCATTGAGAACTTCTCGAATATTGTGAAGCCTATGACAGAGTTATTAAAGAAGGATACCAAGTTCAATTGGACTGAAGAATGTGAGGCTAGTTTCCAGGAGTTAAAGAAACGTTTGGTTACATCACCAGTGTTGATTCTGCCAGATCAGAGTAAGGATTACGAGGTATATTGCGACGCTTCACGTCGAGGACTTGGAGCAGTACTTATGCAGGAGGAAAGAGTTGTTTCGCATGCTTCACGACAACTTAAGCCCCATGAGTTGAATTATGCTACACATGATTTGGAGTTAGCGGCCGTAGTGCACGCATTGAATACTTGGAGACATTTTCTCATTGGAAACCATTGTGAGGTGTACACGGATCACAAGAGTTTGAAGTACACCTTCACGCAGAAGGAGTTGAATCTCAGGCAAAGGAGATGGTTGGAGCTCATTAAGGATTATGACATGAGATTGCATTACCACCCTGGAAAGGCTAACGTAGTAGAAGATGCATTGAGCCGCAAGAGCCATGTCAATACACTAATGACCGGAGGTTTACCAAAGGAGTTAGCCGAGGATCTTCGAGAGCTATGTTTGGAGATAGTTCCGAGAGGCTATGTAGCAGCATTGGAGATTCAGTCTACTTTGATGGATAAGATCAGAGAAGCTCAGAAAATTGACAAGGAGATTGCCTTTATTAAAGAGAAAATGAGCAAGGGAAAAGCTAAGGGATTTCGTGAGGATGAACACGATACCTTATGGTTTGAGGACCGCGTTTACATGCCTAATGATCCGGAAATCAGGAAGTTGATTTTGCAAGAGGCCCATGATTCGCCGTACTCGATTCACCCAGGAAATACCAAGATGTATTTGGATTTGAAGGACACTTTCTATTGGACCAGAATGAAGAAGGATATTGCGGAGTATGTAGCGGTTTGTGATGTATGTCAGAGAGTGAAGGCAGAACATCAAAAGCCAGCAGGATTGTTACAGCCATTGCCGATACCCGAATGGAAGTGGGATAAACTAGGCATGGATTTTATCACGGGATTGCCCAAGACTCGTTCAGGCTATGACTCGATTTGGGTTGTAGTCGATCGTCTGACGAAGGTAGCTCATTTCATCCCTGTGAAGACTACTTACAACAGTGCCAAGTTGGCTAAGATATACATGACCAGGATCGTATGTCTGCATGGAGTTCCGAGGAGCATCGTATCGATAGAGGAACCGGTTTACCTCAAAGTTCGGAATCAGTTGCACGCAACTTTGGGTACCAGACTAGAGTTCAATCTGACTTTTCATCCATGAGCATGATGGATGCACCGAGAGAGTCAATCAGATTTTGGAGGATATGCTGAGACCTTGTGCACTAGATTATGGATCTAGTTGGGATGACAACTTGCCATATGCGGAGTTCTCTTACAACAACAGTTATCAATCTAGTTTGAAGATGGCCCCTTTTGAAGCCTTGTATGGAAGGAGGTGCAGAACACCATTGTCGTGGGATGAAGTTGGAGACCGCCAGTTGTTCGGACCAGATTTGATTAAGGAGTCTGAACAGAAGGTGAAGTTGATTCACGATAGGTTCAAGGTAGCCCAGTCTAGGCAGAAGAGCTATGCAGATTCAAAACGCAAGGAGACAGTTTATGAAGTCGGAGATAGAGTCTATCTTCGAGTATCTCCACATCGAGGAGTTAAGCGTTTTGGAGTTAAGGGGAAATTAGTGCCACGTTTTGTGGGACCATACAAAGTTTTGGAGCGTATGGGAGAAGTTGCTTATAAGTTGGAATTGCCCGATGGATTGTCAGGAATTCACGACGTGTTCCACGTTTCCCAGTTGAAGAAGTGCCACGCAGAGATGGCTGATATACCGCTGAGGGATACAGTGCCACTGGAAGCAATTCAGTTGGATAATGATTTGACCGACGAGGAGAAACCAGTCAAAATTCTCGAGTATGCCAGCCGAGTCACCCGCAGCCAGGTTATCAAGTTTTGCAAAGTCCAGTGGAGCCACCACACCGAGGATGAAGCCACCGGGGAGCGAGAGGAAGATCTGCTGAAGGACCACCCTCACCTATTTTCTAGCCAACCCGAATCTCGAGGGCGAGATTCATCTTAAGGGGGGTAGGTTTGTAACATCCCAAATTTTCAATTTGGAATGTTATACATAGATCATCATTTGCATATCATATTTTATTGCATTTTGGCTTGATCCTAGAAATTTCACGCAACTCAAGGACCCACGGAGAGAGTTGGAGATTTCGTCATTTTCATATTTGAGTGTTCTCAAATTTTGAAAATAGGATCATTTGATTTTATTTATTTTATCCTCAATTATTTCTATTATAAAAATATGAGAGAGGGAATAAAATGATTTTCCCAAAATAAATAAATATTGAAGGTTTAATAAAAAATCAAATAAGATTTTTATTTGGAGTTTTTTGCTATTTTATTTGAATTTAGGAAAAATGCGCGTTTCTCAAAATAGCATTTAGGCCCCAAATAAATGTTCACCTTGTCCGGATTGATTTTAGAAGCCGGGGAAAATTTATTTCGGGATTTTTGGAGTCCGTTTAGTATTCCTTTTGTTTGTTTTTCTGTGCGAAATTATTCTTTAAAAAAATAATGAAACCGACTTTGGGCCGTGTTAGGCCAGGACTCCGCCTGGCCGGCCCCTTTATATAGCGCCGCCCCGAGCCCACCGCAGCCCACCCGCCGCCCCAAACCCTAGCCGCCTGTGCCTTGCGCCGCCATCACTTGAGCCGCCCGCCGCCGCCGCCCGCCATTGCCGTCGCCGACCACCGCCACTCGCGGACCCGCTTGCCGTCGCCGCCGACGACCGCCGCCCTCGCCGGAGCCCGCCGCCGCCAGAGGTAGCCACCGGATCCGTCGCCGGTTTTCGCCGGTTAACCGCTGGTTTTTTTAAAACCGCGGTTGTTTTTTTATTATTATTAGATCGGTTTTATTTTTTCAGGTTTAATTATTTAGCGAACGCCCGTTCGTTCGTTCGTTTTAACGAATGATTTTTTTTTTCGCAGACAGCGAACGTTCGTTCGTTAGCCTGTTCGTCCGTTTTTCTTTTTCTCGGATTTTCCGCGATTATTTCTGATCGCGATTTCTGATCCGATTTTCGATATAGTATAACTTTTCGCTCGTTTATCGGAATCAGGCGATTCAAGCGCCTAGAGTTTCGTCTCGAAACCCTCTTTCCGTTTAACCAACTCAAACAAGTTTTTGCTTCTGTAAAATTTGAATTAGGTCCAGATTAGTAAGCAAAGCATGTTTCTTTCGCAGTTTGACTTTCGTTGCTTCGTTTGATTTGATTCTTTTTTGCAAACCGGAGTTCTTAAGTTGAACTTTCTGGTTAGATCTTTTATTTGAGTTTTACCTGTGCATTAGATTAGTACTTATTGTGTGCTTGTTTGTTTGTGATAGAATACCCAGAGTGCGCCGCTTGTTACTTTGAATCTCTAGGTTTCGCGGATCATCAGCAAGGCAAGTAACACTTTGATCGTATCCCTTTTCATACCCAGTTTTTATGCATTAGATCAATCCTCAAACATTGCATGATTAGGATATAAGTAAATTGTGGGTTTTGGGAAAGTAGATGAGGTAGTACCTATTACCTGTTTTATTTTCAAACCCTTGGGAGTTACTTCTACGTTTGCTTATATTGCCATGCTATGCTAGTAGATGTGGATTGGGTGAGTGTATCCATGACAGATGTGAGTTTGTTAATTAATGGTTTATTTAAGGTGGCAACTTTAATACACATCTCGGTGGATTGAGGTACCTGGGTATTCCAGGATTGCCTGTTTTTTTGGACCACCACCCAGGCTCAAAGGTATCATGAGATTATTCATGCTAGAAACTTCCGTGTGCAGCCACAAGCTACTATGGGCTCTAGCATAGTTGATTAAGTCGTGCGAACTCTTACAGTGGTAGGCTAGAAAATGTAGTGGGATGTAGGTGTAACTGTCTACCCGTTCGTAAGGTGCTAGCGCTTCTGAAAGACTATGTCTCGGTGATCCGTTTCTCAAGCACCATGCAGTGCGAGAATCCCAACGTAGGAGATCGAGTCTTGTGGGGAAAAGTGCGCAAACCTCTGCAGAGTGTATAAAACTAATCATGGTTAGCCGTGTCCCCGGTTATGGACATCTTGAGTATCTAGTACTTGGATTATCATGTGAATCTCATCATGTTACTTTAATTTAATATTGTTGGGTTTAATGATGATGCTTAATTGGGATTGAGAATGCTGTCAACCATTCTCAATGTTTAACAACCACCATGATAGTTAAACAAAATTTATTCCTTTGCAGTAGGGAAAAATTGGCTTTACGCAAAACTGTAACCATAGAGCTTTCCACCAGCCATATATGCATGTAGTATAGCATTACTCTTTCATATTACTCTCTATGTGTTACATTGCGGCATATTCCATGTCTTGACCCGTTTGAACTGCGACGTTCTTGTTGCGAGACTTTTCGCACGACAGTAAGGTGCCTTTAGGTCGTGGTTCTATACTCGATGATGCCGTTGGAGTTGATGGACTCGCTTATCTTCCAAACCTTCCGTTGTTATTGTTATTAGATGGCCTTAAGCCATATTTATTGTAATAAGTTCTCTCTTTGAGACATTCGATGTAATAAGTGTGTGATTGCTACTCTGTTATAAATCCTTGATCTTGTGCGTGTCAACATTACTCATCCGAGGATGACACCGATGCCCACAGTCGATTGTTTGAGGTCTGGTCGCTACAAGATGGTATCGAGCACACGCGACTGTATGAGACACGACCACTAAGCTAAAGCCCTAGATCACTACTCTTTCTTCCCACTTCGACTCCTCATCTTTTCTACTCTTTTAGGATGGCGGATGCAAGGAACAAGTTCATGCAACCGGATGAAGATACACCCATGGGCGTCACTTGAAGGAAGTCACTAGATACCGAACATTGAGTACCAAGCTTCACGGGACCTGCAAGACCACGTTACGAAGAGGAGCGCTGGATGATTCAAGTTCAAGTTCCGGGAAGGACGTTCGCGCCGATCCACGGAGCCCATAGAGTTTTCCTTTGATGCACCAACACGGAATCTAGGAAAGAGCATGGCAGCCCACATCACCATGGGGACGTATTGGAGAAGTTTACCGCAATGATCTCAAGGATACTATGTACCAGATTTGTGGGCACCGAGATGAGAAATGGGAGATGATCAAGCACCGGAAGGATAGATCAATCGCAACTTTTATCCAGAGTTAAACCAGCACATCCGGCGCTGGAGAACCGGATGTGCGCAGCATGATGGATCTGCGAAGGCCTTGACCAAGATCACGGAGCTAGAGGAAGAACTCAAGGCTACGTGAAGATTACATGGAAGAAATCGAAGTGCTAGTGGAGAAGAATGGCGACTTAACCGGGGAAGCTAGGAGTTTTCATGGGAGACCCTTTTGAAGAAGAGAAGACGCGATTCCACTTTCCCGAATAACTATATCATCATCGGCGACACCGACTCGGACCCGCACGACAGCGATGATGACTATGTTGATGAAGTGGAGCAGATATCATGGAGTCTTCATCGAACAATTTTTCTAGTTGACCACCATAACAGTAGTAGTATTACCCTATGTATCTAGTTTAGCCCGAGCACTTTTGTAACGATAGTTAGACTGTTGTATACCTTTGTTTGAATTGATTGGAGTGATTTTTGTTTGCATTTGTCTCATGTGCATATGGGTAGTGTTTTCTCACTAGACCTCAATTCTATTCTATATTCTCATCTTCTCTAAAACCCTCAGATGCCTCCGAGACGCGACACCGGATTTGTTTTCCCACCGGAGATCACTCAGTTGATTCAGCAGCAGAATGCTTTGATGCAAGCACTAGTACAGAACCAAGGCAACAACAACAACAACAACAACAACAACAACCCACCACCACCACCACCTGTTGACCATTTGACTCGTTTCTTGAGGCTAAATCCACCGGTGTTTTCCAGTACCACCGAGCCGATTGTTGCAGATGATTGGCTCCCCAAGGTTGGAAGGGAGCTGGCCACTGTCGGATGCACAGATGCGGAGAGAGTGCGTTTTGCCGCACATCATCTTGATGGACCTGCAGCATCATGGTGGGAGAATTACACAGCCACACACCCTATTGACACTGTCACATGGGACCAGTTTCAGCAAGCTTTCCGTACTGCCCACGTTTCAGCAGGAGCTATGGCCATGAAGAAGCGTGAGTTTCGCAACTTACGCCAAGGAGGGCCTTCAGAGGCGGTATGTGGAGAACTTTAGTAAGTTAGCACGTTATGCCCGACGTTGCTACAGATGCAGCCAAGCAGGAGAAGTTCCTGGAAGGACTAAATGATGAGCTGATCATGCAGTTGATGGTAGCTACTTTCAACAATTACCAGGAGTTGGTAGATCGTGCTCTTATGATTGAAGGGAAGCAGCAGCAGATTGAAAACCGCAAGAGGAAGTATGGTCAAGGGAAGTACAATTCTGGAGCTCAGCAAAAGCTACGCTTTACCCCGAAACCGGGAGGACAATTTCAGCATACCCATGGAGGAGGTAGCTCGCACAATCATAATGGCTCCAAGAATGGTAACGGGAATGGAGGAAGCAACGGACCAAACCGCCCAACCCGTCAGCCCCAGCCAAGAGAGACCTGAGCCAAGTCACTTGCTTTAAGTGTCAGAAGACTGGACATTATGCCAATGAATGTCCTAATGCCCAGAGGTCAGACTGTTTGAGGTCTGGTCGCTACAGGGATGTTACAAACCTACCCCCCTTAAGATGAATCTCGCCCTCGAGATTCGGGTTGGCTAGAAAATAGGTGAGGGTGGTCCTTTCGTAGATCTTCCTCTCGTTCCCAGGTGGCTTCATCCTCAGTATGGTGGCTCCACTAAACTTTGCAGAACTTGATAATCTTACTGTGTGTGACTCAGCTGGCAAACTCGAGAATCTTCACTGGTTTCTCCTTGTAGGTCAAATCGCTATCCAACTGAATCGATTCCAGTGGCATTGTATCTCTTAGAGGGATATCAGCCATCTCTGTGTGGCACTTCTTCAACTGGGAAACATGGAACACATCGTGCACTCCTGAAAACTTGTAAGCAACTTCTCCCATACGTTCCAAAACTTTGTATGGTCCCACAAAACGTGGTGCTAACTTTCCCTTAACTCCAAAATGCTTAACTCCTCGAAGTGGGGACACACGAAGATAAACTCCGTCTCCGACTTTGTAAACTGTCCCCTTGCTTTTAGAATCCGCATAGCTCTTCTGCCGAGACTGGGCTACCTTGAATCTATCGCGAATCAACTTAACCTTATCTTCAGACTCTTTAATCAAATCTGGTCCAAACAACTGACGGTCTCCAATTTCATCCCATAACAACGGTGTTCTGCACCTCCTTCGGTACAAAGCTTCGAAAGGGGCCATCTTCAAACTGGCTTGATAGCTGTTGTTGTAAGAGAACTCTGCATATGGCAAATTGTCGTCCCAAATAGATCCATAATCTAGTGCACAAGCTCTCAACATGTCCTCCAGAATCTGATTGACTCTCTCTGTCTGCCCATCTGTCTGTGGATGGAAGGCTGTACTGAACTCTAGTCTGGTACCCAAAGTTTCATGCAACTGATTCCAGAACTTTGAGGTAAACTGGGTTCCTCTGTCTGATACAATGGTCCTCGGAACTCCATGCAGACATACGATCCTGGTCATATATATCTTTGCCAACTTAGCACTGGTGTAAGTGGTCTTCACGGGAATGAAATGAGCTACCTTCGTCAAACGATCGACTACAACCCATATCGAGTCATAGCCTGAACGAGTCCTGGGTAAACCCGTGATAAAATCCATGCCTAGCTTGTCCCACTTCCATTCAGGTATCGGCAATGGCTGTAGCAATCCTGCTGGCTTCTGATGCTCTGCCTTCACCCTCTGACATACATCACAAATTGCTACATATTCCGGAATATCCTTCTTCATTTTGGTCCACCAGAAACTGTCCTTCAAATCCAGATACATCTTGGTATTTCCTGGGTGAATCGAATACGGCAAATCATGGGCCTCTTGCAGAATCAACTTCCTGATCTCCGGATCATTTGGCACATATACACGGTCCTCAAACCATAAGGTATCATGATCCTCCTCATGAAATCCCTTAGCTTTTCCTTTGCTCATCCTCTCTTTTATCTTGGCAATCTCCTTGTTCGTCTTCTGAGCTTCCCTGATCTTATTCATCAGAGTAGACTGAATTTCCAATGCTGCTACATAGCCTCTTGGAACTATTTACAAACATAGCTCACGAAGATCCTCTGCTAACTCCTTGGGTAACTCTCCGGTCATGAGCGTATTGACATGGCTCTTGCGGCTCAACGCATCGGCTACTATGTTAGCCTTTCCGGGATGATAATGCAACCTCATATCATAATCCTTGATGAGCTCCAACCATCTCCTCTGCCTGAGATTCAACTCCTTCTGCGTGAAGATATACTTCAAACTCTTGTGATCCATGTACACCTCACAATGGTTTCCGATGAGAAAGTGTCTCCAAGTCTTCAACGCATGCACTACGGCTGCTAACTCCAAGTCGTGTGTAGCATAATTCAACTCATGGGGTTTAAGCTGTCATGAGGCATGTGAAACAACTCTTCCCTCCTATATAAGCACTGCTCCAAGTCCTCGACGAGAAGCGTCGCAATACACTTGATAATCCTTGCGTTGATCTGGCAGAATCAACACTGGAGTTGTAACCAAGCGTTTCTTCAACTCCTGAAAACTGGCCTCACATTCCTCAGTCCATTTGAACTTGGTGTCCTTCTTCAACAACTCCGTCATGGGCTTTGCAATCTTCGAGAAATTCTCAATGAACCTCCGATAGTATCCTGCGAGTCCAAGGAAACTCCGGATCTCCCCAACTGACGTGGGTGCTTCCCAATTTGTCACAGTGACAACCTTGGTGGGGTCTACTGCTATTCCTTCTCCGGATATAACATGTCCGAGGAATCCAACTTCCTTCAACCAAAACTCACTTGCTGAACTTGGCATA
This sequence comes from Aegilops longissima, assembly GCA_021605205.1. Taxonomy (NCBI): domain Eukaryota; kingdom Viridiplantae; phylum Streptophyta; class Magnoliopsida; order Poales; family Poaceae; genus Aegilops; species Aegilops longissima. Next base: position 626,711,310 of record CM038680.1, on the reverse strand, counting down.
TAGCTGATGTTCTCTGAGCTTTCCAAGTACCAAACGCAAATGCTCTTTATGCTCCTCTTCATTCTTCGAGTAGACCAATATGTCATCAATGAATACCACGACGAACTTATCCAAAAACTCCATAAACACCTTGTTCATCATGTTCATGAAATAGGCAGGTGCGTTAGTCAGACCAAATGACATAACGGTATACTCATATAGCCTGTACCTCGTGGTAAAAGCTGTCTTAGGTATATCCTGCTCTCGAATCTTCAGCTAGTGGTATCCTGATCGCAGATTGATCTTGGTAAATACTTTAGCTCCTTGCAACTGGTCAAACGGATCATTGATCATCGGCAGGGGGTACTTGTTCTTGATCGCCACCTCATTCAATCCACGATAATCAACAACCATCCTCAACGATCCATCCTTCTTCTCCACTAGAAGCACTGGTGATCCCAAGGTGACGAACTTGGACGAATATAGCCCTTATCCAGTAATTCCTTAATCTGCTTCTTAATTTCTTCCAAATCCTTTGCGGGCATCTTGTACGGTCTCTTAGATATTGGCCCTGTGCTTGGCAAAAGCTCAATCAAAAATTCAACGTCTGTGTCTGGTGGCATGCCTGTAAACTCTTCTGGAAATACATCAGGGGAATCCTTCACCACTGATACTTCCTCCTATACAACTCCTGATAAGGAATTCACTTGAGTCCTCTTCGGCACATGCCGAGATACATACTTGATCCTCCTTCCTTCTGGGGTGGTGAGCATAATCGACTTACTAGTGCAATTGATGTTTCCCCCATACATCGATAACCAATCCATGCCTAGAATTACATCCAAACCATGCGACTCCAAAATTATCAGGTCTGAGGGGAAAACATGCCTACCTATGGTCAAAGGCATCTGAAAACATCCTTGGCTTGCCATATGTTCTGCTCCTGGGGAAATTACTAACATTGGTGTTCTAAGAACCTTGGTGGGCAACTTATACTTATCCACAAATCCCCTTGATATGTATGAATGCGATGCACCAGTATCAAAAAGAACGATTGCAGTAAAGGACTTAACCAAAAACTTACCTATTACTGCATCGGGTTGCGCTTCAACCTCCTCCACGCTAACGTGGTTCACTTGTCCCCTGTTGAAAGGGTTGGACTTCTTCCCAGAGCTTCCATTGCCATTTCCATTCTTTGCTTCAGAACACTCTGTGGCGTAATGTCCATTCTTCCCGCACTTGAAACAAGTAATGTGACTTAGATCCTTCTTGGCGGGCGTTGCTGGGTTGGAACGGTTCTGTTCATTGCTTCCTCCATTACCATTCCCGTTCTTGGGGCCACTATGGTTGTGCGAACTCTCTCCATTGTGATTGTGACCTCCGTGGTTATGTTGAAGGGGTCCTCCCGAGTTCGGGGTAAAACGGGGCCTCTGCTGACCTCCAGAATTGTACTTCCCTTGTCCATATTTCCTCTTGCGTTGTCAATCTGCTGCTGCTTCCCTTCAATCATGAGATCTTTATCTACCAACTCCTGGTAGTTGTTGAAGGTTGCTACCATCAACTGCATGCTCAGCTCATCATTCAGTCCTTCTAGAAACTTCTCCTGTTTAGTTGTATCTGTAGCAACGTCATCTGGGGCATAACGTGCTATCTTACTAAAATCATCCACATACAGGCCTACTGTGCGTCCTCCTTGGCGCAAGTTGCGAAACTCGCGCTTCTTCATGGCCATAGCTCCTGCTGAAACATGGGTTGTGCGAAAAGCTTGCTGAAACTGGTCCCATGTGACAGTGTTGATGGGGTACATGGCTGTGAAATTCTCCCACCATGATGTTGCGGGTCCATCAAGCTAATGTGCGGCAAAACACACTCTCTCCGCATCTGTGCATCCTGTAGTGGTCAACTCCCTTCCAACCTTGCGGAGCCAATCATCTGCAACTATCGGCTCGGTGCTACTGGAGAACACCGGTGGATTCAGCCTTAGAAAACGGGCTAAGTGATCAACAGGTGGTGGTGGTGGTGGGTTGTTGTTGTTGTTCCCCTGGTTCTGATTCTGGACTAGTATCTACATCAAAGCATTCTGCTGCTGGATCAACTGAGTGAGATCCGGCGGGAAAGCAAATCCATTGTCGCGTCTCGGAGGCATCTAATGGGTTCAGAAAAGATGAGAAAACAGAATAGAAATAGATCTAGAGCGAAAACACTACCCATATGCACATGAGATAAACACAAACATATCACTTCAATCAATTCAAACCAGGGCATACATCGATCTATCTATCGTTACAAAAGTGCTCGGACTATACTATATACATGGGGGAATTACTACTACTGATATGGTGGTCGACTAGAAAAATTGATCGGTGGAAGACTCCACGATATCTGCTCCAGCTTCATCAACATAGTCATCATCGCTATCATCGGGGTCCGAGTCGGTGTCGTCAATGATGATGTAGTTCTCCAAGCAAGTGGAATCGTCGTCTTCTCCTCTTGGCGCGGGGTCTCCCATGAATACTCCTAGCTTCTTCTTCAAATCATCGTTCTTCTCCACGAGTATCGTAATTTCCTCCTCATATCCATCACATGTAGACTTGAGTTCTTCCTCCAGCTCTGTGATCTTGGTCATTGCCTTCTTCAGATCTCTCATGCCAGCGCACATCTGGTTCTCCTGACGTTGAATGTGCTGGTTTAACTCCTGGATGAAAGCTGCAATAGACCTATCCTTCCTGGTGCTGATCATCTCCATTGCTCATCTCGGCGCCCACAAATCTGGTAGATAGTATCCTTGAGATCATTGTGGTAAACTTCTCCAATGCGTCCCATAGCAATGTGGGCTGCCATGCTCTTTCCTAAACTCCAGGTTGGTGCATCAAAGGAAAACTCTATGGGCTCAGTGACTGGCGTGAATGTCCTTCCTAGAACTTGAACTCGAATCATCCAACGCTCCTCTTCTGGTAAAGTGGCGATGTAGGTCCCGGTGAAGCTTGGTATTCCGATGTTCAGGTATCTAGTGACTTCCTTCAAGTGTCGTCCAAAAGGTGCATCTTCATCCGGTTGAGTGTACTTGTTCCTTGCATCCGCCATCCTAAAGAGTAGAAAAGGGAGAGGAGTCAGAAATGAGAAGAGAGTAATGATCTAGGGCTTTAGCTTAGTGGTCGTGTCCTACATTCAGCGTGTGCTCTGGTACCATCTTGTAGCGACCAGACCTCAAACAGTCTGATCTCTGTGCATCGGTGTCATCCCTAGATCGGTAATGCTAACACGCACAGTACTTGAGGATTTATAACAGAGTAGCAATCACACACTTATTACATCGAATGTCTCAAAAGAGAACTTGTTACAATAATATGGCTTAATGCCATCTAAAATCGATAATAGCGGAAGGCTTGGAAGACAAAGTGAGTCCATCAACTCCAACGGCATCACTGAGTGAAAGACAACGACCTATGGCACTTTACTCATCGTTTGAAAAGTCTGCAACATGAAATGTTGCAGCCCGAAACGGGTCAACACATGGAATATGCTGGCAATGTAACACAAGAGTAATGAACAGAATAATTGCTATCACTACATGCATATATGGCTGGTGGAAAGCTCTATGGTTACAGTTTTGCATAAAGCCAAAATTTCCCTGCTACAAAGGAATAAATTTTATTTAACTGTCATGGTGGTTGTTAAACATTGAGAAGGTTCCTCCAACTCAATCTCAATTAAACATCATCATTAAACCCAATCAAATTATGTTTAGAGTGATGAGATCAACATGATAATCCAAGAACCAGATACTCAAGATGTCCATAACCGGGGACACAGCTAACCATGATTAGTTTGTACACTCTGCAGAGGTTTGTGCACTTTTCCCCACAAGACTCGAATACATCCATGGTCGGAGAATCGAGACACAGTCTTTCTGAAACAATAACTCTTTACTCTGGGTGGACAGTTACACCTACTTTCCCCTACATCTGCTAGCCCACCACTGAAAGAGGTCTTGCAACGTACTCAACTATGCTAGAGCCCATAATAGCTTGTGGCTGCACATGGTAGTTTCTAGCATGAATAATCTTATGATCCCTTTGAGCCTGGGTGGCGGAATGTAGGATAATCACACGGGTACTCCAGGATATCCTAGGATAACACTGGATTCTCCAGGTGCCCACAAGCAATCCACCCAGATGTGTATTAAAGTTTCCACCTTAAGTTGAACCATTAATTAGCAATCTCACATGTGTCATGGACACACTCAAACCAAACCCACGTCTACGAGCATAGCATGGCAATATAAGCATAACGTAGAAGTAACTCCCAAGGGTTTGATAGTAAACAGGGCAATAGGTTCTACCTCATCATCTACTTCCCAAAACCCACATGTTAAATCAAATCCTAACCATGCAATTGTTTGAGGATTGATCTAATGCAATAAAACTGGGTAGTAAAGAGGTATGATCAAAGTGTTACTTGCCTTGCTGATGATCCATGAAACCTAGAGACTCGTAGTAGCACGCTTCACACTCCGGGTACTCTATCGTAAACAAACAAGCATACAATAAGCACTCAGCTAGAAGCACGGGTAAAACTCAAATAAGAGATCTAACCAGAAAGTTCAACTTAAGAACTCCGGTTTGCAAAAAGAATCAAATCAAACGAAGCAACGAAACTCAAACTGCGAAAGAAACAAGATCCGTTTACTAATCTGGACTTAAGTCAAATTTTACAGTAGCAAAATCTTGTTTAAGTTGGTTAAACAGAAAGAGGTCTCCGAGACGAAAATCTAAGCGCTTGAATCGCCTGATTCCGATAAACGAGCGAAAAGATAAACTAAAACAAAAATTAGGGCAGAAATCGCGATCGAAAATAATAGCGGAAAAACCCTGGAAAAAGAAAACTGACGAACAAGCTAACGAACGAACGTTCGCTGTCTGCGCCTATCCGGTGAAAACCATTTGTTAAAACGAACGTACGAATGGGTGTTCGCTAAATAACTAAACCGAGAAAAAAATAAAACCGATCTGAAATAAAATAACCGCGGGTTTACTAAAAAAAACAAACGGTTTTCTGGCGAAAACCAGCGGCTACCTCGGGACCGGCGGCGGTGGCGGAACTCCGGCGGGCGGCAGGGTCGGCGGCGGGCCATGGCTGGTGAACGAAGAAAGCGGCGACGACGACGTCAAGAACGGCGTCCGGGCTATAGCATGGCTGGCGGCGACGGCGGATCGGGCGGGCGGCGGATCGGGTGGGGCGGGGTTAGGGTTTGGGGGCGGCTCGGGCCTCCACTTAAAAAGGCCGACCGGGCGAAGTCCTAGTCGGGCACGGCCCGGCTAGGTCGGTTGACTTTTTTTAATAATTCCACTCAAAAAATGAAGGAAAGAAATACCAAATGGACTCCAAAAATCCTGAAATAAATTTTCCCCGTCCTCTAAAAATATAGCGGACAAAGTGAACATTTATTTGGGCCTATAATGCAATTTTGGAAAACGCATATTTTTCCTAATTCAAATAAAATAGCGATAAAACTCCGAATAAAATTCTTATTTGATTTTAATATTAAATCTCCAATATTTCTTTATTTTGGGGAAGTCATTTTATCCCCTCTCTTTTATTTTCATAAAGGAAATATTTGAAGAGAAAATAATTAAAATCAAACGATCCTCTTTTTAAAATTTGAGAAAACTCAGATATGAAAATAACGAAATCCCCAACTCTCTCCGTGGGTCCTTGAGTTGCGTAGAATTTCTAGGATCAAGTCAAAATGCAATAAAATATGATATGCAATGATGGTCTAATGCACAACATTCCAAATTGGAAATTTTGGATGTTACACGAGGCCCTGTTTGAAAATATTTTCGTTACAGATGGGTCCCTGGCAGTCAAACACTCATATCTTTTTACTCCCAACTCCAAATGAGGTGATTCCAAAGCCCACTTCTTCGTTTCCTCAAGCCTGTTCTGTTGGTATCATTTTAACCATGTTTTGGTATTCTGAAAATGACCATTTTGCCCTTGCACTAAATCAGCCCCTCCGAGAGAGAATGTTTTTCGACGATTCTTTCCACGAGCTTCTCGTATTTCTTCCCGGTGATTTCTTCCACCCCAGGGAAGCCACAACCACCATTTGCTGATAGCCATGCAGCAGCATTGGTTTTCAACTTGAATCTTTAATAACTGTATGCTTGTTCTGCTACTGCTGTCATTATTTCGGTTAGGCTTATGGGTCGGTGGTTACCGTCATGCTACGTTTTCTTGCACTCTGTTATTATGTTCTACTTGCTAGTATTACTTTCATATTATCATGCTTGATAATAGTACATGTTGGGTTGGTCATGTTCTTCGGCGCATGACTAACGTCGGTTACCGAGTACCATTTAATATGCATGGTTCCTTTGTTGTTAGTTGGATAAGTATTTACTTGGTAATGTTATTGATGTGTTCTTGCATGGTATTCATTGTTGATGCTAGTGGTCATGTGATGCTATGAGTAGTTTTGTCCTTGTGATATTCATGCTCGTCATTATGCCATGCTCAGTGGATATGATTCATTGTTGATATGGTTGATAGTTATGTGGTACCCTCATGCTTATGATGATATCCTACTCATGCATTGTAATTGCATCATGTTATTTTATCATGGCTCAGCATATTTGCATTCAAGTTTAACCAGATTAAATTGAACTTGAACAACTGTTGGCTGAGTCATGGTGCCACCATATCGAGCTGACCAGTGCAACCACGCCTACCATTATGGGAAGGTCCTAACTGGGTCTATTGTCGTGCCTCTCGCCGGTGCCTCCAACGAGGGAAGGTTATGGGCGCGTGCTACCCTGATCAGGTCGACGGACATAAGCCTTGTGTGCCCGTTGTTGTTGTTATGGATCCTTGTCCCCGTTTGGGACCGTTTATGTTTTGCCACGATGGTGGCCGTTGGTGCCTTTGGTAGGCACGGGGCCACCCAGGACTTAGCCCAGAGGGGAGTTTGTCGGAGTGGCCGGGAGGGTGTCATGGCAGTAGGACGGTTTTGTCGGAACGCCGTTTGTCGGTGTGGAATGACACCTATGGGATCACAAGAATCCCTACTACGGTTGTTGGGGCGAGGGTTGCAAGAAGAGCAGGATTTGTAATTAGCACAAGGATCGTTTACCCAGGTTCGGGCCGCGAGGATGCGTAAAACCCTAGTCCTGCTTTGGTGGATGTATTGAGTGTTCTTGAGCCCTCGAACTAGCTACGGTGGCCGAGTAGTTCCAGAGAGCCGAATCCTTCTCCAGTATGCCATGGGCCTCCTTTTATAGTCGAAAGGGGCTGCCACAGTGGCACACAGGAGTTGGAAAGGCATACACTGCTACGAGCTTATCGCTTGTATTACAGGACAAGATGCATTTAATGCGTCGCTTAGGTGTCCCCTTGCTTTATCGGGGACGGGGGCGAGGCCCGTCCGTCGTCGCCGCTCCCCTCGCTTCGACACGCCGCTACAGCCAGCGTGCATGCGGCGCCATGTAGGCGTGCAAGCACCGAGGTGGCGCGCAAAGAGGGTCTTCACGAAGATCTGCATGCCGCCACGCATGTGCTTGCCGATCCGGCCGGAGCTGCATGTTGTTGCGCAGTGCCAGCCCCACTGGTTGGGCTGGCAATGATGCGAACGGGCGGTGGAGACTTGGCTGGTGCGGGCTGGCAAGGGCCCTGCTTGGCGCCCTGGTGAGGGCCTTGCCGGCTGGCCCGCCCAAAGAAGTGTCTTGCCGTGCGCATTGTCGGCCCCAGCAAGGATCTTGCCGGGGTCTTAGGGTCTCCTCGGCAAGGATCTTGCCGAGGACCGTTGTCTTTTAATCCTCATCTGATCTTGAATATTCCTTGGTCTTGACAAAGATCTGCATGCCATCATGGACGTGCCTCCCGAGCCCTAGTTCCAACGTGGTTTGTTTGAGTTGGAACCCGCGGGCTCGAGGGTGGCTCACTCCGCTGGTGTTGGACGAGCCGCCCCAACAAGGGCCTTGCCGGGGCCGCGGAGGCTGCCCCGGCAAGGGTCTTGCCGGGGGAGCCTGCTTCGTCCTTCTGCTTCTTTGTATTCTTGGCCTTCGTGTCACCTTGGCTGTCTTGTACTTCGGCTTCTCTCCGGCTTCCCTCTCATGCCTTGCTTCGTGTGGCCGCGGCGCGTGGCTCTGACTGCCCGTGCACAAGTAAAGGGGTACGAAGGTGTTCCCCTACTTTTGTACACCGACACCGGTGGTCCACCCGAATGGGAGTGCGAGGCCATGGGTTCCGTTGTGTGGGTACAGTGTACTAACCTGTGCAGAGTGTATATTAAATCTATCGATAGCCGCGCCCGCGGATAAGGGCCCAGTTCGTAGTTGGTCACACTGTGGGTCAACAGTATTAATAATAACTTGATTAATAACAACCCTGGTTCGATGATGAGATAAGTTGGTTATGTGATCCGTGAATGATCATCGTTTGGTTACGAGGTAACCCGTTGAGCCCAGAGTGGTTCAGTTTGTGATCCGTGAATGATCACCGTGGTATCGAGGATACCGAGTTGTTGGACATTCGTGATGTTGTGCGAGAATCGTGGGTAAAGATCAAGATCCTTGTGGTCATTTAATGATTACTACGGTATTGTTTATACCAAGCTTGATTTGATCCTGAGATGATCGTGATGATGTCCGAGGTTGGTAAGTGCTGCATGTGATGGTTACGAGATAACCCGAGCAGAAGTAGTGGTGCATATAGTGTCATCATGTTGCATGCTAGTATCGTCATATTTATATGTTCATGCCATGCTCATATTGTTCTAGCGGTATTATGCTCATGTTGTCCATGCCATGTTATCCTGATGATCTCATGATAATTCCTCTTAACCTGTAATTGCTATCTTGTTGTATGTCTTGAATGCTTGTGGAAATTGTGAGCTTGCAAGTACATTCAATGTACTGACCTGGCATGTCATGCGAGTTCGCAGGTCATGCCGGATTTGATTGCTTGCTTGTCGTGGTTTCCATTCGTGCGAGCTAGGATAAGCGTTCCAGCCAGAGTCCCTGCGGAGTGGAGTTCACCACCGTCGTCGGTGTTCCGCCGCTTGCATAGAGCAACTGAGGATGGCGTAGTGTCGCCGTGCAGATGTTATTCATTGTAATATCGGAGACCTTGTATTCTTATTCGTGTAATAATAGAAAGCTGGTTTGTTCTATGCTAAGCAAAGGTCGTATTCCGTAAGACTTCTCCGATCTCCGGCTGGAATACGGGCATTCCGGTTTCTCCGAGCCGGGTGCCACAATCTTACTGATGCTTGATCCCAAAGGATGTAAGGGGAAACGACATGTATGTATCATTGCTACTAAGGATAAAACGATGGGGTCTATCTCTACATAGGTAGATCTTGTCTACATCATGTCATCATTCTTATTGCATTACTCCGTTTTTCCATGAACTTCATACACGAGATGCATGCTGGATAGCGGTCGATGTGTGGAGTAATAGTAGTAGATGCAGGAAGGAGTCGGTCTACTAATCTTGGACGTGATGCCTATATAATGATCATTGCCTGGATATCGTCCTGATTATTTGATGTTCTATCAATTTCCCAACAGTAATTTGTTCACCCACCGTTTGCTATTTTTCTCGCGAGAAGCCACTAGTGAAATCTACGGCCCCCGGGTCTCTTTCTCATATTATTTGCCTTTGCAGTCTATTTTATTTGCTCTTTTTATTCAAATCTATTAAACCCAAAAATACAAAAATACCTTGCTGCATTTTATTTTATTTGCGATCCATCATTCAATCTACTACAATTTATTTCCTGTCCACGCACCATTTGAGGCGCCGTACCCGAAAGGGATTGACAACCCCTGTAACACGTCGGGTTGCGAGGTGTTGCTATTTGTGTGCAGGGGTTATTTACGCTGTGTTGCTTGGTTCTCCTACTGGTTCGATAACCTTGGTTTCATATCTGATGGAAATACCTACCGCCGCTGTGCTGCATCATCCCTTCCTCTTTGGGGAAATGATGACGTAGCTTCAAGCGACATCACTGTCTATTTCTCCAACTTTAGTTGAATCGAATTTGGCTGCGGCCGGTCCTTGTTGAAGGTTAAAACAGTACACTTGACGAAAAATCATTGTGGTTTTGATGCGTAGGTAAGAACGGTTCTTACTAGTAGCCTGTAGCAGCCACGTAAAACTTGCAACAACAAAGTAGAGGACGTCTAACTTGTTTTTGCAGGGCATGTTGTGATGTGATATGGTCAAGACATGATGTTATATACGTTACTGTATGAGATGATCATGTTTTGTAAAAGTTATCGGCAACTGGCAGGAGCCTTATGGTTGTCGCTTTACTGTATGCAATGCAATCGCCATGTAATTGCTTTACTTTATCACTATGCGTTAGCAATATTTGTAGAAGCAATAGTTGGCAAGACGACAACGATGCTACGATGGAGATCAAGGTGTCAAGACGGTGACGCTGGGGATCATGACGGTGCTTTGGAGATGGAGATCAAAGGCACAAGATGATGATGGCCATATCATGTCACATATTTTGATTGCATGTGATGTTTATCTTTTATGCATCTTATTTTGCTTAGTACGGCGGTAGCATTATAAGATGATCCCTCACTACATTTCAAGGTATAAGTGTTCTCCCTGAGTATGCACCTTGCGACAGTTCATCGTGCCGAGACACCACGTGATGATCGGGTGTGATAGGCTCTACGTTCACATACAACGGGTGCAAGACAGTTTTGCACGTGCGGAATACTCAGAATAACACTATCAATAACAGACATGGCCTCGGAACACTGAGACCGAAAGGTCAAACGTGAATCATATAGTAGATATGATCAACATATTGATGTTCACCATTGAAAACTACTCCATCTCACGTGATGATCGGACATTATTTAGTTGATATGGATCACGTGATCATTTAGATGACTCGAGGGATGTCTATCTAAGTGGGAGTTCTTAAGTAATATGATTAATTGAACTTAAATTTATCATGAACTTAGTCCTGATAGTTTTTAAATATCTATGTTGTAGATCAATGGCCCGTGCTGCCGTTCCCTTGAATTTTAATGCGTTCCTAGAGAAAGCTAAGTTGAAAGATGATGGTAGCAACTACACGGACTAGGTCCGTAACTTGAGGATTATCCTCATTGCTGCACAGAAGAATTATGTCCTTGATGCACCGCTAGGTGAAAGGCTCACGCGCAGAGCGAGATGCCGATGTTATGAACGTCTCGCAATCTCTATCTGATGACTACTCGATAGTTTAGTGTGCCATGCTTTACGGCTTAGAATCGGGACTTCAAGGACGTTTTGAACATCATGGACCATACGAGATGTTCCAGGAATTGAAATTAATATTTCAAGCAACTGCCCGAGTTGAGAGATATGAAGTCTCCAACAAGTTCTATAGCTGCAAGATGGAGGAGAACAGTTCTGTCAGTGAACACATACTCAGAATGTCTGTGTACCATAACTACTTGACTCAACTGGGAGCTAATCTTCTGGATGATAGTGTTATTGACAGATTTCTTCAATCACTGCCGCCAAGCTACAAAGGCTTTATGAGGAACTATAATATGCAAGGGATAGATAAGACAACTTCCGAGCTCTTCACTATGCTCAAAGCTGCAGAGGTAGAAATCAAGAAGGAGCATCAAGTGTTGATGGTTAACAAAACCACTAGTTTCAAGAAAAAGGGCAAAGGAAAGAAGGGGAACTTCAAGAAGAATAGCAAGCAAGTTGCTGCTCCCGGGAAGAAGCCCAAGTCTGGACCTAAGCCTGAAACTAAGTGCTTCTACTGCAAAGGGACTGGTCATTGGAAGCGGAAATGCCCCAAGTATTTGGCGGATAAGAAGGATGACAAAGTGAAAGGTATATTTGATATACATGTTATTGATGTGTACCTTACCAATGCTCGTAGTATGATACGTCTCCAACGTATCTATAATATTTGATTGCTCCATGCTACTGTATCTATTGTTTTGGACTATAATGGGCTTTATTTTCCACTTTTATATTACTTTTGGGACTAACCTATTAACCGGAGGCCCAGCCTGCATTGCTATTTTTGCCTTTTTCAAGATTTCAAGAAGCAGAATATCAAACGGAGTCCAAACGGAATGAAACCTTCGGAACGTGATTTTCTCACCGAACGTGAACCAGAGACTTGGACCCCACGCCAAGGAACATCGGAGGCGGTCACGAGGTGGGGGCGCCTGTATGCCCCCGCCTCATGGGCCCCCGATGCTCCACCGACGCATTCTTCCTCCTATATATACCCACGCACTTCAAATGATCGTAACAGAGCCAAAACCTAATTCCACCGCCAGAACTTCCTCAGATCCACAAGATCCCATCTTGGGGCCTGTTCGGAGTTCACGAGGGGGCATCCACCACGGAGGGCTTCTACATCAACACCATAGCCTCCGATGAAGTGTGAGTAGTCTACTTCAGACCTTCGGGTCCATAGCTAGTAGCTAGATGGCTTCTTTCTCTTTTGGATCTCAATACAATGTTCTCCCTCTCTCGTGGAGATCTATTCGATGTAATCTTTTTTTTGCGGTGTGTTTGTTGAGATCGATGAATTGTGGGTTTATGATCCAACTTATCTATGAATAATATTTGAATCTTCTCTGAATTCTTTTATGTATGATTGAGTTATCTTTGCAAGTCTCTTCAATTATCCGCTTGGTTTGGCCAACTAGATTGGTAGTTCTTGCAATGGGAGAAGTGCATGGCTTTGGGTTCAATCTTATGTGTCCTTACCCAAAGGATGTAAAGGGTTGCAAGGCACGATTGTATTGTTGTCATCGAGGATAACAAGATGGGGTATTTATCATATTGCATGAATTTATTCCTCTACATCATGTCATCTTGCTTAAGGCATTACTATGTTTTTAACTTAATACTCTAGATGCATGCTGGATAGCGGTCGATGAGTGGAGTGATAGTAGTAGATGCAGAATCGTTTCGGTCTACTTTTCTCGGACGTGATTCCTATATACATGATCATACCTAGATATACTCATAACTATGCTCAATTCTGTCAATTGCTCAACAGTAATTTGTTCACCCACCGTAGAATATTTATGCTCTTGAGAGAAGCCACTAGTGAAACTTATGGCCCCTGGGTCTATTCTCATCATATCAATCTCTATCACTTTTATACTTGCCTTGTTTTGACTTTGCTTTTTACTTTTCACTTTGCATCTTTATACCAAAAATACCAAAAATATTATCTCTATCAGATCTCACTCTCGTAAGTGATCGTGAAGGGATTGACCACCCCTAATCACGTTGGTTGCGAGTAGCTATCGTTTTGTGCAGGTACGAGGGACTTGTGCGTGGCCTCCTACTAGATTGATACCTTGGTTCTCAAAAATTGAGGGAAATACTTACGCTACTGTGCTGCATCATCCTCTCCTCTTCGGGGAAAACCAATGCAAGCTCAAGACGTAGCAAGAAGGATTTCTGGCATCGTTGTCGGGGAGTCTACGCAAAATTCAACATACCAAGTACCCATCACAATCCCTATCTCTCGCATTACATTATTTTCCATTTGCCTCCCGTTTTCCTCTCCCCCACTTCACCCTTGCCGTTTTATTCGCCCTTCCTCTGTTCAATCTTGTGTTACCATGTGCCTTCTTTTTGCTTGCATCTTTGCTTGCTAAAAGTTTATGGATCCTCATCCAGTTGCTAATCTCTTTAAGAGATCCAATTATGATGAACCTATTGCTAGTGAATTGAGTGCACTAGATTATCTTTATGAGGTTTTGCTCGAAATTCGTGAATCTAAAATTGTGATGAAGTACTTTATGAAGTTTATTCACGATAGATCTTTGAATAAAAAGCATGATTGCAATGATTTTACTATAAATTCTATTGATGTCAATTGTGCTAAAAATATGCAAAACCCTAAGCTTGGGGATGCTAGTTTTGCTATGTCCTCTACTTGTTGCAATGATCGCGATTGGGGTGATTCTTCTTATGATCTTGAAAATTTATTTAAGCCCCATGATGAATATGAGATTTATAATATTGTTTGCAATAATATTGAAAGTGGGTTCGGAAGAATTTCAACTTTAGATCCCACATATTTGGAGAATGTTCAATCTTATGAAGTTTTTGATAAAAGTGGGTTTGGAAAGGTCATGGCTTTAGTTAATGATAATCCCACTATTTTGGAAGAGTATCAACTTTGCATGCATGTGGATCGTGTTGAGAATATACTTTGTGATAGCTATTTTGTTGAATTTGCCTATGATCCTACATGTAATTATTATGAGAGAGGAAAATATGGTTATAGAAATTTTCATGTTACTAAATTACCTCTCGTTATGTTGAGATTGCTATTCTTCCTTTCCGCTTCCTTGCATATGCCAGTTTTTGCTTGCTACGATAATTTGTTTGCCTATAATATGCCTATGAATAGGAAGTATGTTAGACTTAAATGTGTTTGTCACCTGTTTTATGATGCTCTCTTTACGCTTTAATTCTTATCTTGCACGTGAGCATCATTGAAATCTCAATGCCTAGCTAAAAAGGCTTTAAAGAAAAGCGCTTGTTGGGAGACAACCCAATATTTTTCCTTGCTTCTTAGAAATAAATAATCCATCTAGCCTCTGTTTAGATGTGGTTTTATGTTTTAATTAGTGTTTGTGCCAAGCTAGACCTATTGGGTCTTCTTGGATGATAGTTATTTGATCTTGCTGTAATTTCCAGAAACTTTGCGCTCAGTGACCGAATTGTTAAAAATCACCAGAACATGATAAAATACTTATATCAATTGCTGCTGATCAACAAACAAATTTTCCAGGTCTTATAATTTTGGTAGAATTTTTTGAGTTCCATAAGTTTGCGTTAGTTACAGATTACTACAGACTTTTCTGTTTTTGACAGATTCTGTTTTGCGTGTGTTGTTTGCTTATTTTGATGAATCTATGGCTAGTAAAGTAGCTTATGATCCATAGAGAAGTTGGAATACAGTAGGTTTAACACAAATATAAATAAAGAATGAGTTCATTACAGTACTTTAAAGTAGTATTTTGTTTTCTTTCTCTAACGGAGCTCAAGAGATTTCTATTGTGTTTTGTGTTGTGAAGTTTTCAAGTTTTGGGTGAATTCTTTTGATGGATTATGGAACAAGGAGTGGCAAGAGCCTAAGCTTGGGGATGCCATGGCACCCCCAAGATAATCCAAGGACACCAAAAATTCAAAGCTTGGGGATGCCCCGGAAGGCATCCCCTCTTTCGTCCACTTCCATCGGTAATTTACTTGGAGCTATATTTTTATTCACCACATGATATGTGTTTTGCTTGGAGCGCCTTGTATTATTTGCGATTTGCTTGTTAGTTTACCACAATCATCCTTGCTGTATGCACCTTTGAGAGAGCCATACATGAATTGGAATTTGATAGAATACTCTATGTGCTTCACTTATATCTTTTGAGCTTGATAGTTTTGCTCATAGTGCTTCACTTATATCTTTTTGAGCGTGATAATTTTTGCTCTAGTGCTTCACTTAGATCTTTTAGAGCACGTGGTGGATTTGTTTTAAAGAAACTTGATCTCTCATGCTTCACTTAGATTATTTTGAGAGTCGTTAATAGCATGGTAATTTGCTTAATGTTAATATACTTGGTATTCAAGATTTGTGAAACTTTCTTTTGAGTGCGTTGAATACTAAGATAAGTTTGATGCTTGATAATTGTTTTGAGATATGAAGATGGTGATATTAGACTCATGCTAGTTGAGTAGTTGTGAATTCAAAGAATACTTGTGTTGAAGTTTGTGATTCCCGTAGCATGCACGTATGGTGAACCGTTATGTGATGAACTCGGAGCATGATTTATTTATTGATTGTCTTCCTTATGAGTGGCGGTCGGGGACGAGCGATGGTCTTTTCCTACCAATCTATCCCCCTAGGAGCATGCGCGTAATACTTTGCTTTGATAACTTCTAGATTTTTGCAATAAGTATATGAGTTCTTTATGATTAATGTTGAGTCCATGGATTATACGCACTTTTTCCCATCCTTCCACCATTGCTAGCCTCTCTAATACCGTGCACCTTTCGCCGGTATCATACACCCACCATATACCTTCCTCAAAACAGCCACCATACCTATCTGTGACGCCCTCGATTCAATCGTACACTAATCATGCACGCAAATGTGTACGATCAAGATCAAGGACTCACGGGAAGATATCACAACACAACTCTACAAATAAAATAAGTCATACAAGCATCATAATACAAGCCGGGGCCTCGAGGGCTCGAATACAAGTGCTCGATCATAGACGAAGTCGTGAGGAAGCAACAATATCCGAGTACGCATATAAGTTAAACAAGGTGCCATAAGATGGCTAGCACAAACCGGGATACAGACGAAGAGGACAGGCCTCCCGCCCGGGATCCTCCTAGGTCACTCCCGGTCGTCGCCGCCGGGCTGCACGTAGTAGTAGGCGCCTGCAGTAGTAGTCGCCGAGGCGGTGGCGTCGACTCACTGGCTCCATCGTCGATTGCAGCAATCGAGTAGAGATAGGGAAAAGGGGAACAAGGCAACCGTGAGTACTCATCCAAAGTACTGCAAGCAAGGAGCTACACTACATATGCATGGATATATGTGTAAAGGCCATATCGGTGGACTGAACTGCAGAATGCCGAATAAGAGGGGAAAGCTAGTCTTAATGAAGACTACGCTCGACACCGTCCGGCAATGCATGTAAGAGGACAACGGAAGTCCTCCAAGAAACAACATATAGCAATAATCCTACCCGCAATCCCCGCTCATAACCCCGAGCGAGAGCGACCACCGGTTGTATCCGCACTTGGAAGGGTGTGTTTTATCAAGTATCCGGTTCTAGTTGTCATAAGCTCAAGGTACAACTCCAAGTCGTCTGTTATCAAGATCACGGCTATCCGAATAGATTAACTTCACTGCAGGGTGCACCATCTTACCAAAGACGCTTGATCCCATTTGGCGGACACACTTTCCGGGTCATGCCCGCCGCAGAAGATCAACACGCCGCAGCCCCACCTAGGCACAACAGAGAGGCCAAGACGCCGGTCTAAACCTAAGCGCGCAGGGTGCAGGCCCATCGCCTCGAAAGCACACCAAGACGTTCTGCGAGGGCGGCCGGAAGCGCACCTAGCCTAACAGCGCTCCAGCCCAATCCGGCGCCGCGCCGTCCGTCCGACGTCTCAAGTATTTCGCCGATACCACGACGCCGGATACCCATAACTACTCCCGCGAGATGGTTAGTGCGATAAGCTCAGAGCCAACCCAGATCAAATACCAAGACCTCGTTAAGCGTGTTAAGTAACCGCGATCACGAACAGGCCAGCCCACCTCTCTCCTAGGCGGTCTCAACCGCCTGCGCTCCGCCACAATGATCCACTCATGGTGCTCCATCACCGACCGACTTTAGTCTCACATGTATCATGTATAAGTATATAGTATATACCGTGATCAACTCCCGAGTGATCACGGCCCGATAGTATAGCTCGGCACACGCAGACAAGAAAGTAGGGCCACAGATGAAAGAACTAGCATCCTATACTAAGCATATAGGATTGCGGTAAGGTAACAATGAAGTTACAAGGACGGGCTATGCAGCGAAGATAGGAGTATCCGAAACAAGAATATGCTATGCTACTCTAATGCAAGCAAGTGTAGATAAGAGTAGGCGATATCCGTGATCAAGGGGGGGGGCTTGCCTGGTTGCTCGGCAAGAGAGAGGGTCGTCAAGATCAGTAGTCGAACTGCCACCGCAGCCGTCGGTCTCGTAGTCTACCAAGAGAAGAGGGGAAGAAACAATGAATACACGGTAACAGATGCATAACGATGCATGACATGCCAAGAAGCGATGCTAGGCGTGCCCTAACGTGGTAAGAGGGTACCGGTTTAGGGGAAAGCATCCGGAAGTTATCCTGCCTCCGGACGTCTGTCGATGTGATGAACCGGAGGAGAAAGTTTGCAGGTTTGATAGGTTAGAGACGTGTGGTGGATTTAACGGATTGCGATCCCAATTCGCCTCGCCGCTCGAGCAACTTTCATGTTGAAAATATTTTAACCGGATTACGGATTAAAAGTTATGAATTATAAAAGGTTTTATTAATTTCTGGAATTTTAATTAATTATTTAATTAATTTCGAAATTGCATTTATGACATCAAGATGATGTCATGCCGACGTTATCATCAATGTGGTTGACTAAGTCAACCCTGACAGGTGGGTCCCACATGTCATACTCTATGCCTAATTAACCTAATCAGGGTTAATTAATCTTAGTAATTAAGTTAACTAATGATTAGTATTAATTAATTTAGAATTAATTAGCTTAATTAATTACCCAATTAATTTAACTAATGATTAGGGTTAATTAATCCGGAATTAATTAGATTAATTAATTGCTTAATTAATTAATTAATTATTTATTTAGTAATTAGTTTAGTTCCTTTTTATTTCCTTTCTTTTAGTTTCTGTTTTATTAAAACATTCCTTTTCGTTTTTGGGGTGGGGCTCAGATGACAAAGGGCCTGGCCAAACGGGCGCGGTAAAAGGGAGACGCGGGCGACGCTGGCGGCGTTCGATTCGGCACGACCCGGCCGGTCGGGCGCCACCTGGCGGATCGAGGCGTGGGCGGCCGGAGCGGGCCGGCCACTGGCGCGCCAGCCGGCGATGAGCGACGCCGGCGAGGGGAGGCGACGGGCGGGCGGTTGTGGGCCTCGGGTTCGGCCGGGCCGAGCGAGGATCGGTCGTGTGGGGGACGAGGCGCCGAACGGGAGGAAGGGGAGCTGGGGCTCTGGGCGCTTAGGGCCCGGAGTGGTCGCCGACAGGGGAAAGGAAGGGGAGAGGGGGCACGGTGGCGGGCGAAGTCGGGCGGCCGAGGCCACGGGCCGGATCCGGCAGGGAGAGGAGGAGGATCGGGAGGGCGTGTCGGTCTGGGCGGCCGGAGCCGGGAGCCGGAGGGGGACCGGAGGAGGAGGCCACAGGCCGGGACGGCCGGAGCCGGTCGTCACGATGTGGGAAGAGGGAGAGAGGGGGGCCTCACAGTGAGGCGGGGCCTCGGCCGGTGTGCCTGGTGGAGGTCGGGCAGGCCGGGGGAGGGGCTGGGAGGCGCCCGGCGAGGGGATGGCGAGGCCGAGCCGGACCATGGTGGCGGTCGCCTGCCTCGGGGGGGGCGACGGAGGGAGGAGGGAGCTCCCGGGGCGTGGAGGAGGAGGGGAGGACCGAGGCGGCGGGGCCGGCGGGGATCGGCAAGCAGGTGGAGGACGGCGGGGTCGGTCGGGGTGCCTGCCCGATCTAGATCGGCCTGGGAGCGAGGGGGGAGGGGGAGGCGAGGGAGGAGGGGCGGTGGATAGGGTTAGCCACCGATGGGGGTCTAGTGGGGTGCGGCTGGGCGGTGGGCCGCCTGTGGGGGAGAATAGGGATGGGCCAAGGAGAGGGAGAGGGGCCAGTGGTGGTGGGCGGGGGGGGGTTATCCTCCCTGCTTTTATTTTCTTTTCTTTTCTTTTGTTATTTTCCTTTCTGCTTTTGGTTTATTTAAATTGCTTTGGCATTTTGTAAATATTAGTGCACCCCACCAATATTAGGTTAGGCATTTTAGAAAACCCCGGATCATTTTAGAATTAGTTTTCGAAACCCTTTTATCGTTTGTTATATTTTAAATTTTTGTTTTTGAACGGTTCCGAATTAACGAGAAGTTAATTAACATAACCGGGGATTACTGTTGCATAACCATCCGGGCGTTACAAATCTCCTCCACTACAAGAAATCTCGCCCCGAGATTTAGGAGGTAGAAGGAAAGAGGGCGGATATTCATCTCGTAGTCGATCCTCGCTCCTGTGTGGCTTCATCTTTGAGTGATTCACCATCGGACTTTGAGGAATTTGATCGCCTTCCGACGGGTGCGGCGTTCAGCTTGGTCGAGAATGCGGACCGGATGCTCTTTATAGGAGAGGTCTGTTGCAATTCGAGCACTTCATGGTCCATCGCTCGGATTGGGTCCTTGAAGCAGCGCCGGAGTTGGGACACGTGGAACACATCGTGAACTCCGAGAAAGGTTCGACGGAAGCTCCAGCTTGATAAGCCACCTTTCCACGCCTTTTCCGAATAGTGAAAGGGCCAATATAGCGAGGAGCTAGCTTGCCCTTGATCCCGCGCGTGAGCACCCTTCATTGGTGTAACGCGAAGATAGGCCTTTTCGCAAAGTTGATAGACCATGTCTTTGTGATGACGGTCATAATTACTCTTTTGACGCGATCGAGCAGTCTTGAGATTCTCGCGAATAATGCGGACTTGTTCTTGGCATGTTGGATAATATCCGGACCAAGAGTGGGCGTTCCCGCTTTCGACCAGTTCGGAGGGGTTCGCACTTTCGCCCATATAACACTTCAAGGGGCCATCTTCGACTAGCTTGATAGCTATTATTATAAGAGAACTCAGCATACGGGAGAGATTCCTCCCATTTCTTGCCGAATGAGACGACACAAGCTCAAGCATGTCTTCGAGAATTTGGTTGACACGCTCAACTTGCCCTTGAGATGCGGATGAAAAGCAAGATCGAAAGATAAATGAGTCCCCATAGCTTCTTGGAAACTTGCCGTAATCTTGAAGTGAATAAGCTGCCACGGTCCGAATCGACAACCAGTGGAATACCGTGGAGTGAAACAATTCTCGACATATAGAGAGTTGCCACTGGCTAGCAAAGTGATCGTTTCTTTGACCGCCGGAAAATGTGCAACTTTAGAAAGCCGGTCAATGACGACAAGAATAGCATCATTACCTTTCTGCGATTTGGGAAACGCAGTGACGAAGTCCATTTCAACATGGTCCCATTTCCATTCGGGAATAGAGATAGGCTGCAGAGTTCCAAAGAGGTCTTTGATGTTCTGCTTGATGCGACGGCAAACGCCACACTCGTAAACATAGCGAGCAATGTCCCGCTTCATATTAGACCACCGTAATCTCGATTTAATGTCTTGATACATCTTTGTACCGCTGTGGTGGATACATAGAGGCGTATCATGAGCTTCTTGCATAACCTTCTGAGTCATATCCAGGTTGTCCTTCTTACATGGCACCACTAGGCGGCCTTTGAAGTACAAGGCGCCATCTTCAGCAATAGTGAAGGACGAGGGATTTCCTTTCCTGACGTCTTGTTTAAGCTTGTAGACCTCAGAGTCAAATCCTGCATTGTCTTTATGGTGCCCAAGATATCGGGTTCAACAGCCGTGGTAAAGAGGGAACCTCGGGGAACAACACGGAGATTCATCTTATGAACTCCGGAGGAGGGGAGCGAAAGTGCACCCGGAGGAACAATATGGAGGTTCACCTGCTGAATTCTTCAACAAGTGAGGGCTGAACTTTGTGAACTCAAGGTGGTTGCAGAGGACTTATGCTCAAGGCATCAGCCATTACATTAGCCTTGCTCGGCGATAGGAAATACCCAAATCAAAGTCGCAGCAGTCTCCATCCATCTCTGCCGACGGAGGTTCAGGTCTGGCTGAGTAAAATGATACTTCAGACTTTGGTGGTCGGTGTAGATCTCGCAACGATTACGAGAAGGTAATGTCGCCATCGCTTTAGCGCATGAATGACGGCAGCAAGTTCGAGGTCATGAACTGGGTAGTTCTCCTCGTGAGGGCGAATCGTCGAGAGGCATAAGCAACCACTTTGCGCTTCTTGCATTAGGACACCGCCTAAACCTTGACGAGATGCGCCGCAATAAATGACGTAAGTCCTTCTTAGTATCGGAGGAGCTAGCATCGGGCAGTTGTCACTTGTCTTTGAGTGCTCGGAAACTTTCCCGACATTTATCTCATCCATTGAACTTGACGCCTTTATGCAATAGATTAGTCGAGGCTCGGCAATCTTGGAGAAGTTCTCGATTTAATCGACGGCAATAGTCAAGCGAGACCGAGAAAACTTCGACTTGCTTAACGCTCTTCGGAGGAGTCCAATCGAGAATAGCTGAACTCGCTCAAGGTTGACGGCAATACCATCCTTAGAGATGACATGTCCAAGGTAGGTTACTTCGGAAGCCGAATTCACACTTGGAGAACTTGGCATAGAGTTGATGCTCTCGTAGCTTTTCCAAAGACAAGACTAAGATGTTCAAGATGTTCTTCTTCATTCTTGAATAGATCAGATATCATCCAGATAAACCACGATTTAACTTGTCGAGGTAATCCATGAATATATAGTTCATCAAAGCGAGAGAAGGTGGCTGGAGCATTGGTTGCCGAAGACATGACGGTGTACTGTATGAACCATAACGAGTCACAAATGCGGTTTTGGGGATATCCTCCTCGCGAACACGGATCTGGTGGTAACCCAACCTCAAGTCGAAGTTTCGAGAACACCGACGAACCAGCCAATTGATCATAAAGATCATTGATCCGAGGAAGAGGATACTTGTTCGAATGGTAGCTTGATTTATAGGACGGTAGTCTTGGACCAATCGGTTTGTCCCATCCTTCTTCTTGACAAAGAGAGAAGGTGCTCCCCAAGGAGAGCAACTTGGGCGTAATGAAACCGCTTTGAAGAGATTTGTCGATTTCCTCCTTTAGTTCAAGGAGTTCATGCGGCGGCATCTTGTAGGGCCGCTTGGCTATAGGAGTGGTGCACGGTTTCAAGTCGATGACGAATTCGACAGCCCTAGGGTGGGGAATCCTCGAAGTTCTTCAGAAAGACGCCTTGGAAATCGCAAACAGCGTGAATGTTTTCAATTCCCTCGAGGGTGCGGCGCTCAATGCATTCAATGCATAGAGCCTTGCCTCGCATTTTGAACCAGACGAGCATTGTAGCCACGATTTCATCGAAGGGTGCAGCAGATGGACGGTCTTAGTGGCACAAACGATTGACGCCAGATGCGCTTTCAACCAATCCATCCCCAAAATGAGGTCAATGCTACAAGACTTCAAAGACGATTGGAGAGACAAGGAATTCCATTCCTTCGATTTCAACGGGACGCGTGCTGTAAAACCATGGAGGTCCGACATTGGCCCGCTGGGTGTGTACTAATAGTGAAGCATTCATGTCTTCACTTTTAATGCCATGCATGAATGCAAAATCTTCGACATGAATGAATGCGATGCCCTGAATCGAATAAAGCAGATGCGTGTACTGAATTTACGAGGAGTGTACCCATCACAAGAGCAGGCTGGTCTTGAGCTTCGCTCGGATCAACGTGGTTGGCCCGAGCTTGCCCATAAGACTTGCCGGTGTTGTTGCGGTTCGGTGTTTCCACGGCCAGTTCTTTGGAAGGGCCGATTGATTCTGGTTCGTTGCATTCTCTAGCACGGTGCCTCGCTGTCCGCACCAAGCATAAGCCATTATTGGGAGTGGGAACAGAGCTTGGGGTGGTGGAGCTGGAAGCTTCGCCGCTTAGTTGTAGGCGCACGAGGTGTAGCATAGTTCGCTTTGAAGTGAGCATTCGGCTGGTACATGCTGTTGGGAATCCATATCTTGCGCTTCTGCGAGGACGGGCCCAAGATGAGCCGTATCACGGTTGCGCTGTTAGAGCTCTCGTATTCCTGCAGACCAGTTTCGACATTGATAGCTTTGTTCACCAAGGTGGCGAAATCAGCAAAGTCGTGCACTAGAAGTGCGAGCTTGATGTCGACTTGAAGTCCGCCACGGAACTTCTCCCTGTCTGCAAGGCATCGGTTGCAATGTCCTCTTCAAGATAGCGAGACAAGTCCAAGAACTCTCCGATAGGCTTCAACATCTTGTTGCCTTGGGTGAGGTTATGAACTCACGCTTCTTCCGGTCCATGACCCTTGAGGGATGAAGCGGGCGCGAAGGCAGCCTCGAAGTCCGCCAGTGATGAGTGTTCCAACCGGGCGAGTACGACGGTGGCTGTCCCACCATTGAGCTGCGGGTCCTTCAGAAGAAGGATGCAAAGGTGACATAGTGGCAGGGGCTACATCAGCAGACTCCATCTCATAGGTGA
Source organism: Aegilops longissima (assembly GCA_021605205.1). Classification (NCBI taxonomy): domain Eukaryota; kingdom Viridiplantae; phylum Streptophyta; class Magnoliopsida; order Poales; family Poaceae; genus Aegilops; species Aegilops longissima. Next base: position 626,687,381 of record CM038680.1, on the reverse strand, counting down.
TGTCACGGAGCCACCATCGCATCCAGGGCTGAGTTGAGCTGCGGTAAATGCCGGGTTCAGCGTATGAAATCCTCGCAGAGTTGTTCCGCTTGGGTCTTTGGTTCATATTGGGGCGAGGAACTGAGCCATCATGTTCTCCATGAACTGGCGATTCATCTCAAGTTGTTGGACCATACCGCCATGTACTCAAAGCGGTGGTGGGAAGTTGGCACCACGACCACGACCTGCTGGCCTAACCATCCCGCTATTATATAACAGGTAGTTCAAGATTTGAGAAATTAAGCAAGAGACAGAATCACTCATGATGAAACATGCATAATGAAAGCAAAGATGATGGGAACTACATAGTAGTTGGCATATCTTACAAAAGGAATCATGCATAGAGTTCGATACATAGAGTCCAAAGACATAGACTACTACATCATATGCGCACATGTGCTCATGGCGAATACATCAAATAGTAACAAGCAAGCCTACATCAGTCCCACGATGCATCATGGAGGTAGTCAGTAGTTCTGAAAGCTGATAGTGCGGCAAAGGATAGTCCTCCACGTCGCTGACTGGGGCCGCGGATACTCGGTGCTGAATCCGACGCCTGTGTGGCGAGAAAAGGCCCAAGTGCGGAGAGTAGCCTCCACGCCCGCCAACCGACACCACGGGCATCACGGTCTGGCGGGTAGATCGCAGAACGCCGCAGCTCTCCGAACGGACAAAGGGTGCATCAGCGTCGAGCACGGTAGAGGTGCCGACGGGTGATGTACAACTCGTGGCGAAGAGCTCGGTTAGCTCGATCCAGCCCATCGCGATGCGTAACAAAGTTCGATGGTGGAAAGGCTCTCTGGTGACAATGGTGTAGGCAGCAGTAGTAACCTCCTCACCAACATCGACGCGATAGCAATGTGCCTCAAGGGGAGGTGTCCAACTCTCGATACTCGCGACGAAGACGGTCGGTGCAGCATAAGCAACATCGTGGACTGCCATATCGATGGTCACTCCAACACCATGTGCGGTGCAAAGACAAGAGTGGACTCATACTCCCGAGAGTAGAGGTGGACGATTGCGCGGCATCGCTCTCGGTTGTAGTCCTGGTACTCCTCATAGACGGTGTACTCAGGTGCCAGCGATAACCCAGATAGGTCATCATCTCGCTAGCACCGCAGTGATCCCGAGGCACCAATGGCCGTCGTGTGGCGCACGACCTGCCTCGTGGGTTCCATCCGAAAACAAAGACGCTTCAAAGGAGTCAAATGACAGGTGGAAATTGTTCAAATACAATTCCAAAAACAACTAAGGCTATATCCATCTTCGGGTGAATGCGGTCACGGATCCTAGTGATAGTTAGTAAAATCGTTTAACCCGAGTAGAAGAGAGTTCAGAGTCCCAGAATAAAGGTCGAGGAGTAAAAGATCCTAATACCACCCGATGGCGTCGTGGGCCCGTAAGGCACACAGCCAAGTTAGTAAAAGTTTTTTTGCAATGTCTAGACTCGACTTCGCCAAGGAGTGTGGAAGGGGATTCCTACAGCAATGGCTCGATATTAACTTCAGACGCTCGATTCAATCGTACACTAATCATGCACGCAAATGTGTACGATCAAGATCAAGGACTCACGGAAGATATCACAACACAACTCTACAAATAAAATAAGTCATACAAGCATCATAATACAAGCCGTGGGCCTCGAGGGCTCGAATACAAGTGCTCGATCATAGACGAAGTCGCCGGAAGCAACAATATCTGAGTACGACATAAGTTAAACAAGGTGCCATAAGATGGCTAGCACAAACCGGGATACAGATCGAAGAGGACAGGCCTCCCGCTCGGGATCCTCCTAGGTCACTCCCGGTCGCCGCTGGGCTGCACGTAGTAGTAGGCGCCCCAGTAGTAGTCGCCGAGGCGGTGGCGTCGACTCTGGCTCCATCGTCGATTGCAGCAATCGAGTAGAGATAGGGAAAAGGGGAACAAGGCAACCGTGAGTACTCATCCAAAGTACTCGCAAGCAAGGAGCTACACTACATATGCATGGATATATGTGTAAAGGCCATATCAAGGACTGAATCGCAGAATGCCGTAATAAGAGGGGAAAGCTAGTCTTAACGAAGACTACGCTTCGACACCGGTCCGGCAATGCATGTAAGAGGACAACGGAAGTCCTACAAGAAACAACATATAGCAATAATCCTACCCGCAATCCCTCGCTCATAACCCCGAGCGAGAGCGACCACCGTTGTATCCGCACTTGAAGGGTGTGTTTTATCAAGTATCCGGTTCTAGTTGTCATAAGCTCAAGGTACAACTCCAAGTCGTCATGTTATCAAGATCACGGCTATCCGAATAGATTAACTCACTGCAGGGTGCACCATCTTACCCAAAGACGCTTGATCCCATTTGGCGGACACACTTTCCGGTCATGCCCGCCGCCAGAAGATCAACACGCCGCAGCCCCACCTAGGCACAACAGAGAGGCCAAGACGCCGGTCTAAACCTAAGCGCGCAGGGTCTGGGCCCATCGCCTTGAGCACACCAAGACGCTATGAGGGCAGCCGAAGCGCACCTAGCCTAACAGCGCTCAGTCCAATCCGCGCTACGCCGCTCGTCCGACGTCTGAAGTGCCGGCCGATACCACGACGCCGGATACACATAACTACTCCCCCAGAGATGGTTAGTGCGATAAGCTCGAGCCAACCCAGATCAAATACCAAGACCTCGTTAAGCGTGTTAAGTAACCATGAACGCCGAATGAGGCCAGCCCACCTCTCTCCTAGGCGGTCTCAACTCTGCCTGCCGCTCCGCCACAATGATCCACTCATGGGTGCTCCATCACCGACCCGACTTTAGTCTCACATGTATCATGTATAAGTATATAGTATATACCGTGATCAACTCCCGAGTGATCACGGCCCGATAGTATAGCTCGCACATGCACAAGAAAGTAGGGCCACAGATGAAAGAACTAGCATCCTATACTAAGCATATAGGATTGCGTAAGGTAACAAAATGGTTACAAGGACAAAGCTATGCAGCAAAGATAGGAGTATCCAAAACAAGAATATGCTATGCTACTCTAATGCAAGCAAAGTAGATAAGAGTAGGCGATATCCGTGATCAAGGGGGGCTTGCTGGTTGCTCTGGCAAGAGAGAGGGTCACAAGACCGTAGTCGAATCGGCCACCGCAGCGTCGGTCTCAGAGTCTCACCAAGAGAAGAGGGGAAGAAACAATGAATACACGGTAACAGATGCATAACGATGCATGACATGCCAAGAAGCGATGCTAGGCGTGTTCTAACGTGGTAAGAGGGTACTGGTTTAGGGGAAAGCATCCGAGAAGTTATCCTGCCTCCGGACGCCTGTCGACGATGATGAACCGGAGGAGAAAGTTTGCAGGTTTGATAGGTTAGAGACGTGTGGTGGATTTAACGGATCGCGATCCGAATTGCCTCGCCGCTCGAGCAACTTTCATGTTGAAAATATTTTAACCGGATTACGGATTAAAAGTTATGAATTATAAAAGGTTTTATTAATTTCGGAATTTTAATTAATTATTTAATTAATTTCGAATTGCATTTATGACATCAAGATGATGTCATGCCGACGTTATCAACAACAGGGTTGACTAAGTCAACCCCGACTGTGTGGGTCCCACATGTCATACTCTATGCCTAATTAACCTAATCAGGTTAATTAATCTTAGTAATTGTTAACTAATGATTAGTATTAATTAATTTAGAATTAATTAGCTTAATTAATTACCCAATTAATTTAACTAATGATTAGGTTAATTAATCCGAATTAATTAGATTAATTAATTGCTTAATTAATTAATTAATTAATTATTTAGTAATTAGTTTAGTTCCTTTTTATTTCCTTTCTTTTAGTTTCGCTTTTATTAAAACATTCTTTTCGCTTTTGGGGTGGGGCTCAGATGACAAAGGGCCTGGCCAAACGGGCGCTGGTGCGGGAGACGCGGGCGACGCGCAAGGCGTTGCTCGATTCGGGCACCTGACCCGCCCGGTGGGCGCCACCTGGCGGATCGGAGGCTGGGGCCGGAGGCCTGGCCACTGGGCGCCAGCGCCCATGGCGATGAGCGACGCCACGAGGGAGGCGACGGGCGGGCGGTTGTGGGGCTGGTTCGCCGGGCCGAGCGAGGATCGGTCGTGGGGGACGAGGCGCCGAACGGGGAGGAAGGGGAGCTTGGGGCTGGGTGGCGCTTAGGGCGCCGGAGTGGGTCGCCGACGGGGAAAGGAAGGGGGGCACACGGTGGCGGGCGAGTCGGGCCGAGGCCACGGGGCCGGATCCGCAGGGAGAGGAGGAGGGGATCGGGAGGGGGCGGCGGTCAGGTGGGCGGCTGAGCCGGGAGCCGGAGGAGGGGGGACCGGAGGGGAGGCCACAGGCCGGGACGGCGGAGCCGGTCGCCGACGGGGAAGAGGGAGGAGAGGGGGGGGCTCACAATGGGGGCGGGGCCTCGGCGGTGTGCTGGTGGAGGTGGGCAGGCCGGGGGGAGGGGCCGGGGAGGCCCGGCGAGGGTGGCGAGGCCGAGCCGACCAAGGTGGCGGTCGCGGGGCTCGGGGGGCGCGAGGGGAGGGAGGGAGCTCCCGGCAAGGCGTGGAGGAGGAGGGGAGGACCGAGGCGGCGGGGGCCGACGGGGGATCGGCGGCGAGGTGGAGGACGGCGGGGGTCGGTCGGGGGTGCCCTGCCCCGATCTAGATCGGGTCGGGAGCGAGGGCGAGGGGGCGAGGGGAGGAGTGGGGCGGTGGCTAGGGTTAGCCACCGATGGGGGGGTCTAGTGGGGTGGCTGGGCCTGGGCCGCCTGTGGGGGAGAATAGGGATGGGCCAAGGGAGAGGGAGAGGGCCAGCTGGCTGGTCGGAGGGGGGTTATCCCCCTCCCTGTTTTATTTTCTTTTCTTTTCTCTTTTTGTTATTTTCCTTTTCTGTTTTGGTTTATTTAAATTGCTTTGGCATTTTGTAAATATTAGTGCACCCCACCAATATTAGGTTAGGCATTTTAGAAAACCCCGGATCATTTTAGAATTAGTTTTCGAAACCCTTTTATCGTTTGTTATATTTTAAATTTTTGTTTTTGAACGGTTCCGAATTAACGAGAAGTTAATTAACATAACCGGGGATTACTGTCGCATAACCATCCGGGCGTTACACTATCTATCATGGCATTTCCATAGCCATTCCGAGATATATTGCCATGCAACTTTCCACCATTCCGCTTATTATGACACGCTCCATCATTGTCATATTGCTATCATGATCATGTAGTTGACATCGTATTTGTGGCAAAGCCACCGCTCATAATTCTTTCATACATGTCACTCATGTTTCATTGCATATCCCGCACACCGTCGGAGGCATTCATATAGAGTCATATTTTGTTCTAAGTATCGAGTTGTAATTGTTGAGTTGTAAGAAAATAAAAGTGTGATGATCATCATTATTAGAGCATTGTCCCAAGTGAGGAAAGGATGATGGAGACTATGATTCCCCCACAAGTCGGGATGAGACTCCGGACGAATATATATATATATATATATATATATATATATATATATATATATATATATATATATATATATATATATATATATAAAAAGAGGCCATAAAAAAGAGAAAAGGCCCAAATAAAAAAATGAGAGAAAAAGAGAGAAGGGACAATGTTACTATCCTTTTACCACACTTGTGCTTTAAAGTAGCACCATGATCTTCATGATAGAGAGTCTCTCATTTTGTCACTTTCATATACTAGTGGGAATTTTTCATTATAGAACTTGGCTTGTATATTCCAATGATGGGCTTCCTCAAATGCCCTAGGTCTTCATGAGCAAGCGAGTTGGATGCACACCCACTTAGTTTCTTTTGTTGAGCTTTCATATACTTATAGCTCTAGTGCATCCGTTGCATGGAAATCCCTACTCACTCACATTGATATCTATTGATGGGCATCTCCATAGCCCATTGATACGCCTAGTTGATGTGAGACTATCTTCCCTCTTTTTGTCTTCTCCACAACCACCGTTCTATTCCACATATAGTGCTATATCCATGGCTCACTGTCATGTATTGCGTGAAGATTGAAAAAGTTTTGAAAATGTTAAAGTATGAAACAATTGCTTGGCTTGTCATCGGGGTTGTGCATAATTTAAATACTTTGTGTGGGGAAGATGGAGCATAGCCAGACTATATGATTTTGTAGGGATAACTTTCTTTGGCCATGTCATTTTGAGAAGGCATAATTGCTTAGTTAGTATACTTGAAGTATTATTATTTTTATGTCAATATGAACTTTTGTCTTGAATCTTTCGGATCTGAATATTCATACCATGATTAAAAAGATTTACATTGAAATTATGCCAAAGTATCACCGCATCAAAAATTCTCTTTTTATCATTTACCTACTCGAGGACGAGCAGGAATTAAGCCAGGGATGCCCGATACGTCTCCAACGTATCTATAATTTTTGATTGCTCCATGCTACTTTATCTATTGTTTTGGACTATAATGGGCTTTATTTTCCACTTTTATATTACTTTTGGGACTAACCTATTAACCGGAGGCCCAGCCTAGAATTGATGTTTTTTGCCTTTTTCAGTATTTCGAAGAAACAGAATATCAAACAAAGTCCAAACGGAATGAAACCTTCGGAAACGTGATTTTCTCACCGAACGTGATCCATGAGACTTGGACCCTACTCCAAGGAACATCGGAGGCGATCACGAGGGTGGGGGGCGCGCCCTCTGCCTCGCGGGCCCCCTGATGCTCCACCGACGTACTCCTTCCTCCTATATATACCCACGCACTTCAAACGATCGTAACAGGAGCCAAAACCTAATTCCACCGCCGCAACTTCACAGATCCACGGGATCCCATCTTGGGGCCTATTCCGAGCTCCACCGAGGGGGCATCCACCATGGAGGGCTTCTACATCAACACCATAGCCTCCGATGAAGTGTGAGTAGTTTACTTCAGACCTTCGGGTCCATAGCTAGTAGCTAGATGGCTTCTTCTCTCTTTTTGGATCTCAATACAATGTTCTCCCCCTCTCTCGTGGAGATCTATTCATTGTAATCTTCTTTTTGCGGTGTGTTTGTTGAGACCGATGAATTGTGGGTTTACGATCCAGCTTATCTATGAATAATATTTGAATCTTCTCTGAATTCTTTTATGTATGATTGAGTTATCTTTGCAAGTCTCTTTGAATTATCCGCTTGGTTTGGCCAACTAGATTGGTAGTTCTTGCAATGGGAGAAGTGCATGGCTTTGGGTTCAATCTTATGTGTCCTTACCCAAAGGATGTAAAGGGTTGCAAGGCACGATTGTATTGTTGTCATCGAGGATAACAAGATGGGGTATTTATCATATTGCATGAATTTATTCCTCTACATCATGTCATCTTGCTTAAGGCGTTACTCTGCTTTTTAACTTAATACTCTAGATGCATCTTTGGATAGCGGTCGATGAGTGGAGTGATAGTAGTAGATGCGTAATCGCTTTGCTCTACTTTTCTCGGACGTGATTCCTATATACATGATCATACCTAGATATACTCATAACTATGCTCAATTCTGTCAATTGCTCAACAGTAATTTGTTCACCCACCGTAGAATATTTATGCTCTTGAGAGAAGCCACTAGTGAAACTTATGGCCCCTGGGTCTATTCTCATCATATCAATCTCTATCACTTTTGTACTTGCCTTGTTTTGACTTTACTTTTTACTTTTCACTTTGCATCTTTATACCAAAAATACCAAAAATATTATCTCTATCGATCTCACTCGTAAGTGATCGTGAAGGGATTGACAACCCCTAATCACGCTGGTTGCGTAGTAGCTATCGCTTTGTGCAGGTACGAGGGACTTGTGCGTGGCCTCCCACTTGGATTGATTCCTTGGTTCTCAAAACTAAGGGAAATACTTACGCCATGTGCTACATCATCCTCTCCTCTTCGGGAAAACCAACGCAAGCTCAAGACATAGCATAGTAGCGCTGGTATTTGATAACGGGTTCGCTGCTCATATTTGCAACTCAAACAGGGCTACGGATTAAACGAAGATTGGCTAAGGATGAGGTAACGATGCGCGTCGGAAATGGTTCCAAGGTCAATGTGATCGCCGTCGGCATGCTACCTCTACATCTACCTTCGGGATTCGTTTTAGACCTGAATAATTGTTATTTGGTGCCAGCGTTGAGCATGAACATTATATCTAGATCTTGTTTGATGCGAGACGGTTATTCATTTAAATCAGAGAATAATGGTTGTTCTATTTATATGAGTAATATCTTTTATGGTCATGCACCCTTGATGAGTGGTTTATTTTTGTTGAATCTCGATCGTAGTGATACACATATTCATAATATTGATGCCAAAAGATGCAAAGTTAGTAATGATAGTGCAACATATTTGTGGCACTGCCGTTTAGGTCATATTGGTATAAAACACATGAAGAAAATCCAATTAGATGGGCTTTTGGAATCACTTGATGCTTGCGAACCATGCATCATAGGCAAGATGACTAAGATTCCGTTCTCCGGAACAATGGAGCGAGCCATTGACTTATTGGAAATAATACATACTGATGTATGCGGACCGATAAGTGTTGAGGCTCGCGGCGGGTATCGTTATTTTCTAACCTTCACAGATGATTTGAGCAGATATGGGTATATCTACTTAATGAAAGACAAGTCTGAAACATTTGCAAAGTTCAAAGAATATCAGAGTGAAGTGGAAAATCATCGTAACAAGAAAATAAAGTTTCTACAGTCTGATCGCGAGGCGAATATTTGAGTTACTAGTTTGGTCTTCATTAAAAACAATGTGGAATAGTTTCGCAACTCAGACCACCTGGAACACCACAGCGTAATGGTGTGTCCGAACATTGTTACCGTACTTTATTAGATATGGTGCAATCTATGATGTCTCTTACCGATTTAACACTATCGTTTTGGGGATATGCATTAGAGACAGCTGCATTCACGTTAAATAGGGCACCATCTAAATCCGTTGAGACGACACCGTATGAACTATGGTTTGGTAAGAAACCTAAGCTGTCGTTTCTTAAAGTTTGGGGTTGCGATGCTTATGTCAAAAAGCTTCAGCCAGATAAGCTCGAACCCAAATCGGAGAAGTGCGTCTTCATAGGATACCCAAAAGAAACAGTTGGGTACACCTTCTACCACAGATCCTAAGGCAAGATTTTTGTTGCTAAGAATGGATCCTTTCTAGAGAAGGAGTTTCTCTCGAAACAAGTGAGTGGGAGGAAAGTAGAAATTGATGAGGTAATTGTACCTTCTCTCGAATTGGAAAGTTGTTCATCACAATCAGTTTCAGTGATGCCTACACCAATTATTGAGGAAGTTAATGATGATTGAGGGAGTCCCGGACTAGGGGGTGTCCGGATAGCCGGACTATCGTCACGGCCGGACTCCCAGACTATGAAGATACAAGATTGAAGACTTCGTCCCGTGTCCGGATGGGACTTTCCTTGGCGTGGAAGGCAAGCTTGGCGATACGGATATGTAGATCTCCTACCATTGTAACCGACTCTGTGTAACCCTAACCTATCCGGTGTCTATATAAACCGAGGGTTTTAGTCGTGAGGACTAACAACAATCATACCATAGGCTAGCTTCTAGGGTTTATCCTCCTTGATCTCGTGGTAGATCTACTCTTGTACTACCCATATCATCAATATTAATCAAGCAGGAGTAGGGTATTACCTCCATCGAGAGGGCCCTAACCTGGGTAAAACATCGTGTCCCTTGTCTCTCGTAACCATCCGCCTAGATTTACGTTCGGGACCCCTACCCGAGATCCGCCGGTTTTGACACCGACATTGGTGCTTTCATTGAGAGTTCCTCGTATGTCGTCGCCGCCGCCGTAGGATGCCTCATCCCGTCTTTAAAGACGATTCTATTGCCAAAGGAGCCTTGGCCGCCGGTCAGACTCTCCGGCTAGGTGGTTTTCTTATTACTGCCAGTTCGGCCACCGCACCGACGATAACCTCTCGAGTCATCGAAACCAATCTCCATGTTAATTCGGAACTCGCCGAACAGTTAGATCCGATCGAGCTCTCCTCCGTAAACGAGCTCTTGGATCGCATCGCCGCCCGGGAGTCGCCATAGACACGATCGATCGGGCCTAAACCGATCCGAGAGAGATCAACTCTCCCGTGCTACCCATCATGTTGCTGTGATAGAGGAGCAATGCGGCGATTCTCCTTCTGTCTTAAGGACTAACTATGTCCGGATTCCCGATCCCTCCATGCCGGATTCCCGCAAAGGGACGGATGTCTATCAAGTCCTGAACTTAAAGTCAGACGGCGGGTTGGACTCATTGATAACACTCAAAATCCAAACTTTCGAAGTTCAGAACTTTCGCCCTCGAGTCCTAAATTGACGGGTTCCGGATCCGAGATCCACCCGCCCACCCAAACATTAGCGATCTATCCCGAATTCGCAAGAGCCCGCTGAAACAAGACATCATTATCGGGCCGATTCTCCCGATTATGGACAGGATAAAGGATCTGCCGAGAGGAGGACGAATCCCAATTTTCTGCAATAATTGCACGGACAAGGGAATTTAAACGCCATAAGTCATCATGAAATTACACGCTCACTGACTTGGTGACCATAGTAAAAAGTCTTGTGCGATGGAGAGCGCCTCGAAAACCGACAGTAAATTTTGGGATAATCCGCCCCAATACATCCCTAGTCGGAAATAAAAGGGTGCATCATTATCAGTTACTGGGTTAAACACCAAAAACCAAAACCCCTAAAGGGTACGGAACTGCATCGAGGGTTGGTTAAACGGACCGCAAAATTCACAAGACAGAGGGCGCCACTCCAACTCATAGCCTTCGAGCATGTTGGATACTACGGCAGGTGGCCAAAAGTGGCTAAGAGCTTCTAGCTTCGTAACCCCAGCCCAAAGAACACCAAGACGGTGTTAATAGTCTTGAGACTTTCGCATCAAATAACATGCGAAACGAACACTCCGCAACCTTGTCAAGTCTACCAAGTAGCAACAATAAATCCATGGAGGACACGGCTATCACCATCAATGCCGGATTTAACCTAAATTCGAACAGCCCGAGCACCACCGCATTGGTCCTCGGTCCGATAGTGGACGGCTTTCGCTTTACTAAGGTACTCATGGATGGCAGCAGCGGACTAAACCTCATCTATGAGGAAACCTCCAAAAATGGAAATAGACTGAACCGCTTGAGCGAAGCAGCACAACCTTCAGAGGAATAATCCCTAGCCGGAAGCATGCTGCACAGAAAAATTACACCGATGTAGTGTTCGCTCACGGACAATTACAGGTCCGAGGAGGTCACATTTCAAGTGGCCCTGCTCAACAGCGGATATCATGCTTTATTAGGACGAGAGGCATTCACAATTTTTCAAGCTATACCCCATTATGGGTACATGAAGCTTAAAATGCCCGGACCTAACAGAATAATCACTCTAGCTAGTGATCCGAACATAGCACTCCGCGCCGAAAACAAGACAGCCGCACTAGCCCTCGAGGCATCGTCCAAGCCCTAGCGGTTAAGGAACTCACCGTGATGCGCTCCACGGTGAACAGGGATGATGTGATACTTGATAAAAGATCCAAGTCCACCTCTTTTAAACCAGCGGATGAAATAGTCAAATTCCAAGTCCACCCAACGGATCACGCAAAGACGGCCTCCATTGGGGCACAATTAAACCCCGATGTAGACGCCAGACTACAAGAATTTCTACGAGAAAATCGACATCTTTGCTCGGCACCCTTCGACATGCCAGAATTCCACGCCGGCTGGCCGAGCACAGCCTAAATATCCTAAAAGGATTCAAGCTACCAAACAGGCCCTTGGCGCTTTTCCGAACCCAAGAGACAGGCCATGGAGAGGAGCTAGCCAAACTTTTGGAAGCCGATTCATCAGAGATATAAAACATCCGGACTGGCTAGCAAACCTGGTAATGGTACCAAAGAAGGATAAATCATGGCGCCTATGTGTTGATTTCAAAGACCTTAATAAGGCTTGCCCAAAGGATCCCTTCCCTCCCTCGAATTGATCAAATTATTGACGCTACAACAGACACGACTCATTGTGCTTCCTCGACGCTGCATCCGCTACCACCAAATCAAGATGGCGGAGCTGCACCAAGCTGCAACAGCATTCATCACTCCATACGCCCGCTCGCTTCAACACAATGCCCTTTGGGCTAAAAACGCCAACAAGCAACATATCAGCGATGATTCGGACATGTCCGCGCACCAGATCGGCAAAACAAAGGAAGCGTGATGAGATGACGTGGTCGTCAAAACCAAGCACGCCGAAACTCTAGTAGACGACTTGAGGCTCACATTCGACAATCTTCAAAATGCGACATCAAGCTAAATCCAGAAAATGCGTCTTCATGCTCCACCGAAAGCTCCTGGGCTTCATTGTGTCCGTAGAGGAATTGAAGCAAACCCAGCCAAGATTCGAGCTCACAATTGGATATTCCAAAAGACCTCAAGCAAATACAAAATTGACGGATGCGAGCGGCTCTAAGCCGCTTTATTTCCGCTTGGGAGAAAAGGCGTTACCTTTACCGCCTCCTCCGCCAAGACCGAACACTTCGAGTGGATTTGATGCCGCCACGGCCGTACTCAAGAGATAAAAGCCATATTGGCAACTAATCCGTCCTGGTCGCGCCCAATGTGGGCGTAACCAATGCTATTATATATCGCCGCAACACATCAAGTTGTCAGCGGTGCTCGTTGTCGAACGAGAAACAGACGGACACCGGTTCCCTCTTCAAAACCAGTTTACTATGTGTCCACTATCCTAACTCCATGCAAGTCCCGTTACCCACACTATCAAAAGATAGCATACGCGGTGTTCATGGCATCCCGGAAGCTGCGACACTACTTTCAAGAGTGCTCGATAACGGTAGCCTCCGAAGTACCTCTTAATGACATTATAAACAACCACGACGCGACGGGCCGGATTGCTAAATGGGCCATAGAGCTCCTTCCATTCGACATAACCTACAAGCCATGACGAGCTATCAAGTCGCAGGTTTTGGCCGACTTCGTGGCCGAATGGACCGAAGCCGAACTCCCTAAAGAGTACGGCACATACTCCAATTGGATCATGCACTTTGATGGCTCCAAAATGTTGGCCGGTCTGGGGGCTGGCGTCGTCCTGACGTCCCCAACCGAGGACACAGTCCAATACGTCCTTCAGATAATGTATACGGACTCCAACAATGCAGCCGAATACGAGGCCCTTCTGCATGGTCTCCGGATGGCAGTCTCCATGGGTATTAAACGCCTAGAGGTGCGTGGGGATTCGAACCTCGCGATATCTCAAATAAACGGAGACTTTGATGCCAAAGATCCGAAAATGGCAGCATACCGCAATGCGGTCCTAAAATGTCAAGACGGTTCAAGGGCTCGGTTCCCGTGGTGGCCCCCGCAGTGGTTTCGGTTCGGGCCAGCACTCGAAGGAGCACTGGTCCGGGGGTTAAAATAAAGATGACCCTCGGCTCGCGAAAACCCGGGGAAAAGGCTTAGGTGGCAAATGGTAAAACCAATGTTGGGCCTTCTTTGGACGAGTCTTATTCAAAGCGAACTGTCAAGGGGTCCCATAAATCACCCAACCGTGTAAGGAACGCAAAATCAAGGAACATAACACCGTATGACGGAAACTAGGTGGCAAGAGGAACAAAACACCTGCATAAGGCCGAGCCTTCCACCCTTTACCACGATATAGATGCATTAATTATAGCAGATATATATATTGTGATATCCCCAATAAGTAAACATGTTCCAATAAGGAACAACATCTCCATGTTCCAACAAGGAACAAACTTCAGCTTCACCGCAACTAGCAACGCTATAAGAGGGCTGAGCAAAGCGGTAACATAGCCAATCAACGGTTTGCTAGGAAAAGGATGGTTAGGGCTGGCATGGCAATATGGGTGGCATGAAAAGCAAGTGGTAGGCATCGCAGCATAGGCATAGCAAAAGAGCGAGCAACTAGCATAGCAAAGATAGAAGTGATTTCGAGGGTATGGTCATCTTGCTCGCAATATTCTCGAGTTGTCGAAAGCTTGATCCTCGTAAGCGTTCTCAACAGGTTCCTCGTTCACGTACTCGCCTCCGACTCTACCCAAAGCAACAACACAAACAAAGGAACCACAATAAATCACGGTGCAATGCACAATCAACATGATGCAAAACATGACATGATATGCGGGATGCGATATGCAATGCTTATATGCGCCCGGAAGGTAAATGATGAACCAGGCATCAACTTGGCAAACCAAGTATGCCACTGAAAGATGAGATGATTTGGCTGAAATCGATATAAAGATCACCGGAATCGGATGCACGGTTTGGAAATGACAAGCAAAACAAGAATGACGCAAATCTGCCATTAACAGCATGATGCCACTTAGCAAGCAACAATTAATTAAGCTACTGCACCCAAACGTATCAACAAAGCACATGGCAGTGATATACACAAGATGCTCGACAAAAGATGAGCACTGAGCTACGGCTAGTTCACAACATAACAGGTTCAAACAAGCATGGCAAAAGTGCACAAAATATCAGGCTGGACATGGCAAAAACAGCATCAGGTTGCAATGTTCAGAGCAAGAAAACTACATGCTACAGGAACTTAAAATAGCAAAACAAGGCATGGCATGAATCTACTCAAAGCATAGATCAAAAGTCCCTTACTGACCATAAGCCAAAAAGGACTAGAAAATATAGCAACACCCATGTCAATATTGAAAGTTTCGTTAACAGATTCAGCAACATGACATGTCAAAAACTGATAACGAGAGGGCATGTTTACAAGCTCAATGCACTCACTACAGAGCCTTATATGATAAACTAAGCATACATACATCAAGAATACATGACATGGAAGACATACATGGCAAGAACAATAACATAGCTTACATGGGTCAACCACAACAAGCTAGGCAAAATTGAATAACACGTATACAATCTGCCAGGAAACATTTGATAGCAAAAGTAGAGCTCGATTGACTCAAGCTATGGCACTCCATAATTGCAAACAAGGGCATGGATGGATAGAGCAAGACATGCTTTACAAAACACCCTTACTGAAGTATCTCAAAATATGCATAGATCTCTCGGTATCATCAAGTTAACATGGCATCAAAATCAGCTAAACAGGGCTGAAAATCAGCAACATCAGGACACCTACTTTGCATGCTTGTGCTAGTCACTACATAGATCACAAAAATACATGGCATATACCCCTGGAAAGATGGCACGACATATTTCAAAACACATGTAGGACTCAAATTCATAGGGTGCACACATTAATCATGGCAAAAATAACAAAAGTGCAAGTTCTGTTAAGAAACAGAAACTAACATCACATAGCAATCTTCCAACAGCATTTCGGGCATCAAGATGAGCTCAAATGAAAATGATGCAATGAGATGAAATGATCTACTCTTTGAGACGAACATTTTGATATATTATACGCGCAAAATGGAGCTACGATGACAGAGATATAGCACGTTGAAAATGACACAAAATAACAGAGAGATGCAAAAGACTTAGAAGAAAATAGAGGGGGGGAAGAGAAGTCAACGGTTGCACGGTTCCCGAGGCCGGATCGGATCGGGCGCGGGGTCGGCGAGGAGGAGGGAGGTCGCCGGCGGGGTGAGGGCGAGGCCGGTGGTGGCGGGCGGCGACGCTGGCGGGTGGCGACGCCGGCGGGTGGCGACAGCGCCGGCCGGTGCCAAGTGGACGAGGCAATGCGGCGGCTCGGAGCCGCGGCGGAGAGAGGCGGCGGCAGCCGGCGCTGAAAGTGTCCGGGCGGGCGGGCGACGTGTCCCGCATGCTGGGGACGGTTTTTAGGGTTTCGGGTGGAATTGATCCGGATTTGGAGGGTTTGCTTAAATAGGCATAGAGGAGCTAGGAGAGTCCAAATGAGGTGTAGTTTTTACCACACGATCGTGATCGAACGACGGAGAGCATGGGAGTGACTTAGATGGGTTATTGGGCTGTTTTGAAGGGGTGTTGGGCTGCAACTTAAAAGAGGCCTTTGCGAGAGTGCGGTTAACCGTTGGAGTACCAAACGAGCTCCAAATGACCCGAAACTTGACCGGTGTTCTACGGGTGGTATACCAGGCCACTAGACAAACCTCGGTCCATTTCGAGAAGGTTTAATACCCGCACACGGAAAAACGTAAAAGGGACCGCCGGGGGAGATAGGAGTGCCGGATTGCAAAACGGACAACGGGAAAAATGCTCGGAATCATGAGACGAACACGTATGCAAATGCGATGCACATGATGACATAATATAAAATGCATGACATGGACAAAATGCAAAAGAGGAAAACCCAACCACGGAGGGAATATCATATATCAATGCCGAAAATGGCAAGAGTTGGAGTTACAAATATGGAAAGTTACTTCCGGGGTGTTACAACACTCCACCACTACAAGAGGATCTCGCCCGAGATCTAGGACTGAAAGAACTCCGGATACTCGAACGGAGGTGATCCTCGCGCCCCGTGTAGCTTCTCGGTCGGAATGGTGTGACCACTTCACTTTCAGGAATTTGATTGACTTGTTGCGAGTCTTGCGCTCGGTTTCTTCAAGAATAGCAACAGGGTGCTCATGATAAGAGAGATCTTCTTGAAGGTCGATCTCTTCGAAGTTGATAGTGCGCTCGAGAGTCTTGAAGCACTTGCAAAGCTGTGACACGTGAAACACATCGTGCACGTTTGCAAAGTTGGATGGAAGCTCGTTGATAGGCGAGATCGCCTCTTTTCCCAATGATCTTGAAAGGACCCACGATCTAGGGGCAAGCTTCCTTTGATACCGGGCGACGAGTGCCTTTCATTGAGAGACGCGAGGTAGACATGGTCTCCGATTTCAAAAGCCACATCCGGTGCTTATCATCATAATAGCTCTTCCGCGCGATTGCGCGGCTTTGAGATTCTCACGAATGACTTGGCACATTTCTTCTGCTTCTGTGATCAAGTCATTGCCAAGAAGTTGGCGTTCACCTGTCTCAGACCAATTGAGAGGAGTACGACACTTTATGCCATAGAGAATTTCGAATGGGGCCTTGCCAGAACTCGCTTGGAAGCTGTTGTTGTAAGAGAACTCGGCATATGGAAGACAATCTTCCCACTTCATACCGAAGGAAATGACACAAGCCCTGAGAATATCTTCAAGGATTTGATTTACTCGCTCGACTTGGCCACTTGTTTGAGGATGGAAAGCTGTCTTTGAAACGAATGTTGGTGCCCATGGCCTTCGAAAAGAATCCCAAAACTTGGAGGTAAAGATGCTGCCACGGTCTCAAGAGATCACTTGTGGAATGCCGTGCAAGGAGACAATCTCGAGGTGTATAGCTCGCCAACCGAGCTGCTGTGATAGATTCTTTGATAGGAAGAAAATGAGCCACTTTAGTGAGCTTGTCAATGACAATGAAGATAGCATCATTTCCACGCTTGGACTTTGGAAAGCCATCCACGAAGTCCATTTCAATATGATCAAACTTCCATTCAGGAATAGCAAGAGGTTGAAGGAGACCAGCTGGTCTTTGGTGTTCGCTTTCACTCTTCTGCAGACATCACATTCATTCACGAATTGAGCAATTCTCGCTTCATTCGAGTCCACCAATATGACTGCTTGAGGTCATGGTACATCTTCGTACTTCCGGGATGAATGGATAGAAGCGAATTGTGAGCCTCGCTCATAATGACTTTTCTCAGATCACCCTTAGGAACCACAATCCGTCCTCAAAGAACAGAGTGTCTTTGTCATCAACGTGGAAGCACTTGTACTTGAAGTGCCCTTGTCGATACCACGCTTCACCTTTTTCACCATGGTATCCGAAGTTGAGCCTCACGAATCTGATCTTCCAAAGTAGGAGAGACTATGAGGTTGGCAAGAAAGCCTTGAGGAACAACTTGAAGATTCAGCTTATGGAAAGCTTCACAAAGATCCGGTGAAAGGGCTTGAGGATTAGGCTATTGCGAGAAGCTTTCCTGCTCAAAGCATCTGCAATGACATTGGCCTTGCCCGAGTATATTCAATACTTGGGTTGTACTCTTGAATCATTTCACCCATCGAGTCCGCCTCGAGGTTGAGGTTGGGCTGAGTGAAGATGTACTTGAGACTCTTGTGATCGGTGAAAATGTCCACTTTCCTTCCCAACAAGAGATGTCTCCACGTAATCAATGCATGAACAACGCCGCCAACTCAAGATCGTGAGTGGGGTAGTTCTTCTCGTTGGGCTTCAATGGCGAGAGGTATAAGCCACAACTCTTTTCTCTTGCATTAACACAGCACCGAGACCTTGAAGAGAAGCATCACGTAAAACTTCAAATGGCTTGGATTCATCAGAGGAGTCGTAAGTGAGCTGTGACGAGTTTCTCTTTGAGGGTATTGAAAGCAACGCCACACTCGGGAGACCGGACATACTTCACATGCTTCGGAGAAGGTTGGAAAGAGGCTTTGCAATCTTGGAGAAGTTCTCAACGAATCTTCGCAATAGCTTGCAAGACCAAGAAAATCATGGAGCTGCTTGACATTCGAGGAGGTTCCCAATTCACAATTGCGGACACCTTCTCGGGATTAACTGCGATGCCCTTGGCGGAGATGATATGACCAAGATAAAGCACTTCATCAAGCCAAAATTCACATTTGGAGAACTTAGCATAGAATTGGTACTCTCTGAGCTTGTCTAGCACCAATCGCAAATGTTTGGCATGATCCTTCTTATTCTTGGAGAAGACCAAAATATCATCAAGATAGACCAAGACGAATTCATTGGTGTAGGGGTTGAATATGAAGTTCATCATCCGAGAGAATGTTGGAGGAGCATTGACAAGGCCGAAAGACATGACAGTATATTCATAAGAACCAAAGCTTGTTCTGAATGTTGTCTTGGGAATATCTTGTTCACGAATGCGAATCTGATGATACCCCATACGAAGGTCAAGCTTGGAGAACACTGTAGCACCTTTGAGTTTCTCGAAAAGCTCATTGATGTTGGGAAGTGGATACTTGTTCTTGATTGTCTTCTTATTCAATGGACGGTAATCGACGCAAAGTCGGTCCGTGCCATCCTTCTTCTGGACAAAAAGAACACCACAACCCCAAGGAGATGAACTCGGTCTCGATCAAACCCAAACGCTCTTGTTCATCGAGCTGCTTCTTCAATTCCTTCAGCTCATCAGGTCCAAGCTTGTATGGACGCTTGTAAACGGGTTGATGCGGGCTCAAGATCGATAACGAACTCAAGCGGCCGATGAGGAGGCATACCCAAAGCTCTTCCGAAAGACATCTTGGTACTCACAAACGATCGAATCGAGAGATAGCATTCAGTTCGCCCTTCTCATTGAGAGAAAACAACCGAATGGTTTCATCACGAAGCGGCATAGATGATCACATCATTAGAAGAGTGAGTCAATTGAATTTCCCCGCAGCACAATCAATCTGAGCTTTGTGCTAAGAAAGCCATCCATTCCGAGAATAAGATCAATATCCGAAGTCACCAAGGACAATTGGTTTAGCAGAAATCTATAATCGCCCATCTTGATACCGACATTTGGAACCAACATGGTAGATCTCAAACGCTTAGCCGGAGAAATAACTTGCATAGCTTTAGATAATGCCTCAGATCAAAATTGTGCTTCATGCAAAAGGATATGACATGAAAGAATGCGATGCACCAAAGATCAAATAAGACTTTTGCAGGAATATCATTAATCGAGAGATTACCCATTATCACATCGAAGATTCTCCGCTTGAGCTGCATTCATCATATTGACCTTTGCAAACTTGGGATTATGCTTGACCCTTTGCATTGCTGGAAGATTTCACAGAGGAGGAGGCGGAAGGCGCCTTTGGTTGAAGCACTTGTTCACATAGTGACCCTTCTCACGACACTTGTTGCAAGTGACCTCGAGAGCGGACGGTGGTAAGGAGCACTTGACCTTGGAGCTTGAGAATTAGACTTGTTACGATAGCTTGGGTTGGGTGGGTGGGAAGATCCACGGCCACCTGAGTTCTTCTGGCGATAAGGCCGACGGAACGGAGGAGGAGGAAGGTAAAACTTCTGCTGCTTAGCTACCACTTGAGAGGAAGAAGAGGACTGAACTGCATCCCTGATTCTCTTCTTAGAAGCCTCAAATTTGAGCTGGGCAGCTTCTTGCTTCAAAGCCATGTTGTAGAAATCATCATACTTATCGGCTCAAAAGCACAAGAGCTAATTGCAGATCTTCTCTCGCACCACCTCCGAATTGATAGATCATACTCTTTTCATCGTGCACGCCTTGCTTAGCAAAACGAAGCGAGCTCGAACTGGATATTGTATTGATAGACGACATGTTGCCTTGCTTGAGATTGCGGAACTCCTCACGCTTGCTCTCAACAACACTTTTCGAATGTGATGAGCTCTGAAATCACGGCGGAACTCATCCTGTAATGACACGACCTCCTCTCGAATCTTTGTATTCTTCGGTACCACTCAGCAGCTTGATCCTTGAGTTGAAACGATGCAAACTTGACAAAGTCCTCGTGTCCGACATTGCTACAATCAAAATGCTTGCAGATGTCCACTAACCAATCGTCGGCGTCTGTGGCTTCAACACGTAAACCGAAAGACTTCGCTGATTAGCGAGGAACCGATCGAGAGTAGCAAAGTGTGGCTGATTGTTGCCTTGACCTTGATTTCCTTGATTGCCTTGCCTCGAGTACGTTCTTGCAAGAGCTGCAAAATCATCGAGCATTGGCATTGGTGGCTGCCATGATAGCTTGCCAGCCTCGGAGGCGGAGGTGGAGGTGGAGGTGGAGGATTCGATCGATCCCCATCATTGCGATCCGGATTCGACGTTGGCGGAGCCATCTCAAGAGGGTGACATCCTTAGTCCTTTGATAGACAAAAGATAAGTAGAATCAACGGATAGAAATTGCAACATATAGTCTTCACAATAAACATTCAACAAGAATGAACGAATGAATTCCAAAGTTAATCATCACACGCCCATTAAGGTGAGAAGCCACTTAGATAAAGATATGGAAACAACATACATCTTAGAAACAAATCGAATATCACAACTCGAAAACAAAAGATTGGCTTCTAGAATGAGCGGAACAAACACATGATAGAGATTTCGCCCAAAGTGTTCGTGGTGGGGCCCACACGACACGACGATAGCGGACGTCACGAATGACAAACAAGACGCCCCGAATCAGCATAGCCAAGGATTCTTTAAGACGCCTCGCGACCATTGAATCGACCGTGAATGGGCGGACCACTAGACGCTGAACCCCAATCTCAAATCATACATCCATCGGAAAGAATATCCCGTAAGCTACTAGAATTCCCACCTATAAACTCCGAAACTTTCGGTTATGCAATCTGTTGTTGGGGATACAGGGACACAAAATATATCACCCAAACTAACAATACCTAGATCCAATTGTATCCATCCGTCAACACATAACCAAGAAATCCTCGGAAATCGTGTACCTCGACCTTGAAAAACATCCGTTATGCAAGTCATGGCAATACTCCCGACTCGCCACGAAGATCGGGCTATCGGGGTTATCTCACCAACAACTGCACAAAAGAGATTTCGATGTCGGCAAAACTCAGGTATTCCGAATCTGCAACGATAAAATTGTGACGACAACACCTCGGAGCTCAACTCCCCGGACACCGCCACAACCCCTAAATGTCGAGGCACCAAGAACAATGTTCTCGTCACAAAACCATCGAACGATTCCAAGATACCCACGTGATCCTAAAAAAAATTAGTGAAATTTGAGAAGAGGAGAGTCAAAACTCTCGTCGGGAGACCTCACAGAGCGACGAAGGGGTGGGAAGTAAAAAGAATCCTACTCTCCGATATATATAATCCTAAGACTCAAAACATTTTCCATTCTAGACTCAACAACGCCAAACAAACAATCAAGTAGGGGCTCCTAAGTCGGGAAGGCTCGATTACCAACTTGTAACGCCCCGATGCGGCTATATCTCCCACGTGTCGAGGCACGACTTAGAGGCATAACCGCATTGAAAGCAATGTCGCAAGTGAGGTAATCTTCACACAACCCATGTAATAAATAAGGAAAGATACATAGTTGGCTTACGATCGCCACTTCACACAGTACATAAATAAACATCCATCATTCAGAGTACACTCAAGGTCCGACTACGGAACCAAAATAAAAGAAGATACCCCAAATGCTACGGATCCCGAATCGTCCCAACTGGGCACCACTCTGATCATCTGGAAAAGACACATAGTAACGACCACGTTCCTCGTCGAACTCCCACTTGAGCTCGGTTGAGTCACCTGACTGGCCTCATCGGAACTCGCAACTGTTTTTGAAGTATCTGTGAGTCACGGGACTCAGCAATCTCACACCCGCGAGATCAAGACTATTTAAGCTTAATAGGAAGGATAAGGTAGTAAAGTGGAGCTGCTGCAGTTTACTAGCAAATATGGTGGCTACATCGCAAAAGAGAGCGAGAAGAGAAGCAAAGCACGGTCGTGAAACTAGTAGCGATCAAGAAGTGATCTGAACTACTTACGCCGACATAACTCCAACACCGTGTTCACTTCCGGACTCCGAGAAGAGACCATCACGGTTACACACGCGTTGATGTGTATTTTAATTGAGGTCAACTTTGGGTTTTCTACAACCGGACATTAACAAATTCCCATCTGCCTCATAACCGCGGGCACGGCTTTCGAAAGATATTACCCTGCAGGGGTGTCCCAACTTAGCCCATTATAAGCTCTCACGGTCAACGAAGGATATTCCTTCTACCGGGAAGACCCGATCAATCTCGGAATCGCGGACTACAAGACATTTCGACAGCAATAAAACAAGACCAGCAAAGCCACCCGATTGTGCCGACAAATCCCGATAGGAGCTGCACATATCTCGTTCTCAGGGCACATCCGGATGAGACAGGCTCTGAGTAAAACCAAGCCTCGAGTTTCCCGTGGTGGCCCCTGCAGGGGCTCGGTTCGGGCCAGCACTCGAAGGAGCACTGGTCCGGGGGTTAAAATAAAGATGACCCTCGGGCTCGCGAAAACCCGGGAAAAGGCTTAGGTGGCAAATGGTAAAACCAATGTTGGGCCTTCTTTGGACGAGTCTTATTCAAAGCGAACTGTCAAGGGGTCCCATAAATCACCCAACCGTGTAAGGAACGCAAAATCAAGGAACATAACACCGGTATGACGGAAACTAGGGTGGCAAGAGTGGAACAAAACACCAGGCATAAGGCCGAGCCTTCCACCCTTTACCACGTATATAGATGCATTAATTATAGCAGACATATATATTGTGATATCCCCAATAAGTAAACATGTTCCAATAAGGAACAACATCTCCATGTTCCAACAAGGAACAAACTTCAGCTTCACCTGCAACTAGCAACGCTATAAGAGGGCTGAGCAAAGCGGTAACATAGCCAATCAACGGTTTGCTAGGAAAAGGATGGTTAGGGGCTGGCATGGCAATATGGGTGGCATGATAAAGCAAGTGGTAGGCATCGCAGCATAGGCATAGCAAAAGAGCGAGCAACTAGCATAGCAAAGATAGAAGTGATTTCGAGGGTATGGTCATCTTGCTCGCAATATTCTCGAGTTGTCGAAAGCTTGATCCTCGAAGCGTTCTCAACAGGTTCCTCGTTCACGTACTCGTCTCCGACTCTACCCAAAGCAACAACACAAACAAAGGAACCACAATAAATCACGGTGCAATGCACAATCAACATGATGCAAAACATGACATGATATGCGGGATGCGATATGCAATGCTTATGTGCGCCCGAAGGTAAATGATGAACCAGGCATCAACTTGGCAAACCAAGTATGCCACTGGAAAGATGAGATGATTTCGTTGAAATCGATATAAAGATCACGGAATCGGATGCACGGTTTGGAAATGACAAGCAAAACAAGAATGGACAAATCTGCCATTAACAGCATGATGCCACTTAGCAAGCAACAATTAATTAAGCTACTGCACCCAAACGTATCAACAAAGCACATGGCAGTGATCTACACAAGATGCTCGACAAAAGATGAGCACTGAGATACGGCTAGTTCACAACATAACAGGTTCAAACAAGCATGGCAAAAGTGCACAAAATATCAGGCTGGACATGGCAAAAACAGCATCAGGTTGCAATGTTCAGAGCAAGAAAACTACATGCTACAGGAACTTAAAATAGCAAAACAAGGCATGGCATGAATCTACTCAAAGCATAGATCAAAAGTCCCTTACTGACCATAAGCCAAAAAGGACTAGAAAATATAGTAACACCCATGTCAATATTGAAAGTTTCGTTAACAGATTCAGCAACATGACATGTCAAAAACTGATAACGAGAGGGCATGTTTACAAGCTCAATGCACTCACTACAGAGCCTTATATGATAAACTAAGCATACATACATCAAGAAGACATGACATAGAAGACATACATGGCAAGAACAATAACATAGCCTACATGGGTCAACCACAACAAGCTAGGCAAAATTGAATAACACGTATACAATCTGCCAGGAAACATTTGATAGCAAAAGTAGAGCTCGATTGACTCAAGCTATGGCACTCCATAATTGCAAACAAGGGCATGGATGGATAGAGCAAGACATGCTTTACAAAACACCCTTACTGAAGTATCTCAAAATATGCATAGATCTCTCGGTATCATCAAGTTAACATGGCATCAAAATCAGCTAAACAGGGCTGAAAATCAGCAACATCAGGACACCTACTTTGCATGCTTGTGCTAGTCACCACATAGATCACAAAAATACATGGCATATACCCCTGGAAAGATGGCATGGCATATTTCAAAACACATGTAGGACTCAAATTCATAGGGTGCACACATTAATCATGGCAAAAATAACAAAAGTGCAAGTTCTGTTAAGAAACAGAAACTAACATCACATAGCAATCTTCCAACAGCATTTCGGGCATCAAGATGAGCTCAAATGAAAATGATGCAATGAGATGAAATGATCTACTCTTTGAGACGAACATTTTGATATATTATACGCATAAAATGGAGCTACGATGACGAAGATATAGCACGTTGAAAATGACACAAAATAATGAGAGAGATGCAAAAGACTTAGAAGAAAATAGAGGGGGGAAGAGAAGTCAACGGTTGCACGGTTCCCGAGGCCGGATCGGATCGGGCGCTGGGTCGGCGAGGAGGAGGAGGTCGCCCGGCGGGTGAGGGCGAGGCCGGTGGCGGGCGGGCGGCGACGCCGTGGGGTGGCGACGCCGGCGGGTGGCGACGCAAGGCCGGCCGTGATGGAGGACGAGGCGGCGGCGGCTCGAGCCGGGCGGCGGAGAGAAGCGGCGGCAGCGGCGCGCAAGTGTCCGGCAGGCGGCGGACGTGTCCGCATGTGGGGGACGGTTTTTAGGGTTTCGGGTGGAATTGATCCGGATTTGGAGGGTTTGCTTAAATAGGCATAGAGGAGCTAGGAGAGTCCAAATGAGGTGTAGTTTTTACCACACGATCGTGATCGAACGACGGAGAGCATGGGAGTGACTTAGATGGGTTATTGGGCTGTTTTGAAGGGTGTTGGGCTGCAACTTAAAAGAGGCCTTTGCGAGAGTCACGGTTAACCGTTGGAGTACCAAACGAGCTCCAAATGACCCGAAACTTGACCGGTGGTCTACGGGTGGTATACCAGGCCACTAGACAAACCTCGGTCCATTTCGAGAAGGTTTAATACCCGCACACGAAAAAACGTAAAAGGGACCGCCGGGGGAGATAGGAGTGCCGGATTGCAAAACGGACAACGGGAAAAATGCTCGGAATCATGAGACGAACACGTATGCAAATGCGATGCACATGATGACATAATATAAAATGCATGACACGGACAAAATGCAAAAAGAGGAAAAACCCAACCACGGAGGGAATATCATATATCAATGCCGAAAATGGCAAGAGTTGGAGTTACAAATATGGAAAGTTACTTCCGGGGTGTTACAGAAACCTCCTGGCTGAAATTCATGCCGGACTGGGTGGGCACCACGCCGCAGCCCGGGCCCTTGTAGGCAAGGCCTTCTGTACAGGATTTTATTGGCGACGTCCCGGGCGGGCAGCAGGACTTAGTCCAACGATCGTCGGTTGCCAGCTTTTTGCTAACCAAAGCCACATGCCACCCATCGCCCACAAAACTATACCCATCACCTGGCCGTTCGCGGTCCGGGGCTTGACATGGTTGGACCCCTTAAGGGAGGAACCCACAAGCAAAAATACCTATTGGTCATGGTGGATAAATTCACCAAATGGATAGAGGCCAAACCTGTCAAAGCGGCGAATCCGGACCGGTGATAGACTTCATATCGGGGTAGTGCACCGCTACGGTGTCCGCCACAAGATCATCATCGATAACGGCACCAACTTTACGGCCGATGAGGTCAAATTATGGTGCAAAAACATGGGCATCAAGCTCGATTACGCCTCAGTGTATCACCCTCAAACCAACGGCCAAGTCGAACGAGCAAATGGTCTAATCATGAGCGGCATTAAACCCGCACTAGTGCGGTCCCTCAAGGAATCTAACACCTTTGGGTCGAGGAGCTCGACTCCGCACTCACGGGGGCTGCGGACCACGCGAATCGTACTACGGATTCACACCATTCTTTATGGTGTACGGCGCAGAGGAAGTCTTGCCCTGCGACATAATACATGACTCACCTTGCGTGCGCAAGTATGAAGAAAGAGAAGCCGAGCTCGATCGGCTAGACAGCTTGGACGCATTGGAGGAGGAGCGCGACGTGGCAAAAGCTCGTTCCGCATTTTATCAACAGCAGGCTCAAAGATATCAAAGAAGGGAAGTACGGGCCAAAGCTTATAACGTTGGTGAACTAGTTCTACGCCTGCCGGACAAGAAAAAGGACAAACTCAAGCCCAAATGGGAAGGTCCCTTCATCATCGACCAAGTCTTGACCGGCGGAGCATACCGTTTGCGAAGCGGATCGGATAACCGACTCGAGCCGAACCCATGGAACGCATCCCGTCTACGAAGATTCTACGCCTAAGCGCCGGACTCCATGTTCGTCTCCTTCCTCCGTCCACATTTTCTATTTTTGCTGCCTTTTATTTCTCTCCTTCCTCCTCCTTCTTCTCGAAGCCTCTAGAGGCTCGTTTGCGCTTTTTTCGCACATACTTGACGCGTCGTCCGCGCTCATTATACCTGGGGGCTTCTTTAACAGAAGCTTATTTATACGGGCTTCATGCCCAACACATGCGTTAAACTTCCGCATGTACCTTTTATTCACCATTATATGCATCGATATGACTTAAGTTTTGGCCAAGCTAGGTTGCCTGGCTCCTGTGCTTACCCCTACGTTCCCGATTGTTCGGCTAGGTGGTAAAGGGAGCACCTCTGCGATTGTTACTGCCGGGTCAGCCGGATGTGTACCTCAGGCCAGGTGAAGTTTAAAGCTAGCGTTCTTAAGGGAATATTCGGTCGGTGAACTGAAAGATGATTTTTAACTATTTACCCATCTGCCCCCAGATGATTTTCTGCTTTAATAGCAGTTTTGACATGCACTTTAGGGCATGCATCCCAGCGAAAGGAACCCTTAACTGAACTATTCTCCCTAGAAGATGTTTCTTACTACCCATGTAATATAACATAACTAGTTGGGCACTTGTCTGATACAGCAACAATGACCCCTACGCCTTATCTCCATGCATACCCCGGTTCTTATATAACCACGAAGGTATTCGGACACACTCCAGACTATTGGGTCCTGAGGTTGAAGCGAAAAGGTCTGCTATGACAAACAATCTACAATCCGGCTAGAAGATATTTTTTCATGTCATATTTTTTACATAGTCAACTCGACTCATTGTATTCCTCCTCAATGCCATCTAATAGGCTATCTAATTTACAATCTTGCTGGGAATACTTGGCGGCCAGTTCTACTTGGCCGTACACTAAGCTTACAGGGATCTCCATCCCATCAGGCCCCACAGGTCCGACCTCGGCCATGTGGTTTGGGTCAGCCTTCGTGTACTGCGTCTTTACCATGGCCCAGGCCTCCCTGGCGCCTTGACGGCAGGCCGATATCTTCCATAGCCGGAAGCACCGCCGTGCTCCTTGAAGCAGCTCAGCCAGCTCCCCAATGCCTTCGGGCAGGGAGGTAGATGGCCATAAGGCCTGGCCGATGCCTTTCATCACCTGTCGGACTCGTTCGTGCAGCTGACGCAATTCGGGAAGAAGATCACCCAAAGAACTGGGCATCTCCTCCTCAGGACGACCTGTGAGCAAACCTACATAAATGTTTATGTTAGTCGCCTTCCTCGCCGAACTCTTTCAAAGTTCGCTCAAGCACTTACTGAAAATGCCGCGACGAAGCCGCCAATTCTCCTTTACGGAGTCAGACAACTGGGCACGAACATCCTTTAGTTCCTCACCCATCTTGGTGTTGGCATCTTGGAGGTTATTTTTCTCCTGCCGCACCCTTGTAAGCACGCTCTCGCCGGCCTTTAGCTGGCGCAAGAGTTGTTGCTTGTCCGGATCTAGTCCGGCGCCATCTGCAATGTTTTTGTTAGATTTACACACCCGCCGCACTTCATAAACTATTTATCTTTTGAAGCGATATTACGGAAGGGGTCTCGTGGCTCCCCACATGGCGGCTAGTGCTTGCCTCAAGTTGGGCCTTGCACTCTTCAAGCTCCAGGACAATCGGGTATTCTTTTTCGTAAGATCCTCAGATAACAAATGATCCTTAAATCAGTTATTCTAACTATTTTAAGTCTCGGGGCTCTTGGCATATATAATCATCAAATTTCCTTACCGTATGTCCTTTACATACGCTCCGTGGCTCGCTAGGCCATCTTGAGCGGCACGGAGGTGCGCATCTCCAATCGAAGGCATTCAAGGCCTCTTGGGAGAAACATGCGCCACGAAGAACTGTCCGTGGCGCCTGTGATTCAAGGCGCTCTCCACCTCGGAGTTGGTGGCGGATAATCTGTCGGCATCCTCTTTGGAGGAGCGTCCGACGACGCCTCGTGTTCGCCTCCGCTTCGACCCGGCTTTGGAGCACGGCGGCGGAGGTTCGATTGGCAACCTCTCCGGACTCGGTCCGCGAGCGCTTTTTCCTAAAAAAGCGCCGTTAGTACACCTTCCAGAATCAATCCTAGGAACATGGTGACGCTACCGCACTGCGGTAGAGTTTCGATCCGGACCGCCTCCTTTTTAGCTCTGCAACAGCCGTCTTGCCCCTGTTGGCTAGCCGCCTGGCTCGGCTTCCTTCCTCAAGGTACCCCTACGAAA
This sequence comes from Aegilops longissima, assembly GCA_021605205.1. NCBI lineage: Eukaryota > Viridiplantae > Streptophyta > Magnoliopsida > Poales > Poaceae > Aegilops > Aegilops longissima. The sequence continues at coordinate 626,658,045 of CM038680.1, read as the reverse complement.
CACCATTGGTATACGGTGATCAAGAAATAAGAATGCATGGGTCATTATCGAGTATTGGGACCTTGGTCTCGCCATTCGTGAGGTGGAAGTATTCGGTAATCGGCCGTAATGGCAACCAAAGCATTGTCGATGCTAAGTTGGTGGAATACCCCGTCGATCAACTCCACCTTTATATCCGGATCCTCTTCGAAGGTCGGATCGAGGGACCGTTCCGGATCCTCGGGTTGTGGGGGCGGGCTGTGTATCTTCTCCACAGTCCGGCGCAGTTCCTGTGCAGAAACCATGAAATGAGATATTTAACCATGGGAACATGGATCGGACAGGTCACAAAGATGTTTGCTTACCCAGCTTCGAGGATTATTCGAAGAAAACTCCTTGATGGATTGACGCGAGGAAATCCTCCTCCTCCCTTTATACATGGCGCATAAGATCTTCACCAGTTCGGTGACCGATCCCGCCCTTTGCGGCCATGGCGGGTGGCATCGCCCTCCCGCTGAAATTCCACATGGGGTGGCCCCTATATTGGAGCGGCTGCACTCCCCTCATAATACAGATTGCCATGACTCCAATCATGGTCAATCCGGCGTGAGCCAATAACCTTATTCGGCTCATCAGATAGAAGACACCCCGGTCATTTTCCCTCCGGGGGCTCCGAGGGCGCCAGCTTAGGCGCATCTTCAATGGAGCATTGCTGAACTCCGGAAGGCCGATCCGAACAGGATCCGGCAGAGGGACGTCCTCCATATAAAACCATTCCGAAGGCCAATCTTTGGACGCCTTCTTCAGGGTTCCGGACAGGTATCCGGTCCCGGCGATGCGCCATAGCTCGGCTCCGCCCACTTGATATATTGACCCCTCATGAGAACGGGGTACTAGGCAGAATAATCTCTTCCACAGCCCGAAATGAGCCTCGACGCCCAAGAACAATTCGCAAAGGGCCACAAAGCCCGCGATGTGCAAGATGGAGGCAGGAGTAAGGTGGTGCAACTGGAGGCCGTAGAACTCCAAGAGCCCCCGGAGAAACGGATGGATTGGAAATCCGAGTCCTCTTACTAGATAAGAGATGAAGCATACCCGCTCTCCTTTAGAGGGATCGGGGACACTCTCCGCTTGCTTTCCGCCCTTGTAGGTGGCAAGTCCGGCTCAAGGAAGCATGAAGGCCGGGGAAGAAATCCCTTGGTTTGGAGTATAACTAGCTCGCTATCTGGGATGAGCATCTCTCCCAATTTCGGTGAGGGCTGGGGGAGCGAGAGGAGGAGCGCGTCGAGTGTCCATGATGGAATGGGCTTTGGTCAGAGGCGCTCCTATGAAAGCTCGCGAAGGGGTGATGGTGTGACTCAGATCTAGATCCTCGCCCCTTTTATAGGCAGCTCATTTGCGCAGCTAGGGGGTAAGTGTAAAAATACCACAGCTTTTCGATTCATTCAAACACGTGGAAGATGGCCATTATTGGGCGAGAAGCCAAGGAGCGCAGCATTTATCGAAGCCGGACACTATTCGACAAGTATATGGAATTTGGAGAAGAACCCGCCGCAATGCAAGACAATCAACGCTACCGGACTCATCGTCATTGAAGCCTGGTTCGGGGCTACCGAGGGAGTCCCGGATTAGGGGTGTCCGGATAGCGGACTATCATCACGGCGGACTCCAAGACTATGAAGATACAAGATTGAAGACTTCGTCCCGTGTCGGATGGGACTTTCCTTGGCGTGGAAGGCAAGCTTGGCGATACGGATATGTAGATCTCCTACCGTTGTAACCGACTCGTGTAACCCTAACCTATTCGGTGTCTATATAAACCGGAGGGTTTTAGTCCGAGGACTAACAACAATCATACCATAGGCTAGCTTCTAGGGTTTAGCCTCCTTGATCTCATGGTAGATCTACTCTTGTACTACCCATATCATCAATATTAATCAAGCAGGAGTAGGGTATTACCTCCATCGAGAGGGCCCGAACCTGGGTAAAAACATCGTGTCCCTTGTCTCCTGTTACCATCCGCCTAGACGCACAGTTCGGGACTCCCTACCCGAGATCCGCCAGTTTTGACACCGACAATGATGATCATGAAACTTTAGATCAAGTTACTACCGAACCTCGTAGGTTAACCAGAGTACGTTCCGCACCAGAGTGGTACGGTAATCCTGTTCTGGAAGTCATGTTACTAGACCATGACGAACCTACGAACTATGAGGAAGCGATGATGAGCCCAGATTCCACAAAATGGCTTGAGGCCATGAAATCTGAGATGGGATCCATGTATGATAACAAAGTGAAAGGATCTATATAGTTGACTAGAGGGGGGTGAATAGGCAACTAACAATTTTTAGCTTTTCTTTACCAATTTAAACTTTGCATCAAAGTAGGTTGTCTAGATATGCAACTAGGTGAGCAACCTATATGATGCAACAACAACGAGCACAAAAGCAAGCAAGGGATGAAACACAATAAAAGCTTGCACAAGTAAAGGTAAGAGATAACCAAGAGTGGAGCCGGTGGAGACGAGGATGTGTTACCGAAGTTCCTTCCCTTTGAGAGGAAGTACGTCTCCGTTGGAGCGGTGTGGAGGCACAATGCTCACCAAGAAGCCACTAGGGCCACCGTATTCTCCTCACGCCCTCACACAATGCGAGATGCCGTGATTCCACTATTGGTGCCCTTGAAGGCGGCGACCGAACCTTTACAAACAAGGTTGGGGCAATCTCACAACTTAATTGGAGGCTCCCAACGACACCACGAAACTTCACCACAATGTACTATGGCTCCGCGATGACCTCAACCGTCTAGGGTGCTCAAACACCCAAGAGTAACAAGATCCGCAAGGGATTAGTGGGGGGAATCAAATTTCTCTTGGTGGAAGTGTAGATCGGGGCCTTCTCAACCAATCCCTAGAAAATCAACACGTTTGATTGGCTAGGGAGAGAGATCGGGCGAAAAGGGAGCTTTGAGCAACAATGGAGCTTAGGGAGAGAAGAGGTAGTCAACTTGGGGAAGAAGACCCCCTTATATAGGGTGAGGACAAATCCAACCGTTGCCCACCTACTCAGCCCGCGACATGCGGTACTACCGCACAGACCCACGGTACTACCGCACTGGCTTGCGGTACTACCGCTGGTTAGTGCGGTACTACCGCTCATGCGGCAGGGGCCAGGTGAGGCCCTGTTGCACAAGGCAACGGGCGGTAGAACAGCCGGAGCGGTGCTACCGCGCGCTGTTGCGGTACTACCGCAAGGCAGGGCTCATCTTGGGTTGGGAAGGCACAGACTAATAAAATTACATCTGTGGCTACTTCTGCTGAGTTTTGGTCAGTGCAAAAACCTGGCACGGTACTACAGCTCACAGGGAGCGGTCTACCGCGTAGGGTGCGGAAGTAAAAAATTACTTCCACCCCTACATCCGCTCATGCCACAGTACTGGGCCAGAGGCCACGGTACTACCACGATCCAGGAGCGGTACTACCGCACTTACAGTACTACCGCTGCCCTGTGCAGTACTACCGTGGCCAGCTGTGGTACTAGTGCTCCCTTGAGCAGTACTACCGCAAGCCACAGACCAGTAGCACTGGGAGGCCATCATCTTCGCAATGACAAGGGGAACAACCGGTGCTCCAATGAAGTAAGGAAAGGTGGTGCAAGGGACAGATGTGTACGTGTTGATTCCACCCTAACCTTTCCAAAGCGGACCCCCTCTTAATAGTACGGCTTTCCTACGACTCAATTCCACCAAAAAGAAACATAGAGAAACGCCATCGTCGAGAAGCTCCAAGGGGCACCGAATCGTCTTGTGCCTATACATGAGATATCTGAAATGCTCAATGCACACGATTATTCCGCAAAAGCATTGTCATCAATCACCAAAACCACTTAAGGAGAAATATGCCCTTACAGTCTCCTCCTTTTTGGTGGATTGATGACAATACGGGATTTGCAAATAGGGATATAAAATGACACATAAGCAAACCCAACATCTATAAAATATAGGCAGGCTCCCCCTAGATGTGTGCACTCTAGAGAAGTGTTTTGGACTGCACGGCACACATACTAGGATCAACACTCCCCCTATATTTTATAAACAAGGCAATCCTTGCAACAATATGAATGATAATGAGCATGGAGGCAAGGTATAGAATTGAGCATGAATGAAAAGGGCACATGGCATAATAAGCTCACAAACTACTAATTAAACTGGACATAAGGATAAGATAGACGATAAGCTGAGCACATATGTCTTACACCATATGATAGTCTTCAGGACTCACACGAACACAACCACAAACCGGTGAGGCAACGCAAACGAGGTTCAACCGAAAGAAAGCAAAGCGACAAAATGAAACGAAACACGACTCAAGACTCGCAAATCCTTACACACTCTCCCCCTTTGGCATCAAGACACCAAAAAGGTAGAGAGGGCACCTACGACATAGGTGGTAGCTCATGCTGCAGTGATCACCCATCACACTCCTCATTGGTCTCGGCAGCGGGAATGGTCTCCTCCTCTGACTCAGTCCACTAGTAGCCCGCTTCACCATCCAGTCAGCCTCAGGAGTGATGTTCCTCTCGGACCCGCTCGATACGTGCTCGCCGGACGTCCTCAAGATCCTCTTGTCGCGCTGGCGACTCTCCTTCTGAGCTACATGGGACTTTTACTGTCCCTTGTCCTGCATGCAGAACAAAGCCTTCATCTTGTTCTTCAGCCGCTTAGCCCAAGTGGGCTCAGAAGAGGGAGTGTATCCCTCAGAACTGTCCTCAGCCGCATCCTCCTCCTCAAGCTCATCCTCATCCACATTCATCCTCGCAGCCTCTGCCTCAGCCTGGGTAGTGGTGTTAGCCCACTTGCTCTTGATGTGTAGCTTGATAGGATCATGGCGAATCCAGTTGGGATCCTCAAACTCTTCATTGGGAAAGAGCTGCTTCCAAGTCTTCGAGATCAAAAGAAACAAGTAAGGTCCATAGATGGGTACCTTACGGTTGAACACCATAAACCGCAGCTCACACCACATGATATGAGAGACATCAAGTGGTTCCGACTGTTGGAGACGCGCCTGCTCACAGATGAGCATCATATCCACCAGATAGGGATGCACCTTATCCTTGTCACCAATGCGAGGAAAAAGTGTGTTGCGAAAGATCTGATGCATAATGTCAAGGAATGGATTCAGCACCCAGGTCTTCTTGCCACAGGCAAGCTTCTTCTCAACAAGATAGGGCTGAAGCTTGTTCTTGTTGGCCGACTCGGGGTTGCCATGAGGGCGGACACCAACGGGCACATTGAGCCCCTCATCACGAACGTTTAGCATCGCCATGAACTCCTTCCACTTAGCAGTCATCCTCCTCCCATTGGTCATCCACGTCATGGTCCGCTCCTCATCAGTGTGGAAGTGGACGGAAGCAAAGAACTGTGCCACGACTTCTGGGTCAAAATCCATGTGGAACGTGATAAGGTCTTCAATGCCAAACTGCTGCAGCAGGTCCAGAGTCTCACCAAAATATGCCATGTTGCTATCCTTCCTCACATGAACCATGTCGATCCAGTGCACATCCACATAGATGTTTTGCTTAGACTTGATCACATCCAGGAAGATGATATTCTGGTGCTTGGTCCAAAACAGATCATTTCCTCTAAAATTCTCACGGGGCTTCACATAGGAGTTGAGCTTCCTACGAGTGACAAACTCGGCTAGTGGTATCTCGTCCATGCCCAAAGATGGCTCCTTGAACTTGCTGGTAGTGGTCTTAACATTGCGTTGTTGGGCACTGGAGCCCTCTAGTGCCTCTTGATTGCGAAGCCGCTTGGAGCTCGTGTCGCGGTTGGGATTGGAGCGCCGGATATTGGAAATGGAGCCACCACCTATGACACACAACACAAACACGAGAACACCGAGAAGGATTATTGCAAAGACGAGGGCCAAAACCAAATGAAACAAGCAAACATGAGATTTGGAAGGACAAAACAACATAGTTTGCAACTCTACGGTAGTACCGGACCTGCTTACGGATGTAAAAAATTACATCCGCTCTAGCTGCGGTAGTACTGTGCCGGGGTGGCATGGTAGTACCGCGCCTGGAGCAGAAGTAATTATTTACTTCCGCGCCCTGGGCGGTAGTACTGCTCCAATGGAGCAGTAGTACCACACGAGGACAGTTCGTGGGCGAGCATGCGGTAGTACCGCTCCAGGAGGAGCGGTAGTACCGCTCGGAAACGAAATCCCCACGAACAACATATTCGGATCTAGAAACATCAGCAACAATAGATCGATACTACCGTTGATCAAACTATACCGGTGTATCACTCCAAATAGCATTCCTACTGCACTAGCACTCTCCTACAATCCCCTCTTCAAAGATTTAGCCAAAAATCATAGTACCAACACATGCATCTCCCCAAAACCTAGAAGCACAAGAGCAGATAAAAAAGGGAAGGACTTGGGTAAATACCGGGGTCCATGGCAAGAGGGCGAGGTGGGGAATGATCCCACCTGCCGGAATGCAAGGAGAGCGGCGGGAGACGGAGATCCAGCGAGGTCCTCCGGCGCCGTCCTTGGGCAGGAGGGGGAGAGAGAGAGAGAGAGAGAGAGAGAGAGAGAGAGAGAGAGAGAGAGAGAGAGAGAGAGAGAGAGAGAGAGAGAGAGAGAGAGAGAGATGGGGTGGGGAAAAGAGATGAATGGGTATGAGGGAGTTGGAACTCCCCCTGCCCCGCTCTTAACCCCCACCCGCTCGCGACGGCGCGGTAGTATTGCCCGGGCGGAAGTACCGCTTGCGGGGCGGCAGTACCGTTCTTCCAGCTGCAGTAAAAAATTACTGTCGTGATGGAAGCGGTAGTACCATGCCGGGGATGTTGTTGTGCACGCATAGAGCAACCCATCTCCAGCCATGGTAGTACCGCAAACCCAAGAAAGTGCAAGTTTCGACAAGCAGAAAATAACACGGCCTTTGCAATGCAACCTTCAAGCAACCGAACACACAAAAGAGCGAACACACGAGGTACCTCAAACACAAGCTCGGCTCAAGGAAAAAGGCAAAAGACAACAAGGGCCAAACGCGAAACACAGCCTCTCCAAAGAGAGGGTGGTGGCCGGAGCCACCTATGTTTGAGTCAATTGGTATGGCAGCACGAAGAATTATCCTTGGGACCATGACCAAAACTCTTCTTTGAAGCACAAGTGGCTAATGTGAAAGAGTTGATCAATTTATGCATAATGGGGGGGAGTGTTCATTGACAGAACAACACTCCCCCTATGTCCATGCCTACACCTAAACAAGACATCAAGATGAGTATGGTGGGGTGTGCAAGGGTTCAAGCCACATTGCTCAAATCAATGATATTTAGCTCATGCCTTAACTCATGAAATCTTGCTTCATCCAAGGGCTTCGTGAAGATATCTGCAAGGTTATCATGAGTGTTGACATAGTTGAGCTCGATCTCCCCTCGCCTAATGTGATACCAGATGAAGTGATACCGAATCTCAATATGCTTCGTCTTGAAGTGTTGCACCGGGTTGAGAGAAATCTTGATGGCACTTTCGTTGTCACACCAAAGAGGCACTTTGTCACAAATCACACCGTAATCCTTTAAAGTTTGCCTCATCCATAGAAGTTGTGCACAACAACTACTGGCGGCCACATACTCCGCTTCGGTGGACGAGAGACACACACAACCTTGCTTCTTAGAAGACCAACTCACCAAAGAGCAACCAAGGAATTGGCACCCTCCGGAAGTTGACTTCCTATCCACTTTGTCTCCCGCCCAATCCGAGTCCGAAAAGCCCACAAGGTTGAAGTTATCTCCTCTTGGGTACCATAAGCCAAAGTTTGGGGTATGGGCCAAATATCGAAAGATTCGCTTGACCGCCACAAAGTGGCTTTCCTTAGGTGCGGCTTCAAACCGTGCACAAATTCCCACACTCAACATGATATCCGGTCTAGATGCACAAAGGTAAAGCAAGGATCCAATCATGGAGCGATATACCTTTTGATCCACCGCTTTACCATTGGGATCTATGTCAAGTTGGCATTTGACGGGCATTGGAGTGGAGGCCGGCTTGACATCACTTAACTTGAATCTCTTGAGCATGTCTTGAGTGTATTTGGCTTGGTTGATGAAGGTTCCTTCTCTTCTTTGCTTGACTTCAAACCCGAGAAAGAACTTCAACTCTCCCATCATGGAAATCTTGAACTTTGAGGTCATGAGAGCGGAAAGTTCCTCATTGAAAGCTTTGTTAAGGGAACCAAATATAATATCATCAACATATAGTTGGCACACAAACAACTCCCCTTTGACCTTCTTAGTAAAAAGAGTGGGGTGAATTTTCCCAATTTCAAACCCACGATCTTGCAACAACTCGGTAAGGTGGTCATACCACGCACGTGGGGCTTGTTTAAGGCAATAAAGTGCCTTATCGAGTTGGTACACATGATCGGGGAAATAGGGATCCTCGAACCCGGGGGGTTGTTTGACATACACCAACTCATTAATAGGACCATTAAGAAAAGCACTCTTCACATCCATTTGTTGCAACTTGTAGTTATGATGAGAAGCATAAGCAAGCAACAAACGAATAGATTCAAGGTGAGCAACGGGAGTGAAGGTTTCATCATAGTCGATACCCTCAACTTGGGAGTAGCCTTGTGCTACCAAACGAGCCTTGTTGCGAATGATAATTCCATGAGCATCTTGCTTGTTCTTGAATATCCACTTGGTTCCAATGACATTATGGTTCCCTGTTGGCCTTGGCACCAATCTCCACACCTTTTTGTGCTCGAAGTTGTTGAGTTCTTCATGCATGGCATTAAGCCAATCCGGATCCTCGAGCGCCTCATAGACCTTTCGGGGTTCAACACAAGAAACAAACGTGTGATGTTCACAATAGTTTGCTAATTGTCTACGAGTGCTAACCCCCTTTCTTAATCTTCCAAGCACATGCATCATGAGATGATCTTTGGTAGAGAGCTTGGATGCAATCTTAGCGGCATGATGCTCCAATTCCTCCTCAGGAGTGAGTTGAGGAGCGGAAACTTGATCATCTTGAGCGTCGTCTTGAGCTTGTTCTTGATCTTGAGCTTGCTCTTGATCTTGAACTTTCTCGGGAGTGAGAACTTGATCTTGGGCATCACTTGGTGGTTCACCACCATCTTGAGGTTGATCTTGTCCTTGATCTTGTTCATTTGGTTGAGGGCCTTCACTTTGTTCTTCGGAAACGTGTGGGTCCTGGGTTGGTGATGGTTCCGCTTGAGTGGAACATTGTCCTTCTCCTTCGGCCACAAGGGGTTCCTCAATGGGTAGGATATGACCAACACCCATTCTTATTATGGCTTGGGGAGGAATTTTATCACCTACATCACAAGTACCACTTTGCTCAACTTGGGAGCCGTTATTCTCATCAAACTCCATGTTACACGTCTCCTCAATAAGTCCCGTGGACTTATTGAGGACACGGTAAGCATGGGAGTTTGTAGCATAACCAACAAATATGCCCTCATGAGATCTAGCCTCAAATTTAGACAAACTAACACCTTTCTTGAGAATGAAACACTTACACCCGAACACCCGGAAGTACTTGATGTTGGGCTTGTTACCGATGAGTATCTCATATGGAGTCTTGTTCAAGCCTTTGCGGAGGTAGAGCCGATTGGATGCATGACAAGCGATGTTGATGGCTTCGGCCCAAAAAGTTGTATGGAGACTTGAACTCCACCATCATGGTCCTTGCCACATCCATCAACGCCCGGTTCTTCCTCTCTGCTACACCATTTTGTTGAGGGGTGTATGGTGCGGAATATTGATGCTTGATCCCCTCATCACTAAGAAACTCATCCAAGGAGTAGTTCTTGAACTCGGTGCCATTGCCACTTCTTATCGTCAAGATCTTTGCATTGTGTTGGCGTTGAGCTTCATTTGCAAAGTCAATGACGGTTTGTTGGGTCTCACTCTTCCTCTTCAAGAAGTATACCCAAGTGTATCTTGAATAGTCATCCACAATCACCAAGCAATGCTTTTTACCCCCAAGACTATCAAAGGATGGAGGCCCAAAGAGATCCAAGTGAAGGAGCTCCAAAGGCCTCTTCGAGTAAATGATAGTCGTGGGAGGGTGAGCCTTCTCATGTAGCTTTCCTTCGATACAAGCACTACAAGCATGATCTTTGGAAAAACTAACATTTGTTAGTCCACGGACATGGTCCCCCTTGAGAATACTTTGCAAAGATCTCATACTGACATGGGCTAAATGGCGATGCCAAAGCCATCCCACATCAACTTTAGCCATTAGGCATGTCGCGGTCTTAGTTGGTCGCTCCAAAAAGTTAATCACATAGAGACCGTTCTTGACATGCCCAACAAAGGCTACTTTAAGAGTCTTGCTCCACAAGAGGGCCACTGTATCAATATCAAAGAAAGTGGCAAAGCCCATGAGTGCAAGTTGACGAAGGGAAAGTAAATTGTATGCAAAGGACTCAACAAGCATGACCTTCTCGATTGTGAGATCATGAGAAATGACAACCTTGCCAAGTCCCAATACCTTAGAAGGCGAGGCATCACCCCACTCGACATTGGTGGGCATAGATGGAATCTTGTGCACGTCCACCACCAAGTCCTTGCTTCCGGTCATATGATTTGTGGCTCCACTATCGAGCAACCATGACCCCCCACAGGAAGCAAACACCTACAAGAGATCAATGCTTCATTTTAGGTACCCATTTTGTAATGGGTCCTTTGAGGTTAGTAACAAGGGTCTTAGGAACCCAAATAGACCATTCAATGTACTCATAAGGAGAACCAACAAATTTAGCATAAACATGCCCATCACTAGCACGACATAACACATAAGAAGGATTAAAGTCGTCGGCCTTGTTGGAAGGGGTGGCGTTGCCCTTCTTGACACCACCACCCTTCTCATTGTTCTTCTTCTCCTTAGAAGCACCCTCTCCCTCCTTAACAAAAGTTTGCTTGAGAGGAGGAGGTCGTTTGGCCTTGCCATTCTTCTTTTTGTTCTTGGACTTGGGTGCGAATTCCCTCCTTGGCCACAACTTCCTTTTGATTTCTCAAAAGGTCGTTGAGGTTCTTCTCACCTTGTATGCAAGACACAAGGCCTTTCTCAAGTTGCTCCTTCAACTTTGCATTCTCCTCCACAAGATGCACATGCAAACAACATGGGTTAGTAGCATTTGCATTATCAATTAAAACCATACGAGGAAAAGTGGCTTTCTCCTTGGTTAGCTTCACTTGGAGTTGATCATGAGACTCTTTAAGGCTAGCATGAGTACCCTTCAAGGCCTTGTGAGCCTTGTCAAGTATATTAAACTCCTCCTTGAGTCTAGAAAGATCAACCCCATGTTTGGCCTTCTCGGAATTTAGCACACGATATACAACAAGAGCATGATCAAGATATTTCTTTAATTTAGCATGATCATCGTTGTGTGAATACTCAAGAGCCAAACGATGACCACGCTCCTCCTCAAGCACATTAGAGAGATCCGTTATCTCATCCGCATAGTCACGACTATGCCCCTCCGTATTAGAGATGGTTTCTTCGTGAGCCTCGATCATGTCATTGGCTTCACCAAGTTGTTCCAAGAGAGCAACAAAGTGCTTCTTGGATTTACCCTTGAGCTTACTCATAAAAGACTCAAATTAATTTTCCTCCTCATTAGACCCCTCACTTTCATCAATGCAATCCGTCAAAGAAGGATTAGTAATGATGGTAGTTTTGATATTGGGGGTTACCTTGTTGGTGGCTTTAGCCATGAGGCACTTGGCGGTGATGTTCTCATTGGGTGAGTCGAAGAGGGACACCCATGGAGTTGTCGCCATGGCAACGGATGCCATGGCAACCGACTCACCATCTTCATCATCCTCATTGTACTCTTCTTGTGCCACCAACCCCTTGGGAGGAGTCTTCTTGGTGAAGTTGTTCTTGTTGGGAAAGGACTTGGCCTTTGAAGGAAATATGCCCTAGAGGCAATAATAAAGTTATTATTTATTTCCTTATATCATGATAAATGTTTATTATTCATGCTAGAATTGTATTAACCGGAAACATAATACATGTGTGAATACATAGACAAACAGAGTGTCACTAGTATGCCTCTACTTGACTAGCTCGTTGATCAAAGATGGTTATGTTTCCTAGCCATAGACATGAGTTGTCATTTGATTAACGGGATCACATCATTAAGAGAATGATGTGATTGACATGACCCATTCCGTTAGCTTAGCACACAATCGTTTAGTATGTTGCAATTGCTTTCCTCATGACTTATACATGTTCCTATGACTATGAGATTATGCAACTCCCGTTTACCGGAGGAACACTTTGTGTGCCACCAAAAGTCACAACGTAACTGGGTGATTATAAAGGTGCTCTACAGGTGTCTCCAAAGGTACTCGTTGGGTTGGCGTATTTCGAGATTAGGATTTGTCACTCCGATTGTCAGAGGTATCTGCGGGCCCTCTCGTTAATGCACATCACTTAAGCCTTGCAAGCATTGCAACTAATGAGTTAATTGCGGGATGATGTATTATGGAACGAGTAAAAGAGACTTGCCGGTAACGAGATTGAACTAGGTATTGAGATACCGACAATTGAATCTCGGGCAAGTAACATACCGATAACAAAGGGAACAACGTATGTTTTTATGCGGTCTGACCGATAAAGATCTTCGTAGAATATGTAGGAACCAATATGAGCATCTAGGTTCCGCTATTGGTTATTGACCAGAGACGTGTCTCGGTCATGTCTACATAGTTCTCGAACCCGTAGGGTCCGCACGCTTAACGTTTCAATGACAGTTATATTATGAGTTTATATGTTTTGATGTACCGAAGGTTGTTCGGAGTCCCGGATGTGATCACGGACATGACGAGGAGTCTCGAAATGGTCGAGACATAAATATTGATATATTGGAAGCCTATGTTTGGATATTGGAAGTGTTCCGGGTGAAATCGGGATTTTACCGGAGTACCGGGAGGTTACCGGAACCCCCCGAGAGGTTAATGGGCCATAGTGGGCCTTAGTGGAAGAGAGGAGAGGCGGCCAGGGCAAGGGTCGCGCCCCTCCCCCCTAGTCCGAATAGGACAAGGAGAGCCCCCCCTTTCATTCCTCTCCTCCACCTCTTTCCCCCCTCTCTCCTAGTCCAACAAGGAAAAGGGGGAGTCCTACTCCCGGTAGGAGTAGGACTCCTCCTGGTGCGCCCCTCTCTAGGCCGGCCGCACCCCCCTTGCTCCTTTATATACGGGGGCAGGGGGGCACCCTAGAGACACAATAATTGATCGTTTGATCTTTTAGCCGCAAAGCGGTGCCCCCTCCACCATAGTCCACCTCGATATCAGAAGCGGTGCTTAGGCGAAGCCCTGCGTCGGTAGAACATCATCATCGTCACCAAGCCGTCGGTTGTGAAACTCTCCTCAACACTCGGCTGGATCGGAGTTCGAGGGACGCCATCGGGCTGAGCGTGTGCTGAACTCGGAGGTGCCGTGCATTCGGTACTTGATCGGTCGGATCATGAAGGCGACGACTACATCAACGCGTAGCAGCTAACGCTTCCGCTTTCGGTCTACGAGGGTACGTGGACACACTCTCCCCTCTCGTTGCTATGCATCACCGTGATCTTGCGTGTGCGTAGCAATTTTTTTGAAATAACTACGTTCCCCAACAGTGGCATCCGAGCCTTGTTTTATGCGTTGATGTTATATGCACGAGTAGAACACAAGTGAGTTGTGGGCGATATAAGTCATATTGCTTACCAGCATGTCATACTTTGGTTCGGCGGTATTGTTGGATGAAACGGCCCGGACCGATATTACGCGTACGCTTACGCGAGACTGGTTCTACCGACGTGCTTTGCACATAGGTGGCTGGCGGGTGTCAGTTTCTCCAACTTTATTTGAACCGAGTGTGGCTACCCCCGGTCCTTGCGAAGATTAAAACAGCACCAACTTGACAAACTATCGTTGTGGTTTTGATGCGTAGGTAAGAACGGTTCTTGCTAAGCCCGTAGCAGCCACGTAAAACTTGCAACAACAAAGTAGAGGATGTCTAACTTGTTTTTGCAGGGCATGTTGTGATGTGATATGGTCAAGACATGATGCTAAATTTTATTGTATGAGATGATCATGTTTTGTAACCGAAGTTATCGACAATGGCAGGAGCCATATGGTTGTCGCTTATTGTATGCAATGCAATCGCCCTGTAATGCTTTACTTTATCACTAAGCGGTAGTGATAGTCGTAGAAGCATAAGATTGGCGAGACGACAATGATGCTACGATGGAGATCAAGGTGCCGCCGATGACGATGGTGATCATGGAGGTGCTTCGGAGATGGAGATCACAAGCACAAGATGATGATGGCCATATCATATCACTTATATTGATTGCATGTGATGTTTATCTTTTATGCATCTTATCTTGCTTTGATTGACGGTAGCATTATAAGATGATCTCTCACTAAATTTGAAGATAAAAGTGTTCTCCCTGAGTATGCACTGTTGCCAAAGTTCGTCATGCCCAGACACCACGTGATGATCGGGTGTGATAAGCTCTACGTCCATCTACAATGGGTGCAAGCCAGTTTTGCACACGCAGAATACTCGGGTTAAACTTGACGAGCCTAGCATATGCAGATATGGCCTCGGAACACTGATACCGAAAGGTCGAGCGTGAATCATATAGTAGATATGATCAACATAGTGATGTTCACCATTGAAAACTACTCCATTTCATGTGATGATCGGTTATGGTTTAGTTGATTTCGATCACGTGATCACTTAGAAGATTAGAGAGATGTTTATCTAAGTGGGAGTTCTTAAGTAATATGATTGATTGAACTTAAATTTATCATGAACTTAGTACCTGATAGTATCTTGCTTGTCTATTTTGATTGTAGATAGATGGCCCATGCTGTTGTTCCGTTGAATTTTAATGCGTTCCTTGAGAAAGCAAAGTTGAAAGATGATGGTAGCAATTACACGGACTGGGTCCGTAACTTGAGGATTATCCTCATTGCTGCATAGAAGAATTACGTCCCGAAGCACCGCTGGGTGCCAGTGCTGCTGCTTGATGCAACCGACGATGTTAAGAACGTCTGGCGAGCAAAGTCGATGACTACTCGATAGTTCAATGTGCCATGCTTTACGGCTTAGAACCGGGACTTCAACGATGTTTTGAACGTCATGGAGCATATGAGATGTTCCAGAGTTGAAGTTAATATTTCAAGCAAATGCCCGGATTGAGAGATATGAAGTCTCCAATAAGTTCTACAGCTGCAAGATGGAGGAGAATAGTTCACAAGGAGCATATACTCAAAATGTCCGGGTATAATAATCACTTGATTCAACTAGGAGTTAATCTTTCGGATGATAGCGCCATTGACAGAATTCTCCAATCACTGCCACCAAGCTACAAGAGCTTCGTGATGAACTATAACATGCAAGGGATGGATAAGACGATTCCCGAGCTCTTCGCAATGCTAAAGGCTGCGGAGGTAGAAATCAAAAAGGAGCATCAAGTGTTGATGGTTAATAAGACCACTAGTTTCAAGAAAAAGGGCAAAGGGAAGATGAAGGGGAACTTCAAGAAGAACGGCAAGCAAGTTGCTGCTCAGAGAAGAAACCCAAGTCTGGACCTAAGCCTCAAATCGAGTGCTTCTACCGCAAGCGATCGTCCTCGAAGCGGAACTGCCCCAAGTATTTGGCGGATAAGAAGGATGGCAAGGTGAACAAAGGTATATGTGATATACATGTTATTGATGTGTACCTTACTAGAGCTCGCATAGCACCTGGTATTTGATCTTGGTTCATTGCTAATATTTGCAACTCAAGCAGGGACTACGGATTGCGAACCGCCAAGGACGAGGTGGCGATGCGCATGGGAAATGGTTCAAAAGTCGATGTGATCGCGGTCGGCACGCTACCTCTACATCTACCTTCGGAATTAGTTTTAGACCTAAATAACTGTTATTTGGTGCCAACGTTGAGCATGAACATTATATCTGGATCTTGTTTGATGCGAGACGGTTATTCATTTAAATCAGAGAATAATGGTTGTTCTATTTATATGAGTAATATCTTTTATGGTCATGCACCCTTGAAGAGTGGTCTATTTTTGATGAATCTCGATAGTAGTGATACACATATTCATAATGTTGAAGCCAAAAGATGCAGAGTTGATAATGATAGTGCAACTTATTTGTGGCACTGCCGTTTAGGTCATATCGGTGTAAAGCGCATGAAGAAACTCCATACTGATGGACTTTTGGAACCACTTGATTATGAATCACTTGGTACTTGCGAACCGTGCCTTATGGGCAAGATGACTAAAACGCCGTTCTCCGGTACTATGGAGAGAGCAACAGATTTGTTGGAAATCATACATACAGATGTATGTGATCCAATGAATGTTGAGGCTCGCGGCGGGTATCATTATTTCCTCACCTTCACAGATGATTTAAGCAGATGTGGGTATATCTACTTAATGAAGCATAAGTCTGAAACGTTTGAAAAGTTCAAAGAATTTCAGAGTGGAGTTGAAAATCATCGTAACAAGAAAATAAAGTTTCTACGATCTGATCGTGGAGGAGAATATTTGAGTTACGAGTTTGGTCTACATTTGAACACCACAGAGTAATGGTGTGTCCGAACATCGTAATCGTACTTTACTAGATATGGTGCGATCTATGATGTCTCTTACTGATTTACCGCTATCGTTTTGGGGTTATGCTTTAGAGACGGCCGCATTCATGTTAAATAGGGCACCATCAAAATCCGTTGAGACGACGCCTTACGAACTGTGGTTTAGCAAGAAACCAAAGTTGTCGTTCCTTAAAGTTTGGGGCTGCGATGCTTATGTGAAAAAGCTTCAACCTGATAAGCTCGAACCCAAATCGGAAGTCTTCATAGGATACCCAAAGGAGACTGTTGGGTACACCTTCTATCACAGATCCGAAGGCAAGACATTCTTTGCTAAGAATGGATCCTTTCTAGAGAAGGAGTTCCTCTCGAAAGAAGTGAGTGGGAGGAAAGTAGAACTTGATGAGGTAACTGTACCTGCTCCCTTATTGGAAAGTAGTTCATCACAGAAACCGGTTCCTGTGACGTCTATACCAACTAGTGAGGAAGTTAATGATGATGATCATGAAACTTCAGGTCAAGTTATTACTGAACCTCGTAGATCAACCAGAGTAAGATCCACACCAGAGTGGTATGGTAATCATGTTCTGGAAATCATGTTACTAGACCATGATGAACCTACGAACTATGAAGAAGCGATGGTGAGCCCAGATTCCGCAAAATGTCTTGAGGCCATGTAAGTGCATCTAGTGCCCCTTAGTGATTTTGGTGTATTGAAGACTTATAGGTTAATGGACTAATGTGTTTATGAGTGTACACAGGTCCATGAGTCTATGAGGAGTTTGATATTTACAGAGAAAGTCAACCCCTAAAAATGAAGTTCTTCGACTGAAGACTTAGGTATTCTGAAGACTTTGAAAGTGAAGAAATTGGTGTGACCTTGAAGACTTGGTATTCATTTGAGGAACATGAAGCATGAATACTTTTGTTTTCGTAGTTTCATTTTTCTCTTTCTTGAGTCATAGGAAACACCGTACTATTAAAGGGGGTCGAGGAAATACTAAGGAAAAATTTCCATGTGATGCTCAACTCAAAATCCTACACCTACCAATCCTTCGAGTGAAGCCTTTGAAATCTCATACAGATTCAGTCAATTTCTTGATGATGAGACGAAGTTCTTACCGTCACGAGGAATTTGTCCTGGACCGAGGAGTTAGGAATTCATGCAAAGCGGATTGCCTACACAGTGAGGATCATGATAGCCCTGAGGAATTTGAGAGTCAAATTTCCGACCGTTGTTGTGTTGCGCGCCGGCTGTTCCAAAATATCTTATCCACCTAACGGTCATATCATTGAAGGGCATTTATGTCTTATCATGTCGGGCTGCTCCCTAGGCTATAAATAGCCGCCCCCTACAACCACTAGCTGGTTGGCTGCTCCGAGATAAACTGACACTTGTCATTTGAGAGCATCCCATCCTCCAAGGACTTTGAGCGAAAATCATCGAGTGAGGAAAACCCAAAACCAAAAACCAAAAACCCAAAGTGATTGAGCATCACTGAAGAGATTGATCCTGCGTGGATCCGACGCTTGTTACCTTTGAAGACTGTGCTTCTTCCAGACGGTTAGGCATCATGGTCTAGAGCATCCAAGAGGAATTGTGGATCGCCGAGTGACCGAGTCTGTGAAGGTTTGGAAGTCGCCTGAAGACTTACCACGAGTGATTGGACGAGGTCTGTGTGACCTTAGTTCAAGGAGAATACGGTGAGGACTTGGTGTCCTGAGCTGCGTGCTTTCGATCGGGTGTCCGGACTGTGTGTCCTCGAGTTTAAATACTCAGCTGCTCCAACCAGACGCATAACCGAGACAACAGTTGGAACTGGTCTACCAATTCATTGTCTTCACCAACCTTACTGGTTCTATTTCCTCAACTCTTTCATTTCCTCATTACTGTGTTGAGTGTTTGTTCATATCTGTGTTTGCAGACTTTGACTGAAGACTTTCTCAATTTCCTCAGTTCAATTTCTTCAGTCTGTTTGTTTTCATCTTGTGTTATCCTGTGATTACGCTTTCTGTACTTTGTGCTTGTCTTTATTTCATCATGATGACCATGCTTGTATTCTGTTATGCTTACTCTTGAGTACTTATTCCGCTGCAAGTAGTTCTTCGCTAAGGAATTTCCTCACCGGCAAATTCCTCAGTGAAGAATTATAAAAATCGCCTATTCACCCCCCCTCTAGTCGATATAACGCACTTTCAATTGGTATTAGAGCAAGGTACTCCCTTGTTCTGTGTGATTTTGGTATAACCGCCTGGAGTTTTAGTTATGTCGACCGCAGGTATGAAGAAAGTGACATGCCCCATCTTTGACGGTCATGATTATCCCAAGTGGAAGGCCATGATGAGGAAGCGCCTCATGGCAATGAACAGCGAGCTATGGACCGTCACTGAGATTGGTCTTACCGATCTAAGTAAGATGGCGGACACTGATGATATTCGCAAGTACACTCGACTTGACATCATGGCGAAGGATATCATCTGTTCCTGCCTATCTAGAGATGAATTCAGGCGCATTATGCATCTTTGCAATGTGAAGCTTATCTGGGACCGAATCTCTGACGTCTATGAAGGTCATCGAACTTGTCATGATCCCTGGTTTGAGGATTTCAAGGAATCACTCAACACGATGACTTTCGAAGCTGAACCATCATCTTCTGCACCATGCCTCATGGCAAAAGGTGCCAAGGTAACCGATTGTTCCTCATCCGAGTCTAGTGATGATGAATCTGATGATGATTTTGGACCTAGCTATACCAAGCTTGTTTGTATTGCCACTAAACAACAAAAGGCCTTGGAAAAGGTTCAAAACATGCTAGACAAGAGCGACGATATGTTGGGTGAAGAAATGGATCGCACTAAAACCTTGACTGAAAGTCTTCAGAGACTTCAGACTAGGTTTGACAACCTTCAAGGTCATTGAGGGAGTCCTGGATTAGGGGGTGTCCGGATGGCCGGACTATAACCTTTGGCCGGACTCCTGGACTATGAAGATACAAGATTGAAGACTTCGTCCCGTGTCCGAATGGGACTTTCCTTGGCGTGGAAGGCAAGCTTGGCGATACGGATATGTAGATCTCCTCCCATTGTAATCGACTTTGTGTAACCCTAGCCCTCTCCGGTGTCTATATAAACCGGAGGGTATAGTCCGTAGGACGAACAACAATCATACCATAGGCTAGCTTCTAGGGTTTAGCCTCTCTGATCTCGTGGTAGATCTACTCTTGTACTACCCATATCATCAATATTAATCAAGCAGGAGTAGGGTTTTACCTCCATCGAGAGGGCCCGAACCTGGGTAAAAACATCGTGTCCCTTGTCTCCTGTTACCATCCGCCTAGACGCACGCTCGGGATCCCCTACCGAGATCCGCCGGTTTTGACACCGACATTGGTGCTTTCATTGAGAGTTCCTCTCGTGTCGTCATCTTTAGGCCCGATGGCTCCTCCGATCATCAACAACGATGCGGTCCAGTGGTGAGACTTTTCTCCCTGCAGATCTTCGATTCGGGCGGCTTTGCACTACGGGCCAATTCGCTTGGCCATCTGGAGCAGATCGAAAGCTACACCCCTGGCTATCAGGTCAGATTTGGAAGTTTGAACTACACGACTGACATCCGCGGAGACTTGATCCTCGACGGGTTCGAGTCACAGCCGAGCGCGCCGCACTGTTACGATGGGCAGGATCTAGCTCTGCGAACGAAAGGCCTCGAGGCCGCACCCGTGTCCGCTCCGACCCTTAGCTCGAAGCCGACTGCGCCAATCGAGGACGGGTGGCTGGACACCGCCTCGGGGGCTGCAATCTCTACAGCGATCGAGCCGAACACATGCTTTGTCCTCTGCGAAGCTCGCGACTCCAAGGTGCCGGACTCCTCTCCGGACTCCGAACCCTCCGCGCCCCTGCCGATCGAATCCGATTGGGCGCCGATCATGGAGTTCGCCGCCGAGGACATCATTCAGCACTCGCCCTTGGCGACATTCTGAATTCACTAAAGTCTCTCTTTATCGAGAGCCTGGCGGACTATGGTCAGCAAGGTTGGGATGCGGACGACGAAGAAATTCAAAGCCCACCCACCACCCACTTCAGAGCCACCTGCCGATGATTTAACCGACATGCTCGACTTCGACTCCGAAGACATCGACGGTATGGACGATGATGTAGGAGACGAACATGAACCAGCGCCTATAGGGCACTGGACAACCACCCCATCTCACGATGTATACATGCTGGACACACCTAAAAGAAACGACGACGAGGAACAAAGGGACGCAACGAGGGATTGTTCCCTCGAAAAGCAGTCAAAGTGGCGGCGTAAGCGCCGCTCCAAACCCCACCTCGACAGAGACATCAGCCATACAGACCCAGCCATAGAGCAGGGCGAACTGGCGGACGACGAACATGCCAACGAGCAACAGTCCGAACAGGGCAACTTGGATAAACAAACCGTCCCCAACGAAGATAACAGTCCGGACGACCTCACGCCGGACAAGCTACCCGAGCAGAAGAACCTCCACAAAAGGCTTGTCGCCACTGCGCGTAGCCTGAAAAAGCAGAAGCGGAAGCTCAAAACAGCGGAAGATGCACTCAGAACTAGATGGAGCAAAGTACTCAACACCGCAGACAAATACGGCGACAGTCGCTGCACAAAGAGCTATCCGAAGACAAAATTACTGCCGGAATTTGATGAGGAGGCCTTAGAGCCCCCGCAATCAAAAAATAAGGAAGCCACCCGGTCGGGTGAACAACCCCATGGCCAACATAGAGCGGCAAAGGGCGCCGCACACAAGTCGGCACGCGATCCGCACAAGGATACGCATCAAAAAGATGGCCCAACTAGATCTATCTACGGGCCAAGAAAGCAAGCTCTAGTAAGCAATGCAACGCATCAAGTATCCGAACATCACGGTACACCCAATATAGGGGTGCCGCACACCCCTATGTTTCACCGATGAGGTGCCGGATCATGAATTTCAGCGGATTCAAGCCCGTAAACATAGAGGCATACGACGTAACAACAGACCTGGAGTCTCGGATTGAGGATTACATCCTCCACATACACATGGCTAGAGGAGATGATCTCCACGCCATAAAATACTTACCCTCAAGCTCAAAGGGCCAGCCCGGCATTGGCTTAAAAGCCTTCACGAACACCATTGGAAGTTGGGAAGAGCTCGAGGATGCTTTTAGGGCAAATTTTCAAGGGACCTATGTCCGACCTCCGGATGCGACGATTTAAGTCATATAACTCAACAACCCGGAGAGTCGGACCGAAACTCGAACAGATTTCTTACTAAAAGAACCAGATAGTCGATTGTCCGGACGCCGAAGCCTTAGCAGCTTTCAAACACAACGTTCGAGACGAATGGCTCGCCAGACACCTCGGCCAATAAAAGCCAAGAACAATGGCCACATTAACAAGCCTCATGACCCGCTTTTGCGCAGGAGAGGATAGCTGGTTGGCAAGATGTAGTACCAGCGACCCAAGTACATCCGAAGTTAGGGATGGAAATGGGAAACCGCGACGCAGCAAGGACCAGCGCTGGACCAAGGGAAACAACCCGAAGAGCACGGCAGTCAACGCCGGATTCAAAAGCTCTCGGCAGAATCAGAAAAAGCTGCCCCTCAAGGATAACAGGGACGAGCTATCTAACCTAAACAAAATCTTGGACAAGATATGTCAAATCCATGGTACTCCCGGGAAGCCTGCAAACTATACCCACAGAGATTGTTGGGTCTTCAAGTAATCCGGCAAACTCAACGCCAAACACAAGGGGCTCAACACACCAAGCGAGGACGATGACGAACCCCACAAGCAGAGCACTGGAAAACAAAAGAATTTCCCACAAGAAGTCAAAACAGTAAGCTCACTTCACGTGACAAAAGGGAAAAACATAGTGGCGCCTATAGAGATACGCGCCATACGGCCTATCCTGCAGGAGTCCCGCCATTTGGTTGTTAAAACCAATCACCTTCACCAACAGGATTACTCTAGAAGTATCCGAACGCAGGATGGACTGCCTTGGTATTAGATCCGATAATTGACGGACTCCACTTTACACAAGTCCTAATGGACGGCGGCAGTGATCTAAACCTGCTATATCGTGACACAATCCGCAAAATGGGGATAGACCCAACAACAATTCGCCATAGCAACACTTCCTTTCAAGGGTAACGCCAGCCCAGATGCCCATTGTACGGGCTCTCTCGCTAGAAGTTATGTTCGCTCACCCGACAACTTCCGCCAAAAGCTAACTTTCCACATCGCCCCATTTACAAGTAGCTATCAAGCACTCTTCGACGCCAAGCTACCGCTTTAACGCAATACCGCATTATGCATCTCTTATTTTTAAAATGCCCGGTCCGCGAGGCATCATCTCATTAAAGGGAAATATCGAGTGTTCCTCAAGCGCGGAAGATTGTGCGGCTGCCTTGACAGCCACGCACTAGACCGGCTTCACTAATCAAAGCACCTAAACAGGTCGTTCAGACCCCGGACATGGCTAGACGAGTCCGGCGTAAACATACAAGGGCTTACTAGCCGCATACCCCCGTAATAGGGGCTCCGCGCATGTACAACAAGAGACAATAAAGCTCAATTTTATTCATTTTTTGAATTGTACTTTGTTTATTTAATATAACGTACATTTTCGCACGATCTTTTTCAACTAAGTTCCTCTCTTTTACAGATGAACACCGTGCTACACCCGTCCAGGATACGGCACAACGGAGACACAGGCGCAGACGTGCAGTTGGGACCCATTCCAAGGATTCTTTTCAGATTAAGACCCTGCGTAAACCTTTTTTACTGTCTCTTGTTGATACACATCCCCCGGTTTCTTGCTATAACCGAGGTGGAGGCTGGCGTCTTGGCATGTGGCCACGTCAGAATTTTGCTGCGTTTCTAGACACGTGGGCTTATTACTAAGGGCGTTCTTCAGCCCGTTTTCATAAAGACCGAATACCTTAGGGAGTGTTGGCGTCATGAAGTTTGGCCTTATATGCATCAGCTCGAATCATGTCTTTGGTCAAATGTTGGGTTTGCCGGCTCCTGTGTTTGCTGCCTTATGTTCCGCTCTATCGGCTAAGGCGGCACCAGGAGAACTCTGCGACAGTGCCCGGTTCGCCAAAGCGAGCACCTCAAGAGATAAAGCCAAAACTAACTGTCATGATATAGCGTGAGACTGGTCAACCACTGATGACCCGCCGGAATCTTTAGGATTCCTCCAAGATAACGAAGGGCCGCTTTCGGCCAGCACACACACGCCCCGAATTCGGGTGAGCGTGGTACCCCCAGGGGCTATATAGTAGCCCCACTGTCAAACTCGTTTGGCTAAGTGAAAGTGATAAAGCATTATAGTTCGGTTGCCTAGTTCACCGTGCTATCACTGCCTTAATAGGACCAAGACGTTGGGTCAAGTGTGAAAATGCGCCTTCTGCGAACACCCCCGCATTATATGCGTGGGGGCTGAAGCCGAAGACTGCCATCTTTCAGGTTATATACACATATACATTAACGGCCGCACAGGAGGTATTTTAATTCTTGAAGGCACAAGTATAAAAAGCTTTTATATTTCATCGACACATTGTTTTACAATAATACATGTTATTCGAACATAATATCCTTCGAAAGCATGCGTTTCTATTAAACGAGCGCCTGCAGAACTTCACGAAAATAGTGCTCGGCGGTACTCGGCCCCGTCCAATCTTGGGATGCAACATCGGTGGCCTTCATCTCCGCCCAGTATGTCCTGACACGGGCAAGAGCCATCCGCGCACCCTCTATGCACGGTGACCTCTTCATTGCATTGATATGCGGCACCTCTTCATTGTATAAGAAGCTCGCAGCGGTCGGCAGCATTCTTCAACTTCACAGCCATCTCGGCCATTTCCTTCTTGCTTCGGCAGTGAGCGGCCTGTTCGGCTTTCAGCTCTTCAGTCGCCTTTAAGGCAGCCGCATCGCTTCTCCTGGCCTGCTCCTTGGCTCGGGCAAGTTCCGCCCGAAGGTTCTCCATGGCAGCGGCACCATCTGCATCAAGCACACATGTTGAAAGGTACGGGAATCCAGCTCCTCTTACCGGGTGTGTTCGGAGAAATTACATACCTTGTACCTCGTCAAGCCGCTTGTTAACAAGCGCGATGTCGGCATTTGCCACGTCAGGTTGCCGCTTTAGCTCAGCAAATTCATCAGTCTAGCTAGCCACCGGACACTTCGCCGCCTACATAGGAACGGTGACATATTATACCTGGGATTATGATCCTCGGTGCGCTGTCATTTTTGACAACGCACCGAGTCTCAGGGGCTACTACCAACACAGGACGCATCTTATATATGCGGAACTGTCAAGATGTACATCATTTTGCGTACCTCAAAACCTGTCAGTAAACTCCTGATGGCCTCGTGCAACCCGCTCTCCGTGGATGAAATCCTTTCAATCACCGTGCCCATCAATGCACGGTGTTCTTCTGAGATAGACGCTTGCCCGAGCAGAACCTTCAGCTCCTCCGACCGTGCACCGGACGGTGTCGGACTCGTCCGATGGCCTTTTTCGAAGGCCGGACACGGAGGGCTTTGGGGAGTCATACGACTGCTTTCCGGCCTGCCGGATTCGAGAAACCTCCGTGACGACACCTCGTGGTCGCCCGCCGCAAGGTGGTATGGCAGGGGAGGCGTTCCCTCTCCATCATCTCCTGGACGAAGATCCTCAAGGTGAGCTCACGAGAAGGGCTGAGATCCGAACTACAAGGTAAAAATTCGGTTATCTTCCTCAGAAATAGAACATGGATGTCTCTTATTTTAAAACTCCCCTCTCTACTTACGGCTCGGTGGAGGGCTGATCTCCTTGGGGGCATAGTGCGGCTGAGGCATCTCCCGGCGCAGGACCCTCTGACGAAGATTTCTTCCCCGCTTTGGGACCATAGTCTCCGGGTCTTCAGAGGCGGTCCTCTTCTTCCCTTGGATGGAGGGATTCTCGATTCCTCCTTTCTTGACAGCCTCCTTCGGGGAGGCGGTAGCTTCCTTGTTCCCCCCTTCACCTTCTTCCAAAGGCGCAACCTCCAGCATCCTGGTTAACACGGGATCCGGAGTGGTCTCAGGGAGGGGGGCCGGACACCTGATTAGCTTTGCTTTTGCTATCCACTCATGTTTAAGGGACAACTCTTTTAAGGGAAATTTTATGATAAATATACGGATGGCGTGTCTGGGTACAGGACTACTTACTTGAGTATCCGGGCGATTGCAGCTCAGACCTGCGTCCTCGGTCGAGTCCGGACACATTTCTTGTGAACCGAAGAATAATTTGTACATCTCCATGGGCGTCGCGCTCGTAAAATGTTGAAGAGCTCGTGGTCCCTCCGTATTAAACTCCCACAGGCGGAGGGCGCGACGTTTGCAGGGCAAGGTGCGGAGAATCAACATGACCTGCGTCGCCGCGACTAGATTGATGTCTCTCTCTAGGAGATCTCGAATGCGGCTCTGCAACAAGGGCACGTCCTTGGACGGCCCCCAGTTAAACCCTTTATTGACCCATGACGCTAGCTGTGGTGGGGGACCCGAGCGAAAGGCAGGTGGCGCCACCCACTTGGTGTCCCTGGGAGCTGTGATATAAAACCACTCTCGTTGCAATAAGCTGAACTCCTCTTGGAAAAAGCCCTCGGGCCATGGAGCGTCAGCATTCTTGCTTATGACGGCGCCTCCAAGACTCAAGCGTGCTGCCCTCGATCATCTTGGCTCTACTTTGAAGGTCTTAAGTCACAATCCGAAGTGAGGAGTAATGCGGAGGAAGGCTTCACACACGACGATGAATGATGAGATGTGGAGGATGGACTCCGGAGCCAAGTTGTGAAATTCCAGCCCATAATAAAACATGAGCCCCCTCACGAAGGGGTCCGTCGGGAAGCCTAGCCCCCGAAGGAAGTGAGACGCGAACACCACACTCTCACCAGGCTTGGGAGTGGGAATAACCTTCCCTTGAGCAGGCAGCCTATGCGAGATTTCTCCGGTTAGATACCTGGCATCTCTCAGCTTTAGCACGTCTTCTTCCGTAACGGAGGAAGGCATCCACCGGCCTTGAAGGCCGGAGCCGGACATCATCGAAGGTCCGAAGCGCCTGAATCTGGAGCTTTGGGTGTTGGAACTCGAGGCAAGAGGCGGATTCGATTGAGATTGAAAGAAAGGAGTAGAGCCTTGGTATCTTTATAAAGAGGTTGAATACCAAGACCTCCCCGTGACCGTTTGGGACTCGCCTTCGATTGAGGAAATATACCAACGGGCACGATTGGGTTACCCACGCCCGTATTGATGAGAATCCGGAATAAGGGGACACGATCCGCTCGACAAGACGTGCCAGGAAACCGCCTCGCTAAGTGCGTTGAGGTGGGACAAGAAAACGATTCAATAAAGGCTTGGCGTGGTGTGATGTCACGCTGAATACATCACAGACTGGATTTGTGCAAATATTATTCTCTCTACGGTGGTATGTGGAACTTATTTTGCAGAGCCGGACACTATCCTTGTGTTCAAAATCTTCTATGAAGTATCCGGAGGAGGAACCCGCCTTGCAATGCCGAAGACAATCTGCACGCCGGACTCGTCGTCATTGAAGCCTGGTTCAGGGGCTACTGAGGGAGTCCTGGATTAGGGGGTGTCCGGATGGCCGAACTATAACCTTTAGCCGGACTCCTGGACTATGAAGATACAAGATTGAAGACTTCTTCCCGTGTCCGGATGGGACTTTCCTTGGCGTGGAAGGCAAGCTTGGCGATACGGATATGTAGATCTCCTCCCATTGTAACCGACTTTGTGTAACCCTAGCCCTCTCCGGTTTCTATATAAACCGGAGGGTTTAGTCCGTAGGACGAACAACAATCATACCATAGGCTAGCTTCTCGGGTTTAGCCTCTCTGATCTCGTGGTAGATCTACTCTTGTACTACCCATATCATCCATATTAATCAAGCAGGAGTAGGTTTTACCTCCATCGAGAGGGCCCGAACCTGGGTAAAAACATCGTGTCCCTTGTCTCCTGTTACCATCCGCCTAGACGCACAGTTCGGGACCCCCTACCCGAGATCCGCCGGTTTTGACACCGACAGTCATCATAAAACTCTCTTATCTGATCATGAGAAGCTTTCTTATGAATTTCTTCAAAGAAAGCAAGATCTCGAGAAGCTAAGAGTGAGTTATGAAGATCTTCAGAAGGAGTGCGATTCATTGCTAGCTCAACAAATCAGCGCTTCTCAGGAAGAATTTGTTCCTCCATGCTTAAAGTGCATTGAACGTGAATCTGCTAATTCTTCACCTGAATGTTCAAATGCTTCTATTGTTACAAATTCTTCACCTACCTCTGCTATCACTAATTCCTCATCTGAGGACATTGCTAGTATCACTGAAGATGCAGGGCTGAATGAATTGTACATGACAAGCATGTACAAAAGCCTCAAAGGGCATCAAACTCTTTGTGATGTGCTTAAAAAGCAGATCCTCAACAGGAACCCTAGGAAAGAGGGTATTGCCTTTGAGAGGAAAATCAATGTTGATGGTACATATTGGAAGCTTGAGCAGTACCCCAAAACCTCATGGGTTGCTGCAAAGGGACCACCAGTTGATCCATCTAACTTATCTGGCTTTACATGTGAATCTCCTCATTCTTCTAATGAGTCATTTGACTCCAACTATAAACTATTCAAAAATCAGAATGGTGAAGTATTTGCAAGACATGTTGGCACTAACTGCAGGAATGGTTCCCCTATGAAGAAAATTTGGGTTCCCAAAAGGTGCCTTGAAAGTCTTCATGTGAATGTCCTCATGACACCACCTGTGAGGAATAGGAACCCCGGATCAAACTCTTCATATGGACCAAATTCTTCATATGGATCCAAGTCCTCATACGGACCAAATTCCTCACGTGGATCAAATTCCTCAAAAGGATCAAAGTCCTCACATGATTATCATCATGCTAACAACTCTGTTTCGCAGGGTAGAGCTAAGGGCTATGAATATGTGCATTATTCCTCAAACCATTATGTTCATAAGTCCTCAAGAATTTCTCCGCTTATTCATATGCTTACCCTAACCCCTCTTATGTGAAACGAAATGGTCTGGCTTCTTTTCCACCATTCTCATATGGAGCTCGCAGAATGATGAACTCTTTGCCACCCCATCAGATGTGGGTGGTGAAGAAAAAGAACTAATATCTTCTGCAAGGTCAGGTCTCCAGACGTGCTTTAACGTTTGAAGAATTTTCGGGGCCCGACAAAATGCTCTGAAAGGACGCAGCTAATCATGAAGAAATGAACTTTCATTTCACACGCCCTCATACCGCTATATCTGTTTTATCGCTTGATGAAATTCATCGATGAATTTGATATCATATTCTTCACTTATGAAGTATATGAGTTCGTAAGCTGCACTAATTCATCCGCAGGATGATCAACCCAAAGCCACCGAGTGGGTCCTCGATAGTGGATGTACAAATCACATATTGGTGACAATAATCTATTGATGGATGCTCCTTGTCACCATCACATCCAAGCATATCATCTTTGGCCGACAAAGGCAAAAGTCGTATTGGGTCTAGGTAAGGTTGCGATCTCTAAGGACATACACATGGACAAAGTCATGCTTGTTGAGTCCTTAGGATACAACCTCATGTCAGTCTCAATGCTTTGTGATCTTGATATGGTTGTTGTCTTTGGCAAGTATCGTTGTGTTGTGATTATGGAAGCTGACCATTCCAAAGTCTTCGAAGGCTTTAGGAGAGGAGACTTGTATATTGTTGATTTCTCTACAGGACCACAACCAGCCGTGTGCCTACTTGCAAAAGCTTCAGAAGGTTGGCTATGGCATCGACGACTTGGTCACACAGGCATGAGTAATCTGCACACACTTGCGAAGAAGAAGCATGTCATTGGCATTGAGAATGTCAAATTCCTCAAGGATCACTTGTGTGGAGCCTGTGAAGCTGGAAAAATGACCAAGGACAAGCATCCAGCAAAGACTATCATGACCACTACTCGACCATTTGAATTGCTTCACATGGACCTCTTTGGTCCTAATCATTACTCAGCAGTCACTAATGATGCATCTCTATATGACTTTGTTATTGTTGATGATTACTCTCGTTACACATGGGTACACATTGTTACTTACAAACATGAAGTGCAGGAAGTCTTCAAACGATTTTCCTCGAGGGCTTCAACCAACTTCGGTGTGAAGATCAAGCACATCAGGAGTGACAATGGAACTGAGTTCAAGAATTCTGGTCTTGATGACTATCTCGATGAACTTGGTATTACTCATGAGTTATCTGCTCCCTATACTCCTCAGCAAAATGGCGTCGTGGAGCGCAAGAACAGAACTCTTGTTGAGATGCTCACACTATGCTTGATGAATACAAAACGCCTCGTCGTTTTTGGATTGATGCAATCGATACCGCGTGCCACATCATCAACAGAGTATATCTTCACAAATTCTTCAAGAAGACTGCCTATGAACTCCTCACTGACAAGAAACCAAATGTGAGTTATTTCAAAGTCTTCGGTGCTAAATGTTGGATTAGAGATCCTCATCACAATGCTAAATTTGCACCTTGGTTACGGAAAGGACTCGCACGCCTACAGAGTCTTCAACAATGTTCTTCACAAGATTTTTGAAACTGTAGATGTGCGGTTCGATGAAACTAATGGCTCGCAAAGAGAGCACCTACCTTCTGTGATAGATGAACCAGCACCTGAGGATTCTATCAAGTTCAAGGCGACTGAGGATGTCATTCCTTCTGAAGAATCTGCTGAAGAATTCATTCCAAAACGTGAAGAACGTCGAGCTGATGCACCAAGAAAATGTCAAGAAAATGGTGTCAAGAAAATGCTGATCAAATTCCTCGACAACAACCAGCTCATCCTCGCTGCAAAAGAAGTGCAAGTTGAAAAGATCATCGATGACATTGAAGCACCAGTCCTCTCACACGCCAAAAGCTTCACATTTATCTAACTTTTGTGGGAACTATGCTTTTGTCTCTATCACAGAGCCCACTAAGGTAGATGAAGCATTTCGAGCCCGAGTGGATTCAGGCCATGCAAGAAGAATTACATCGATTCGAGCTCAACAATGTTTGGGAACTGGTCAAACGTCCAGATCCTCGCAAGCATAATATCATTGGCACAAAGTGGATCTACCGCAACAAGCAAGATGAAAATGGCCTTGTGGTGAGGAATAAGGCACGACTTGTAGCTCAAGGCTACACATAGGTTGAAGGAATTGATTTCGATGAAACTTTTGCACCTGTTGCTAGACTTGAGGCTATTCGCATATTACTTGCTTATGCTAACCATCATGATATCACTTTATATCAAATGGATGTGAAAAGTGCTTTCCTCAATGGTAAGCTTGAGGAAGAAGTATATGTTGCTCAACCCCCGGGTTTTGAAGATCCAAAGAATCCTAACAAAGTCTTCAAACTCAACAAGGCCCTCTATGGCCTCAAGCACGCCCCTCGGGCGTGGTATGATACTTTGAAGGAATTCCTCATGAAGAATGGCTTCACACCCAGTTCACTCGACCCTACTCTGTTTACTAAATCTTATGATGGTGAACTATTTGTGTGCCAAATATACGTTGATGATATTATCTTTGGTTGTACTGACCAACGTTATAGTGATGAATTTGCCTATATGATGAGTGAAGAATATCAAATGTCTATGATGGAGAGTTGAAATTCTTCTTAGGTCTTCAAATTCATCAACAGCAAGAATGGCATATTCATATCTCAGAGAAATACCTCAAGGATGTTACGAGGAAATTCGCATGCAAGATTGCAAAGGCGCTAAAATTCCTATGCCCACAAATGGCCATCTATGCATCGATGAAAATGGTATTGACTTCGATCACAAGGTATACCGCCCATGATTGGTTCTTTATTGTACTTATGTGCATCTAGGCCAGATATAATGCTTAGTGTTTGCATGTGTGCACGATTTCAAGCTACACCAAGGAATCACACCATAAGGCTGTGAAGCATATTCTTCGATATCTAGCTCACACACCAACACTAGGATTATGGTACCCCAAGGGCTCTGCTTTTGATCTCATTGGATATTCTGACTGTGGACCGCAAGTCAACATCTGGTACTTGTCATTTCCTCGGACGATCTTTGGTCTGTTGGTCCTCGAAGAAACAGAACTGCGATCACCGCTTCATCATGGAAGCTGAGTACATTGCTGCTGGTTCTTGTTGTGCTCATTGTTGTGGATGAAGCAAACTCTCAAGGACTACGGCATCAACGTGAAGAATGTGCCTCTCTACTTTGACAATGAGAGTGCCATCAAGATTGCTCAGAACCCAGTTCAGCACTCGAAGACAAAGCACATTCAGATTCGTCATCATTTTCTTCGTGATCATGTGTTGAAGGGAGACATCTCCATCGAGCATGTGAAGACTGAAGAACAGCTAGCCGATATCTTCACAAAGCCCTTGGATGAGAAGAGATTTAGCAAGTTGCGGTGTGAGCTAAATATCTTAGAATCTTCGAATGTTCTTTGAAAAGGACACTCATCCTAACACTTATGTAAAATTGATGACTTAGATGTGCAACACATGAAGAAACATTTTTCTTCAATCAATGAAGAACAACACTCTAAGTGTGAAGAAATTAATGAAGAATTTGATTCTCAGAACCCTACGACAATTGTACGCGGTGTCTGAAATCATCATCCTTATACGGTGGGTCACGCCACTAACAAAGTTGAAAATCTTCAATTTGAGTTTTTCCTTAGTTTTAAAATTCTTCAGTCTTTCAAATTCTTCAACTTTGCAAAATCTTCACTGTTTCCGTCGTTTTTCTTCATTGGCTATATATATGGGTTTATGTCCTCTACAACATTCACTTATGGCTATTTCTTCAAGTTGCATTTTTTGCTAAGTGAATGTGATCGGACCCTTCCCCCTCTATGCTATACTCAACCCAATCTATTCACAAATTCTTCATGTGTGTTCTATTTGAAACTCGTTCAAAATCTTCACTGTGTCCTTGTCAGCTGAAGAAATTGCGAACGGAACTTTAAAACTAATCTTATCCAAATTTTCGGCTTTGCCGCTCAAACCGTTCGGCTTCCTACGATAGACTTATCTATTCACCAACGATCTAACACGATCTCCACTTTTGAAGACGTGGGTGACACATGTCGTTTAATGAGAAGGGTCAGGCACGCTAGTCCTAAATCTTGAGCTAACAGTTTTTCATCGCGACTATAAATACCCCTCTCCCTTCCTCACTTCCTTTACTCCGCTCGACCGCTCTCTCTCCCGCTCGAGCTTCTCAAACCCTAGCGCCGCCGCCACTCCATCGTCGCCGGTGAGGAAGAGCTTCACTGCCTCGACCTCGTCGCCGTCGTACTCGCGCCGGTCGCGGAAATCTTCACTCCGCCGTCGTCGTAGCTGTCTTCCTCCGCCGAGTTAGGGCGTGGAAGATCAGAACTGACAAGCTTCAAATCTACACTTCTCAGTTCATCGTGTTCTTCATCCAGGGTAATTAAAAGTTACTTTTACTGCCCTCTTTGATTCAAATTTTCTCTACAAAATCTTCAAAGGTGTTTTCTTCTTCAAATCCTCACACACAAAACACCTCACTAGTCATCTATTCTTGATTCGTTTCTCTAAGCATCATTTTTCTTCAAGATTCCTCAATTGTGTGGATCCTCAGTCTATACAACTCTGGAACCTAAGACAAAGAACGCTTAGTGAAATTCTTCAAGGCTCATCTGGTCAAATTCCTCAAACTTGTTCTTTTTGAAAAACCTTCTGAGAACACATATGACCTCTCCAAATTCCTCGCAACTATACTCTGTTCACAGGTACTCATGTCCGCTGATGAATCACTAGGTTCTCATCAACTTAACTCATTTGCAGCGTTCCTCGAAGAAAAGTTGCATACTTCTTGAGAGAATTGATTGTTCAAATTCCTCAACTCAAGAATATGGCAGACGGTAAGAAGCCACAGAAAGGAGGAAACAGGCATGAGGTCATGACTGCTTTTGAAATACCTGTGGACATCTATGCTGACTATTGCACACCTGATGAGGCCAAGTTCGGAAAGGAGAACAAAAATCAGCGCAAGGTGTGCATACAGAGGATTGAAAGGAGATGGGCAAGAGAATGGAGGGAGTACATGTATGTAACTCCAAAGTATATGAAGAAATTCGCACTTAATCCTCCATGCCCAAGAGCTCCATTGGCACCTAGCCAAGAAGCTGACCCCACCAAAGATCAAGCATGGTGAGGATTTTCCCAAGAATGGGCCAAGCGCCAAGCCAAGTTGGCAAGACAAGCCAAAGAAGCAAGTGAAGAAATTCAATGAAGACTATCTTTGCTGCTGCTGCCACTAAGGCCTCTGTCAAGCCTAGGAAATCAATGGCAAAGAAGCCTGCACAAGCCAAGTGCTTCACCAACCTGTGCCCTCACGGCCAAGTTCTCAAGAATGCCCTCACGGCCAGAATCTTCAAAGCCCTCACGGCCAGTTCCTCATGCTGCTCCTGCTCCTCCAAAATCCTCAACTCCTCCTCCAAAGTCCTCACTGCTCCGCAAAGTCCTCAAGACTGTGCATCCGCCACGTGCCAAAGGACTGCAGCATCTCTATTGCCTCTGGTGTCTCAAACAGTTCCTCACCTGCACCAAATTCTTCATCCGGCCCCTCTGCTCAAGACAAAGGCAACGGTGGACGAGGTCCTCGCCAAGTCCTAAGAAGAAACAGGTTGCCTTCCAAGTGCCATCTCGACGATGAAGTCGATGATGATGAACTTGCGAAATCATCGAGACAGACAAGAAAGGGTCGCTAGAGCCAAAGGCACACCTGTAACATTGCTTTTGGATCCTAAGATGATCCTCGATTACATTGATCTCGCACAAGGATCCGCACACCCTATGCCTGATTTTCATTTGACTCGGCCAAAGTCACATGCTGACCCATTTCATCTCTAAGAGAAATGGAAATTTGAGAAGGCCGACAGATCAAGAAGGCTTAGTTCAGAAAGAGAAGTTCTCGAGGAAAACGTTGTCAAAATGACAACCGATGAACTCATCAAAATTCAGTCGAAATCAAAGCCCTCAACGACAACTTCAACGCTTACTATGCTGATTGGCAAGGAGCCAAAGTCAGGTTTGTTAAACCGACCGAGAAGTTCACCAATGTTGCAGCTCCAACGCAACAAGAAGTTCCTCAGTGAAGCTTTCGCCACCTCATCAAGAACATGCCAAGACCACGATGACTTTCGATCGCTGAAGAAAATGCTAGTTCCGTGGCTGATGACTCCATTCCAGCCGCTAAAGAAACTGCCAGGCATCCACTAGTGGTGCGCTCAAGAACATGAAGAAGTCAGGCAATCTGCATCGATTGCCGCCAAGCAAATCAACCAGATTTCTCAGCTCCTCCTGCGCCTACACCAACTCCTATCCTTCCATCTGCATCAGATGTGAAGAAGACCAAGGCTGCAGAGCGAGCTGCTGTGAAGAAAAGGAAAGCATCAACTGCTTCAAATTCTTCAGCTCCGAAGAAAATGAAGCCTATGACCAGCTCATTTGAGAATCCCATTGATGCTATTCCGATCTCAACCATGCCATCAAAGGACCTTATTCCTTTTGGTGAAGAATATGTGATCCCTAGCGGATCTGATGAAGAAAATCATTCGCTACTTCGTCGAGCAGATTGATGAAGAAATTGAAGTGGATGCGATCCTTCAACGCCAGTTGTTTCTCACCAATGCGCGGTTCACACCGAGGAGGTGGCGTTGAAGAAATTGAAGATGAAGATGTGGATATTGGATGCACTACGCGGTGATGAATGATGACTTTGGGAAAGTCAGCACCCCAATTCTCCACTCTTCACCCCACTACAACAAATACCTCACCCCCGCACCAACCGCTCAAATGGGCTCAAGAAACTCACCCCACCTCGCATATGCATGAAGAAATTCCAGCCACTAGTTTGAAGAAACTGCTTGCTTGATCCTTTAAACACGCAGATCGCCATCGAAGAGGAACCAGAAATTCTCACCAAGAACCTGAGATTGCGATTCCCGAGGTTGTGATGCAACTCATCGACACTCCTCTGCCCAAACCAAAGGATCCATTCTCAAGCAAGCAAAAGTTCAAGGCTGAAGATTTCTTCGGTGAGCATGTGTTCTTCACTGACTACAACCCATATGACTCTGCTCGCATAAGGAAGAGGCGTTTCTGGACTGCTAGTCAAGCCAATTTCTATTCCTCAGTGCTATTCAACAAAGACAAAGTCTTCGATCATGCACACATTCCTCACGTGGACATGGAATCTCTGTCAGGCTTCGAGTTAGTCCTCAGTGTTCTTCACGATGCTGGATTGCAAAATTTCTGTACTGACATATGTGATTGGAATGAAGAACTCATTCTTCAATTCTATGCGACGTTGCACATCACAGAAATTTCAAGATGTGAACTCATGGGTGCTGGGTGGATGTCGAAAATACTCACTACAAGGCACCAAAGAATCGAATTGCTTCGTGCCCTCCCACTCAGTCCTCCCTTGAAGGTGCTCGTTGCATCTACAATGAACCTGAGCTTACAAATCATTACATGCAAGTGCCGATGAAGCCTTTGAAGCCGTGGCAGGCCCTCGAACCAAATTCCTCGTCAAGGAATTATCAGATGTGCCTCGGACTGTCTATCGCATTCGACGAAGACAATGAGTCCTATCAAAGGCCACGACTCAAATGATGAAGAAGTCGTTGGCATCATGAAGAATATGCTTTTTAATATCATTCATGGCGTTCCCGTCAACTTCCATGATTTCTTCATGAGGACTCTGGCGAATATTGCTATGTCACCATTTGAGCTGAAGCCTTATGCTCCATGGATTATGAGGTTCATCAGGACAAGGTCTTCACTCAATTACAAGGCTGATACTCTGAACCACTGCATCTACTTGCCTCCGATTGAAGTCCTCAAACGGACATTTTCCTCGGTGATGACAAAGGCAAGGCAACTGCTGTGATAGATGAAGGCATTCGTCCATTGGATGGTCAATTTCGCAAGGCTGCATCCTACTCCACCAATGATGACTCGCCACACATGACTCTGCCGCCAACAACTCGCCAAGCAAAATCCTCAAGCCACAAAGACTGTGGTGATGACCGATCGTGAGTTACTCCTCGCCTTTATCGAAAGTTGATCGCAATCATAAATGGGTCAAGCGTCAATTTGGTTCAATTCTTCACAACATGACCTCAACACACAATGCGGTGAAGAAAAACCAATACTACCTCCATGAAACCTTCAACCGCACACGGGTTGTTCATCTCATGTCTACAGCGAAGAAGATCCAAGAAAATGGGTCAAGGAAGAATTTGGCTGGTCTGCACCTCCACAGAAGAAATACAAGAAGGTCAAGGTTCCTTCCTTGGTGGCTAGCTCCTATTCTTCATCGCTACGACATCGATGAAAATGAAGACTTGACGACATCTGCGGCAGGCCCTACTACGACAACCGGCCCCGACAACGCCGGGCGCCCTCCATCCACTTGATATTCTTCAGGGGCGTTAGTCCTCAGTTTCGATCCTTTTGGTCATCGATGACAAAGGGGGAGAAATGTGAGTTAGTCTTCAAGCGGGTCTATTATATGGGCCTTATGGGTGTTTTTTTCGCTAAGTTACAACTCTCGCTCTTCTGAAACTTTTATTGGATCGAGTTGTAATCTTAAACCCGATGGTGCTCTGATACTTTTGATGTGTTCCTCTGCATGCTTATTCCTCATTATATGTTAATACACGCATGCTGAATTACATCAGTCACCATATTTCATCATGCATTTCAAATTCTTCATATTATATGTCAAATGCGTGTATGAATTACAAGATATAGGGGGAGATCTCCATGATTCAACTCTTCAAATGTGCATTGCCTCAAAAGCAAATTCCTCACTATGCACATCTTCAAGGGGAGTTCTTCTATATCTTGCAATCAAATTCCTCAATATCAGTTGAGGGAGTCCTGGATTAGGGGGTGTCCGGATGGCCGGACTATAACCTTCGGCCGGACTCCTGGACTATGAAGATATAAGATTGAAGACTTCGTCCCGTGTCCGGATGGGAATTTCCTTGGCGTGGAAGGCAAGCTTGGCGATACGGATATGTAGATCTCCTCCCATTGTAACCGACTCTGTGTAACCCTAGCCCTCTCCGGTGTCTATATAAACCGGAGGGTTTTAGCCCGTAGGACGAACAGCAATCATACCATAGGCTAGCTTCTAGGGTTTAGCCTCTCTGATCTCGTGGTAGATCTACTCTTGTACTACCCATATCATCAATATTAATCAAGCAGGAGTAGGGTTTTACCTCCATCGAGAGGGCCCGAACCTGGGTAAAAACATTGTGTCCCTTGTCTCCTGTTACCATCCGCCTAGACGCACAGTTCGGGACCCCCTACCCCGAGATCCGCCGGTTTTGACACCGACATTGGTGCTTTCATTGAGAGTTCCTCTGTGTCATCATCTTTAGGCCCGATGGCTCCTCCGATCATCAACAACGACGCGGTCCAGGGTGAGACTTTTCTCCCCGAACAGGTCTTCATATTCGGCGGCTTTGCACTGCGGGCCAATTCGCTTAGCCATCTGGAGCAGATCGAAAGCTACGCCCCTGGCCATCAGGTCAAATTTGGAAGTTTGAACTACACGGCCAACGTCCGCGGAGACTTGATCTTCGACGGGTTCGAGCCACAGCCGAGCGTGTCGCACTATCACGATGGGCATGATCTAGCTCTGCCGCCGAACAGTGCCCTGAAGGCCGCACCAGTGTCCGCTCCGACCCTTAGCTCGGAGCCAACTACGCCAATCGAGGATGGGTGGCTGGACACCGCCTCGGGGGTTGAAATCTCTACGGCGATCGAGTCGAACACCAGCCTTGTCCTGCGCGGCTCGTGGACTCAAGGTGCGGACTCTCTCCGGACTCCAACCTTCGCGCCCCCGCCAATCGAATCCGATTGGGCGCTGATCATGGAGTTCGCCGCGGACATCTTTTCAAGACTTCGCCCTTGGCGACATCCTGAAATCACTAAAGTCTCTCTCTATCGAGAGAGCCTGGCCGACTATGGTCGGCAAGGTTGGGATACGGATGACGAAGAAATTTGAGCCCACCCACCACCCACTTTGTAGCCATGTTGATGATTTAACCGACATGCTCGACTTCGACTCCGAAGACATCGACAGTAAGGACGATGATGTAGGAGATGAACAGGAACCAGCACCTATAGGGCACTAGACAACCACCTCATCTCATGATGTATACATGATGGACACACCTAAAAGAAATGACGACGAGGAACAAAGGGACGCAACGAGGGATCATTCCCTCAAAAAGCGATCAAAGCGGCGGCGTAAGCGCCGCCCAAACCCCACCTTGACAGAGACAGCAGCCATATGCACTCCAGCCCAGAGAGCAGGCTAACCGCGGACGCATTTAACATGCCATCGAGCAACCGTCCGAACAGGGCAACTTGGATAAACAAACCGAACAACCCGCCCCCGGTGAAGATAATAGTCCGGACGACTCACACGGACAAGTTGTCGGAGAAGAAGAATCTCCACAAAAGGCTCGTCGCCACTGCGCGTAGCCTGAAGAAGCGAAGAAGAAGCTCAAAACAGCGGAAGATGCACTCGAGAATTAGATGGAGCAAAGTACTCAACACATGAGACAAATACGGCGATATCGCCACACAAAGAGCTATCCGGCGAAAATTATCTGCCGAATTTGATGAGGAGGCCTTAGAGCCCCACAATCAAAAATAAGAAAGCCACCCGTCGGGTGAACAACCCCATGGCCAACATAGAGCGGCAAAGGGCGCTGCACACAAGCCGGCACGCGATCCGCACAAGGATTCGCATCAAAAAGATGGCCCAACCAGACCTATCTACGGGCCAAGAAAGCAAGCTCTAGTAAGCAATGCAACGATCAAGTATCCGAACATTATGGTACACCCAAATATAGGGTGCCGCACACCCCTATGTTTCATCGATGAGGTCTTTGGATCATGAATTTCAGTGAGGATTCAAGCCCGTAAACATAGAGGCATACGACGGAACAACAGACCCTGGAGTCTGGATTGAGGAGTACATCCTCCACGTACACATGGCTAGAGGAGATGACCTCCACGCCATAAAATACTTATCCCTCAAGCTCAAAGGGCCAGCCCGGCATTGGCTTAAGAGCCTTCCCGAGATCACCATTGGAAGTTGGGAAGAGCTCGAGGATGCTTTTTGGGCAAATTTTCAAGGGACCTATGTCCGACCTCCGGATGCAGACGGTTTAAGTCACATAACTCAACAACCCGGAGAGTCGGCCCGGAAATTCTGGAACAGATTCCTTACTAAAAAGAACCAGATAGTCGACTGTCCGGACGCCGAAGCCTTAGCAGCTTTCAAACACAGTGTCCGAGACGAATGGCTCGCCAGACACCTCGGCCAAGAAAAGCCAAGAACAATGGCCGCATTAACAAGCCTCATGACCCGCTTTTGCGCAGGAGAGGATAGCTGGTTGGCAAGATGCAGTACTAGCGACCCAAGTACATCCGAAGTTAGGGATAGAAACGGGAAACCGCGACGCAGCAAGGACCAGCGTCGGACCAAGAGAAACATCCCAAAGAGCACGGCAGTGAACGCCGGATTCAAAAGCTCTCGGCAGAATCAGAAAAAGCTGCCCCTCAAGGATAATAGGGAGGAGCTATCTAACCTAAACAAAATCTTGGACAAGATATGCCAAATCCACAAGACTCTGGAAGCCTCGCAAACCATACCCACAGAGATTGTTGGGTCTTCAAGCAATCCGGCAAACTCAACACCGAACACAAGGGGCTCGACACACCAAGCGAGGACGATGACGAACCCCACAAGCAGAGCACCGGAAAACAAAAGAATTTCCCACAAGAAGTCAAAACAGTAAACTAACTTCACGTGACAAAAGGGGAAAACAAAGTGGCGCCTATAGAGATACGCGCCATACGGCCTATCCCAGAGGAGTCCCTCCACTGGTTGTTAAAACCAATCACCTTCACCATCGAGATTACTCTAGAAGTATCCGAATGCAGCTGGACTGCCTTGATAGTAGATCCGATAATTGACGGACTCCACTTTACACAAGTCCTAATGGACGGCGGCAGTGATCTAAACCTGATATATCAGGACACAATCCGCAAAATGGGGATAGACCCAAAAAAAATCGCCATAGCAACACTTCCTTTCAAGGGGTAACGCCAGGCCCAGATGCCCATTGTACGGGCTCTCTCCTGCTAGAAGTTATGTTCCGCTCCCCCGACAACTTCCGCCGCGAAAAGCTAACCTTCCACATCGCCCCATTTACAAGTAGCTATCAAGAACTACTGGGACCCGAAGCTTTCGCCCGCTTTAACGCAATACCGCATTATGCATCTCTTACACTTAAAATGCCCGGTCCGCGAGGCATCATCTCATTAAAGGGAAATATCGAGTGTTCCTCGAGCGCGGAAGATTGTGCGGCTGCCTTGACAGCCACACACTAAACCGGCTTCACTAATCAAACCACCTAAATAGGTCGTTCAGACCCCGGACATGGCTAGACAAGTCCGGCGTAAACATACAAGGGCTTACTAGCCGCATACCCCCTTACAAGGGGCTCCGCGCATGTACAACAAGAGACAATAAAGCTCAATTTTATTCATTTTTTGAATTATACTTTGTTTATTTAATATAACGTACATTTTCGCACGATCTTTTTCAACTATGTTCCTCTCTTTTACAGATGAACACCGTGCTACACTCGTCCAGGATATGGCACAATGGAGACACAGGCGCAGACGTGCAGTAGGGGCCCGTTCCAAGGATTCTTTTTAGATTAAGACCCTGCATAAACCTTTTTTACTGTCTCTTGTTTATACACATCCCCCGGTTTCGTGATATAACCAAGGAGGAGGCTGGCGTCTTGGCATGTGGCCACGTCGAATTTTTTGCTGCACTGGACACTAGGGGTTTATTACCAAGGCGTTGTTCAGCCCGTTTTCATAAAGACCGAATACCTTAGGGAGTGTTCGGCGTCGCGAGTTTGGCCTTATATGCATCAGCTCTTAATCATGTCTTTGGTCAAATGTTGTGTTTGCCCAGCTCCTGTGTTTTGCTGCCTTACATTCCGCTCTATCGGCTAAGGCGGCACCAGGAGAACTACTGCGATTGTGCCCCGGTTCGGCCAGGCGAGCACCTCAGTAGAGAAAGCCGAAAACTGACTGTCATGATATAGCGTGAGACTGGTCAACCACTCGATGACCCGCCGGAATCTTTAGTATTCCTCCGCATTAACGAAGGGCCATTTCCTGGCCAGGCACACACGCGCCCCGAATTTGGGTGAGCGCGGTGCCCCTAGGGGCTATATAGTGGCCCCACTGTCAAACTCCTATGGCTAAGTGAAAGTGATAAAGCATTATAGTCCGGTTGCCTAGTTCGCTGCGCTATCACCTCCTTAATAGGACCAAGACGTTGGATCAAGAGTGAAAATGCGCCTTTTGCGAACACCCCCGCATTATATGCGTGGGGGCTGAAGCCGAAGACTGCCATCTTTCAGGTTATATATACATATACATTAACGGCCGCACATGAGGTATTTTAATTCTTGAAGGCACAAGTATAAAAAGCTTTTATATTCCCCCGAAACATTGTTTTACAATAATACATGTTATTCGAACATAATATCCTTCGAGCACTGCGTCTCTATTAAATGAGCGCCCTACAGAACTTCCTGCAAATAGTGCTCGGCAAGTACTCGGCTCCCGTCTGAATCTTGGGTTGCAACAGCGACGACCTTCATCTCCGCCCAGTATGTCTTGACACGGGCAAGGGCCATCCGCGCACTCTCTATGCACGCTGACCTTTTCATTGCATTGATATGCGGCACCGCACCAAGGAACTGCTGCACCAAGCTAAAATAACTCTTCGGCTCAGGCCTTTCCGGCCACAGATGACTCACGACATACTTCATGGCGAGTCCGGATAACCTATTCAGCTCCTCCCATGCGGCCAAACGATCGGCTAATGGAAGTGGGCGCTCTGGATTGTGGAACTGCGACCAAAAAAGCTTTTCCACTTCGTGATCCTTTTGATCTCGAAAGTGTTCGGCGCGTCCATGCACTCTCGCCAAGTCCAGATAAGTGTCCGCCGCTCCTCCGGCCGGTCCAGCGGAGCATATTTAGGATCCCAAACTTCATCCGCAGCATAAAGGGCTTTCAAGCCGCGATATCTCCGGCCTGACGTAGCTCCTCCTTCATAGCTCTCATCGCAGAGCGAGCATCCTTGGCCTCGGTAGTGGCCTTCTTCAGGTCCTTCTATTCCGCCCGATCTTCTTTTTCAAGAAGCTTGCAGCGGTCGGCAGCATTCTTCAACTTCACAGCCATCTCGGCCATTTCCTTCTTGCTTCGGCAGTGAGCAGCCTGTTCGGCTTTCAGCTCTTCAGCCGCCTTTAAGGCAGCCGCATCGCTTTTCCTGGCCTGCTCCTTGGCTCGGGCAAGTTCCGCCCGAAGGTTCTCCATGGCAGCGGCACCATCTGCATCAAGCACACATGTTGTAAGATACGGGCATCAAGCTCCTCTTACCAGGTGTCTTCGGAGAAATTACATACCTTGTGCCTCGTCAAGCCGCTTGTTGACAAGCGCGATGTCGGCATCGTCCACGTCAAGTTGCCGCTTTAGCTCGGCAAATTCATCAGTCCGGCTAGCCACCTAACGCCGCCACCTACATACGAAGGCGACATATTATACCAGGATTATGATCCTCGGTGCGCCGTCATTTTGACAACGCACCGAGTCTCAAAAGCTACTATCTACACAGGTGCATCTCATATATGCGGAACTGTCAAAAAGTACATCATTTCGCGTACCTCAAAACCTGTCAGTAAACTCCTGACGGCCTCGTACAACCCGCTCTCCGCGGATGAAACCCTTTCAATCACCGTACCCATCAACGCACGGTGTTCTTCTGAGATAGACGCTCACCCGAGCAGATCCTTCAGCTCCTCCGACCGTGCACCGGACGATGCCGGACTCGTCCGATGGCCTTTTTCGAAGGCCGGACACGGAGGACCTTGGGGGGCCATAAGATTGCCTTTCGGCCCTGCCGGATTCGGAGAAACCCTCCGTGACGACACCTCAGGGTCGCCCGCCTCGCAAGGCGGTACGGCAGGGGGAGGCGTTCCGCTCTCCATCATCTCCGGCGAAGATCCTCAAGATGAGCTCACGAGAAGGGCTAAGATCGAACTACAAGGTAAAAATTCGGTTATCTTCCTCAGAAATAGAACAGGGATGTCTCTTATTTTAAAACTCCCCTCTCTACTTACTGCTCGGTGGAGGGCTGATCCCCTTGGGGGCATAGTGCGGCCGAGGCATCTCCCGGCACAGGACCCTCTGACGAAGATTTCTTCCCCCGCTTTGGTACCATGGTCTCCGGGTCTTCAGAGGCGGTCCTCTTCTTCCCTTGGATGGAGGGATTCTCGATTCCTCCTTTCTTGACAGCCTCCTTCGGGGAGGCGGTAGCTTCCTTGTCCCCCCCTTCGCCTTCTTCCAAAGGTGCAACCTCCAGCATCCTGGTTAACACGGGATCCGGTGTGGTCTCAGGGAGGGGGGACCGGACACCTGATTAGCTTTGCTTTTGCTATCCACCCATGTTTAAGGGACAGCTCTTTTAAGGGCAATTTTATGATAAATATACGGATAGCGTGTCAAGTGCAGGCTACTTACTTGAGTATCCAGGCGATTGCAGCTCGGACCTGCGTC
Organism: Aegilops longissima; assembly: GCA_021605205.1. Classification (NCBI taxonomy): domain Eukaryota; kingdom Viridiplantae; phylum Streptophyta; class Magnoliopsida; order Poales; family Poaceae; genus Aegilops; species Aegilops longissima. The sequence continues at coordinate 626,613,637 of CM038680.1, read as the reverse complement.
CTCGGTCGAGTCCGGACACATAGCCCGATCCAAGAACAATTTGTACATCTCCATGGGCGTCTACCAGTAAAATGTTGGAGGGCTCGTGGCCCCTCCGGATTAAACTCCCACAGGCGGAGGGGGCAACGTTTGCAAGGCAGGGTGCGGCGAATCAACATGACCTGCGTCACTACGACCAGATTGATGCCTCTTTCTAGGAGATCTCGAATGCGGCCCTGCAACAAGGGCACGTCCTTGGACGGCCCCCAGTCAAACCCTTTATTGACCCATGACACTAGCTGTGGTGGGGGACCCGAGCGAAAGGCAGGTGGCGCCGCCCACTTGGTGCCCCTGGGAGCTGTGATATAAAACCACTCTCGTTGCCATATGCTGAACTCCTCTTGAAAAGAGCCCTCGGGCCATGGAGCCTCAGCATTCTTGCTTATGACAGCACCTCCGCACTCTGCGTGCTGCCCCTCGATCATCTTCGGCTCTACTTTGAAGGTCTTAAGCCACAATCCGAAGTGAGGAGTAATACGGAGGAAGGCTTCGCACACGACAATGAACGATGAGATGTGGAGGATGGACTCCGGAGCCAAGTCATGAAATTCCAACCCATAATAAAACATGAGCCCCCTCACGAAGGGGTCCGTCGGAAGCCTAGCCCCGAAGGAAGTGAGGCGAACACCACGCTCTCACCAGGCTTGGGAGTGGGAATAACCTGCCCTTGAGCAGGCAGCCTATCTAGATTTCGCCGATTAGATACAGCATCTCTTAGCTTTAGCACGTCTTCTTCCGTAACGGAGGAAGGCATCCACCGGCCTTGAAGGCCGGAACCGGACATCATCGAAGGTCCAAAGCGCCTGAATCTAGAGCTTTGGGTGTTGGAACTCAAGGTGAGAGGCGGATTCAATTGAGATTGAAAGAAAGGAGTCGAGCCTTGGTCTCTTTATAAAGAGGTTGAATACCAAGAGCCCTCCCCGTGACCGTTTGGGACTCGCCGATAGAGGAGACATACCAACAGGCACGATTGGGTTACCATGCCCATATTGATGAGAATCCGGAGTAAGGGACACGATCTACGCTCGACAAGGCGTACCAAGGAAACCGCCTCGCTAAACGCTACCGAGGTGGGACAGTAAAATGATTGAATAAAGGCTTGACCGTGGTGTGATATCATGTTTGCGAATACGTAAGCAGATTGGATTTGTGTAAATATTATTCTCTCTACGGTGGTATGTGGAACTTATTTTGCGAGCGGACACTATCCTTGTGTTCAAAATCTTCTATGAAGTATTGGAGGAGGAACCCGCCTTGCAATGCGAAGACAATCGCACGCCGGACTTGTCGTCATTGAAGCCTGGTTCAGGGGCTCTTGAGGAGTCCTGGATTAGGGGGTGTCCGGATGGCCGGACTATAACCTTCGGCCGGACACCTGGACTATGAAGATATAAGATTGAAGACTTCATCCCGTGTCCGGATGGGACTTTCCTTGGCGTGGAAGGCAAGCTTGGCGATACGAATATGTAGATCTCCTCCCATTGTAACCGACTCTGTGTAACCCTAGCCCTCTCCGTTGTCTATATAAACCGGAGGGTTTTAGTCCGTAGGACGAACAACAATCATATCATAGCTAGCTTCTAGGGTTTAGCCTCTCTGATCTCGTGGTAGATCTACTGTTGTACTACCCATATCATCAATATTAATGAAGCAGGAGTAGGGTTTTACCTCCATCGAGAGGGCCCGAACCTGGGTAAAAACATCGTGTCCCTTGTCTCCTGTTACCATCCGCCTAGACGCACAGTTCGGGACCCCCTACCCGAGATCCGCCGGTTTTGACACCGACATCAGTATTTACACTTCATATGTTTATCCCCGTTGAAAACTTAACCTATATTGTCATCAATCACCAAAAAGGGGGAGATTGTAAGTGCATCTAGTGCCCCTTAGTGATTTTGGTGTATTGAAGACTTATAGGTTAAGGGACTAATGTGTTTATGAGTGTACACAGGTCCATAAGTCTATGAGGAGTTTGATATTTCTGAGAGAAAGTCGACCCTAAAATGAAGTTCTTCGATGAAGACTTAGGTATTACGAAGACTTTTCAAGACTTTGAAAGTGAAGAAATTGGTGTGACCTTGAAGACTTGGTATTCATTTGAGGAACATGAAGCGTGAAGAATTTTGTTTTCGTAGTTTCGTTTTTCTCTTTCTTGAGTCATAGGAAACACCGTACTGTTAAAGGAGTAGGACTCCTCCTGGCGTGCCCCCTCTCTAGGCCGGCCGCACCCCTCCCCCCTTGCTCCTTTATATACGGGGGCCGGGGGGCACCCTAGAGACACAACAATTGATTGTTTGATCTTTTAGCCGTGTGCGGTGCCCCCCTCCACCATAGTCCACCTCGATATCTTGTAGCGGTGCTTAGGCGAAGCCCCTGCATCAGAGAACATCATCATCGTCACCACGCCGTCGTGCTGATGAAACTCTCCCTCAACACTCAATTGGATCGGAGTTCGAGGGACGTCATCGGGCTGAACGTGTGCTGAACTCGGAGGTGTCGTGCGTTTGGTACTTGATCGGTCGGATCGTGAAGACGTATGACTACATCAACCGCGTTGTGCTAACGCTTCCACTTTCGGTCTACGAGGGTAAGTGGACACACTCTCCCCTCTCGTTGCTATGCATCACCATGATCTTCCATGTGCGTAGGAATTTTTTTGAAATTACTACATTCCCCAACAGCCTTGTCTTTTCGGATGAGCTTGCCACCATTGTCTTCCCTCTTCTCATATGGGCACTCCACAACAAAGTGGCTCACATTGCCACAATAATAGCAAGTCCTCACACGTTGCTTGCGCTTGGTGCCACTTGAGTTGTTCTTGTTGAAGTTAGGCCTTGAGTTCTTCTTGCTCCAAAATTGCCTTGAAGCGAGAGCCATGTGCTCATGATAAGCATATTTTGTATCTTCGGGGTTACTCTCCTCTTCTTCTTCTTCATCCTCTTCTTCCACACTAGTCTTTCCTTCAAGGCAAGGTTGGGCTTCTTTGCTCTTTGAGAACACAACACCGCATTGTCGGCGGTCTTGTCCAAGATCCTCATCGCCACAAACTCATCCAACACTTCACTTGAGGATAATGTGTGGAAGTCCGGCCTTTGACGGATGATGGAGGACATGGCCTTATGATAAGGCATCATGGCCTTGAGAAATTTGCGCTTAATCCTATTGTCATCCATATCCTTGCTCCCATGATCTCGGAGTGAGATCGCGAGAGTGCGTGGTTAATCTCTGGTAAAGCTCACGAGGTTCTTCATCTTCATTCTTGCAAACTCATCGGCTTCATCTTGCATCACTTCATAGTTGGAGCGTTGAATGCTTGCGCTTCCCTTGTAAATGGAAACAACATGTTGCCATGCTTCCTTGGCCACGGTGAAAGGTCGGAGATGCGCAATATCTTCGGATGGAATTGCATCTTGCATGATGAATAGAGCATTCTCGTTGAATTGATGATCCGCGGCTTCTCTAGGGGTGAAGTTGCTTGGGTCATGCGGATGGAAACCTTGCTCAATGATTCTCCAAAATTAGTATTAACATGATTTAAATGACGTTTAAAGCGATAGACCCAAGAGTCAAAATCCTCATTTTTCACAATCTTAGGAGGAGGACCAACATGATTCAAATGAGCGGAGGGAACTGGTCCTCCATAAGTAAGTGGAGGTTCAACATGGGCAAAGATGCCACTTCCATTTCTACCACTAGATAAAGGAACCTTTTCACTAGTAGCTTTCCCCTTGTCGGAGTTATCATCCGTCACCTTGTTAGTGGGATCACCCACTTTCATTGGTGCGGTGGATAATTTGAGGCCTTCTAAGAACTTGTTGAACATGCCTTCAACCTCGGTCGTCATGGAGGTTTTAAATGTGTCCAAATCTGCATTGAACTCCTCACGAGAGACGGAGGTTCCCCCCATCGGCCGTAGACGAGAATGGATTCACACCGGAGTGCTCCTCCCCACTGTCTATGGAGTCAACCATACTCTTCGGATGACAAAGTCCTTAATAAAGAGACGAGGCTCTGATACCAATTTAAAGGATTGATATAGTTGACTAGAGGGGGGTGAATAGGAAACTAACATTTTTTAGCTTTACTTTACCAATTTAAACTTTGCATCAAAGTAGGTTGTCTAGATATGCAACTAGGTGAGCAACCTATATGATGCAACAACAACGAGCACACAAGCAAGCAAGGGATGCAACACAATAAAAGCTTGCACAAGTAAAGGTAAGAGATAACCAAGAGTGGAGCCGGTGGAGACGAGGATGTGTTACCGAAGTTCCTTCCCTTTGAGAGGAAGTACGTCTCCGTTGGAGCGGTGTGGAGGCACAATACTCCCCAAGAAGCCATTAGGGCCACTATATTCTCCTCACGCCCTCACACAATGTGAGATGTTGTGATTCCACTATTGGTGCCCTTGAAGGCGGCGACCGAACCTTTACAAATAAGGTTGGGGCAATCTCCACAACTTAATTGGAGGCTCCCAACGACACCACAAAGACCTCAACCGTCTAGGGTGCTCGAACACCCAAGAGTAACAAGATCCACAAGGGATTAGTGGGGGGAATCAAATTTCTCTTGGTGGAAGTGTAGATCGGGGCCTTCTCAACCAATCCCTAGAAAATCAACACGTTTGATTGGCTAGGGAGAGAGATCGGGCGAAAATGGAGCTTTGAGCAACAATGGAGCTTAGGGAGAGAAGAGGTGGTCAACTTGGGGAAGAAGACCCCCCTTATATTGGGTGAGGACAAATCCAACCGATACCCACCTACTCAGCCCATGACATGCGGTACTACCGCACAGACCCACGGTACTACCGCACTGGCTTGCGTACTACCGCTGGTTAGTGTGGTACTACCGCTCACGCGACAGGGGCCAGGTGAGGCCCTGTTGCACAAGGCAATGGGCGGTAGAACAGCCGGAGTGGTACTACCGCGCGTCGGGGCTCATCCTGGGCTGGGAAGGCACGGACTAATAAAATTACATCCGTGGCTACTTCTGCTGAGTTTCGGTCAGTGCAAAAATCCGGCACGGTACTACCGCTCACAGGGAGCGGTACTAACGCGTAGGGTATGGAAGTAAAAAATTACTTCTGCCCCTACATCCGCTCATGCCACAATACTGGGCCAGAGGCCACGGTACTACCGCGATCCAGGAGCGGTACTACCGCACTTGCGATACTACCGCACTTGCGATACTACCGCACTTGCGGTACTACCGTGATCCAGGAGCGGTACTGCTGCACTTGTGGTACTACCGCTGCCCTGTGTGGTACTATGCTGCCGGTGCGGTACTCTCGCTCCCTTGAGCGGTACTACATAAACCACATACCAAGAGCTTTGAGGAATCCATCATCTTCGCAATGACAAGGGGAACAACCGGTGCTCCAATGAAGTAAGGAAAGGTGGTGCAAGGGACAGATGTGTACGTGTTGATTCCACCCTAACCTTTCCGAAGCGGACCCCCTCTTAATAGTACGGCTTTCCTATGACTCAATTCCACCAAAAAGAAACATAGAGAAATGCCATCTTCGAGAAGCTCCGAGGGGCACGGAATCATCTTGTGCCTATACATGAGATATCTGAAATGCTCAGTGAACACGATTAGTCCGCAAAAGCATTGTCATCAATCACCAAATCCACTTAGGGAGAAATATGCCCTTACACAAAGTATGGACTTTGGTTGACTTGCCCGATGATCGGCAAGCCATAGAGAATAAATGGATCTTCAAAAAGAAGACTGGCGCTCACGGTAATGTTATTGTCTACAAAGCTCAACTTGTTGCAAAAGGTTTTCGACAAGTTCAAGGAGTTGACTACGATGAGACCTTCTCACCCTTAGCGATGCTTAAATCTGTCTGAATCATGTTAGCAATTGCCGCATTTTATGATTATGAAATTTGGCAAATGGATGTCAAAACTGCATTCCTTAATGGATTTCTTAAAGAAGAGTTGTATATGATGCAACCAGAAGGTTTGGTCGATCCTAAAAGTTCTAACAAAGTGTGCAAGCTCCAGCAATCCATTTATGGACTGGTGCAAGCCTCTCGGAGTTGGAATATACGCTTTGATAGTGTGATAAAAGCATATGATTTTATACAGACTTTTGGAGAAGCATGCATTTACAAGAAAGTGAGTGGGAGCTCGGTAGCATTTCTGATATTATATGTGGATGACAAATTGTTGATTGGAAATGATATAGAATTTCTGGATAGCATAAAAGGATACTTGAATAAGAATTTTTCAATGAAAGACCTCGGTGAATCTGCTTATATATTGGGCATCAAGATCTATAGAGATAGATCAAGACGCTTAATTGGACTTTCACAAAGCACATACCTTGATAAAGTTTTGAAGAAGGTCAAAATGGATCAGTCAAAGAAAGGGTTCTTGCCTGTGTTACAAGGTGTGAAGTTGAGTCAGACTCAATGCCCGACCACTGCAGAAGATAGAGAGAAAATGAAAGTCATTCCCTATGCCTCAGCCATAGGTTCTATCATGTATGCAATGCTGTGTATCAGACCTGATGTGTGCCTTGCTATAAGTTTAGCTGGGAGGTACCAAAGTAATCCAGGAGTGGATCACTGGACAACGGTCAAGAACATCCTGAAATACCTGAAAAGGACTAAGGATATGTTTCTCGTTTATGGAGGTGACAAAGAGCTCGTTGTAAATGGTTACGTCGATGCTAGCTTTGACACTGATCTAGATGACTCTAAGTCGCAAACCGGATAAGTATTTATATTGAATGGTGGAGCTGTCAGTTGGTGCAGTTCCAAGCAGAGCGTCGTGGCGGGATCTACGTGTGAAGCGGAGTACATAGCTGCTTTGCAAGCAACAAATGAAGGAGTCTAGATGAAGGAGTTCATATCTGATCTAGGTGTAATACCTAGTGCATCGGGTCCAATGAAAATCTTTTGTGACAATACGGGAGCAATTGCCTTAGCAAAGGAATCCAGATTTCACAAGAGAACCAAACACATCAAGAGACACTTCAACTCCATCCGTGATCAAGTCAAGGAGGGATACATAGAGATTTGCAAAATACATACGGATCTGAATATTGCAGACCCGCTGACTAAGCCTCTTCCATGAGCAAAACATGATTAGCACCAAGACTCCATGGGTGTTAGAATCATTACAATGTAATCTAGATTATTGACTCTAGTGCAAGTGGGAGACTGAAGGAAATATGCCCTAGAGGCAATAATAAAGTTGTTATTTATATTTCCTTATATCATGGTAAATGTTTATTGTTCATGCTAGAATTGTATTAACCAGAAACTTGATACATGTGTGAATACATAGACAAAACAAAGTGTACCTAGTATGCCTCTACTTGACTAGCTTGTTAATCAGAGATGGTTAAGTTTCCTGACCATAGACATGTGTTGTCATTTGATGAACATGATCACACCATTAGGAGAATGATGTGATGGACAAGACCCATCCGTTAGCTTAGCATAATGATAGTTAAGTTTTAGTGCTATTGCTTTCTTCATGACTTATACATATTCCTTTGACTATGAGATTATGCAACTCCCGAATACCGCAGGAATACTTTGTGTGTTATCAAACGTCACAACGTAACTGGGTGATTATAAAGATGCTCTACAGGTGTCTCCAAAGGTGTTTGTTGGGTTGGCATAGATCGAGATTAGGATTTGTCACTCCGTGTATCGGAGAGGTATCTCTGGGCCCTCTCGGTAATGCACATCATGATAAGCCTTGCAAGCAATGTGACTAATGAGTTAGTTGCGGGATGATGCATTATGGAATGAGTAAAGAGACTTGTCGGTAACGAGATTAAACTAGGTATGAAGATACCGACGATCGAATCTCAGGCAAGTAACATACCGATGACAAAGGGAATAACATATGTTGTTATTGTGGTTTGACCGATAAAGATCTTTGTAGAATATGTAGGAACCGATATGAGCATCCAGGTTCCATTATTGGTTATTGACCGGAGATGTATCTCGGTCATGTCTACATAGTTCTCGAACCCGTAGGGTCCGCACGCTTAATGTTCGATGACGATTTGTATTATGAGTTATGTGTTTTGGTGACTGGATATTGTTAGGTGTCCCGGATGAGATCACGGACATGACGAGGAGTCTCAAAATGGTCGAGAGGTAAAGATTGATATATTGGACGATGGTATTCGGACACCGGGATAGTTTCGGAGTGGTTCGGATATTTTTCGGAGTACCGAGGGGTTACCGGACCCCCCCCCCCGGAAGGTAATGGGCCTACATGGGCCATAGGGGAGAGATAAGGGAGCCCGCAAGGGGTGGCGCCCCCCCCCCCATGGGAGTCTGAATTGGACAAGGGGGAGGGGTGCGGCCCCCTTTCCTTCTCCCTCTCCTTCCCTTTTCCCCCTCCGAAAGAAAGGAAAGGGGGCGACTAGGATTGCGAGTCCTAGTCGGTCCCCCCCCCTCAATGGCACGCCCCTTGGTGTCGGCCTCCTCCCCTTCTCCTTTATATACAGGGGCAAGGGGGCACCCCATAGCAGATCAATTATTCTCTTAGCCGTGTGCGGTGCCCCCCTCCACAGTTTACTCCTCCGGTCATAGCGTCGTAGTGCTTAGGCGAAGCCCTGCGCAGATCACATCACCATCACCGTCACCACGCCGTCGTGCTGATGAAACTCTCCCTCAACACTTTGCTGGATCAAGAGTTCGAGGGACGTCATCGAGCTGAACGTGTGCTGAACTCGGAGGTGTCGTAGTTCGGTACTTGATCGGTTGGATCACGAAGACGTTCGACTACATCAACCGCGTTAAACTAACGCCTCCGCTTTCGGTCTACGAGGGTACATGGACACACTCTACCCCTCTCGTTGTTGTGCATCTCCTAGATAGATCTTGCGTGATCGTAGGAATTTTTCTGAAATTGCATGCTACGTTCCCCAATAGGAGTTGCCGAGGATGAGCTTGTCATTTTGTCTTGAACAAATGAATAAGAGGCCAATAGAGGTACCGTAGACTAATACGACTCCAACGTATCCATAATTTATAATGTATTCATGCTATATTTGCAACAACTATATATGGTTTTGATTCACTTTTATATTATTTTTATGGACTAACTTATTAATCTAGTGCCCAATGCTAGTTCCCGGTTTGTGCATGTTATTTGCACAGGAAACCCATATATAGGAACGTCCAAACATGATGAACATTTAAGGAGATTTATTATGGAATATATGAAAAAAATCAATGCACGATGATGGCCGAGGGCCCCACTAGCCCTACGGGCGTGGCCTACCCATCGGGCGTGCCCCTTGAGCTTGTGGCCAATCCCTAAGGTGGCCGGCGACCTTCTTTCGCCGCAAGAAAACTAATTTCCGGAGAAAATCGTGTACAAATTTCATCCCAATTGGAGTTATGGATCTCCGCCTATAAAAGATACGATGAAAGGACAGAAAACGGATGTGAAATAGAGAAGCAACAGAGAGAGAGAGAGAGAGAGAGAGAGAGAGAGAGAGAGAGAGAGAGAGAGAGAGGGAGCGAGAGGGAGAGAGAGAGATCCAATCTCGGAGGGGCACCATGGAGGCCAAGGACCAAAGGGGAGAACCTATCCTCATCAAGGGGGGAGGCCGTGGAGGAGCAAGCGAGAGGGGAGCATCTCTCCCCTTCTTTCTAGGTGGCGTTGGATGGCGCCGAGTGAACCATCGTTATGGTGATCGTCTTCATCAACGTCGCCGTCTTCATCAAGTTCCTCATCTATTTCCAGAGGTCCATTCTCCCGCAACCCACTGTAATTCCCTACTTGAACATGGTGTTTTTGTGCTACAAATTATTATGCAATGACTTGGGTCATCGCTAGTGTGTTTGAGTAGATTTTTGTTGTTTGGTGAATATCTACAATTGGTTTAAATTGCTTGTGGTTATGTTGTTGTCCTTTGGTTCTCATCATATGCGCGCGCGCATGGATCACACCATAGGGTTAGTTGTATGAGCATAGGACTATGCATTGGGGTGCAAGAGCGACATAAACTTCTTCTTGCCATAGAAATTGATATATACGAGATTGAAGGGAGAACAATATATCTTAATGCTATGGTTGGAGTTACCTTAATGAGTTTTAGTAGTTGCAGAGCTTGCTAATAGTTTGAATCATAACTTCATAGAATTTCAAGTAAGGGATGCCATTCTAACAGTGCCTCTCCCACATAAAAACTTGGTGTCGGTCTAATAACTTAGCCAATTGCTTAGGGACAACTCCGCACACCACGCACACCATACCATCACTATTCCACACTCTCTACTTGTATTATATTGTAATATATTCTATCTTTATTTAGGCAGCACCTACCTTTATGTTTATGATCTTGCAACGTTCTGTTTCTCATTTCTAGATAAAAGGAAACACTCGGTGTACGTAGAGTTGTATCAGTGGCAAATAGGACTTGAGAGAATATTGATTTTACCTTTAGCTCCTTGTGGGTTCGACACTCCGTACTTACCACTTCCATATTTGGATAGTGCTATGATGATTACTTGCATTTGGGGATTATCATAGGGATAAAAATATAATACACATATGAACAAGATCAATGGTGGAGGTATGCAGAAAATCTACTACACTTCATATTCAACATTTGTTCATCCCCGCAACTGATGCATTGTTTGACCACACTTATGATAGGTGTTTACCAAACTTCAGCATTCTTTCATGCCACCCACCTACCACTTTAACCTCCAAAGCTACCATCACAATCCACTTCACCCATCGCCCCTCTCTAATTCCAGTGCTCTCTCTATCTCTCTCACCACCGCTCCAGCATCATGAATCCCTACCCCACCGGCCCTAGATGGACGACATTCATCCTTGGGTGCCCACTCGGTGACCACAAGAATTTTGTGAAGATGATGGATCTGTTCTCTTAGTTCAAGACCGTGGATGATATGGCCGAGGAGGCAAGAGTTGTGCTTTCAAAGGCGACAACGACAAAGAAGAAGGCGCTATAGCCTGACCTAGACAATGGCGCTGTGTCAGTGGACATACTGCTGTCGGTGATGGAGGAGGATTGGTCGGCTGATCCAACTCAGAGAGCTAGATGGGCCAAATACAAGTTTGACCTAGCTCCTACTTACCAGGACGACGATGGTGAGAAGGAGGTGGCAGAGGTCAAGATGGTGACCTAGCTGCTCCACGATCTGGCGGAGGTTGACGAGTACAAGCGTCAACCTACACGTCGCTTGGAGCGCCTATGCTATAGTCCTTGTTCAATTGCATTGGATTTGAATGGACGTAAGTGGATTGTGGTCGATTTACCCCCCCTGTCAGTGGAAATCATTCGATGTCCCATTCACATTCCTCAAATCCCTAATCGGATACGCTTTGTTCGGTCCCACATCGAATCCTAGAACTTTAATCGATGCCTAAATCCCGTGAGTGAACAATGTAATCCATCCATAAATTGAATGCAGGAAGTGTAATCGATACCTAGATCGATCTCTCACAAGGGATTGAGGGCTTATCGCCATTGATGAATGCTTGGTTGAGGGGTGGTGAAGCCGGTGGTTGATGCCAACCAGATCATGTGATCGCCACCGCTTGTGAGAGGAGGAGAGAGGGGAGAGAGTGAGTGTTGAGAGATCGATGAGGGGATTTATGTGGCCGCTTCAGGAACCAACGCGGCGTCTCTCGTGTGTCCCTGCGCGTCATCCGTCTTCTCCCATGTGAGCTTGCTTGCATCGCTCGGGCGTGGCTCGCTGGAAACGGCCGATTCAAGCATTCCTTCAGAGTCAGGCCCAGAGGTGATTTAAGTTCCTCGCGGGTCAAGATTTCATGCAAGCCAAGCATCCAAACAACCCAAAAATGCATCCCCGGGGCCTGGCTAAGGTATATGCAACCTACCAAACGCATCCCAACTCCATGAGTTGGAAATCTCCTTCGACCACCACAAACTCCCATCCTCCTTTGATGTTCCCGCAAGAACTCGTTGTGCTCGAGCTATTGGTTGTAGCAATGACGTTGAGTTCCCTATATGCCTATGGGTTAACCTTTTTGAAGGGTCTATATGCCAATGGGTTTGTCTTGGCATTTTTTTCTTCTATTGTAACATGACACTTTCTTCTTCTGTAGCATGATAATTAATATACTCGTGTAGCAAATCTCTTTACTATGAATGGCAATTCTATTTGTTGTAGCATGGCAATCCTGTTTTGCCAGCAACAAGGTTTGTCCGGCTCTGGTGAGGGAGGGACAATGACGGCGTCGCGCCTTCCGCTTGCTCCAGTGCTTGTAGTCGTCGCTAATAGTCCACGAAACTGGTTGTAATTTTTATTACCTACATAGTGTTCTCCATGTTCTCTGTGTTTTTCAAGGAGATGTTCTTTGTACCTTCTCTTTTTTTGCAGAAATGAAAAACCCCACACATTTGAATTTTATGCATGGCAACCAAAACGTTTTTCATGGCAACTTTAGTTCACTTGAGGTTGATAAACATGGCAAATTTTTTTACAAAAAACAAACTGGGATAAAGTTGACATGTCTTAACAACTAAAGTTGCCACCTCGCGTCAACTAAAGTTGCCATGAAATAACATTTGAGATGAAATGCTTAGAATCCAAACAAGGTTTATTGGGGTCCTTTTTTTGAGGGGTCTCTGTACCTCCTCTTTTCCGCGAGCGGTTTCTGTACCTCCTTTAGTTTTTTTTAGCAGTTGTACCTCCTCTAGTTTTTTTAGGTGAATTGTACCTCCTCTAGTTTTTTTTAGGTGAATTGTACCTCCTCTAGTTTTTTTTGAGACAACGTCACGAGGCTTTATTAATTCGTCACAATGTTTACAGGGACGGAAGGTAGGTTCCCGGGATGGCCTAACCAGACACAGCGGCCACCACCGAGAGATAAAGCATGCCTCGCTAAGTTGTGAGCTTCATAATTGGAGCTCATAAATTCATGTTTAAAACTACAAAAATCAAAAGCTGAAGAGTGAGCTATTATTTCATGGACAATTGCGTCGTAGCTCGCATAATTGTCCTTCTGTAAATCTTCCACCACCACTTTGCAATCCGATGCAACTTCAATCCGCCGCAAATATAGATTGTCTGCCAGTCCCGTAGCTTCTCTAATGGCTAGAGCTTCAAGGGTCGGTGGGTCTACAATGTTGCTAAAGCCAAAAGTTGATGCACCGATGAACATACCTTCATGGTTTCTGCAAATCACCCCAATAGACCCGAATCCTTGCCTAGACACAGCCGCATCGACGTTTATCTTGGCATTGCCCTCCGAGGAGGGCAGCCACCTCCTTGGGCTCACGGATCTCTGCGTCGTCACAACAGGAGTTTTGGCATTGATCACCTGAAGCTCGCCCAAGTAGCTAGATATGAAACTGTCCACCGAGTGGGGAGATTGGAAGATGTTATCATGGATGGCCTTCCTTCTAACTCCCCATATCGCCCAAAGTGAAACCACCAAGCGATCAAATAGCTCCTTTGTTAATATTTCATGTATAGCAAATAGCCAATCCTTCGGGTTCTCCTCTTCTCATTCTATCATGTGGTGCACCAACTCCTCAGGCACCAGCGCCCATATACTTGTAGACATAGGACATGTAATCAGTGCATGTTTCCATGTGTCCACAGCTCCACAGAGTAAGCAAGTGTTTTCTGTTGCCATATGACGATGATTCAATACAGTCCCGGTTGGCATAGACTGTCGGGCTAGTCGCCATAGAAACATCTTGAGTTTTGAGGGTACTTGGATATGCCAGATCATGGACCAGTTGTTGGTCTCACTGAACTCATATGAGTTGCCTCCCTCCTCATGCAGCCATGCTTCCCTGTCGTGCTTCGTCTTGCGAATCATGTGATAGGCAGACCGAACACTGATCTTCCCCTAGGATCATGATGCCAAGCCCAGAAGTCCTCAACGCGGCGCGTGCACAGTGGGATCTTGAGGATTGCCTCAGCGTCGAAGTGAGTAAAAATCGTTCGGACCAGACCCTCGTTCCAACAAGCCGATGTGACATCGATGAGTTGTGACACCCTATTAGGAGGATTTTGGACGAGAGCTGTTATAGGGCGCTTGAAGCTATCTCGCGGTATTCAGTTGTGTTGCCAAATGTCCGTAGTTGCACCATCGCCTATTCTGCGCACCAAACCTTGTGCTAAGATGTCACACCCGTCCAGTATCGCCCTCCATATCTATGATGGGTGGGCTCCTAGTTCGGCCTGAAGTAGAGAACAATCCGGGAAATACACTGCCTTGAGGATCCGAGCGCTGAGAGATGTAATGTCTGTGATTGTACGCCATGCCTGTCTTGCTAACAATGCAAGATTGAAAATTTCCAAGTCTCGGAATCCCAAACCTCCTAAGTGCTTTGGCATGGTCATGGTATCCTATGCTACCCAACTCGGTTTCCTCTTCCCTTGCTTAGAGCCCCACCAGAACTGACGAATGATCGATGTGATACTATCGCAGAGACCTCTTGGCAATCTGAAGCATGACATTGAGTAGACTGGGATCGCTTGTGCTACCGATTTAATCAAAACTTCCTTGCCAGCAGCAGATAACAACTTCTCCATCCATCCTTTGATCTTTTCCCAGACTCGATCCCGAAGATATTTGAACGTACCATTCTTCGAGTGACCAACATCCGTCGGCATACCCAGGTAGCGTTCACTCAAAGATTCATTTAGGACCTGCAAGTTGTTCTTAATAGTGTCTCTCAATTGTGCCGGGAAACCCTTACTAAAGAAAATCGAAGATTTGTCATTGTTGATCCTCTGCCTCGAAGCATTACAGTAAATATCAAGTAGGTTTGACACCTGAACGGATCCTTCCCCACTGGCCTTGAATAGCAACAGGCTATCATCTGCAAACAGGAGATGGTTAACGGTAGGAGCCGTAGGAGCCACCTGAATACCTGCTGGAGACGACTGAGAACTTGATTTAAGGAGGCACGAAAGGCCCTCTGCTGCAATCAAGAACAAGTAGGGGGAGATCGGGTCTCCCTGCCGGATACCTCGTGTAGGCTTGAACGATTCTAGCCTTTCACCATTGAAGCAAACCGAAAATGAAACTGAGGAAACCATGCACATGACAATATCTATCCAGTTTTCGCAAAAAAAAAAAGACAATATCTATCCAGTGACGGTCAAAACCCAATTTTGTACCTCCTCTAGTGCCTGCCTTGTCCACAAGAAGGCCCTGTCTGTGCAGTGCTGCACTTCCCAGCCCAGCCCAGCCCAGCCCACTTGCAAGTTCCTCTTTCTCCACACCTGGACATCCCCCCAGCCACTAACTAACTAGAGACCACAGTGCACAGCCCACCTCAACCCTCCTTTCGATCCGAACCCACCGTCTCCTCGTCGCCGACGACGCGACCATGGCGGCGCTCCTAGCCCGGCAGGCAGCGCTGGCCCTCCGCGCTAGGCACACGGTGAGCAGCCCTTCTACCCCCCGGGGTTCCCTCGTCCCGCCGCCGCCCTCCTAGATCTCCGCCGACCGCCCTCCGGCTTTCAGATCGAGCCACGCCGCCCCGCTCTCCTGTTTGCTGTGACTTGCCCCTGATTCGTGGTTTGCCGGTGTTTCAGGCCCATCTCGGCCCGTCCGCGACGGCGATGCAGGGCCACCTCCGGACCTACATGGACGCGGGGGCGCCCAAGAGGTTCAAAGGTATCCACCCTCTGCCCCCTTCTTACTGAGCTGTTCGGTATTATCTAGCTACTGCTGGAAATGTGGTTACGGATGCGTCGGTTGTATGTTATCATTTCCAGGCATTCTGTGTGTTCAAAATGGTTGATCTTTTATGTCTTGTGTTGCATACGGTAGCGTGTGAGGGAGGAATTAGGGTTGTACTTGAAACTCTTTGCAACAGATCTTCGGTTATATTAATTGGTTGCACACTGATTCCTGACACCCAATATGAAATTCTCAAAAATTGTGCCACATTGCCTCAGGAGGGTTTTAGGAGAACCTGTTCTTTACAACCAAAAGTCATTTGCTGCTGATGATGGACCATAGTATCGAATTCTAATTGGCCTAATTCTTTCGAACACTAATTCCATGCTATGATTTTGTGTGTGCATAGTTGCATATTGAATTTAAATTCGTGCGATGCTACTGTTCTCTGAAAGTGCTGTCCTCTTTAATGGTCAGAGGACGAGGAGAAAGAACAGCTTGCGAAAGAGCTCGCCAAAGATTGGAGTGCTGGTGAGTATATGTTTTTTTATATGGGCATACAATTGTCTGTTGGCTATTTTCCTTGTTGCTGTTAGGATACTGCTTCACCTCTCATTTTAATGCTCTTTCTTCAGTGTTTGAAAGGAGTATCAATACATTGTTTTTGACTGAGATGGTCCGTGGTTTGATGCTGACGCTCAAGTACTTCTTCGAGAGGAAAGTTACAGTTAAGTGGCGAATTTCACACATGCTATTAGTCTTATTCTCGTGCTTGCTTCTGTTGACTGTTCTTTTATCTTGACTCCTTGTAGATTAACTATCCATTTGAGAAGGGCCCTTTGAGCCCCCGTTTCCGAGGGGAGCATGCTCTCAGGCGTTATGATACTGGGGAAGAGCGATGCATTGCCTGTAAACTATGTGAAGCTGTAAGTTGTATTATCTTAAATCTTGCAATAATAGTGGATTAGTTAGCAAACCATATGAATTTATCTTCTGCCGAATGAAATTGAGATCTAAATGGTCCATAGTAATAGCAGGCCATGCTTATATGAAAATTTGATGTTTGCACCAGTAATACTACTCCATGCTATGTTATAACAGTGATACCATGTTTTCCGTATTGAATTATGAGTTCTTAGGGTCATCTTCTCTTTTCCATTATTTACTTTGAAAAATTGCTTTCCTTTCAAGTATACCTGACTGAAATTGATTAAAGTTTTTAAGAAAAGTTTGATCCCTTACTTGCTTGAAGTTATTTACAATACATGATGGTTGTGTTCTTGGTTGGCGGTAGACCTTGTAGTTGTTAGTGCTTATGGAGTAGAGCATTAAGATTGATGTTCTGTGAGTATTCAAAATAGTCTGGCCATTGTATGCAGGGTTTCAGTTCCTGGGATTGAACACTTTTTCCCGTGGGTACAAGGAGAACAAATCGTGGCCTGTAAACATTTAATTTAAAATCTAAATTGCAATTTGAAGTACAATTGATGGCATAATTATGGCCGTGAATCAGACAGATGTCGGTCATTCTTTGAGGGTAACGGACAAGTCAAAACCACCAAGAAAATTGCTGGTTACTGATTGGGAATCTGTCCTAAAAGAGTCCACAACTCCTGGGTTGAAACACTGATGGTGCAAACCTCTTGTGTCAGTAAGATTGTGTACGGTGTTAGCAGTTACTCCCTCCGTTCCTAAATATAAGTCTTTGTAGAGATTCCACTATGGACTACATACGGTGCAAAATGAGCGAATCTACACTCTAAAATGCATCTATATACATCCGTATGTGGTCCATAGTAAAATCTCTACAAAGACTTATATTTAGGAACGAAGGGAGTAGAACTTTGAGCTCTGAATCACTGGCAGCAAGAGCATTGCAGCTTTCTGCTTATTGATGCTTTTTTTTAGAAAAATATTTGCAGCTCAAATTTCTTAGGCCACATGCCTCTTCAATCTAGTAGGGTGTATGGAACTGGTGCACGTATGGGGTTTAAGAAATTCTTGAAGAAGCATCGTATCTAGATTTAATAATATTTTGCAATTGAGCGCACAAAGGTAAAATTCATGAGCCCCCCATGGCGCCACGTGTCCACTACTACCTTGCTAGATTTACCACAAACTTTGTTGAACACTGATAGTTTCTGGAAGTAGCTTGCTGTACCGTGTAAGTCTGTAACATTCTCACCAATCTTAGTTATTGAAGTCTTGGCCTTTGATTAGTTTCAAAACTTACTGAAAATTCTCATGTACAGTAGTGCAAAACCGTGTGATTGGCTTAAGATGCTTGAATGTTGGATGTTTCTCATACTAGTTGAAGTGGTAGTTATTGATGCATAAGTATGCTTTTTCTCACATGGCTTTACATGTGGTCAGATATGCCCAGCCCAGGCAATTACTATTGAGGCAGAAGAGCGTGAAGATGGCAGTCGCCGAACCACAAGGTAATTGAATGGCTGTTTATTTTCTGTGAACTGTGTTAACTGTTAAGTATGCCACTTTGATCTACTGCTCTTAATCTGCAATCAAGCTCCATTCTGACGATTCATATTTTATTTTGTTTTGCAGATACGATATTGACATGACCAAATGCATCTACTGCGGGTTCTGCCAGGAAGCTTGCCCTGTCGATGCTATTGTCGAAGGCCCTAACTTTGAGTTCTCTACTGAAACTCACGAGGTAAACTAAACTAGTTGATTTTATCATACGATGTTATTTCCACACATTCCCCGGGAATGATAACACACAACGTTCTCTGCCATGCTGCAGGAGCTGCTGTACGACAAGGAGAAACTGCTCGAGAACGGCGACCGCTGGGAGACCGAGATTGCTGAGAACCTGAAGTCTGAGGCCCTTTACCGTTGATTTGCTCTTGCCATTAAATTGGATCTGCCATTTCCCTTGTTTTGCTCGACTAGCCGATAAATAAGCAAACCTGTATCATAACCTGAAAGCCAGGCGCCATGTTTTTGTGCCTGGGCTCCATCTGTTGTACTAGCATGCTCCAGGGTAAAGGTTTGCGGCATGTTTTTGCGATTATTAAAATGTTTTCGACTCTGATGGCATCGTGAACATAATACTGGTTGTGGAGTTTACATTTTCCTCTCAATACGTTGTGTTTGCATTTGTTATGAATGATGAACCAACCACGGCTATGAACTGGTCTGGAGTGGATTGCCTGTTCGTAAATGTGAAGCCGGGTGTAGCACTAGCACTTATGGGAAACTGAGCATAATGCAAGAAGAACACCGTTTCCTTTTAGGCCCTGTTTGGATCGTCGTTTCCTATTCAGATACGCGTGTAAAAAATACAGACCTCTGGCGGTCGTTTTGTTTGCAGACGGAAACTGTTCAGCGGCGCGTAAAATACAAGTGCAAATTTAAAAAACCCCGTATTGAAATACCACCATCCCAAGCGCGGCCTTAGAAGGTAGGCACAACTTGGCAACGCAGTCATAAAATCGTCATAAGGCCAAGATGATTTGAGATCTTGAAGTAGTGCACACAGTCGATCTTTTTAAAAGAGAGTTTCCCATAAGTTATCTGGCTTTAGTCATCATCATGAAACAAAATTCTGCAAATGCGACAGTACGAGGATCTTCGTATGGTCCACTGTCAGGTAAAAGAAGCCGTCAACCAGTGACGAACATAACTTACAGGATCTGTAACTGAATAATTAATTACGTAGCAAAAGCTTTCATAGCTCAGTTGGTTAGAGCACCCGTTTAGTAAGCGGGAGGTCTTGAGTTCAACTCTCAATGAAAGCAATTCCTTTTTCTTGTTTCTTCTTCTTCCCCGAGTGTTCTGTTTCGGCAATTTTTTTGGCATTTGTAGTTTGTACGCAAGTGGTTCCATCAATGCATTGTACCAAGGGTGGATGTACTACAAGATCTCCAATCATCTCAGCCACCTTGTGGACGTCGCCGTTGGTGAGGTGTTCATGATTCCAGGCTAAGGACCGTCGTTCCTCTTGTTTGAAAATCCTACACCTCTGTCCCAGAGGGTGTCTACAAATGCCCTAATCAAAACCTACTTGATTGTGTTGATTTTGAGGTGCCCCACTACGAATTGACATGCAACATCAAGTCAGGTAAGTACCTGAGCAGTGAGCACATCTAGTTCATACTTCCGTGCTTAACTTGGCGTGTAGGATGTACTTCAAAGTCCTTAGACAAAATAAGGTATATCACCGAAACAACAATGCAAGGTCAAGTCTCTGACAGCAGGAGTCATTTCATTACTTTAAGTCACCTTAGCCCAAAAATAAAGTCTGCAAAATCACAGGCTCACATCGAAAATCCAACCCAGGATCATATCATGGGTTTGAGACCTGAAATAACTCATAGATAGATGAAGACCATAATAATAGCTCCAAAAGTCCAAAAACCTCCTACATATGATGGGACAGAGAAGGGAATCTCAATGACACACTTGTAATTCTACACCAAAATCCCTCATATGTACAGTCATGGGAAAAATGAAATACTGAACTAGGTTTCCTTGCGCCGTGAAGAAATACACTAAATGCCACGTGATATTCTTATAATCGTTCAACCCTTCATCCTTGACCATGTCAAGAGGACCAATGGTACTACCATAACTTGCTTAGGGGCAAAGGGTGTCAATATGTTGAACCTTTCCTAATTCCTATAAATAAATAATAAAGAGGCACCTCATCACGTTTGAGAGAAGTATGCCCTCTCCTCTTGCCATGACACTAGGTTGAGATATGCTCTTCCTCTTCTCTCGCCATCCCTCCCCTAACTTCCGAAGTGTGCCAAAGTAACTGAAAGTGCATCTCTTACATTCCCCTAATTTGTTTTCGGTTGATTTATGACATATCCATTAGGAGCAGTAATGTTTGAGTTTATTTCAGATTTAGTCCCTTGGCCATGAGTGGAACATCAATGGTGACCCCTATCTACAACTTTCGATGATGTTGTCTACCTCAAGCTCTTAGAATGTACTCCCTCCATTTCTTTTTTACTTCGCATATTAGTTTTGACTATAATCATTTTTTTTTCTAAATCCTTAACATTCTCAAGGCCAAATTGATACAATTAGATTTATCAAAAAAATTATAGGACGTGTAAGTAAATAATTAATTCCGTAGCAGAAGCTTTCATAGCTCAGTTGGTTAGAGCACCCGTTTAGTAAGCGGGAGGTCTTGAGTTCAACTCTCAATGAAAGCATTTTTTCTTCTTCTCATGTATCAAAGACAAAGTCAGGCGGTCTCCAACAGTTTTGGACTGTTAAAATTTTGTTGAAAGGCTATAACTAGAGTTGTAATTAGCGGATAGCCCTTATATATGTGGCCTTCTGCACATTTCCTGGCATTCTGATCTCTACCTTGTCTGATGAAACAACTTTTCCTTTTTTTAGGGGGGACAATACATGTTTTCATGGCAAAACTCCATCGTCAGCCATGTCTTGGAGCACAAGCTCGACTACGGAGAAGCAACGCAAGAAGCCGAAGCTAGGCTGTCGGCACCCATCAATGGTGATGGGTTTTGACGCGTCAACGCTCACGTGTTCCGTAGTAGCATGCCTTCTTTGTGCATAAGACATTTGGTCGTATTAATCTCATGAATTACAAGTGCTCAAGTTTTAACATGATCCATACCTATGAATTTTGTATAGAATTTCTAGCCACTCACCATGCATAAAGCCTAAAACTCAGTGGCCTAACCTAATTAAATGGTATAATGTTGTGGCAAGTCGAGTCACAAGGATAGGGGCAGTCGACTTCTTGGGCGGCACCCCTTTCAAAGAACCAATCACCAACAAGCTTCGCAATTGTCTGAAAAAAAAAGATTTTAGTGCAAATGCTACCCATTGGTAGAAGCCCACATACACAAGTACAGCTTATTCTTACAGGAGTAAATAATTATTAGTACTACCTTGCCATGTAGTCTTGGGGCATTTGGTGCAAACCATGTGTCCTGAGACTCGCTTTGGCAATGTGAAAAGCAAGAATGGATGAACATTCCCACCTTCGATTCGCCTTCGAACGGTTTCAGAGCCATTAACATTGCGCTTCTCAGGCCTGGAGACGAGTTCAGAAATGTCCTCAAGGCAGCAACTTAAATCAAGGATCTTCTTTTAAGAGAATATTTATATATGTAGGACAACAACTTGGTTGAATTGCCTTAAGGCAATATAACTAAATCAAGAAGCTTGCGCCCGTTGGTTTAATGTACATTTCACAGATCTGTATAAAGCACAAAAATGTAACCTTGGAGAGTTGCAATTTGGGATGAGCTGCATGCGCTAAGGGCCGCCTTACAGCGACTCCATTGACCTCTAGGATCAGACGAAGGAGGCACAAGAATTTGAAAAAACTGTCCAAAAAATGTTAAGCATGTGTAGTTACTAGTGATCAGATGCTGAAAAGAAATATACGGTAGTATCATGTCTTGTTTTACCTGATATACGTCGTAAGCTGAATTCAAGATGAAATAGGGGGCTCTGATGCTCCGAAGCGCATATTGCGGGAAAAAGCACTGCACACAAAGGGTGGGAGGTTATGCATGGTTTAGCACAAGCACGGTGTAAAAATGCGGTCCGGTTCTACTAGCAAGGAAGAGTATAGGAATCCAAAGAGTCCTCACCTGATAAGATTTTACTGTCGAATCCGAACAGTTTTTGTTCAAATTCTTCTGAACCCCCTAGATGAAAGTTGAAAAATTGAAAGAAGTATTTCAAAACAAGAAGGCCCAAGGCATCGTAGAGATATTCCCAATTTACTGTGGGAAGACCGGAAGAGGGATTTTGCTAGTGAAAAGGACCTGGAAATCGACTACCCCGTTAAAGAAAGACCTGACGGTGCTGTGGCCGGAAATATCGTTCCTGCAAAATGTCGCTAAGCACTTTCAACACATTTGAGAAAAAGGGTCAACATTCCAGAAGTAATTTTTTTCTTGTTTGATTTGCTCCAACTTACACATCAAGGAAAAGCCCTGCATCACTCATGCATTTCACTGTGGCAGCGCCTCGGAGACGCTCCTCGAGGTCGTCGCAGTGGAAGAACGTAGCTAGACCTCCTGCTGAGCAGCCTGAGAGCAGCACCTGAAGGATTCAGAACTTGCTCAAAACCATGACCGACTTAATTGTTGTCGAAAAACACATCTCCTAAAATGATTTTTTTTTACTGGCTGAAGCTTTAGAAGCATATCATTGCAGGAAAATATGCAGGAAGCATATATAGGTTGCCACTGATGAGATTTCATTTGATGAACCTTTTCGGCCTTCGCGAGGCCTTTCAGGAACAGATCAGCGATGATTGCATCCCATATCCTCTGGCCTCTCATGTAGATGACTGAAGACTGCATATGTAGAGGCAAGCACTGAGCAGCAAACTTCTGTTGAACCCATGCAGCAACAAGAAATAATGCAAGCATACTTACACCATTTCTGAACTCTGAATCGCCCGCGAAGGAGCCGCCGTCACAGTATCGCATTTTCACTCGATTCCAGTTGTAAAAATCTGCTCGAATTGTTAGCAAATGCCGTGTTAAGAATTCCCCAATAACGAAATGGGTTTATAAACTTATAATTTTTGGCTATGTGCATGGCTCGATGCAGAGGCCGGGGGTAATCCTTCTTTTTGAAAAAAATGAAAAGGGCTTATACACTTTTAATTTTGGGGGCACTATTTTCGCAAGTGGCCTGAAAACCCGATGCAGATGTGGGCTAACAATTGATCCTTGCAGGACCATTAGCTTGAATTCACCATGGACCTAGCTAGCTAGCTTGGTTGTTGGTAGTGCTACCTACCGGATTGTTGCGACTGTTTGGTGCACGCACGAAACTGAAGAATTCTGAAGTGTGTGTTCGTTTTCTTTGTTGCTGACTGAAAGACAATTCAGGGATTGAGCTGAGGTACCTACCTGGGTTCATGGCGGGATCGTTGCTGAGCAATCCGGAGAAGGCCTCGAGCTTGTTCATGAGGCTGCTGGAACCTAGGGGCGTGCGGGCTCTCCCGGCGCACGACCGCGCGTCGTTGCACCACCCGCCACCCTCGAACTGGAGCAGCCAGCCGCGAGCGCCGGCGCCGGAGCCCTGGTGGAGGTGGTACGCCGGCGCGCTCCCGTCGAGGCACACTGCAGCGGAACCCAGACGCCACGCCTCCACCATTGGTGCTCCATAATGGAAATGCACATCATAGGCAATATGCCGCCAGCCGCCGGCTGGAGAAAAGAGGATATGTTCAAGGGGACGTGGACTTGCCTGCTCCCGTCGACGCGGCGCCCGGGACGAGAGTCATGTCCACCATCAGCTTCTCCTCGACCCCCGCCGCCGCAGCAGCAGAAGCAGCAGCGACGACGACGACGAGCAGACCCGTGGCGACGGCTGCAGTCCAGGTCCGGACCCGCCGCCGGGCCATGGCGATCAACGGCGGCATGCAAGAAGCCAAGAACTGACGGCTGTCTCGTGTGTGCGCGCGCGCGCGCGCGCATGTATGTATGTACACGCGAGTTGCAAAGCGAAATGACAAGGGCGAGAGAATGCACCGGAGCCGGATGTCGACGATGGAAACTTGTGCGGATAACAGCGTCTCGTCGGCGTCAGCTCCTTCGTTGGCTGGGGGCGGATGATGATGTATGGATCATGGTTTCTTTTGCGGCCACAGATCCACTGGCCGCGTTTCTGGACGCTTTTTACCATGCAATGCATCAAATGTCGTCAGACCAGACCAGTCTCCGTACATTGGATTTTTTTTTTTTTCAAACTGGACACAAACTTGTGGGAGGTTTAAAAGAGTCTAGACGCCTGCCACATTGGACTTCGACCCACCCGGCCCATCCAAATCTTAGCTTTGCCCCATCATAAGCTGCAACAAGTTCAGAATGGCGGTGCTATAATTTTCCCCATCATTAGCTGAAACAAGTTCCAAATAAACAAGAGTAGGCCACTTTGACTCGAGACGGCAAGAAAATCAACAACCTGTCAATAGAAGCGGTACAGACATAAAAGCAAACACAAACACCTCAGCATGGTAACCTGATCTTGCCATCAGTGTGACACTTCTTGTCCTTGTTCAATCAAGTTCGAAATGTGAGGCCAACCTGAACCAAGAGTGCAACAGATTGTTAAGAGCAAGTTGTGACCAAGAGGAACCAAGGGGTTTGTCCAAGAAAATTTCTAAGCATTTATCAGGGTTCATGAATGTTTGAACTTTGATTTGGTTGGGGTGCACCTGCCTAGGTTGTAGTGCAACGCCCAGGCGACACGTGAGAGCCCCAATGGCAAGCCACTGTGATAGACCCTCCTTCATAAAAAATAAATTTAATATCGTTGTGAGCACATGGCCCACATATCAGATATTAAACTGACAAGAGCAGATACTACACTTGATCTTAGCCAAAAGGCCGAGAAAGGTATGAGTTTCAGAGTTGCCCTCCCCCTTGTTTTATAGCTACCTCGGCTGTGCGTCCCCCCTCTGTAAGCGAGGTGGTACTAAACGGAACGGAACGAAAGAGCAAGGAACCTCTGTTACGCTCGGGCGACCAGCCAAGCCAAGGCTACCCGCCTCTCGTTCATTTGGGCTTCAAACAGGCCCGACAAAAACACCATGGCCCAGTGTTACGGCATGGGCCCGTTGTTTTTGTAGTTTTCTGAAGGGGCCCGACCCGAGGCCCGAGGCCCGGCGGGCTTTTACGTGTTCGGGCCGGGCTTGGGCCCAAAAACTAGGCCCGATGGTCGGGCCGGGCCAGTCTCGGGCCTAGGTTTTTTGGCTCGGGCTTGGCTGGGCTCGGCCCGAAGCCCGGCCCGGCCCGAGGTTTGGCCAGGTATATGGGGGAGTACTCGGTGAGAGAGGGAGAGGATGCATTGGTGTGCGGCGCGTGGTTGGCCACAAGTGTGGGGTTTGCAGGCATGAAGCAAAAGGGCACAATATTTTGCCAACATGTGCATTCTTGGTTTCACAAGCATCAATGTTGGCCTTTTTTTTTAAAAGAAGGGTGAACATTTGGTGCATCGGGTCGGATGGCCGTCCCCCTATCTGCTGTTTGTGGAGACGTCCGAACATGTCGATGGACGTTTGATGTGTCTTTTTTGATGCACAACGTTGGAGATCCTCTTACTAGATAAGTGCTCGCGTGTTATAACGGGCACACATACTTTTTTTTTGAAACGGAAGCAAAAAATTTGCCTCATCAATTAATTAAGAAGAAGAGAATTGCCCAGTTAATTAACGGAAAACTGGGCAAAAACCGATACATATAGACCACATGCAGACTACTCGCTAAAAAGCAAACTCCATAACCCCACGATCAACCCGACAAATACACATAACATGTAACAACCATGAACCCTCACACTTCTATGCCTCAAAGAAACCTCCAACAAAACCAATGTGCATACATCGAACGCCACCAAATCCATGGACATGGAGGACAATGGGACTGAGTAACCTCCATTAAGCTGCCGCTGACGCCTTACCAATGACACCACTCTTCTTGCCTATGGTCCTGAGAGCTTTCTTCACCTTCTTTATTTACGGGCACACATACTTTAATTTTACAAATTTAGACTTTTTAGATAAATAAGTTTTGCTAAATTCATCTACAGTGGAAGTAACATATATGATGATATGGTTGTCAGGGCATCTCCTACACGGACCCTCAAATCGACCGTATATGTCCTTTGCAAGAGTTCAGACATTTTTTGTCATCCAATTCTATCCCTCAAACGTCCACCGAGAAGTCCTTTCCGGTCGTGAGTTTCCGTTATGACTCGGAAGCTTGAATGGCCCACCAATGGCTGCAGTGGGTAGTGATGGTTCTTTCTTCAGGCATTTACTCTATTCTCCACCTCTGGAAGACTGGTCAGCGAAAATGATGTATATGAGGAATTCATAACAAGACATAGTCAGAAAAAACAAGGAGATGATAGCATCCTCTGACGCTGATTATACATTGGCGATACAGCGTTGTACATCTTATTTAATGGCTTTGATCCTCGTCATTATTCCTAAGAATGCTTGTGTAAAATGTATAACTATGTACGTACAATACAAGATCTACCTGCAATGCAAATGGTAGAGATCTCTGTTCTTCAACATTACTGACAACAACATTAGTTCTGCACTCATGCACCTACAAAAAGGAAAACAAGTTTATGTGAAGTTGGGCAGGCACAGGCACTACTCAGGCGTGGCTCAGCTCAACACATCACATTGATAATGGAAGCGCTTGAAAAAACAAAACACATCACATGGCTCAGCTCAGCTCCAACACATCACATGGCAATTAACCAGTAAAAAAGGATGAGAGTTAATACATCAATGTTCTTAATCTTAGCTTTGCTCCATCATAAGCTGCAACAAGTTCAGAATGGCGGTGTTCTAATTTTCCCCATCATCAGCTGAAACAAGTTCCAAATCAGAGTTTAAACATTGTAGGCCAGTTTGACTCGGTAAGAAAGTCAACAACCTGTCAATGGAAGCGGTACTGACATTAAAAAAAACACAAACATGGTAACCTTATCTTACCTTCAGTGTTACACTTCCTGTCCTTGCTCAATCAAGTTAGAAATGTGAGGCCAACCAAGAGCACTTCAGATTGTTCAAAGCATGTTGCGACTAGGATTTTGGAAGAATTTCTATGCATTTTCAAGGGGCATGAATGTTTAAACTCTGATTTGGTTGGGGTGCGCCTGCCTAGGCTATAGTGCAACGCCCAGGCGACACCTGAGAGCCCCAATGGCAAGCCATTGTGGTTGGCCCTCCCCCATAAAAAATAAATTTAATATCGTTGTGGGCACATGGCCCACATATCAGATATTAAACTGATAAGAACAGATACTACACTTGATCTTAGCCAAAAGGCCGAGAAAGGTATGAGTTTCAGAGTTGCCCTCCCCTTTGTTTTATAGCTACCTCGGCTGCGCGTCCCCCCTCCGCAAGCGAGGTGGTACTAAACGGAACGTGACGAAAGAGCAGGGAACCCTGCTGCGCTCGGGCGACCAGCGCCTCTCGTTCGTTTGGGCTTCAAACAGGCAGGCCTGACAAAAACACCATGGCCCAGTGTTACGGCTTCCGTTTTCTCCCTTTGGTTCCGCTCGCTGTCCGTGCCATGTAGGGACGAGCCGAGATTGGAAGCCACCGCACAACACGGCTCCGTCGCGTTCTCGTTCCTCCTTCCTGCTCTCCCAACTGCAACTCCGCGTGGTCGTAGCGATCGGCCGAGGTTGGCGACGTACGGCGCCATGAAGGATCAGGCGCCGCGCCGGTGCGGCGGGCGGTGCAGGAGGACGACGCCGGCGACTAAGCGGCCGCGCTCCAGGCCTCCAGCACTACGGGAGCTTATGACAAGACACAAGAAACTTCATGGGATGGAAAACTTATGAATGTCAGAATGAACTGTAGAGATCATCAAGCGATGTAAAGTGCATGGAGAACGTACCATTAGCATGCATAGTCACCAAGTTGCTCGACATTATCTCTGTGATTATCAGCTCTGATGACAACTGGTACAGTGTGTTTAGTTTTTTTTTCTCTGAAAGCAATATATACAAGGTTGACATAAACAGCACCAGGACAAAATACGTGAAACTAGGAATAATAAATTATGTTCAAGTAGAATACAAGCTATAGGAGAGCAATGTGAGCTGTTCAACTAAAAGCGATTTTCAGTACACAGTGGAAACTTCACAAGGTTCAGTTCAGTAAGGCAAAATAATCTTCAATCCACATTTTACTCTTTCATAGCAGTATCTCACAGTTCAAAACCCTTGAGTTGGTACTAGTATGTGACAAGAATGAAGTACCAAAGGTGATTGAGTACATAAAAGCATCGAAATCAACTAGACTTGCTCGTTTTATCAGTTGCCGCAGCCATCTTCTGAAGACCATCTGGAGTTCTGGACAAATGGCAGGGCAATGTGTGAATCCAAAATATAGCAGAGTCCACTTAATAATGAAACAAGCTTTCTTCTCGCTTTATAAATAATAAATCAACCACCACGTTGATACAACAAGTTTAAACGCGCTGGTGGAACCTATCATTAGAAGTACCATTGAGTTAAGAAACTCCAGTATGATGTTGACTCTAAGGAGACACCTTACATGGCACAAATTATCAAGAGAGATAAAAATAGCAGAGGATTGGCTTGCATCGTGCATACATTTATTAATAATTCGTTCAACACGAATTAACAAGCTATCTGCAACTACAGTGAGCATTCTTTTTTTTTTCGGCGGCTTCTTAAATATGGAAAACAATTTGCCTCTGAATATAGCAAGCCATCAGAAAGCAGGTATCTATCTACAGCTTCTTACGATCATCAAAAATTACTTGGCCTGAGAACATCACACCCTCTGTAATTCGCCTGACCACCCTTTCCTGCTCATCCTTGCTCTCTGGGAAAAGACGCTCTGCAGAAGAACAAGGCGGCGGCTGCCCAAGGTCATCACATGCCTCACATGACTCATCTCTCAAAATTATTTTCTGCAAATTGGGTGCTCGCTCCAGCATAGCCCTTGTGAATGCCAGCTGCTGCTTTAGCGGCTTAAAACAAATAATTTGGAGCTCTCTCAGTAGAAGGTTCTTGGAGCCGCGGCAGTCCATCTCCCACTGAGGGCTCCTTCTTTCAGGGAAGCGCCGCAGTCTGACCTCGCCATTGATATCGCATAAATGGTCATATACCTGCATTTGCATTAGGAATAGTTATATAGATATAGGCTTGTAGTTTAAATTTTCAGGTTCAGCAGCAGTTCAATGTACAGAATGAAAAAAAAAACAGCATAACAAACAGTTTGAATATGAGATTATGAAGATCATAAAAGTATTTTAAAATGGGAAAAACATATTCATTACTGAAGCTGGCAAAACGTTCTGACACAGAAACGACACAACTCACCTGAATTTGTAGTATTTCAACAGAGGGGGCTGCCTCAAGAAGGGCTGTCGTCCATATAAGGTCGAATTCAACAAAGATACCAAGTATGGACAGCATCCTTAGCTTGCTGAATGCAGAGCTGAGTTGCTTCATTTCAGGTTGCATCCAAATCTGACCAAAGATAAATAAATATGAATTAAATTTCATAGGACGCGCAAACGCAAAACCACATAGTTGAAAAATATGTCACAGAAGTACAAAATCACTGACATAATGGCAAAATGTATTTGGTGAGAGAGCTCCATTCTAAGAAATGATTGAATCAATTGGGACACATTCTTGTTTGAAAAAGTCACACTTCAATTGTGAATGTACCAAAATAAAATACAATTTAACTAAACTTTTGACTAGGATAAACATTATCTATTACAAAGAAAAATATCTATGATGTCATTAGGATAACTGTGAAAACGTGGCGAATAGAAAACTTCAACTAGCACTTACATTTTCTCCCATAAAATCCAGCGTTAGAGTATGTATGCCCGTGGCGCCACGTAGAAGTTCACTTAACTTGATCACATTCTGACCAAGTTCGGGCCCATTTGCAAGGTGTAATTCTCCAAGAGAGGGAACAGAACCGAAAGACAATGGTGCATCTTCAGATTCCCAAGTATCCCAATGAAGCTTCTCCAGTTTCGGAAGGCAGAGCAGGTCAAGCCTCCCAAAGCAACACGTGTCGAGCTCCAGAACACGGAGTTTTGAGGTTGGTGCATCTATCTTCCACAGAAAGCCACGCCCAGCGTCACAATGAAAGAGTCTTAGATACTTCAATTGTGTGCAACGGTCAAACAGGAGATGGTGCATGTCCAGCTCGTAAAAGCACACATTGTGGAGAGAAAGCCTTGTGAGGCAATGGAACACACTAGGGTAGGCATTGAAGAAACGATCCGTGTCGTTGGCAAGGCGTAGCATATGAGGATCATCACAGTCGCGCGGTTCCGTCTCATCGAGGATCGCAAGGTCCAAAACTTTCAGCAAGCCGCTGTCGATGGCGTCGCACACTAGCGGGCCGATGTCGCTTGAGATGCAGGTTTGTGAGGGTTGATTCTCCCCGAGGCTTATCCAAGAAGCTCCTGACTGCTTTGGTCAGGGTCACCATCGCTTCATGCATGTCATTTGTGTCGATTGGGTCTGGGTGGGGAACAGGCAGGAAATCCTTGACATCAATGTTTAAGCTCAGGCAGCAACCAAGGGAGATGTCTCCAGCGTGTTGAGAGCACGCTTGTCCTTGCAGCTGTAATTAGGTCAATTCTGCTTATGATAGACAGCAACATATCATCAGTCAGCGCGCTGAGTCTGTCTTCCTCCTCTGGTTGCTGCATAAAGAAGGCAGACTTTCATTCAGTACTGATGAATAAATAAATTTGTAAGTTCCAAACAGAGAGGATTTACACCGTACATTTATTCTTACTTGACCGGGTGAATCCATATAATGAAGAAAAAATCTAATGGGGCTTCTGCACCTTCGGATGGATCTTACGAGTGATTCTTTGGGGATAATTTATAGCTGTTTCGGAAGGGCCCTAAACTACTAATCCGACTTGAACTAGTCTTGCATCTTGTAACCCCTTCTCCGATCGATGGAAACCTAG
Source organism: Aegilops longissima (assembly GCA_021605205.1). Lineage (NCBI taxonomy): Eukaryota > Viridiplantae > Streptophyta > Magnoliopsida > Poales > Poaceae > Aegilops > Aegilops longissima. Next base: position 626,582,478 of record CM038680.1, on the reverse strand, counting down.
ACAAGAAAGAGTAGAAGAATCAGGACGGACAGCACGAACGCATCTTGCTCCGACTGTAGTCCACACCATCAACATAATCACCACCTGTGGTCTGTCGCGCAGGGAGATTCTCGACCACCGTCCGGTCTAATCAAATTCAGTTACTAAATATGATCCGATCACCAGGAGCAAAGACAGGACGGCAAAGAAGACTGGAATGAAGCAGGAAAGAACAAATTAAGCGAGACACTTGTTCCACGAAGTACTAATGATGCAGTTCAACAGCGACATAGAAAGCACCGACGTCTTAACAACCCAACACCCAGACACAAGTCTCCAAAACAGGACAGCACAGCAACATGTAGTTAAAGATAGGCGGCAGAGGAGACGGATCCTCCGTCGAGCAGACGAGCAGATCAGTAGTCGTCGTCCTCCTCGCCATCCTCGTCGTCGCCGCCCTCTGCGCCGACCTCCTCGTAGTCCTTCTCCAGGGCGGCCAGGTCCTCACGGGCCTCGGAGAACTCGCCCTCCTCCATGCCCTCGCCCACGTACCAGTGCACGAAGGCGCGCTTGGCGTACATGAGGTCGAACTTGTGGTCGATGCGGGAGAAGACCTCGACGACGCTGGTGGAGTTGGAGATCATGCAGACGGCCCTCTGCACCTTGGCCAGGTCGCCGCCGGGCACCACGGTGGGCGGCTGGTAGTTGATGCCGCACTTGAACCCCGTGGGGCACCAGTCCACGAACTGGATGGTGCGCTTGGTCTTGATGGTGGCCACCGCCGCGTTCACGTCCTTGGGCACCACGTCGCCCCGGTACATGAGGCAGCACGCCATGTACTTGCCGTGCCGCGGGTCGCACTTGGCCATCATGGACGACGGCTCGAACGCGCTGTTGGTGATCTCCGACACCGACAGCTGCTCGTGGTACGCCTTCTCCGCCGAGATGACCGGCGCGTAGGACGAGAGCATGAAGTGGATCCGAGGGTACGGGACCAGGTTGGTCTGGAACTCGGTCACGTCCACGTTCAGGGCACCGTCGAACCTCAGGGAGGTGGTCAGCGATGAGATCACCTGCAAACACAAACAAACAGCACAAGTTCCAAATTCTCAGCTTCACATCACAGGTTGCACAACAGTTCAATCCAGATGCAGGGCATGTCGGGTGTTGTCAGTACCTGAGAGACGAGGCGGTTCAGGTTGGTGTAGGTGGGCCTCTCGATGTCCAGTGAGCGCCTGCAGATGTCGTAGATGGCCTCGTTGTCGAGCAGGATGGAGACATCGGTGTGCTCCAGCAGGGAGTGGGTGGACAGCACACTGTTGTAGGGCTCCACCACAGAGGTCGACACCTGAGGAGATGGGTACACGGTGAACCCGAGCTTGGACTTCTTTCCATAGTCCACGGACAGGCGCTCGAGGAGGAGCGACCCAAGCCCAGACCCGGTTCCACCGCCGACGGCGTTGAAGACCAGGAAGCCCTGCAGGCCAGTGCAGTTGTCCGCCAGCTTGCGGATGCGGTCCAGGCAGAGATCCACAATCTCCTTGCCGACTGCAGGGGACAAGAGCAAATCGAACATGAGCAATCAAACATGGGTATGAGATTAGTGCTGATGGCAATGAAGCAGCGAGGGGTTTGGGGGAATTAATTACTTGTGTAGTGACCACGGGCGAAGTTGTTGGCGGCGTCCTCCTTGCCGCTGATGAGCTGCTCAGGGTGGAAGAGCTGGCGGTAGGCGCTGGTGCGGACCTCGTCAATCACGGTGGGCTCGAGATCGACGAAGACCGCACGGGGCACGTACTTGCCGGCTCCGGTCTCGCTGAAGAAGGTGTTGAAGGCGTCATCACCACCTCCGATGGTCTTGTCACCGTTCGTCTGGCCATCAGGCTGCAGCAGGGAACAGTGAGGTGTTTAGTTGGATGCAGATCATAATATCAGAACACATCAAAACCGACCATGTAAAGCATGATAATGGCCTAACTAGATCTGAGATTTCACACGGAAGTGGCAACTAAACTAGTGCAGAGGTGTATCCATGTCCCCTGAAAAGCACGATCCTCGGACTCCAATTGCATATCAGATCTAGACTACAAAACAAAATGACTAAACATCACAGGTCGCGGGCTTAAATTAGGAACTACGAACAGTTCATGTTCCTGACGAATTCAGAAGGGTCGCACAGATCGAACACTAATTGCCACATTCTCGCGTGAAAACAACTAATTACACGGGAAGGTAATCCAGTAATCCCATCACAGTTCAAATCGCGCATCAATTACAGCCTAAACATTCCAAACAAGAGAAGATCTGAGAACTGAACCGCAAAACATTTCGCAGCACAACCCGAATCGCAACCAGATCCACAAGCCCCGCTACGGGAAACCATCTCCAACCAATCAACACATAGGAGCAACCGCATACGAATTCGGCATCGGGAGGGGCGAGAGACGGGAGATGGGGTATGACGAACCTGGATGCCGTGCTCGAGGCAGTAAAGTTCCCAGCACGCGTTGCCGACCTGGATGCCGGCCTGCCCGATGTGGATCGAGATGCACTCCCTCATCTTCGACGCGGGGGCGCGGGGGGCTCGACGGGATCTGGCGGCGGAGGGCGCGGAGCGGGGGAGGAGGAGGGAGGGAGACGGAGCGGGGGAGAGCCGGCGTTTGTGAAGACGCCGGATGTGTAGTGGCTCCTCCGCTAGGCCCCCTCTGCCCATTTATAGGCGGCCCCCGGTTAACCTAACGGCCGTTCCGCTGGCGTTAGGCGGGCGGGCCGCGGCGGTGGCCCACGCCGCCAGCCTGCCCGGCCTCTGGTTGGTGCGCGCGCGAGGGTGGGGCGCGGCCACGGCTCGCGGACATGTGGGGCCGGGGTGTCGGGGGCGGGGGCGTGGCCCGCGTGTCACTGGGGGTCGGGTGTGGGGGATCGGTGGAGCGGAGCGTGGTGGGGTCGGGGAGGATGGATGCTGCGGGACGGCAAGGGAACGTTGGCCCCGGTCTCGCCGACGCGATTCAAAATTTGAAATTCGTAAATGTGCGCCGCGGTCCGGTCACGGGGAAAAGACGGTGCTGCCCTTGGGAAAATATCTGTTCGAGTGTGCAGGTGCAGCGGCCGACGGACGTTTGCCGGGGCACGGGCCGCCCATGAATGATCCAGCGGTGGACACCCACTTGTTTTTTGTTTTTTGTTTCTCTTTTATTATTTCAGCACGCACTTCTTTGGGCCTTTTTTTTTTTTGAACACACGCGCTTCTTCGCTGGAGTAGCAAACCTATGACGGCACCATTCTTGAATAATTTATAGGCTAGGCTCCATACAATTGCGAGATCGGTTTCCTCTTTAAGAAAAATGCCGCTCTTTATTGATCAATATAAATCATTAAAAAGAGTTTCCCGGATACACTTCGGAATTACATTGTGCGTGACAGAATCATGAGAAGAAACACGGTAAAGTATGAGCGGCGACATTCGATAAACGATTAACATGACCAAAGAGACTAGATACCCGTCAAAACCTTGACATCGGAGACTACTGTTCCGGTGCTCGAGCGGTCTGCCTTTTGGGAATAAATCCTCTCAATGATAGAGGGACAATCCAAAGCGAAGATGGCCTTCTGGAACACTTCTTGACCAGTGAGGGCGACCGCACGACGGATCACCAGTGCCTCGACTAATTCCGGTGATGTACCCTCCTCAATGTGCTCATGGCAAGCCAATATACATGTACTGTTGTGGTTCCGGCCTTCCGGATCACCACGCCGACTCACATTCGCCACAAAGTCTTGAAAAGTGCAGCGGCAACATTGACCATGATTGTGTCTGCTAGCAGCGGTACCCGTCGAGACACTTGTGGGTTTGGTTGGGCACTCATATTAGATTCAACAGTTTTGAAACAATCATGCACAATCAATTCCACATACGCAATACTCTTCTCGGCCATGCGACCGGGATGCAGAATCCTTTGGCATTCCTTGCATCATTGCGCGCTTCCCACAAGTGCCATATAGAAATGTCCATAGTCATGGCTTCATTTGGCGTCTATCTCTGAATAAAGTCCACCAAACCCACCACCCTTCTCCCGGGTTTGCCCACCATTTTTCGCGTTCGAGCCGTTGCCATCGCCCACCCTTACCCCCCATCCTCACCCGCGTTCCCATCCGATGTCCTATATGTTGACCAGCCCGTTCCACACCGCCGCCACGGTGGCTAGTTCGCCGTCGCATATGGGTGTCCGACGTGCAAGCCGGAGAAACATCAATTGCAGGGACCGACGAAGGAGGCAGCGGAAGAGGGAAGCGACGTCGTAGGGAGCGGATGTGGACCTCGAAGAGCAGCACAACCCCCCCCCCCCACCCACCCCCACCTCGCGTCGCCCAGGTGGGTTGTGCCCACCTCGGTGTCCTCCCGCACCCCCTCTTTGCACTAAAAATTCCCAAATATTCTGAAACCCTTCGGGGTTAACCTAGATCAGAAGTTCCGCGCCACAGGCCTCTGTAGCCACCGAAAACCAATCTAGACCCTTTTCGGCAACCTGCCGGAGGGGGGGAATCATCTCTGGTGGCCATCTTCATCATCCCGGCGGCCACCACGATGAGGAGGGAGTAGTCCACCCTCGGGGCTGAGGGTTTGTACGAGTAGCTATGTGTTTAATCTCTCTCTCTCTCTCTCTCTCTCTCTCTCTCTCTCTCGTGTTCTTGAGATTGCACGGTCTTGATGTATCACGGGCTTTGTTAATATAGACGGATCATATGGTGTTTTCCCTTGAGATTTCGTTGTTGTCGGATTGAAACCTTTTATGGATTTGAGAGCACTTGATATATGTCTTTCAATTGAATACTCGTGGTGACAATGGGGTATTGTATTGATTCACTTGATATATGTTTTGGCACTCAACTCACGGATTCGCGAGGTGACATTGGGGTATCTATGCATAGGGGTTGATGCACGTTCTTGTCTTTGTTTCTCCGATAGAAATCTCGGGGCACTCTTTGAAGTTCTTTGTGTTGGATTGAGTATTAGAATCTGAATTTGCTTTGGTGTTATTTTAGTACGAACTCTTGGTTAGATCGATCGGAAAGAATAGCTTGGTATTATTTTAGTTCGAACTCTAGGATAGATTGATCGGAAAGAATAGCTTTGAGGTGGTTTCGTACCCTACAAACAATTCCGTCTTATGTTCTTCGCTAGATAGGAACTTTGGAGTGATTTCTTCATCGCACTTTGAGGGATGGTTATATGATCCAATTATATTAGCATTGTTGAGAGATTGCACTAGCAAAAGTACGGACCCTAGGCCTTGTTTTCAAGCATTGCAATACCGTTTATGTGCTCGTTTACTATTTGCTACCTTGCTATTTTTATTTATTCAGATTATAAAAATATATTTCTACCATCAATATTGCACTTTTATCACCATCTCTTTGCCGAACTAGTGCACCTATACAATTTGCCATTGTATTGGGTGTGTTGGGGACACAAGAGATTTCTTGTATTTGGTTGCAGGGTTGTTTGAGAGAGACCATTTTCGTCCTACACCTCCCCGGATTGATAAACCTTAGGTCATCCACTTGAGGGAAAATTGCTACTGTCCTACAAAACTCTGCGCTTGGAGGCCCAACACGTGCCTACAAGAATAAAGTTACATAGTAGACATCAAGCTTTTTTCTGGTGCCGTTACCGGGGAGGTGAGAGCTTGAAGGTATATCTTTAGATCTTGCAATTGAATCTTTTAGTTTCTTGTTTATCACTAGTTTGGTCCATAACAGAAAAACTATATAAAAAATGGAATATTGGTTGCATCATATTATTGATCATATTTATAATATATTTCTTGAAAATGATGGTTCGGAAAATTGTGCTCAATTGTTAGAAGAAGAAGTCAATAAAATGCTTGGCACAAAATATTTGAATGATGGGTGAGGGAGTCCCGGATTAGGGGGTGTCCGGATAGCCGAACTATCACCGTGGCCGGACTCCTGGACTATGAAGATACAAGATTGAAGACTTCGTCCCGTGTCTGGATGGACTTTCCTTGGCGTGGAAGGCAAGCTTGGCGATACGGATATGTAGATCTCCTACCATTGTAACCGACTCTGTGTAACCCTAACCTATCCGGTGTCTATATAAACCGAAGGGTTTTAGTCCGTAGGACGAACAACAATCGTACCATAGGCTAGCTTCTAGGGTTTAGCCTCCTTGATCTCGTGGTAGATCTACTCTTGTACTACCCATATCATCAATATTAATCAAGCAGGAGTAGGGTATTACCTCCATCGAGAGGGCCCAAACCTGGGTAAAAACATCGTGTCCCTTGTCTCCTGTTACCATCCGCCTAGACGCACGTTGATTGGGACCCCTACCGAGATCCGCCGATTTTGACACCGACATTGGTGCTTTCATCGAGAGTTCCTGCATGCGTCGCCGTCGGGAAGGATGCCTCATCTCGTCTTTAAAGACGATACTATCGCCAAAGAAGCCTTGGTCGCTGGTCAGACTCTTCGGCTAGGTGGTTTTCTTATGACCGCCAGTTCGGCCACCGCGCCGACGATGACTTCTCGAGTCATCGAAACCAATCTTCATGTTAATTCGGAACTTGCGAGCAGTTAGATCCGATCGAGCTCTCCTCGTAAGCGAGCTCTTGGATCGTATCGCCGCCTCGAGTCGCCACGACTACGACCGGATTGGGCCTAAACGATCGAGAGAGATCAACTCTCCCGGGCTACCCATCACGTTCTGTGATTGGGGAGCAATCGGCGATTCTTCTTCTATCTTAAGGACTAGTCACGTCCGGATTCCCGATCCTCCATGCGGATTCCCGCAGAGGGGCGGATGTCGATCAAGCCACGAACTTAAAGTCAGCGACGGATGGATTCATTGGATAGCACTCAAAATCCAAACTTCCGAATTCGGAAACTTCCGCCCCGAGTCTTAAATTGACGGGGTCCGGATCCAGCCCACCGCCCACCCAAACATTAGCGATCTATCCCGAATTCGGCAAGAGCTGCTGAAACGATACATCATTCTTGGGCGATTCCTCCCGGTTATGGACAGGATAAAGGACTGCCGAGAGGAGGGCGTAATCCCAATTTTCGCAATAATTGCACGGACAAGGAATCCTAAACGCCATAAGTCGTCATAAAATTACACGCTTTGTCGACTTGGTGACCATAGTACAAAAGTATCTTGTGCGATGGAGAGCACACGAAAACCGAAGTAAATTTTGGGATTATCCGGCCCGAATACATCCCTAGTCCGAAATAAAAGGGTGCATCATTACCAAGCACCAGGTTAAATACCAAAAACCAAAACCCCTAAAAGTGCGGAACCGTCTTTGGAGGGTTGGCTAAACGGACCTGCAAAATTCATAGCACGAGGGCGCCACTCCAACTCATAGCCTTGAGCATGTTGGATACTACGGCAGGTGGCCAAAAGTGGCGAAGAGCTTCTAGCTTCGAATCCCAGCCCAAAGAACACCAAGACGGTGTTAACAGTCTTGAGACTTTCACATCAAATAACATGCGAAACGAACACTCCGCAACCTTGCGAAGTCTACCAAGTAGCAACAATAAATCCATGGGTGACACGGCTATTACCTTTAATGCCAAGGATTGAACCTAAATTCGAACAGCCCGAGCACCACCGCATTGGTCCTCGGTCCGATAGTGGGCGGCTTTCGCCTTACTAAGGTACTCATGGATGGCGGCAATGACTAAACCTCATCTATGAGGAAACCCTCCAAAAATGGAAATAGATGGAACCGCATTGAGCGAAGCAAAGCACAACCTTTAGAGGAATAATCCCTAGCTGGGAAGCATGTTGTACAGGAAAAATCACTTTGGGCGTAGTGTTCGCTCATGGGACAATTACAGGTCGAGGAGGTCACATTTCAAGTGGCCCGTTCAGCAGCGGATATCATGCTTTATTAGGCGAGAGGCATTCACAATTTTTCAAGCTATACCCCATTATGGGTACATGAAGCTTAAAATGCCCGGACCTAACGGAATCATCACTCGCTAGTGATCCGAACATAGCACTCAGCGCGAAAACAAGACAGCCGCACTAGCCATCGAGGCACTATCAAAGCCCTAGCGGCCGAGGAACTCATCTGCGATCGCTCCACGGTGAACAGAGGACGATGTGATACTTGATAAAAGATCCAAGTCCACCTCTTTTAAACCAGCGGATGAAATAGTCAAATTCAAGTCCACCCAACGGACCCTCGCAAAGACAGCCTCCATTGGGGCACAATTAAACCACGATGTAGACGCGCGACTACGAGAATTTCTACGAGAAAAGCGGGACATCTTTGCTCGGCACCCTTGGACATGCCAGAATCCCACGTCGGTGGCCGAGCACAGCCTAAATATCCTAAAAGGATTCAAGCCGGTCAAACAGGCTCTTGGCGCTTTTCGAACCCAAGAGGCGAGCCATGGGAGAGGAGCTAGCCAAACTTTTGAAGCCGGATTCATCGGAGATATAAAACATCCGGATGGCTAGCAAACCTGGTGATGGTACCAAAGAAGGATAAATCCTGGCGCCTATGTGTTGATTTTAAAGACCTTAATAAGGCTTGCCCAAAGGATCCCTTCCCCTCCCTCGAATTGATCAAATTATCGGCCACAGCGAGACACGACTCATTGTGCTTCCTCGATCGTACTCGGCTACCACCAAATCAAAATGGCGGAGCAGCACCAAGCTGCAACAACATTCATCACTCCATACGGCCCGTTCGCTTCAACACAATGCCCTTTGGGCTCAAAAACGCCGGCGCAACATATCAGCGCATGATTCGGACATGTCCGCAAACCAGATCGGCAAAGCAGTGGAAGCATATGTAGATGGCGTGGTCGTCAAAACCAAGCATGTCGAAACTCTAGTAGGCGACTTGAGGCTCACATTCGATAATCTTGAAAATATGACATCAAGCTCAATCCGGAAAAATCGTCTTGGCGTTCGGCGGAAAGCTCTGGGCTTCATTGTGTCCGATAGAGGAATTGAAGCAAACCCAGCCAAGATCCGAGCTCTGTCACAATTGGATATTCCAAAAGACCTCAAACAAATACAAAATTGACGGATGCGAGCGGCTCTAAGCCGCTTTATTTCCCGTTTGGGAGAAAAGGTGTTACCCCTTTACCGCCTCCTCCGGCGCACCGAACACTTCGAGTGGACGGATGCCGCCACGGCCGGACTCGAAGAAATAAAGGCCATTTTGGCAACAAATCCGGTCCTGGCCACGACCAACATGGGCGAACCAATGCTATTATATATCGCCGCAACACATCAAGTTGTCACAGCGGTGCTCGTTGTCGAACGAGAAACGGACGGACACCTGTTCCCTCTTCAAAAACCGGTTTACTATGTGTCCACTGTCCTAACTCCATGCAAGTCCCGGTACGCACACTATCAAAAGATAGCATACGCGGTGTTCATGGCATCCCAGAAGCTGCGACACTACTTTCAAGAGTGTTCGATAACGGTAGCCTCCGAAGTACCTCTTAAGGACATTATAAACAACCGCGACGCGACGGGCGGATTGCTAAATGGGCCATAGAGCTCCTTCCATTCGACATAACTTATAAGCCACGACGAGCTATTAAGTCGCAGGTTTTGGCCGACTTCGTGGCGAATGGACTGGTCGAACTCCTAAAGAGTACGGCGCATACTCAATTGGATCATGCACTTTGACGGCTCCAAAATGTTGGCGGCACTGGGGAAGTGGCGTCGTCCGACGTCCCCAACCGGGGACACAGTCCAATCGTCCTTGAGATAATGTATACGGACTCCAACAACACAGCCGAATCGAGGCCCTTACGCACGGCCTCCGGATGGCGATCTCCATGGGCATTAAACGCCTAGAGGTGCGGGATTGAACCTCGCGATATCTCAAATAAGCGGAGACTTTGATGCCAAAGATCCGAAAATGGCAGCGACCGCAATGCGGTCCTAAAATGTCAAGACGGTTGAAGGGCTCGAATTTCATTATATAGCCCGGGATAACAACCAGGCGGAGGACATATTGGCACGCATCGGCGCAAAACGTGATGCTGTCCCGCCCAACATCTTCCTGGAACGGATGTTCAAGCCGTCCGTACTATGGGAAGGAGTCCGAAATAACAATCCGGACCCAACCGCACCGCTCGACACGAACACTCGACACAATCGGAGGCTCGCCAACGAAATAACACCTCCCCCACGAAATAATGGCGGTCATCGCCCGTGGGCGGAACCATTCCTAGCTTTGCCTAACTAGGCAGGAACTCCCAAGACCAAAATGAGGCTCGCTGCATAGTACGGCGATCCAAAGCCTATAAAGTCCATTAGGGAGAGCTCTATAAGAAGAGCACAACAAGAGTCCTTCAAAGGTGTATCTCCAAAGAGGAAGGCGAAACCTCTGGCTGAAATTCATGCCGGACTGGGTGGGCACCACGCCGCAGCCGGGCTCTTGTAGACAAGGCCTTCCGTGACAGGATTTTATTGGCCGACGGCCCGGCCGATCGCAGGATTTAGTCCAACGATCGTCGGTTGCCGCTTTTGCTAACCAAAGCCACATGCCACCCACCGCCCTAAAAACTATACCCATCACCTGGCCGTTCGCGGGGATTCGAACCTCGCGATATCTCAAATAAACAGAGACTTTGATGCCAAAGATCCGAAAATGGCAGCATACCGCAATGCGGTCCTAAAAATGTCAGCACGGTTCGAAGGGCTCGAATTTCATCATATAGCCCGGGATAACAACCAGGCGGCGGACATATCGGCACGCATCGGTGAAAAACGCGATGCCGTCCCACCCAATATCTTTCTGGAATGGCTGTTCAAGCCATCCGTACTATGGGAAGGGGAGTCCGACAATAACAATCCGGACCCAACCGCACTGCCTGACGCCGAACACTCTGACACAATCGGAGGCTCTGCCACCGAGATAACACCCTCCGCCCACGAAATAATGGCGGTTATCGCCCCGTGGACGGAACAATTCCTAGCCTTCCTAACTAGTCAGGAACTCCTCGAAGACCAAAATGAGGCTCGCTGCATAGTACGGCGATCTAAAGCCTATAAAGTCCATGAGGGAGAGCTTTACAAGAAAAGCACTACAGGAGTCCTTCAAAGGTGTATCTCCGAAGAGGAAGGGCGAAACCTCCTGGCTGAAATTCATGCCGGACTGGGTGGGCACCACGCCGCAGCCCGTGCCCTTGTAGGCAAGGCCTTCCGTACAGGATTTTATTGGCCGACGGCCCGGGCCGATGCGCAGGATTTAGTCCAACGATGCGTCGGTTGCCAGCTTTTTGCTAACCAAAGCCACATGCCACCCACCGCCCTAAAAACTATACCCATCACCTGGCCGTTCGCGGTCTGGGGGCTTGACATGGTTGGACCCCTTAAGGGAGGAACCCACAAGCAAAAATACCTATTGGTCATGGTGGATAAATTCACCAAATGGATAGAGGCCAAGCTCGTTAAAACGGCGAATCCGGACGGTGATAGACTTCATATCGGGGTAGTGCACCATTACGGTGTCCCCACAAGATCATCATCGATAACGACACCAACTTCACGGCCGATGAGGTCAAATTATGGTGCAAAAACATGGGCATCAAGCTCGATTACGCCTCGGTCTATCACCCTCAAACCAACGGTCGGTCGAGCGAGCAAACGGTCTAATCATGGCGGCATTAAAACCAGACTAGTGCGGTCCCTCAAGGAATCTAACACGACTTTGGGTTGAGGAGCTCGACTCCGTACTGGGGCTGCGGACCACGCCAAATCATACTACGGATTCACACCATTCTTTATGGTGTGCGGCGCAGAGCGATCTTGCCTGCGACATAATACATGACTCACCTCGGCGTGCGCATGTATGAAGAAAGAGAAGTCGAGCTCGATCGGCGGGACAGTTTGGACGCATTGGAGGAGGAGCGACGTGGCAAAAGCTTGTTCCGCATTCTATCAACAGAGGCTCGAAGATATCAAAGCAGGAAATGCGGGCCAAAGCTTATAACGTTGGCGAACTAGTTCTCGCTCACGGACAAGAAAAGGACAAACTCAAGCCCAAATGGGAAGGTCCTTCATTATCGACCAGGTCGACGGCGGAGCATACCGTCATAAACGCATCGGATAACCGACTCGAGCCGAACCCATGGAACGCAGCCCGTCTACGAAGATTCTACGCCTAAGCGCCGGACTCCAAGTTCGTTTCCTTCCTCCGTCCACGTTTTCTATTTTTGTTGTCTTTTATTTCTCTCCTTCCTCCTCCTTCTTCCCGAAGCCTTTAGAGGCTCGTTTGCGCTTTGTTCGCACATATTTGACGCACTGTACGCGCTCATTATACCTGGGGGCTTCTTTACCAGAAGCTTATTTATATGGGCTTCATGCCCAACACATGCGTCAAACTTCCACATGTACCTTTTATTCACCATTATATGCATCGATATGACTTAAGTTTTGGCCAAGCTGGGTTGCCTGGCTCCTGTGCTTACCCCTACGTTCCCGATTGTTCGGCTAGGTGGTAAAGGAGCACCTCTGCGATTATTCTTGCGCGGGTCACCGGATGTGTACCTCGGTGGGTGAAGCCAAAGCTAGCGTTCTTAAGGGAATATTCGGTCGGTGAACTGAAAGATGATTTTAACTGTTTACCCATCTGCCCCGATGATGATTTTCTGCTTTCATAGCAGCTTTGACATGCACTTTAGGGCATGCATCCCAAATAAAGGAACCCTTAACGGAACTATTCTCCCGGAAGATGTTTCTTACTATCCATGTAATATAACATAACTAGTTGGGCACTTGTGCGTCACAGCAACAATGACCCCTACGCCTTGTCTCCATGCATACCCGGTTCTTATATAACCACGGAGGTATTCGGACACACTCCGGACTATTGGGTCCGGAGGTCGAAGCGAAAAGGTCCGCTATGACAAACGCTCTACAATCCAGCTAGAAGACATTTTTTCATGTCATATTTTTACATAGTCAACTCGACTCATTGTATTCCTCCTCAATGCCATCTAATAGGCTATCTAATTTACAATCTTCTTTGGGAATACTTGGCGGCCAATTCTACTTGGCCGTACACTAACTTCTGAGGATCTCCTTCCCATCAGCCCCACAGTCCGACCTCGGCCATGTGGTTTGGGTCAACCGTGTATCGCGTCTTTACCATGGCCCGAGCCTCCTGGCGCCTTGACGGCAGGCCGATATCTTCCATAGTCGGAGCGCCGCCGTGCTCCTTGAAGCCTCTCTCGCCAGCTCCCCAATGCCTTCGATGCGGGAGATAGATGCCCACAAGGCCTGGTCGGCGCCTTTCATCACCGCCAAACTCGTTCGTGCGGTAGCGCGATTCGGGAAGAAGATCACCCGAATCTGGGCATCTCCTCCTCGGGACGACACTGTGAGCAAACCTACATACATGTTTATGTTAGTCGCCTTCCTCGCCAAACTCTTTCAAAGTTCGCTCAAGCACTTATCTGAAAATGCCGCGACGAAGCCGTCGATTCTCCTTCTGGTCGGACAACTGAGCACGAACATCCTTTAGTTCCTCACCCAGTTTGGTGTTGGCATCTTGGAGGTTATTTTTCTCTGCCGCACCCTCGTAAGAACGCTCTCTTGACCTTTAGCTGGCGCAACAGCTGTTGCTTGTCCGGATCTAGTCCGGCGCCATCTGCAATATTTTTGTCAGATTTACACACCCGCCGCACTTCATAAACTATTTATCTTTTGAAGCGTATATTACCACAGGGGGTCTCTGTGGCTCCCCCTGTAGTGGCTAGTGCGGCCTCAACTTGGGCCTTGCATTCTTCAAGCTCCTGGGACAGTCGGGTACTCTTTTTGTAAGATCTCTGCATAACAAATGATCCTTAAATCAGTTATTCTAACTATTTTAAGTCTCGGGACTCTTGGCATATATAACCGTCAAATTTCCTCACCAGTATGTCCTTTACATCTTGCTCCGTGGCTCTGGCTAGACCATCTTGAGCGGCACGGAGGTGCGCATCTCCCAATTGAAGGCGGTCAAGGCCTCTTGGGAGAAACATCGTCCACGAAGAACTGTCCGTGGCGCTTGTGATTCATGGCGCTCTCCACCTCGGAGTTGGTGGCGGACAATTTGTCGGCATACTCTGTCGGAGGAGCATCCGACGCACGCCTCGTGCTCGCCTCCGCTTCCGGACCCGACTTTGGAGCCTGGTCGGCGGAGGCTCGATTGGCAACCTCTCCGGACTTAGTCCGGCGAGCGCTCTTTTTCCTGAAAAGAGCACAAGCATTAGTACGCCTTCCAGGAATCAATCCTGGGAATATGGTGACACGCCATACCATCACGGCGGAGTTTCGATCCGGACCGCACTTCTTTTTAGCCTGCGGGGCCGTACTGCCCCTTGTTGGCTAGCCGCCGCGGGCTCGGCTTCCTGCCTCGAAGGTACCCCTTGCGAAACACCATTGGTATATGGTGATCAAGAAATAAGCACAGATGGGTCATTATCAGAATATTGGGACCTCGATCTCAGTTACCTGTGAGGCTGGAAGTATTCCGGGGTAATCGGCCGTAATGGCAACCAAAGCATTGTCGATGCTAAGTTGGTGGAACACCCGTCGATCAACTCCACCTTTATATCCGGATCCTCTTGGAGGTCGGATCGAGGGACCGTCCGGATCCTCGGGTTGTGGGGCGGCTGTGTATCTTCTCCATAGTCCGGCAGATTCATGTGCGAAACCATGAAATGAGATATTTAACCACGGAACATGGATCGGACAGGCCACAAAGATGTTTGCTTACCCAGCCGAGGATTATTCAAAGAAAACTCCTTGATGGATTGACGCGAGGAAATCCTCCTCCTCCCTTTATACATGGCGGACAAGATATTCACCAGTTCGTGACCGATCCGGCCCTTTGCGGCCATGGCGGGTGGCATCGTCCTCCCGTTGAAGTCCCACATGGGTGGCCCCTATATTGGGCGGCTGCACTCCCCTCATAATGCGATTGCCATGAATCAAATCATGGTCAATCCAAGATGAGCCGATAACCTTATTCGGCTCATCAAATAGAGGACATCGGTCATTTTCCCTCCGGCTCCGAGGGCGCCACTTAGCGCTTCTTCAGAGGAGCATTGCTAAACTCCGGAAGGCCGATCCGAACAGGATCCGCAGCGGGCGTCCTCCATGTAAAACCATTCGAAGGCCGGTCTTGGACGCCTTCTTCGGGTTCCGGATAGGTATCCGGTCCGGCGATCGCCATAGCTCGGCTCCGCCCACTTGATATATTGACCCCTCATAAGAACGGGGTACTAGGCAGAATAATCTCTTCCACAGCCCGAAATGAGCCTCGACGCCCAAGAGCAGTTCGCAAAGGGCCACGAAGCCCGCGATGTGCAAAATGGAGGCAGGCGTAAGGTGGTGCAACTGGAGGCCGTAGAACTCCAAGAGCCCCCGGAGAAACGGATGGATTGGAAATCCGAGTCCTCTTACTAGATAAGAGATGAAGCATACCCGCTCTCCTTTAGAGGGATTGGGGACACTCTCCGCTTGCTTTCCGCCCTTGTAGGTGGCAAGTCCGGCTCGAAGGAACCATGAAGGCCGGGGGAAGAAATCCCTTGGTTTGGAGTATAACTAGCTCGCTATGCGGGACTGAGCATCTCTCCCAATTTCCAGGCTGAGGGCTGGGAGCGCGAGAGGAGGAGCCGCGTCGACTGTCCATGATGGAATGGGCTTTGGTCAGAGGCGCTCCGATGAAAGCTCGCGAAGGGGGGATGGTGTGACTCAGATCTAGATCCTCGCCCCTTTTATAGGCAGCTCATTTGCGCAGCTAGGGGGGTAAGTGTAAAAATACCCTGGCTTTTCGCATTCATTCAAACACGTGGAAGATGGCCATTATTGGGCGTAGAAGCCAAGGAGCGCAGCATTTATCAGAAGCCGGACACTATTCGACAAGTATATGGAATTTGGAGAAGAACCCGCCTCGCAATGCCGAAGACAATCAACGCGCCGGACTCATCGTCATTGAAGCCTGGTTCGGGGGCTACTGAGGGAGTCCCGGATTAGGGGGTGTCCGGATAGCCGAACTATCACCGTTGGCCGGACTCCTGGACTATGAAGATACAAGATTGAAGACTTCGTCCCATGTCCGGATGGACTTTCCTTGGCGTGGAAGGCAAACTTGGCGATACGGATATGTAGATCTCCTACCATTGTAACCGACTCTGTGTAACCCTAACCTATTCGGTGTCTATATAAACCGGAGGGTTTTAGTCCGTAGGACGAACAACAATCATACCATAGGCTAGCTTCTAGGGTTTAGCCTCCTTGATCTCGTGGTAGATCTACTCTTGTACTACCCATATCATCAATATTAATCAAGCGAGTAGGGTATTACCTCCATCGAGAGGGCCCGAACACAGGTAAAAACATCGTGTCCCTTGTCTCCTGTTACCATCTGCCTAGACGCACAGTTCGGGACCCCCTACCCGAGATCCGCCGGTTTTGACACCGATAATGGGCATGATTGCAATGTTGTTAGTATGAATTCTTTGAATATCCAAAATGCTAATGATGATTGCACAAGTCATGACAAAAAAAATTCTTACAAGCATGTCATTTTTTGCGGAGTGAATTGGGAGTGAAATTGTGCACCAAAAATGGAAGATAGATTTTGTAAGAAGCATAAATATTTATAAATGAAAAAGTTGCAAGAGAGGCTAGATGATTGTGCTGAAAGATTTTTTTTTTCGCCGTCCTTGTGAACTTTGCAATGAACGTGGTCATTTAAATCTCCAGTGCAGTCTCTTTCATGATCAAATCGTGTCCAATTTTTTTTTTGATAACTTGATTACCCTTGAGCATCATAAAGAGCTTAGTCTTATTTTGGGGTATGAAGAAATGAAACGTATAACTAAGGGTATTCCAAAATGTATTCACGAGAGATTTCTTGATTTTGATCTAGAGGAAATTTATATGGTTTGTGTGGTAAATTGCATTGAGAATCCTTATATTTCCAATTATCTAAAGTCAAGAAAACAAATAGAATATGAAGAGAGTACTGATGAAAAGGAAAATATTTCCCAATACCCTCCTAGTGTTTATTATGATGAATCAGGTAACGAGGAGGAGCTTCCTATCCAACCAATCTCATGAATAAGAAGCTTGAAAAGATTAATTAAACCCACACATGGTGTGGTGAGGAAGAAGAAAAGAAGAAATAATAGAGGCAAAAAGGTATCTCTCCCAAATAATGTTGCTCCCATCACCATCATGCCTCATGAAAGTGAATCAAATATGTTGGAGGATGATGATATTGATGATGATTTTGTTATGCCTATTGCTTGCTATGATGATTATGATTGGGAAGATAATGATACTTCTTATAATCTTGGAAATCTTTTTGGCATCAACTTGGGAAATTATGATGATATCAATTGTTATACCGTTGGTGCTATTCATACTATTAATGATGAGAGTGATTATGCTTATGGTATGCCAAGCCACAAGCTTGGGGATGCTATGCTTGATGAGAATGACATGTTTGAGAATTTATTTGCTGCAATTAATGTTTGTCCCAAGCTTGGGGAGGCTATGTTTAATTAAGATTGAAAGATCGAGGATGTCGCCTAGCGGGGGGGGGGGGGGTGAATAGGCGCTTTAAAATAATTACAGTTTAGGCTTGAACAAATGCGGAATAAACCTAGCGGTTAATTTGTCAAGCACAAAACCTATAACAACTAGGCTCACCTATGTGCACCAACAACTTATGCTAAGCAAGATAAACAACTAAGTGATAGCAAGATATACGACAAGAAACAATATGGCTATCACAAAGTAAAGTGCATAAGTAAAGGGCTCGAGTAAGAGATAACCGAGGCACGCGGAGACGGCGATGTATCCCAAAGTTCACACCCTTGCGGATGCTAATCTCCATTTGGAGCGGTGTGGAGGCACAATGCTCCCCAAGAAGACACTAGGGCCACCGTAATCTCCTCATGCCCTCGCACGATGCAAGATGTCGTGATTCCACTAAGGGACCCTTGAGGGCGGTCACCGAACCCGTACAAATGGCAACCCTTGGGGGCGGTCGCCGAACCCGTACACTTTGGCAACCCTTGGGGGCAGTCACCGGAACCCGTCAAATTTCTCGGGGTGATCTCCACAACCTAATTGGAGACCCCGACGCTTGCCCGTAGCTTTACACCACAATGATTGAGCTCCTAACACCACCAACCGTCTAGGGCGCCCAAGCACCCAAGAGGAACAAGCCCAAGGGTACCAAGCACCCAAGAGTAATAAGCTTCTCAACTTGTAACTTCCACGTATCACCGTGGAGAACTCAAACCGATGCACCAAATACAATGGCAAGGGCACACAGAGTGCCCAAGTCCTTATCTCTCAAATCCCACCGAAGCAACTAATGCTAGGGAGGAAA
Organism: Aegilops longissima; assembly: GCA_021605205.1. NCBI lineage: Eukaryota > Viridiplantae > Streptophyta > Magnoliopsida > Poales > Poaceae > Aegilops > Aegilops longissima. The sequence continues at coordinate 626,564,107 of CM038680.1, read as the reverse complement.
ATGAGATGAAGAACAAGAAGGAGAACACCAAGAACTCCAAGATCTAGATCCAAGGGGTTCCCCTCACATAAAGGAGAAAGTGATTGGTGGAAATGTGGATCTAGATCTCCTCTCTCTTTTCCCTCAAAAACTATCATGAATCCATGGAGGGACTGAGAGATAGCAAGCTCGAAGAAGGTAAACAATGGGGGAAGAACACGAGCTCAAAGGATAAGGTTCATTGGGGAAGAAGACCCCCTTTTATAGATGGGGAAAATTCCAACCGTTATGCTCACAGCCCGCACAGAGCGGTACTACCGCTCGTCCTCACGGTACTACCACTAGGGGTAGCAGTACTACCTCAAAGGGTAGCGGTACTACTGCTTGCGAGCGGTACTAAAAAAATTACATCTGTGCCTACCACCGCTGGACTTGTGACGAGTTTTTGGTCCGGAGCGGAAGTAGCCACGGAAGTAGCCGCGGTAGTACCGCTCCAAGCGGTAGCCACGGAAGTAGCCGCGGTAGTACCGCTCCAAGCGATAGTACCGCTCCCAAGAGCAGCTTTTATAAGGACACTAAAACTAACACAACTTATGCAATGGACTCCGAATTCAACGAAACCAAATTTGTTGGAAAGCTAGCGACAAGGGCTAACACAATCTTGATAGAAATAACAATAAGAAGCAAATTAGAAAAGTCCCTTAATAAAATGGTGAGAACCCTTCCTCGAATAAGACCGGTAAAACCTCCAACACCGAAAACGCAATAGAAGAAGCATGTGAACTCCGTTTTCGATGAACTCGAGCTTGTCAAGAAGATGACCATAAGCTCCAAATATCACTAGGAGAAAACCAAACAAGAACCAAGAAAGATGATGCAAGCATGCAATGGTTTGAGCTCTCTACGAACGATGCGATCAAGCTACTCACTTGAGAGCCCTCCTTGATAGTACGGCAATCGATCCTATAACCTGGTCTCCAAACTACCACCATGAGACCGGTAAAATAGAGAACCTATCAAGGCCAAAACTTTGCCTTGCACATAGTCCACTTGAGCTAGATGATGACGATCTTGACTCCCTCAAGTTGGACCACCTTTCTTGATTGTGTAGGCTCGATGAAGACTAGATGTTTGCTCCCCCATACTCTACTATGGGTGAGCCGCTCTTTGGCACATCTTCTCAAGTCCATTGACACCAAAATGGACGACAAGCTTCAAGGATGATCTCTTTGTGATGCTCCACTTGAACTTGCACACTGTAACCTAACCCCACAAAGAACTCTCACGAATACCATGGGTTAGTACACAAAGCGTAATGGACAATGCTTACCATACCATGGGATGACTTGATCCCTCGGTACATCTTGTACGCTTCGTGTGTTCATTAACTTGATTCACTCTTGACTCAGTCTTGATCAACCTTGAATCTTTCTTAACTCTCTTCATTTGGATGATGTCTTGAAGGTAGACATGAATGATCACACACTCTTCTTCTTCAAGACATGCTTGCAATAAGTTCAACTCTCACATGACCAATCTTTGGATAATTCCTTAATAGCACCTTGGTCAACACATAAACTCCTTGAAACCAACACATGGACTTCAAGAAAAGCCTATGGACAAATCCTTCAAATATAACTCAATGCAACCATTAGTCCATAGAGAATGTCATCAATTACCAAAACCACACATGGGGGGCACCGCATGTCCTTTCAATCTCCCCCATTTTTGTAATTGATGACAATCACTTTCAAGAGAGTTTATATAAGGAATTATGCATCACCATACAATGCAACAACCAATGATGCGTGAGAATGAGATGCAAATGCTTAGAAACAAAATCAAAGCAAGGAGAAACTCTGAAAACTTCTCCACAAAACTCTCTGAAACTTCTCCCCCATTGGCATCGATTGCCAAAAAGGGCCAAAAGCTTAGAAGGCCAATATAAATTATGGTCCTAAATAAATTGTGTATTTCTCAACAAGAGAGTGGAAAGCAATACACAAAACCAAAGGTAAATACTTGGAGGAAGACAAACTATATTGAGGCCCAAGGATTACAAAAGAATGATATGCCACAAGACATAACAAAGAGAGAAACAAGCAATCAAGCAATGAAAAGATACCAATTGCAGCAAGCTATCAAAAGATACCAATTGAACCTACTAGACCAATGATCCTATGTGCCACATGAATAAAAGATATTATGATAAAGCAAAGGAGTGTTCTAGAGAAACTAGAGAAGCTCCCCGTGATTTGTGCACTCCTTAGAATTTTTGCGTTAGGATACCAAGTGCACAAAATAGGATCATCACTCCCCCAAAATCAGTAGAAACTCACAACAAGTGCAAGTGGGCTAAACAAGAGACAAGGCATAGCTCTTGCAACAAGCACATGGTTGAGCAACATATAAAAGAGGCAACTTACGAGTGGGATCAACCAAAAAGATGTGTGTGAGACATGGCAAAGCACTTGATAAGACTCATATATGGATGAGCATTAAGCATCAACATAGTCTTGGATAAATGAGATACAAGGTGCAAGACATGACCTTCCCACACACACACAACAAGCAAATGGATACACAAGCTTACAGAAAAGCGAAATAACAACCAAGCTTGTGACAACCCATGGTGAAGATAGAAAGTGAAAGCCTCATCAAGACGAGGGATACCAATTAAGATGGAAAAAAGCCTCGTCAAGACAAGCATGAGCAAAAGTATCTTCACCACACAAGAGTGCATCAAGATGCAACGAGATATGGCCCGCACTCATGGCGCACACTTTCACGGAAACACCAAAGAAATAACATGAGAAAGAAACGGTGGACGTGAAAGAAAGGGATATCAACTAGATATGAAACTTCTCTCAAGTGTATAATATTCTAGGTAGATGACGATCATGATGGTATCAATCCACAAAGAAGGATGTACACACGAAATAGTTACAAAAAGGAAAGAACAAGATATCCACAAGGAAGTCATAAATATACCAATAAGATATTTGCTTGAAAGCATAGCACTTGGCTAGATATGGTCTTATTGTATATAAATGAAGTCCGACCACACATCCATCAAATACATCACAACTAGCAACAAGAGATCATTGTTGCCATGCTTTGATAAAGGAAACAAGTATCACAAGATATTAAATGAATATTGATAACCTTGAAAGATCGTGGATGTCGCCTAGAAGGGGGGGGGTGAATAGGCGCTTTAAAATAATTACGGTTGAGGCTTGAACAAATGCGGAATAAACCTAGCGGCTAATTCGTCAAGCACAAAACCTACAACAACTAGGCTCACCTATGTGCACCAACAACTTATGCTAAGCAAGAAAAACTACTTAGGTGATAGCAAGATATACGACAAGAAACAATATGGCTATCACAAAGTAAAGTGCATAAGTAAAGGGCTCGGGTAAGAGATAACCGAGGCACGCGGAGACGATGATGTATCCCGAAGTTCACACCCTTGCGGATGCTAATCTCCGTTTGGAGCGGTGTGAAGGCACAATACTCCCCAAGAAGCCACTAGGGCCACCGTAATCTCCTCACGCCCTCGCACAATGCAAGATGCCGTGATTCCACTAAGGGACCCTTGAGGGCGGTCACCGAACCCATACAAATGGCAACCCTTGGGGGTGGTCACCGAACCCGTACACTTTGGCAACCCTTGGGGGCGGTCACCGGTACCCGTCAAATTGCTCGGGGCGATCTCCACAACCTAATTGGATACCCCGACGCTTGCCCGGAGCTTTACACCACAATGATTGAGCTCCGAACACCACCAACCGTCTAGGGTGCCCAAGCACCCAAGAGGAACAAGCTCAAGGGCACCAAGCACACAAGAGTAATAAGCTTCTCAACTTGTAACTTCCACGTATCACCGTGGAGAACTCAAACCGATGCACCAAATGCAATGGCAAGGGCACACAGAGTGCCCAAGTCCTTCTCTCTCAAATCCCACCGAAGCAACTAATGCTAGGGAAGAAAATGAGAGGAAGAACAAGAAGGAAAACACCAAGAACTCCAAGATCTAGATCCAAGGGGTTCCCCTCACATAGAGGAGAAAGTGATTGGTGGAAATGTGGATCTAGATCTCCTCTCTCGTTTCCCTCAAAAACGAGCAAGAATCCATGGAGGGATTGAGAGTTAGCAAGCTTGAAGAAGGTCAACAATGGGGGAAGAACACGAGCTCAAAGGATAAGGTTCATTGGGGAAGAAGCCCCCTTTTATAGGACCTCCCGAATCCAACCGTTATGTGCTCAGGTCGTGCACAAGCGGTACTACCGCTTGGAGGAGCGGTACTACCGCTTAGCACGGTCAAAACAGCCCAATGAGAGAGAAAACACGAGTTGAAGTTCTGCCAGAGAGGTAGTACCGCTCTGGGGAGAGGTAGTACCGCTTACCACTAATAAGAGGTACTACCGCTCGGGTGGAGAGGTAGTACCGCTTACCGCTTATAAGAGGGACTACCGCTCTACTACCGCGAAACCCGACACAAAAAGACGCATCCCGAAGCAGCGGTACTACTGCGTGGCACAGGTCAGCAGATCGTTGCCGCATAAGCGGTACTACCGCTCTAGAGAGCAATACTACCGCTTGAGGCTTTCAGGAACACAACATAGAAAACAGAGGATGCAATAAAGCCTAAACTGCCACAACTTCTGCATATGAGCTTCAAATTGAGCAAACTCAAGCTTGTTGGATAGAAGACGACGAGTAGCATCCAACAGCGGTTGATTATAGTAAAGAAGTGGCACGGAAGGTATGCCTAACAAATAGAGGAGAGAAACCTCCAACAGAGAAGAATTGGCATAACCTCCAACATCAAAAACATCATAGAAGATGCACATGAACTCCGTTTTCGATGAACTCGAGCTTGTCAAGAAGAAGACCACAAGCTCTAAAACTCACAAAGAGAAACACCAAACACAAACCAAGAAACATGATGCAAGGATGCAATGGTTTGAGCTCTCTACTAATGATACGATCAAGCTACCAACTTGAGAGCCCCCCTTGATAGTACGGTAAACGATCCTATAACCCGGTCTCCCAACTACCACCATGAGACCGGTAAAATAAAAAACCTATCAAGGGCAAACCTTTGCCTTGCACATGGTCCACTTGAGCTAGATGATGACGATCTTGACTCCCTCAAGTTGGACCACCTTTCTTGATTGCGTTGGCTCGATGAAGACTAGATGATTGCTCCCCCATTGTCCACTATGGGTGAGCCACTCTTCGGCACATCTTCACAAGTCCATTGTCACCACAATGGACGATGAGCTTCAAGTACTTGTTCTCTTCGCGATGCTCCACTTGAACTTGCACATGGCAATCTTGATGACGATCACCACTTGATGTCATCCTCTCCATGGGTTGAGTGATATCTTCCTCTTGACGCAAGACCATGAACACGTACCTAACCCCACGTAGAACTCTCACATAGACCATGGGTTAGTACACAAAGCACAATGGACAATGCTTACCATACCATGGGATCACTTGATCCCTCTCGGTACATCTTCTACGCTTTGTGAGTTGATCAACTTGATTCACTCTTGACTTATTCTTGATCAACCTTGAATCTTTCCAACTCTCTTCATTTCGATGATGTCTTGAAGGTAAACATGAATGTTCACACAATCTTCTTCTTCAAGACATGCTTGCAATAAGCTCAACTCTCACATGACCAATCTTTGGATAATTCCTTAATAGCACCTTGGTCAAGAAAAACTCTCCTTGAAACCAACACATGTACTCCAAGAAAAGCCTATGGACAAAAACTTCAAATATAACTCAAGGCAACCATTAGTCCATAGAGATTGTCATCAATTACCAAAACCAAACATGGGGGCACCGCATGTTCTTTCAATCTCCCCCATTTTGGTAATTGATGACATTCACTTTCAGGAGAGTTTATACAAGGAATTATGCATCACCATGCAATGCAACAACCAATAATGCATGCGAATGAGATGCAAATGCTAAGGAAACATAAACCAAAGCTTTTCCACAAAACTCTCTGAATCTTCTCCCCCATTGGCATCGATTGCCAAAATGGGCGAAAAGCTTAGAGGGCCAGTATAAATTGTGGTCCTCCATAAATTGTGTATTTCTCAACAAGAGAGTGGAATGCAATACACATATCCAACTGCCAATACTTGGAGGAGGACAAACAATATTGAGGCCCAAAGATTGCAACAGAAAGATATGCCACAAAGACATAACAAAGAGAGAAACAAGCAATCAAGCAATCATAGGATACCAATTGAAGCAAGCTATGAAAAGATACCAATTGAACCAACTAGACCAATGATCCTACATGCAACATGAATAAAAGATATTATGATAAGAGCAAAGAAGTGTTCTAAGGAAACTAGAGTAGCTCCCCATGATTTGTGCACACATAAGAATTTTTGTATTTGGATACAAAGTGCACAAAATAGGATCATAGCTCCCCCAAAATCAACAGAAACTTACAACAAGTGCAAGTGAGCATATGGGAAACAAAGCCTAGTACTTGCAACAAACACATGGTTGAGCAACATGTAAAAAGGAAACTTAAGAATAGGCTCAACCAAAACCGATGTGTGTGAGTTAAGGCAGTGCACTTGAGAAGACTAATGTATGGATGAGCATTAAGCATCAATATAGTCTTGAATGAATGAGATACATGGTGCAAGGCCTGTCATTCCCACACACAACTAGCAAAAGGGGTCACAAGTTCACTAATAAGCATATAAGAAAAACTATGCTTGTGACAACCCGTGGTGAAGATATAAAAGAAAGCTTCATCAAGACGAGGGATACCAATTAAGATGGCAAAAGCCTCGTAAAGACAAGCATGAGGAAAATAATCTTCACCACACAAGAGTGCAACAAGATGCAACGAGATAAGACACGCACTCAAGGCAAAAGCTTTCACGGAGCCACCAAAGAAATAACAAGAAAGACAAGGTGGACGTGAAAGAAAGGATATCATCTAGAGATGTAATTTCTCTCAAGTGTATAAGATTCTAGGTAGACGAAATCATGATGATATATATCTACAAAGAAGGATGTACACCTGAAATAGTTACAACACGAAGGAACAAGATATCCAAAAGGAAGTCATACATATATATACCAATAAGATATTTGCTTGGAAGCATAGCACATGGCTAGATATGGTCTTATTGTATATAAATGAATTCCTACCACACAACCATCAAAGACATCACAACTAGCAACATGAGATCATTATTGATATGCTTTGAGAAAGGAAACAAGTATCACAAGATGGAATGAATAGCATGCCATGATGATACAACCTACACAAGGTTGATGCAAGAAATGTGTGCATGAAGTAGATGATGATACTTGTTACCGAGATACCATTGGAAGGATGTAGTAGATACCAATTGAAGGTAGATGGTAGTTCATTGATCATCCTAGCTTGACTCCAATAAGCACATGGTGGAAACACCTTCCTTGTGAGTGAACCGAGCATCCAATGCATCTCTAATTGTTCCTAGAACAACAACACAAACAAAATGGTACCCAAACTCATTGGGACCAAAAGTTAGAAACACCAACAATACATATGACAAACTCCACATAAATATGTGCATATAGATATGGAAATGAAATTCATGCACATCTCATCCAATTTGAGACTTGGTGGAGTTTCCCTTATATATTGGGTCAACGAGAGAAAGCATGCCAAGGAAACTACATGAAGTTAATATGCATGCTCAAGACTTTCAAGAACCGATACCAAAATACAAGAAAATACCAAGTGAAAAGAATACCAAATGGAGAAATCATCACTCGGAAGATATCATTAAAAGATACATCAAGGAATGAGATATCCATTGGAACCCACCAAATGATATCAAACTCCCAAAAGAGAGGATGGTTCCAAACAAACCAAGCTCTCTACAAAGTTTCATGATGGCACAAGTACCAAAAAGAAACGGCTTGCCGTCCACCAACACACACTTAAAATGGGTCACAAGTTTAGTGTTTTATAGAAAATAGGATAGCTCCCCCACGAGTTGTGCATTATAGAGAATTTGCATTTGAATACAAAATGCACAAGGTAGGATCACCACGTTCACTATATCAAGGAAAACACTAGACAAGATCAAGAAAACAACAAGATCCTCAAGTGGCACGAAGGCAATGGGAGTTGACACAAACTTGGCAAGAGATAAGGCAAATAAAAGGCAAACGCCAACGTGAAGATGATCAATAATTTCTACCACACATAAGTGAGTACCAATTGTCAAAAGACAAGAAGTATTTGGAAATAATTCCCGGTGGTAGATAGCAAGGATATCCGACATCATCTTCACACCAAACACAAGCAAATTGCAACTTGTAGAGCTAACATGCCACCTAGGAACAAGATAATTTACAATATCAATTCTAGGTGACAATATCTCAAATGTACACATTTTCTAGGCTAGTAATATACACATAGCATATTACTCCCCCATAATGTGATACCAATTAAAGATAAACAAGAGGCAAAAATAAGGGGACCCAACAAGAGATAATTAATGGACTATTTAGAATTTGAATTTCTCATGAGAAGACATACCACATAGCGACTAGATAATCTTGTAATATCAATACTAGATGGTATTACTCATGTACACACATTTATTGGATTGTGAGGTGCACAAAGCACATCACTCCCCCACAATGGGATAATCTATTAATCTCTCACAAGAGCCAACTAAGATACAAACAAGATGCATAAAGGCTCAACATACGACACACATGTACATGAAGTGCAAACCAACATACATATACTTGATTACTCAAGATAAGCAATTTGGAGACACAACATATACAAACACATGCAAGGAACAAAACCAAAACATGCAAAGGGGCAAGTAACTTTCAATGTAAACAATTTAAGTACAAGTTACCGCAAGGAGGCACATTGGACATAAGATAGAAACTTGATAACCCAATTGACTTGGCTTGAGACAATAAGAATGATGAAGTCCCCTTAATTCTTCATAATGTAATCAAGTCTCCAATGACCTCCATCAACACCTATTGATCAAGTTTGAGCTTGTTGGTCCCCAACCAAGTTGGGTCCTAAGAGGTTAGTCACAATAGGCTTGTCTACCCAAATGGTTCTTTTCTTGTCACCACTTTGAGTACCAACAAATTTGGCAAACACATTGCCAACCTTATCCTTCCCAAGAGAATAGATATCATCAATTATAATAGGGTTGGATAAGGTACCATTCATGCATGAAGAAGCGACGTGACCTTTTTCACGACATAGGTAGCAACGTATACTCTTCACTTTCTTCTCACTTGATTTCTCAACTTGAGAAGCATTAGCTTGAGTCTTCTTGGGAAGAGGCCTTTCTTCAACTTGAGGTTGAGCATGAGAATGCACTTGTAGCCGCTTCCCTTGTTGCTTGTCACTAATGGCCTTCTTCTTCAATGGGCAAGATCTAACATGGTGCCCTTCAATTTTGCACTTGAAGCAAATAATCTTGGCCAAATTCTTGACGTGTTCTTGGCCCTTCTTCTTGTTCATCTTGGACTTATTCTTCTTGTTGGAGTTGAATCCAAGTCCACCTTTGTCATTGGGGGATTTTTGCACACTCAAGATATTGTTGAGTGTGGATTTCCCTTCATGACACTTTTCCAAGTCTTTCTTCAAAGAAGTGACTTAGGCCTTGAGCTCTTTGATTTCCTCTACATGGTTAGTCTCAACACAAGTACTAGAGGAAGTATAAGCTTCATCATTGGAGCAACAAGTCAAGGAAAGCAATTCATCACAAGATGTACCAATGTTATGCATAGACGAATTACGAGGACTAGCACAAGGCAATATAGCATTTTGACTAAAAGTAGTGCTAATGTCCACATGAGGCTCACTAGATGTTACCTTAGCAATCATATCCTCATGAGCTATTTTTAGCACATTATGGGATACAAGAAGATTATCATGAGAGCTAGAAAGCTTTTCATGACTTTCTTCCAATTTCCCATAATTGCTAGATAGCAACTCAAGTTGAGCCCTTAGCTCAACATTCTCCTTTAAAATGGATGCTTCACAAGCAATAGAGTTAATAGCACAAGCATCATTATTAACAACAAGAGGAGAATGCAACTTGGCAAGCTCTTTTAAATAAGAAGCTTCAAGTTGAGCATGAGACTCGGTGAGTTTGATGAGCTCACCCTTGATTACCCTTGAGCCATTTTCGAGGTGCTCAAAATCCTCAAGGAGTCTATCATGAGCAACTTCAAGCTTAGCATTTTTAGTTTAAAAAATATTGGCCACCTCAAGAGCTCTATCATGAGATTCCTTCACTCTAGATAACTCTAGAGCAAAAGTCTCCTCAAGAGATTCCTTGGTGGTTTGTTCAAGTGCAAGAGCTTGAGAGAGGTCCGCAATCTCATTAGCGTAATCATGCTCATGACCTTCCATTTTATCAATGGCGACCTCATGCTCCTCAAGACGAGATTCCAACTCATCAATATATTTCTTGCCCTCAATAGCAATAGACATGATTTCCATGAAGTTGGAACAAGCAATTTTATTCTTAAGAAGAGCTTTAAAAATTATTTCCCCCTTAACTTTTAAGGAGGCAACATCATCATTCTCTTCATCATAATCGACATCATCATCACTCTTGCCATCATCAAAATTATCACAAGATATATTGGGATTCAAAGTGGGAGATACCTTTGAAGCCTTAGCCATAAGGCAAAAAGCAATCAATTATGATGTAGGATCCCTTGAAGCACCGTTCAAGACCACATCTTGTTCCATGGAGTGTTGGGTTTCCTCTACACTGTTAGCACAACAACTCGAGGAAATAGATACATTTTTATCATGGCAACAAGACATAGCAAGCATATCATCATGAGATTTGAGCAAGCAATTTCTACAAGATATGCAAGAACTTTTAACACAAGCATGTGAAACATTTAGAGTGCTCGAAGTGTTAAAGTCCAAAGGTGAAGCATTGCAATAATAAAGTGATGAAGGATCGTCAATAATAAGCTCACTATAATCATTGCAATGAACACCACTACTCACCATATCATTACCTTGTGGCAAACCACATGTAGGTGAAGTAGAAGAAGTTGAGAATACTATACGACCGGAGGTGGAAGGAGGACAATCATCTCCACAAATATCGGACACGCCATATTTGTCTTGAAGCTTTGTCCACAACTCATGAGCATCCCGAAACGGCATGAGTTGAAATATAACTACATTGCTCAAAGCATCAAAAAGCACATTAGAAGCTTGAGCATTGAAATAAGAGTTTTTCTCATCCTCTAAAGATAATCTTTGTGGATCCTTTGGAGGAGAAAAACCCATATCTACAATTCGCTCTAAATTTGGGTCCATGACCCTAAAGAGATTAAGCATGCGAATTACCCAAACATCAAAATTTGTGCCATCGAAACTAAGAGTGTGAGAGAATCCTAATCCCCTAGTCGACATCTTTACTCTCTAGGCGGTTGAGCCTAATAAAGAGAGACGAGGCTCTGATACCAATTGAAAGATCGTGGATGTCGCCTAGAGGGGGGGGGGTGAATAGGCGCTTTAAAATAATTACGGTTTAGGCTTGAACAAATGTGGAATAAACCTAGCGGTTAATTTGTCAAGCACAAAACCTACAACAACTAGGCTCACCTATGTGCACCAGCAACTTATGCTAAGCAAGAAAAACTACTTAGGTGATAGCAAGATATATGACAAGAAACAATATGGCTATCACAAAGTAAAGTGCATAAGTAAAGGGCTCGGGTAAGAGATAACTGAGGCACGCGGAGGCGACGATGTATCCGAAGTTCACACCCTTGCGGATGCTAATCTCCGTTTGGAGCGGTGTGGAGGCACAATGCTCCCCAAGAAGCCACTAGGGCCACCGTAATCTCCTCACGCCCTTGCACAATGCAAGATGCCGTGATTCCACTAAGGGACCCTTGAGGGCGGTCACCGAACCCGTACAAATGGCAACCCTTGGGGCGGTCACCGAACCCGTACACTTTGGCAACCCTTGGGGCGGTCACTGTGTACCCGTCAAATTGCTCGAGGCGATCTCCACAACCTAATTGGATACCCCGACGCTTGCCCAGAGCTTTACACCACAATGATTGAGCTCCGAACACCACCAACCGTCTAGGGTGCCCAAGCACCCAAGTGGAACAAGCTCAAGGGCACCAAGCACACAAGAGTAATAAGCTTCTCAACTTGTAACTTCTACGTATTACCGTGGAGAACTCAAACCGATGCACCAAATGCAATGGCAAGGGCACACAGAGTGCCCAAGTCCTTCTCTCTCAAATCCCACCGAAGCAACTAATGCTAGGGAATAAAATGAGAGGAAGAACAAGAAGGAGAACACCAAGAACTCCAAGATCTAGATCCAAGGGGTTCCCCTCACATAGAGGAGAAAGTGATTGGTGGAAATGTGGATCTAGATCTTCTCTCGCTTTTCCCTCAAAAACTAGCAAGAATCCATGGAGGGATTGAGAGTTAGCAAGCTCGAAGAAGGTCAACAATGGGGGAAGAACACGAGCTCAAAGGATAAGGTTCATTGGGGAAGAAGACCCCCTTTTATAGGACCTCCCGAATCCAACCGTTATGTGCTCAGGTCGTGCACAAGCGGTACTACCACTTGGAGGAGCAGTACTACCGCTTAGCACGGTCAAAATAGCCCAACAAGAGAGAAAACACGAGTTGAAGTTCTGCCAGAGAGGTAGTACCGCTCTGGGGAGAGGTAGTACCGCTTACCACTTATAAGAGGTACTACCGCTCGGGAGGAGAGGTAGTACCGCTTACCACTAATAAGAGGTACTACCGCTCGGGTGGAGAGGTAGTACTGCTTACCGCTTATAAGAGGTACTACCGCTCTACTACCGCGAAACCCGTCACGAAAAGACGCATCCCGAGAAGCAGCGGTACTACGCGCGGCACAGGGCTGCGGTACTGCCGCTTACAAGCGGTACTACCGCTCTAGAGAGCAGTACTACCGCTTGAGGCTTTCAGGAACACAACATAGAAAACAGAGGATGCAATAAAGCCTAAACTGCCACAACTTCTGCATATGAGCTTCAAATTGAGCAAACTCAAGCTTGTTGGATAGAAGACAACGAGTAGCATCCAACAACGGCTGATTATAGTAAAGAAGTGGCAGGGGAGGTATGCATGACAAATAGAGGAGAGAAACCTCCAACAGAGAAGAACTGGCATAACCTCCAACATCAAAAACATCATAGAAGATGCACATGAACTCCGTTTTTGATGAACTCGAGCTTGTCAAGAAGAAGACCACAAGCTCTAAAACTCACAAAGAGAAACACCAAACACAAACCAAGAAACATGATGCAAGGATGCAATGGTTTGAGCTCTCTACTAACGATACGATCAAGCTACCAACTTGAGAGCCCCCCTTGATAGTACGGCAAACGATCCTATAACCCGGTCTCCCAACTACCGCCAGGAGACCGGTAAAATAGAAAACCTATCAAGGGCAAACCTTTGCCTTGCACATGGTCCACTTGAGCTAGATGATGACGATCTTGACTCCCTCAAGTTGGACCACCTTTCTTGATTGCGTTGGCTCGATGAAGACTAGATGATTGCTCCTCCATAGTCCACTATGGGTGAGCCACTCTTCGGCACATCTTCACAAGTCCATTGTCACCACAATGGACGGCAAGCTTCAAGCACTTGATCTCTTCGCGATGCTCCACTTGAATTTGCACACGACAATCTTGATGACGATCACCACTTGATGTCATCCTCTCCATGGGCTGAGTGATATCTTCCTCTTGACGCAAGCCCATGAACACGTACCTAACCCCACGTAGAACTCTCACATAGACCATGGGTTAGTACACAAAGCACAATGGACAATGCCTACCATACAATGGGATCACTTGATCCCTCTCAGTACATCTTCTACGCTTTGTGAGTTGATCAACTTGATTTACTCTTGACTTAGTCTTGATCAACCTTGAATCTTTCCAACTCTCTTCATTTGGATGATGTCTTGAAGGTAAAAATGAATGATCACACAATCTTGTTCTTCAAGACATGCTTGCAATAAGCTCAACTCTCACATGACCAATCTTTGGATAATTCCTTAATAGCACCTTGGTCAACACAAACTCTCCTTGAAACCAACACATGTACTCCAAGAAAAGCCTATGGACAAAACCTTCAAATATAACTCAAGGCAACCATTAGTCCATAGAGATTGTCATCAATTACCAAAACCAAACATGGGGGCACCGCATGTTCTTTCACAAGTATAGGGGATCGCAACAGTTTTCGAGGGTAGAGTATTCAACCCAAATTTATTGATTCGACACAAGGGGAGCCAAAGAATATTCTCAAGTATTAGCAATTGAGTTGTCAATTCAACCACACCTGGAAAACTTAATATCTGCAGCAAAGTATTTAGTAGCAAAGTAGTATGGAAGTAACAGTAGCGGTGGCAAAAGTAACTGTAGCAGCTTTGTAGTAATTGTAACAGTGGCAAGGGAAAAGTAACTAAGCAAAGATCAATATGTGAAAAGCTCATAGGCATGATCAGTGATGGATAATTATGTTGGATGCGATTCGTCATGCAACAGTTATAACATAGGGTGACACGGGACTAGCTCCAGTTCGTCAATGTAATGTAGGCATGTATTCCGAATATACTCATACGTGCTTATGGAAAAGAACTTGCATGCCATCTTTTGTCCTGCCCTCCCGTGGCAGCGGGGTCCTATGGGAAACTAAGGGATATTAAGGCCTGCTTTTAATAGAGTATCAGACCAAAGCATTAACACTTAGTGAATACATGAACTCCTCAAACTACGGTCATCACCGGGAGTGGTCCCGATTATTGTCACTTCGGTTTTACCGGATCATAACACATAGTAGGTGACTAATGACTTGCAAGATAGGATCAAGAACTCACATATATTCATGAAAACATAATAGGTTCAGATCTGAACTCATGGCACTCGGGCCCTAGTGACAAGCATTAAGCATAGCAAAGTCATAGCAACATCAATCTCAGAACATGGTGGATACTAGGGATCAAACCCTAACAAAACTAACTCGATTACATAATAAATCTCATCCAAACCATCACCGTCCAGCAAGCCTACGATGGAATTACTCACGCACGGCGGTGAGCATCACGAAATTGGTGATGGGGGAAGGTTGATGACGACGACGACGACTGATTCCCCTCTCCGGAGCCTCGAACGGACTCCAGATCAGCCCTCCCGAGAGAGTTTAGGGATTGGCGGCGGCTCCGTATCGTAAAACGTGATGAATCATTCTCTCTGATTTTTTTCTCCCCGAACGTGAATATATAGAGTTGGAGTTGAGGTCGGTGGAGCCTCAGGGGGCCCACGAGACAGGGGGCGTGCCCCCCACCCTCGTGGACAGGGTGTGGGCCCCCTGGTGTTGATTCTTCCGCCAGTATTTTTTATAAATTCCAAAAATATTATCTGTGAAGTTTCAGGTCATTCCGAGAACTTTTATTTCTGCACAAAAATAACACCATGGCAATTCTGCTAAAAACAACGTCAGTCCGGGTTAGTTCCATTCAAATCATGCAAGTTAAAGTCCAAAACAAGGGCAAAAGTTTTTGGAAAAGTAGATACGATGGAGACGTATCAACTCCCCCAAGCTTAAACCCTTGCTTGTCCTCAAGCAATTCAGTTGATAAACTGAAAGTGATAAAGAAAAACTTTTACAAACTCTGTTTGCTCTTGTTGTTGTAAATATGTAAAGCCAACATTCAAGTTTTCAGCAAAAATTATGAACTAACCATATTCACAATAACACTTAGGTCTCATGTTTACTCATATCAATGGCATAATCCACTAGCGAGCAATAATAATAAATCTCGGATGACAATACTTTCTCAAAACAATCATGATATGATATAACAAGATGGTATCTCGCTAGCCCTTCCTGAGACCGCAAAACATAAATGCAGAGCACCTCTGAAGATCAAGGACTGACAAAACATTGTAATTCATGGTAAAAGAGATCCAGTCACAATTATACTCAATGTAAACTAATAGTAATGCATGCAAATAACAGCGGTGCTCTCCAACTGGTGCTTTTTAATAAGAGGATGACGACTCAACATAAAAGTAAATAAATAGGCCCTTCGCAGAGGAAAGCAGGGATTTGTAGAGGTGCCAGAGATCGATTTTTGAAATAGAGATAAAAAATATTTTGAATGGCATACTTTCATTGTCAACATAACAACCGAGAGATCTCGATATCTTCCATGCTACACACATTATAGGCGGTTCCCAAGCAGAATGGTAAAATTTATACTCCCCCACCACCAACAAGCATCAATCCGTGGCTTGCCCGAAACAACAGGTGCCTCCAACTAACAACAGTCCTAGGGGAGTTTTGTTTGCAATTATTTTGATTTGGTTTGAGCATGGGACTAGGCATCCCGGTGACCAGCCATTTTCTCGTGAGTGAGGAGCGGAGTCCACTCCTCTTGAGAATAACCCGCCTAGCATGGAAGATATAGACAGCCCTAGTTGATACATGAGTTATTCGAGCATACAAAACAGAATTTCATTTGAAGGTTTAGAGTTTGGCACATACAAATTTACTTGGAATGGCAGGTAGATACCGCATATAGGAAGGTATGTGATACGTCTCCAACGTATCTATAATTTTTGATTGCTCCATGCTACTTTATCTATTGTTTTGGACTATAATGGGCTTTATTTTCCACTTTTATATTACTTTTGGGACTAACCTATTAACCGGAGGCCCAACCTGAATTGTTGTTTTTGCCTATTTCGGTGTTTCAAGAAACGAAATATCAAACGAGTCCAAACGGAATGAAACCTTCGAACATGATCTTCTCACCGAACGTGATCCGGAGACTTGGACCCTACTCCAAGAAGTGCAGAGGCGGTCACGAGGTGGGGGGCGCCCTCCCCCAGGCACGCCCCGCCTCGTGGGCCCCGACGCTCCACCCACGTACTCCTTCCTCCTATATATACCTATGTACCCCGACAAATCAAAAGGAGCCAAAACCTAATTCCACCGCCTGCACCTTCCTGTATCCACGAGATCCCATCTTGGGGCCTGTCCGAGCTCACGGAGGGGGCATCCACCACGGAGGGCTTCTACATCAACACCATAGCCCCTTCGATGAAGTGTGAGTAGTTTACTTCAGACCTTCGGGTCCATAGCTAGTAGCTAGATGGCTTCTTCTCTCTTTTTGGATCTCAATACAATGTTCTCCCCCTCTCTTGTGGAGATCTATTTGATGTAATCTTCTTTTTGCGGTGTGTTTGTTGAGACCGATGAATTGTGGGTTTATGATCCAACTTATCTATGGAAAATATTTGATTCTTCTCTGAATTCTTTTATGTATGATTGAGTTATCTTTGCAAGTCTCTTCGAATTATCCGTTTGGTTTGGCCAACTTGATTGGTAGTTCTTGCAATGGGAGAAGTGCTTAGCTTTGGGTTCAATCTTGCGGTGTCCTTACCCAAAGGATGTAAAGGGTTGCAAGGCACGTATTGCATTGTTGCCATCGAGGATAACAAGATGGGGTATTTATCATATTGCATGAATTTATTCCTCTACATCATGTCATCTTGCTTAAGGCGTTACTCTGTTTTTAACTTAATACTCTAGATGCATGCTGGATAGCGGTCGATGAGTGGAGTAATAGTAGTAGATGCAGAATCGTTTGGTCTACTTGTCTCGAACGTGATGCCTATATACATGATCATTGCCTAGATATACTCATAACTATGCTCAATTCATCAATTGCTCAACAGTAATTTGTTCACCCACCATAGAATATCTATGCTCTTGAGAGAAGCCACTAGTGAAACCTATGGCCCCGGGTCTATTCTCATCATATCAATCTCCATCACTTTATTTACTTGCTTTGCTTTTACTTTTACTTTGCATCTTTATACCAAAATACCAAAAATATTATTTCTATCAGATCTCACTCTCGTAAGTGATCGTGAAGGATTGACAACCCCTAATCGCGTTGGTTGCAGTAGCTATCGTTTTGTGCAGTACGAGGGACTTTGCGTGGCCTCCTCTTGGATTGATACCTTGGTTCTCAAAAACTGAGGGAAATACTTACACTACTTTGCTGCATCATCCTCTCCTCTTCGGGGAAAACCAACGCAAGCTCAAGACGTAGGAGTATGGTGGACTCATATGGAATAACTTTGGGGTTTATGGAAGTGGATGCACAAGTAGTATTCCCGCTTAGCACAAGTGAAGGCTAGAAAGAGACTGGGAAGCAACCAACTAGAGAGCGACAACAGTCATGAACATGCATTAAAATTAATCAACACTGAGTGCAAGAATGAGTAGGATATAATTCACCATGAACATAAATATCGTGGAGGCTATGTTGATTTTGTTTCAACTACATGTGTGAACATGTGCCAAGTCAAGCCACTTGAATCGTTCAAAGGAGGATACCACCCTATCATACCACATCACAACCATGTTAATAGCATGTTGGCATGCAAGGCAAACCATTATAAACTCCTAGCTAATTAAGCATGGCATAAGCAACTATAATCTCTGATTGTCATTGCAAACATGTTTCATTCATAATAGGCTGAATCTGGAACGATGAACTAATCATATTTACAAAAACAAGAGAGGTCGAGTTCATACCAGCTTCTCTCATCTCAATCAGTCCATCATATATCGTCATTATTGCCTTTCACTTGCATGACCGAACGGTGTGGATAATAATAATAGTTCACGTGCATTGGACTAAGCTGGAATCTGCAAGCATTTTAATACAAGGGAGAAGACAAGGTAATATGGGCTCTTGGTTAAATCAACAATAATGCATATGAGAGCCACTTCAACATTTTCATTATGGTCTTCTCCTCATGACCCCCAAAGAAAAGATATAAAACTATTTACACGGGAAAGCTCCCAACAAGCAAAAGAAGAACGAGAAATCTTTTTGGGTTTTCTTTTAATTACTACTACTACATGCATGGAAAGTAAACTAGCTAAAAACTACAACTATTTTGTTTGGTTTTTCTTAAGGTTTTTCAAACACACAAGAATAAGCTTAGAAAAGGAAATAAACTAGCATGGATATTACAATGAAAAAGTATGAGCACCGACAACTGGCATGAGTGTGTGAACATGAATGTAATGTTGGTGAGAAATAAGTACTCCCCCAAGCTTAGGCTTTTGGCCTAAGTTGGTCTATGCCCACGGATCAAAGTGGTCCTCTCCAGTGTTCTGAGGAGGATCCTTGGGGTGCCACTGGTTGGCGATCTCCTCCGGATCCCATTGATAAAACAGACTGCCGATAAGGGTCAAGTGGTGGCTCCGGCTCAGCCTCTGGAGCAGGTGTCGCGCTCAAGTGTGCATGAATGGCCTCCGGCAAAATGGGGTAGCCTGAAAATATGTTAAACAAAGAGGGCGCAGGCAAGGCAATAAACTCACAATAATTTTTATCAAATATCAAATTATACTTAAGCAGTTTCTTCTTATTTTTAACAATAAAGTCATGTGCAACCATACTCTTATAATCTAGAAAGACAGGGCAACAACTTTTCTTCTTTCTCATAATGCCTAATAGGTATATTAAAGTGTGCAGCAAGGCGTGCAGCAAAGATGCCACCGAAGATGGGGCCCTTTGTACGGTTCAGACTTAATCGTTTAGCAATAATAGCACCTAAACTGAAAGTTGTATCACGAAACAAAGCATGGCGCAAAATAACAATATCAGGAGCACTAAGATTTCCACTGTTCCCGCGGCCAATCAAACATCTACTAGCAAATATTGCAAAGTAACATAGAACAGAAAAAATGTATGCTAGTAATTCTTGCACCTGAAACTTTCCTCGTTTCCCCTACAACAATTTCATTAATAAATCCCTCCACATCATTACGGTGTGGTTCCTCTATGCTGCCCTCAAAGGGTATCTTGCATACCCGACAAAAATCATATAGGGACATCTCCTTAACTTCATCATATAAATGAAACTCCACTGAAGGTGGTGATCTCCTAGCGTGGAAATGAAAATTTTGCACAAAAATATTAGTAAGTAGGAGATACTGTTTGCGCTAGTCGCGGAAGAAGTTGGTGAGGCCTGCATTCTCAGCCAAATGATAAAAATCATCATGAATCCCAGCTGCCTTCAAGAACTCATCACAAGGCCATTCACACGGCCGAATCTCCGCAGTGCGAGGGAGATTATATTTGGGCTTCTTATCCTCCTCACTTTGCTTATCCTTCGAGCTTCGGCTCGAAGAGCCTCTCAACAATCTCTTCATCATCTTCTTTTTCTGATTTTTTTTGAAATTTTTAGTGACTCAAAATAAAAGTTAACCAAACTCAACATGATTGATAGCAACTACTCCCACAAATGCCTAGAGACTATATCATGCATTAGAACTACTTGGGACCAAATAAATTTGACATGCAAGCTCAAGAACAGGGTCACCTAAGCAGCAAAAATTTGCAATAAATAAAGCACTAGAACAAAAACTAATTGGACCATTGGAGGATTCACATACCGAAGAACAATCCCCCACAACAGTTTTGTGAGTGGAGCTTTGAGCAAGGAGATCGAAAATCGCAGCAAAACGAGCTAGAACACGAGTTTGAGCTGTGTGGTGATTTTTTCTGGAGGAAGACAAAGTGTGTGGGTGCTGGAATAAGTGGAGGGGGCCACGTGGGGCCCACGAGGCAGGGGGGCGCGCCCTGGACCCTCGTGGCCAGGTGGTGGCTCCCCCTGATGTGTTCTCAGTGCCAAATATTCTTAAATATTCTACAAAAAAATCATATTTCAATTTCAGGGCATTTGGAGAACTTTTATTTTCAGGGTATTTTTTATTGCATAGATAATTCATAAAACAGACAGAAAGTACTATTTTTGCTTTATTCACTCTAAATAACAGAAAGTAAAAGGAGGGTACAGAGAGTTGTGCTTTCTAACTTCATCCATCTCATGCTCATCAAAATGAATCCACAAACAAGGTTGATCAAGTCTTGTTAACAAACTCATTCCGAATTGCATGGAACCAGAGAATTTTCGAATGGCACTAGGTTACCTCAACGGGGATATGCACGTCCCCAACAATAAGAATATCATATTTCTTTTTGACAGTAGGAAGAGGAAATTCAAAACCTCCAATAGTAATCGTTGGAATTTTTCCAATAGAATTGATACTGTGGACTTGAGGTTGTTTCCTCCGAAAGTGTACCATATGCTCATTACCATTAACATGAAAAGTGACATTGCCTTTGTTGCAGTCAATAACAACCCCTGCAGTATTCAAAAAGGGTCTACCAAGGATAATCGACATACTATCGTCGTCGGGAATACCAAGAATAACAAAGTCCATTAAGATAGTAACGTTTGCAACCACAACAGGCACATCCTCACAAATACCGACGGGTATAGCGGTTGATTTATCGGCCATTTGC
The DNA here is from genome assembly GCA_021605205.1 of Aegilops longissima. Classification (NCBI taxonomy): domain Eukaryota; kingdom Viridiplantae; phylum Streptophyta; class Magnoliopsida; order Poales; family Poaceae; genus Aegilops; species Aegilops longissima. The sequence goes on along the minus strand of CM038680.1, from coordinate 626,542,655 downwards.
AAAGATATTTCAGTAGGTGTCAACTTATTCAAATCAAGTCTATGATATAAAGAGAGAGGCATAAAACTAACACCGGCTCCAAGATCACATAAAGCAGTATTAACATAGTTTGTTTTAATGGAGCATGGGTATAGTTGGTACTCCTGGATCTCCAAGTTTCTTAGGTATTCCACCTTTAAAAGTATAATTAGCAAGCATGGTGGAAATTTCAGCTTCCGTTATCTTTCTTTTATTAGTAACAATATCTTTCCTATACTTAGCATAAGGATTCATTTTAAGCATATCAGTCAAACGCATACGCAAAAAGATAGGTCTAATCATTTCAGCAAAGCGCTCAAAATCCTCATCAGTCTTTTTCTTGGATGGTTTAGGAGGAAAAGGCATGGGTTTATAAACCCACGGTTCTCTTTCTTTACCGTGCTTCCTAGCAACGAAGTCTCTCTTATCATAATGTTGATTCTTTGATTGTGGGTCATCAAGATCAACAGCAGGTTCAATCTCTACATCATTGTTATCGCAGGGTTGAGCATCAACATGAACGTCATCATTAACATTATCACTAGCTTCATGTTCATCACCAGATTGTGTTTCAGCATCAGAAATAGAAATATCACTGGGATTCTCAGGTGTGTCAACAACAGGTTCACTAGAAGCATGCAAAGTCCTACCATTTTTCTTTTTCTTCTTCTTAGAAGGACTAGGTGCATCAACATTAGTTCTCCGAGAATCTTGCTCAATTCTCTTAGGGTGGCCCTCAGGATACAAAGGTACCTGAGTCATTTTACCCCCTCTAGTCATAACTCTAACAACATTATCATTTTTCTTACTATTCAATTCATTAAGCAAATCATTTTGAGCCTTAAGCACTTGTTCTACTTGAGTGGTAACCATAGAAGCATGTTTACTAATAAGTTTGAGTTCACCTTTAACTCTAGACATATAATCACTCAAGTGTTCAATCATATAAGCATTACGTTTCAATTGTCTACCAACATAAGCATTGAAGTTCTTGTTTAACAATAAAATTATCAAACTCATCTAAGCACTGGCTAGCAAACTTAGTAGACAGGATTTTAGCTTTATCATATCTATAGAGAGAATTTACCTTTACTACATGTGTCGGGTTATCAAGAACATGTATTTCTTCAATAGGTGGTAAATTCTTAACATCTTCAGCTTTAATACCTTTTTCTTTCATAGATTTCTTTGCCTCTTGCATATCTTCAGGACTGAGAAATAGAATACCCCTTTTCTTCGGAGTTGGCTTAGGAGTTGGTTCAGGAAGTGTCCAATTATTTTCATTACTCAACATATTATCCAATAGCAATTCAGCTTGATCAACAGTTCTTTCCCTGAAAACACAACCAGCACAACTATCCAGGTGGTCTCTGGAAGCATCGGTTAGTCCATTATAAAAGATTTCAAGTATTTCATTTTTCTTGAGAGGATGATCAGTCAAAGCATTAAGTAATTGGAGAAGCCTCCCTGCTACCTCTCGAGCATGCATTGGTTTTTCTTTGAAGAGGAAAGGGTGATCCAGCAAAGTAGCGTAAGTATTCCCCTCAGTTTTTGAGAACCAAGGTATCAATCCAGTAGGAGGTTACACGCAAGTCGCCTTGTACCTGCACAAACAAATAAGAACCTATCAACCAACGCGATAAAGGGGTTGTCAATCCCTTCACGACCACTTGCAAAAGTGAGATCTGATAGAGATAATAAGATAAATATTTTTGGTATTTTTATGATATAGATTGGAAAGTAAAGATTGCAAAATAAAATAGATCGGAAACTTATATGATAGAAAATAGACCCGGGGGCCATAGGTTTCACTAGTGGCTTCTCTCAAGATAACATAATCTACGGTGGGTGAACAAATTACTATCGAGCAATTGATAGAAAAGCGCATAGTTATGAGAATATCTAGGCATGATCATGTATATAGGCATCACGTCCGTGACAAGTAGACCGAAACGATTCTGCATCTACTACTATTACTCCACACATCAACCGCTATCCAGCATGCATATAGAGTATTAAGTTCATAAGAACAGAGTAACACATTAGGCAAGATGACATGATGTAGAGGGATAAACTCAAGCAATATGATATAAACCCCATCTTTTTATCCTCGATGGCAACAATACAATACGTGCCTTGCTGCTCCTGCTGTCACTGGGAAAGGACACCGCAAGATTGAACCCAAAGCTAAGCACTTATCCCATTGCAAGAAAGATCAATCTACTAGGCCAAACCAAACTGATAATTCGAAGAGACTTGCAAAGATATCAAATCATACATATAAGAATTCAGAGAAGAACCAAATATTGTTCATAGATAATCTTGATCATAAACCCACAATTCATCGGATCTCAACAAACACACCGCAAAAAGAATTACATCGAATAGATCTCCAAGAGAATCGAGGAGAACTTTGTATTGAGATCCAAAGAGAGAGAAGAAGCCATCTAGCTAATAACTATGGACCCGAAGGTCTGTGGTAAACTACTCACACATCGTCGGAGAGGCTATGGTGTTGATGTAGAAGCCCTTCGTGATCGATTCCCCCTCCGGCGGAGCACCGGAAAAGGCCCCAAGATGGGTCTCACGGGTGCAGAAGGTTGCGGCGGTGGAAATAGGGTTTCGTGGTGCTCTCGGATGTTTTCGGGGTATATGAGTATATATAGGCGAAAGAAGTAGGTTGGTGGAGCCATGAGGGGCCCATGAGGGTGGGGGGCGCCTCCCTGCCTCGTGGTCGCCTCGTTGCTTCCTTGGCGTCCACTCCAAGTCTCCTGTATTGCGTTTGTTCCAAAAATAACTATCTCGAAGGTTTCATTCCATTTGGATTGCGTTTGATATTCCTTTTCTGCGAAACATTGAAATAGGCAAAAAAAAACAATTTGCACTGGGCCTTTGGTTAGTAGGTTAGTCCCAAAAATAATATAAAAGTGCAAAATAAAGCCCATTAAACATCCAAAACAGATAATATAATAGCATGGAACAATAAAAAATTATAGATATGTTGGAGACGTATCAAGCATCCCCAAGCTTAATTCCTGCTCGTCCTCGAGTAGGTAAATGATAAAAACAGAATTTTTGATGTGGAATGCTACCTAGAATAATTCTCAATGTAATTTTCTTTACTGTAGCATGAATGTTCAGATCCGAAAGATTCAAGACAAAATTTTAATATTGACATAAAAATAATAATACTTCAAGCATACTAACAAAGCAATCATGTCTTCTCAAAATAACATGGCCAAAGAAAGTTATCCCTACAAGATCATATAGTCTGGCTATGCTCTATCTTCATCACACAAAATATTTAAATCATGCACAACCCCGATGACAAGCAAAGCAATTGTTTCATACTTTTGATGTTCTCAAACTTTTTAAATCTTCACGCAATACATGAGCGTGAGCCATGGACATATCACTATATGTGGAATAGAAGGGTGGTTGTGGAGAAGACAAAAAGGAGAAGATAGTCTCACATCAACTAGGCGTATCAACGAGCTAGGGAGATGCCCATCAATAGATATCAATGTGAGTGAGTAGGTATTGCCATGCAACGGATGCAGTAGAGCTATAAGTGTATGAAAGCTCAACAAAAGAAACTAAGTGGGTGTGCATCCAACTCGCTTGCTCACGAAGACCTAGGGCAATTTCAGGAAGCCCATCATTGGAATATACAAGCCAAGTTCTATAATGTAAAATTCCCACTAGTATATGAAAGTGACAACATAGGAGACTCTCTATCATGAAGATCATGGTGCTACTTTGAAGGACAAGTGTGGTAAAAGGATAGTAACATTGTCCCTTCTCTATTTTTCTCTCAAATTTTTTATTTTTATTTTTTTATTTGGGCATTTTCTCTTTTTTTATGGCCTCCTTTTTTTCTTTTTTTAATTTTTCGTCCGTAGTCTCATCCCGACTTGTGGGGGAATCATAGTCTCCATCATCCTTTCCTCACTTGGGACAATGCTCTAATAATGATGATCATCACACTTTTATTTACTCACAACTCAAAAATTGCAAATCAATACTTAGAACAAAATATGACTCTATGTGAATGCCTCCGGTAGTGTACCGGGATATGCAATGAATCAAGAGTGACATGTATGAAAATTATGAAGGTGGCTTTGCCATAAATACGACGTCAACTACATGATCATGCGAAGCAATATGACAATGATGAAGCGTGTCATAATAAACGGAACGGTGGAAAGTTGCACATCAATATATCTCGGAATGGCTATGGAAATGCCATAATAGGTAGGTATGGTGGCTGTTTTGAGGAAGGTATATGGTGGGTGTATGATACCGTGAAAGGTGCTGCAGATAGAGAGGCTAGCAATGGTGGAAGGGTGAGAGTGCGTATAATCCATGGACTCAACATTAGTCATAAAGAACTCACATACTTATTGCAAAAATCTATTAGTTATCAAAAAGAAGTACTACGCGCATGCTCCTAGGGGGGTAGATTGGTAGGAAAAGACCATCGCTCGTCCCCGACCGCCACTCATAAGGAAGACAATCAATAAATAAATCATGCTCCGACTTCATCACATAACGGTTCACCATACGTGCATACTACGGGAATCACAAACTTTAGAACAAGTATTTCTCAAATTCACAACTACTCAACTAGCATGACTCTAATATCACCATCTTCATATCTCAAAACAATCATAAAGAATCAAACTTCTCATAGTATTCAATGCACTTTATATGATAGTTTTTTATTATACCCATCCTGGATGTTCATCATATTAGGACTAATTTTATAGCCAAAGCAAATTACCATGCTGTTTCAAAGAACTCTCAAAATAATATAAGTGAAGCATGAGAGATCAATAGTTTCTATAAAATAAAACCACCACCGTGCTCTAAAAGATATAAGCGAAGCACTAGAGCAAAATTATCTAGCTCAAAAGATATAAGTGAAGCACATAGAGTATTCTAATAAATTCCGATTCATGTGTGTCTCTCCCAAAAGGTGTGTACAGCAAGGATGATTGTAGTAAAATAAAAAGCAAAGACACAAATCATACAAGACGCTCCAAGCAAAACACATATCATGTGGTGAATAAAAATATAGCCTCAAGTAAAGTTACCGATAGACGAAGACAAAAGAGGGGATGCCTTCCGGGGCATCCCCAAGCTTAGGATTTTGGTTGTCCTTGAATATTACCTTGATGTGCCTTGGGCATCCCCAAGCTTAGGCTCTTGCCACTCCTTGTTCCATAATCCATCAAATCTTTACCCAAAAACTTGAAAACTTCACAACACAAAACTCAACAGAAAATCTCATGAGCTCCGTTAGCGAAATAAAACAAACCACCAATTTAAGGTACTGTAATGAACTCATTCTTTATTTATATTTCTGTTAAACCTACTTTATTACAACTTCTCTATGGTTCATACCCCCTGATACTGGCCATAGATTCATCAAAATAAGCAAACAACACACGAAAAACAGAATCTGTCAAAAACAGAACAGTCTGTAGTAATCTGTATCAAACGCAAACTTTCTGTAACTCAAAAATTCTACCAAAATAGGAAGACATATATAATTTGATTATTGATCTACTTCAATTGGAATTATTATTTTATCACTTTATGGTGATTTTTAACAATTATTTTCGTGAGCAGAAAGTTTCTGTCTTTTTCAGCAAGATCAAACAATTATCACCCAAGAAAATCCTATAGGTTTTACTTGGCACAAACACTAATTAAAACATAAAACCACATCTAACCAGAGGCTAGATCAATTATTTATTACTAAACAGAAACAAAAATCGAGAAACAAAAATAAAATTGGGTTGCCTCCCAACAAGCGCTATCATTTAACGCCCCTAGCTAGGCATAAAACGAGAATAGATCTAGGTATTACCATCTTTGGTGTTGGGAAAGAAAAGAGAAAATTTCTTATCTATAGCATTTATCTTTCTATTTTGAGAAAGCACGTGGCCATTAATGGTGGAAGAAAGATTAAGCATGATACGGAAATTTGCATCTAAGCTAGCCTTCATCTCTTTGATAATTTCATTTTGGTAAAAGCACAAAAGAGAGGTGGATTCGACCCTCTCACTCATGGGGTGTCCAAATATAGTTTTCATCTTTTCATAGGTATCTATGGATCCTCCTCAAGAAAACCTTCTTCAAAAATAGAATCTAAAACTTGCTTGAACGAAGAGGGCAAGCCAACATAAAAGCTTTTTAGGTATATCTCAATTTGATATTGGGGCACATAGCTAGCTCGGATCCTTAATAGCCTATCCCAAGCATCTTTCGAAGATTCATCAAGTAAATAACCAAAAATTCTGGGATAATCTTCATCGAAATTATTCAAACTCTCATTGATAACCCCGGTAGGTCTTTCCATAGCATCATTATTTATGAGCTTGGAGAGGACAGATGGACTATCCAAAGTATTAAAACCCGAGAGAGAACCCTTAGCCCTCTTTGATTCTGCCATGGCGCAAGAAAAAAAAACGGGAAAGAGGCGAATAAAACGGTAAAGGTGAAGTGGGGGAGAGGCAAATGGCAAATAATGTAATGCGAGAGATAAGAGTTTGTGATGGGTACTTGGTATGTCTTGACTTGTGCGTAGATCTCCCGCAGCGGTGCGAAATGGCTAGTTCTTTGGGAGATCAAATCTTGACTTGACTTGGCGTAAGCCTCCCCGCAACAAGCGCCGAAATCCTTCTTGCTACCTCTCGAGCATGCGTTGGTTTTCCTTGAAGAGGAAAGGGTGATGCAGCAAAGTAGCGTAAGTATTTCCCTCAGTTTTTGAGAACCAAGGTATCAATCCAAAGAGGAGGTTACACGCAAGTCGCCTTGTACCTGCACAAACAATAAGAACCTTGCAACCAACGCGATAAAGGGGTTGTCAATCCCTTCACGGCCACTTGCAAAAGTGAGATCTGATAGAGATAATAAGATAAATATTTTTGGTATTTTTATGATATAGATTGGAAAGTAAAGATTGCAAAATAAAATAGATCGGAAACTTATATGATAGAAAATAGACCCGGGGGCCATAGGTTTCACTAGTGGCTTCTCTCAAGATAGCATAATCTACGGTGAGTGAACAAATTACTGTCGAGCAATTGATAGAAAAGCGCATAGTTATGAGAATATATAGGCATGATCATGTATATAGGCATCACGTCCGCGACGAGTAGACCGAAACGATTCTGCATCTACTACTATTACTCCACACATGGACCACTATCCAGCATGCATCTAGAGTATTAAGTTCATAAGAACAGAGTAACGCATTAGGCAAGGTGACATGATGTAGAGGGATAAACTCATGAAATATGATATAAACCCCATCTTTTATCCTCGATGGCAACAATACAATCGTGCCTTGCTGCTCCTAGCATCCTTTGGGAAAGGACACCGCAAGATTGAACCCAAAACTAAGCACTTCTCCCATTGCAAGAAAGATCAATCTAGTAGGCCAAACCAAACTGATAATTCAAAGATACTTGCAAAGATATCAAACCATACATATAAGAATTCAGAGAAGAACCAAATATTGTTCATAGATAATCTTGATTATAAACCCACAATTCATCGGATCTCGACAAACACACCGCAAAAAGAATTACATCGAATAGATCTCCAAGAGAATCGAGGAGAACTTCGTTTTGAGATCCAAAGAGAGAGAAGAAGCCATCTAGCTAATAACTATGGACCCAAAGGTCTGTGGTAAACTACTCACACATCATCAGAGAGGCTATGGTGTTGATGTAGAAGCCCTTCGTGATCGATTCCCCTCCATGGAGCGCGGAAAAGGCCCCAAGATGGGATCTCATGATTCTGAAGGTTATGTTGGTGGTGGAAATAGGGGTTCGTGGTGCTCTCGGATGTTTTCGGGGTATATGAGTATATATATAGGCGAAAGAAGTAGATCGGTGGAGCCACGAGGGTGGGGGCGCGCCTCCGTGCCTCATGGCCGCCTCGTAGCTTCCTTGACGTCCACTCCAAGTCTCCTGGATTGCGTTTGTTCCAAAACTAACTCTCCCGAAGGTTTCATTCCGTTTGGATTCCGTTTGATATTCCTTTTCTGCGAAACATTGAAATAGGCAGAAAAAACAACAATTTGCACTGGCCTTTGGTTAGTAGGTTAGTCCCAAAAATAATATAAAAGTGCATAATAAAGCCCATTAAACATACAAAACAGATAATATAATAGCATGGAACAATCAAAAATTATAGATACGTCAGAGACGTATCACTCCCCCAAGCTTGTGGGAGACTCTCCTCTTCAATTTGCACAAAATTATATATTTCCTTTAAAGCAGCTTGTTTCTTATGAGTAGGGAAATATTTAGCAGAGAAGTAATAAATCATATCCTGGGGACTACGCACACAACCAGGATCAAGAGAATTAAACCATGTTTTAGCATCACCCTTTAATGAGAACGGAAATAGCTTAAGGATATAGTAGTAACGAATTTTTTCCTCATGAGTGAATAGGGTGGCTATATCATTAATTTAGTAAGATGTGCCACAACAGTTTCAGATTCATAGCCATGAAAAGGATCAGATTCAACCAAAGTAATTAACTCAGGATCGCCAGAGAAATCGTAATCCTTATCAGTAATACAGATAGGTGAAGTTGCAAAAGCAAGGTCATATTTCATTCTAGCATTCAAAGATTTTTCTTTCAGCTTAGCTAATAATTTCTTAAGATCATATCTATCATTGCAAGCAACAAAATCTCTAGCAGTTTCTTCATCCATAACATAACCCTCACGCACAACAGGCAATTCATATCTAGGGGGAGAATCTTCATCATCACTTTCATCAATATTATCAGTTTCAATAATTTCATTCTCTCTAGCCCTAGCAAGTTGTTCATCAAGAAATTCACCTAGTGGCACAGTATTATCAAGCATAGAAGTAGTTTCATCATAAGTATCATGCATAGCAGAAGTGGCATCATCAATAACATGCGACATATCAGAATTAATAGCAGAAGCAGGTTTAGGTGTCGCAAGTTTACTCAAAACAGAAGGAGAATCAAGTGCAGAGCTAGATGGCAGTTCCTTACCTACCCTCGTAGTTGAGGGATAAATTTTGGTTTTCTCGTATTTCAAGTTCCTCATAGTGATCAACGGATATAAATCCCAAGTGACTCAAAGAATAGAGCTATGCTCCCCGGCAACGGCGCTAGAAAATAGTCTTGATAACCCACAAGTATAGGGGATCGCAACAATTTTCGAGGGTAGAGTATTCAACCCAAATTTATTGATTCGACACAAGGGGCCAAAGAATATTCTCAAGTATTAGCAGTTGAGTTGTCAATTCAACCACACCTGGAAAACTTAATATCTGCAACAAAGTATTTAGTTGCAAAGTAGTATGGAAGTAACGGTAGCGGTGGCAAAAGTAACAGTAGCAGCTTTGTAATAATTGTAACAGTGGCAACGGAAAAGTAACTAAGCAAAGATCAATATGTGAAAAGCTCGTAGGCATTGGATCAGTGATGGATAATTATGTCGGATGCGATTCCTCATGCAACAGTTATAACATAGGGTGACACAAAACTAGCTCCAGTTCATCAATGTAATGTAGGCATGTATTCCGAATATAGTCATGCGTGCTTATGGAAAAGAACTTGCATGACATCTTTTGTCCTACCCTCCCGTGGCAGCGGGGTCCTATTGGAAACTAAGGGATATTAAGGCCTCCTTTTAATAGAGTACCGGACCAAAGCATTAACTCTTAGTGAATACATGAACTCCTCAAACTACGGTCATCACCGGGAGTAGTCCTGATTATTGTCACTTCGGGGTTACCGGATCATAACACATAGTAGGTGACTAATGACTTGCAAGATAGGATCAAGAACTCACATATATTCGTGAAAACATAATAGGTTCAGATCTGAACTCATGGCACTCGGGCCCTAGTGACAAGCATTAAGCATAGCAAAGTTATAGCAACATCAATCTCAGAACATAGTGGATACTAGGGATCAAACCCTAACAAAACTAACTCGATTACATGATAAATCTCATCCAACCCATCACCGTCCAGCAAGCCTATGATGGAATTACTCACGCGCGGCGGTGAGCATCAAGAAATTGGAGATGGAGGAAGGTTGATGATGACGATGGCGAAGGATTCCCCTCTCCAGATCCCCGAACAGACTCTAGATCATTCCTCCCAAGGGAGTTTAGGGCTTGGCGACGATTCTGTATCATAAAACGCGATGAATCCTTCTCTCTGATTTTTCTCCCCGAACGTGAATATATAGAGTTGGAGTTGAGGTCGGTGGAGCCTCAGGGGGCCCACGAGACAGGGTGCGCGCGCCTAGGGGGGCAGGCGCCCCCCACCCTCGTGGACAGGGTGTGGGCCCCCTGGTGTTGATTCTTTCACCAATATTTTTTATAAATTCCAAAAATATTCTTCGTGAAGTTTCAGGTCATTCCGAGAACTTTTATTTCTGCACAAAAATAACACCATGGCAATTCTACTAAAAACAGCGTCAGTCCGGGTTAGTTCCATTCAAATCATGCAAGTTAGAGTCCAAAACAAGGGCAAAAGTGTTTGAAAAGTAGATACGATGAAGACGTATCAAATATCATGCCAAGATGCAACCAGGTTGAATGCAAGAGAGGAAAGCATGAATATATACTTGGTACCAAGATAGCATTGGAAGGATGCAGAAGATACCAATTGAAGGTATTAGATAGTAGTTCATTGAACATCCTAGCTTGACTCCAATAACCACATGGTGACACCACCTTCCTTGTGAGTGAGCCGAGCATCCAATGTATCTCCAATTGTTCCTAAAATAACAACACAAACAAAATGGTACCCAACCTCGTTGGGACCAAAGAGTTAGAGAACCAACAGTTGACTCCAATAACCACATGGTGACACCACCTTCCTTGTGAGTGAGCCGAGCATCCAATGTATCTCCAATTGTTCCTAAAATAACAACACAAACAAAATGGTACCCAACCTCGTTGGGACCAAAGAGTTAGAGAACCAACAGTACATAGGACAAACTCCACATAAATATGTGCATATAGATATGAAAATGAATTTCATGCACATCTCATTAAATTTGAGGCTTGGTGGAGTTTCCCCTATATATTGGGTCAAAGAAAGAAAGCATGCCAAAGATACTACATGAAGTTAATATGCATGCTCAATACTTTCAAGAATCGATACCAATTGACAAAGAAATACCAAGTGAAGAAAAATATGCCAAATGAATAAATCAACACTTGGAGGATATCAACTGAAAGATACATCAAGGAATGAGATATCCATTGATACACGCAAAAAGAAAGATGTCAAACTCCAAAAAGAGAGAGAATGGTTCCAAACAAACCAAGTGCTCTACAAAGTTTCATGATGGCACAAAGTACCAAAAAGAAATGGCTTGCATTCCACAAACACACACTTGATAAGGATCACAAGGTGAGCGTTCTAAGAAAAACTTGATAGCTCCCCCAAGCATTGTGCATTATAGAGAATTTGCATTTGAATACAAAAAAGCACAAGATGGGATCACCACTTTCACTATATCTATACAAACACTAGACAAGCTCAAGGAAATAACAAGATCCACAAGTGGTGTGGAATACAATGGGAGTTGGCACAATCCTAGGCAAGCGATAAGGCAAATAAAATCAAAGGCCAATGTAAAGATGATCAATAATTTCTACCACACATAAGTGAGTACCAATTGTCAAAAGACAAGACGTATTTGGAAATAATTCCCGTTGGTACATAGCAAGGATATCCAACATCATCTTCACACCAAACACAAGCAAATTGCAACTTGTAGAGCTAACATGCCACCTAGGAACAAGATAATTTACAATATCAATTCTAGGTGACAATATCTCAAATGAACACATTTTCTAGGCTTGTAACATGCACATAGCATATTACTCCCCCATAACGTGATACCAATAAAAACTTAACAAGAGGCAATAAAGGAATCCAACAAGAGATAATTAATGGACTATTTAGAATTTGAATTTCTCATGAGAAGACATACCACATGTGACGCCCTCGATTCAATCATACACTAATCATGCACGCAAATGTGTACGACCAAGATCAAGGACTCACGGGAAGATATCACAACACAACTCTAGACACAAATTAAAATAATACAAGCTTTATATTACAAGCCAGGGGCTTCGAGGGCTCGAATACACAAGAGTCAGCGGAAGCAACAAGATCTGAGTACAGACATGAGTTAGACAAGTTTGCCTTAAGAAGGCTAGCACAAAAGCAACATCGATCGAAAAGGCAAGGCCTCCTGCCTGGGAGCCTCCTAACTACTCCTGGTCATCGGCGGCCTCCACGTAGTCGTAAGCATCGCGGTGGCATCGGCCCTGGGCTCCGTCATCTGGTTGCATCAACCGGAAAGAAGAAGAAAGGGGGAAAAGGGGGAGCAAAGCAACCGTGAGTACTCATCCAAAGTACTCGCAAGCAAGGATCTACACTACATATGCAACATTATCAAGGAAGGCTATATATGTGGACTGGGCTGCAGAAATGCCAGAATAGAGAGAAGGCCTAGTCCTATCGGAGACTAGCATCTTCGGGAAACCACCATCTTGCAGCAACAGGAGGGAGTAGAGTAGCATAAAGTAAAGTAGTAGTAGTGTTATCAACCTCGACCAGAGATCCTTTCTCGACTCCCTGCGAGAAAGAAATCCCAGAGCCATACTATCCAGTTATCATCACAATCCAGTTCTCATCACCATCCAATTCTCATCTCAAGTATCCAATCCAAGCTGTTGGGCCAGCTGGCTCGGGTGGGCCGAAACCTGAGTGAGGCAGAGGGCCTCTCTCTCTCCCCTCTACTTCTCCTTTTCTTTTCCTTTTGTTGTTTTTCCTTTTCTTTTCCAGCAGCTTTTGCATTTTCTTTTAGCCACAATTGACTTTGCAAAATTATGCCACCGCCAAAACAATTTCAAAGAATTAAAGTGCTTTGCCTCAAAAGGTTGGGAGGCTTTTGGAATAGTTGCCAATTTTATAAATTAAAAGGGCATTTAATTTATTGCTTAGGTCACTGGTTTAAGTAGTTTAGGCCACTTAAACCCTTTGCAAAAAAAAGCTGGTTCACCACCAATATTAGTTGTGAAATATTTGGCACATGATGAACATTTTTGTTTTCATGTTTGAGAAATTTTGAATTCCCCTGATAATTTGAATTTGAATTTGAATTTGATTTTTCATCAAGTGATAATTAGCTCAGTAAGCATGGTGACCTGGCACCATTAATAGGGGATTACTGTAGCATGACACTGAGGGTGTTACAAATCTCCTCCACTACAAGAAATCTCGTCCCGAGATTTAAGTGGGGAAGAAAAGAGTAACTCCGGGAGAACTGACCCTTATAGGGTTAATTATCTGGTGAACAAATTAGGGAATGAGGCGGAAGTATCTCTCAAGTTGAACTTAAATAAAACGTCGAGAGCAAAGTATGAGGGTACCATGAGAAGTTTTAACGGGCAGGCAATCATTCGATGCCTAATCAAAAGGTGAAAAGGGGTCCAGAGCAACAACAACAACAACAACAAAAATTATTGCGTCTGATACTAGAATAGATCACTAGGGAGGTGGCTCATGAATTACCTACGGAGCCAAGAGCGAGGAATATCTTTGTCAACATGGTGTAAGGAGAGTCAGGTTACGATCCTGTGGAATTGTGGGTTATGGGCCCACCATGTGGGTTAAAGGTAGGAAGCGTAGTGGCATCTTGCACGGTCATGATAGCAAGGCAGGTCGAGGATAGCACGTCATTATGTTGGCAACAAAGTTTGGTACCAAGGGCGAGGGACGAAGAGAACCATTTTCCCGCTCGTTAAGACGAGGCGGACCAATAGGCAAAGTTCTCATCCATCGGTGGCTACCGGAATGTCACCAACAATAGTAACATGGTTTCACTGACAAGGTTGTACATCGGGGTGTTTTATAAGCAGGGAATAATTCCTGCTTATATCATATAGATCACAAGAAGGTTAAATAAAACAATGGAAAGGAAATAAGTAGTTATTAGGATAATCAGACCAATGGAAAGGAAAGGTGTTTATACCCAAGTATTAGGGTATAACTTTCCCAAGGAAAGGCAGAGCATGATAGGGCTCCAAGTATTTAAAGCATTTAGACAAAGGGCAAGGAATTTATGAGGCTTATCCATACAATGTTGTTTGATAAATGATCAAGAACAGTTAGCATTGCGCTCCCAAATGTTCTTGTTGATTATCGAAGTACCACACACATGCTTCGGGATAGTGTTGACATGGTCATCAGGGAAATGTCAGACTTTGGATACACAAAGGATCCATCGGAAACAACTTAGAAAATAAGTCATATAATTTCAGCAAGGAAAAGATGAGGGTGTGGCCGACGGGCTCAGCAACAATCCATCGAGGGGGCAAGGATGGTATTTCTCATCATGAATTCGGTTGATATCCTAGAAAAGTTTGGAATGATGATGATGATCACGACACATTTGTCGAGAGGTTTCATGAAGATGTAATCGATCAATGACGACATTAAGCAAAAGAAATGATGAAGCGTAAGGTTAATTGAACCACGAGTAAGACACAAACTCGAAAGCAAGCTTGCTGTTCGTGGCAAAATTGTATGACGAGGAAGATCGACATAAGCTTAGCTCGTCGTCGAAAATGGTGCTCCGGAAAGGACCTGGTAGCATAGTTAAAATTTTAGCATGATAATGATATAACTGATCAAGCTAGGAATGATGCGATGGAGTATCATTCCAATGAGAATTCACAAGTGGTAGTGCAATGACACAATATACTTGAGATAACAAGGGGCAATACTTGAGGTAGATCAAAAATAGAGGTTAGACATATGAAATGATCTGCAGAAGACAAGTGTTTTAACTTGTCCGGGAAATGGAGTTAAGGAGAAACTATGGTGGAACCACGGTTACTTAATGATCAAACCACCGATACAAGATGGACTTATAACAAGGGGTAATCATTTTTACGAGTAGCTTCCACGATAAGTTCTACATCGGGTCTATGGGCATGAACACAAGGGTTCAAGGTCGACTCCCACTTCTTCAATGCATAACCTTTCATTCACTCCTCGTTTTTCAAAGAAAATGTAGTGCAGAGGATTTATCTGGTGAAGTACCAGAAGAGTAAGACTCGTGAGAACTCTCGGTTCACTCGGATTACGGAAGGCATAAGTTCAACCCATCGGGGCATTTTTTTTACGAATCTATACAACCATCAACCAAGCCAAAGATACGAGTTCGAAAGCAGAGTATCAAAGTCAAAGCAGATGATACAATATACCGAAGGTATTATGTATCAGGGAAATACTGATAAGATTTTGGATGTGAAGGACACTGTCGAAGAACAACCCAGCAATGGATCTGGCGATTCACGACAGAGTTGATGTGAGTATCGGTAATCAATCAGATGAAGAAGGGGATGCAAAGGCATCGTCTTATATAAACGTCTGAATGATTCGATGCTTGGGTACACATGAATTATGATTTCAAGACGAAGGATCAGAAGCAGAGGCTCTGATCAAAAGATGAGTAAGTTGAATAGACTTAGAGGTGCACCCGATCAAATCTTGATTGGGCAAGAACCAACTCATATTCGAAACAATACCTGAGCCGGAAAGAAAATTTCCAAGGATTAATTGATGATCGTGTGCATCCTCACACATGCTGAATCAACAGGATCAGAATGTTAATCCCAAAGGATTTTAACGGATATCGCTAGACAAATGGAATTAACCGAGAAAGCAAGTATGCAAGAATTCCAAGAGCAACAGGTTGTAGAGGATTTTGGAAGATCAAATAGTATTTCAAGAGTTTTGTGAATCACACGAACAATCGAGGATGAACCGATCCTCGGTGAGTGCGAGGAATTATTCAAGGGGGGTATTCATGGGGCAAAGAAGCGCAAGGCATTAAGCTCAAAGGATTCTCAAACAATAGAGAATTTCGGGGCATCTTGTAATATCGAAGCAACTAGGGATGAAGGTACAAGCGGCAAGGATGTTATTCAAGGGATTATCGGTGGTCGAAGGCGCAAGGCGGTTGGTACAGGATCTCGAGAAACATCGAGGAGTATCCACGTAATCTTCGGCGAAGCAGCGATCATCGATAATGTCGAGATCTCCGAGAGGAAGTGGGTACGAGAACCTAATGTCAGAGTTTAGTAAAATGGTTAACCCGAATAGAAGAGAGATCAGAGTCCCAGAGTATAGACGAGGAATAAAAGATCCTAATACCACCCAATGGCGACGTGGGCCCGTAAACCACACAACCAATGTTAGTAAAAGTTTTTCAGTGACTAGACTCAACTTCGGCCAAGGAGTTGGAAAGGGGGCTACCTACAGGCAGTCGGCTCTGATACCAACTTGTGACGCCCTCGATTCAACCGTACACTAATCATGCACGCAAATGTGTACGACCAAGATCAAGGACTCACGGGAAGATATCACAACACAACTCTAGACACAAATTAAAATAATACAAGCTTTATATTACAAGCCAGGGGCCTCGAGGGCTGGAATACATAAGCTCGAATACACAAGAGTCAGCGGAAGCAACAAGATCCGAGTACGAGACATGAGTTAGACAAGTTTGCCTTAAGAAGGCTAGCACAAAAGCAACATCGATCGAAAAGGCAAGGCCTCCTGCCTGGAGCCTCCTAACTACTCCTCGGTCATCGGCGGCCTCCACGTAGTAGTAAGCATCGGCGGTGGCATCCGCCCCTGGCTCCGTCATCCGGTTGCATCAACAGGAAACAAGAAGAAGGGGGAAAAGGGGAGCAAAGCAACCATGAGTACTCATCCAAAGTACTGCAAGCAAGGATCTACACTACATATGCAACATTATCAAGGAAGGCTATATATGTGGGGTGGGCTGCGAAATGCGGAATAGAGAGAAGGCCTAGTCCTATCGGAGACTAGCATCTTCGAAACCACCATCTTGCAAAGAACAGGAGGGAGTAGAGTAGCATAAAGTAAAGTAGTAGTAGTGTTATCAACCTCGACCAAAGATCCTTTCTCGACTCCTGCGAGAAAGAAATCCCGAGCCATACTATCCAGATTATCATCACAATCCAGTTCTCATCACCATCCAATTCTCATCTCAAGTATCCAGTTCTAGTTGTATCGATCGGGATACAACTCCAAGTGTCCGCTATCAGAGGACAGTGCTATCGATAGATGTTTTCTTCCTGCAGGTGCACCAACTTACCCACCACGCTTGCTTAACTCCGCGGACACACTTTCGTGGTCATGCCGGCCTCGCCAAACAATACGCCGCAACCCGACCTAGGCTTAATAGAGAGGCCGAGCGCCGGACTAAACCTATGCCCCAAGGGTCATGGGCCATCTCCCCGAACTCCTGCATGTTGCGATGCGGCCGGTGAGCAGACCTAGCTACCTCCTTCAACAAGGAGAGTGCCGACGCAGATCAACCCGGGCCGCTCGGCCTCTCGACGCCTATTAAGCTTGGCTGATGTATACGACGCAGAACGCCCATACTATGCCCACGTGATGGTTAGTGCTATCAGGCCAGAGGCCCCTCGGATCAAATATCCAAATCGTAGTGAATTAGGAATGCGCGGTAACAAGCAGAGACTCACGAAAGATGTGACCCCGTTGCCCCGTCTCGAGGACTTGCGGCAAGGGCTAGGAATGCTTGGCCACGCCTCGTAATTATCTCGCGGGCACCCTCCAAGTCAACCCGACTCCACATCACTCGCAATTAAGCTCGCGTGGGCACCCCTCAGGGTCGACCCGTCTTTAGTAACATGGCTCAGTGTAAAGTCATAGTAATCAAAGTAACGGTGTGTCTAAACATCAAGGGGAAAACCCGAGGAATCACCCCCGGTGAATTCCACTCGATGTAGTCATCAAGGTGAACGAAGAGGATTCACCGAGGTCCACACTTGAGGGGTTGCACGACAGACTCGTGATCGGAAGTGGTTAAAGAGGAAATCACCCTCGATGACCACATTAACGGATAGCTATACTATGAAGGAAATATGCCCTAGAGGCAATAATAAAGTTATTATTTATTTCCTTATATCATGATAAATGTTTATTATTCATGCTAGAATTGTATTAACCGGAAACATAATACATGTGTGAATACATAGACAAACAGAGTGTCACTAGTATGCCTCTATTTGACTAGCTTGTTAATCAAAGATGGTTATGTTTCCTAACCATGAACAAGGAGTTGTTATTTGATTAACAAGGTCACATCATTAGTTGAATGATCTGATTGACATGACCCATTCCGTTAGCTTAACACTTGATCGCTTAGTATGTTAATGCTTTCTTCATGACCCATACATGTTCCTATAACTATGAGATTATGCAACTCCGTTTACGGAGGAACACTTTGGTGCTACTAAACGTCACAACGAATCGGGTGATTATAAAGGAGTACTACAGGTGTCTCCAAAGGTACTTGTTGGGTTGGCGATTTGAGATTAGGTTTTGTCACTCCGATTGTCGGAGAGGTATCTCTAGGCCTTCTCGGTAATACACATCACTTAAGCCTTGCAAGCATTACAACTAATGAGTTAGTTGTGAGATGATGTATTACGGAACGAGTAAAGAGACTTACCGTAACGAGATTGAACTAGGTATTGGATACCGACGATCGAATCTCGGGTAAGTAACATACCGATGACAAAGGGAACAACGATGTCGTTATACGGTTTGACCGATAAAGATCTTCAGAGAATATGTAGGAACCAATATGGGCATCCAGGTTCCGCTATTGGTTATTGACCGAGAATGGTTCTAGGTCATGTCTACATAGTTCTCGAACCCGTAGGGTCCGCACGCTTAACGCTTCGATGACAGTTCATTATGAGTTTATAAGTATTGATGCATCAAGGTTGTTCGAGTCCGGATGTGATCACGGACATGACGAGGAGTCTCGAAATGGTCGAGACATAAAGATTGATATATTGGAAGCCTATGTTTGACTTGGAAGGGTTCCGAGTGAAAACAGAAGTTATTCTGGAACACGGGGTTACTGGAACCCCGGGGTATATGGGCCTTCATGGGCCATAGGAGAAAAGAGGAAGGGCCGGCCAAGGTGGGCTGCGCCCCTCCCCTTCCAGTCCGAATAGGACAGGAGAGGGGCGCGCCTTCCTCTTTTCCCTCCCCAATCCTAATCCAACTAGGAGAGGGGAGTCCTACTCGGTGGGAGTAGGACTCCTCCTTAATCGCCTCCCCTTGGGCCGCCACCTCCCCTTGCCTCCTTTATATACGGGGCAGGGGCACCCCATGACACACAAGTTGATCTACGGATCTTTCCTTAGCCGTGTGCGGTGCCCCTTCCACTATATTCCACTTGGTCATATCGTCATGAGCTTAGGAGAAGCCCTCGCCGGAGAAGTCATATCGTCATGAGCTTAGGCGAAGCCCTGCGTCGGTGGAGCATCAACATCGTCACCACGCCGTCGTCTCGACGGAACTCATCGCCGACACTTTGCTTTGGATCGGAGTCCGGGATCGCCATCGAGCTGAACGTGTGCGAGAACACGGAGGTGCCGTGACGCTCGGTGCTCGGATCGGTCGGATCGTGAAGACGTACGACTACATCAACCGCGTTGTTATAACGCTTCCGCTTTCGGTCTACGAGGGTACGTGGACGGACACTCTCCCCTCTCGTTGCTATGCCATCACCATGGTCTTGCGTGATCGTAGGAAATTTTTTGAAATTACTACGTTCCCCAACAAATGGCATCCGAGCCTGGTTTTATGCGTTGATGTCATGTGCACGAGTAGAACACAAGTGAGTTGTGGACGATACAAGTCATACTGCCTACCAGCATGTCATACTTTGGTTCAGCGGTATTGTGAGATGAAGCGGCCCGGACCGACATTACGCCAGACGCTTACGCGAGACTGGTTTCACCGCCCGAGCACTCGTTGCTTAAAGGTGACCGCGGGTGTCTGTCTCTCTCACTTTAGTTGAATCGAGTGTGGCTACGCCCGTCCTTGAGAAGGTTAAACGGAGTCTATTTGACAAAGTATCGCTGTGGTTTTGATGCGAGGTAAGAACGGTTCTTGCTCAGCCCGTAGCAGCCACGTAAAACTTGCAACAACAAAGTAGAGGACGCCTAACTTGTTTTTGCAGGGCATGTTATGATGTGATATGGTCAAGACGTGATGCTATATTTTATTGTATGAGATGATCATGTTTTGTAACCGAAGTTATCGGCAATCGGCAGGAGCCATATGGTTGTCGCTTATTGTATGAAATGCAACGCCATGTAATTGCTTTACTTTATCACTAAGGAGTAGCGATAGTCGAGAAGCAATAGTTGGCTAGACGACAACGATGCTACGATGGAGATCAAGGTGTCGCTACCGGTGACGATGGTGATCATGGCGGTGCTTGGCGATGGAGATCACAAGCACAAGATGATGATGACCATATCATATCACTTATATTGATTGCATGTGATGTTTATCCTTTATGCATCTTATCTTGCTTTGATTGACGGTAGCATTATAAGATGATCTCTCACTAAAATTATCAAGAAGTGTTCTCCCCGGTATGCACCGCTGCGAAAGTTCTTCGTCCGAGACACCACGTGATGATCGGTGTGATAGGCTCTACGCTCAAATACAACGGTGCAAAACAGTTGCGCACGCAGAATACTCAAAGTTAAACTTGACGAGCCTAGCATATAACAGGTATGGCCTCGGAACACGAGACCGAAGGTCGAGCGTGAATCATATAGTAGATATGATCAACATAGTGATGTTCACCATTGAAACTACTCCATCTCACGTGATGATCGAACATGGTTTAGTTGATTTGGATCACGTAATCACTTAGATGACTAGAGAGATGTCTGTCTAAGTGGGAGTTTTTAATATGATTAATTAAACTTAAATTTATCATGAACTTAGTACCGATAGTATTTTGCTTGTCTATGTTTATTGTAGATAGATGGCTCGTCTTTGTTGTTCCGTTGAATTTTAATGCGTTCCTTGAGAAAGCAAAGTTGAAAGATGATGGTAGCAATTACACGGACTGGGTCCAGAATTTGAGGATTATCCTCATTGCTGCACGTAAAAATTACGCCCCGAAGCACCGCTGGGTGACGACCTGCTGCAGATGCCGAGCCGTGGTTATGAACGTCCGCAAAGCAGAAGTGATGACTACTCTATAGTTCGATGTGCCATGCTTTACGGCTTAGAACCGGGTCTTCAACGACGTTTTGAACGTCATGGAGCATATGAGATGTTCCAGAGTTGAAGTTAATATTTCAAGCAAATGCCCGGATTGAGAGATATGAAGTCTCCAATAAGTTCTATAGCTGCAAGATGGAGGAGAATAGTTCATCGGTGAGCACATACTCAAAATGTCCAGGTATAACAATCACTTAATTCAGCTGGGAGTTAATCTTCCGGATGATAGTGTCATTGATGAATTCTCCAATCATCGCCACCAAGCTACAAGAGCTTCGTGATGAACTATAATATGCAAGGGATGACTAAGACAATTCCTCGAGCTCTTCGCGATGCTAAAAGCTGCGGAGGTAGAAATCAAGAAAGAGCATCAAGTGTTGATGATCAGCAAGACCACTAGTTTCAAGAAAAGGGCAAAGGAAGAAGAAGGAAACTTCAAAAGAACAGCAAGAAAGTTGCTGATCAAGAGAAGAAACCCAAGTCTGGACCTAAGCACGAAATCGAGTGTTTTACCGCAAGCGATCGACACGGAAGCGGAACTGCCCCAAGTATTTGGCGGATAAAAGGATGGCAAGGTGAACAAAGGTATATGTGATATACATGTTATTGATGTGTACCTTACTAATACTCGCAGAGTACTGGTATTTGATCTTGGTTCATTGCTAATATTTGCAACTCAAACAGAACTACGGATTGCGAAGATTGGCTAAGGACGAGGTGACGATCGCGCGTTGAAATGGTTCCAAAGTCGATGTGATCGCGGTCGGCACGCTACCTCTACATCTACCTTCGGATTAGTTTTAGACCTAAATAATTGTTATTTGGTGCGGCGTTGAGCATGAACATTATATCTGGATCTTGTTTAATGCGAGACGGTTATTCATTTAAATCGAGAATAATGGTTGTTCTATTTATATGAGTAATATCTTTTATGGTCATGCACCCTTGAAGAATGGTCTATTCTTGTTGAATCTCGACAGTAGTGATACACATATTCATAATGTTGAAGCCAAAAGATGCAGAGTTGATAATGATAGTGCAACTTATTTGTGGCCTTGCCGTTTAGGTCATATCGGTGTAAAACGCATGAAGAAACTCCATACCGATGGGCTTCGAATCACTTGATTATGAATCACTTGGTACTTGCGAACCGTGCCTCATGGGCAAGATGACCAAAACGCCGTTCTCCGGAACTATGGAGCGAGCAACTGATTTGTTGGAAATCATACATACCGATGTTTGTGGTCCAATGAATGTTGAGGCCTTGTGGCGGTATCGTTATTTTCTCACCTTCACAGATGATTTGAGCAGATATGGGTATATCTACTTAATGAAACACAAATCTGAAACATTTGAAAAGTTCAAAGAATTTCAGAGTGAAGTGGAAAATCATCGTAACAAGAAAATAAAGTTTCTACGATCTGATCATGGAGGAGAATATTTGAGTTACGAGTTTGGTTTACATTTGAAACAATGTGGAATAGTTTAGCAACTCACGCCACCCGAACACCACAGAGAAATGGTGTGTCCGAACGTCGTGAATCGTACTTTACTGGATATGGTGCGATCTATGATGTCTATTTCGATTTACCGCTATCGCTTTGGGGTTATGCTTTAGAGACGGCCGCATTCACGTTGAATAGGACACCGTCAAAATCCGCTGAGACGACGCCTTATGAACTGTGGTTTGGCAAGAAACCAAAGTTGTCGTTTCTTAAAGTTTGGGGCTGCGATGCTTATGTAAAGAAACTTCAACCGGATAAGCTCGAACCCAAATCGGAAAAATGTGTCTTCATAGGATACCCAAAGGAGATGTTGGGTACACCTTCTATCACAGATCCAAGGCAAGATTTTCGTTGCTAAATTCGGATCCTTTCTAGAGAAGGAGTTTCTCTCGAAAGAAGTGAGTGGGAGGAAAGTAGAACTTGATGAGATAATCAGATCGCTCCCTTATTGGAAAGTAGTTCATCACAAGAAATGGTTCTGTGACAACTACACCAATTAGTGAGGAAACTAATGATGATGATCATGAAGCTTCAAATCAAGTTACTCTTGAACCTCGTGAGGTCAACCAGAGTAAAATACGCACTGAGTGGTACGGTAATCCTATTCGAAGTCATGTTACTTGACCATGGCGAACCTACGAACTATGAAGAAGCGATGGTGAGCCCAGATTCGCAAAATGGCTGGAAGCCATGAGATCTGAGATGGGATCCATGTATGAGAACAAAGTATGGACTTTGGTTGACTTGCCCGATGATCGGCAAGCCATTGAAAATAAATGGATCTTTAAGAAGAAAGACGCCGATGGTAATGTAATCGTCTACAAAGCTCGACTTGTTGCGAAAGGTTTTCGACAAGTTCAAGGGGTTGACTACGATGAGACTTTCTCACCAGAAGCGATGCTTAAGTCTGTCCGAATCATGTTAGCAATTGCGCATTTTATGATTATGAAATTTGGCAAATGGATGTAAAACTGCATTCTTGAATGGATTTCTAGAAGAAGAGTTGTATATGATGCAACCAGAAGGTTTTGTCGATCCAAAAGGTGCTAACAAAGTGTGCAAGCTCCAATGATCAATTTATGGTCAGTGCAAGCCTCTCGGAGTTGGAATAAACGCTTTGATAGTGTGATCAAAGCATATGGGTTTGTACAAACTTTTGGAGAAGCTTGATTTACAAGAAAGTGAGTGGGAGCTCAGAGCATTTCTAATATTATATGTGGACGATATATTATTGATTGGAAATGATATAGAATTTCTGGATAGCATAAAAGGATACTTGAATAAAAGTTTTTCAATGAAAGACCTCGGTGAAGCTGCTTACATATTGGGCATCAAGATCTATAGAGATAGATCAAGACGCTTAATTGGACTTTCACAAAGCACATACCTTGATAAAGTTTTGAAAAAGTTCCAAATGGATCAGCAAAGAAAGGTTTTTACCAGACACAAGGTGTAAGATTGAGTCGACTCAATGCCCGACCACAGCAGAAGATAGAGAGAAAATGAAAGATGTTCCTATGCTTCAGCCATAGGCTCTATCATGTATGCAATGCTGTGTACGGACACTGACGATGCTTAGCTGTAAGCTTGGCAGAAGGTACCAAAGTAATCCAGAGTGGATCATTGGACAGCGGTCAAGAACATCTGAAATACCGAAAAGGACTAAGGATATGTTTCTCGATATGGAGGTGACAAAGAGCTAGTCATAAATGGTTACGCCGATGTAAGCTTTGACATCGATCCGGACGATTCTAAATCGCAAACCGGATACGTGTTTTTATTAAACGGTGGAGTGTCGGTTGGTGCAGTTCTAAACAAAGCGCCGTGGCGGGATCTACATGGGAAGCGGAGTACATAGCTGCTTGAAGCAGCAAATGAAGGAGTCGGATGAAAGAGTTCATTTCCGATCTAGGTGTCATACCTAGTGCATCGGGACCGATGAAGATCTTCGTGACAATCTTGGTGCAATTGCCTTGGCAAAGGAATCCAGATTTCACAAGAGGACCAAGCACATCAAGAGACGCTTCAATTCCATTCGGGACCAAGTCCAAGTGGGAGACATAGAGATTTGCAAAATACATACGGATCTGAATGTTGCAGACCCGTTGACTAAGCCTCTTCCACGAGCAAAACATGATCAGCACCAAGACTCCATAGGTGTTAGGATCATTACTTTGTTATCTAGATTATTGACTCTAGTGCAAGTGGGAGACTGAAGGAAATATGCCCTAGAGGCAATAATAAAGTTATTATTTATTTCCTTATATCATGATAAATGTTTATTATTCATGCTAGAATTGTATTAACCGGAAACATAATACATGTGTGAATACATAGACAAACAGAGTGTCACTAGTATGCCTCTACTTGACTAGCTTGTTAATCAAAGATGGTTATGTTTCCTAACCATGAACAAGGAGTTGTTATTTGATTAACAAGGTCACATCATTAGTTGAATGATCTGATTGACATGACCCATTCCGTTAGCTTAACACTTGATCGCTTAGTATGTTAATGCTTTCTTCATGACCCATACATGTTCCTATAACTATGAGATTATGCAACTCCTGTTTACGGAGGAACACTTTGGTGCTACCAAACGTCACAACGAATCGGGTGATTATAAAGGAGTACTACTGGTGTCTCCAAAGGTACTTGTTGGGTTGGCGATTTGAGATTAGGTTTTGTCACTCCGATTGCTGGAGAGGTATCTCTAGGCCTTCTCGGTAATACACATCACTTAAGCCTTGCAAGCATTACAACTAATGAGTTAGTTGTGAGATGATGTATTACGGAACGAGTAAAGAGACTTAACGGAACGAGATTGAACTAGGTATTGGATACCGACGATCGAATCTCGGGTAAGTAACATACCGATGACAAAGGGAACAACGATGTCGTTATGCGGTTTGACCGATAAAGATCTTCGTAGAATATGTAGGAACCAATATGGGCATCCAGGTTCCGCTATTGGTTATTGACCGAGAATGGTTCTAGGTCATGTCTACATAGTTCTCGAACCCGTAGGGTCCGCACGCTAACGCTTCGATGACAGTTCATTATGAGTTTATAAGTATTGATGCACGAAGGTTGTTCGAGTCCGGATGTGATCACGGACATGACGAGGAGTCTCGAAATGGTCGAGACATAAAGATTGATATATTGGAAGCCTATGTTTGACTTCGTTAGGGTTCCGAGTGAAAACAGAAGTTCTGGAACACCGGGGTTACCGGAACCCCCCGGGGGGTATATGGGCCTTCATGGGCCATAGGAGAAAAGAGGAAGGGCCGGCCAAGGTGGGCTGCGCGCCCCCCTCCCCCTTCCAGTCCGAATAGGACAAGGAGAGGGGCGCGCCTTCCCTCTTTTCCCTCCCCAATCCTAATCCAACTAGGAGAGGGGAGTCCTACTCGGTGGGAGTAGGACTCCTCCTTGCGCGCCCCCCTTGGGCCGCCACCTCCCCTTGCCTCCTTTATATACGAGGCGGGGGCACCCCATGACACACAAGTTGATCTACGGATCTTTCCTTAGCTGTGTGCGGTGCCCCTTCCACTATATTCCACTTGGTCATATCGTCACGAGCTTAGGAGAAGCCCTCACCGGAGAAGTCATATCGTCATGAGCTTAGGCGAAGCCTGCGTCGGTGGAGCATCAACATCGTCACCACGCCGTCGTCTCGTGGAACTCATCCCGACACTTTGCCGGATCGAGTCCGGGATCGCCATCGAGTGAACGGTGCGTAACACGGAGGTGCCGTGACGCTCGGTGCTCGGATCGGTCGGATCGTGAAGACGCACGACTACATCAACCACGTTGTTATAACGCTTCGCTTTCGGTCTCACGAGGGTACGTGGACGGACACTCTCCCTCTCGTTGCTATGCCATCACCATGGTCTTGCGTGATCGTAGGAAATTTTTGAAATTACTACGTTCCCCAACAACTTCTGTGGTTAATATCGAAGTCTTTGTAGAGGTTTCACCCTCGGACTCGATAGTAACCCAAAGAGTGTCGAGCAACTAAGGGAAGTGATGTGCGGTGTTGGGGCCTGGTCTTGATCCGTTGATCGGGTCTTCGATAATCGGTAGGGGTCAGTCAAGTGGGGGTCAGCGATGAGTCTCTAACCAACCTATACTAAGCAGTTTAGGATAAACAGTAGGTAACAATAGCGAGTTACAATAAACAAAGCTATGCGGCGAATAGGAGCAAACAATAACGAAGAGCAGAACCTAATGCAAGCATGAGAGAATGGAATGGGCGATATCGGGATGATCAAAGGGGGCTTGCTGGTTGCTCGCAAGGAGGGGTCATCGTCGGCGTAGTCGATCACGAAGCGACATCGGTCTCGGGGTCACCAAGAGAAGAGAGGGGAGAAACAGTAAATACATAGCAAGCAAGTACATAACAGGACCATAGGCGAGCTAGGCGTGTTCTACCGCTGGGCTACACGATCGGCGAAGGGGAAGTCAACCGAATGTATTCTTGCCCGGATTTAATGTCGCATGTGATGACCGGAGGGGGAATGTTCCATGTTTAGCATGCTACAGGCACGTGACAGATGAACGGACTGCATATTCGGATTCGTTGGATTTTTCTGAGCAACTTTCATATAGAAAACATTTTCATCCGAGTTACGGTTTATTTTCTATGATTATTCAAAGATTAGAGCATTTTCAGAAACTATTTAAAAATTACAGAAAAGGAATATTGCATCAGCATGACGTCATAGTGACATCAACAGCCAACAGGACGGCTGACCGGTCAAAACTGACATGGGGGACCCACCTGTCATAGACAGTGGGTTAAACAGGGTTTAAACTAATCTAAATTTAGTTAGTAAAACTACTGGGCCCACCTGTCAGTGTCTAATTAACTAAACTAATTAGTTTTAATTATTAAAATGTTTTAATTAGAGGATTAAGCGGTGGGACCCGCATGTCAGTGGCTGGGGCCTGCCCAGTCAGCACGGTTGACCCGGTCAACGTGGTTAGCTGTGGTCCAGGGACCCACGGGCAGCGACCTGGGGTGGACCCCACGCGGCGCCAGCTCAGTGGAGCCGCCGGAGTTGCTCCGATGAGCCTCCCGCGGTGGCGCTCTCGTCGGAGGCGATCGGAAATCGCGTACGGGGCACCAAATCGTGCGTCGCAGCTTGCGTTAGAACGAGGAGAGCGCACCGCGTCCATCTATGGCGTCGGAACACGCAGGTGGAAGCCGAAAACACGCCGGCGTTGAGCAGTGGCGGCCACGAGCTTCGGGCGTGTGACGGGGAAGGCGAAGCAGCGTGCTACGGAGCGAAAGGAAAGGCTGGGGAGGATCCCCGTGGTGCGGCGAGTCCAACGGGCTTGAGCCCGTGACCAAAAGGTCACCGGAGCCTCGCCGGCGGCGAGCTCCGCGGCGATGCATTCGGGCGCTCATCGGGGACAGCGCCAGGAGGCACGGGAGGGAGTGTGCGTGTGCGCGTTGGGTTCCTGGAAGCACCAGGAACTCGATGCCGTGCTCAGGCGAGCACGACAGAGAGCGTGGCCACGGGGGCGAGGTGAACTGCGGCGGTGGGCTCATGGGCGAGACGTCGAGCTTGCTACGTCGTACAAGGGGATTAACGAGGAGGAGCAGGAGACGGAGAAGCTCACCGCGCGGCTCACACGTAGGCCCTTGACGGCTTAGGAGCAGCAGGGGTGTTGGTGGAGCAACAGTGACGTCGCGGTGGCCGGAGATGGGGACCAGGACGAACGGCGGTTGCGGTGCCTCCCCGCTCCAGCTGAGGCCACCAGTTGACGTAGTCGACCCTGGCGGAGCTCACCGACAGGGTCAGCGGACGCGGGGCCGCCGGTGGCCGCGACAATGACGGAGGGCGACGGCGACTGCGCTCGGGCCGCGGATCTGGAGGAGAGGAGGGGCGGAGCGAGCGCGTGGGCGAGAGAGAGAGAGAGAGTGGGGGGGCAAGTGGGCGAGTGGGAGGCGAGGGGGCCGAGGCGTCGGGGCAGCCTTATCCTTTCCCGACGACGGCGAGGTGGGCCAGCTGGCTCGGGTGGGCCGAAACCTGAGTGAGGCAGAGGGCCTCTCTCTATCCCCTCTACTTCTCCTTTTCTTTTCCTTTTGTTGTTTTTCCTTTTCTTTTCCAGCAGCTTTTGCATTTTCTTTTAGCCACAATTGACTTTGCAAAATTATGCCATTGGCCAAAACAATTTCAAAGAATTAAAGTGCACTGCCTCAAAAAGGTTGGGAGGCTTTTGGAATAGTTGCCAATTTTATAAATTAAAAAGGGCATTTAATTTATTGCTTAGGTCACTGTTTTAAGTGGTTTAGGCCACTTAAACCCTTTGCAAAAAAAAGCTGGTTCACCACCAATATTAGTTGTGAAATATTTGGCACATGATGAACATTTTTGTTCTCATGTTTGAGAAATTTTGAATTCCCCTCATAATTTGAATTTGAATTTGAATTTGATGTTTCATCAAGTGATAATTAGCTAAGTAAGCATGGTGACCTGGCACCATTAATAGGGGATTACTGTAGCATGACACTGAGGGTGTTACACCACATAGCGACTAGATAATCTTGTAATATCAATACTATATGGTATTACTCATGTACACACATTTATATGATTGTGAGGTGCACAAAGCAGATCACTCCCCCCCAATGGGATATTTCATTAATCTCTCACAAGAGCCAACTAAGATACAAACAAGATGCACAAAGGCTCAACAAACGACACACATGTACATGAAGTGCAAACCAACATACACATACTTGATTACTCAAGATAAGAAATTTGGAAACACAACATATACAAACACATGCAAGGAACAAAACCAAAACATGCAAAGGGGCAAGTAACTTTCAATGTAATCAATTTAAGTACAAGTTATCGGAAGGAGGCAGATTGGATATAGTATAGAAACTGATAACCCAATTGACTTGGCTTGAGACAATAAGAATGATGAAGTCCCCTTAATTGTTCATAATGTAGACAAGTCTCCAATGCCCTTCAACAACACCTATTGATCAAGTTTGAGCTTGTTGGTCCCCAACCAAGTTGGGTCCTAAGAGGTTAGTCACAATAGGCTTGGCTACCCAAATGGTTCTTTTCTTGACACCACTTTGAGTACCAACAAATTTGGCAAACACATTGCCAACCTTATCCTTCCCGAGAGAATAGATATCATCAATTAGAATAGAGTTGGATAGGGTACCATTCGTGCATGAAGAAGCAAAGTGACCTTTTTCACGACATAGGTAGCAATGTCGACTCTTCACTTTCTTCTCACTTGATTTCTCAACTTGAGAAGCATTAGCTTGAGTTTTCTTGGGAAGATGCCTTTCTTCAACTTGAGGTTGAGCATGAGAATGAACTTGTGGCTGCTTCCCTTGTTGCTTGTCACTAATGGTCTTCTTCTTCAAAGGGAAATACCTAACATGATGCCCTTCAATTTTGCACGTGAAGCAAATGATCTTGGACGAATTCTTGACTTATTTTTGGCCCTTCTTCTTGTTGCTCTTGGACTTCTTCTTCTTCTTATTGGAGTTGAATCCAAGTCCACCTTTGTCATTGTGGGATTTTTGCACACTCAAGATATTGTTGAGTGTGGCCTTCCCTTCATGACACTTCTCCAAGTCTTTCTTCAAATATGTGACTTGGGCCTTGAGCTCTTTGATTTCCTCTACATGGTTAGTCTCAACACAAGCACTAGAGGAAGTATAAGCTTCATAGTTAGAGCAACAAGGCAAGGAAAGCAATTCATCACAAGATGTACCAGTGTTATGCATGGATGAATCACAAGGACTAACATAAGGCAATATAGCATTTTGACTAAAAGTAGTGCTAGTATCCACATGAGGCTCACTAGATGTTACCTTAGCAATCATGGACTCATGAGCTATCTTTAGCACATTATGGGATACTAGAAGATCATCATGAGAGCTTGAGAGCTTTCCATGGCTTTCTTCCAATTTCCCATAATTGCTAGATAGCAACTCAAGTTGAGCCCGAAGCTCAACGTTCTCCTTCAAAATGGATGCTTCACAAGTAATAGAGTTAGTAGCACAAGCATCATCAATAATAGCAAGAGGAGAAGGAAACTTGGCAATCTCTTTAGAATATGAAGCTTTAAGTTGAGCATGAGACTCAGTGAGTTTGATGAGCTCACTCTTAATGACCCTTTGAGCCATTTTCGAGGTGCCCAAAGTCCTCAAGGAGTTTAGCATGCGCAACTTCAAGCTTATGATTTTTAATTTCAAACACATTGGCCACCTCAAGAGCTCTATCATGAGATTCCTTCACTCTAGATAATTCTAGAGCAAAAGTCTCCTCAAGAGATTCCTTGGTGGTTTGTTCAAGTTCGAGAGCTTGGGAGAGGTCCGCAATCTCATTAGCATAATCACGCTCATGACCTTCCATTTTATCAATGGTGACCTCATGCTCCTCAAGACGAGATTCCAACTCATCAATATATTTCTTGCCCTCAATAGAAATAGACATGATTTCCGTGAAGTTGGAACAAGCAATTTTATTCTTAAGAAGAGCTTTAAAAATCATTCCCCTTAATTTTTAAGGAGGCAACATTATCATTCTCTTCATCATAATCAACATCGTCATCATTCTTGCCCTCATCAATATCATCACAAGATATATTGGGATTCAAAGTGGGAGATACCTTTGAAGCCCTGGCCATAAGGCAAACTGCAATAGATGATGATGTAGGATCCCTTGAAGCACCATTCAAGACCACATCTTGTTCCATGGGGTGTTGGGTTTCCTGTACATTGTTAGCACAAAAATTCGAGGAAACATATCCATTTTTATCATGGCAACAAGACATAGTAAGCATATCATCATGAGATTTAGTCAAGCAATTTCTACATGATATGCAAGGTCTATCAACACAAGCATGTGAAACATTTGGAGTGCTCGAAGTGCTAAAGTCCAAAGATGAAGTATTGTGATAAGAAAGCGATGAAGGATTGTCAACAATAAGCCCACTATCATCATTGCAATGTACACCACTACTCACCATGTCATTACCTTGTGGCAAACCACATGTAGGTGAAGTAGAAGAAGTTGAGAACACAACACAGCGGAGGTGGAGGGAGAACAATCATCCCCACAGAACTTGGACACGCCATATTTATCTTGAAGCTTTGTCCACAACTCATGAGCATCCCGGAACGGCATGAGTTGAAATATAACTACATTACTCAAAGCATCGAAAAGCACATTAGAAGCTTGAGCATTGAGATAAGAGTTTTTCTCATCCTCTAAAGATATCTTTGGGGATCCTTTGGAGGAGAAGAACCCATATTTACAATTCGCACTAAATTTGGGTCCATGACCCTAAAGAGATTAAGCATGCGAATTGCCCAAACATCAAAATTTGTGCCATCGAAACTAAGAGTGTAAGAGAATCCTAATCCCCTAGTCGACATCTTTACTCTCTAGGCGGTTAAGCCTAAACACGAGAGACGAGGCTCTGATACCAATTGAAAGATCGAGGATGACACCTAGAGGGGGGGTGAATAAGCGCTTTAAAATAATTACGGTTTAGGCTTGAACAAATGCGGAATAAACCTAGCGGTTAATTTGTCAAGCACAAAACCTACAACAACTAGGCTCACCTATATGCACCAACAACTTATGCTAAGCAAGATAAACAACTAGGTGATAGCAAGATATATGACAAGAAACAATATGGCTATCACAAAGTAAAGTGCATAAGTAAAGGGCTCGGGTAAGAGATAACCGAGGCACACGGAGACGACGATGTATCCCTAAGTTCACACCCATGCGAATGCTAATCTCCATTTCGAGCGGTGTGGAGGCACAATGCACCCCAAGAAGCCACTAGGGCCACCGTAATCTCCTCACGCCCTCGCACAATGCAAGATGCCGTGATTCCACTATGGGACCCTTGAGGGCGGTCACCGAACCCGTACAAATGGCAACCCTTGGGGGTGGTCACCAAACCCGTACACTTTGGCAACCCTTGGGGGCAGTCACCGGAACCCGTCAAATTGCTCGGGTTGATCTCCACAACCTAATTGGAGACCCCGATGCTTTCCCGTAGCTTTACACCACAATGATTGAGCTCCTAACACCACAAACTGTCTAGGGCGCCCAAGCACCCAAGAGTAATAAGCTTCTCAACCTGTAACTTCCACGTATCACCATGGAGAACTCAAACCGATGCACCAAATGCAATGGCAAGGGCACACGGAGTGCCCAAGTCCTTCTCTCTCAAATCCCACCGAAGCAACTAATGCTAGGGAGGAAAATGAGATGAAGAACAAGAAGGAGAACACCAAGAACTCCAAGATCTAGACCCAAGGGGTTCCCCTCACATAGAGGAGAAAGTGATTGGTGGAAATGTGGATCTAGATCTCCTCTTTCTTTTCCCTCAAAAACTAGCAAGAATCCATGGAGGTATTGAGAGATAGCAAGCTCGAAGAAGGTCAACAATGGGGGAAGAACACGAGCTCAAAGGATAAGGTTCATTGGGGAAGAAGACCCCCTTTTATAGGTGGGAAAAATCCAACCGTTATACTCACAGCCCGCACAGAGCGGTACTACCACTCGTCCTCACGGTACTACCGCTAGGGGTAGCGGTACTACCTCAAAGGGTAGCGGTACTACTGCTTGCGAGCGGTACTAAAAAAAATACATCCATGCCTACCACCGCTGGACTTGTGACGAGTTTTTGGTCCGGAGCGGAAGTAGCCACAGAAGTAGCCACGGTAGTACCGCTCCCAAGAGCGGTAGTTAAAAATTACATCCCCTCTAAGCGGTAGTACCGCTCCCACGAGCGGCAGTACCGCTGCAGCTTTTATAAGGACACTAAAACTGACACAACTTCTGCAAACGGACTCTGAATTCAACGAAACCAAGTTTGTTGGAAAGCTAGCGACAAGGAATAACACAATCTTGATAGAAATAACAATAAGAAGCAAATTAGAAAAGGCCCATAAGAAAATGGTGAGAACCCTTCCTCGAATAAGATCGGTAAAACCTCCAACACCGAAAAAGCAATAGAAGAAGCATGTGAACTCTGTTTTCGATGAACTCGAGCTTGTCAAGAAGATGACCATAAGCTCCAAACATCACTAGGAGAAAACCAAGCAAGAACCAAGAAAGATGATGCAAGCATGCAATGGTTTGAGCTCTCTATGAACGATACGATCAAGCTACTCACTTGAGATCCCTCCTTGATAGTATGACAATCGATCCTATAACCTGGTCTCCAAATTACCACCATGAGACCGGTAAAATATAGAACCTATCAAGGCCAAAACTTTGCCTTGCACATGGTCCACTTGAGCTAGATGATGACGATCTTGACTCTCTCAAGTTGGACCACCTTTCTTGATTGCGTAGGCTCGATGAATACTAGATGTTTGCTCCCCCATACTCTACTATGGGTGAGCCGCTCTTTGGCACATTATCTCAAATCCATTGACACCACAATGGACAGCAAGCTTCAAGGATGATCTCTTTGTGATGCTCCACTTGAACTTGCACAATGTAACCTAACCCGACAAAGAACTCTCATGAATACCATGGGTTAGTGCACAAAGCGTAATGGTCAATGCTTACTATACCATGGGATCACTTGATCCCTCGGTACATCTTGTACTCTTTGTGTGTTGATCAACTTGATTCACTCTTGACTCAGTCTTGATCAACCTTGAATCTTTCCAACTCTCTTCATTTGGATGATGTCTTGAAGGTAGACATGAATGATCACACACTCTTCTTCTTCAAGACATGCTTGCAATAAGTTCAACTCTCACATGACCAATCTTTGGATAATTCCTTAATAGCACCTTGGTCAACACATAAACTCCTTGAAACCAACACATGGACTTCAAGAAAAGCCTATGGACAAATCCTTGAAGTATAACTCAATGCAACCATTAGTCCATAGAGAATGTCATCAATTACCAAAACCACACATGGGGGCACCGCATGTCCTTTCAAAGATGATCTTTTTAGTTCCCCTACTTTGAATGATCAAACTTGCTATGATGGTTGCATGCCTCCTATCTATGATGAGAACAAAGTTGCTACTTATGATGATTATTGTGATGATACTTATGTTATAAAAAGTAGTGATAATTATTGTCATAATTTTGAATATCCTTTTACTGAACATTATTCTCTTGATGTGGGAACAATTTTTATTTTTCAAGTCTCATATGATACTCCCACTATTGTGAATGAGAATAAAATTGCTTATGTGGAGAGTAATAAATTTTTTATGCTTGTGGATCATGAAAAAAATGCTTTGTGTAATGGTTATATTGATGAATCTAATCATGATGCTACTGAAAATTATTATGAGAGAGGAACTTATTACTCATGATGCTCTCTTTATATTTCAATTCTTATCTTTTATGCGAGCATCATTGAAATCATCATGCCTAGCTAAAAGGCATTAAAGAAAAGCACTTGTTGGGAGACAACCCAACACTTTTACCTACTGTTTTTTGTCTTAACATGATTAATCTACTATAGTAATCATGTTTTATTGCTTCTGTTTCAATAAGTGCCAAGTAAAGCCTTTGGGATCATGTTGGGTGATAGTTGAGTTGAGCCTGCCGAAAAACAGAAACTTTTGTGATCACGAAAATAAGTCCCATTTTTAACAGAAGAGTTCTTTTGAGTTGACTATTTTTGCAGAAGTTTAAAATACAAATTGCTCACGTGGTACTAATTTTTTCATAATTTTTGGAGTAGCATAAGTATGGTAGTTATCCAGATCATTAGAGACTGTTCTGTTTTTGACAGATTCTGTTTTCTAATGCATAGTTTGCTTGTTTTCTAGTTTCTATGGCTTATATTGCTCAATATAAATTGTAGAAATGATATTATAAAGTATGAATTGTGTGGAAACAATTATGAATCTTTTCTTTGACAGTACCAAAGTGAAATGGCTTGCTCTTTATCATACTAACATATCTCACGAAGTTTTGTTATGTTTTGTGTGATTGAAGTTTTCATGTTTTGGGCGAGATATCGATATGAGGGGAATAAGGAGTGAAAAGAACCTAAGCTTGGGGATGCCCAAGGCACCCGAAAGTAAATATTCAAGGAAGATCCAAGCAACTAAGCTTGGGGATGCCCTGGAAGGCATCCCCTCTTTCGTCTCCAACACTATCGGTAACCTCACTTGGAGCTATGTTTTCATTTGTCACATGATATGTGTTTTGCTTGGAGCGTCATTTTATTTTATTTCTATTTGATTGATGTTATTTATAATAATGTTTTGCATCTTTTATTTCAATAAAAGTGGCATTGATAGCCTTTGCCATGCTTATCTTGCAAGTATACATGTTGCTGTTTGAAAACAGAAAGTTTATCGATGTTGCAGAAATTCCCGAGGAAAGTCAGAATGTGATAAAATGTTGAAACTTTTTGAATAATAAGCTCTGATAAATTTTCTATATGGTAGAATATAATAACGTTTGGAGTTGAATAAGTATTGATACTCTTGCATTCTTTACAGACTGTACTGTTTTGGCAGATTGCTGTTATGTTTGCATTGTTTGCATATGTTTGCTTGTTTAATGATTCTATTTGAGGATAGGAGTACTAAAATGCATAGGAATTTAGTATGCAATGTTGAATAATAATTTTAGTGATTTTCTACAGTAGAGAATGATAAGGTTTTTGCATTGGTTTATACTAACTTATCTGACGAGTTCTTGCTGAGTCTTGTGTGGATGAAACTTTTGAGATTTAGGAAAACCGTGATATGAGAAGAATTAAGGAGACACAAAAGCTACATCTTGGGGATGCCCAAGGCATCCCAAGATAATAATTCAAGAAGTCTCAAGCATCTAAGCTTGGGGATGCCCCGGTAGGCATCCCACCTTTCTTCTTCAACAATTATCGGTTAACATCGGTTGAGCCTAAGTTTTTGCTTCTTCACATGATGTGTGCTATCCTTGGAATGTCATCTTATTTTGTTTTGCTTTCTGTTTTAATAAATTACTTAGATCTGAAAGTTTTTGAATAAGAGAGAGTCCTCACATAGCTATCTATTTACTTAACTACTCGCATGATCTTCACTTATATCTTTTTGGGGTAGTTTGTCATTTACTCTTGTGCTTCACTTATATCCTATGAGTAAATTGTTGAATAAATTGAATGTCATGAAGTTGAAATCCTATCATGCCTAGTGGTAGCTTCACATTGGGTTTAGAAAGTGAAATCTTTTGAGGCTTGACAATCACAATATTGGTCATACAAGCAATTCACGAATAATTAGTATAAGGAAGAGAACTTTCACATGCAAATACACTATCATGGAAATCTTTTGTGATTGTGAGCCCCTATCAAAATATTATATGCAAAAATTGGTGACGCTGGACAAGGAAGAGAACGTAATGGTTTATGTTTATTCATATTCACATAGAAGTCATATTGTCATAGTGAAAGCACAAGTGCTCCCTGGTTGATTTTGGTAATTAATGTCAACATATCTCTTGTTGGACTAATATTTCTACCTAGTATGTTTCAGATAAGTTCAACAATGGATTGGCATGGACTAGAGGATGTGGAACCCCTTCAAAATGCTAAGGACAAAGGATTGGCTCAAGCTCCAAGCCCAGGACTCTACATTTTCTATTTTAGTGGTCCAAGATCACATTGAGTCCATAGTAAAGCCAATACTACTAAGAGGGGATGAGGTGTTGCTTCATGGCTTGCTTGCTCAAAGTGCTTAGTGATATGCTCCAAAGTCCTCAACCACGTTCTCACATCCACATATGTCCCAAACCAAAAAGTCAAACTCGGCCCCACCGATTCTTTCTATCCGGCGCCACCGAGTTCAACTGACATAGCCACTACTAGAAACCCTAATCAATTCGGTCTCACCGACGGGATCTCGGTCTCACCGAGATGGGCTTGCCGACTCTCTGTTGCCTATTGCAATAATTTTGGTCCCACCGAGATATGCAATCGGCCCCACCGAGTTTGCTTGGCCAACTCTTTATTTCGGTTATTACCCAAATCGGTCCCACCGAGTTTGAGTAATCGGTTAAACCGAGATGAGGATTTACCCTAACCCTAGCACATCTGTTCCACCGAGTTGATCCATTCGGTCCCACCGGGATGCCTAATGGTCACATTATGAACCAAGTCGGTCTGACCGAGTTCTTTGAATCGGTCCCATCGAGTTTGGTGATTTGTGTGTAACGGTTAGATTTTCTCTGGAGGCTATATATAACCCTCCACCCACTCTTCATTCGCGAAGAGAGCCATCAGAACATGCATACACTTCCAACACATATTTTCTGAGGGAGAACCACCTACACTTGTGTTGAGGTCAAGATATTCCAGTCCAACCACATAAATC
Source organism: Aegilops longissima (assembly GCA_021605205.1). Classification (NCBI taxonomy): domain Eukaryota; kingdom Viridiplantae; phylum Streptophyta; class Magnoliopsida; order Poales; family Poaceae; genus Aegilops; species Aegilops longissima. The sequence goes on along the minus strand of CM038680.1, from coordinate 626,504,577 downwards.
TTGATCTCTAGCCTTCCCCAAGTTTCTTTCTACTCAAATCATCTTTCCACCAAATCCAATCCTATGAGAGAGAGTTGAGTGTTGGGGATACTATCATTTGAAGCACAAGAGCAAGGAGTTCATCATCAACACACCATTTGTTACTTCTTGAAGAGTTGTGTCTCCTAGACTGGCTAGGTGTCACTTGGGAGCCTCCGTCAAGATTGTGGAGTTGAACCAAGGAGTTTGTAAGGGCAAGGAGATCGCCTACTTTGTGAAGATCTACCCTAGTGAGGCAAGTCCTTCGTGGGTGACGGCCATGGTGGGATAGACAAGGTTGCTTCTTCGTGGACCCTTCGTGGGTGGAGCCCTCCGTGGACTCACGCAACCGTTACCCTTCGTGGGTTGAAGTCTCCATCAACATGGATGTACGATAGCACCACCTATCGGAACCACGGATAAAAAATCTCCGTGTCTCCAAATTGCGTTTGCACACTCCAATCTCTTCTCTTTACATTCTTGCAACTTGCATGCTTTACTTTCCGCTGCTCATATACTCTTGGCATGCTTGCTTGATATGTATTGTGAGTGTTTAAACTTGTGCTAAAACTCCACATCAACCTAAAGAATTAAAAACTGCAACTTTTCTTGATTAGAGTCTATTCACCCCCCTCTAGACACCTCTTCTCGATCATTTCAATTGGTATCAGAGCTTTGGTCTCCATTGCTTTGGCTTAAACGCCTTTGGAGGAAGATGGATGTGTCTACATTAGGGAGTCTTAGACATAGAGTGCCTATTCTTGATGGAGAGTTTTTCTATGAGTGGAAAAATGAAATGCTTGAGATTGTCAATGAATATCATTTGAACAAGTACATTATTAGTCCTTGTGCACCTCATATTGATCCCTTGCATCCTATACCCGAAGAGGATCTTGACATGATTCACAATCTTAGAACTATCAATCTTATCATGAGAGGATTGCCCAAAAATTTGATTGCTAGTTTACCTACTCTTGATTGTGCCTATACTATATGGAAATTTCTTGAGGAACGATTTCCAAATTATTCGTTGAAAAATTTAGACGAAATCCTTCATAAGTCTATTGCCTTGAGTAAGATGAATTCTAGTGATCCTAGCTTTGGTGACTGTCTATTTGAGCTTACCAATCTCATGCGTGCCAAAGGAGATGTTGGAATCATTAGCAACATCATTTCCGAAGCTATTAGAATTCATAAAGATAACCGTAGTAATGATCATTTATCTAATGAATTACCCTCTCTAGGGGTTGATCAATCACAAGATGATGTTGAACATGGATACTATGATGAGGATGATGATAGTGACTATGATCTTGATGATGCAATGAGACACTTTGGTCTTATGGCAAATCTTCGCGGCTACATGGCCGGAGGAAAGGAATGGGTCCTTGATAGTGGATGTACTGATCATATGACCGGAGACAAAGATATGTTCCGTGAGCTTGCTGAAAACGACGACCCTCGAAAGTATGTCACCTTTGGTGATAACTCAAAGGGTAAGGTGGTTGGCCTCGGTAAGGTGGCCATCTCACATGATAGCTCAATACAAAATGTCATGCTCATTGAATCTCTTGGGTACAATTTACTTTCAGTATCTAGACTTGCTGATTTCGGTCTCAATGTCCTATTTACTGAGGTAGATTGCCAAGTGTTTCGAAGAGACAATCATAAAATGGTCTTTACCGGTATACGTAGAGGTGATCTTTACATTGTTGATTTTGTTGGAAATATGCCCTAGAGGCAATAATAAAATGATTATTATTATATTTCCTTGTTCATGATAATTGTCTATTGTTCATGCTATAATTGTGTTATCCGGAAATCGTAATACATGTGTGAATACATAGACCACAACATGTCCCTAGTGAGCCTCTAGTTGACTAGTTCGTTGATCAATGGATGGTTACGGTTTCCTGACCATGGACATTTGATGTCATTGATAATGGGATCACATCATTGGGAGAATGATTTGATGGACAAGACCCAATCCTAAGCATAGCACAAGATCGTGTAGTTCGTCTGCTAGAGCTTTTCTAATGTCAAGTATCATTTCCTTAGACCATGAGATCGTGTAACTCCGGATACCGTAGGAGTGCTTTGGTGTACCAAACGTCTGGCGTGAATCGGGTGGCTATAAAGGTACACTATAGGTATCTCCGAAAGTGTCTGTTAGGTTGGCATGGATCGAGACACGGATTTTTCACTCCGTATGACGGAGAGGTATCTCTGGGCCCACTCGGTAATGCATCATCATAATGAGCTCAATGTGACCAAGTGGTTGGTCATGGGATCATGCATTATGGAACGAGTAAAGTGACTTGCCGGTAACGAGATTGAACGAGGTATTGGGATACCGACGATCGAATCTCGGGAAAGTAACGTACCGATTGACAAAGGGAATTGTATACGGGATTACTTGAATCCTCGACATCGTGGTTCATCCGATGAGATAATCGTGGAACATGTGGGAGCTAACATGGGTATCCAGATCCCGCTGTTGGTTATTGGCCGGAGAGCTGTCTCGGTCATGTCTGCGTGATTCCCGAACCCGTAGGGTCTACACACTTAAGGTTCGATGACGCTAGGGTTATAAGGAAGATATGTATGTGATTACCAAATGTTGTTCGGAGTCCCGGATGAGATCCCGGACGTCACGAGGAGTTCCGGAATGGTCCGGAGGTGAAGATTTATATATGGGAAGTTGTCATACGGTTACCGTAAAAGTTCGGGGGCATACCGGTATTGTACCGGGGCCACCGGAGGGGTTCCGGGGGTCCATCGGGAGGGGCCACCTCTCTCGGAGGGCCTTATGGGCCGTAGAGGGAAGGGAACCAGCCCCTAGGAGGGCTGGGCGCATCCCCCCTTGGGCCCATGCGCCTAGGGTTGGGGGGTAACCCTAAGGGGGGGCGCGTCCCTTGCTTGGGGGGCAAGCCCCCTCCCCCTTGGCCGCCGCCCCCCTCTAGATCCCATCTAGAGGGGTTGCCCCCCTCCCCTTCTCCTATAAATAGAGGGGCGAGGGGAGGGCTACAGCACCACATCCAAGGCGCAGCCCCTCCCCTCCCCAACACCTCTCCTCCTCCGTTAAGAGCTTGGCGAAGCCCTGCCGGAGTACTACCACTCCATCACCACCACGCTGTCGTGCTGCTGTTGGAGATCTCTTCCTCAACCTCTGCCTCCTCCTTGCTGGATCAAGGCGCGGGAGACATCTCCGCTCCGTACGTGTGTTGAACGCGGAGGTGCCGTCCGTTCGGCGCTAGGATCATCGGTGATTTGGATCACGACGAGTACGACTCCATCAACCCCGTTCTCTTGAACGCTTCCGCTCGCGATCTACAAGGGTATGTAGATGCACTCCTCTCTCTCGTTGCTAGATTACTCCATATATTGATCTTGATGATGCATAGAAAATTTTAAATTTCTGCTACGATCCCCAACTGTGGCATCATGAGCTAGGTCTTTGCGTAGTTTCTATGCACGAGTAGAACACAAGTTGTTGTGGGCGTCGATTTTGTCAATTTACTTGCCGTTACTAGTCTTATCTTGATTCGGCGGCATCGTGGGATGAAGCGGCCCGGACCGACCTTACACGTACACTTACGTGAGACAGGTTCCACCGACTGACATGCACTAGTTGCATAAGGTGGCTATCGGGTGTCTGTCTCTCCCACTTTAGTCGGATCGGATTCGATGAAAAGGGTCCTTATGAAGGGTAAATAGAAATTGGCATATCACATTGTGGTTTTGGCGTAGGTAAGAAACGTTATTGCTAGAAACCTATAGCAGCCACGTAAAATTTTGCAACAACAATTAGAGGACGTCTAACTTGTTTTTGCAGCATATGTCGTGTGATGTGATATGGCCAAAAGGATGTGATGAATGATATATATATATGTGATGTATGAGATTGATCATGTTCTTGTAATAGGAATCACGACTTGCATGTCGATGAGTATGACAACCGACAGGAGCCATAGGAGTTGTCTTAATTTATTGTATGACCTGCGTGTCAATGAATAACGCCATGTAATTACTTTACTTTATTGCTAAACCATTAGCCATAGTAGTAGAAGTAATATTTGGCGAGACAACTTCATGAAGACACGATGATGGAGATCATGGTGTCATGCCGGTGACGATGATGATCATGGCGCCCCAAAGATGGAGATCAAAAGGAGCAAAATGATATTGGCCATATCATGTCACTATTTGATTGCATGTGATGTTTATCATGTTTTTTACATCTTATTTTCTTAGAACGACGGTAGCATAAATAAGATGATCCCTCATTAAAATATCAAGAATTGTGTTCCTCCTAACTATGCACCGTTGCTAAGGTCCGTTGTTCCGAAGCACCACGTGATGATCGGGTGTGATAGGTTCTAACGTTCGCATACAACGGGTGTAAGCCAGATTTACACACGCAATACACTTAGGTTGACTTGACGAGCCTAGCATGTACAGACATGGCCTTGGAACACGAAAGACCGAAAGGTCGAACATGAGTCGTATAGAAGATACGATCAACATGAAGATGTTCACCGATGATGACTAGTCCGTCTCACGTGATGATCGGACACGGCCTAGTTGACTCGGAACATGTATCACTTAGATGACTAGAGGGATGTCTATCTGAGTGGGAGTTCATTAAATAATTTGATTAGATAAACTTAATTATCATGAACATAGTCTAAAACTTTGCAATATGTCTTGTAGATCAAATGGCCCACGCTAATGTTGCCCACAACTTCAACGCGTTCCTAGAGAAAACCAAGTTGAAAGATGATGGCAGCAACTACACGGATGGGGTCTCAGAATTGAGGATTATCCTCATAGCTGCCAAGAAAGCATATGTCCTTGATGCACCGCTAGGTGAAGCACATGTTTTCCCAAAGAACTCAAGACGTTATGAACCTTTGGCGATCGCAGTAGTGATGATTACTCCCTGGTTGGTGCGGCATGATTTACAGCTTAGAACCGGGCTCCAAAAGCGTTTTGAGCAGCACAGAGCATATGAGATGTTCTAAGAGCTAAAAATGGTTTTCCAAGCTCATGCCCGGTCGAGATATATGAAGTCTCCGACAAGTTCTACAGATTGTAAGATGGAGGAGAATAGTTACATCGTGAGCACATACTCAAAATGTGCAGGTTGCACAACCGCTTATCTCAAGCGGGAGTTAATCTCCCAGATGATGCGGTCGTTGATGAGAATCCTTGATCGCTCCCACCTAGCTACAAGAGCTTTGTGATGAACTTCAATATGCAGGGGATGGAAAAGACCATTCCGAGGTATATTCAATGCTGAAATCAGCGGAGGTGGAGATCAAAAGGAACATCAAGTGTTGATGGTGAATAAAACCACTAAGTTCAAGAAAGGCAAGGGTAAGAAGAACTTCAAGAAGGATGGCAAGGAGTTGCGCGCAAGGTAAGCCATTCTTGGGAAGAAGCCAAAGAATGGACCCAAGCCCGAGACCGAGTGTTTTTATTGCAAGGAAGTGGTCATTGAAGCAGAACTGCCCCAAGTACTTAGCGGACAAGAAGGCCGGCAACACCAAAGGTATATGTGATATATATGTAATTGATGTGTACCTTACCAGTACTCGTAGTAGCTCCTGGGTATTTGATACCGGTGCGGTTGCTCATATTTGTAACTCAAAACAGGAGCTGCGGAATAAGCGGAGACTGGCGAAGGACGAGGTGACGATGCGTGTCGGGAATGGTTCCAAGGTCGATGTGATCGCCGTCGGCACGCTACCTCTACATTTACCTACGAGATTAGTTTTAAACCTCAATAATTGTTATTTAGTACCAGCTTTGAGCATGAAAATTGTATCTGGATCTCGTTTAATGCGAGATGGCTACTCATTTAAATCTGAGAATAATGGTTGTTCTATTTATATGAGAGACATGTTTTATGGTCATGCCCCGCTGGTCAATGGTTTATTCTTATTGAATCTCGAACGTGATGTTACACATATTCATAGTGTGAATACCAAAATATGTAAGGTTGATAATGATAGTCCCACATACTTGTGGCACTGCCGCCTTGGTCACATTGGTGTCAAACGCATGAAGAAACTCCATGCAGATGGACTTTTGGAGTCTCTTGATTATGAATCATTTGACACGTGCGAACCATGCCGCATGGGTAAAATGACCAAGACTCCGTTCTCCGGAACAATGGAGCGAGCAACCAACTTATTGGAAATCATACATACTGATGTGTGCGGTCCAATGAGTGTTGAGGCACGCAGTGGCTATCGTTATGTTCTCACCCTCACTAATGACTTGAGTAGATATGGGTATGTCTACTTAATGAAACACAAGTCTGAGACCTTTGAAAAGTTCAAGGAATTTCAAAGTGAGGTTGAAAATCAACGTGACAGAAAAATAAAGTTCTTACGATCAGATCATGGAGGGGAATATTTAAGTCACGAATTTGGCACGCACTTAAGGAAATGTGGAATCATTTCACAACTCACGCCACCTAGAACACCTCAGCGTAATGGTGTGTTCGAACGTCGTAATCGCACTCTATTGGATATGGTGCGATCTATGATGTCTCTTACCTTTCTACCGCTCTCATTTTGGGGCTATGCTTTAGATACTACCGCATTCACTTTAAATAGGGCTCCGTCCAAATCCGTTGAAACGACACCGTATGAATTATGGTTTGGGAAGAAACCTAAGCTGTCATTTCTAAAAGTTTGGGGATGCGATGCTTATGTCAAGAAACTTCAACCTGAAAGGCTCGAACCCAAGTCGGAAAAATGCGTCTTCATAGGATACCCTAAGGAAACCATTGGGTATACCTTCTACCTCAGATCCGAAGGCAAGATCTTAGTTGTCAAGAATGGATCCTTTCTGGAGAAAGAGTTTCTCTCGAAAGAAGTAAGTGGGAGGAAAGTAGAACTTGATGAAGTACTGCCTCTTGAAGCGGAAAGTAGCGCAGCTCAGGAAGATGTTCCTGTGGTGCCTGCACCAGCTAGAGAGGAGGTTAATGATGATGATCAAGGTACTTCGGATCAAGTTGCTACTGAACTTCGTAGGTCCACGAGGACACGTTCCACACCAGAATGGTATGGCAACCCCGTCCTGGAAATCATGTTGTTAGACAACGGTGAACCTTCGAACTATGAAGAAGCGATGGCGGGCCTAGATTCCAACAAATGGCTTGAAGTCATGCAATCCGAGATAGGATCCATGTATGAAACAAAGTATGGACTTTGACAGACTTGCCCGATGATCGGCAAGCAATAGAAAATAAATGGATCTTTAAGAAGAAGACGGGCGCGGATGGTAATTGTCGGTGTCAAAACCGGCGGATCTCGGGTAGGGGGTCCCGAACTGTGCATCTAGGCGGATGGTAACAGGAGACAAGGGACACGATGTTTTTACCCAGGTTCGGGCCCTCTCGATGGAGGTAAAACCCTACTCCTGCTTGATTAATATTGATGATATGCGTAGTACAAGAGTAGAGCTACCACGAGATCAGAGAGGCTAAACCCTAGAAGCTAGCCTATGGTATGATTGTTGTTCGTCCTACGGACTAAAACCCTCCGGTTTATATAGGCACCAAGAGGTTAGGGTTACACAGAGTCGATTACAATGGTAGGAGATCTACATATCCGATCGCCAAGCTTGCCTTCCACGCCAAGGAAAGTCCCATCCGGACACGGACGAAGTCTTCAATCTTGTATCTTCATAGTCCGTGAGTCGGCCAAAGGTCATAGTCCGCCATCCGGACACCCCTAATCCAGACTCCTCAAGAGCCCTGAACCAAAGCTTGATGATGTAACATCCCAAAATTCTAAATTTTGGAATGTTATAAACAAATAGATAGTTTTGATTGATTGTTTGATTGATTGACTGAAAGTGAGTGAATTTGAAACTTTTTGAAAGTTAAATGAGAGGGAATAAAAGGACTTTCCCAAACTTTCATTTTGCTTTTATGATCTTCGGGAATTCAAATTCTTTTCATCACAAAACCCTCGAGAGAAGATGACATGACTTCTTCCATTTATTTAAATGACAAGGGGTGTTGAAAATATTTGAATTTCATTTGAGAATATTCCCAATTCTGAAACTTTATGCAACTCAATGATTTTCACGAGCGAAGATAAAATGACTTCTTCAAAACATATGAAATATAAGTTGGGAGTTCCAAAGAATTAAATTTGAAGTCCTTTTGGAAATTATTTTCAATTTGGAGTTATTTGGGTTTTAATCAAATTATTTTTCTCCAAAAATAAAATACATGGAAGATAGGGTAACATGATTCCCTACAACAGAAAATTGGAGAGGAATAAATTTGAATTCATTTTGGTATTTTTAAAATGATTTTTATTGGATTTTATTAGAGCTGAAGCACTCTTTGCTTTATTTAAATTTGTGTGTATTTTATTTAATGCTATAATAATGTCCATGTTGTAGAAAATCTTTTTCTGCAAATTTTGGTATATTATATGCCTATATAAAAGTTTTAGTCATTTTGTTTTTTTTAGTTCTCTGAAAATTTTGTTTAAAAAAAAAACTACAGCACCTTGGGCCAAAGGCCCAAGCCGCTAGCCGCCGGCCGGCCAAGGCCACAAGGCCATCACGCGCACGCACCAAGGGAGCCAGGGAGCCGCTTCCTTCTTTTCCTTTTCTTAGTAGGACTCTTTTCCTACTTCGTTTATTCAGTATCTATTCCTAGATCTATTCCTCTTATTTCCTAGTCCTAATCTATTTCTTGTTCCCTACCCCAAGCAAAACCCTCCCCTCCCTAATATAAATACCCAAGCACCCCACCCCCCTCTAACACATCCAATCAACACCTCTCCTCTCCTCTCCTCTCCTCACCACCACTGCCGCCGCTTTACACCAGCGCCGCCACACTGCCGCCGCCCGCCTAACACCGCCACACACCTGCTGCCGCCACACACTCACTGCCACACATGCCACTGCCCGCTAAGTGCCGCTTGCCGCTTAACGCCATGCAATCGCCGGAGCCCTCGCCTCGAGGTACTAGCCCCAGCCACGCCACCTTTTCTTTGCCGTTCCGATTTCCGTTCGGATTTTTCTAGATTGGTTTTTCGTTTTGGTTTTCTTTCCAAACCCTAGATCGGTTTTCTTCACGGTTAGTCCTCGATTTTCAAACGGCTATAACTTTTACTCGTTAGTCCAAATCCAACGAAACCAACGCCCACTTCTTCGTTACGATCCCCTCTATCCAGTAATACAACTCAAACATGTTTTTGAAAGTTTTAAAATTTAAACTCAAACAGATTTGTATTTAAACTTTGTTTGATCATAACTTGAGTTTCGTAACTCCGATTTAGTTGATTCTTTTTGCAAATTAAAGCTCTTGACCTGAACTTTCTGATAAGGCCAAATTCACATAATTTTGGTACTGTTAGAAATTGTTTTATGTTGCAAGAGTTATTTGCTTGGTTTTGATGTTTTCCAAATTGTTTTCTTCGATCTTCCCGATCTTTTGAGTGATTGCTTATGTGTGGTTACTATTGCTTGATTACGATAGATTGACCGGAGTGTGACGAGTAGAACTATCAAGAGTTTTGAGTGCGAATCATCTTCATCAACATTGCAGGCAAGTAACACTTTGATCATACCCTTCTCATACCCAGTTTTTATGCATTAGATCTATTCCTCAAACACTTGCATGATTAGGATCTAATTAAATTGTGGGATGGGAAGTAGTTTGAGGTAGTACCTATTACCTGTTTTATTATCAAACCCTTGGGAGTTACTTCTACGTTTGCTTATTATGCCATGCTATGCTCGAGACGTGGATTGGGTTTGAGTGAATATCCATGATAGATGTGAGATTGATAATTAATGGTTTATCTAAGGTGGCAACTTAAACACACATCTGGTGGATTGAGGCACTGGTTACTCCAGACTTGCCTGTCTAGGCACTGGGTTTCAGGACTTGCCTGTATTTTTTGGACCGCCACCTGTGCTCAAAGGGATCATGAGATTATTCAAACTAGTAACTTCCGTGTGCAGCCACAAGCCATTATGGGCTCTGCATAGTTGATTAAGTCGCGAAGTCTTATAGTGGTGGACTAGCAGATGTAGGGGATGTAGGTGTACCGGTCCACCCATCGTAAGGTGCTAGCGCTTCGAAAGACTATGTCTCGGCCATCCGCTCTCAAACACCATGTAGTGCGAGAAACCAAACGGAGGCGATCGAGTCTTGTGGGGAAAAGTGCTAAACCTCTGCAGAGTGTATAAACTAATCATGATTAGCCGTGTCCCGGTTATGGACAATTTTGAGTATCTAGTACCGGATATCCTGTTGATCTCATCATGTTACTTCTAATTAATATTGTTGGGTTTTAATGAGTACTTTTAATTGGGATTGAGGATCTGTCAACCATTCTCAATGTTCAACAACCACCATGATAGTTAAATAAATTTATTCCTTTGTAATAGGGAAAAATTGGCTTTTCGCAAAAACTGTAACCATAGAGTTTTCCACTAGCCATATATGCATGTAGTATAGCTTATTCTTTCATTACTCTCTATGTGTTACATTGCCAAGATATTCCATGTCTTGACCGTTTCGGCTGCAACTTTTCATGTTGCAGACTTTTTCGAATTTACTTAGTAAGTGATACGGTAGGGTTACGATTTCCTATACTCAACTTTGCCATTGGTGTTGATGGGAATCCACAACCTTGTTGCTTCCGCTATATTTTGGATTGAGGTAATAGTATTTACGCTACTTTATACATGTGATTTACCTCTGTTATAAATCCTTCGAGTACTGTGTGTGTCAGCATACCGATCCAGGGATGACACGAAAGCACAGAGACTTGATCCATTCGGGTCGGGTCGCTACAAATGACGACGAGTCCGGCGCGCATATTGTCTTCGGCATTGCAAGGCGGGTTCCTCCTCCGAATACTTCATAGAAGATTTTGAGCACACGGATAGTGTCCGGCTCTGCAAAATAAGTTCCACATACCACCGTAGAGAGAATACTATTTACACAAACTCAATCTGCTAACGTATTCCGTAGCGTGACATCACACCATGACCAAGCCCTTATTCGAATCGTTTTCACCGTCCTACCTCAGCGCGTTTAGCGAGGCGGTTTCATTGGCACGTATTGTCAAAGCAGAGATCATGTCCCCTTATTCCGGGATTCTCATCAATACGGGCGTGGGTAACCCAACCGTGCCATTGATTACGGCGCTTGGGAGATAAGCGACTTTTATCAGGCCGGTGGGGACACATAGCTTTGTCCATTCATATAAGGGGATAAGGATCCACTTTTTCACACACGCCTTCTTCCTCCTTTGCTCATCCATTTCTGCGCACTCGAGCTCTAGCGCCCAAGTCCGCACATCCCACCTCAACCTTCTCCAACTATGTCCGGAGCGGGAGGAAAGTGGATGGCCTCCTCCTTCACGGAGGGGCACATCAAAAATCTGTGAAAGGCCGGATACTTGTCCGACGACATCGTGTATCGGCTCCCCGACAAGGGGCAGCTCATCCCCACCCCCAGGCCCCATGAGAGGGTGGTGTTCCTCCCCCACTTCCTCCACGGACTTGAAGGAAATATGCCCTAGAGGCAATAATAAAGTTATTATTTATTTCCTTATTTCATGATAAATGTTTATTATTCATGCTAGAATTGTATTAACCGGAAACATAATACATGTGTGAATACATAGACAAACATATAGTCACTAGTATGCCTCTACTTGACTAGCTCATTAATCAAAGATGGTTATGTTTCCTAACCATAGACATGTGTTGTTATTTGATTAATGGGATCACATCATTAGGAGAATGATGTGATTGACATGACCCATTCCGTTAGCCTAGCACTTGATCGCTTAGTATGTTGCTATTGCTTTCTTCATGACTTATACATGTTCACGTAACTATGAGATTATGCAACTCCGTTTACGGAGGAACACTTTGGTGCTACCAAACGTCACAACGAATCGGGTGATTATAAAGGAGTACTACAGTGTCTCCAAAGGTACATGTTGGGTTGGCGATTTTGAGATTAGGTTTTGTCACTCCGATTGTCGAGAGGTATCTACGGCCCTCTCGATAATGCACATCACTATAAGCCTTGCAAGCAATGTAGCTAATGAGTTAGTTACGGAATGATGCATTACGGAACGAGTAAAGAGACTTGCCGGTAACGATGTTGAACTAGGTATTGGATACCGACGATCGAATCTCGGGCAAGTAACATACCGATGACAAAGGGAACAACGTATGTTGTTATGCGGTTTGACCGATAAAGATCTTCGTAGAATATGTAGGAGCCAATATGAGCATCCAGGTTCCGCTATTGGTTATTGACCGAGAATAGTTCTAGGTCATGTCTACATAGTTCTCGAACCCGTAGGGTCCGCACGCTTAAGGTTTCGATGACAGTTCTATTATGAGTTTATGATTTTTGATGTACCGAAGGAGTTCGGAGTCCCGGATGAGATCGGGGACATGACGAGGAGTCTCGAAATGGTCGAGACATAAAGATCAATATATTGGACGACTATATTTGGAGTTCGGAAAGGTTCCGAGTGATTCGGGTATTTTTGGGAGTACCGGAGAGTTACGGGAATTCGTATTGGGCCTCTTTGGGGGAAAGGAGAGAAAGGGCCAAAAGGGTGGCCGCACCCCTCCCCTTCGACTAGTCCGAATTGGACTAGGGAAGGGGGGCGCACCCTTCCTTCCTTCTCCTTCTCTCTTCCCTTTCCTTCTCTCCTACTCCTACTACATGGAAGGGTTCCTAGTTGGACTAGGAAGGGGAATCCTACTCCCGGTGGGAGTAGGACTCCCCTAGGGCGCGCGCCAGAGAGGGCCGCCCTCCCTCCTCCACTCCTTTATATACGGGGGCAGGGGGCACCCCATGGACACACAAGTTGATCTACGGATCGTTCCTTAGCCGTGTGCGGTGCCCCCCTCCACCATATTCCACCTCGGTCATATCGTCGCAGAGTTTAGGCGAAGCCCTGCGCCGGTAGAGCATCATCATCGTCACCACGCCGTCGTGCTGACGGAACTCATCCCCGATGCTTTGCTGGATCGGAGCCCGGGGATCGTCATCGAGCTGAACGTGTGCTGAACTCGGAGGTGCCGTACGTTCGGTACTTGGATCGGTCGGATCGTGAAGACGTACGACTACATCAACCGCGTTGTCATAACGCTTCCGCTTACGGTCTACGAGGGTACGTGGACAACACTCTCCCCTCTCGTTGCTATGCCATCACCATGATCTTGCGTGTGCGAGGAATTTTTGAAATTACTACGTTCCCCAATGATGGCATCCGAGCCAGGTTTTATGCGTAGATGTCATATGCACGAGTAGAACACAAGTGAGTTGTGGGCGATATAAGTCATATCGCTTACCAAGCATGTCATACTTTGGTTCGGCGGTATTGTGAGATGAAGCGGCCGGACCGACATTACGCCAGACGCTTACGTGAGACTGGTTTCACCGCTGCGAGCACTCGTTGCTTAAAGGTGGTGGCGGGTGTCTGTCTCTCTCACTTTAGTTGAACCAAGTGTGGTTACGCCCGGTCCTTTGAAGGTTAAAACAGCACCAACTTTACAAACTATCGTTGTGGTTTTGATGCGAGGTAAGAACTGTTCTTGCTCAGCCCGTAGCAGCCACGTAAAACTTGCAACAACAAAGTAGAGAACGCCTAACTTGTTTTTGCAGGGCATGTTGTGATGTGATATGGTCAAGACGTGATGCTATATTTTATTGTATGAGATGATCATGTTTTGTAACCGAAGTTATCGGCAATCGGCAGGAGCCATATGGTTGTCGCTTTATTGTATGAAATGCAAACGCCATGTAATTGCTTTACTTTATCACTAAGCGGTAGCGATAGTCGAGAAGCAATAGTTGGCAAGACGACAACGATGCTACGATGGAGATCAAGGTGTCGCGCCCGGTGGCGATGGTGATCACGACGGTGCTTGGAGATGGAGATCACAAGCACAAGATGATGATGGCCATATCATATCACTTATATTGATTGCATGTGATGTTTATCCTTTATGCATCTTATCTTGCTTTGTTTGACGGTAGCATTTTAAGATGATCTCTCACTAAAATTATCAAGAAGTGTTCTCCACGAGTATGCACCATTGCGAAAGTTCTTCGTCTTTGAGACACCACGTGATGATCGGTGTGATAGGCTCTACGTTCAAATACAACGGGTGCAAAACAGTTGCACACGCGAATACTCAAGTTAAACTTGACGAGCCTAGCATATAACAGATATGGCCTCGGAACACGGAGACCGAAAGGTCGAGCGTGAATCATATAGTAGATATGATCAACATATTGATGTTCACCTTTGAAACTACTCCATCTCACGTGACGATCGGACATGGTGTACTTAATATGGATCACGTAATCACTTAGAAGATTAGAGGGATGTCTATCTAAGTGGGAGTTCTTAAGTAATATGATTAATTGAACTTTAATTTATCATGAACTTAGTCCTGGTAGTATTTTGCAAAATTATGTTGTAGATCAATAGCTCGCGTTGTTGCTTTCATATGTTTGTTTTGATATGTTCCTAGAGAAACTGTGTTGAAAGATGTTAGTAGCAATGATGCGGATTGGATCTGTGATCTGAGGTTTATCCTCATTGCTGCACAGAAGAATTATGTTCTTGATGCACCGCTAGGTGACAGACCTATTGCAGGAGCAGATGCAGGCGTTATGAACGTTTGGCTAGCTCAATATGATGACTACTTGATAATTTAGTGCACCATGCTTAACGGCTTAGAATCGGGACTTCAAAGACGTTTTGAACGTCATGGACCATATGAGATGATCCAGGAATTGAAGTTAATATTTCAAGCAAATACCCGAGTTGAGAGATATGAAGTCTCCAACAAGTTCTATAGCTAAAAGATGGAGGAGAATCGCTCAACTAGTGAGCATGTGCTCAGATTGTCTGGGTACTACAATCGCTTGAATCAAGTGGGAGTTAATCTTCCAGATAAAATAGTGATTGATAGAATTCTCTAGTCACCATCACCAAGTTAGTAGAACTTCGTGATGAACTATAATATGCAAGGGATGACGAAATTAATTCCCAAGCTCTTCGTGATGCTGAAATCGACGAAGGTAGAAATCAAGAAAAACATCAAGTGTTGATGGTTAACAAGACCACTAGTTTCAAGAAAAGAGATAGAAGGGGAACTTCAAGAAGAACGGCAAGCAAGTTGCTGCTCAAAGTGAAGAAGCCCAAGTCTGGACCTAAGCCTGAGACTAAGTGCTTATACTGCAAAGGGACTGGTCACTAGAAGCGGAACCACCCCAAGTATTTGGCGGATAAGAAGGATGGCAAAGTGAACAAAGGTATATTGGATATACATGTTATTGATGTGTACTTTACTAGTGTTTATAGCAACCCCTCGGCTTTTTCAGTTGCTAAGAGTAGTAACTCGAAACGGGAGTTGCAGAATGAACAGAAACTAGTTAAGGGTGAGGTGATGATGTGTGTTGGAAGTAATTCCAAGATTGATATGATCATCATCGCACACTCCCTATACTTTCGGGATTAGTGTTGAACCTAAATAAGTGTTATTTGGTGTTTGCGTTGAGCATGAATATGATTTGATCATGTTTATTGCAAAACGGTTATTCATTTAAGTTAGAGAATAATTGTTGTTATGTTTACATGAATAAAATCTTATATGGTTACACACCCAATGAAAATGGTTCGTTGGATCTCGATCGTAGTGATACACATATTCATAATATTGAAACTAAAAGATGCAAAGTTAATAATGATAGTGCAACTTATTTGTGGCACTGCCGTTTGGGTCATATCGGTGTAAAGTGCATGAAGAAACTCCATAAAGATGGATCTTCGGAATCACTTGGTTATGAATCATTTGATGCTTGCGAACCGCGTCTTTTGGGCAAGATGACTAAAACTCCGTTCTCCGGAACAATAGAACGAGCTACTGACTTATTGGAAATAATACATACCGATGTATGCGATCCGATGAGTGTTAAAGCTCATGGCATGTATCGTTATTTTCTGACCTTCACAGATGATTTGAGCAGATATGGGTATATCTACTTGATGAAACATAAGTCTGAAATAGTTGAAAGGTTCAAAGAATTTCAGAGTGAAGTGGAAAATCATCATAACAAGAAAATAAAGTTTCTGCGATCTGATCGTAGAGATGAATATTCGAGTTACGAGTTTGGTCTTCAATTAAAACAATGTGGAATAGTTTCACAGCTCACGCCACCTGGAACACCACAACGTTATGGTGTGTTCGAACATCGTAACCGCACTTTATTGGATATGGTGCTATCTACGATGTCTCTTATTGATTTACCATTATCGTTTTGGGGTTATGCATTAGAGACAGCTGCATTCACGTTAAAAGGGCACCATCTAAATCCGTTGAGACGACACTATATGAACTGTGGTTTAGCAAGAAACCCAAGTTGTCGTTTCTTAAAGTTTGGGGCTACGATGCTTATGTGAAAAAGTTTCATCCCGATAAGCTCGAACCCAAATCGAGAAGCGTCTTCATAGAATACCCAAAGGTAACTATTGGGTACACCTTCTATCACAGATCCGAAGGCAAGTTATTCGTTGCTAAGATGGATCCTTTCTAGAGAAGAAGTTTCTCTCGAAAGAAGTGAGTGGGAGGAAAGTAGAGCTTAATAAGGTAATTTGTACCTTCTCCCGAATTGGAAACTAGTTCATCACTGAAATCAGTTCCAGTGATGCCTACACCAATTAGTGAGGAAGCTAATGATGATGATCATGAAACTTCAAGATCAAGTTACTACCAAAACCTCGAGGTCAAGCAGAGTAAGATCCGCACTCAGAGTGGTACGGTAATCCTATTCTAGAAGTCATGTTACTAGACCATGATAAACCTACGAACTATGAGGAAGCGATGATGAGCCCAGATTCGCGAAATGGCTTGAGGCCATAAAATCTGAGATATGATCCATGTATGAGAACAAAGTATGGACTTTGATTGACTTGCTCGATGATCGCAAGCCATGTTAAATAAATGGATCTTCAAGAGGAAGACAGATCTGATAGTAGTGTTACTATCTACAAAGCTAGACTTGTCGAAAAAGGTTTTGACAAAGTTCAAGATGTTGAATACAATGAGATTTTCTCACTCAGATCGATGCTTAAAAGTCTGTCCGAATCATGTTAGCAATTGCCACATTTTATGAAATCGGCAAATGGATGTAAAACTACATTCCTTAATGGTTTTCTTAAAGAAGAGTTGTATATGATGCAACCAGAAGGTTTTTTCAATCCTAAAGGAGCTAACAAAATGTGCAAGCTCCAATGATCCATCTATGGATTGGTGCAAGCATCTCGAGTTGGAATATATGCTTGATGATTTGATCAAAGCATATGGTTTTATCTGCACTTTGGAGAAGCCTTGTATTTACAAGAAAGTGAGTGGGAGCACTACAACATTTCGATAAGTATATGTGAATGACATATTGTTGATCGGAAATAATGTAGAATTATTCGCAAAGCATAAAGGAGTATTTGAAAGGAGTTTTTCAAAGAAGGACCTCGGTGAAGCTGCTTACATATTGAGCATCAAGATCTATAGAGATAGATCAAGACGCTTGATAAGTTTTTCAATGAGTACATACCTTGACAAGATTTTAAAGTAGTTCAAAATGGAGCAGTCAAAGAAAGAGTTTCTTGCACGTGTTACAAGGTGTGAAATTGAGTAAGACTCAAATCCGACCACGGCAGAAAATAGAAAAGAGAATGAAAGTCATTCCCTATGCCTCGACCATAGGTTCTATAAAGTATGCTATGCTATGTACCGGACCTATTGTATACCTTGCTCTGAATTTGGGAAGGAGTACAATAGTGATCTAGGAGTAGATCATGGACATTGGTCAAGAACATCCTTAGTGAGGACTAAGGAAATATTTCTCGATTATGGAGGTGATAAAAGAGCCCGTCGTAAAGAGTTATATCGATGCAAGCTTTTTACACTGATCCAGATGACTCTAAGTCTCAATCTGGATACATATTGAAAGTGGGAGCAATTAGCTAGAGTAGCTCGTGCGAGCATTGTAGACATAGAATATTTGCAAAATACATACGGCTCGAATGTGATGCAGACCGTTAACTAAGCTTCTCTCACGAGCAAAACATGATCATACCTTAGTACTCTTTGGGTGTTAATCACATAGCGATGTGAACTAGATTAATGAACTCTAGTAAACCCTTTGGGTGTTGGTCACATGACGATGTGAACTATGGGTGTTAATCACATACAGATGTGAATATTGGTGTTAAATCACATGACGATGTGAACTAGATTATTGACTCTAGTGCAAGTGGGAGACTGAAGGAAATATTCCCTAGAGGCAATAATAAAGTTATTATTTATTTCCTTATTTCATGATAAATGTTTATTATTCATGCTAGAATTGTATTAACCGGAAACATAATACATGTGTGAATACATAGACAAACATATAGTCACTAGTATGCCTCTACTTGACTAGCTCATTAATCAAAGATGGTTATGTTTCCTAACCATAGACATGTGTTGTTATTTGATTAATGGGATCACATCATTAGGAGAATGATGTGATTGACATGACCTATTCCGTTAGCCTAGCACTTGATCATTTAGTATGTTGCTATTGCTTTCTTCATGACTTATACATGTTCCTCGTAACTATGAGATTATGCAACTCCGTTTACGGAGGAACACTTTGGTGCTACCAAACGTCACAACGAATCGGGTGATTATAAAGGAGTACTACAGGTGTCTCCAAAGGTACATGTTGGGTTGGCGATTTGAGATTAGGTTTTGTCACTCCGATTGTGGAGAGGTATCTCTCGGCCCTCTCGGTAATGCACATCACTATAAGCCTTGCAAGCAATGTAGCTAATGAGTTAGTTACGGAATGATGCATTACGGAACGAGTAAAGAGACTTGCCGGTAACGAGATTGAACAGGTATTGGATACCGACGATCGAATCTCGGGCAAGTAACATACCGATGACAAAGGGAACAACGTATGTTGTTATGCGGTTTGACCGATAAAGATCTTCGTAGAATATGTAGGAGCCAATATGAGCATCCAGGTTCCACTATTGGTTATTGACCGAGAATAGTTCTAGGTTATGTCTACATAGTTCTCGAACCCGTAGGGTCCGCACGCTTAAGGTTTCGATGCGATGCTTATATTATGAGTTTATGAGTTTTGATGTACCGAAGGAGTTCGAGTCCCGGATGAGATCGGGGACATGACGAGGAGTCTCGAAATGGTCGAGACGTAAAGATCGATATATTGGACGACTATATTCGAGTTCAGAAAGGTTCCGAGTGATTCGGGTATTTTTGGGAGTCTGGGAGAGTTACGGGAATTCGTATTGGGCCTCTTTGGGCCATACGGGAAAGGAGAGAAAGGGCCAAAAGAGTGGCCGCACCCTCCCTTGGACTAGTCCGATTGGACTAGGGAAGGGGCGCACCTTCCTTCCTTCTCCTTCTCTCTTCCCTTTCCTTCTCTCCTACTCCTACTACATGGAAGGGTTCCTAGTTGGACTAGGGAAGGGGGAATCCTACTCCCGGTGGGAGTAGGACTCCCCTAGGGCGCGCCATAGAGAGGGACGGCCCTCCCCTCCTCCACTCCTTTATATCCGGGGGCAGGGGGCACCCCATGGACACACAAGTTGATCTACGGATCGTTCCTTAGCCGTGTGCGATGCCTCCCTCCACCATATTCCACCTCGGTCATATCGTCGCGGAGTTTAGGCGAAGCCCTGCGCCGGTAGAGCATCATCATCGTCACCATGCCGTCGTGCTGACGGAACTCATCCCCGATGCTTTGCTGGATCGGAGCCCGGGGATCGTCATCGAGCTGAACGTGTGCTGAACTCGGAGGTGCCGACGCTCGGTACTTGGATCGGTCGGATCGTGAAGACGATGACTACATCAACCGCGTTGTCATAACGCTCCGCTTACGGTCTCACGAGGGTACGTGGACAACACTCTCCTCTCGTTGCTATGCCATCACCATGATCTTGCGTGTGCGTAGGAATTTTTTGAAATTACTACGTTCCCAAACAGACTAGGTTTTCCACTTCACCCATTTGTCCGGGGCTCGTGTTCTACTATGGCCTAGATTTCCATGATCCGCCCCAATTTCATCCTCAACATCTTGGCGTTCATCGTGGTATGCGAGGCCTTCCCTCGCATCCAGCCCCACTTCGCTTATGGTCAAGACCTTCAATGTCAAGCCAAAGGTAGTGGGCGGCCGCCAAGCCGGAGTGCGGAGGTGCCATGGTGGGCAAGATGGCCAACTTCTTATGGCTCGAGGGCTCCTTCGTGGAGACCATAAAGGGGTGGCAATCGGGGTGGTTCTACATCACCGAGCCGCGCGACCCTAAATGGGCAGCGGCCCCCGAATTCCGATCTGGCTTCCCAACACGGCTCACCTCATGGAAAGAGACGGGCCTGACGTGGGGTAATTTGAAGAGCCGACGGACTCCAAACTGCGTCCAAACCTGGTGGACAAGAAGCTCAAGCTTGTCAACGTAGTCCGTGTTATGCTCATCCGCCGGATCCTCCCATGCCAACAATGGGCCTTCAACTTGTGGGAGTTTGATCCGGCACAGCATCGAACCTTGAGCAGACTCTTCGACACTATGTATGAAGATGCCTGGAAGGTGCTATTCAAGGGCGCCGAGGCTCCCGCATCCGCTACCGAAGATCGCGGATTCAGCTCGCAGCATCAAGCCAGCGAGGTAAGCTATTTTACCTTTTACGGGACTCTTGTTTTTCATAGTTTGACTCTATGCGGGATCTAAAACTCCCCTTCCTTTGACACGACTGGCAGAAGACGTCCGGACAGATCGACTGTCCAGCTCCTTTGCCAGAAGACCCAGCGAACGCCCGATTGAAGGGGCTGCTGGCTCCGGCACCTCACGTGGTGCCGGAGAAGAAGGCCACGGGAACTCAAAGGAGTTCCCGACGCTAGGTGTTGTCGGACTCATCGCCTGATGACTCCGAGGCGGACTCCTCCCGCGAAGACGAGGAGGAGGAAAAAGAGGCCCCTCCCCTAGCGGGGGGAGAGAAGAAAAGGAAGGCCGCCCCAACTGTGGAGGCCGGAGGGTCCAAGAAGGGAAGGACCCTTCCTCCGGACTACGCCGCCAACACCGACGACGGCGAAGAGGGGTGGCTACCGAGGGCCAAGCCCCTGGCGAAATCGTAAGTGTCCGGGCACCAGAATAACTCATGGCGTTCCATTTGTCGCACATCATCTTCTAACACCGAACATAACCATGCAGCCCGCCCAAGGACGGGCTCGACGCTTCGTCGAGCGGCTCCCTGGATTCGTCGGATGTGAATAGCGCCTCACTTCCGACCGCCTCGTCTCCTCCCGCCGCGGATGACGCCGAGGTGGAGTCCCAAAAGGGGCCCAGCCAGGAGGAGGTGGCGCTGGAGGCGCCGCAAGGCAACCTCCCGGACTCCGGGCGCAAAGGGGATAAAACCCCGAAGGACTTTAAGTCCGGCCCTGTGCCGGACTCGCATCGAACCTTCGGTGGTTCCGAGTCCGGCAGCGACCCTTCGTAAGAAGGGCAAGATATGACGCGGTGACCTCCGCCCAACCGGAGGCACCGAATAATTTGATGGAGGCGCTCAACGGCGCTTCCATCGACGAGGAGCACCGCACTGTTATGAGTGTGGTGATCCATAAAGTTCAATCCGCCAAGAGCAGCCGATCGAAGCTCGTGCCAGCCTTCTAACAAAGCTTTGAGGTATGTATTTAAGATATGTAAAATATTACCAAGATAGACAGTAGCCCCGATGCTCGGTTTGGTGTTCGGAAAGAAAAGGCTAATCGAGGATCTAAAAGATATACACAGGAGTCTAACATAAGTATGTCAATATGGGAATGCAAAGGCTGCTTGACTGACCTCGCCAGACCGATCATGGAGGTTGATGTATTAAAGCGAGCCTCGAGCGGTCCGAGAACGAGCTCGGTCTTGCCAAAAAGCAGCTCGAGGTGGCGGTCACCAGATCATCGCGCTGGTGATGTAGGTTTGGGTGCTTCCTCCTCTAATCGTGGTATCACCTGCGTTTTAGGTAGCTCTTGAGGGCGCCGAGTCATACTCTTCGCCGCAAGGACTTCATCCATCCGTAAGCTAGCAAGTCTTGGTCAGCTCTAAGCTGTTGTTGCTTTTCTTGAGGCTGCTTGCCGTGGCCATAAGCCTGCGCTTGAAATGCTCTTGTTCGACGGGATCCTCGGGCACGGCAATTCGTCGTCGTCGAGGCTTGCCTCATCTTGGAGGGAGGCATGTAATTATCGCCCTCTACCTCTCTTTCGCCGCTCTCTCATGAGGGTTGGCTTCCCATCCTCCGCGCTGAATCTTGCTGGAGGATGTTGTCTTCGCACCGTCCGGTGTTATTGTCTCCCGTGCCGGAATCACCGTTTTTGCTGTGGCGGGACTTAGAGCGGTGCCGCTGACGCCGGCGTCTAGGCTGTTTCTTGGAGGGGTCATCCTCCGCTGTTCCATCGCCATTCCCATCTTTTGGGATGTCCACCATGTATATGTCGATGACGAGGTGGCCTTCCAGTGCCCTGTGGGTGCTGGTTCTTGGTCGTCTCCTGCATCGTCATCCATACCGTCGATGTCTTCGGAGTCGAAGTCGAGCATGTCGGTTAAATCATCGACAGTGGCTACGAAGTGGGTGGTGGTTGGGCTTTGAATTTCTTCGTCGTCCGCATCCCAACCTTCCTGACCATAATCCGGCCAGGGCTCTCCTGATAAAGAGAGATACTTTAGTGAATTCAGGATGTCGCCAAAGGGTGAGTGCTGAAAGATGTTCGCGGCAGTGAATTCCATGATCGGCGCCCAACCGGATTCGATTGGCGGGGGCGCGGAAGGCTCGGAATCCGGAGAGGAGTCCGGCTCCTTGGAGTCACGAGCTTTGCAAAGGACGGGGTAGGTGTACGGCTCAATCGCCATAGAGATCGCAGCCCCCGAGGCGGTGTCCAGCCACCCATCCTCGATCGGCGCAGTCGGCTCCGAGCTAAGGGTCGGAGCGGACACTGGTGCGGCCTCCAGGACACTGTTCGGCGGCAGAGCTAGATCATGCCCCTCATGACAGTGCGGCGCGCTTGGCTGTGGTTCGAACCCGTCGAAGATCAAGTCTCCGCGACGCCGGCCGTAGTTCAAACTTCCAAATCGACCTAATGGCTGGGCGTAGCTTTCAATCTGCTCCAGATGGCTGCTTAATGGCCCGCATGCAAAAGCCCGAATACGAAGATCTGTCCGGGAGAAAAGTCTCACCGAGCGCATCGTTGTTGATGATCGGAGGAGCCATCGGGCCTAAATATGACGCATACAGAGGAACTCTCAATGAAAGGACCAATGTCGGTGTCAAACCGGCGGATCTCGGGTAGGGGGTCCCGAATCGTGCGCCTAGGCGGATGGTAACAGGAGACAAGGGACACGATGTTTTACCTAGGTTCGCCCTCTCGATGGAGGTAAAACCCTACTCCTGCTTGATTAATATTGATGATATGGGTAGTACAAGAGTAGATCTACCACGAGATCAGAGAGGCTAAACCCTAGAAGCTAGCCTATGGTATGATTGTTGTTCATCCTACGGACTAAAACCTTCCGGTTTATATAGGCACCAAAGAGGGTTAGGGTTACACAGAGTCGGTTACAATGGTAGGAGATCTACATATCCGTATCGCCAAGCTTGCCTTCCACGCCAAGGAAAGTCCCATCCGAACACGGGACGAAGTCTTCAATCTTGTATCTTCATAGTCCAGGAGTCCGGCCAAAGGTCATAGTACGGCCATCCGGACACCCCCTAATCCAGGACTCCTTCAGTAATGTTACCATCTACAAAGCTCGACTTGTCGCTAAGGGTTATCGACAAGTTCAAGGGGTTGACTACGATGAGACCTTCTCACCCGTAGTGAAGCTTAAGTCCGTCCGAATCATGTTAGCAATTGCCGCATTCTACGATTATGAGATATGGCAAATGGACGTCAAAACGACATTCCTTAACGGCTTTCTTAAGGAAGAATTGTATATGATGCAGCCGGAAGGTTTTGTTGTTCCTAAGAATGCTAACAAGGTATGCAAGCTCCAGCGCTCCATCTATGGGCTGGTGCAAGCATCTCAGAGTTGGAACATTCGATTTGATGAAATGATCAAAGCGTTTGGGTTTATGCAGACTTATGGAGAAGCCTGCGTTTACAAGAAAGTGAGTGGGAGCTCTATAGAATTTCTCATACTATATGTGGATGACATACTGTTGATGGGAAATGATATAGAACTCTTGGAGAGCATAAAGGCCTACTTGAATAAGTGTTTTTCAATGAAGGACCTTGGAGAAGCTGCTTACATATTAGGCATCAAGATGTATAGAGATAGATCGAGACGCCTCATAGTTCTTTCACAAAGCACATACCTTGATAGGATATTGAAGAAGTTCAATATGGATCAGTCCAAGAAGGGGTTCTTGCCTGTGTTGCAAGTTGTGAAATTGAGCTCGGCTCAATGTCCGACCACGGCAGAAGATAAAGAAAAGATGAGTGTCGTCCCCTATGCCTCGCCATAGG
Source organism: Aegilops longissima (assembly GCA_021605205.1). Taxonomy (NCBI): domain Eukaryota; kingdom Viridiplantae; phylum Streptophyta; class Magnoliopsida; order Poales; family Poaceae; genus Aegilops; species Aegilops longissima. The sequence continues at coordinate 626,479,946 of CM038680.1, read as the reverse complement.
GTCTATCATGTATGCCATGTGTGTACTGCACTGATGTAAACCTTGCCGTAAGTTTGGTAGGAAGGTACCAAAGTAATCCGGCATGGAACATCGGACAACGGTCAAGAATATCCTGAAGTACCGAAAAGGACTAAGGATATGTTTCGTTTATGGAGGTGACGAAGAGCTCGTCAGAAGGGTTACGCCGACGCTAGCTTCGACACGATCCGATGACTCTAAGTCACAAACCGGATACGTGTATATTTTGAATGGTGGGGCAGTAAGCTGGTGCAGTTGCAAGCAAAGCGTCGTGGCGGGATCTACATGTGAAGCGGAATACATGGCAGCCTCGGAGGCAGCACATGAAGCAATCTGGATGAAGGAGTTCATTACCGACCTAGGAGTTATTCCCAATGCGTCGGGGCCGATGACTCTCTTCTGTGACAACACTGGATCCATTGCCCTTGCCAAGGAGCCCAGGTTTCACAAGAAGACCAGGCACATCAAGCGTCGCTTCAACCCCATTCGTGAAAATGTTCAAGATGGAGACATAGATATTTGCAAAATGCATACGGATCTGAATGTCACAGATCCGTTGACTAAACCTCTTCCGCGAGCAAAACATGATCAACACTAGAACTCTATGGGTGTTCGATTCATCACAATGTAACTAGATTATTGACTCTAGTGCAAGTGGGAGACTGTTGGAAATATGCCCTAGAGGCAATAATAAAATGATTATTATTATATTTCCTTGTTCATGATAATTGTCTATTGTTCATGCTATAATTGTGTTATCCGGAAATCGTAATACATGTGTGAATACATAGACCACAACATGTCCCTAGTGAGCCTCTAGTTGACTAGTTCGTTGATCAATGGATGGTTACGGTTTCTCGCCATGGACATTTGATGTCATTGATAACGGATCACATCATTGGGAGAATGATGTGATGGACAAGACCCAATCCTAAGCATAGCACAAGATCGTAGTTTAAATGCGCTAGAGCTTTTCTAATGTCAAGTATCATTTCCTTAGACCATGAGATCGTAACTCCGGATACCGTAGGAGTGCTTTGGGTGTACCAAACATCACAACGAATCGGGTGGCTATAAAGGTACACTACAGGTATCTCCGAAAGTGTCTGTTAGGTTGGCACGAATCGAGACGGGATTTGTCACTCTGATGAGAGAGGTATCTCCGCTCACTCGGTAATGCATCATCATAATGAGCTCAATGTGACCAAGTGGTTGGTCACGGGATCATGCATTATGGAATAAGTAAAGTGACTTGCCGGTAACGAGATTGAACGAGGTATTGGGATACCGACGATCGAATCTCGGGCAAGTAACGCATCGATTGACAAAGGAATTGTATCTGTGATTACTTGAATCTCGACATCGTGGTTCATCCGATGAGATCATCGTGGAACATGTGGGAGCTAACATGGGTATCCAGATCCCGCTGTTGGTTATTGGCCGGAGAGTTGTCTTGGTCATGTATGCGTGATTCCCGAACCCGTAGGGTCTACACACTTAAGGTTCGATGACGCTAAGGTTGTAAGGAAGATATGTATGTGATTATCGAATGTTGTTCGGAGTCCCGGATGAGATCCCGGACGTCACGAGGAGTTCCGGAATGGTCCGAAGGTGAAGATTTATATATGGGAAGTTGTCATACGGTTACCGGAAAAGTTCGGGGGCATACCGGTATTGTACCAGGGCCACCGGAGGGGTTCCGGGGGTCCACCGGGAGGGGCCACCTCTCTCGGAGGGCCTTATGGGCCGTAGAGGGAAGGGAACCAGCCCCTAGGAGGGCTGGGAGCATCTCCCCCTTGGGCCCATGCGCCTAGGGTTGGGGGGGGGGGAACCCTAATGGGGCGCCCCCTTGCTGGGGGGGCAAGCCCTCCCCTTGCCGCCGCCCCTCTAGATCCCATCTAGAGGGGCCGGCCCCCCTTTCCCCTTCTCCTATAAATAGAGGGGCGAGGGGAGGGCTGCCGCACCACATCCAAGGCGCAGCCCCTCCCCTCCCCAACACCTCTCCTCCTCCGTTAAGAGCTTGGCGAAGCCCCGCCGAGTATCGCCACTCCATCACCACCACGCCGTCGGCTGCTGTTGAGCTCTCTTCCTCAACCTCTCCTCCTCCTTGCTGGATCAAGGCGCGGAGACGCCTCCGCTCCGTGACGTGTGTTGAACGCGGAGGTGCCGTCTGCTCCGCTAGGATCATCGGTGATTTGGATCACGACGAGTACGACTTCATCAACCCCGTTCTCTTGAACGCTTCGCCATGATCTACAAGGGTATGTAGATGCACTCCTCTCTCTCTCGTTGCTAGATGACTCCATAGATTGATCTTGATGATGCGTAGAAAATTTTAAAATTTTTGCTACGATCCCCAACAGATTTCACTAAAAAGGCTCAACCTAGAGCTTGCTTAATTGCCAAATCTTCTAAAGGCTGGTTGTGGCATAGAAGGCTAGGTCATGTGGGCATGCGAAATCTTGATAAGCTTATTAAAGGTGATCATATCCTTGGAGTAAAAGATGTTATATTTGACAAGGATAGAGTTTGTAGTGCTTGTCAAGCAGGAAAACAAGTTGGAGGGAGCCATCGCGTGAAGAATATCATGACCACGAGAAGACCACTCGAGCTACTTCACATGGATCTTTTTGGTCCCAATGCCTACAAGAGTCTCGGTGGTAACTCATTTGGTCTAGTCATAGTTGATGATTATTCAAGATTTACGTGGGTGTTCTTTCTTGATGATAAATCGCAGGTCCAAAAGATCTTCAAAAACTTCGCTAGGAAGGCCCAAAATCAATTTGACGTGAAGATCAAGAAGGTTCGGAGCGACAATGGAACGGAGTTCAAGAATGCAAATGTGGATACCTTTCTTGACGAAGAAGGGATTTCACACGAGTTCTCGGCTACGTACACACCTCAACAAAATGGAGTTGTTGAGAGAAAGAACCGGACTCTTATTGAGATGGCAGGAATGATGATTGATGAGTACAAGACTCCAAAACACTTTTGGGCGGAAGCGGTTGAGACAGCTTGCCATGCGCCAAATCGCTTGTATCTTCACAAGCTACCCGGCAAGACGGCATACGAGCTCCTCACCGGTAACAAACCCCAAGTTGGATACTTTCGAGTATTTGGCTCAAAGTGCTACATTCTTGATAAGCATCGTCGTTCTAAATTTGCTCCTAAATCTCATGAAGGTTTCCTACTTGGTTATGGCTCAAACTCTTACACTTATCGTGTCTACAACAATTTCACCCGGAAGGTTGAAGAGACGGTAGATGTGAAGTTTGACGAATCTAACGGCTCGCAAGTAGAGCAATTGCCAATTGATGTAGGAGACAAAGACCCTTCGGAAGCAATCCAAGACTTGTCTATTGGCAAGATTCGTCCAACGGAGGTGAAGGAGACTACCTCGTCCGTCCAAGTGGAAGCTTCCACCTCACGACAACGTCAACAATGAAGAAGACCAAGAAGAAGAACAAGATGAAGAAGATGTTCCACCCCGATCCAAGCCAAAGCTCCCACGAGTTCGAGCAAGAATCGCCAAAGACCATCCCGTCGAACAAATCTACAATGATATCCAAACCGGGAGAATCACTCGCTCTAAAACTCGTTTGACTAATTTTTGTGAACATTACTCATTCATCTCTAGCATTGAACCTATGAAGGTTGAAGAAGCATTGGAAGATCCGGATTGGATTAACGCTATGCATGAAGAGCTACACAACTTCGAGAGAAACCAAGTGTGGACATTGGTCGAGAAGCCTGACAACAACCACAACATCATTGGTACCAAATGGGTGTTTCGCAACAAGCAAGATGAAGATGGTCAAGTCATCCACAACAAAGCACGCCTAGTCGCCCAAGGCTACACTCAAGTCGAAGGTATGGACTATGGTGAGACATATGCTCCCATTGCTAGACTTGAGTCCATTCGCATCTTACTTGCTTATGCTAATCACCATGATATCACCTTGTACCAAATGGACATTAAAAGTGCTTTTCTAAATGGTGAAATTGAGGAGGAAGTTTATGTTAAGCAACGTCCCGGCTTTTTCAATCCTAAGAAACCTAATCACGTTTACAAACTTCACAAAGCACTTTATGGTCTTAAACAAGCTCCTAGAGCGTGGTATAAATGCTTGACCAAGTTCCTTATTGAAAAAGGCTTTGAAATTGGAAAAATTGATTCTACTCTTTTTACTAAAAGGGTTAATGGAGAACTATTTGTGTGCCAAATTTATGTTGATGATATTATATTTGGTTCGACTAACCCTCATTTTAGTGAGAGTTTGGAAAGCTAATGTCGGAGAAGTTTGAGATGTCTATGATGAGTGAACTCAAATTCTTCTTGGTTTACAAATCAAGCAAACTAAGGAAGGTACCTTTGTTTCTCAAACAAAGTACACCAAGAACTTATTCAAGAAGTTCAATATGCAAGAATGCAAAGGTATGTCTACACCCATGCCTACTAGTGGACATCTTGACTTGACTAAGGACGGTGAACCGGTTGATCAAAAAGTTTACCGCTCTATGATTGGTTCATTGTTATATCTACGTGCCTCTCGTCCTGATATTATGCTAAGTGTGTGCATGTGTGCACGTTATCAAGCGGCCCCTAAAGAATGTCATCTTAAGGCTGTGAAAAGGATAGTGATATACTTAATACACACACCAAATTTTGGCATTTGGTATCCTAAGAGGTCTTCTTTCGATCTTGTTGGTTACTCCGATGCGGACTATGCAGGAGACAAGGTTGATAGAAAGTCCACTTCGGGTACATGTCAATTTCTTGGTAGATCTCTTGTGTCTTGGTCCTCCAAGAAACAAAACTCAGTATCCTTATCCATCGCCGAAGAGGAATACATTGCCGCTGGTTCATGTTGTGCTCAATTACTTTGGATGACCCAAACTCTTAAATATTATGGGATATATGTGAAACATGTTCCATTGCTTTGTGATAATGAAAGTGCTATCAAGATTGCTCACAATCCCATGCAACATTCTCGAACTAAGCATATTGAAGTTCGTCATCATTTCATTCGAGATCACATTGCCAAAGGGGACATTTATCTTAAGCATGTTCGCACCGATAAGCAATTAGCGGATATATTCACCAAACCGCTTGATGAGAAAGTCTTTTGCCGTTTGAGAGGTGAATTGAACATCATTGATGCTTCAAACTTGGAGTAGGAACTCCATTTGGATACATGCGAGGCATGAGCCTTTTACTAATCCTTGATATTTCTCTCATGATGCTATCTATATGTCTTGGATATATTTGCACCCTTGCATGCTATCTAACTCTTGTAGGTACTTGGATGAACTTAAATCCATGAAATTGCAACTCACTCATATCTTGAGCAATTTCTACATCACCAAGTCTCTACACAATGGTGGTTGAAGATAAGGAAGCACAAAACCCTTCAAATATATCCTTTGACAAATTCTATATTAAATTCTATGATTGTCATTTTGGATACACAAGTGCTCTTCCTTGCAAGACTAACCCATGTAGGTAGATGAACTCAAATTCCAAGTGGTGCTCCAAATTCTTGATAAGCTACATCAACCTTGAGCAACCCACACAAGTTCAACTACATGATCATGATCAACACCACCACCCAAGGTATGTTATTCCATCTTAGAGAAGCTTTACTCCAAGTCATGGGGCAAAGCAACTCAACAAGATGCGAATACATCAAGATGCTTAAACGAAAATGGTAACCCCATTTTGAGCTTAAACGATGAGTATGACCTATGATCAAGTGCCCTCACTTGACTCTTATGTCAATATACTCTAACATAGGTGACGTTGTCGCTGCCTAATTCTAGATTGAAGTTCTCTTGTGTTTCTCCGTGCTCTTGCATTTGTCTCGTGCATATTTATTTCCCCTTTTCATAAACACACACAAGAAAACACTTCATCTAGATTCTTTTTCTGTTTACTTGTGTTCTGCATTCTCTGCATCAAATTCATTACAAATCTTTCAGCAAATTCCTTGCAAATCCTTGTGAGATCTTAATTTCCTAGTGAGCTGAGGTGACAAGTGTTTTCTCTGTAATGTACTCGGTCACACCGGTTTGTTTCCTTCGGTCCAACCGAAATCTTTCGGCGCCACTGTAGCACACAACTCGGTGCTACCGACTTCACTACAGGAAAGACAACTTGCCACTTGTTCCTGCATTCTTTCTGCTCCAGCTCCACTCAATGATTCTTGTCCTCTACCAGCATCACATTCGACTTGCTTTGTGACTCAAGGACCAAACCCTTTTGCAATAAAAATCCAGAAGAGCCCTTCTTGGAAATTGATGTCAAAGGGGGAGAGAGAGATCACATCAAAGGGGGAGAGAATACTCAGGGAGAGAGTGTAAGAAACCCCAGATGCTTGGTGTTCAAGAGGAGAGAAGTCACATGTCTTCAAGAGGGGAAAGACATGTTCATATTTGATTGTTTGCATCAGTTCTGTTTCTTGTCTTTGCTCTGTTTTTCTGTTCCCTATCTTCTCCCAATATCCCATGCAAGATTCAGGGGGAGCAAGACATCTAAGGGAAGTAAATCCTTGAATTCATTGCATATATTTACCCTTGGGGACATGTCTATATCCAATAGAGTACTCAGTGCTCACTCTCTACATGTTATCCCAGTCTTGGTACTCTTGTGGTTTGTTTTGTTTGCTCTGGCTAGTAGGTGTATCTGTGTTATCTAACCTTGTTTACTCAGGTTCATTCTTTCCTAAGCCAACTCAAGATCACAAGGTAAGTATATGCATCACAGTCATGTGCATGAGGATCTCTTGTTGTCGTACATACTGTTTGCAAGAAGGACTCATGAGCATGAAGGTACATTTCCTATATTCACATCATTTGCTCTGATGCATATAGCCAAGATACATGCAACACATGGCTTACTCTGTCATGCTTATGCATTCACCTGCTCCTATGTTCCATATTTATATGATTGCATACATGTAAGGGGAGCCCATGCATGTTATATGTCTTTCCAAAGCTTTACTTGTTATTCTCTATATCTTTATCTAAAGCTTTGATGTATGTTGTCATCAGTTATCAAAAAGGGGGAGATTGAAAGCACAAGTGCTCCCTGGGTGATTTTGGTAATTAATGTCAACATATCTCTTGTTGGACTAATATTTCTACCTAGTATGTTTCAGATAAGTTCAACAATGGAGTGGCATGGACTATAGGATGTGGAACCCCTTCAAAATGCTAAGGACAAAGGATTGGCTCAAGCTCTAAGCCTAGGACTCTACATTTTCTATTTTAGTGGTCCAAGATCACATTGAGTCCATAGGAAAGCCAATACTATTAAGAGGGGATGAGGTGTTGCTTAATGGCTTGCTTGCTCAAAGTGCTTAGTGATATGCTCCAAAGTCCTCAATCACTTTCTCACATCCACATATGTCCCAAACCAAAAAGTCAAACTCGGCCCCACTGATTCTTTCTATCCAGCGCCACCGAGTTCAACTGACATAGCCACTACCAGAAACCCTAATCAATTCGGTCTCACCGATGGGATCTCGGTCTCACCGAGATGGGCTTGCAAACTCTCTGTTGCCTATTGCAATAATTTCGGTCCCACCGAGATATGCAACCGGCCCGACCGAGTTTGCTTGGCCAACTCTCTGTTTTGCTTATTACCCAAATCGGTCCCATCGAGTTTGAGTAATCGGTCAAACCGAGATGATGATTTACCCTACCCTAGCACATCGGTTCCACCGAGTTGATCCATTCGGTCCCACCGAGATGCCTAACGGTCACATTATGAACCAAATCGGTCTGACTGAGTTCTTTGAATCGGTCCCACCGAGTTTGGTGATTTGTGTGTAACGGTTAGATTTTTTGTGGAGGCTATATATACCCCTCCACCCACTCTTCATTCGTGGAGAGAGCCATCAGAACATGCCTACACTTCCAACACATATTTTCTGAGAGAGAACCACCTACACTTGTGTTGAGGTCAAGATATTCCATTCCAACCACATAAATCTTGATCTCTAGCCTTCCCCAAGTTGCTTTCTACTCAAATCATCTTTCCACCAAATCCAATCCTATGAGAGAGAGTTGAGTGTTGGGGAGACTATCATTTGAAGCACAAGAGCAAGGAGTTCATCATCAACACACCATTTGTTACTTCTTGGAGAGTGGTGTCTCCTAGATTGGCTAGGTGTCACTTGGGAGCCTCCGTCAAGATTTTGGAGTTGAACCAAGGAGTTTGTAATGGCAAGGAGATCGCCTACTTCGTGAAGATCTACCCTAGCGAGGCAAGTCCTTCGTGGGCGACGACCATGGTGGGATAGACAAGGTTGCTTCTTCATGGACCCTTCGTGGGTGGAGCCCTCAGTGGATTCGCGCAATTGTTACCCTTCATGGGTTGAAGTATCCATCAACGTGGATGTATGATAGCACCACCTATCGGAACCACGGATAAAAAATCTCCATGTCTCCAAATTGCGTTTGCACACTCCAATCCCTTCTCTTTACATTCTTGCAACTTGCATGGTTTACTTTCTGCTGCTCATACACTCTTGGCATGCTTGCTTTATATGTATTGTGAATGTTTAAACTTGTGCTAAAACTCCACATCGACCTAAAGAATTAAAAACTGCAACTTTTCTTGATTAGAGTCTATTCACCCCCCCCCCCCCCTCTAGACACCTCTTCTCGATCATTTCACATAGATCCTTCAATATGTGGTGCTTGCCCCCCATCTTTGCTAGCCAAAAAAATCCGCAGCAAGTAGAGATACTACTTGTGCATCCAAAAAACCCTTGAACCCAAATCTTATCTTTAGAAGTCCACCATACCTACCTAAGGATTGAGCAAGATCCTTCAAGTAAGTTGTCATCGATGCAATAAGGCAATAAAAATTGCTTCTAAAAGTGTTAGATCATTTAGTGTAAGAGAAAATTGAGCGTTGTATGAACTTGTGATGGCAAAGCAATAAAAGCGACGGACTGCATAATAAAGGTTGCTATCATAAGGGGTAATATAACATGACATTCTTTTGCACTAAGGGGTTGAGCATACAAACAAATAAGCGCATGGCAACCTCTGCTTCCCTCTGCGAAGGGCCTATCTTTTACTTTTATGTATTTACTTTTATGCAAAGATTAAATTTTTTCTCTCTATTCCTTTTTATTTTTCTCCTTTGGCAAGCATCATGTGGTGAGGAAAGATCTAGGCACATATGTCCAGTTGAATATGGGTAGCATGAGTTATTATTGTTGACATCACCCTTGAGGTGAATACGTTGGGAGGCAAAACAATAAGCCCCTATCTTTCTATGTGTTCGGTTGAAACATTTTGCTCATGTGTATGCCGTGAGTGTTAGCAATCATAGAAGACTATATGATGGTTGATTATGTGGAGCTCTTACTTAGACTCTGTTGAATAAGTTGAATTGCAATTGCCCGGTGACTAAGAACATAGGTTGTTGAGTTTCAAGAGAGTTCATTGTTTGAACCTTAACATGTGAATTGGTTGCTACTAGAACATGAGAAGTTTTATAAGAAAGAATTGTTGTTATGATGCTAGGAAAAGTGATTAAAATTATTATTGATCAAACTTATGCACTTTGCTAGCATTCAACTTCGTAAATTATTTCTTTTATCATTTACCTACTCGAGGACGAGTAGGAATTAAGCTTGGGGATGCTGATACGTCTCCAACGTATCTATAATTTATAAAGTATTCATGTTGTTATTTTATCATTCTTGTATGTTTTACAATCATTTTATAGCAAATTTATATCATATTTTGGGACTAACCTATTGACCCAGTGCCCAGTGCTAGTTGCTGTTTTTTGCTTGTTTTTTACATCGCAGGAAATCAATACCAAACAGAGTCCAGACGCAACGAAACTCCACGGAGATTTTTATGGACCGAAGGAACCCAATGGGCGAGCTGCACAGGGGTGCCTCGAGGGGCACAACCCACCAGGTGCGCCAGCCCCAGGCGTGCCCATGTGGGTTGTGCCCACCTCCGTGGCCTCCCGCACCCCCTCTTTGCACTATAAATTCCCAAATATTCGAAACCCTTGAGGTTAACCTAGATCAAGTTCGCGCCACATGCCTCTGTAGCCACCTAAAACCAATCTATACCCTTTAGGCACTCACCGAGGGGGGGAATCATCTCCGATGGCCATCTTCATCATCCCTACGCCACCACGATGAGGAGGGAGTAGTCCACCCTCGGGGCCGAGGGTTTGTACCAGTAGCTATGTGTTTAATCTCTCTCTCTCTCTCTCTCTCTCTCTCTCTCTCTCTCTGTCTCCCTCTCTCTCTCTCTCTCTCTCTCTCTCTCTCTCTCTCGTGTTCTTGAGATTGCACGATCTTGATGTATCACGGGCTTTGTTAATATAGTCGGATCATATGGTGTTTTCCCCTCTCTATCTTGTTGTGATGAGTTGAGTTTTTCCCTTTGAGATTTCGTTGTTGTCGGATTGAAACCTTTTATGGATTTGAGAGCACTTGATATATGTCTTGTAATTGAATACTCGTGGTGACAATGGGGTATCATATTGATTCATTTGATATATGTTTTGGCACTCAACTCGCGGATTCGTGAGGTGACATTGGGGTAATCTATGCATAGGGGTTGATGCACGTTCTTGTCTTTGTTTCTCGGTAGAAATCTTGGGCACTCTTTGAAGTTCTTCGTGCTGGATTGAGTATTACGAATCTGAATTTGCTTTGGTGTTATTTTAGTACGAACTCTTGGTTAGATCGATCGAAAAGAATAGCTTGGTGTTATTTTAGTATGAACTCTAGGATAGATTGATCGGAAAGAATAGCTTTGACGTGGTTTCGTATCCTACAAACAGTTCCGCCTTATGTTCTCTACTAGATAGGAACTTTGGAGTGATTTCTTCATCGCACTTTTAGGGATGGTTATATGATATAATTATATTAGCACTATTGAGAGATTGCACTAGCGAAAGTACGGACCCTAGGCCTTGTTTTCAAGCATTGCAATACCGTTTTTGTGCCCGTTTACTATTTGCTACCTTGCTATTTTTATTTATTCGGATTATAAAAATATATTTCTACCATCAATATTGCACTTTCTCACCATCTCTTCGCTGAACTAGTGCACCTATACAATCTGCCATTGTATTGGGTGTGTTTGGGACACAAGAGATTTCTTGTATTTGGTTGCAGGGTTGTTTGAGAGAGACCATCTTCATCCTACACCTCCCACGGATTGGTAAACCTTAGGTCATCCACTTGAGAGAAAATTGCTACTGTCCTACAAAACTCTGCGTTTGGAGGCCCAACACATGTCTACAAGAACAAAGTTGCGTAGTAGACATCAGAAACCCTTTTTGCAGTCATCAAGGCAAATATACATTCTCTAGAAAACCGGCCTGTCAAAAATCTCAGGATCTAAAGTCACCGCCATTGTGCTGCCAGGATTGCTTATAACTAGCTCTAAGTGGTAGTGAAAGACTCGAGAATACTCACCATTTGTCAAATCAGTGAGCTTTTTCATGACTAGCTTCTTTGCTCTCTTGCACTTGGAAAGACTAACATTAGCTAGAAGATCCTCAAGTACTGCCTCCTGCATATGCTCTCCATGCCAAGTTGGATTGTGTCATATCTCTCTGAAATACTTCTTCGCAAAGATTGTGCTTGTGACAAGCTTGCTGTCCCTCCTAGGAATGTAGGTGTGCTCTTTATTAGACCTCACAACTAGCAACCAGTCTGACCTGTTACTAATTGAACCATATATGCTCCAAGGACAACCAGGCCAGGAACACTATGCACTCACCCTTTTATTTTCATCTTTTGGAAATCTTAAATTGTGGAATTTTGCTAGCCCATGCTTAACCAATGCTTGCTTGAATTCCCTGCTATTAGTAAATGCCATGCCCACAACAAACTCTGGTTTCTCATTATTGTCATCGTAAACTCTGTCTGTTGTCTTCCTCTTTCTCACTTCATTTACCTCTCTAGCACTGCATTCATCATATGCCATATCGTCATCACTTTAAAAATATGGTGTACCTTCTCCACCTGAATCATCTAGCCAAGAGTTTTCAGGCACAATAAAATCATCAAGCACATTGCATGTTTTGCCCTCATCTTCTCTCAACATATTCTTTCTCACTTCCTGTTTTAATTCTTTTGCATATTTTCTCATCTCTAGGACCTCATCATCAGATGCTGAGCTGTTGCTCTCCGAAGGGGGAATAGCATAGTCACTATCAGATAAATAACTCCCACTATTTACTTCCTCCTCAATTACACTTGATTTTCCTCTGCTAACTGTTAATTTAGAAGTCCTACTAGGCTGATAATACATGTTGGGAAATTGCCAAGGTTCTGGTTCTTCCATGTGCTCCTTTGCAACTACATATTATTGTTGCTCCTCTACATTTGCATGAACCTGCTACTCCTCTGAATGTTGTTGATGTTCTTCTCCATTTGAATATTGTTGTTGCACCTTTGAATGTTGTTGTTGTTGCTCTTCTCCAACCGAATTGTATTGTTGCTCTGGTGCATACTCATCCTCCTAGTCACTACTGCTCTTGCTGCTCTTCTCCATGCCTCAAATCCGTCCACATAATTGAAAGAATCTAAATAAAAAAACACTCCTTTAGTTTTAGTTCTAGCCGAATCAACCCTAAATCAACTATCTCGAGTGCACCACAATCAATTAATGGTACATAGCATGGCCACACTAACCCAAATCAATAACTCCATACATGACAAAGGTAAGATAATTTGGAACTAGAGATCATGAAATCCCCAAACCCTCGAAAACCCCAACCTAAAACAGAAAAAAACAGAGGTCTTGCAACACATGCTTGGGCATCCATCTCCAGTGACTAACCTGCTCGTCGCGCTGACGTCCGATTCTCACTTCATGCCGCTGATCATCATCGCTAAACCTCGTGGCCACCGTCTTTGAGAGAAGGGAGATTGTTTTGGAGAGGAAGAGAAAGGAAGGGATGCGAAGGGGCTGGGTTTGGGTCGAACCGGCTCGGGGCGTCATTTTAGACCACACCCAGTAGCCTGTGTCTGACATGGTCGGTCGATGGGTCCAACCCAGGCACCACGTATGCAAAACCACCATCCCATACTGCTAATGTGGAGGTTGGGGGTGATTTATCCGGTTTGGGATAGTCTAGGGGATTAAGAACCATGTTTTAAAGTTTTTGTGTGTGTGTGTGTGTGGGGGGGGGGGTGGTTATGTGATCCAAATGGCCATTGCTCCCCATGACAATGTGTGTGCAAATGGAAGTTGTCATTCGGATACATCACATGCAATCTCATGGAGTTGCAACAAGCTCGCCTGACCTCAACTCATGAAACAGACGGGTCACGGGTGAAAAAAAAAACATGCTCCGTTCATGTCAACGGGTGTCCTGCACGATTTCGAGTTGTGTCGCTAGTGGCCTCCTTGGTTGAAGAAAAAAGGCTTCTGAACTCAAAAGGTTATACAATCCTTGATGGTTTTATCTATGTGTGCCTCCTTGGTTGAAAAAAAGAGAGAATAATCTTGCACTACACTTCATAGAAAAAATATCATTGGGTTCACCTATTTGGAGGAATTAATCCTTCTTTGTATGAAAATCAAATGAGCATGACGCCGCAATTATTTGTTTTTCTATATTTTGCGTTTTCACACATGCATTTAAATCGTTGTCATATCCCGTGTCAGTTCCAAATGATCCCAATGACCCATTTTCCAGACTCGCTCCCATAGTTCACACTCGCATCAGCCGGGAGCCGGCCTGCCGGCCGGAAGGGTTGCAAAGCCGGTTCACTGCGCGAGTCTCTTCCCTTCCCTCCCCTCCCCTCCCCCGGTTCCCACTCCACGGCACCAAACCCAACCGTGACGGTGACCCGAAGTCCCCAACGAACCCGGAACAGGGCACGGGCAGAGCTTAGCGAGGAGCAGTGGCGGAGAAAAGAGATGAGCTTCTCGGGACGGGGCGCCACCTCGCCCTCGCCTCACCACCGCCTCCCGATCCCTCCGCCCCCTCCGAGCCACAGCCCACCGGATAACGCTCCCCGCAACCCTCCAAAGCCCCCCACCGCTCTCGCGCCCCCACCCATAAACCCCCACCGCCCAGATCCTCCTCCTCCTCCTCCCTCCTCCCTCCCCGTCGCCGCGCCGCCGCCGCCATGCATCCCGACGCCACCTCCCCCTCGCACCGCATCGCCCGCGTCGCCGCGCACCTCAACCCGACACGCCCGCAGGTGCGCTCCTCGGTTCCTCAGTCCCCACCGCCGCTGCCTGCCTGCCTACTGATAGAGAACCGTGTCTGATGTGACCGATTCCTGTGCGTGCGCAGATGGAGGAGGGCGCGGCGCTGAGGCCCGCGGCGTGCCGCGCCAAGGGCGGCGCCCCGGGGTTCAAGGTGGCGGTGGTGGGCGCGGCCGGGGGGATCGGCCAGTCGCTGTCGCTGCTCATGAAGATGAACCCGCTCGTCTCCGTGCTCCACCTCTACGACGTCGTCAACACGCCGGGGGTCACCGCCGACGTCAGCCACATGGACACCAGCGCCGTGGTAACCAACCCGACCTACTATCTCTTGTTCTCCTCCGTGATGAATCAGTCTGCTGCTAGCGAGCGACGGATGTTATGCGCTAATCATAGTGATGCCGTTGTGAGCACGGATCGATTTGGTTGGTGGCTTGCCTCGTTGTTAGCTTTCTAGCTGGTGTGTTCCGATGATTTTGCAGCCACTTGCGGTGACATCTGATGGGGGATTCTTATTCTTGACCGCTCCGCACGCTCCCTACCTAAACTGTGACCGATTGGGGGTATGATTGCAGGTTCAGCAGCCTGGAACTGTTAGACAATGACCTCTCAATCATGTTGCAGTTTCTGGCGCACCAGCAATTTGACACCTGATACCTTACTGGTTTCTCGTTGTGTGATCGGCTAGTGAAGTTTCCACAATATCTGAAGCCTTAGCAATACTTTGTCTTATGTTGAAAGTAAAAACATCTGGAAGTGTTAAATAATGGCCTCTCAATCATGTGCAGTTTCTGGTGCACCAGCAATTTGACATCTCATACTTTACCGATATTTTCTTGTGCTATTGGCCTAGTGGAGCTCCCAAAATTTCCAAATCCTTGACAATAGCATGCCTTATATGGAAAAGAAGTACTGACTGTGTATTCTTCAGAAATACCTTTTATTTGTTCATTTAGTTCATACTATATGGCAAATGATAAGTGCAGTCCAAGCTTTTTTATTGTCTTGACTATTGAGAGTCTGAAAGAAATAACAGGAAACATTTTCACAAAATGCTGAATTTGGCTGCAAATTGAAAAGAAAAGAGAAAGGAAGTGATTGTCTTAGAAGTTTTTGTATGCAGCTAACATTTGCAGTCTAATATTTTCAGACTGTTCAAATCAATTAGAGATTTGTTCTGTCTTTGGCCATAGATACTGATGTGATAAGTAACTGTGTTATATATAACTTTCAGGTGCGCGGCTTCATTGGCCAACAACAGCTTGAGGCAGCACTTACAGGAATGGATCTTGTCATCATCCCTGCCGGCCTCCCAAGAAAACCAGGAATGACAAGGGATGATCTGTTCAACAAAAATGCTGGGATCGTTCGCTCGATCTGTGAAGGCGTTGCCAAGAGCTGTCCTAATGCTATTGTGAATTTGATCAGCAACCCTGTGAACTCAACCGTCCCCATTGCTGCGGAGGTTTTCAAGAGAGCTGGAACTTACTGTCCCAAGCGTCTCCTTGGAGTGACAACTCTTGATGTAGCGAGGGCTAACACCTTTGTGGTATGCAGCCTAAGGAAACCATCTTGAATGTCTTCTCTTAAACAGCTTTTACATGCTTGCATGCTAAAGTTCAACATCATGTGCTTAGATACTCTACTAGCATTGCTTATGGCTCTTACTCATTTACTTCTCCTCTTTGTTGCTTTTTTCCAGGCGGAAGTGCTTGGAGTTGATCCAAGAGAAGTCAATGTTCCAGTTGTTGGCGGGCATGCAGGGGTCACTATATTACCCCTCCTGTCACAGGTATCTTATGTTGTTGTCATCAAATTGGGAATGTAATATTTCTCATTAAGAAAAAAAAATCTCTAGCTTGTATGAACATCAATTGCTAATTTGAACCAACCTCTCCGCAGGTCAGCCCCCCATGCTCATTCACTCCAGATGAAATCAGCTATTTGACTAACCGCATACAGAACGGTGGTACAGAAGTTGTGGAGGTATGATGCTGTTCACATTTAGTGGGTTGAAGCCTTCCCTGTGGGTTCTTCATTTCAGTTTTTTTAATTATTCTGGCTATGCATTTCTGACTGATTATTAGATACTGGACAAACGGTTCCAATATTTGTTTTGTGGGGAAATATTATAGTGGAAAACCCCATTTTTCTAATGGTCTCATACTTTTTTTAAAATGATATGCCTTGTGCCTGGTTTTCATTGAAAGCCGAGAATGGTGCATAAGTATCTAGGTAGTTGCTGGGGTCCTCACGATTACAGTCCAGAGTGAACAAATGTCTCTGAGCAAAAACAATAGAAGGCCTAACAAATTTGGCCATCCAATCATACAGCTCAATGCTACCATGCTTATTAGACATTGGAAAGCAATGTCCTCATGTAGCCATGTGGGGTTCTAGTTTTCAAGTCCCACTGTTAGCCGACAGATGAATTGATTTTAATCGTACACACTTATTGTAGTATTGTATGAACAAAGTCCAGATAGCAACACCGCATCTGAGTTTGTTTTCTGAAGTAGAATCGCTTAAAGACTGGCGTTTTTTTTAACTGGACTTAAAGAGTGACAGCGAACGACCATTGTTGTGTTGTGGGGATTTAGCTGTAATTTCATCCTTGGCATAGTGACATTCTATGAGCTACCAGATGCATACCCTTATCTACGCCCTCTGTGAATTAGTGTTAGTAGTTTCTGGAGGATTTGACAGCTAATAGACCCAATTACCAGCATTGATAATAGATTTTGATTGGATAGAGATATTTTAGGAAGTGTAATACAAACCCTATTAGGTAAGCATGAATGAAGTTTCTGTTTGTAGGTATATGTTAGAGGCGTAGCATGCAGGGGTTACCTCCTAGCTGCTGCCTATTTGAGATTCTGGAGTGATGTAGACTGATGTTTGTTTGGGTTTCATTGATTAATGCAATGGAGCCGGGGCTCTCGCGCCCTTTTCCTCTAAAAAAGAAGTTTCTGCAGTACCCAAAGATGTAGTACTGCACACAGTTATATAATTTCATATCCTTTTGGTTTTCTGTATCTGAAACTTCTACAGTTCCAGTTTCACCTTTTATTTTCTGTTCTCCATTTGAGTTTCACATCCCCTTTTCACTTACGGTTCAGGCAAAGGCTGGAGCAGGCTCTGCAACTTTGTCAATGGTAGGTTGTGCTGCCTACATTGCATGATTTTAGTACGCGAGTCAAGTTATACCCAACACTAACATATAATAAACCTTTCAGGCTTTTGCTGCTGCAAAATTCGCCGACGCGTGCCTGCGAGGAATGCGCGGAGATGCTGGCATCGTGGAGTGTTCATACGTCGCATCTGAGGTATCGTTCTGTCACACCAGATCCTTATACTTATCCTTGCCATCACCAAATCTTATGATTTTATTCCCATCTTGTCTTCCATTAGGTGACAGAGCTGCCGTTCTTCGCATCGAAGGTGAGGTTAGGTCGCGGTGGAGCCGAGGAGATTCTCCCTCTTGGGCCACTGAATGACTTTGAGAGGTACATCAGCTCTACTCAATTAGTGGTCGCTTCCATACCCAGTTGCCTGCAAATCATTACAAACTTCTCTCTCTCTCTCTCTCTCTCTCTCTCTCTCTCTCTCTCTCTCCGAAAGTAATCGCTTTGCCTGATGTGTGCTTGCAGAGCCGGCCTGGAGAAGGCGAAGAAGGAGCTGAGCGAGAGCATTCAGAAGGGTGTGTCGTTCATGAACAAGTGAGACCGTACGAATGGATCGCCCCAAACCTATACAGATATGCAAAGACTAAAGAAAGAGTGTGATATAGTGCTCCAATACCTGTAAAGCCACCCCTGCATGTGCAAGACAGTACTAGTACTCCTTTAGCTGCACCGAGCCTTTTCCCCCATCGTGGAATATAAATCATGTACTCGTACTAGACAAGGACATATACTTTTGTGAATAGCTGGACCGAACATGTTTACAGCCTCAGGACATGCTATATCTGCACGCTAGGAGTGGACGAGCAGCAACTTGCTTTTTGCTACCGGGCTCCATTAAGCCCAGATTTTTGAAAACTAAAAACGAAAATCAAAGTTACAAAATTTTCTGTAAGCTCGGATTCTTGAACATGATCTCCACAAAAAAGTAGACTTTTATAGTGAAGAGTGCATATGTACGTTTCAGATTTCTTTTTATATAAAAAATATCTGAAACGTACATATGCACTGTTCACTATAAAAGTCTATTTTTTGTGGAGCTCATATCAAAACATATCTCATCATGACAATTTACATAGATGTAGTATACATCCATATACACTTATGTATCTTTAAAAAAAGAATAGAAAAAAAACGGAAATGTTAACGCCCACACGTGTGGGCGTTCACCACTCCGTCCACACGCAAGCATCGCCGCTGGCTTCGGTACGCACGAATCTTGGAGCAAAAGGGCTGGTTTTTGGCGCCACGTGGGGCGAGTGTCGTGTGCGGTGTCGAGTGGGTTCGCCCCGACGGTGGTTGCCACCCAGCGGTCGTGGTTGCCATCGAGAGGCGTGCGGTGGGCGCCATGCGCTCGCCACGCCACTTCCGACCGCGGTTGACGTCAAACTCGTCGCCACCCTCCACCCTCTCCTCACGGATCCATTCACTCACCCCCCGCGACGCATTTATCGGCACAACCCACTCGCTCTTCAAACCTTCGGAGGAGAAGGCGAGGGAGAAGGCGACGGCGAGGCGAATAATCGGCGGTGTTCGCGGTCGTAGGTGGTGCTCGCCGAGCGGAGCGGCGTCGCCGAACGCGTGTGGGTTGAAGGTAATGCTCGCATCTCTCGCATCCCTTCCTTGATTTTGTTCCCTTTTCCTCCATGTTCGATTTCTAGATCCGACTCCTAGAGATTCCGGCGATTAGGCGGTGCTTGGCGTTTCGCCGGCGCCAGTAGTCGTGGTACTGCCGTCGCTTGGTGGGAGTGGGCAGTTTCGTCGCCACCGCTGCGGGCGGCATCGTCGATGACGTTATGCCTGTTCGGAGGCACGATTAGTCTTGCATTTGGATTTGAGAGTTGTCCGCCGGGTTGTTTTGGTGAGCATTGGTTGAAATTTGGGGTTGCGTCATTTCGCGAGAATTGTGAGGGTGATTTTTAGGTTGAAGTAGTTGCCATTGAAACTTAGATCTAGTTTAGTTTTGTGTGTTGAAACTGCAGAATGTGGCGAAATTGGCGTATGATTGAACGTGAACAAATGTGTGGCAACTAAACTACCGAAGAAATGTGGTAGTTGCCACAAACGTGTTCTCCTCTGTGGCAACAGATTTCCGAAAATGATCGTCATAGTTGCCACACTCAAGCTTTCACATAGGGGGCAACTAATTTTCATTGAACGACTGTGACAGTTGCCACACGCATGCTCTTCCCGGGTGGCAAACTGAATTCTGTTGAACTTGTATGATAAGCAACCGCAAAAATGCTTTACGAATGAGGCAACTATGGCAGTATGACTGAACGTGAACAAATGTGTGGCAACTAAACTACCTGAACAAATGTGGCAGTTGCCACAAATGTGTTCTCTTTATGCAACAAATTTTATGAAACTGACTGTCGAGGTGCCACAAATGTGTTCAAGCTCACATACAGGGTGGGGGGGCAACTAATTTCTCTTGAATGAATGAGATAGTTGCACACACACGCTCTTCCACGAGGCAAACGGGATTTTTGCTGAATTTACATGATAGTAACCACAAACATGCTTTTTCATTTGTGAGACCTGTTTTTTTCTGAATTATTTGTGACAGTTTCCACACTTTGATAGTTGCCACAATCGGTAGCATGGGCGTAACTAATGTGCACATCGAGCGTGCGTGTTTGCCACTTGGGTTGTATAATCATGTGGCAATATAGTACGTGAACACAATGTCTGTTTACCACAATACAGATATGACAGTGTGGCAAACTGGTTGCATAATATGGCAACCACATTTGCATTCAAATCAGGTGACATTTTCCTGTTAGGGGGCAAATGCTTACCCATTGCATTTACATGTTCGCCCTTGACAATTTGGTCTGTTCCTTCATCAGCAGAATGGCTCGTGGCGATCACCAAAGTGATGACGACGATTTCATGGATCCACCTCAACGTAACCGGGCAACTGGACGGAGAAAAGAGGGCGATGAGGTAACTGTCCGCGCACCCGCCCCCCTCCTCCCGATTTATGTTATTTATGTTGGCACCTAGATCTTTCTGCAGTCGTCCGTTGTGAACTAAATTTTCATGACATTGCAAAGACATGGCAACAGGCTCAACAATTTTGTGTCTGTTTTCCGCAGAAGAAGAAGCGTATTCGCAACAGAGCCTCTCAGGAACGTCTGACTGTGTTGATTGACAAATTCACTGACGATCAAAAGGGAGCTGCTGCTGAGATGGGTATGCAGGTTCTGATGGATGTCCGGTGCACGAACCTTGTCAACCCTGTATGCGACTGGCTTGGTGAGATATATGATCCTGCCTCCAGGGAATTCGTGATTCCCGGACGGGGAAGACTTCCATTGAATGAGGAATCCGTGTTCTGCACTTTGGGTGTGCCTCGTGGACATATCAAAGTCCCGTATGAGGTCAATAATGAGATCGAGGAAGAGCTGTTCGCCCGTTTGTTTCCTGGTTTGGAGTCCATGCCGAACACGTCTGTACTGGCAGACTCGCTGCAGGCCATGACGACGCACGGAGAAGTTTTCAAGATGAAGCTACTCATGTACCTCATATCGCCTGTTTTTGCGCCTACCACTTTCTACTGCCAAGCAACAAATGTTTCCCCATCCCGTGAATGATTCATCTGTACTCTTTGCCGTGTTTTCTTTGCGTTTTATTCCGTTTGATTTCCGACGCGGCAAACTTTTTTGCCATGAAATTTTGTGTGGTGCAGGCGAATCTGAAAAATGTGAAGAATATGAACTGGTGTAAGTTTATTGCCGACTTTCTCCACGATGCTTTCAAAACAAGATGTACCAGAAGGGTTGTCAGCTGCATTTAATGGTATTTATTTTACCAGAACTCTGTGTGAACTCTTTGTTTATAACACACTATTATTCATGCATGACAATCTGGTCATAACAAGATGGCAAGCGCCATAGTGACAATGTGGCAACCGCCATAACGACAACGTGGCAATCTGTCATACCGACAATGTGGCAACTGCCTTTATATTAGCGTGGCAACTGCTATCACATGGGATGGCAACTGCCATCACAATTTGATGGCAACTAGCACATACATATTATCGTTGGATCATACATTATCCTGCTCTCTTTTTTTTGCAAACTACAAAGTACCCATGATGGCAATCGATATTTTCTTTTCTTTTGTAAAATTGTTTTAAATCAGCTCATGTATGTCGATTGTCTTGATCTGTCCACCGTGGATTTCATCGGGGTAGGAGGCCGCCGCCTACGCACAAGTTTGTTGTTCTGCGTGGACCATCGCCATTGTCAAGGTTGTGCTTGCCGAGCAGAGGCAACCGATGGCACGTATGGAAAACTACAGGTTAGTTTTTGCTTATGTCTTTTTCACACGGCATGCTTACAAATTTGACATGACGCAAACGTCCGTGGTTTTATAAGGCATGCCTAAATTTTCTTTTTTGTTTTTCATAGTGATGGCCAAGCATGCTATAGACTACAGCGTGTTTGGGGGCCTCAAAATTTGGAAAGTGGATGGGCGTGCACTCAGCTCCGTCTTGCCCTTACGAGGTAATCAAAATGTCTACATCCATGTTTTGCTGTGGATTATATGTTGATGTTGCGCAAGTGACTTCAATACGGGTTGTTGTTGATGCTTCTTGTTTTCGTGGACGGCGAGGGCACCGATTGAGCATTTAATTGGGCAGTTTGCCTCGGAATGACTGGATTGCTCGGGAAGTTGGTTGAGGATGGGCGTCCTTAGTGCCTCGACAGCGACGCGGTTGCGAGGCGATTCACTTCATTTGTCCCGAACGCATACATCGGCCAACGGTTGCCGTGGGCGGTATGACTACAACAGTTCCCAAGAGCCCGGCGACACACAAGATGATGTAGATGGAGACGCGGCCTCAAAGCAAGGATGATAGCGATGAC
The DNA here is from genome assembly GCA_021605205.1 of Aegilops longissima. Taxonomy (NCBI): domain Eukaryota; kingdom Viridiplantae; phylum Streptophyta; class Magnoliopsida; order Poales; family Poaceae; genus Aegilops; species Aegilops longissima. The sequence goes on along the minus strand of CM038680.1, from coordinate 626,457,649 downwards.
ATGGACAATGTGCACCCAGACACGATGACGATGAACTAGCTGAAGTTCGAGAGGCGACAACAGGGGCAAGGATGCAGCAGATGCCCCCCACCGGAGAAAGTGAAAGAATAGACGGCTGCGAGAGGCGGGGGTGTTGCCATCAAGGAGGGGGAGGATCTGAGATGATGTTGGGCAGGGTTCTCATGGCAAGAAGTCTAAGACCGATCCCGTAGCTGCCAGGAGGAGGTTCGACTTTCAATTTTAGTTTTCCGCTGTGTCTATTTTCTTGGAACAATCTCATCCATTTTCTTTGCACTTTTTTTTTGTCAAGCGCGGCAACTGGTTTGTTGTCTGACATTTGCCACCTTGCCTTTTCCACTCCATCTGTTATTTTTGCAGCGAGCCGACCGCCGGTGGACGAGCAGTTACGAAGAAACAGGCGCCAACGCCAACCCGTGCTTCTGCTCGCTTGAACAAAGGTTCCCCATTCTGGTGACATCCTTCCACCTGTGTCGTCTCCTCGTACGACGACGACCAACACTGGGGATCCTGTTGTGTTGCCAGACCTGAGGAAGCCAGTCAAGAAGTATGTTCATCCATGTGCTTTCATTTACGTTTTTGTTTTTTTTTCCTTGAATTTTCCAATGCTATTTGTTCAGCTTTGTCACATGATCTTCTGTCACCGTCACCCACGCGGCAACCTCTCTTCCCCCAAATGATTTCTTCCTTCTTCTTTTTTTAGTTTACGACAACTCATATTTGGTCTTTACATGGCAACTGGCATCTAGGGGCAACTGGCATCTAACCCTCTACCTAATGGCAACTGCCATTTTTTTACCTATGGCTTTGTGAGCTCATCCCACACACAGGTTTCAAATTGCATTCCTGACAGATCATACATCTGTTTTTCATTCTTCAATTTGCTAACATGGCAACTACTGCTGAATGGCAACTGCTAACCATGACACATGGCAACTCAAGTTCCCATTACATGGCAACTACCAACTTCCCACTTGTTTTTCATTCACTTTAAGGTTTTCTACCATTTTGCAAAATATATTTTTGTTTTCAAACCTTTCTCATGTGATTTTTTTTCTTCTTGCAGGGTGAAGAAGACTACTGCGCGCGGGGCCAAGCATAGCATCAATGATCCGCTTGAACGACTACATTCAAAGTTGTCAACGGGGGGCAACTCAAATGTACATGAGGCACCCGGCGACAATCTCGCTGCTGCACCGATGATTGCTCCCACCAACTCGATGCAAGTGGCCGACCATCTCCGTCGGTGCGGATGCCTGAGCTAGAACATCGGGCATCCGTGACACCGGGAGTGATGAGTCGATATCTCGCCAGACAGCTGAAATATTGCCAACTCTTACGGCAATGAAGGATGCCGATGAGCCACGCAACCCCATCGACAAGTGTTGAAGTGGACGCCTCCAGACGAACATAGGCAAGGAAGATTCCGCTCTTCCGACATCGACTCCAAGCGCGTGCGTGATGGCACACTGTGTCCACGACAGAAGCCGCTGAGGCGGCAGTTCATAAGGATATGCCACCTACAGGTGAGAGTCCTGGCACAACAGCTCCAGCCCCTGCCGGTGCAGATACTGCTAAGGTTACTGTGGCGCGTGCTGGTCTTCCACCCAGGCGTCGCAGCCCCCGTAAGCAACCAACAATCGTACCCAATGCACCGGCTGTATCTAGGAGCAGGAGAGATGAGTCTGGGTATGTTCTGCATCCACACTGTTCCGCCAACCGCCCAAAGCAATGTGATGGAGAACCCGCAAGACCGGAGCACAACCGATGCATCATCTAAGGGTGGCACGAGTGGACGCGGTGAACGGCGGAGCAGATGCGCTTTACCCTCGGTGGAAATCCCCAACATAAATCTGCGCGCACCGGGCTGCCACCAATGTTGGTGTCCCCTACAGCCCAAACAAGAATATTGCCATGAAAGCTGCTGGCGATACCGATGACAACACGCCCGCCCGCAAACAAGCCCGAACATTCTCAGAGCGGCCGATTCATATATGTTTGTAGATCTTTCACCATTGGATTCTGCCCGCAAATCGCTCGTGGTCGGCCAAGAGGAATGAGAGGCACCCAATGGCATTTACCCCACCGAGCTTGACCTTGGCACAACTCAAGACCAAGCGGTGGTGCATGATCCTATGCCGCTTGCCTTTGCTTTTCCAGAGGCACGGGTTCAATGATGGCGCAGCCAATGGTCGAGGGCGGGAAGGCTGTCAAGTTTATGGAGCCAATTGTGCAAGGTACACTCGTCATGTCCTTACGATTTTTCGTGTCTACATCTTTTGTAGTTTGAATTTTGTCCCAATCATATTCTTTTCGGGTGTTCTCACTTGCGATGGCAATCTGCGGTGTGATGACATGGCAAGTGAATTTTGATGCACCATGGCCTACATTTTTTTTGTTGCCATGCTGCATTTTGACATTTTGGGTAAACACATGGCAATCGAAGTTGATTCATCATGGCAATCTGTATGTCTTGACACATGGCAAATGTAGTGCATTACATATGGCAACCGGATTTGCCACACCATGTCACCTGCATTTTTTGTTACCATTCTGCATTTTTTCTATACGGTAATCACATGGCAAGTGGACTTGCCACAACATGGCAACTGCATTTGATGTGACATGGCAGCCACAGGCCATCTGAACGGTAATTCATCACAACTGCATGGCAAGCTGCAGTTGCCATGACATGTCCACCGTAGTTGCACCACACATGGCAATTTCCCACTTTTTATACCTACATCTCACATCATACACCTTTTTCCTCACAATCCATATGTTTTTCGACTTTCTCCTTATCCTAACACACTTTTTTTAATCATTGCAGGCACCCCTGAGGAAATCTCACCGTCACTTGACGAAGCTTACCGCAAGATTGAGGAGGCAGCATTGCAGAGGAGGACATCGCGAGGGCAAGGGCAATCAAGTTCCAACTTGACTGCAGAGACGGCAACTGAGGATACCATCAGAAGCGCGACCCCTGGTTCTGTGAGACAGCAAAGGGTAGTTCGCGCACCTCCCACGGAAGACTACGAGCCCGAATTCAGGGCCAGTAAGGAACAGACCCAGCTGTACGACATCATCAAGCGGTTTGGAAATGCGAGGGCCAGCAGCAAGCACATGAAGGAGTTGAAAGCGTAAATGACCACACCCTATAATCACTCATTTTGCTTTGTTCCTTTTTTAACATTTTTCATCTTGTTCCTTGTACTCCCTATACATGATGCGCTTACGTTTTAGTTCTTTCATATATCTTTTTTACTTAGCAGGCATGATTCTTCCGTGTTATGTCGTTTTCATACAGCTCATGTTTGGACAGAACCAAAGTCATTCAATGTGGATTGACGTACGTCGACCTGGGTGATCTCGCCGAGTCCGTGAGGCCAAACGGTAAAATGTCGACGAATGTAATTGCATGCGGGATCGACTACATCAACAATCACATCGATATGTGCGCCGACAAGGTCATCATGCATTACAGCGTGACATGCAAAATATGGGATGGTGACTTCCACCACAAAATTCGAGGAAGAATTTCGCAAGACGGTGAATTCAAGCTAACACTGAAGAAATATGTGAGTAATCCTCCCCTGTCTGCTCTATTTTTTCACATGGGTGTGGTTTTTGCCATCTTCTGCACTTTTGATTGTGTGCCAGATGTTTTCCATGTGGCAACAGTTGCCATGCACATTTTTCTTTTTTTGTTTTGTGCATCCTGTGCGAACCATGTGGCAATTTGATTTTTATGAATTGCACGACACATCTTGTACATACATGGACGGCAACTTTCCTTCAACTACCCCACACCATAACCCAAAAACATCCTACATGATTTGAATTTTTTGTCCCTCTGCTGTTCCTTTTATGTGAACTCTGCTTCTCATTTCTTCACTCTTTTAAATGCAGGTCATGTTCCCCATGTTCCAGAGCTTGCACCACATGCCCAACACGACAAGTGTGGTCACCACTACTGTGATCTGTGCGAACTGAAGAACCAACGCTTGAGGTGCTTGATTCAATCCGTTCGGGAGCTGATTCAGATCTTACTACGCATGCGAATTCTTCATCAACAACCTGAAAGAGACATGGAACGGTCACTCTGAAAATTCAAAGGTCCAGATCGACATTTCCGATTGAGTATGTGGCGATTGTGAAGCAAGGGAACACGTAATTTCTTTTTCCCCTCCTTTTATGTGCCATTTACATCAATACAACCCCTCTTTTTTTGTTGTCACATCTGAATTGAAGTCTATCTTTGCTACGTCTGTCCCTTTTTGCGTGTTCATCTGAGTCTCTTTCTCGTGCAGTACGGACTGCGGCTTTCACGCGCTGGAATAATTTGCAAAGTGGGAAGGCAGAATCATCCCCGCTATCACAGCTGCAACGATTGTTGAGCTCCGGAAAATCCACACGTGGAACCGGCCGTGACGAAGATTTCAACAAGCGGTCTGGAGCACGCGAGTTCGTGGAGGAAGCTGTCAAGAAAATCAACAAGAAGTACAAGTGAACATGTGGTGTTAGACACCGGACGCATACCTTACATTCTGTTGCTGAGGAATGTAAGGTACTTATCTATCTTGTCATCTGTCAAAAACTATGTTTGTGTGCTATGTTACGACTGCAACCCAACGTATACCACTATGTAGTGGTGGCGTGTGAGCGACATTTTAGTAGTTATGTAATATATGTGTGGGCGTGAACCTATTTTTTAGGCGTTAATGCACATATGTTTTTATGTTTTATCAGTATTACAATGGTTTCATCGCTTTACAGCACCAGTTTTGCTGTTTTTGATTGCGTCTATGATGTTTTAAAACAGATGGCAAATGTAGCATACATTGCCCACAACACACTTTGTTTCTCTAAACTGCGTGGTATTTGTCATGGAAATATATGTCATGCACAGTCATTTCAAACACCATGGCATATTTTTAAGCACAGCTAACATGTCAATTACAGTTCAAACAACATGGCAGATCAAGCATAATTAACATGGAAGATACAGTACAACTAACATGGTAGACCCAGTACAACTAACAATGGCAGCTCCAGTACAACTAGCATGGCATATTTAATACAAAGTAGCATGTCATTTTTTTAGTATAAAATAGCATGGCATATTTTTAGTACACATAACATGGCAGATTCAATACACATAACATGGCAGATTAAGCACCCATAACATGGCAACTGCATTTCTGCAGTCAATGAATTTTGTTCCTTTCCATTTCTGATGTTCCTCGGTAGTTATTCTCCCAATTTTAAAAACAAAAAAAATCTCATCGTATAGGTTACAAAACAAAATGTCCACAAGGACCATGCCGCAATGCCCCAATTTACGCTCATGGATTGCCGCCGCTTTCTTCGTTTTCTTGTGTTTTGCTTGAATCTCCAATCCTCGACTTGTACCTTATCTCTCTGGCGCCTTTGTGATGGAGCAGGGTGGGTTCTCGACCTGCGTTTGTGTGCTTGCTGTTCCAGATCCTATGTCCGAAGTTTTGACGATGGCCCGTCGACGAAGGCACACTTGATGTCGGGGAACCGTGTAAGGCTTCCTCGGCTTTCCTCTTCTTGATCTCATCAAGCTCTCTTTTCAGCGTCTTCTGTGTTTTTCTGCGACTCTTGCTGTCTCATCACTTTTGCACGCTTCATCAATTAGCTCAGCATAGTTCTTTGTCAGCACTACGTGCCTCACGGCTTCCATGGTTGACTCGGTCTCTCGTCATGCACAGCGAGAACCGCGTGTGTTGTCCATGGCGCTTGTAGCGTCGTCGGCGTCCCAAGTCCATCGCCGCCTTATGAAATGGCGGGGCATCGTGTCACAGGCGTTCATGTCCATCACTTTTAGTATGTGACAACACACAATGTCGCCCCGCTTGAACTTGCAGCATTGGCGGTAGTACTCGCCTTTAGCTTATCGAGGCTTTCACGAAGTAGTTCCTTCCTTTATGCAGGTCTTGAGTTACGAATCCGACATGCCCAAAATAGAACACACCTTGAGCGTATGTTCGCCCACCGAAAGCCGTGAACATCTTGCACGCTTTATTTCCTCCTGGAATCTGCAAGTTTTGTGAGCTTTATGTTAATCTATCGTATGCGATCCTTTTATTTGTAGCATGTTATCTGTCATGGGAATAGAAATAGATTTTTGTTTTTGAACATGGCAACTGCGATTACACCGGACATGGCAACCGCTGCGATTACCGGACATGGCAACTGTATTACATTTTCAACTAGCCATTGCCGTTTCCACAACAATGTTTTCCCCAATGGAAGCACATTGCATCAAACATGGGCATCTACATTCCAGTAAACATGGGAATTGCATTTTCAACAAACATGGCAGATGCATTTTATTAAATATGGCAATTTGTATATTCAGCATATGCGTTGACTGTTGGGAAACGTAGTAATTTCAAAATTTTCCTACGATCACGCAAGACCATGGTGATGGCATAGCAACGAGAGGGGAGAGTGTCCGTCCACGCCCTCGTGAGACCGAAAGCGGAAGCGTTATATTAACGCTGTTGATGTAGTCGACGTCTTCACGATCCGACCGATCCAAGCACCGTTACTCCGGCACCTCCGAGTTCTTGGCACACGTTCAGCTCGATGGCGATCCCGAGCTCCGATCCAGCAAAGCGTCGGGAAGGAGTTCCGTCGAGACGACGGCGTGCAGGCGATCTTGATGTTCTACCGTCGCGGGCTTCGCCTAAGCACCGCTACAATATGACCGAGGTGGAATATGGTGGAGGGGCACCGACACAGCTAAGGAACGATCCGTAGATCAACTTGTGTGTTCTAGGGTGCCCCCTGCCCCGTATATAAAGGAGCAAGGGGAGGGCGGCCAGCCCTTGGGCGCACCAGGGGGGGGAGTCCTCCTCCTAGTAGGAGAGGACTCCCTTTCCTAGTCCTACTAGGAAGAGGAAGGGAAGGAAGAGAGAGAGAGAGGAGAGGGAAGGGGGCTGCCCCCTCCTAGTCCAATTCGGACTCCCCATGGAGGGGCGCACCACCTCTGGTGCAGCCCTCTCTCCCTCTTGGCCCAATAAGGCCCATAACTTCCCGGGGTTCGGTAACCCCTCCGGCACTCCGGTTTTCTCCGAAACTTCGGAACCTTTCCGGTGTCCGAATATAACCATCCAATATATCAATCTTTATGTCTCGACCATTTCGAGACTCCTCGTCATGTCCGTGATCACATCAGGGACTCGAACTCCTTGGTACATCAAAATACATAAACTCATAATAACCGTCATTGAAACCTTAAGCGTGCGGACCCTACGGTTCGAGAACTATGTAGACATGACCTAGAACTATTCTCGGTCAATAACCAATAGCGGAACCTGGATGCTCATATTGGTTCCTACATATTCTACGAAGATCTTTATCGGTCAAACCGCATAACAACATCGTTGTTCCCTTTGTCATCGGTATGTTACTTTCCGAGATTCGATCGTCGGTATCCAATACCTAGTTTAATCTCGTTACGGAAAGTCTCTTTACTCGTTCCGTAATACATCATCTCACAACTAACTCTTTAGTTGCAATGCTTGCAAGGCTTTATGTGATGTGTATTACCGAGAAGGCCTAGAGATACCTCTCCGAGCAATCGGAGTGACAAAACCTAATCTCAAATCGCCAACCCAACAAGTACCTTTGGAGACACCTGTAGTACTCCTTTATAATCACCCATTTACGTTGTGACGTTTGGTAGTACCAAAGTGTTCCTCCGTAAGCGGAGTTGCATAATCTCATAGTTACAGGAACATGTATGGGTCATGAAGAAAGCATTAACATACTAAGCGATCAAGTGTTAAGCTAACGGAATGGGTCATGTCAATCAGATCATTCAACTAATGATGTGACCTTGTTAATCAAACAACAACTCCTTGTTCATGGTTAGGAAACATAACCATCTTTGATTAACAAGCTAGTCAAGTAGAGGCATACTAGTGACATCTTGTTTGTCTATATATTCACACATGTATTATGTTTCCGGTTAATACAATTCTAGCATGAATAATAAACATTTATCATGATATAAGGAAATAAATAATAACTTTATTATTGCCTCTAGGGCATATTTCCTTGATCTCCCACTTGCACTAGAGTCAATAATCTAGATTACAAAGTAATGATCCTTACACCCATGGAGTCTTGGTGCTGATCATGTTTTGCTCGTGGAAGAGGCTTAGTCAACGGTCGCAACATTCAGATCCGTATGTATTTTGCAAATCTCTATGTCTCCCACTTGGACTTGGTCCCGAATGGAATTGAAGCGTCTCTTGATGTGCTTGGTCCTCTTGTGAAATCTGGATTCCTTTGCCAAGGCAATTGCACCGAGATTGTCACAGAAGATCTTCATCGGTCCCGATGCACTAGGTATGACACCTAGATCGAAATGAACTCTTTCATCCAGACTCCTTCATTTGCTGCTTCGAAGCAGCTATGTACTCCGCTTCACATGTAGATCCCGCCATGACGCTTTGTTTAGAACTGCACCAACCGACAGCTCCACCGTTTAATAAAAACACGTATCCGGTTTGCGATTTAGAATCGTCCGGATCAGTGTCAAAGCTTACATCGGCGTAACCATTTACGACTAGCTCTTTGTCACCTCCATATCGAGAAACATATCCTTAGTCCTTTTCGGTATTTCGGGATGTTCTTGACCGCTGTCCGATGATCCACTCTGGATTACTTTGGTACCTTCCCTGCCAAGCTTACAGCTAAGCATCGTCGGTCGGTACACAGCATTGCATACATGATAGAGCCTATGGCTGAAGCATAGGAACATCTTTCATTTCTCTCTATCTTCTGCTTTGTGGTCGGGCATTGAGTCCGACTCAATCTTACACCTTGTAACACGGTAAAAACCTTTCTTTGCTGATCCATTTTGAACCTTTTCAAAACTTTATCAAGGTATGTGCTTTGTGAAAGTCCAATCAAGCGTCTTGATCTATCTCTATAGATCTTGATGCCTAATATGTAAGCAGCTTCACGAGGTCTTTCATTGAAAAACTTTTATTCAAGTATCCTTTTATGCTATCCAGAAATTCTATATCATTTCCAATCAATAATATGTCGTCCACATATAATATTAGAAATGCTCTGAGCTCCCACTCACTTTCTTGTAAATCTGAGGCTTCTCCAAAAGTGCATATAAACCCATATGCTTTGATCACACTATCAAAGCGTTTATTCCAACTCGAGAGGCTTGCACGGACCATAAATTGATCGTTGGAGCTTGCACACTTTGTTAGCACCTTTTGGATCGACAAAACCTTCTGGTTGCATCATATACAACTCTTCTTCTAGAAATCCATTCAAGAATGCAGTTTTACATCCATTTGCCAAATTTCATAATCATAAAATGCGGCAATTGCTAACATGATTCAGACGGACTTAAGCATCGCTTCTGGTGAGAAAGTCTCATCGTAGTCAACCCCTTGAACTTGTCGAAAACCTTTTGCAACAAGTCGAGCTTTGTAGACGATTACATTACCATCGATGTCGGTCTTCTTCTTAAAAATCCATTTATTCTCAATAGCTTGCCGATCATCGGGCAAGTCTACCAAAGTCCATACTTTGTTCTCATACATGGATCCCATCTCAGATTTCATGGCTTCAAGCCATTTTATGGAATCTGGGCTCACCATCGCTTCTTCATAGTTCGTAGGTTCATCATGATCTAGTAGCATGACTTCCGAGCAGGATTACCGTACCACTCAGTGCGGATTTTGTTCTAGTTGATCTCTGAGTTCGGTGACAACTTGATCTGAAGTTTCATGATCTTTATCATCATCTTCCTCACTAAGCTGGTGTAGGTGTATGTAAACTGATTTACGTGACGAACTACTTTCAATAAGGGAGCTGGTACTATTACCTCATCAAGTTCCACTTTCCTCCCACTCACTTCTTTCGAGAGAAACTCCTTCTCTAGAAAGGATCCATTTTAACAACGAATGTTTTGCCTTCGGATCTGTGATAGAAGGTGTACCCAATTGTCTCCTTTGGGTATCCTATGAAGACACATTTCTCGATTTGGGTTCAAGCTTATCAGGTTGAAGTTTCTTCACATAAGCATCGCAACCCCAAACTTTCGAAGCGACAACTTTGGTTTCTTGCTAAACCATAGTTCATAAGGCGTCGTCTCAGCGGATTTTGACGGTGTCCTATTTAACGTGAATGCGGCCGTCTCAAGAGCATAACCCCAAAATGATAGCGGTAAATCTGTAAGAGACATCATAGATCGCACCATATCCAATAAAGTGCGATTCTGAGTTCGGACACACCATTGCGTTGTGGTGTTCGGGTGGCGTGAGTTGCGAAACTATTCGCTTTGTTTCAAATGTAGACCAAACTCGTAACTCAAATATTCGCCTCCACGATCAGATCGTAGAAACTTTATTTTCTTATTACGATGATTTTCAACTTCACTCTGAAATTCTTTGAACTTTTCAAATGTTTCAGACTTATGTTTCATTAAGTAGATATACCCATATCTGCTCAAATCATCTGTGAAGGTGAGAAAATAACGATATCCGCCACGAGCTTCAACATTCATTGGACCACATACATCCGTATGTATGATTTCCAATAAATCTGTTGCTCTCTCCATAGTACTGGAGAACGGTGTTTTAGTCATCTTGCCCATGAGGCACGGTTCGCAAGTGCCAAGTGATTCATAATCAAGTGACTCCAAAAGTCCATCAGTATGGAGTTTCTTCATGCGTTTTACACCGATATGACCTAAGCGGCGATGCCACAAATAAGTTGCACTATCATTATCAACTCTGCATCTTTTGGTTTCAACATTATGAATATGTGTATCACTACTATCGAGATTCATTAAAAGCAGACCATTCTTCAAGGGTGCATGACCATAAAGATATTATTCATATAAATAGAACAACCATTATTCTCGATTTAAATGAATAACCGTCTCGCATCAAACAAGATCCAGATATAATGTTCATGCTCAACGCGGCACCAAATAACAATTATTCAGGTCTAAAACTAATCCGAAGGTAGATGTAGAGGTAAGCGTGCGATTGCGATCACATCGACTTTGGAACCGTTTCCCACGCGCATCGTCACCTCGTCCTTTGCGGTGTTAAGCAATCCGTAGTTCTGTTTGAGTTGCAAATATTAGCAAGAACCAGTATCAAATACCTGTACTCTGCGAGCTCTAGTAAGGTACACATCAATAACAAGTATATCACATATACCTTTGTTCACTTTGCCATCCTTCTTATCCGCCAAATACTTGGGGCAGTTCCGCTCCAAATGACGATCGCTTGCGGAGAAGCACTCAGTTTCAGGCTTAGGTCCAGACTTGGGTTTCTTCTCTGATCGACAACTTGTTTGCTGTTCTTCTTGAAGTTCCTTCTTCTTCCCTTTGCCTTTCTTCTTGAAACTAGTGGTCTTATTGACCATCAACACTTGATGCTCCTTTTTGATTTCTACCTCGCAGCTTTTAGCATTGCGAAGAGCTCGAGCATAGTCTTTACTAACCCTTGCATATTATAGTTCATCACGAAGCCTTTGTAGCTTGGTGGCGGTGATTGAAGAATTACATCAATGACACAATCATCCGGAAGATTAACTCCAGTTGATTCAAGTGATTGTAATACCCGGACATTTTGAGTATGTGCTCACCGATGAACTATTCTCCTCCATCTTGCAGCTATAGAACTTATTGAGACTTCATATCTCTCAATCCGGGCATTCTGTTGAAATATCAACTTCAACTCTGGAACATCTCATATGCTCCATAGCGTTCAAAACGTCGTTGAAGACCGGTTCTAAGCCGTAAAGCATGGCTGCTTGAACTATAGAGTAGTCATCAGCTCGCTTTGCGGACGTTCACAACTTCGGCTCGGCATCTCGCAGCGAGCTGTCACCCGGCGGTGCTTCGGGGCGTAACTTTTACGTGCAGCAATGAGGATTATCCTCAGATTCGGACCCAGTCCGTGTAATTGCTACCATCATCTTTCAACTTTGCTTTCTCAAGGAACGCATTAAAATTCAACGGAACAACAAAGACGAGCCATCTATCTACAAAGTAAACATAGACAAGCAAAATACTATCGGTACTAAGTTCATGATAAATTTAAGTTCAATTAATCATATTATTAAAGAACTCCCACTTAGGCAGACATCTCTAGTTATCTAAGTGATCACGTGATCCAAATCAACTAAACCATAACCGATCATCACGTGAGATGGAGTAGTTTTCAATGGTGAACATCTTATGTTGATCATATCGCTATATGATTCACGTTCGACCTTTCGGTCTCCGTGTTCCGAGGCCATATCTGTATATGCTAGGCTCGTCAAGTATAACCTGAGTATTCTGCGTGTGCAAAACTGGCTTGCACCCGTTGTAGATGGACGAGAGCTTATCACACCCGATCATCACGTGGTGTCTCGGCACGACGAACTTTGGCAGCGGTGCATACTCGGGAGAACACTACTTGATAATTTTTAGTGAGAGATCATCTTATAATGCTACCGTCAATCAAAGCAAGATAAGATGCATAAAGGATAAACATCACATGCAATCAATATAAGTGATATGATATGGCCATCATCATCTTGTGCTTGTGATCTCCATCTCGAAGCACCGTCATGATCACCATCGTCACCGGTAGCGACACCTTGATCTCCATCGTAGCATCGTTGTCGTCTCGCCAACTATTGCTTCTCGACTATCGCTACCGCTTAGTGATAAAGTAAAGCAATTACATGGCGTTGCATTTCATACAATAAGCGACAACCATATGGCTCTGCCGATTGCCGATAACTTCGGTTACAAAACATGATCATCTCATACAATAAAATATAGCATCACGTCTTGACCATATCACATCACAACATGCCTGCAAAAACAAGTTAGGCGTCTTCTACTTTGTTGTTGCAAGTTTTACGTGGCTGCTACGGGCTGAGCAAGAACCGTTCTTACCTCGCATCAAAACCACAACGATACTTCGTCAAATAGACTCCGTTTAACCTTCTCAAGGACCGGCGTAGCCACTTTTCAGTTCAACTAAAGTGAGAGAGAGACACCGCCGGTCACCTTTAAGCAGCGAGTGCTCACAGCGGTGAAACCAGTCTCGCGTAAGCGTCTGGCGTAATGTCGGTCCGGGCCGCTTCATCTCACAATACCGCTGAACCAAAGTATGACATGCTGGTAGGTAGTATGACTTGTATCGCCCACAACTCACTTGTGTTCTACTCGTGCATATGACATCAACGCATAAAACCAGGCTCGATACCCTTTGTTGGGAAACGTAGTAATTTCAAAATTTTCCTACGATCACGCAAGACCATGGTGATGGCATAGCAACGAGAGGGGAGAGTGTCCGTCCACGTACCCTCGTAGACCGAAAGCGGAAGCGTTATATTAACGCGGTTGATGTAGTCGTACGTCTTCACGATCCGACCGATCCAAGCACCGTTACTCCGGCACCTCCGAGTTCTTGGCACACGTTCATTTCGATGGCGATCCCCGAGCTCCGATCCAGCAAAGCGTCGGGAAGGAGTTCCGTCGACCTGACGGCGTGGTGGCGATCTTGATGTTCTACCGTCGCAGGGCTTCGCCTAAGCACCGCTACAATATGACCGAGGTGGAATATGGTGGAGGGGGCACCTGCAGCTAAGGAACGATCCGTAGATCAACTTGTGTGTTCTAGGGTGCCCCCTGCCCCGTATATAAAGGAGCAAGGGGAGGGCGGCCAGCCCTTGGGGCGCACCAAGGGGGGGAGTCCTCCTCCTAGTAGAGTAGGACTCCCTTTCCTAGTCCTACTAGGAAGAGGAAGGGAAGGAAAGAGAGAGAGGGAGAGGGAAGGGGGCTCGCCCCCTCCTAGTCAGTCGGACTCCCCATGGAGGCGCACCACCTCTGGTGCAGCCTCTCTCTCCCTCTTGGCCCAATAAGGCCCATAACTTCCCGGGGTTCGGTAACCCCTCCGGCACTCCGGTTTTCTCCGGAAACTTCCGGAACCTTTCCGGTGTCGAATATAACCATCCAATATATCAATCTTTATGTCTCGACCATTTCGAGACTCCTCGTCATGTCCGTGATCACATCCGGGACTCGAACTCCTTGGTACATCAAAATACATAAACTCATAATAACCGTCATTGAAACCTTAAGCGTGCGGACCCTACGGTTCGAGAACTATGTAGACATGACCTAGAACTATTCTCGGTCAATAACCAATAGCGGAACACGGATGCTCATATTGGTTCCTACATATTCTCTGAAGATCTTTATCGGTCAAACCGCATAACAACATCGTTGTTCCCTTTGTCATCGGTATGTTACTTTCCGAGATTCGATCGTCGGTATCCAATACCTAGTTTAATCTCGTTCGGAAAGTCTCTTTACTCGTTCCGTAATACATCATCTCACAACTAACTCTTTAGTTGCAATGCTTGCAAGGCTTTATGTGATGTGTATTACCGAGAAGGCCTAGAGATACCTCTCCAGACAATCGGAGTGACAAAACCTAATCTCGAAATCGCCAACCCAACAAGTACCTTTGGAGACACCTGTAGTACTCCTTTATAATCACCCATTTACGTTGTGACGTTTGGTAGTACCCAAAGTGTTCCTCCGTAAGCGGAGTTGCATAATCTCATAGTTACAGGAACATGTATGGGTCATGAAGAAAGCATTAACATACTAAGCGATCAAGTGTTAAGCTAACGGAATGGGTCATGTCAATCAGATCATTCAACTAATGATGTGACCTTGTTAATCAAACAACAACTCCTTGTTCATGGTTAGGAAACATAACCATCTTTGATTAACAAGCTAGTCAAATAGAGGCATACTAGTGACATACTGTTTGTCTATATATTCACACATGTATTATGTTTCCGGTTAATACAATTCTAGCATGAATAATAAACATTTATCATGATATAAGGAAATAAATAATAACTTTATTATTGCCTCTAGGGCATATTTCCTTCATTGACAGTATGACATTTTTTCCAGTTGACATTGCCATCTGCATACCTACATTCCCCAATGGAAGTATAGTTCATTAAACATGGCACCGGCACTTCATTGAACATGTATAATGTATTCGAGTAAGCATTGTAAACAGAAATTTCATCAAAACATGGCAACTGCAGCTGAGTAAGCATGGCAAACAGTATTCCAGTAAACATGGGCAAGCTGCATATCATGGCAACTGCATTTGAACTCTATATGGCAGCTACGCCCTAGTGCTTTTGTGCAAATAAGACCGTAGCATAACTGACTTACTTGTTAAAGATCTTGTTTGTGTATATCTTGCTCATTTGCCTCTCCATTGGTAAGTCGTTAGCAATTTGGCTGCTTTAGCGGTGGTAGCTTCTTCTTTGGAGCTCAGATCCCAGAATTTTTTGTTGCGAGCTGTGTCTTGCTTGGCAAAGCGTAGCAATGAGTTGCGGGGCTCACGTGTCGCTTCAACACAGCATTGAACCCCTCGATGCGCTCGTGAGTCTGTAGAAAGGGAAGAAGCCTTTGCATGAAGTAGGCGGGCACCAGTACATTCGCTTCTCCCGAGACTAGCAAGCGTCTCGTTGTCTTGGACTTGATGCGTTTCAACCATGGCCATCTAGCTCCTCTCAAACTCCTCCACCGTCAAGCTGTGGTCCACGCAGAGCTTCGAATGCCTTGTGCAGCTCGGGACGGTCGACAAAGAACGGTCCTAGGGTCTCCTCGGCCTTCTTTATTATGTGCCACTGCGGTGCATGTGCACCGCCAGCGGAAAGACCTCCTCTATGCCTGCACGCATGCTAAAATCCTGATGCATTATTATGTTCATCGAACAAGTCCATCCATGCACTCCAAGAAGGTCTTGAACAACCAGACGTACCCATCCGTGTCTTCATTCGAGCGAGCCCGCAGCGAACTGCAGCGGTCGATTGTGGTTATTTATTCCTATGAGCGGAGCGCATGGCATCTTGTACATATTGGTGAGGTACGTCGCGTCGAGCGAAATGCAATCTCGGAAATGTTTGTAGGCTCTCCTTGCAGCACCATCCACCCAATACATGTTCACGACACGGTCCTCATCGTCCAACCTTATCCTGTAGAAGAAATCTGGATCTTCCTTTGCTTTCTCATCGAAGTAGGCAATTGTAGCCTCTATGTCAGCCACCTGCTCTCTACGGTGCTTGGCCCGTAGGTTTGTGGCGTCGGCCGGTATGTAGGGCATGCTACTCAGTTTCCCCTTTTGCTGTGGATGAGTGATAGTATCTGGACCATTCTTGATGGACCGACGTTACTGATCATGTAGCAGCTTCTGAATTGTCTTTCGACCGGGTGAATCCTCGTGGGCGGTCGAAATTTGACCGGTCGAACTTCTTTATGAGGCGTGGTTGTGCTCGTCAAAATATTCGGTGACCACATCTTGTGTTCCATCTACGTTTAGCTTACACGGACGGGGCATCCCGTCTTCGAATGATTCCTCTTTTTCGTTCCGAACGACAGGCGCAGCACCTTTCACCTTCTTGTTCCTCCGTGCCTTGTGGCACCTCATCTCACCTCTTTGTACTCATTAGTTTTCTTAATTTTTCTATGGTACTCGGTGTTGACCGCAAATCCATGGAACTTTGCATATGTCTGGTAGTATTCCTTTGCTTCCTCGAATGATTCAAATCTCGCCCAATGTACGGTGGTCGAGGCACCACGATCTCGATTGCCGTCATCTTCGCCTCGTCGTCACTTTCATCATTCACTTGATGTCGTGGCAGTTCCTTCTACTTGAGTGTTGTCGGTGAGTGTGTTCAAAGGCGCTTATGCGTATTCTTTGGAATGATTGCCATTCCCGATGTGACTCGAAATTGTCTTACGCACGAGCATCTTCTTGCTGGTGGAATCGTCTTCCGTGCGCTCACAGCTCCCCGCAGAGATGTCCCTGCGCTGCTTTGTTAAATGTAGTTGTAGGCCCCTGCGATAGGGAAAGCAGGGGCCAGATTTAAGTTTTATGTTTGAATAACATGTGTATCGCAAAGGATCACACCATCTACGAGTGATCTTCCACGACATCATTTTCAAACAGCAAGCCATGAGTGCGTGCGTGGGCATGCACGGCAGCTATAGCTGTCGATGAGGGCAGCTATTGTTTCCACAAACATGGCAACTAATTTGTTTTGCATGCAAATAACTTCAAATATCAAAGGTCTTGTTGTTTTCCTGGTTCAGATTTTTTCCCTTACCTTGGTGTGTTGCATTTGACATCCGCGTGTTGCTGCGACACCAAAATGACTCCCCACCGCAATTTGTGAAGGTTGCCACGAGGCGTTTGCCGGGTACCACCGGTGTAATAACCTGTGTGCATAGCGGTGGTTGGTCAAATTCATGGCAAGCTGTGTTTTGTGCTAGCACGGCAACTACTGATTGCCCACGATGTAACAGCTGCAGTTTTATTGGCAAGGCACACGTATTTTTGCATCGGCATGGCAACCGCGATTGTTCCTCCATGGCAGCTGCGGTGCCATGACATGGCAAATGTAGTTGCTTGGCATGGCAGCTGCAGATTGTTCTCCCCGCAACTACATTTGTCCATGGATGGCAACAACAGATGTGCTGAGGATGTCAAATGCAGTTTTCTAATACATGGCAAGCTGTAGATGACCGGTCATGGCAATTGCGAGTTGCCACCTATCTGCCGCTTACGCTAATTGATCATCCGCAACTTCACCTTATTTTATGGACTGACCTGTGTATGGCGTCGATGGCAGGTAGATTGGCGGTGCTCGATGCCACCTTATTTGCACGAAGGCTCTGCATTTTCAAACCGCGGTAAGTCCCGATTCCTTTTGCGATTTTTGCATGTTCATTTTCATGTCCACAGCAGATATCGCTCTTTTTGTCGTTTTACATTACCTTGATTATGCAGTACAAGCTAGTTGAAGTTGGCTGCCCGTACATTTGTCGGTGTTAGCGCCTTGCGAGTGAACTTGCCACGGGCCTCCCTATTTGTGTTTTGGTCATAAGAACACGCTAAAAAATAACGAGGTATACGACATAACTAGAATGTCATCTTCATCGTCGCGAAGATGACAACTGTTCTCTTCTTTTGTTAGCACGCATCATACCTAGGCACGCATACTGTTCTAGTAGTGGCAGCAACGGCCTCAAGAGATGAGCTGAATGTACTCTGTTGCATCCCAAGGGCTGTTTCGCCTCTGAGAACCCCAATCACCAGCGCCACCTTTGTGATTCATTTTTCCGTGTCTCCTTCTTTTCCAAAGTGTGTTCTCAATCTCTGCATGAACAAGAGAGGCATCAACAATCCACAAGAATAGCATTCTTCGCTGCTTGCACACAGAAGATATGGATGGCAATCGACGGGTCATAATAGGTGGCAGCCATCGACAACGAAAGGTGGCAATGTCGTTATACACAAGTGGCAACTAATTTCTTGGTGGCCCTCTTCATTCCAAAATTTTGCCCCTACCGCCCTTTTTCGTACCCAACTACTTGCATCAATTAAACTAGGAAATTAATTCAATTTCAAGCGTTAGTACATGGCAGATCTGGTGTACTCTGCTGGCAATTGCAACTACACACTTGAACCATGTAGTGTTCTACCTCTATAGCATAGATCCAAAGCACAAGATCGGGAGATTTTCAGCTTTTAAAGATGAGAAGGTTCAGATCGGGAGATTTTCACCGGTTTTAGATGATCGTCTTGGAGGGCTTGGTTGGAGTTTGGGGCTGGGGTGGGGAGGGTTGGGGTGTGGTTTTGAGGTGGGATTGCCTTACGGATCTGCTCTGTTTGCCATGGCAACCAGAGATGGCAGCGACGGAGGTCGGGGTTCGAGAGGTGGGGGCGATGGCGGCGAGCGATGGAGGATGGATCGGAGACCGGGAACTGGTTGGCGTCGGGCAGCGGGTCGGCTTGCCGGGACAGGCGTCTGGGCGGTGTTAGCACGGAGCAGACGTGCGGGGCCAGCGTTTGTGTCTTGTGGACATGGTCGTGCGGGCCTGTTCCCGTGCATGCCACACGAGGCGTGCGGGCGGGTTCCCGCCGACGCCACACGTGTGGCAGTTATTCGGACCCCAAAAAAAATATGCTTTTCATTTTCAAAATTTGGAGCTTGGGAGCAAGAGATCCGTTCTCTGGATGTGCCCGGTCCTTACTGAGTAAGTGTTCGCTGGTTAGGCAAACCATATAAAATTTATGATAAAATATATAGTTGGAAATAAAGTGAAAATAAAGTTCCACATTAGGGCATGTACAATGGTTGATAAGACAGTCTTATCTTAAGTCTTGCATGTAATTTAGAGATGACAAAAAATTATGTCTACAATGGGTTATATCTTAGCCTTATCTTCAATAACTAGTCATTCCTTAAAACATGGTGAGACAAATTGTGCTAAGAGATCATCTCTTGTCTTATCTTAAATAAGAGAAGGCAAGCCTTTTCTTATGAGTTCTCTCTTCTCCACCTCATCATTTATCCTACGTGGCACTCCTAAGATAGCATCATTGTACATGCCCTTAAGTGCTTTCTAACGGTGATGCTACATTGAAATTATGTACTCCCTCCTATTTATATTGATCATCGCTGATTTAATACAAAATCAATTAATATGGGTCGGAGGTATGTGCCCATGCGTTGCTGCGGTAGTTAAATATTTTTTTAACTAATTATTTGATAGTCTAGGTCATGCATGGTATGTAATTTAATGTGATTGAGTGGCGTACGAGAAGGTGCTATGAAATTGAACAGCATAATTCTATGTTATTTTACAAGGTAAGTTAGTTAAGGCGGAGTTGATTGGAGGGGACTTGTATGATATATCACATTTAGGTGAGATCGTGAGATCAACCTCAAAGAAAAATCATATTCAGACATTTTGAAAAAATACAAAATTATTTGACAACACCCATGTGGGGTATGTCTACAACTCTGAAAAAAATCAACTCAAAACTTGATGTACATTTAGAGATTCAAAAAAGAAAAATTCGAATGTGAATAGTGATAACTTTGGGGTGAATAGTAGTTTGCTACTATTCACATCCAATTTTATCTTTTCTCTTTCTATTAATGTAAGTTGAATTAGGAGCTGAAACTTTTTGAGGTCGTGCATCAAACATTAATGTGTGTCTACAAAAAGTTTGACAATGTTTGAACATGTATTTTTATTTTCAAAAAAAATCGATCTCATAGATCTCACCTAATATGTGATCTCACACAAGTCTCCCCCGGCATTGATGTACTGCTGCAAAAGGTAAGTAAATTAATGTGATTGAGCGGCGTACTTGGAAGGCGGGGTCATATATGGTGTGGTGGGAAAAAACCGGCTGGATGAAAAAAAATCGATGGAGAGACTTGGTGGGAGAGGGGGAATTGGTCGACGGATAGTTCTGCCCGACATGAAACGGAATGCTACTTATTTTTAAGTAGTATATAGAGATATGAACTATTCACGCCAAAGACATTTAGAACAAGATCAATGTTGAATATGTTTTAGTCATTTAAATTTCATTCTTTCAGTGTCATTTCAATCAACTAAAATATAAGTTACTTTTTCTAGTTGAGTGATATAACTAAAATCTATGTTAAATATTGTTTGCAAATGAGTGCATAATTGAAATATATGTGAAATGTTTTTTCAAGTTGAGAGGAATAACATAAATTTGTGTTAAATATTTTATAAAACTACATGTAAATGTTTTCTGAAATTGAGTATTGTAATTGAAACATATGGCAAATAAATTCCCAAAAATGCGGTATTTTTTTTCTAAAATAGTGAAAAGGTTTAATTTTCTTTAAAAAATAATGAACTAGTTGAGATCCCTTTTTGAAATAATGAAAAGCTTCCAAAGATCAATCTTTTAAATAATAATATGATAATAGTTTATAGTTCAGAGCACTTATTTTAAATAACATAAACTTATTTTTGAAAAAATGTCATATCACTTATTTTGAAACAACGCAATCCCTTTTAGATCGCTTTCTGAAATAATGAGAAAGTTGGATTTATTTTCTTTCAACTAATGACAAAGTGAACACTTTCTCGAAGTAATGAAATAATTGGAATCATTTTTTCTTCAAATAATCATACAATTGAAAATCACATTTTAAAGTAATGAAAGTTTCCTCATAGTACTATTTGAAATGATGAACATATCTGAAATCAATTCTTTTGAAATAATGATTATTTCCTTAACATACTTTCTGTAAAACTATCTTTAAAATTTCTTAAACATATATTTCATTTACATATATTGCAATGATTCATTAACATGTATTTTTGTAATCTCAATACATACATTTGTATAATCTCATTAACAAAAAATGCACCCTCGAAATTGGGGCACACAGAGTTTTTATTATTGTTTGCGATAGTTCTTAAGGTGACAATTTACTTCCATGTATTAGTTACAAAGTGCACCAAAACATACAATATGCGAGCATCATTAACCCATTAATTAAATTGGTGCCAAATGAAATAAAGAGATCGAACGTCATATGTTAATGGCAGTGGAGACTCCGTGATTGCTATTTAGACATGGCCACATATTCTCTACATCACACCATTATATTTACAAATTTGGTGTGTAATTTTGTCGGCACCTCAGTCGTCAGCTTATTCGAAAACAACCTTAGCTTCTCTGTTTGACATGTCTCATGCTTGGGCCGATGTAAAAAACTTTTACACTAAATTTTATACTTTATATTTTAATTTAATTTATTGACACACAATTTTAGTTACTTTTTTTTAGTTAGCATAATTGTACACGATACCGCTAAACATTTAAATTTGATGTTTTTAATAGATAGGTTTGTCATAAAAATGATTTTGCCAAATTTAAATTATAGTTTGTATTAGAAGTTCAGTCTAGTTTTCCTTTTTGATAATTAGCATTAGAAAGAGATGAAAAATATGAGAAAAATAAAAGGAACATAGTTGCAAGCTCCTGTCTGTGTAGATATTCGTGTACGATCCCTTGTGTGTGTGTGTGTGTGTGTGTGTGTGTGTGTGTGTGTGTGTGTGTGTGTGTGTCCTTAAATATATTTGTAGAGATCTATACTGTACAACAAATATCTGAACAAAGGTTTTTCTAGTGTATGATTGTATAAGAAACTTCATAGAATCGTTGCTTTGGTTATCTTACATATTTGTCCCGAAATGAAAATGAGCGGCCTCCCTTTTGTAGACAAGATGGCACTTTGTAGACAAGATGGAGGGTTACGCAAGATTATAGCATCTCTAATCATTGCCTCAATTCTTTAACTCCTCACAAGATTCCCTTTAAGGAAGTTATACCATAGCTACCCCTCCCCTACTCCTCAAATGTTTAATTGCCAGAGCAAATTTGAGCAGGCTGTGTGTTTCTTCGTAAACCTCTCGTCTCCTCCTCACTCAAAATAAGGGATCAACCGCCGTAGTAATAGTATGACCCCTCCCACCCGCCCGTCACCAATTGTTTTCGCCAAAATCACTGCCGTTGACGCCCCAAATCATCGTTGTTGTCGTCGCGCCGCTCAATTCGGCCATGGTTCGGAGCCTTCCCACCCATGAGTATGCCTTCTCGTGGTAGTTGAGGTGGGGTGCGCCGGCGGCGAACGTCGTGCTTGTCGACTCGCTGAGGTTCGACAACAACAACGAGCATGCATGAGGAGGAGCAATTCACGGTGGCCATGGAGAAGTCGGAGGAAGAGGTTGTTATGACGAAGGAAAGAATGAGGAGGACGACACAGAGCAATAGGAAGAGCAGTCGTTGGCGGAGGAAGACGAGGCCAACAACGTTGGCCACATCCGCATCCTCTTGTGGGAGGAGGAAGGGAGGAAGTATGGGCAGGCACTAGTTGAGAAGGAGGAGCACCGGGTGGTGGAGGAGCAGCTCACTGAGATGTCTTTCCACCAAGAGATGTGATAGACAATTTTTTTTGAAGGTCGTGATAGACAATTTTTCACGAAGAGTCATCTTTTCATTGAAGAATTGTCTTTTCAACGAAGGACATAGGTCAAACCGCCAGGATCTAATGGACTTTATTGATTGTTAATACAATCATGCGACTGCTCTTTGAGATTGGCATGGCTTAACGTGAATGTTGCATTATGAGCCAGTTTTAAAAATAAAGGAGGGTTGATTGATTCAACTGCATTTTTTTTCTTGCAGTTGATTTAACCGTATTTTTTCGTGTAGTCGACAGGGATGCAGTTGTTTCAATACGATTTTGTTTGTGCAGTAGATTGATTTAGTGGTATTTTTTTCGTGCAGTTGATTGAATTGCAGGTCGTGTCAGTCAACAACATGCGTGCCTCAATTGCATCATCTCAGCGGTCGGCTACTAAGAGCATCTCTAGCAGACCCCGTATAATGTCGACCCGCATAACGCGTTTACAGTTTGGGGAACATCTGTCTTGCGGGGTGAAATCTTGCGCTGCAGAATAGACCCCGTATATGAAACTGTAACTTAAAAAAAACAAAGCTTTCACGGGAGAAATTGCAACGACATTGATCATTCATAGTTCATCTACATACTACACTGATCATAGTTCATCATATACTACATTGATCTACTACTAGAGGGGGTGTCTATGGGCTCGCGGCGGCGAGGCCGACGCGGTGGAGGAGCCCAGTCGTCGGTCAGTCCTCCTCGTCGGAGCTGACGAGATCGATGTACATCTTCTTTTGCTCCTCACGGACGCGCCGCCACTCATCGTCCTTATCCTCCGCAAAGAGGTTGGCCGCGATAGCCTGCTTGAAAATGAGCTCTTGGATCTCCTCGTCGCGGCGGCGGCGCTCCTCCTCCTCTTGCAAGCTCCGTGCAGCAATCGCAGCCGCGACCGCCTCGACATCGCGCCGACAAAATCTTCGGGACCGAGGACGCCTCAGCGCGGGATCTCCTCCGGGTCCGTCTTCACGGGGAGCCGGAAGGGCCCCCTGCGTCGGAAGAGAGCCACGCGGCAGAGAAGGAGCCTGGGGCCGAGGAGGGCTTCCTCCCGTGCCGGCGATCATACTCCTCCGTCTCATGACGGAGGAGCCTTGCCGTCGGCTGGAGGCCTTGGTTGGTTCACTTTCGGACGGCGCGAGGACACACCGCTCGCGCTCGAGGTCGTCGCTCCCGCCGGAGCTGCGGCCGGAGCTCCACATACTGCCCCACATGGCGGGTGGAGGCGGAACGGGGCTCACCGGCGGCGAGAAATGCGAGGGAGGGAGTGGGGAATCACGGTGAAATCTTGGCGTGAGGGGGATAGGGTTTCGACCCGTATCTGCCCCGCAAACCCGTAGTTATGCGGCTTCGGTGGTGCGGTTTGTGGGCCGCGGTAAAAAAATTTACGGGCCGGACAAGTATACGAGCTCTGTTCTGTCTAGAAAATTGGGCCGAGCCCTTATACTCGCCGGGATTATGCGGATTCATGTGTTATAGGGTCTGCTAGAGATGCTCTAACATCTGTTCTGATTACACCGTTTACTAGTTACGAGAAAAAAAGAGTTCCCTGCAAATAGTAAAAAGGAAGAAGAAGGAAATGGTCTTCCTTCCACGTTGCAGATTTTTTTTTTTTTGAGAAGATCCACGTTGCAGATTTGACAAAAGCACTCGTGATTAGGGACAGTGGGCCGCTGCGGGACATGCAAAAACTGGGGATTGATCACGCGATGGAGGCTTGTACCCAATTCGGCCCAACATTCATCTGAAATGCTTCCCTCCACTCTGTGTGTTACTTTAACGCTGCGGCACAGGCACAGGCACAGCGATCTCACTCTGCATGATTCTCATTAAAAAAAAACTCACTCTACAACAGCACTTGACCCACCAATCTCTGCTCCAGTCTTCCAGCACCACTCATTTGTAGCATTCCCATTTTTCTTCCCTTCTCCTGTGGTATCGGTGGTGTTGCACTTTACGCTCCAGAATCCAGCAAATTATCAGGGCCGGCCGCGCGTCAGCGCGTGCATTTTGCCTTATCATAGCTTCACTCGAACGTGTCTGTCTCAAATCGCAATTGTGGTATCCAGAGTATTCTTAGCTAGGCTCGCATAGTCGCTTTCGTTTCCCCAGCGGCGTGTAGCCAATGCCTCGATCTCCGGCCTCCGCTCTCCTGCGGCAACCAATAATGCTCCGCTTCAGCTCAGCCTGCCCACCGAGGCACTGACTGCTAAAGACGACGATGTCCTTGGCCTCTTATCTGCTGGTCGCTGGACCATTTGCACCCAGACGCCCACACGCTGGCGGGTGCACGCTGACTTCTGCTTCAGCTTCCACGCTGGGAGTGGCATTTGCGAACGTTTCTCACGGCATTTTAAGTTGCGAGAAGAGAACATGGCAATTCCTCAAGCGAACACGACAAAATTCGACAGCCCTGTTGCAAAATTTGCCATGTGCACATGAAGAAATTGCCATGTTGTTTGAAGAACTTGCCATAAGAAACGTTCACAAATGTGATGCTTCCCAGGGAACGTTCGCTGGTTATTGCGGTAGAAAGAAACAACATGTGTGTCTAAATTGTATCATCTCAAGTGTAGCTCGGGTCTCGAGTAAATCGTTTGCTAAAATCATGTGGCACACGTGTTAAGCGATCCAAAACTTATTAAAAAAAAGACCTTTGACCAAAAGAAACAGAAGTTTACTCTCTCTTTTTTTCTGAGGAAAACAAAGGTTTACTCTAGACTGGCGTCTTTTAAGACAAAATGGGCTTCCGTGATGCATAGCTGCTTGGAGGGTTGTACCCAATTCGGCCCAACTTTGAGGAGGAAACCCCGCTGTAAAACTCTGAAATGCTTTCTCTACTCAAAAAAAAAAAGGAGAAAAAAACTCTGAAATGCTTTCATGTGTGTGTGTGGCGGATGGAGCTGAAATCCCTTGATACTGTTTCCTATCAGCTACTCAGTTTGAAGGTTTCCTTAGGCCAACTCCACCGCGTGACCCCATCTTGTCTAGATGCGTCTGTTTGGGGTAGAACCGACGAATAAAGCGGCCCAACGCGCCGTGGCCCCAAAGGACAAATGTCCGGATTTCGTCTGTTTTCGACCCATCCCCGACCCAAACTTGCGCCGAGTTTGGGGTCAAACGGACATCGCGCGGACGGGCTTGACGCACGCCCTTGTCCCCCCGTGGCCCGCCTGTCGGGGACACTAGCAGTCGCTTCGCTTCCAATGCTTCCACCCCCTCTCCCTGCCCCGCCCTGCCGCCGGCGCCGCCGCTATTCTCCGGCCGCCTCCTCACCGCGCAGCCCCCGGCCGTCCATACCAAACCACGTCTCGACGTGGCCGCCCCTGCCTTGGCGCTTCGCCAGTAGTTTTGGCCGTCGATCGGAGGAGGTTTGACCGTCATTGTCGCGGCCGGCGGCGAGAGGGGTATCTGTTGCCGACAACGTACCACGCGGCGCGGCGACTTCCGACGAGTGCTCAGAGCGGCGATGGCCGGCCGCCAACCACCCCTGCTGCATCCAGGTGATTCGCGGCCTCTTTGCCACCACGACTGCAAGGTGTTCAACACTTTGCCCACAAATGTATGGACAGTGGAGATGAGTTTTTCTTCCACCACTTCATTTGTTCATCGGACGATTCGTCGTCGGATGATGAAGATCTTGTGGTGGCTGCACTGGTCGTCCACGATCACATTCAACAGCAGCTTCCTCGGTACAGGGGGTCACTCCCTGGCCGTGCTCCCAACCTGAACCGCAACAGGAAACCCTGCATTGTCATGGGATGAAAGAAAGCTTTGGGAGGTGATGACTGCTTGTGTGATCATGCAGAACATGATAGTCGAGGACGAGCGCGATGAGAGTATCTTCGACCAAGGATTTGATTATCAAGGTGAAAATATTGAGCCCCTGCACCAAGAACCGGCCACATTTGAACAGTTTGTCCAATTCCATCATGAGCTGCATGATTGGCACACTCATTTGGATCTTCAAAATGACTTGGTTGAGCACGTATGGAATCACATTGGCAACTAATAGATGTATTGGTTCATTTTATGTTCATTGAAGACAATTTCGATTTGGTTGTAAAACTATTTTATTAGAGACGATTTCGATTGGGTTGTAAAACTATTTTTATTTTTAAACAATTAATATTTAGACGTGCAAACTAGTTTTGATATGAAAATATTGACATTTTTTGTCCTGGCGGACAGGATGGGACAAACGGATGCGCACGCCACGCCAAGACGGTCACCGAGATCCCGTCATCGCGCCAGACACGCACCCATCGCCATACCCAAAAAAGAAAAATCCAAACCAAACAGGACGTCCGTTTAAAATCGAGCGATGGAGTTGGCCTAAGGATTGGCATTCAGATCACAATGGTTGGGACGTTTGGAAGCCGTGGTGCTACATGACTGCGTCCTGAAAGAAGGGAAGGCGAGCTGGCTTTCATAGTTCCAGCTGGAAAATGCGGCATGAGTTTTCCCATCTCAGGATTTCCACGCGGTTCCTTTTGCTGTGCTATTGGTGGTGGACTGGTGGTGCGCCAGAGCGTACACTTTGCCTGATCATCATAGCTTCCACTTGAACGCGTCCGTGTCAGTTGAGTACTCCTAGATAGATAGGCTCGACTTCGATCTCCGGTCTCCGCTCTCCCCGTCAGTTCGGTGGCCCTCGCCGGTCGCCGCCGTGCCGGAGAGATGAACTGGACCTTCTTTACGTGCGTGGCGTGCCCAATCATCCGGCATGAGGACCACACACGCACGCACGCACGCACGCGGCTGCAGAACCCGCTACCGCCGCGACAGCGTCGTCAGTCAGACGACCAGGGCACGGACCCTATTAATTCTCGAGAGCAGGGACAGACGAACAGTGGCGAGCGTGCGCGCGCGAGAGAGAGAGAGATAGCGTGATCTGATCCCTCCCTGCGTGGTGCACCATTGTTGCTACACTCCAGAGCATCTGTGCTAAGAGGACGGACGGCCGGACGTCCTGTTCAGAAAAAAAGAAGCAGCGGCCTGCACCACCGCAACAACAGGGGCGGCAACGGAGGGCCCGCGCTACGTACTATGGTAGTTAGCTACTACCACGTGAGCGGTCCACTCACCGCTAAGCAACGTCCTTGGCGCCGTCTCTGGACACATGCATGATTGCATCTCGAAAGAAGGAAAGCCGAGCTGGCTTTCATGCTTATCTTTTTCTTTTAAAATAGGGGTAAAAGATTTGCCTCATCATTAAAAAAAGGAATAACAAAGTATGCAGAGGGCCATTAGTCCTCACACACGGATGGAAAATACAAAGGCCTACTCTCACGGCATTGCAGAACTCAAATGTGTCGCTCCCGCGATCACCCAGAGTCTCGTCTCCGCCTTAATAGCCTCGACCAACATATTTGGCAACCTGCACATGTGCTGGAAAACCCTCGCGTTTCTCTCTTTCCAGACCTCCCAAGAAACGAGCATGATGGCGATGCGATCGCCTTCCTCCTGTGACCACGGCGAAGGAGCACCGCCGTTCACCTCTCCTTGACCGTGGGGATCCCTCTCCAGGCTGCAGTATCCACCTCCTGGGCGTCCACCAAATCTCTAATCGCGCTCCAAAATCCAAATGCGAGTGGTGAACCTGCACTTGAAGAGAAAATGAGCTGCAATCTCTTGCTCTCTCTTGCACAGTTTGGCTTTTATGCTTTCTATTGCAAAGGGCAGGCGGCCCGCAAAATGCTGAAGAATTTTCGGGTCTCCCCGTTTGTAGCGCTCCGTGGCGTTGCACTCTACGATCCTGAATCCAGATGTCCAGAAAATGATTAGGGCTGGCCGTGCTGACTTTGCCCGATCATAGTCATAGCTTGGACTTGAGCGTGCCTGTCCCAGTTCAGCACGCTAGCTGAGCTCGCTTTCGTTTCCCTGGCAGCTGACTTCCGGTTCAGTTTCGCTTTTCTCTATCTGATTCACCAACTCCGGCATTGTGTGCTGGCTGGCCGCATCATTCTGTTTTGGACTCAGCTTGTTAGTTCAGATTCTAAACCCTATGCTTTGTCTGTCTGCAAGAGTAGGGTAGATCATTGGCACATGGATCTCTTCC
Source organism: Aegilops longissima (assembly GCA_021605205.1). NCBI lineage: Eukaryota > Viridiplantae > Streptophyta > Magnoliopsida > Poales > Poaceae > Aegilops > Aegilops longissima. Next base: position 626,428,647 of record CM038680.1, on the reverse strand, counting down.
ATCTCGTGCGCGCACAGCTTGGCTTCAGTTCAGACGACACGGATTAAAGCTTGCACTGGCCGTTGTCGACTCCGGCCATGAACCAGAGTGAGCGACAAGGCAGAAACCTATGGCCAATGCAGCACCTACTACTAATACTGCTGGTAGCTGTGTGACCGTGGTGAAAGGTTGTTTTTTCCTATTTTAGCGAGGCACAGCCGCGGGTGAGGGTGTAAACCGTGGAAGCTCAGTAAATAGCCTTTGTGTGAACAGTGGGAAAGCCAGAGCCCGTGTCACCGTCTGATCTCTGACCAGCCACCAACAAGAGAGAGAGATCAAAGGTGTGGTCGGACTACCGTTGCGTCGCAATAATGGCTCTGGGTGCCACTGCTTGCTCGCTTGCTCCATAGGAGACAGAACCACCAACCGATAGGCTACTCCTAGAACCATGGTCTAGGGGTGAGCGTTGCCATGAGCCAAACGTTAACCTTACCTTGATCCCCGGCCGATCTTTCGGGTTTTGTGGTCTAGAGTAAGACTAGTCATAATGAGAAGTAACATACACTAGTACTACCTCCGTCCGGGTTTAGAGGTCCCTATAGCCACCAAGCGTTCTCCGTTTTTACAAGGCCTTGTCAGCCTTGATACTTGCATGCGCTGGGCCCTAGCTGCATGCACACTCAAGTACCTGCTTCCTCATTGGTTTGCATGGAGGAGAGAGAAGGATTAATTGCTCTGTAGCCATCAATTTTATCAGGCTGGTCATAGTGGGAGTAACATAAGTACTCCCTCCTTTCCGGTTTATAGGGCTTATCTCAAAATCTTACTTTTTCCATTTTATAAGGCTCAATTTGGTTGTTCCCCATCACAAGTTCAGATTTCAAGGTGCATTAAATAATTGCATGTAAGTATTAAGAGAAAATTGACCAATGCATGTACTCTATGCATCCATGCATTGCAATTAATACATTGGTAAACATAATTTTTTAAGGAAAACAAGAGCATTAATTGGGTGCTTTTGCAAATTACAAAAAGTATTCCACCACTCACCATCTACCTTGGTTGGTGAGATTTTTGAATTGAGCCCTATAAACCGGAAAGGAGGGAGTAGTAACATAGATGCCACATAAAAAAGAATGATGATGTGGCAAGTAGTTAATGAGGAAAGAGGCAAATAGAGTAACATAATATGTTACCATCACATAGCGCTTTCCAATGCAAGATGAGTCTACAAAGCAATAAATGAACACATCTATGTTACCACACATATGACACTCCCCACTATGAAGGTAGTAACATAGACTAGTAACATATGTATGTTACTAGTCTAAGTTACTCTCCACTATGACCAGCCTCAGAAACTGCACCATGCCTTGGTACGAGAGAATTGGCTCACGGGGCTTTTAATCCCGGACGGTAGTAACATACGCATATCCCTAGACTATGTTACAACCTTCATAGTGGGTAGTAACATACGCATATCCCTAGACTATGTTACAACCTTCATAGTGGGTAGTAACATAAGTGTGGTAACATGGAGAGCTTCATTTATTATGTTGTAGACTCATATTGCATTAGGACATGTGATGTTACTGTAACTAACTAAGTTACTACTACTACCTCTCTCCTCATTAACTCATTGCCACATAAGCAAATTTGCTGAGTTGGACTCAATGTTACTACTGAAGTTACTCCCACTGTGACTAGTCTAAGGCAGATTTTCACCAGTTTAGTACCTACTAGTACCTACTTGTACTCGTAGGTCACCTCAATTTAGAATTTGGGTCAGTTGCATTTTGCATGAAGGAAGGAGCAGCCGCCAGCTCGCTGGAGAAGCCTTGTGGATTTATCTGAGCGTGGCCGGTGACCTCGATATCTATCTTAGTGTGGCAGAAAACCGCAGTATCAATTTTAGAGGTGGAGCGGGTGCAGGTTCATCGAAAAAAAGAGGCCTACTTCGGTACCCACCTCCGGATAGACATGTACGTAGTGTACGTACTGCTTATACACCCGATCCACCGACCACACACTATCACACACGCCCGACGCGTCTCTGGTTCATTCCGTCCCGCATGCCCGTCACATCCGCCATCGACGGAGAGAAGAGAAAAACACCTTGTGACTTTTGGTTCACAATGTGGACGTCTGGACTCCTGCAAAGCTCCTCCGGGTTTGGTTTCATTTTGCGGGAAAATGAACGTCTGGACTGATCAACAGACCGATGCGGGTTGGCGTTGGATGGCAAACTATGTCCGAACAATGCGGTCTGGATGTTTGCGCGAGGTTTTAGGGTCAGCTTTGGATAATGTCGCCTCTTTCTGCTTCTCTTCCTCCCAAAGCTACCAGAGCAACAGTTACCGCACCATTGTGCCCCGCGTTGCCACCATGCCCGTGATCACCGTCGCAACCCCTTCTTCCTCTTCACCAACTGGATCGAGCCTAGACGCAAGGAGACAAGCGCTCTGTCATCTACTTCCTCTTAATACCAGTAAAAGAATATTTTTGAAAACGAGAGCACCCTCTCCGATTTTCATTAATAGAAACCACAGTGTCTTGATCACAACATTAATATGAGTAATTGGTCCGAGTTAAGGGGCTGAAATGTAACTATACCTTCAACCAAACACCAAACTTTTGATGATGCACAAAAAGCCGCCATCCAAACATACCCTAACCTCCCTGACCACTTCCTGCCAGCCTGCATGTTTGATGAGGACTGTCATTCAGATTGTAGAATAATGTGATGCAACTCTCAATATTCATTGGGTGCATATGCACATGTATATATATATATATAATACAAGGGGTAGCCGTAACCTCAACTATGCATAAGGAGAAAGACTCGTAATACAAGTAATACACATGCTAAGTACACATACTCAACACAGATCACGATGGTTGGAACACATGCATGATTGCATCCGAAAAGAAGAGAAGCCGAGCTGGCTTTCGTGCTCTCTACTGCAAAGAGTAGGCGGCCGGGAAAATGCTGAGGAATTTTTGGACCTCCCCATTTGCAGCCGCGTTCCGTGGCGTTGCACTTTTACGCTCCTGAATCCAGATATCCAGAAAATGATTAGGGCTGGCTTTGCCCGATCATAGTCATAGCTTGGACTTGGAGGTGCCTGTCCCAGTTCAGCACGCTTAGCTGAGCTCGCTTTCGTTTCCCTGGCGGCTGGCGGCGTGTAGCGAACTGGCAATGCCTAGATCTCCGTCCGGCCTCCGCTCTCCGGCGGCAACCAATGATGATCCGCTTCAGTTCAGTTGAGTGGTGCTCGCCGTGCGCTGTGCCGGCGACCTTCTTTACATCACGTGCGAGCCGAATCATCCAGCAGGATGGCGCACGCGCGGCTGCAGAGCCTGCGGCCGCCGAGACAGCGGCGTCGGATAGACGGGCCCGTGCCCACGGGACGCAACCACGGGCACGAACAGGAGCACGGAGAGCGAGCCTTGGCCGGCGCATGCACAAGTCTGCTACCGCGCGCACGCCTGCGCCATCGAGAGCGACGGTCCCTCGCAGTGGTTCCCCTTCCCCTGTGACTGAACTGTGCTACACCGCTGTAGTATGTTGCATTGTTTTGTTGCTACACTCCCAACTCCAGATGAGAGCAGGTGTGTGGGCCGTGTGCTGCAGGCCCTCGCTTCAGCTAAGTGGACGGACGTCCTCTTCGGAGAAAAGAAGAAAGAAGCCCTGCACCACCACCATAACGGAGCCCCTATGATAGCTATACCACGTGAGCCCACTGACTCTCTTTTTTTGCCGGCAAACATAGGCTGGTAAAGACGACACCGACGACGTCCTCGGCCCCGTCTCTGCTGGTCGCTGGATCATATGCACCCCAGACCGCCCAGACGCAGGCGGGTGCACGCTGACTTTCGCATCAATTCGCTTTTATCATCTGCTGATTCACCAACTCTGGTGGGTGTTGCGCGCAGAACGCAGTTAGCGCGCTGGCGGACTGAACCTGTTGGTTCTGCCTGCAAGAACGCACTTAGTGACACATGGACTCCACTATCTGCCTGTCTAGCTCCTCCTCCTACCTTCTATGTTTCATCTCGTGCGCCCACAGCTTGCCTTCAGTTGAGAAGTTGAGATGACACAGATTAAGCTCGCACTGGCCGTTGTCTCCCTCCGGCCATGAACCAGAGCCAGCGACAGAGGCAGAAACCGTGACTCTGGTGAGAGTTATTTTTTCCTATTTCAGCTAGGCACAGCCGCAGCCCGCAGGCGAGTGTAAATAGCCTTGGGGGTGAACACTGAAGAGTGTGGAAAGGCAGAGCCCGCGTCATCATCTGACCTGATCTGATCTCTGACCAGCCAGCCACCAACAAGAGAGGTAGAGAGATAAAAGCCGTGGTCGGCGTACTGTTGCGTCTCAATAATGGCGGTGCCATTGCTTGCTCGCTCGCTCGCTCGCTCCACAGGAGACAGAACAACCGAGCGATCAACAGGCTACTACTCCTGCGTGCTACAAGAACCAGGGTAGTCCCTAGAAGAATGAACCTTGGCTTGATCGCCGCCCGATCTCTCGGGTTTTACACTGGACACGGGGCGGAAATGAAGTTACGTGACCTTTGTTTATGTGAGGCCGAGGCCACGCCAATAATTGGATGAGTGGGCAGGACTCGGGAGTGGCCAACAGGAACAGAGCGTGGGATCCAGATTGGAGTGCCGTCGTCTCGTCGCGTCTCGTCTGGTTGTGGTGGATGTGACCATTCTCTTTGGACGCATGCATGCATCCAACGGGACGGGGCCGAAGAAAACGGCAACAGTAGCACGGTACAAATGCACCATCGATCGCACTGTCCACCTAATCCCACGCTCCTTTTGCTGCCTCCTGGCACTAGTATCATCGTCACGCAATTATTATTTTTTCTCTGCAAAACGGCGGCGGGGCGAGATCTCGCCGGAGGCCGAGGACGAGGGCACTGTACGTACGTAGATAAACTCCATCGACACCCCTAGATTTTGGGCGTGCACCGGAGCAAAAGCAGGATAGATAAGATCAGATCAGGGTAGCGAGGAGACGAAGGAGAGGGGCCGCCGGCCGTTCGCCGTCCCGTTCCACGGCGGCGCCGGTGCGTGCCCCCATCAACCATCATCCGGCCTGACGACGTCGCAGCGGCCGTGCGCCGGAGCGGCATGATTAACCCCCGTCCCCACAGGGTCAGGGGGTCGCCGAGGCGCATCATCATCAGCAGCATCGATCATCATTAGATGGGGCCTCACGCAGCGAATCGCCTGACATTAGTTTAGAGTTTAGACCCTACTGGTGCACTAGTGCTGCTGATCTGATCACATTCAGAATGCTGCTGCTTGGCGTTACGCCGAGGGCAAAGCATCGTTTGACATTCGTGAGCGAGCCGGCTTGGATCAACAAAAATTCTTTGATTGTCTCTGAACGTCAAACAAAGTCAAAAAGGGAGCAGCATCAATCAATCGAACGCTTTGGCAGCACAAAAGCGCTTTACAATTATCATTCTCCTCAGAAGGCAGAAAGAAAGTGCTTTTCTTTGGTAGCAGCAATGGTGGTGAAGTGGTACTCCTAGTGGAAAATTCACTGGCGTGCCCGAGCACGCCTGCTCACGGTATCTTCAGACGCCCAACACGTCGCGGGATATGGGATGATGCGGTATTCCAGGACGCGCACGTGGGGCAGTTAATGCGTACATTTTGACGGATACCGGACGGTTGTACAGTTTTTGTAGACGGGCCTGCAGGACATAACGACGGCGTCACGACACTGTACCAACGTGGGCTGTAGGCAAACGGCATGGAAAACTGTGGGATCGTCCTTTTCCATGGCCTCCCGGCCGACGGCGGTCGCATCTACGTCGACGGCTGCTTCCTCCGCTACGGCGCTCGCAACTTCACCGTGGGCGTCTCCGACACCAGCGACATGTTCCCCTGTTTAAACAACACCGCACAGGCCGCACCGGCCACACCAGCGTTTGCTGCCGCTGCCGCCGCGCTGGTGCGCAACGTCACGGGGACCGCGCCCGGGGCGACAGGGTACTACTACGTCGGGTCGGCGTCCGCGTCGGCGATGCCGACCAGCGCGCGGGTGTACGCGGCGGGACAGTGCTGGAGGTCGCTGAATGGCACCGCGTGCTCGGCCTGCACAGAGCGCGCGCGCGACCGGGTGGTCCGGCGGTGCCTTCCCGGCGCCGTCGAGGGGTACGGGCTCAACGCCCGCTGCGGCGGATCATCCAGTGAGTACTGCACACATTCTCGGTCCAAGTGTCGTGCATTGTCGTGTCTGAATTCTGCTGACAGCAACAACACATTCACATAGTGATATTTCAGGTTTCAGATCCTGAAACAGCAAAATAAATCTGTATGAAACACCACGAATATGACATCTTCTTTCTTCTTCTGAATTATCCATGGCAGCGCGGCACATAATCATCATCGTCTTCGCGTCCATCCTCTTGCCATGGCAGTCATCGGCATAGTATTCATCTGGACACGAATGAGGCCCAGGAGAGACGACCTACACGACGGTATGCCAAACTGTAAAATTACAATCACATACGTCTGATGTTGCACTATGATTTGATGATAGTTTCTGACACTCTGTAGACATGGATGGCTCAGGCGAGATCATCCGCACCATCATGTCATCCCAGCTCGGCTTCCGCGGCCGGTAAGAGGAGCTCGGCCAGGGTGGCTACGGTTCAGATTACATGGTACATTGCCGTGCCATTTGGAACACCACACATTGGCACAAATGCAACACCGATTTCATTGATCATCTTTCTTGAAATGCTTGCTTCATCTGAATTTGAGATCCTGATAATATGCTGGATATCACAGGGTGTGCTTCAGATCACCGTGAAGCGGCTCTACCTCGTAGTGCTTCATCTGAATTTGGGATCCTGATTGTAAATTGATCAGATTGTGGACGGTTTGACATGTCGAGATTGTAATTTTTTCAGAGATAATTGTAATTCTTGTTTGATGGTATAGAGGCTTCAAAATTAAGTTTGTCTCCCTTATTCTAAAAATATTGAAATATGGAATTGCATATACTTCAAAACTGTACATTTACTTGCAACTTGACTAATACAATCCTTGCAAACTCTCAGATTACAAAGAAATGTCAGAATGATTGAACTACAAGCCTTTCAATTTATATACATATTTATTTTTTGCGGGAATCAATTTATATACACATGTTTGAGCATTTGTCATGAAAATTTCCTAGTATCTTCTTTGTAGGTGGGTGTATGTCCAGCTTCTGCTCTTCTCTTGGCATCCTCATTTCACATACAGCAAAGAGCATGTTGACATTCTCGAGTCAATTTTGACAGTGGCTTGATTATGCTCCACAGGAAGAACCATTGAAGACATATATTTTCAAAACAATCTCTTTCTTTCACACCCATCGCATGGCAGATTTCAGAACATCCATATGTATTTTAGATAAAAGAATAATACATTGTGCATTATTAATCCTTTGAAACCATCTATAAATAGCTCAATGAACACATCACCCATTCACACTTGATTCTGTCAATCCCACACCTGTACAGCTCCACTGCCCCTGCACAACAAAGTTAGAATCGTCAATCCCACACATAACAAGTCCACTGCCCTAAACCAGCAAATTAGAATCATCAGTTTATCTCAATTTTCAACAGTAAAGTTAGAATCTCCGGCCTCACTTTGCTCCTAAGATTACTTTCAGTTTCTGAAGGCCGTATGCCAACCCCAGTGCATTGCAGTACAGAGTACAGACAACAACACAGATGTATGGTGCAATTGTTCACCATGTGTGATCAATGAAACACGAACTAATTCATCACGGAAACAAAAATTTTAACACACCTCATTTTAAATCTCAATTTAGGATCAAAATCACAAAATTGATGCTTTGAATAAAGCATTATGACCAAACCCAGGTTCTGAAAATTGGAGTAGCAAACATATGTAGGAGAGATTGTGCTGGTTACTCACCATGTAGTTGATAGTCGAGGTTCCCGACCACGGGGATCACCTCCGACGCGCCCAACACCTCCCAGCGGCGGACGAGATAGGCCGTGCCATTGGGGACCGAGATTGGCTAGAGCGGCGGCAGCAAGCAAGAAAGGCAAAGGATATCTGGAGCCGAGCGTCGTTCGGCGGCGGCGCACTGAGCGAGAAGAAGAGGAGCAGCCTAGAGCCGACTCCCTCGTGCGTCATGTGCCAGGCCTCCGATCTCATGCGAGACGAGCTTCAGCCAGTGCCGCTGCGGGATACATGCGTCGTCACCGTACCATCGCCCCCCGCATCATATACCAACGGAAGACATGCACGTTGTGCCGTCATCGTGCTGTTTGTCTAGACGGAGCCGTCACCGCATGATCTGTTTGACGGGCCGTATCCTTCACTTACCTACACAATTGCATTGAATACACGCACACACGCGTAGCTGTCCCATTCGTACACTTTCCAGGAGCAAGCGAGCCCGTCCTCTCTTTCGCCGCTCTCTACTCCTAGTATACTATGTGATCTGGATATGAGACCAGCCCACTGCAAACACTTGCAGATCAACAGAAGCCACTTTAAAGAGGATCATGGTTCCACAACAAAGATTTCGATTCTCAGGCTGGGCCGGACCGGATGGATAGGAAAGGAAGTCCAACTTGACATTTAGATGAGTAAATTGCAAAAAACCACCACAATTGTGGACGCGATTTCACAAAACCGCCACCATTCGTTTTTTTTTTTCAAAAAACCACCACGTTTGTGCTAATAGTTTTCAAATAACGCTGATCGAGCGTTTTGCCGCGTCTGATAGCAAACCTGACCGGTTGGGCCCGTTGTCAGGTGCCACGTGGACAGGGGGCGACGACGGCCGTCAGGCGCCGTTAGACGGCGTCGCACAAAGCCTAACGACCCGATCCAGAGCATCATGTTCCCCCTCTCCTCCCCCGATTCCCCCCTCCCCCCATGGCGACCGGCGGCGACGGCGGCGGTGACGACAGGGACGACCCCCACCTCTCCATCCTCGATTCCACGGGCCTCTCCGCCCTTCGTAGCTCGCCGACGGTGCTCCCTGCTCCTGGTGGCCCTGTTTGATCCGCCATTGCGGCGTCGATGAGCGCGACGAGGAGGTCAGCAGATTCAAAGCGAGCTCCGGCGACCTTGAGTCTGTGGCGGCGCTAATCGCCAGTGTGGAAGGCCAATCGAGCATAGCCATCAAGACACATCCGGCCTTGGTGGCGTGGGTGAGTTTTCCCCTTTCGATTATTTGCATTGCGATTCTGGTAGTGTTTCTGAACAATTGATGTGATTTAGGTACTGTAGTTATAAGATTTCCTTTGTTTGCAGCTGAACGTAGGAATTAGGGCAATGCAATTAGGGTTTGTAGCTCAATTAAGGAATTAGGGTTTGTAGTTGTAGAATTGTTAACTGAATTGTAGCTCAATTAAGGAATTAGTTTTTCAATCCAGGAGTTAGGGTTTTAATTGTGCAATTGGTGTTCAATTTGCTATGAACTGAATTTTCTTAACTGAATTATCTTAACTGAATATGTTGTTTACTTACTTTTGCTGTGAAACAATTGGGTTTTAATTGTTAAATGAATTCTCTAATTTACTGAATTAGCTGTGAAACAATTGGGTTTTAATTGTTAAATGAATTCTCTAAGTTTACTGAATTATCTTAACTGAATATGTTGTTTACTTACTTTTGCTGTGAAACAATTGGGTTTTAATTGTTAAATGAATTCTCTAATTTACTGAATTAGCTGTGAAACAATTGGGTTTTAATTGTTAACTGAATTCTCTAAGTTTACTGAATTATCTTAACTGAATATGTTGTTTACTTACTTTTGCTGTGAAACAATTGGGTTTTAATTGTTAAATGAATTCTCTAATTTACTGAATTAGCTGTGAAACAATTGGGTTTTAATTGTTAACTGAATTCTCTAAGTTTACTGAATGTGCTATGAGCTGAATTTTCTTAACTGAATATGTGGTTTACTTACTTTTGCAGTTTGGATGAAGATGAACCTTGGGATCTCGTGTTCCATTTTCAAGGTTCGACAACTGGAAAGGACCATATGTGAATCGATATCACATACATCAATATGTTAGCTATTATTGGGATTGAGGGTATGATCGGAAGGACTCAATGTATTATGTGAAGCAACATGGTGTGGGAATGGCAGGCATGAAGCAAATCAAATCTGAGGAAGATGTTGAAGAAATGCGGATATTATATGAGGACAAGAGGTGTGTCAATGTCACAGTGATGAAAGGAAGAGAGTCTAACATGGAAATGAACATTGGAGATGGATGTGAGCAGCAGATTCCAATTTCTGAGATTGGTTCTCCTAAGGTATATAGTGTAGATGATGCAGGTGTGATATATCAAACTCAGACCTGTGAACCACAGCCAGAAGATTCTTATGGTGAATATCTTTTCACACAGGAGAGTTGCAATGTTAGAAGTGAGAAGGTCACAACAGGTATCAAAGTATTAGATGACTTTCTTAATGAGTTTGCTGACATACCAGTAGTGCATGAAGAAGATTACATGGAAGAGGACAAGGAGGAAGAGGTGCAAGAGGAAGAGGTGCAAGAGGAAGAGGTGCAAGAGGAAGAGGAGGAAGGAAATGAACAACAAGAAGATGAGCTAGAGGAAGAGGAAGATGAAGATGATGCAGACTTAAATCAGAAAATAAAAGACTTGAAGAGGAAGAGGGTTTTTGAAGGTGATTGTGAGCCAGAAGACTTATTCTGTGAGAATGAGGAGGAGGAGGATGGAGAGGGGTTTGTTCAGGCACCACCTGTGCAGAAATTGCCTGTTAGAAGACGTCCAACAGATAGAGCACATTGCAGTTCACAAGCTGAACTTGAGGGAGACTACATTCCTGTATCTGATGAAGATATGGATGAAATTTATTTTGATTCAGATGAAGAAGTAGTGGTGCATTGTCCCACATCTGGAAGAAAGTCCAGGGCAAAAAAGAGGAAGGCCAGGATATGGTATGATGAGAATAGACTTGTGCCAGAACAACAATTATGTTGGCATATGTGTTTTGTTGATGTTTACCAATTCAGAAGAGCACTAGTTAACTTGCATGTGACACAAAGGAGGAACTTCCATTACCACAGGAACAACAAAGACAGGATCATAGTTGATTGTCTTGAGGAAGGCTGCCCCTTTCACATGGTTGCATCTGTGGTTGCAAATGAGAAAACATTCAGCATTAGGAAGCTGCAACTAGAGCATACTTGTGCTCCAAGTGGTGAGAATTGCAAGGTTCCTGCTAGGTATGTGGCCAAAGCTGTTGAAGACTGCTTGGGACTGACCCAGGCAGGTATTGAGACTGTCATAGACAAGACAAAGGAGAAGTATGGTGTGGAGGTTGGAAAGATGAAGGCTTATAGGGCAAGGCAGCAAGCTTTGAATGTTGTGCAGGGTGACCAGAAGCACAATATACTAGAATTAGAGACTATCTGCAAGCTGTTTTGGACACAAATCCTGGGAGCAGATGCATTGTGACAACTAGGGTGGTGAAAGAGCATCCAAGCAAGAATCCAAGATTTCATAGACTTTTCATTTGTCTAGCAGCTCAAAGGGAGGGGTTTCTCAATGGATGTAGACCTTTCATTGGTATGTGTTAGCTCTCTTATTTCTCTTTTACCTACACACTATTGCTATGTTTCTAAGTTTTATTTTTTTAGGTCTAGATGGTTGTTTTGTGAAGTTAAACACATGTCAACAGATCTTGGCAGCTACTGGCAGAGATGGAAACAATAATATATTTCCTTTGGCCTTTGGAGTAGTTGAGAAGGAGGACACCCCTACTTGGTGCTGGTTTTTAACTCAGCTCAAGATTGTTCTTGGTGGTGAATCAGGACAATTTGGCAATTACACAATAATTTCAGACATGCAGAAGGTAATGCCCTTGAGATTTTCATTGCACACCATAGTTCTTGTTGCACACCTTAGTTATAGCAAACTTAATTAGTATTTTCATTTCTGAAACCAGGGTCTGCTTAATGCCATTGAACAAATATTTCCTAACTGCCCTCAAAGATATTGTTTAAGGCATATTTATGCAAATTTCCAAAGTCTGGATTTAGAGGAGATGAGCTTAAACAATATATGGATGCAACAGCTTATTCTTACACTAGGAATGGGTTTGAAGAAGCAATGGAAGAAATTAGAAAGGAAAGTGAGGATGCTTGGGTGCGGCTTAAGAAAATTCTGTAGAAACATGGGCTAGATATGCTATGGACACCAAGCTGTAAAACTGATCTAGTAGTGAACAACATTAGTGAGGTGTTCAACATGATGATTTTGGATATCAGGGCAAACCCATTAAAACAATGGTTGAAGGGCTAGGTCCAAATTGATGGTGAAGTTCAATGAAAAGGAAGTGGGGGCAGAGTGCTAGATGGACAATAACCCCAACATATCTGAAATGCTAGAGGAGTCCAAAGAATGGGCTAGGAATTGCAAGGCTTTGATGGTGGGCCAGATCTATATCAAGTAAATAGTGGTGAGAAATCATATGCAGTTGACTTGAAGAAGTGGACATGTGGCTGCAGAAAATGGGACATGAGAGGTGTACCATGTAACCATCTTGTCTCGCCATCTACAAATCAAAACAATGAGACTCAAGATTTTGTACACTAGTTCTTCAAGAAGCCTATGTACTTAGAAACTTACAAGCCAATGATTTACCATGTTCTGGACCTGACCTATGGAGAAGAACAGATTCAAGAGACATAGACCCCCTGTGTTCCATAGGAAGAAGGAAGAAACCAGACTTCAGAGAAGGAAGGGCCGGTTTGAAGTACCAAAACCCAAAGACACTTCAAGAATTGGAACTATAACTTGCAAGAATCTGTGGAAAGCAAGGGCATAGGTACACAAATTGTGGTGATCCTTTGAAGCCAGCACTTGCAGCTAGGAAGAACAAGCATAAGGTCCTCAATTTAATAGCTTTTGCATCAAATTTATCTTTTATATCTCAATGAACAACTAATGCACACCTTTGTTCTATTTAAATTTTGTATCGGAGAGAAGATCGCCCCTCAGATGCAAGAGCTCCAAGAGCAACATCTGGTGGAAGAGTTGCAGCTGAACAGCCTGCTCCAACAGCTGCTGCAAGTTCTAGGGCTGCATCATCTGCTCCGAGGCCTACTTCTGCTGCTGCTGCAAGAGCCTCTTCATCAGCAACAACAGCCAATGCAGCAACTGCTCCCAGGCCTACTTCTGCTGCTGCTGCAAGAGCTTCTTCATCAAGAGCTAGATCTTCATTTGCTCCTCCAAGGACTGCTACTCCTACTACAGCTCAATCTGCTTATGGAAGGGTGAGGAAGAGGCCTAACAGACTTAGGGATTACTTCTATGCTAGTGGAAATTAGAGCATATCTAGCTGCTGTGCTTGTTGTGCTGCTGGCATGTCTTTTGGAGAAAAACTTGTCTTTTGGAGAAAACTATGTGCTTGTTGTGCTGCTGGCAAGTTAGAACTTGCTGAATGCTGCTGCCAAACTATGTGTCATGTTGCCAAACTTGTTAGAACTTGGTGTAATGTTGGCAACCTATGTGAACCATGTTGTTTATTGTGAACCTGATGTCATGTTATGGTGTTGTTCAACTAGATGGCTTCACATTCTGTTGAAAATGGTGTTGTTCAACTATATGGCTAGGGGTATGCTAACCATAGTGGTTGATGCATTTCATCGACGGTTGTCGAGAGGCTAGGGGTATGCTAACCATAGTGGTGGATGCCTATCGTCGACGGTTGTCGAGAGGCTAGGGGTATGCTAACCATAGTGGTGGATGCCTCTCGTCGACGGTTGTCTAGAGGCTAGGGGTATGCTAACCATAGTGGTGGATGCCTCTCGTCGACGGTTGTCGAGAGGCTAGGGGTATGCTAACCATAGTGGTGGATGCCTCTCGTCGACGGTTGTCGAGAGGCTAGGGGTATGCTAACCTTGGATAACCCTATCCTCTCGACAACCGTCGACCAAAGGCATCCACCACTTTAGTTTGCGTAACCCTACCCTCTCGACAAACGTCCACAATAGGCATTCAATAAAAAGGTTTGGATACCCCTACCCTATTCAATTCGGACCAGAATGCATATCAATAACACAATTCCATATGAGCAAATTCAACTAATATCATAGCTCCAAACACATATATAGTTCAACAAATATTCCATTGCACATTACAACATAGTCTTCACACACCACCATACATAGTTCAACATCATAATACTAAGCTTCATATTGGACCCCAATAGTCTTCACACCACACCATACATAGTTCAACAAAAACAACCAGCAAGGCACAACACATAATACCAACAAACATCATACTTTACTCATTGCAAATTTCACTGATTTTCCTTATCTTCATCTTGTTCTCCTCCCAGCCTTGAGCAAATCAGCTATGATATACTCTCAAGTCTTTTCTTCTCTTTCTTCAACTGTTCCATACCTTGCTCGCTACTGACATTCTTCCAATTACTAACCAACTCATCATTGCTCTGCTTGATCACTAGGAGTGCTGTCTTGAGTTCCATATTCTCTTTCTCTAACCTAGCCCTTTCTTCCAGGCTTCAACTACAACACTTTCTACATCACCATCCTGCATAATCTTACGTAATTCTCCTTCATCACATTCTTGTGAACTATTGCAAAAAATTGCTTGTTTCCTTGATGTGGTTGTGGTGCTTCTCTGGATTAGCCTCTTCTCTTCTCCAAGCTTCACTATGAGCTTTTCTTTGGATTCATTCTCTTTGCTACTCTGCTCATACATATCCCAAAGTTTATGAAGTGCATTTTTCATTGGTTACGCCATTGTGGGTCAATCCTTGAACAGACCACAATTGTCTCCCTCTGTAATAATAATAATTAATAACCATTTACTAAAACCTGCCTAATTCAAAGTGAGATAGCAGGACAGGTATTAACAAATTTGTTCTAATGCACACCTTTTTCTAATTAAAATGATGGAACAGATAACAAATTTAATAACAGGACAACAAAATATTTTCGATTAACATAGTAAAACCTGCCAAATCTCATCTAACAAATATATTGAGTTAACCATTCATTTCACCTGCCAGATTAATTCATCAAAACATCAAATAATACACCATTTTAATATAACTAAGTAAACTGCTGTCACTAACAAACAAACCTACATTCAGTTAACTTGCAACTAACCTCATTACCACATCCAAGTAAAACCTACGGCCGGTGTTGATTCCTTGAAAACAACAGCCACATGCACAACCTGCGTGTGGCAGACACCGTCCTCCGCAACAATGCCACACCACTCGGGTCAACAATGTTATGCGTGATCTACAATAGTGCAATATAACTCATATATACTACGAGCTCAAATCAATGAAAAGCAAAGCTCAAATCGATGGAAACCCTAACCCTAATCCACGGGCAAATCATACTCACATAGGTTTTAAATGCGTCATGCGCGTTGAAGAGGGTGACACAGAGTCCTCGCTGCTGGTTTCGCCGTCCTTCTAGTCGACCATGGCATGGCGGGTTTCGCCGGCGGCGAAGAAATGAGCGCGAAGAGACGGAGGCGAGATGGATCGAAAAGTAGAGGAATGGACGATCGGGCTCGGCTGCACCGAGCTTTGTGCGACGCCGTCTAACGGCGCCGACGGCCGCCGCGCCCCTCATCCACGTGGCACCGACAGCGGGCCCAACCGGTCAGGTTTGCTATCAGACGCGGCAAAACGCTCGATCAGCGTTATTTGAAAACTATTAGCACAAACGTGGTGGTTTTTTGAAAAAAAAACGAATGGTGGCGGTTTTGTGAAATCGCGTCCACAATTGTGGTGGTTTTTTGCAATTTACTCCATTTAGATAGATGCCTACTGATACTACTACTACTCCCTTCATTCCTTTATACAAGGACACTATCAAAAATACATTTTGCATCAATAGAAGGCCACCAACAATACCAACAATAATCAAGGCAAAAAACTAGCAATTTTTAATACTTACATGCATGTAGTTATAATGACACTTAGCCACTTCTTTCTCATTCATTCGTTGCATGCTTGGGGTATATTAATAATCTTGGTTAACAAAAAGAAAAAGTTGACTTGCAAATGAGTCATTAAATTTTATCTTGGTACTTGTAATATGAATTTGTGGCCTTGTACATAAGGGAATGGAGGGAGTACTACATTGCACAAGAAAAGATCATCAAAAGCTCCACTACTGCATAATCCCTTGTTAGACTATATAGTTCATGTATATGTGTACGTATGATATAACGTTGTACACCTTGATTATATATACGTGATAGGCCACCCCTTGAGGGTTATGCCGGTTTCCCCTAAACCTATTGTCTTACATGGTATCACGCTAGGTTACGTTCGCTTCCGCCAAACCCTAACACCCGACACTGCCGTCGCCGCCGTCGCCGCCGTCGCCACCGCCGCCACCGCCGTCGTCGCTTCAGATCGCGCCGCCGCCGCCGCCATGTCGAGCCCTGCCGCATCCGGTTCCACCAATGCGGGGTTCCTGCCGGCCTCCCTCGTGGCACTACTATCCCGCCCGCTGGACGCAACCGCCGTAGAGTCCCCGCTCGGGACACGGAGCGTCGGCTCCTTCTTCTCGACTCCACCGGCCGCCTTGTCGTTCGGGCACGAGCTCGCGGTGCACACCGCCGCCGCATCTCCTGCCGCGGGTGGTGTTCCGCCGCTACCGCGGGTGGCGCCCGAGTCCGCCTTGAGGCGGGGCTTGCGGCATTGGTCCCGGCCGCGGCACTGCTACGTCTTGAGCTTGCGTTGGTTTTCCCCGAAGAGGAGAGGATGATGCAGCAGAGTAGCGTAAGTATTTCCCTCAGTTTTTGAGAACCAAGGTATCAATCCAGTAGGAGGCCACGCACAAGTCCCTCGTACCTACACAAAACAAATAGCTCCTCGCAACCAACGCGAATAGGGGTTGTCAATCCTTCACGGTCACTTACGAGAGTGAGATCTGATAGAGATGATAGATAATATTTTTGGTATTTTTGGTATAAAGATGCAAAGTAAAATAAAAAGGCAAAGTAAAAAAGCAAAGCAATAACAAAGCTTAGGAAGATTAATATGACGAAAATAGACCCGGGGGCCATAGATTTCACTAGTGGCTTCTCTCAAGAGCATAAGTATTTTACGGTGGGTGAACGAATTACTGTTGAGCAATTGACAGAATTGAGCATAGTTATGAGAGTATCTAGGTATGATCATGTATATAGGCATCACGTCCGAGACAAGTAGACCGACTCCTGCCTGCATCTACTACTATTACTCCACTCATCGACCGCTATCCAGCATGCATTTAGAGTATTAAGTTAATGAAAACAAAGTAACGCCTTAAGCAAGATGACATGATGTAGAGGAATAAATTCATGCAATATGATAAATACCCCATCTTGTTATCCTCGATGGCAACAATACAATACATGACTTACAACCCTTTCTGTCACTGGGTAAGGACACCACAAGATTGAACCCAAAGCTAAGCACTTCTCCCATTGCAAGAACTACCAATCTAGTTGGCCAAATCAAACGGATAATTCGAAGAGACTTGCAAAGATAACTCAATCATACATAAAAGAATTCAGGAAAGATTCAAATATTGCTCAAAGATAATCTTGATCATAAACCCACAATTCATCGGTCTCAACAAACACACCGCAAAAAGAAGATTACATCGAATAGATCTCCACGAGAGAGGGGGAGAACATTGCATTGAGATCCAAAAAGAGAGAAGAAGCCATCTAGCTACTAACTATGGACCCGAAGGTCTGAGGTAAACTACTCACACTTCATCGGAGAGGCTATGATGTTGATGTAGAAGCCCTCGTGGTGGAATCCCTTCCGGTGAACTCCTAACAGGCCCCAAGATGGGATCTCGTGGATACAAAAAGTTGCGGCGGTGGAATTAGGTTTTTGGCTCCGTATCTGATCTGTTGGGGGTACGTAGGTATATATAGGAGGAAGAAGTACGTAGGTGGAGCCTCGAGGGGCCCACGAGGTAGGGGGCGCGCCCTCCACCCTCATGGCCGCCTCGTGGCTTTCTTGACGGAGGGTCCAAGTCTCCTGGGTCTTATCTGATGAGAAAATCACGTTCCCGAAGGTTTCATTCCGTTTGGACTCCGTTTGATATTCCGTTTCTTCGAAACACTGAAATAGGCAAAAAACAGCAATTCTAGGCTAGGCCTCCGGTTAATAGGTTAGTCCCAAAAGTAATATAAAAGTGGAAAATAAAGCCCAATATAGTCCAAAACAATAGATAATATAGCATGGAGCAATCAAAAATTATACATACGTTGGAGATGTATCAGGCACCATCTGCCTCCGTGCCGCTTGCACCTCCGGCCGCGCCCACGGTGCCGCTGGCTGCCTCTATGGTGTCCTCACCCCACGCAGTCTCCTCGATGGGATCGCCGCCGCCACCGCCGTTTCACTTCGGCCACCTCATCACCATCAAGTTGTCGTCCGACAACTACATCTTCTGGCGTGCGCAGGCTCTTCCGCTCCTTTGGAGCCATTACCTGCTTGGCTACGTCGACGGCTCTCTCTGTTCCCCCCCCCCCCTCCCCCCCGCGCGCTGGTGGACAGCATGCACGGTCTGGTCTATAATCCGGCTCACCATGTTTGGACGGGGCAGGACCAGGCGAACCTCTCCTCCATCCAGGGGTCGCTCTCTCCGGCTGTCGCTGGACTTGTCGTCTTCGCCAAGACGTCTCATGAGGCATGGACCATACTCGAGCGCTCGTTTGCGGTGCAGTCACAGGCTCGTGTCCCCACGCTCCGCATTCAGCTTGGCGAGTGCGAGAAGCTCGACTCCACGGCCACGGAGTTCTACAACAAGGTCAAGGGCCTTGCTGACACGTTGGCCTCCACTGGACAGCCGCTCACCGACTCCGAGTTCAACTCCTTTATCGTCAACGGGCTAGACGAGGAGTATGATGCTTTGGTAGACATCAACGAGCGGGGCAACTCGACCCCCATGATGGCACATGAGGTCTACTCCCTCCTTATCCTCATCGAACAGTGTGTCGAGGCTCACCGTGCCAAGGCCAGTCACGACCCCCTGTCCGCAAACGCTGCCACTAAGGGTGGCCGCAACTCGTCCAAGGTGCCTCCCCCTGCATCGTCTTCGTCGGCTCCCCCCTCCCCCCGTCCGCAACCCTACCAGGGGCCGGTGGCTGTTGATACGTCTCCGTCGTATCTATAATTTTTGATTGTTCCATGCCAATATTATTCACTTTCATATACTTTTTGGCAACTTTTTATATTATTTTTGGGACTAACATATTGATCCAGTGCCCAGTGTCGGGCCTCGCTCATTGCATGTTTTATGTTTCGCAGAATATTCATATCAAACGGAGTCCAAACGGGATAAAAACGGACGGAGCTTATTTTTGGAAAATATGGAAAATTCCGGAAGAAAAATCCACGCGAGACGGTGCCCGAGGTGGTCACGAGGTAGGGGGCGCGCATGACCCCCTTGGCGCGCCCCTACCCTCGTGAGCCCACCGTAAGGCGGTTGACGCTCTTCTTTTGCCGCAAGAAAGCTAATATTCGGAAAAAATCACGGCGAAGGAGGCCAATCGGAGTTACGGATCTCCATATATACGCGAAACGGTGAAACAGAGCCAGAACAGAACGCATAAACAGAGAGATAGATCCAATCTTGGAGGGGCTCTCGCCCCTCCCACGCCATGGAGTCCAAGGACCAGAGGGGAAACCCTTCTCCCATCTAGGGATAAGGTCAAGGAAGAAGAAGAAGGAGGGGGGCGCTCTCCCCCTCGCTTCCGGTGGCGCCCGAATGCCGCCGGGGGCCATCATCATCACCGCGATCTTCACCAACACCTCCATCATCTTCACCAACACCTCCATCACCTTCCCCCTTCTATATTCAGCGGTCTACTCTCCCGCAACCCGTTCTAACCTCTACTTGAACATGGTGCTTTATGCTTCATAGAATTATCCAATGATGTGTTGCCATCCTATGATGTCTGAGTAGATTTTCGTTGTCCTATTGGTGGTTGATGAATTGCTATGATTGATTTAATTTGCTTGTGGTTATGTTGCTGTCCTTTGGTGCCCATCATCTGAGCGCGCGCGTGGATCACACCATAGGGTTAGTTGTATGTTGATAGGACTATGTATTGGAGGGCAAGAGTGACAGAAGCTTCAACCTAGCATAGAAATTGATGCATACGGGATTGAAGGGGGACCAATATGTCTTAATGCTATGGTTGGGTTTATCTTAATGAACGTTAGTAGTTGCGGATGCTTACTAATAGGTCCAATCATAAGTGCATAGAATTCCAAGTAAGGGATGACATGCTAGCAGTGGCCTCTCCCACATGAAACTTGCTATCGGTCTAGTAAGGTAGTCAATTGCTTAGGGACAATTTCGCCACACCTACCATCACTTTTCCACACTCGCTATATTTACTTTAATTGTGTATTTACCTTAGCAGCCCCTAGTTTTATTTTCGTGCTCTTTACTTTCTTGCAAGCCTATCCAAAAACACCTACAAAGTACTTCTAGTTTTATACTTGTTCTAGGTAAAGTAAACGTCAAGCGTGCGTAGAGTTGTATCGGTGGTCGATAGAACTTGAGGGAATATTTGTTCTACCTTTAGCTCCTCGTTGGGTTCGACACTCTTACTTATCGAAAACTGTTGTGATCCCCTATACTTGTGGGTTATCAAGACCTTTTTCTGGCGCCGTTGCCGGGGAGCAATAGCGTGGGGTGAATATTCTCGTGTGTTCTTGTTTGCTTTATCACTAAGTAATTTTTTATTTGTTGTTCTTAGTTGTTCTTTATCTTTAGTTATGGATATGGAACACGAAATACCAAAAAAATTAGGTTTACTTGCTACTCATGAGGATGGGGTAACTCCTAAAACCCCTGATTCTCATTATGTGAGAAATATTATGTACTACTTTGATAATCCTGAGAAAACCCCATTCAACTTTATAATGGGAGACACGTTGGATCAACGTGAATAATTTAGGAATTATCGCTCGACACAAAAAGAGAAACTATTATGGGATCAATTTATTATGTTGCAGTGGTATGCTAGACAACTATGCTTGGAATATGATTATACTTGTTTCTCTCGGATGGAGGCTCCACACCTTCCCTTTTCATGCGAATTTAATGATAATGAAACCTTAGCTTCTTATGCTAATGGTATATATGATTACTATGATGTGGAACAAATAGAAGAATTTGTTGCTTTTAAGGCTGCTTATGAAATTGAATCTTTGTTTGAAAAGTATGAAGCTTTAGATGATGATGCTTATAGGCCTGAAAATCTTGCTATATTTAGATATTGTTATGAAAATTATGAATACAATTACTATATTAATGCTTTTATGAAGAAAGTCTCCGCTGTCCAAGAAGAGACTAATATTTTGCAGGAATCTATGGAAGAAGAAATTGATGAAACTGTGAGCTCATTGGATGAAAAAGATGATGAGGAGAGCGAAGAACAAAAGGAGGAAGAGCGGATTAGCTACCCGTGCCCACCTTCTAATGAGAGTAACCCTCCAACTCATACATTGTTTAATTCCCCTTCGTGCTTACTGAAGGATGATTTCTATGATGATTGTTATGATCCCGTTGATTCTCTTGAAATATCCTTTTTTGATGATTCTTGCTATGCTTGTGGCCAAGATGCCAATATGAATTATGCTTATGGAGATGAACTTGCTATAGTTCCTTATGTTAAACATGAAATTGTTGCTATTGCACCCACACACGATAGTCCTATTATCTTTTTGAATTCTCCCGATTATACTATATCGGAGAAGTTTGCACTTATTAAGGATTATATTGATGGGTTGCCTTATACCGTTGCACATGATGATTTTGATAGATATAATATGCATGTGCTTGCTGCTCCTACTTGCAATTATTATGAGAGAGGAACTATATCTCCACCTCTCTATGTTTCCCATACGATAAAATTGCAAGAAACTGTTTATACTATGCATTGGCCTTTACTATGTGTGCATGAATTGTTCTTTTATGACATGCCGATGCATAGGAAGAGAGTTAGACTTCATTGTTGCATGATATATGTTGCTTTGTGCTCACTACTAAATGTCAAATCATTGTTAATTAAAATTGGCTTTGATATACCTTGGGATCCAGGTGGATTCATTACTTGAGCACTATATGCCTAGCTTAATGGCTTTAAAGAAAGCGCTGCCAGGGAGACAACCCGGAAGTTTTAGAGAGTCATTTATTTCTGTTGAGTGCTTTCATATAGTTTAAAGACAACAAAAATAAAGAGGGGAACCCAAAACTTTTTCAAAAAGGAAAATGAAAGTGAGAAAGACAAGCATTGTTGAAGTGGGAGAGCTCCTTGAACTTTGTTCATGCTCACGGCAACTTTGTGAATCTTGATTACAGAAACTTTTCAATAAAAATAATTATCCCCTTGTACAATTCCATTGTATTATAAAAATAATGTCCCAAGGTTTGCCTTTAGGATGTTTACAATGCTTGTTGGTTTATGCGGTGCAGGACAAAAACTTTGGCTGTAGTGCGTGAATTTTAATATTTTTTTACTGGAACGTCAAATGGTTCTGATTCTTTTTGCACTGTCTTGCTGTACAAATTGTTTATTTTTCCTAATTTTTGCAGAATTTTTCAAGTATCAGAAGTATGGTGAATGTTCAGATTCCTACAGACTGTTCTGTTTTAGACAGATTCTGTTTTTGATGCATAGTTTGCTTGTTTTGATGAAACTATCAATTTATATCAGTGGATTAAGCCATGGAAAAGTTATGCTATAGTAGACACAATGAAAAAAATAATATGAATTGGTATGCAACAGTACTTAGAGTAGTGATTTGCTTTATTATACTAACGGATCTTACCGAGTTTTTTGTTGAAGTTTTGTGTGGATGAAGTGTTCGATGATCGAGAAGGTCTCGATGTGAGAAGAAGGAAGAGAGGAAAGGCCTCAAGCTTGGGGATGCCCGAGGCACCCCAAGTAAATATTCAAGGAGACTCAAGCGTCTAAGCTTGGGGATGCTGGGAAGGCATCCCCTCTTTCTTCAACAAGTATCGATATGTTTTCGGATTCGTTTCGTTCATGCGATATGTGCAATCTTGGAGCGTCTATTGCTTTTAGTTTTCACTTTTCTTTTATGCACCATGCTGGTATGAGATGGTCCTTGGTTGATTTATAGAATGCTCTTTGCACTTCATTTATATCTTTTGAGTATGGCTTTATAGAATGCTTCATGTGCTTCACTTATATCATTTGAAGTTTGGATTGTCTGTTTCTCTTTACATAGACAACCGCCATTTGTAGAATGCTCTTTTGCTTCACTTATATTTGTTAGAGCTTGGGCATATCTTTTGTAGAAAGAATTAAACTCTCTTTCTTCACTTATATCTATTTATAGAGATGACAGGAACTGGTCATTCACATGGTTAGTCATAAAATCCTACATAAACTTGTAGATCGCTGAATATGATATGTTTGATTCCTTGCAATAGTTTTGCGATATAAAGATGGTGATATTAGAGTCATGCTAGTTGAGCAATTGTGAAATTGAGAAATACTTGTGTTGAGGTTTGCAAGTCCCGTAGCATGCACGTATGGTGAACCGTTATGTAACGAAGTCGGAGCATGAGGTGTTTATTGATTGCCTTCCTTATGAGTGGCGGTCGGGGACGAGCGATGGTCTTTTCCTACCAATCTATCCCCCTAGGAGCATGCGCGTAGTACTTTGTTTCTATGACTAATAGATTTTTGCAATTAGTATGTGAGTTCTTTATGACTAATGTTGAGTCCATGGATTATCGCACTCTCACCCTTCCATCATTGCTAGCCTCTTGATGCCGTGCATTGCCCTTTCTCACCTCGAGAGTTGGTGCAAACTTAGCGGTGCATCCAAACCCCATGATACGATACGCTCTGTCACACATAAGCCTCATTATATCTTCCTCAAAACAGCCACCATACCTACCTATTATGGCATTTCCATAGCCATTCCGAGATATATTGCCATGCAACTTCCATCATCATCATATACATGACTTGAGCATTTATCGTCATATTGCTTTGCATGATCGTAAGATAGCTAGCATGATTTTCATGGCTTGTCCGTTTTTTGATGTCACTGCTACGCTAGATCATTGCACATCCCGGTACACTGCCGGAGGCATTCATATAGAGTCATATCTTTGTTCTAGATATCTAGTTGTAATGTTGAGTTATAAGTAAATAAAAGTGTGATGATCATCATTATTAGAGCATTGCCCCAGTGAGGAAAGGATGATGGAGACTATGATTCCCCCACAAGTCGGGATGAGACTCCGGACGAAAAAAATAAAAAAATAAAAAAAGAGAAAGGCCAAGAAAAGAGAAGGCCCAAAAAAAATAAAAAAAATGAGAGAAAAAGAGAGAAGGGGCAATGTTACTATCCTTTTACCACACTTGTGCTTCAAAATAGCACCATGTTCTTCATATAGAGAGTCTCTTGAGTTATCACTTTCATATACTAGTGGGAATTTTCATTAAAGAACTTGGCTTGTATATTCCAACGATGGGCTTCCTCAAATGCCCTAGGTCTTCATGAGCAAGCAAGTTGGATGCACACCCACTTAGTTTCAGTTTGAGCTTTCATACACTTATAGCCCTAGTGCATCCGTTGCATGGCAATCCCTACTCCTCACATAGATATCTATTAATGGGCATCTCCATAGCCCGTTGATATGCCTAGTTGATGTGAGACTTTCTCCTTTTTTGTCTTCTCCACATAACCCCCACCATCATATTCTATTCCACCTATAGTGCTATGTCCATGGCTCACGCTCATGTATTGCGTGAAAGTTGAAAAGGTTTGAGAACGTCAAAAGTATGAAACAATTGCTTGGCTTGTCATCGGGGTTGTGCATGATGTAAATATTTTGTGTGGTGAAGATGGATCATAGCCAGACTATATGATTTTGTAGGGATGAGCTTTCTTTGGCTATGTTATTTCAATAAGACATAATTGCTTGGTTGGTATGCTTGAAGTATTATTGTTTTTACGTCAAAGGATAGATTATTGCTTTGAATCACTCGTGTCTTAATATTCATGCCATGATTAGACATATGATCAAGATTATGCTAGGTAGCATTCCACATCGAAAATTATTCTTTTTTTATCATTTACCTACTCGAGGACGAGCAGGAATTAAGCTTGGGGATGCTGATACGTCTACGTCGTATCTATAATTTTTTATTGTTCCATGCCAATATTATTCACTTTCATATACTTTTTGGCAACTTTTATATTATTTTGGGACTAACATATTGATCCGATTGCCGATGCAGTTCCTATCTGTTGCATGTTTTATGTTTCGCAGAATATCCATATCAAACGGAGTCCAAACGGGATAAAAACGGACGGAGCTTATTTTTGGAAAATATGGAAAATTCCGGAAGAAAAATCCACGCGAGACGGTGCCCGAGGTGGTCACGAGGTAGGGGGGCGCGCCTGACCCCCCTGGGCGTGCCCCCTACCCTTGTGAGCCCACCGTATGGCGTTTGACGCTCTTCTTTTGCCGCAAGAAAGCTAATATTCGGGAAAAAAATCACGGCGAAGGTTTCAGGCCAATCAGAGTTACGGATCTCCATATATACGCGAAACGGTGAAACAGAGTCGAATGAACACGAAGCAGAGAGATAGATCCAATCTCGGAGGGGCTCTCGCCCCTCCCACGCCATGGAGACCAAGGACCAGAGGGGAAACCCTTCTCCCATCTAGGGAGAAGGTCAAGGAAGAAGAAGCAGGAGGGGGGCTCTCTCCCCCTCGCTTCCGGTGGCGCCGGAACGCCGCCGGGGGCCATCATCATCACCGCGATCTTCACCAACACCTCCATCATCTTCACCAACACCTCCATCACCTTCCCCCTTCTATATTCAGCGGTCCACTCTCCCGCAACCCATTGTACCCTCTACTTGAACATGGTGCTTTATGCTTCATATTATTATCCAATGATGTGTTGCCATCCTATGATGTCTGAGCAGATTTTTGTTGTCCTATTGGTGGTTGATGATTTGCTATGATTGATTTAATTTGCTTGTGGTTATGTTGATGTCCTTTGGTGCCCATCATATGAGCGCGTGCGTGGATCACACCATAAGGTTAGTTGTATGTTGATAGGACTATGTATTGGAGGGCAAGAGTGATAGAAGCTTCAACCTAGCATAGAAATTGATGCATATGGGATTGAAGGGGGACCAATATGTCTTAATGCTATGGTTGGGTTTTACCTTAATGAACGCTAGTAGTTGCGGATGCTTGCTAATAGTTCCAATCATAAGTGCATAGAATTCCAAGTAAGGGATGACATGCTAGCAGTGGCCTCTCCCACATGAAACTTGCTATCGGTCTAGTAAGGTAGTCAATTGCTTAGGGACAATTTCGCCACACCTACCATCACTTTTCCACACTCGCTATATTTACTTTAGTTGTGTCTTTTCCTTAGCAGCCCCTAGTTTTATTTTCGTGCTCTTTACTTTCTTGCAAGCCTATCCAAAAACACCTACAAAGTACTTCTAGTTTTATACTTGTTCTAGGTAAAGTAAACGTCAAGCGTGCGTAGAGTTGTATCGGTGGTCGATAGAACTTGAGGGAATATTTGTTGTACCTTTAGCTCCTCCTTGGGTTCCACACTCTTACTTATCGAAAACTGTTGCGATCCCCTATACTTGTGGGTTATCAGCCGGCGTATGTGTCAACTATGTGGCATTGAGGGGCACTGGGCCTCTAAGTGTCACAAACGTTTTCAGCGGAGTTTTCTTGGCCTTGGCAATGATGGCAAGGACACACGCAACTTTGCGCGTCAGGTTGCCATGGCTGATCCTCCGCCGCCGCCGAAGCAACAAGGACACACTCAGTCCTACTCCATCGATCCTCACTAGTACATGGATTCTGGGGCAACGGAGCATCTGACGAGCGAGATGAGAAAGCTTCATACTCGTGAACCCTATCATGGCTCCGACAAGATCCACACCGCCAATGGAGCAGGTATGCACATCTCTCATATTGGTCAAGCATCTCTTCTCACTAGACATGCAAATAGGAGTCTCCAGCTTCACAATGTTCTTAGAGTTCCATCTGTGACCCGTAATCTTCTTTCAGTTCCTAAACTCACACGTGATAATAATCTGCTTTGTGAATTTCATCCTTTTGATCTTTTTATTAAGGATCGGGGCACAAGGGGCATTCTTCTTAGCGGGCGCTTGTGCCAGGGCCTCTATCGTCTGGAGCATCCTGGCGTCGCTCGTGTGTTCATTGGAGTTCGGGTATCTCCGTCACAGTGGCATGCTCGTCTTGGTCACCCAGCCACACCTATCATCCGTCATGTTTTGCGTCGTCATGAGCTTCCTAGCATGTCTAGTAATAAAGATGTAGCAGTGTGTGATGCTTGTCAGCAGGGGAAGAGTCATCAACTTCCCTTTTTGGAGTCTAGTTGTGAGGTGAAACATCCTTTAGAACTTGTGTTTTCAGATGTATGGGGTCCTGCTCAGACTTCTGTCAGTAGGCATAATTATTATATCAGTTTCGTTCATGCTTATAGTCGCTTTACCTGGCTTTATCTTATTAAACGTAAATCTGATGTGTTCGATATCTTTGTTCAGTTTGAAAAACATGTTGAACGCCTTCTCAAGCACAAAATTGTTCATGTTCGATCGGATGGGGGGTATCGCAACCTCAACTCCTTCTTTCAGTCGCTTGGGATCGCTCACCGTTTAGCATGTCCACATACACATTAGCAGAATGGTTCAGTAGAACGTAAGCATCGTCACATTGTTGAAACTGGTCTTACTCTTTTGGCCCATGCATCGGTGCCATTTCGTTTTTGGAGTAATGCTTTCACCACTGCATGCTTTCTCATAAACCATACTCCCACTCGTGTTTTGAACGTGAAGACTCCCATCGAAGTTCTCCTTAATGAACAACCTGATTACACCTTCTTCAAGGTTTTTGGGTGCACTTGCTGGCCGCATCTCTGTCCAAATAACAAGCGCAAGCTTGAGTTTCGCTTCAAGAAGTGTGTCTTTCTTGGCTATAGCTCTCTTCATAAAGGATACAAATGTCTTCATGTTCCCACTAATCGTGTCTATATATCTCGGGATGTCGTGTTTGATGAGCATGTTTTTCCCTTTGCCAAACTTCCTGTGTCCACCGCTGAACCACCATACATGCATTCATCCTCTATTGCCTCTGACCAATTTGATGATGTTGCATATTCTCCTATATTATTGCCAGAGGTTTTCGGCAGCGCTATGGTCTTGACTATGAAGACACTTTCAGTCCAGTGGTTAAGCCTACTACCATCAGGCTTCTTCTCTCTCTTGCAGTCACTCGGGGTTGGTCTCTTCGTCAGCTTGATGTGCAGAATGCCTTCCTCCATGGTGTACTGGAGGAGGAGGTCTACATGCGGCAGCCTCCTGGTTTCTCTGACCCTGATCGTCCTGATTATCTATGTCGTCTCACCAAAGCACTCTATGGTCTGAAGTAGGCTCCCCGTGCTTGGCATGCTCGTCTTGCGACAGCTCTTCGTGCTCATGGTTTTGCATCATCGACTGCTGACTCTTCCTTATTTATTCTACAAAGGCCTGAAGTTACTATGTATCTGTTGGTCTATGTGGATGATATTATACTTGTAAGTTCCTCTCCGTCGGCTGCTACTGCTCTTGTTCATTCTCTTGGTGCTGACTTTGCTGTCAAAGATCTTGGGAAGCTTCAGTACTTCCTTGTGGTGGAAGTTGCTTCCTGTTCTGATGGTCTTGTTATGATGCAGAAGAAGTACTCTTTGGATTTGTTGCAGCGGGCTAGGATGCTTAAGTGCAAACCGACGACTACACCTATGTCTACCACTGACAAGATCACTGCTGTGGATGGTGAGCTTCTTACTTCTGCTGATGTGACACAATATAGGAGCATTGTTGGTGGGTTTCAGTACTTGACGATCACACGTCCAGATATTTGCTTTGCTGTCAACAGAGTATGTCAGTATCTCCAGGCACCTCGTGACACTCATTGGTCTGTTGTTAAGCGTATCTTGCGCTATATTCGCTTCACCCTGTCCTATGGTCTACACATTCGACCGAATCCCTCCGGGGTCATCTCGGCATACTCTGATGCGGACTGGGCTGGCAGTCCGGATGACAGGCGATCCACGCGGGGCTATGTTGTGTTCTTTGGTTCTACCTTGCTCGCCTGGAGTGCTTGGAACTAAGCTATTGTTTCGCGTAGCAGTAATGAAGCTGAGTATAAGGCTGTGGCTAATGCAACAGCAGAAATTATTTGGATACAGTCTTTGCTTCAGGAATTAGGTATACCTCAATCACAGTCTCCTATTCTTTGGTGTGACAACATCGGTGCTACATACCTGTCTGGGAATCCGGTATTTCATGCCCGAACGAAACACATTGAAGTTGACTATCATTTTGTACGGGAACGTGTATCTCAGAAGCAATTACAGATCAAGTTCATCTCTTTCAAGGATCAACTTGTAGACATCTTCACCAAGCCATTGCCTCTACCACAATTTGAGGCCCGTCGGCGCAATCTTACCCTTCTAGATTCTTTAGGAAGTGGCTAAGATTGAGGAGGGTGTTAGACTATATAGTTCCTATATATGTGTATGTATGATGTAACGTTGTACCCCTGAATTATATATATGTGATAGGCCACCCCTAGAGGGTTGTGCCGGTTCCCCCTAAACCTATTGTCTTACATCCCTGCCAGCTACAAGCAGCAAAGCAAAGTACCAAACACACACACACGATTTCAAAAAAAAAACACGCACCAAACTGGAAGCTCTTGGACACCCCACCACCAAAGCAGCTTGGATATGTACAGCAGAACAGCAACAAAGTCTCTCACTTAACAAACCCTAGATTCTGGCCTATGCTTGCTTGCACGATCGAAGCTCGCATGTTTTCGCGACTGATGGACTTGGATGCCTAAGAGCAACTCAAATGGAGCGACCCATTTCATCCGCCGCCGCTCGTTTGGGTCGGCGCGTATAAGAGAGGAGACCCAATGCGGCGACCCAAACCCAAATGGAGTCTGATTCATGTCCGCGCCGATGCATTTGGGCTCAAATTTGCGCTCCAAATGCGTCGGCGCGGATGCGAAACGGACGCCACGCGCGCCTTATCGATGTCCGCCGCGGCCCCACCTGGCGGTCATCCAACCGCCCGTCACCTACCTGGTCAGCTTAATTTATGACCTAGGGCCCACACGTCAGCGACGGCGGTCGTCCTTTTTTAAGCCGACCGTGCGGCGGGGCCGTCCTCATCCATCCATCCCCCGTCCCCATCTAGCCACACTCGCTCCCCCGTCGCCTGCAAACCCTAGCCACCTCAGCCGTGACAAATGGGGCTCTTCTCCGGAGCCGGCAGCAGCAGCAAGGCCAAGGGCAAGTCGCCCGCCATCCCCATTCCCCCGGAGTTTCTCCCGCCTTCGCTGGCGCTAGCTCGCCGGCCGAGGCATCGCGTCAACGTACCGGTGCACCAGGCGGAGTGGCACTGGCAGCACCGCGTGCCTTTCTTGTACCCCGACGCCACCCTGCCGCACAACTGGCACCTAGATCCGGAGAGGATCCCGCTCATCGTCCAGGGCGGCGGGGGCAAAGGAAGAGGAGGCGGCGTACGAGGCGGCCATGACGCAGGCCACGACCCTCTCCTCGACGGGCGACTGCGTCCTGCCGCCGGTGACCCTGCCTTCCCCGCCGTCCTATGTGAAAGCCGAGCCGGAGCTGGAGCCGGAGCCCATCGAGCGCTACTCCTCGACGAAAGTAGTGCGTGAGTGGGTCTCCGCGCTGCCGGACTGGGTGGGGGCGACGCCGGTGCGGGAGGCGGCTACCTCGAGCACAGCCCGCGCCCGACATGAACGCCCTCTGGAACTCGGCGTTCTCCTGGGCCGGCCCTGCGCCGACGCTCATCGACCTCACGGACCCCGAGGACGACGACAACGATGCTAGGGCAGCGCGCCGCCTCGTAGTTTAGCTTATTTTTTAGTTTTTATTAATGCTAATGTGGACGCGTGGACTCTCGCCGGCCTTCGTGGCCGGCTTTAATGTATAATTATTGCATTTTTTTCTCGCACCGTAAAAAATGGGTCGGGCTAGCTTTGTGCGCACGCGCCGACCCAAACACGAAGACGGACGTTCGTGTCCATCTGGCCGACCCAAACGGACAAAAGGCGAATAAAAGCGCCGTCCGTTTGGGTTGGCCCGTTGGAGTTGCTCTAATCATCGTGCAGGAGTAGGCACGCAGCGCTGCGAGCTCGCTACGGCGTCCGTTAGATGGCGGACACGCGCCATGGGCACGAATCGGACGCGTCGCTACCGCTGCGCGATCGAGGCGTGGCCGATCCGGCGACTATGCCTCGCAGCTTCATACGTGAGTACGTGGTCGACCGTGCTACACGGCTGCTGCGACATACTCCGCTCGAGGCCGAGCCGTGTGCTCAGAGGCCCTTGCTTCCGCTAACTGGACATGCGTCTTTCTTCAGAGAAAAGAAATAAAAACCTGTGCCATATGCGCCCTAGCTAGCCCCATCTGCGCTGTTCGCTGGACCATACCATATGCGCCCTAGCCAGCTGCACGCTGACTTCCGCTTCCACCTCGCTTCCGTCTAAGAGCATCTTCAACCGCCGCGCCAAACTAGCGCCACGCCGTAAAAGTGGTCGTTTTAGCGCGCGCAACCGCTGTAGTTGCTCCAGCAGAGCCTAACTCTCTGACAAAAAGCCCGAACCGTTTTCTAGGGTTTAATGGCAAGACAGGCGACGGCGGCGGCGATCGCGATCTCCCACGCACGCGCACCCATCCTGGACGATCTCCATGCTATACCCAAGCATTTGATCGCCGCTTCCCCTGCGGCTGCTCTCGGGGTGATCAAGGGGGGGGGGGCGAAGGGAGAGGTGGTAACTAGGGTTTTGTGGGGTGGCGACATGGCGTCAGAGGAATCGAGGAAGTCGAGAGAGAAGGTGGAGCATATGATGGAGAAGATGAAGCTGACAGATAAGGAAAACAAGAAGTTGGTCGTAGATGATGGGGAGATGGAACGGGAGGCACCTCCCGTGGCGCTGGTGGGCAGGGTACTGCACCGTAAGTTCATCCATGTAAACCCTATTGCAGATGCCCTCCGCCCGGCCTGGGGTAACCCGAGGGGATTGAGCTTTAACCCGGTAGGGGAGAACACCTTTGTTGCAAACCTGGAGAATCAACGGGACCGAGATCGCATCTATGGAGGCGGGCCGTGGATGGTGGGAAAACACGCAGTAATCTTGGAACTATTTGATTTCAGGGCCCGACCATCTGATTGGAAGTTTGAAAAGCTGCAGATTTGGGCGAGGGTAATCAACCTGCCCTTTAATCTCCGATACCCGCCATGGCCTGAGCGCATAGCAGGGATGTTGGGAGAAGTAATCAAGTTGGATGTGGACGCAAAGGGTTTTGCCTTTGGTGAGTGCCTTAGAGCACGAATATGGATTAGAGTGCATGAACCCCTGATGAGATGGGTGCATCTAGAGTCGACTAGGACAAAGGAATCTGTACTGTATGATATCTAGTATGAGGGACTGCATATTTTTGCTTCTCGTGTGGACGGCTTGGACACGCTGACGCCTTTTGCCCGGATCCAGGGGAAAGGGATGAGGAGGGATGCCTACCGTACGGGGAGAAACTTAGGTGGGCTGGATCTCGCAAGAACTGGGCGAATGCACCCCCAATGAGCAGCAACGGGGGAAGGCAGGGCGCCAGGAGAGAGGAAGAGTGGGATGCTGAAGATGAGGAAGTAGAGAAGGGAGAGGAGGTAACCTCACCATTGAAAAATAAGCAAGGAATGGTCAGAACGCGATGTATCGGTTTAATGCCGGGAGGCACGGGTAGCCGTACTGGGCATGGAAGAGGCTATGACAGAGGGAGAGGTACAGGCCGTGAGAAAGTGTACCGCCGAGTGGATATGGGACCTGAGGGCCGCACCAACACATCAAATCAGTTGATGATTCTGGATCAGGACACTTGGAATAAGAAGAGAGCTATGGAAGGCGATGAGGCGAGTACATCAAAGGAAGATAGCAGGGATTCAAAAAAAGAAAAAGCCCGTTGAAGGAGGAAATACTAGTGAGCAGGCGGTGGCTGTTGCACAGCCCCGCCTGGAGCAATGAATTGCATATCGTGGAACTGTCGCGGGCTTGGGAACCCGGAGACAGTTCGTGAACTCCACCATTTGGTGAGGGTTGAAGCGCCCACCTTAGTCTTCTTGTTGGAGACGAAGATTGAGGGAAATAAGGTAGCAGATATGAAAGTAAGACTTGGTTTCGAAGGGTGTATCACTGTCAGCAGTAACGGGCTGAGCGGAGGACTTGCCCTTTTCTGGTCTAGAGAGGTGGATGTTGAGCTCAACAATTTGTCAAATCAGCATATAGATGTTATGGTGAGGAATAAGGGCAGCGACCAGAAGGAGTGGCGTTTCTGTGCTTCTATGCCAAAGCAAAAAGGAGTGAAAGGAGAGAGAGCTGGACACTTTTGAAGTGGTTACGGTGTCAAAGTGACGTCCCTTGGCTGTGTGGCGGGGATTTTAATGAGATAACAGACAATATGGAATATTTTGGGGTCAATGAAAGAGCGGAATGGCAAATGCAAGGTTTTAGAGAGACCATAGATGAATGCAAGTTTCAGGACTTGGGGTTCAACGGAATCCCGTACATGTGGGATAACCGTCAGGAAGGAGTTGCGAATGTAAAGGTGCGCTTGGATAGATACCTAGCCGACCCGGGCTTCATCCAGTTGTATGGAGACACGGGAGTGAGGCACGTCCCATCGCCACAGTCGGATCATTGCATGCTAGTCATTAAAATCAAGAAGCTGATGGAATGGGAGGACAGCGGACCTCGCCGTTTTGTTTACGAGGAAGCATGGAGACGGGAGGAGTCATATGAGCCCACGGTGGTGGCTGCATGGGAGAAGGGAGCTCTTACACTTGAGGACCTCAACTCCTCTTTAAATAACATGCAGGGCACACTTACCGATTGGAAACAAAAAAAGTTCGACGACGTAAAACGAAAACTGAAGAAGGTGAGAAAGGAGTTTGAGAGGGAGAAGGCGAACGCGCTGTACCTTGGTTCGTCCAGAAGGGAGAAGGAGTTAGCAAGGCAATTGAATGATCTTTTGTTAAAGGAGGAGATTATGGCGAGAGCGCGGTCGAGAGCTGACTGGCTTAAGGCCGGCGACCAGAATACTGGTTTTTTCCATGCTCAAGCATCAAGGAGGAAGCATCAAAACAAAATCCTGGTGCTTGAGAAACAGGATGGAACGATCGTGGATAGTAGGGACGAGGTGCGAACTGAGGTACAAAGTTTTTACACGCAGCTTTACACAGCTCAAGAGGAGGTGGTCATGGACGAAGTGTTGCACCATGTACCAAGTATGGTGACGGATGAGATGAATGGCCGGCTGGATAGACCCTTTTGTGCAGATGAAGTAGAGAAAGCACTGTTCGCAATGGCACCGGCGAAGGCGCCGGGGGCGGATGGATTTCATGCGGGTTTCTATCAGCACCACTGGTCCCTTATAAAGGAGGATGTAACCCGCTCAGTTTTAAATTTCTTAAACGGCGGGCACATGCCGGAAGCTGTTAACAAAACTGTAATTGTGCTAATACCAAAGGTCAAGAACCCGAGGAATATTACACAGTGTAGACCAATCTCCCTCTGTAATGTCATTTACAAAATCTGTTCCAAGGTGCTGGCTAACAGGCTGAGGGAGATCCTAGACGAGATCATCGCGGAGGAGCAAAGCGCCTTTGTTCCAGGGCGGTTGATTACAGACAACGCCATCACAGCTTTTGAATGCATACATGCAATGAAAAGGAAGAGAACTAAGCAAGGGTGGTGTGCGGTGAAGCTGGATATGATGAAGGCGTACGATCGAGTGGAGTGGCCGTACCTCCAAGGAATCATGCTCCAGCTGGGTTTCTCGGAGGAGTGGGTGTCTCTAGTAATGAGATGTGTAAACTCTGTTACTTTTCAAGTGAAGATGAATGGAGAATTGCTGCCCTCTTTTCGCCCTTCAAAAGGTATCCGGCAAGGTGATCCCGTTTCCCCGTACTTGTTTCTTCTTTGTGGGGAAGGACTCTCATGTTTGTTGAAAAACTATGATGCTGGATGGGTCGATAGAGGGATACGACCGGGTTTGAGAGCCCCTTGGATTTCGCACCTTTATTTGCGGATGACTGTTTAGTTTTTATGAAGGCAGATTCAAGGAGTGCACAAAGATTGAATGAAATCCTTCAAGCTTATCATTTGGGGTCGGGGCAATGTGTAAACAAAGCCAAGAGCTCGGTTTTTTTCAGCCCAAACACAAGGGCGTCGGCGAAGGCAGGGGTCAGGAGTAACTTGCAGATATACAGAGAAACTCTTGCCGAGAAGTACCTAGGCTTGCCCACGGCGGCAGGCCGGGTTACTGAGGGAAGTTTTGTGCATGTCAAAGAGCAAGCAAGGTCCAGAGTGCAAGGATATTGCGAGAGGCTCATGTCAATCGCGGCGAGGATGGTTCTCCTCAAAGCAGTGATTCAAGCCCTACCGGCCTATTCTATGAGTTGTTTCAAACTCAATAAAGGCTTATGCCAGAAAGTCACGGCAGTGATGTCAAAGTTTTGGTGGGATGAATCTCTTGATAAGAGGAGAATGCACCGCAATCATGGGAAAAGATGGCTGTATCTAAGTCAAAAGGAGGCTTGGGCTTCCGGATTTGGAGCTGTTCAATGATGCGATGCTCGCCAAACAGGCGTGGCGATTCTTCGGATAGACCGGATAGTCTATGCGCACGTGTTCAAGGGTAGGTATTACCCAGATGGAGATTTCTTGCAGGCAGGTTGCCCTGCTAGCGCTTCCACTACGTGGAAGGCGATAATCACTGGCAGAGAAGTACTCAAGAGGGGGTTGATACGTAGAATTGGTGACGGAACTACAACGGAGGTATGGCATGACAATTGGATACAAGGGAGCAACACTTTCAAACCTGTGTGTAATATGGGTAGTGATCCCATACATCTTGTGTCTGATTTGATGACGGATGATGGCGAATGGAATACCGAAATTATCGAGAGAACCTTCATCGCCCCGGATGCAGAAGCTATCATTAACATGCCGAGGCCGCGGGTAGCTCTACCTGATTTTTGGGCATGGGGCCATGAGAGGTCCGGGATCTTCATGGTTCGTTCAGCATACAGAATGTTGATGGCAGATAGGGAAGATGATTTGAACCAGGTTGGCAGCTCCTCCCAAGGGGAGGAGGTCTGGAAATCACTATGGAGGCTGAAGGTGCAGCCCAAGATACGAATTTTCTGGTGGCGGGTCCTTAAAGGATTCCTACCAGCGAAGGAAGAGTTATGCCGACGACATATAGGGGAAGATCACACTTGCCCATGTGCGGCAATGAGGAGGAATCGCTGTTTCACTCTCTGGTTACATGCAATCATGCAAAACTGTTTTGGACAGAGGCAGAGTATTTTTTCGAGTTCAAGATACCACGGCTACACCCAGCGACATGGTCGAGGGATTTGCTTGATCCCAGTTTTATCGGAAGAGACCGGGCGGCTGTCATTATCTCAGTCATGTGGGCAATCTGGTCAAGTAGGAACAAATACACCCATGAGGAAGTCAAATATCAGCCCGGTAGATCGATGGTCCTAGTGAAGGAACTCATCCAAGCTCTGTACATCCCGCCCAATGCCGAGGGGAGGTGTACCATGAAGGAGAGATGGAAGCCACCGGATGAAGGATGGTGGAAGATCAATACGGACGCTGCGATGGAAGGGAGCGGGGCCTCCTCAGCGATCGGACTAGTGGCTCGGGGCCATGACGGAGATCTGAAGCTAGCGGGAGGCCGCAAGCTGCCCGGGGTAACTGATCCGTACTGTGCTGAATTGCTAGCTGTTAGGGACGTTGTGCGTCTGGCTATGGAGAAGGGCTGGACGCGGGTGATCGTCGAGATGGACTGCAAGACTGTTATAAACGAGTATATGGCGATGGAGTGCAGGTCGACAGGTAGCCCGATCATCAGCGAGATCAAATCCTATCTCCAACATTTTGAGGGATTGCATTTAAACTTTGCTAGTAGAGATGCCAATGAGGTAGTTTCATCAGTGCGCCAGGAGAGCCTGGCTAGTGCTTCGATTGTAAACTTTTTTGATGTTTTCCCTGCTTCATTGATTGCCCTAGCGCAATCGGATGTAAATCGTCTTAATAATGAATAAAGGCCTTTGAGGGCGGTTATCAAAAAAAAAAGAGGCCAGAGCCGTGTGCTCCTGTAGGCCCTTGCTTCCGCTAACTGGACATGCGTCTTTCTTCAGAGAAAAGAAATAAAAACCTGTGCCATATGCGCCCTAGCTAGCCCCGTCTGCGCTGTTCGCTGGACCATACCATATGCGCCCTAGCCAGCTGCACGCTGACTTCCGCTTCCGCCTCGCTTCCGTCTAAGAGCATCTTCAACCGCCGCGCCAAACTAGCGCCACGTCGTAAAAGTGGGCGTTTTAGCGCGCGCGCAACCGCTGTAGTTGCTCCAGCGGGCGCGTAAAAACAGCGCGCGCGGCATATGCAGTTCAGTGTGCTGGCAGAAACGCAATCGCGCGCCGCTTATTTGTTGCGCCCGCTCCCGCGCGCTGGACTCTCGCGCGCTTGCTCTCTCACTTCCACCCCCATCCGCCGCGCGCCGCGCCGCCAGCGCCCCGGCGACTGCTTCTGGCGCTTCCCGTCTATCCTCAAGGCCAAGGCCACCCCCTCCTAGTCCCGCCGGCCCTCACGCGCGCCCGTCGTCCGAGGAATAGCGCCCGCGCAACCGCTGCCACGCCGCGCCCGCAAGGTGTTCGGCAAAACACCTACAAGGTATGTATTGCTCAAACTTCATGAATTTGGTGCGTGTTTTTAATTGTAGTTTTTATAGTATAGTATTGAACATTGTAGATAAGTTCGTCGTATGATTCTTCCGATAAAGAATTTGATATGGAAGAGGAGGAGGATCTTGCAATGATCCTAGCTATGCATATCAATAAAAAAACTGAAGCACGATGGTTCGGTTATGGGTCGGGAGAAAATTTGGAGAGATAGGATTGATGCCCATAACAGATTGATGAGGAACTATTTCATGGAGAATCCCACATACCCGGAGTTGTATTTTTGTCGCCGGTTTAGGATGAGCACCGACTTGTTCAGGCGCATTGCAGAAAAACAAGCGAGCCATGACCGGTTTTTTCAGCAAAGGAGGAATGCCGCCGGAGAGCTCGGGCATAGCACCTTTCTGAAGGTGACAGCCGCTTTGCGTATGTTGGCATACGGTATCCCGGCTGATCTAGTTGATGATCACTTGGCTATGGGTGAGAGCCAAGCCATCATGTGTGTCAAGCGCTTTGCAGTGGGAATTGTGCAAGTGTTTGGCGAGGAGTATTTGAGATCTCCCAATGCTGAAGACGTCGCAAGGCTATTGGCGATGAACAAAGCTCGCGGCTTTCCTGGCATGCTTGGCTCAATAGATTGCATGCATTGGAGTTGGAAGAATTGTCCAAAGGCATGGCATGGGCAATTCCACAGCCAAAAAAAGGGTTCCACTATAATCCTTGAAGCGGTGGCGATCAGAGACTTGGATTTGCATGCATACTTTGGAATGCCCGGATCTTTGAATGACATCAATGTTGTCAACCGTCACCACCGATGAATAAGATTGCAAATGGTGAGTTGCCACCGTGCAGTTTGTAGCAAATGGCTGTACGCACAACTATGGCTATTATATAGCGGATGGCATCTATCCAAAGTGGCAAACCTTCGTGAAACCGCTGAAAAGCCGAAGGTAAGAAAATCTTGATTTCCACAATGCTCAAAGGGCGGCTAGAAAAGATGTGGAGAGAGCATTTGGGATTTTGCAAACCCAATTTGCTATTGTGAGAGGACCGACTAGATTTTGGGATCAAAAAATGCTTTGGTACATCATGCACGCTTGTGTGATCATGCACAACATGATCATTGAGAATGAGCGTGGCCAAGATTTAGACTACTCACAGTATGAGCTCTTGGGACATCCCGTGCGAGTGCGACGGAGGACTGAAAGGGTAGCCCGTTTTGTTGCCTCCTATCAATGCCATTCGGCGTCCCGCAACGCACAATGAACTTTAGAAGGATCTGATTGAAGAGTGGTAGGCATGAAATGGACGACAAAGAGCATGATTTCTGCATTCGACATTGTATTGTTCATGAACTATTTGTTGTGTTTGTTGCAGTATTTGTTGTACTGAACGATAAACTATTTATTTGGGTTGTAATGATAACGAAATTGAACTATTTATTGTTGATTTATTTTGTTTATTTAATCATTTTTGCTTTTATTTGAAATGTATATGTGGTTTAGCGTGCGTGCAAGACGCTGTATTTTTATGCTGCTGCATTATAGCTGGTTGTTGGAGCAGCGCTTAGCGCCGTGGCATATACCAGCCGAAGCGCGCCATACTAGTTTTTAAGCTGGCTAAGCACGGCGGTTGGAGATGCTCTAACCCGTGTAGTTTGTCTCGTCTGTCTTGTGCGGATCATTGGCGCATGGACTCCGCTATGTGGAGTGCCCACCTAGCCGGTTTCATCTCGTGCGCGCCACGAGGGACCGAGGCTTGATTCGAGCGACACCGATTTAAGCTATGCATCGCCTACCGTCGAATCCGCCATGAACCGAGTGAGCGAGCCAGGTTTATGGCTAATGCACCACCACTACTAGTCTGTGTGACCAATCGACCACTATTAGCTAGGCACACCGCAGTGAGGATGTAAACCGTGGAAGTAGTAGTAGTAGTAAATAGACAGGCTCGGGGTGGACAGTGGGAAAGGCGGAACCGTGTCACCGTGTGATATCTGACCAGCCACCAACGAGCGATTGAAAGAGAGATAAAAGCTGTGGTCGGAGTAGTGTTGCGTCGCAATTATGCCTCTGGCCGGGTGCCACTGCTGCCTGCTTGCTTGCTTGCTTGCTTGCTTGCTTGCTTGCTTGCTTGCTTGCTTGCTTGCCTGCCTGCCTGCCTGCCTACATGTGTAATACTATGCTCGAGATTCATTAAGAATAAACCATTGACCATCGGAGCATGACCATAATACATATCTCTCATATAAATAGAACAACCATTATTCTCGGATTTAAATGAGTAGCCATCTTGCATTAAACAAGATCCAGATACAATATTCATGCTCAAACTTGGCACCAAATAACAATTATTAAGGTTCATAACTAATCCCGTAGGTAAATGAAGAGGTAGCGTGCCGACGGCGATCACATCGACTGAACCATTCCCGACGCGCATCGTCACCTCGTCCTTTGCCGCTTCCGCTTATTCCGCAGCTCCTGCTGTGAGTTACAAATATGAGCAACGGCACGGTATCAAATACCGGGAGTTACTACGAGTGCGGCAAAGTACACATCAATTACATGTATATCAAATATACCTTTGGCGTTGCCGCCTTCTTGTCCGCTAAGTATTTGGGGCAGTTCCGCTTCAAAGGACCCTCCCTTGCAATAAAAGCACTCGGCCTCGGTTTGGGTCCATTCTTTGACTTCTTCCGGCAACTTGCTTACGGGCGCCGCAACCTCCTTGCCGCCCTTCTTGAAGTTCTTTTGCCCTTGCCCTTCTTGAACTTAGTGGTCTTATTGACCATCAACACTTGATGTTCTTTCTTGATCTCAACCTCGGTGACTTCAAAGATAGAGAACACTTCAGGATTGTCTTCACCATCCCCTGCATGTTGTAGTTCATCACAAAGCTCTTGTAGCTTGGTGGGAGCGATCGAGGATTCTGTCAATGACCGCCTCATCGGGAGGTTAATATTCAGTGGGTCATACGGTTGTGCAACCCGGACATTTTCGAATATGCTCACCGATGTAACTGTTTTCCTCCATCTTACAACTATAGAACTTGTCGGAGATGTCATATCTCTCGACCCGGCGTGAACTTGGAAAACAAGTTTCAGCTCCTCGAACATCTCATATGCTCCGTGATGCTCAAAACGCTTTTGGAGCCCCGGTTCTAAGTCGTAAAGCATGCCGCATCGAACGAGGGAATAATCATCAAGACGAGACCGCCAAGCATTCATAATGTCTTGGTTCTCTGAGACGGAGCGCCACCTAGCGGTCCTTCTAGGACATATTGTTTCTGGCAGCTATGAGGATGATCTCAAGTTCGGACCCAGTCCGTATAGTTCTTGCCGTCATCTTTCAGCTTGGTTTCTCTAGGAACGCGTTGAAGTTCAAGTTGACATGAGCGTTGTCCATTTGATCTACAAGACATATCATTCAAAAGTTTTAGACTAAGTTCATGATAATTAAGTTCATCTAATCAAATTATTTAAATGAACTCCCACTTAGATTGACATCCTCTAGTCATCTAAGTGTTACACGATCCGAGTCGACTAAGCCGTGTCCGATCATCACGTGAGACGGACTAGTCTCGTCGGTGAACATTCTCATGTTGATCGTATCTTCCATACGACTCGTGTTCGACCTTTCGTCTCCGTGTTCCGAGGCCATGTCTGTACATGCTAGGCTCGTCAAGTAAACCCTAAGTGTTTTCGTGTGTAAATCTGTCTTACACCCGTTGTATGTGAACGTAAGAATCCATCACACCCGATCATCACGTGGTGCTTAGAAACGACGAACTTTGGCAACGGTGCACGTTAGGGAAACACTTCTTGAAATTGTTGTAAGGATCATCTTATTTACTACCGTCGTTCTAAGTAAACAAGATGTATAAACATAATAAACATCACATGCAATTATATAGTAGTGACATGATATGGCCAATATCATAAAGCTCCATTGATCTCCATCTTCGGGCTCCATGATCATATTGTCACCGCATGACACCATGATCTCCATCATCATGATCTCCATCATTGTGCCTCCATGAAGTTGTCACGCCAACGACTACTTCTACTTCTATGGCTAACGCGTTTAGCAATAAAGTAAAGTAAGTTACATGGCGCTCTTCAATGACACGCAGGTCATACAAAATTAAAGACAACTCCTATGGCTCCTGCGGTTGTCATACTCATCGACATGCAAGTCGTGAGTCCTATTACAAGAACATGATCTCATACATCACAATATGTCATTCATCATTCATCACAACTTGGCCATATCACATCACATGACAATTGCTGCAAAAACAAGTTAGACGCCCTCTAATTGTTGTTGCATCTTTTACGTGGCTGCAATTGGGTTCTAGCAAGAACGTTTTCTTACCTCGAATAACCACAACGTGATCTTGTCAACTTCTATTTACCCTTCATAAGGACCCTTTTCATCGAATCCGCTCCAACTAAAGTAGGAGAGACAGACACCCGCCAGCCACCTTATGCAACTAGTGCATGTTAGTCGGTGGAACCGGTCTCACGTAAGTGTACGTGTAAGGTTGGTCCGGGCCGCTTCATCCCACAATACCGCGGAAGCTAGATAAGACTAGTAGCGGCAAGTAAATTGACAAGATCCACGCCCACAACTAAATTGTGTTCTACTCGTGCAAAGAGAACTACGCATAAACCTAGCTCATGATGCCACTGTTGGGGAACGTTGCAGAAAATTAAAATTTTTCCTACGGTTTCACCAAGATCCATCTATGAGTTCTACTAAGCAACGAGTTACTAGAGAGAGTTTGCATCTACATACCACTTGTAGATCGAGTACGGAAGCGATCGAAGGAGTGGTGATGATGAAGACGTTCCCAACGTGATTCCGATCACCGATGACCAAGTGCTGAACGGACAGCACCTCCGCGTTCAACACACGTACGGGACGACGGCATCTCCTTCGTCTTGATCCAGCAAGGAGGAAGGAGAGGTTGAGGAAGATCACTCCAATGGCAGCACGACGGCGTGATGCAGATGGAGGGATCTGTACTCAGGCTTCGCCAAGCGATGCGGAGGAGGAGAGGTGTTGGGAGGGAGGGCTGCGCCTTCAATGGTGT
This sequence comes from Aegilops longissima, assembly GCA_021605205.1. Taxonomy (NCBI): domain Eukaryota; kingdom Viridiplantae; phylum Streptophyta; class Magnoliopsida; order Poales; family Poaceae; genus Aegilops; species Aegilops longissima. The sequence continues at coordinate 626,385,643 of CM038680.1, read as the reverse complement.
GTCCAGCCCTCCCTCTACCCCTCTATTTATAGGGAAAGGAGGAGGGCGGCCCCTCTAGATGCATCTAGAGGGGGGCGGCGGTTAAGGGAGGGCTTGCCCCAAGCAGGGCGCCCCTTAGGGTTCCCCTTCAACCCTAGGCGCATGGGCCAAGGGGAGGGGGTGCGCCCAGCCCATGAGGGGCGCTGCCCCACGCAGCCCAAGTGGCCCCCCAAAAGGGGTGGCCCCTCCCGGTGGTCCTCCGGAACCCTTCCGGTGGACCCTCCATAAAACCGATGTGACCCGAAACTTTTCCTGTCCGCTTGATGACTTCCCATATATAAATCTCTACCTCCGGACCATTCCGAACTCCTCGTGACGTCAGGGATCTCATCCGGACTCAACAACATTCGTAATCACATACAAGTCTTCCTATTAACCCTAGCGCCACCGAACCTTAGTGTGTAGACCCTACGGGTTCGGGAGACATGTAGACATGACCGAGACGCTCTCCGTCAATAACCAACAGCGGATCTGGATACCCATGTTGGCTCCTACATGCTTCTCGATGTTGTCATCGGATGAACCACGATGTCGAGGGTTCAAGCAACCCGTATGCTATTCCCTTTGTCGACGGTATGTTACTTGCCCGAGACTCGATCGTCGTATCCCAATACCTCATTTAGTCTCGTTACGGCAAGTCACTTTACTCGCATCGTAATACATGATCCCGTGACCGGACACTTGATCACTTTGAGCTCATTATGATGATGCATTACCGAGTGGGCCCAGTGATACCTCTCCGTCATACGGAGTGACAAATCCTCGTCTCGATCCGTGTCAACCCAACCCAGACACTATCGAGAGACCGTAATGCACCTTTATAGTCACCCGATTACGTTGTGACGTTTGGTACACCCAAAGCATTCCTACGGTATCCGGAGTTACACGATCTCACGGTCTAAGGAAGAGATACTTGACATTGGAAAAGCTCTAGCAAAACGAACTACACGATCTTTGTGCTATGCTTAGGATTGGGTCTTGTCCATCACGTCATTCTCCTAATGACGTGATCCCGTTGTCAATGACATCGATGTCCATAGTCAGAAACCATGACTATCTGTTGACCAACGAGCTAGTCTACTAGAGGCTTACTAGGGACATATTGTAGTCTATGTATTCACACGTGTATTATGATTTCCGGATAATACAGTTATAGCATGAATAAAGACAATTATCATGAACAAGGAAATATAATAATAATGCTTTTATTATTGCCTCTAGGGCATATTTCCAACAATATTCGCTTCACCCTGTCCTATGGTCTACACATTCGACCGAATCCCTCCGGGGTCATCTCGGCATACTCTGATGCGGACTGGGCTGGCAGTCCGGATGACAGGCGATCCACCGGGGCTATGTTGTGTTCTTTGGTTCTACCTTGATCGCCTGGAGTGCTCGGAAATAAGCTATTGTTTCGCGTAGCAGTAATGAAGTTGAGTATAAGGCTGTGGCTAATGCAACAGCATAAATTATTTGGATACAGTCTTTGCTTCAGGAATTAGGTATACCTCAATCACAGTCTCCTATTCTTTGGTGTGACAACATCGGTGCTACATACCTGTCTGGGAATCCGGTATTTCATGCCCGAACGAAACACATTGAAGTTGACTATCATTTTGTACGGGAACGTGTATCTCAGAAGCAATTACAGATCAAGTTCATCTCTTTCAAGGATCAACTTGTAGACATCTTCACCAAGCCATTGCCTCTACCACAATTTGAGGCCCGTCGGCGCAATCTTACCCTTCTAGATTCTTTAGGAAGTGGCTAAGATTGAGGAGGGTGTTAGACTATATAGTTCCTATATATGTATATGTATCATGTAACGTTGTACCCCTGAATTATATATATGTGATAGGCCACCCCTAGAGGGTTGTGCCGGTTCCCCCTAAACCTATTGTCTTACATCCCTGCCGGCTACAAGCAGCAAAGCAAAGTACCAAACACACACACACGATTTCAAAAAAACACGCACCAAACTGGAAGCTCTTGGACACCCCACCACCAAAGCAGCTTGGATATGTACAGCAGAACAGCAACAAAGTCTCTCACTTAACAAACCCTAGATTCTGGCCTATGCTTGCTTGCACGATCGAAGCTCGCATGTTTTCGCGACTGATGGACTTGGATGCCTAAGAGCAACTCAAATGGAGCGACCCATTTCATCCGCCGCCGCTCGCTTGAGTCGGCGCGTATAAAAGAGGAGACCCAATGCGGCGACCCAAACCCAAATGGAGTCCAATTCATGTCTGGGCCGACGCATTTGGGCTCAAATTTGCGCTCCAAATGCGTCGACGCGGATGCGAAACGGACGCCACGCGCGCCTTATCGGTGTCCGCCGCGGCCACACCTGGCGGTCATCCAACCGCCCGTCACCTACCTGGTCAGCTTAATTTATGACCTGGGGCCCACACGTCAGCGACGGCGGTCATCCTTTTTTAAGCCGACCGTGCGGCGGGGCCGTCCTCATCCATCCATCCCTCGTCCCCATCTAGCCACACTCGCTCCCCCGTCGCCTGCAAACCCTAGCCACCTCAGCCGTGACAAATGGAGCTCTTCTCCGGAGCCGGCAGCAGCAGCAAGGCCAAGGGCAAGTCGCCCGCCATCCCCATTCCCCCGGAGTTTCTCCCGCCTTCGTTCGCGCTAGCTCGCTGGCCGAGGCATCGCGTCAACATACCGGTGCACCAGGCGGAGTGGCACTGGCAGCACCGCGTGCCTTTCTTGTATCCCGACGCCACCCTGCCGCACAACTGGCACCTAGATCCGGAGAGGATCCCGCTCATCGTCCAGGGCGGCGGCGACAAAGGAAGAGGAGGCGGCGTACGAGGCAGCCATGACGCAGGCCACGACCCTCTCCTCGACGGGCGACTGCGTCCTGCCGCCGGTGACCCTGCCTTCCCCGCCGTCCTATGTGAAAGCCGAGCCGGAGCTGGAGCCGGAGCCCATCGAGCGCTACTCCTCGACGAAAGTAGTGAGTGAGTGGGTCTCCGCGCCGCCGGACTGGGTGGGGGCGACGCCGGCGCAGGAGGCGGCTACCTCGAGCACAGCCCGCGCCCGACATGAACGCCCTCTGGAACTCGGCGTTCTCCTGGGCCGGCCCTACGCCGACGCTCATCGACCTCACGGACCCCGAGGACGACGACAACGATGCTAGGGCAGCGCGCCGCCTCGTAGTTTAGCTTATTTTTTAGTTTTTATTAATGCTAATGTGGACGCGTGGACTCTCGCCGACCTTCGTGGCCGGCTTTAATGTATAATTATTGCATTTTTTTCTCGCACCGTAAAAAATTGGTCGGGCCAGCTTTGTGCGCACGCGCCGACCCAAACACGAAGACGGACGTTCGTGTCCACCTGGCCGACCCAAACGGACAAAAGGCGAATAAAAACGCCGTCCGTTTGGGTTGGCCCGTTGGAGTTGCTCTAATCATCGTGCAGGAGTAGGCACGCGGCTGCAGAGCCTGCTACCGGCGTCCGTTAGATGGCCCGGACACGCGCCATGGGCACGAACGGGAGACGTCTCCTACCGCCTGCGCGATCGAGAGCGTGGCCTGATCCGAGCGACTATGCCTCGCAGCTTCATACGTGAGTACGTGACTGACCGTGCTACACAGCTGCTGCGACATACTCCGCTCCAGAGGCCAGAGCCGTGTGCTCCTGTAGGCCCTTGCTTCCGCTAACTGGACATGCGTCTTTCTTCAGAGAAAAGAAATAAAAACCTGTGCCATATGCGCCCTAGCTAGCCCCGTCTGCGTTGTTCGCTGGACCATACCATATGCGCCCTAGCCAGCTGCACGCTGACTTCCGCTTCCGCCTCCCTTCCGTCTAAGAGCATCTTCAACCGCCGCGCCAAACTAGCGCCACGTCGTAAAAGTGGGCGTTTTAAGCGTAGCGCAAGAATTATGAAGTTGCTCCGGTGGGCGCCAGAAAACAGTTGCAGCGGCATATGCGATTCAGTCTTGTTGGCAAACGCAATCGCCCGCCGCTTATTTGTTGCGCCGCGCTCCGCTGTTCTCTCACTTCCACCCCATCCGCCGCGCCGCCGCCGCCGCCTTCGCCACTGCGTTCGGCGCTTCCCCGTCTATCCTCAAGCGCTGGCTCCGCCCCCCTCCTAGTCCCTTGGCCCTCACGCTGCGCCGTCGTCCGAGGAATAGCGCCCGCGCAACCGCTGCCGCGCCGCACCCGCAAGGTGTTCGGCAAAACGCCTACAAGGTATATATTGCTCAAACTTCATGAATTTGGTGCGTGTTTTTAATTGTAGTTTTTATAGTATAGTATTGAACATTGTAGATGAGTTCGTCGTATTATTCTTCCGAAGAAGAATTTGATATGGAAGAGGAGGAGGATCTTGCAATGATCCTAGCTATGCATATCAATAAAAAACCGAAGCACGGTGGTTCGGTTATGGGTCGGGAGAAAATTTGGAGAGATAGGATTGATGCCCATAACAGATTGATGAGGAACTATTTCATGGAGAATCCCACATACCCGGAGTCGTATTTTTGTCGCGGTTTAGGATGAGCACCGACTTGTTCAAGCGCATTGCGTAAAAAACAAGCGAGCCATGACCGGTTTTTCAGCAAAGGAGGAATGCCGCGGAGAGCTCGGGCATAGCACCTTCTGAAGGTGACAGCCGCTTTGCGTATGTTGGCATACGGTATCCCGGCTGATCTAGTTGATGATCACTTGGCTATGGGTGAGAGCCAAGCCATCATGTGTGTCAAGCGCTTTGCAGTGAGAATTGTGCAAGTGTTTGGCGAGGAGTATTTGAGATCTTCCAATGCTGAAGACGTCACAAGGCTATTGGCGATGAACAAAGCTCGCGGCTTTCCTGGCATGCTTGGCTCAATAGATTGCATGCATTGGAGTTGGAAGAATTGTCCAAAGGCATGGCATGGGCAATTCCACAGCCAAAAAAAGGTTCCACTATAATCCTTGAAGCGGTGGCCGATCAGGAGACTTGGATTTGTCATGCATACTTTGGAATGCCTGGATCTTTTAATGACATCAATGTTGTCAACCGGTCACCACTGATGAATAAGATTGCAAATGGTGAGTTGCCACCGGTGCAGTTTGTAGCAAATGGCTGTACGTACAACTATGGCTATTATATAGCGGATGGCATCTATCCAAAGTGGCAAACCTTCGTGAAACCGTTGAAAAAGCCGGAAGGTAAGAAAAATCTTGATTTCCACAATGCTCAGGCGGCGGCTAGAAAAGATGTGGAGAGAGCATTTGGGATTTTGCAAACCCAATTTGCTATTTTGAGAGGACCGACTAGATTTTGGGATCAAAAAATGCTTTGGTACATCATGCACGCTTGTGTGATCATGCACAACATGAACATCGAGAATGAGCGTGGCCAAGATTTAGACTACTCACAAGATGAGCTCTTGGGACATCCGTGCGAAAGTCGACGGAGGCTGAAAGGGTAGCGCGTTTTGTTGCCTCCTATCATGCCATTCGGCGTCCCGCAACGTACAATGAACTTCAGAAGGATCTGATTGAAGAGTGGTGGGCATGAAATGGACGACAAAGAGCATGATTTCTGCATTCGACATTATATTGTTCATGAACTATTTGTTGTGTTTGTTGTAGTATTTGTTGTACTAAACGATAAACTATTTATTTGGGTTGTAATGATAACGAAATTGAACTATTTATTGTTGATTTATTTTGTTTATTTGATCATTTTTGCTTTTATTTGAAATGTATATGTGGTTTGTGCGTGTGCACATTGTATTTTTTTTTTCTTTGGCCAGCGAAGCGTCTTGGGTTGCGTTATATAAATGCATTGTTGGAGCCAGCGTTGGCAGCCGTGCTAAACCAGCTAAAACGCGCGCGCCATACTAGTTTTTAGCGCGCGGCGCGAAAACGCGGCGGTCGGAGATGCTCTAACTCGTGTACTTTGTCTGTCTGTCTTGTGCGGATCATTGGCACATGGACTCCGCTATGTGGAGTGCCCACGTAGCCGGTTTCATCTCGTGCGCGCACAGGGACCGAGGCTTCAGTTCAGACGACACCGATTTAAGCTATGCACTGCCCGCTGTCGAATCCGGCCATGAACCAGAGTGAGCGAGCCAGTGCCTATGGCCAATGCACCACCACTACTAGCTGTGTGACCAACTGACCACTATTAGCTAGGCACAGCCGCAGGTGAGGATGTAAACCGTGGAAGTAGTAGTAGTACTAGTAAATAGACAGGCTCGGGGTGGACAGTGGGAAAGGCGGAGCCGTGTCACCGTGTGATATCTGACCAGCCACCAACGAGCGATTGAAAGAGAGATAAAAGCTGTGGTCGGAGTAGTGTTGCGTCGCAATTATGCCTCTGGCCGGGTGCCACTGCTGCCTGCTTGCTTGCTTGCTCCACGGGAGACCGAAGCACCAAGCCGTAGTACAGTAGTACAAGTGTGGAACCAGGGTGTAGTAGTGGTGAGCGTTGCCATGAGCCAAAACCTTATCTTGATCCCCGCCCGATCTCTCGGGTTTTGGGGTCTCGATCAAGCCAGATTTCTACTCCTAGTACTACTACACTGGACACGTGGCGGAAATGAAGCTTCGTAAAAGATTAGTTTATGTGAGGCTGTGGCCACGCCAATAATTGGACGGGCGGGCATGCAGGAGTGGCCAGCACAAACAGGCACAGCGTGCGATCCAGATTGGAGTGCCGTCAGTGAAACAAGCAAAATTCAGTGAAACCAAATCGGATACCTCATATGGACAGCTCAGAAAATGTCGTCCTGCATCAAATCCTTCATTGCACACTCTCACAACAGGCGTCAGTTTGCAGCCACATTCAGCCTTATGACCTTGGCGATTTTCATTTGCACTATTCTCCCCTCCCTACAAATCACACGTGCAATCAGACACAAGAATCCACCGCAACAAAACGATGAAAGGACACACCTTCATGAATTTTTTGGAGCCAAATGTAAGCTCGGAGCTCATTCTCCACTCGCCATCCATGTTGCTGCTGCCGCCGGCGTGGTTGAGGCCGCCGGCGTGGTTGAGGCTGCCAACGTGGTTGATGTTGTCGCCCTGGTTGATGATGTCGCCGTGGTTGAGGCCGCCGTTCCGACCGCCTACCATGGTCGCACGACGGGATCTGGCCGTCGTTCCCTCCATGGTCGCACGAGAAGGGCGGCCGCCGCGCCGCAGCAGCTAGGGATCTGGAGAAAGGGATTGGGGATACAGAGGAGTTGGCGGCGGGTCAGTTTCAATTAAACAGGGGGGGTTATCTGCAAAAAATGCCATGACACAGTGGACCGACCTAGGCGTGCGTGGAAGCCCATGTGTCCATTTTGCATGCGAGTTGGGCCTAAGAGCATGTTAATAAAAGAGGCAGCAGCCGGCTCTATATCCATGTCCATGTCATCTATAGTCTTCATAAAGCCAAGACCATATAATATGATAGCTATAGGTTGGCTGATGGATTGGATTTAACAATTAATATTTGCATGCTGGGAAAGGCAGAGCGCCAGTTTACAGCTAGCAGCTCAGGCTGCAAGCGAGCTACTATGCCTCGTATCTTGCGTACAGGCGGGCGACTACTCAAGCGCCGGCTCTGTTTTCTCTCCTCACTTCTCTCTCTTCCACCTAGGATTTTTTTAACATGGCAAGTCTTATAGCCTGCTGAGTAGGACTTATTATATTTGCTCTAAATAAGTCCGCATCAGAGTTACTGTATGACTTTTATGGTTTTTTTTGTTTGTGTATGAATCCGTTACCGCCGTGCAAGTTTACGTACCCCAGGTGTAATTAATTCTAGTAAATAGACAGGCTCGGGGTGGACAGTGGGAAAGGCGGAGCCGTGTCACCGTGTGATATCTGACCAGCCACCAGCGAGCGATTGAAAGAGAGATAAAAGCTGTGGTCGGAGTAGTGTTGCGTCGCAATTATGCCTTCCCTCTGGGTGCCACTGCTGCCTGCTTGCTTGCTTGCTCCACGGGAGACCGAAGCACCAAGCCGTAGGGGAACGGATCCTCTAACATCACGAAGGGATGTCACGTTTACTGACAATTCCAACAAGAAACGAAGAAGGGATGTCGCGCTTGTTGTAGAAAGACATCTGCGCACAATTACTGTTCATAGAAAATAAAATCCGAAATTAATTTTATTGCATCATAATTTTGTTTGTATGTAATTTTTATAAATGTATATAATAGATTTGTAATTTGCAAATTAATTCATGTCATTTTAGGCTTAATCATATGAATGTGAAGAAGGGATGTTAGGGTACTGTAGCTTCTCTAACATCCCTTCGTGATGTTAGAGGATCTCGTTCCAAGCCGTAGTAGTACAAGTGTGGAACCAGGGTCTAGTAGTAGTGAGCGTTGCCATGAGCCAAAACCTTATCTTGATCCCCGCCCGATCTCTCGGGTTTTGGGGTCTCGATCAAGCCAGATTTCTACTCCTAGTACTACTACACTGGACACGTGGCGGAAATGAAGTTTCGTAGTAAAAGAGTAGTTTATGTGAGGCCGTGGCCACGCCAATAATTGGACGGGCGGGCATGCAGGAGTGGCCAGCACAAACAGGCACAGCGTGCGATCCGGATTGGAGTGCCGTCGTCTGGTCTGGCTGTGGATGTGACCATTCTCTTGGACGCACGCATCCAACGCAACGGGACGGGATGGGACCGAACCAAACGGCAACAGCTGTCCACCCAATCTCACGCTCCTTTTGCTGCCTCCTGGCACTAGTACTATATCATCAGCACGCAATTGTTATTGTTTCTCTTTAGTAGGAGTATAATTTAATTTAATTGGCCGTGGCATTCTTCTTGTAGCAGCAGTTCCGTTCGCCGTCCGTTCGCCGGCCGTTCGCCGTCCCGTTCCACGGCGGCGCCGGTGCGTGCCCCCATCAACCATCATCCGGCCTGACGACGTCGCAGCGGCCGTGCGCCGGAGCGGCATGATTAACCCCCATCCCCACAGGGTCAGGGGGTCGCCGAGGCGCATCATCATCAGCCAGCATCGATCATCATTAGATGGGGCCTCACGCAGCGAATCGCCTGACATTAGTTTAGAGTTTAGACTCTACTGGTGCACTAGTGGTGCTGATCTGATCACATTCAGATGCCGCCGCCTGGCTTCACGCCAAGGGCAAAGCATCGTTTGACATTCGTGAACCGGCTTGGCCTCGGATCAACAAGAATTCCTTGATCGTCTCTGAACGTCAAGCAAAGTCAAAAAGGGAGCAGCATCAATCTAACGAACGCTTTGGCAGCACAAAAGCGCTTTGCAACTATCATTCTCCTCAGAGGGCAGAAAGAAAGCGCTTTTCTTTCTCTGTTAGCAGCAATGGTGGTGAAGTGGTGCTCTCCTACTGCAAACATTTGCAGATCAACAGAAGCCACTTTAGATAACGAGGACCATGGTTCCACAACAAAGATTTTTCAGATTCTCATGCCGGACCGGAAAGGAGCTTGACATTGAGATGGCTACTACTGATACTACTACTACTACATTGCACAAGGAAAGATAGATCATCAAAGGCTCCACTACCACATAATCCCTACGGCTACAAGCAGCAAAGCAAAGTACCAAACACACACACACACACACACACACACACCCCAAACTGGAAGCTCTTGGACGCCCCACCACCAAAGCAGCTTGGATATGTACAGCACAACAGCAACAAAGTCTCCCACTCAACAAATCCCTAGATTCAGGCCTATGCTTGCTTGCACGATCGAGGCCCGCATGCTTTCGCGACTGGTGGACTTGGATGATCAGATGCTGATGAGATCAGGAGGCGGCGCCGACTCCGAGCTTGTGTGCGGCTGCTGATCTTTCGGCTCGCCGGTCGGAGCTTCGGTGGAACTGGTTGGGGCAGGAGGGTTGGACTCAGGACCTTCGCCGGAGAGGGGAAGCTCTTCTTCATCACCTTGCTTGGCGGCTGGCTTTGGGAGCTCGCTGAGGATCTGCACGACCTCCCGCATCGTCGGGCGCTGCACGCTGTGCTCCTCGGTGCAGAGCAGGGCGACGTAGAAGACGTGCATCACCTCGTGCACCGGCACGGTCGACAGCCTCGGGTCCAGGATCTTCATCACCTGCTCCTTGTTTGGGCCTGTCATCATCTTGACCCACTGGACAATGTCCACGCCGTCCCCGAACTCCCCTACAGGTTTCCGCCCGGTCACGAGCTCGAGAAGCACCACACCGAAGCTGTAGACGTCGCTCTTCTCATCGACCTTGAGGGTGTATGCATATTCTGCACAGCCACACATGACAAAGTAACGCGAGATTGGTTAATTAAAAAGTAATACGTTTGTGTTCTTTGGCAGCTAGCAAAATATCAAGTTAGAGTACAAGACATGAAACTTAAGTAACTGAACCTAAACATACATACACAAGGAATGCCAGCTTTCGTGAATCAAAAGCCTCTTATGGACTAATTGTAGTGAGGTGGTTCTAAAAAAGACAGTAGGTTTACAGATGTCGTTCAGGACAAATAAAAAAATGCCTCAATGTCTCAATTTAGTAACTACACATTGATACAATCTGAATGATTGGGCTTCAGAAGGAAACTCTTATAACTTATCAAAACTACTATTGGTCTGCAATAAATTCGTAACAGCAAACAGTTGTATGTAATAAGCAAACAGCAAACAGATGTCATTCAGGACTAATAAAAGAATGACTCAATGTCTCAGTTTAATAACTACATCTTGATACAATCTACATGACTGGGCTTCATAAGGAAACTCTTGTAACTTATCAACACTACTATGATTCTGCAGTAAAGTCATAACCGTGAACAGTTGCGTTGTGATGATGATTAAACTATTTATGAAAATCAGTATTATATGTGCATCTTGAGAATAGTCAGACCGAAATTAATTTAAGGAATACATGTTTCAATACCTGGAGCAATGTAGCCATATGAACCAGCAATGGCCGACATGCATTCTGATGCGCCGGTGTCCTGCAAGAATTTCGCCAGCCCGAAGTCGGCCACATGAGCTTCAAAGTCAGAGTCAAGAAGTATATTGTTCGACTTGACATCACGGTGAAGTATCAGTGGCGAACAATCATGGTGCAGGTAGCACAGCCCCTTGGCAGCTTCAACGGCGATCTTGTACCGAGTGTCCCAATGCAGGTGTTCGCCCTTCTTGCCATGGAGAAGCTCCCCAAGGCTGCCATTGGGCATATACTCATACACCAGCAGGTTAGTCTCATTGTTTGAGCAGAAGCCTAGCAGGCGAACAATATGGCGATGCCGAATCCTCCCAAGTGTTTGTATCTCCGCTGAGAATCCATGATCATGTGATGAGCCACGGACCATTGCAGAGAGCCTCTTCACGGCCACATGATCACCATTGGGCATTGATCCCTTGTACACAGTTCCAGCCCCGCCTTTGCCGATAATGTTCTCCTCTTTCAGGGAGTCCAGCACATCATCACAGGTGAAATCAAGGCGCTGGAATGCAGTGAGTTTCCACATCCGTGCATCACTGGCTTTCTTCAACGACCGTGCCTTCAGAATTGCCGCGGTAGCAAATATAATGGAGCACAGAAGCAAGCCTAGCACAATGAGCAGCTTGATGGTGCTAGACAGCCCTCCATGGCCATGGTTGGTGTGACCAGCATCAGCAATGCCAGGGCGGCATGGACCAAGGTATGGTCCACACAGGTTTGGATTGCCAACGAAAGATGTGGCATTGAAGTAGCTGAACTGGCCGGTCCCTGGGACAAGCCCGGACAAGTTGTTGTATGAGAAGTCGACCGCCGTCAAGCTCTGCATTGTGGAGATGGATGGAGGTATCTCTCCATCAAGGTGGTTCTTGGACAAGTTGAGGTAGTTCAGTATCCTCATTCCAGAGATGGCCGGAGGTATCTTCCCGGAGAGGTTGTTCCTGCTCAAATCCAAGTAAGTGAGCAGCCGGCATTTCCCAATCTCCGGCGGCACGCCTCCCTCGATCGCATTGCCGCTAAGGTCAGCCTTGGAGAGCTCCTGCAGCCGCCCCACCTCGGCAGGCAACGCGCCGGAGAACGAGTTGCGATCAAGTAGCAGCTTCTGAACACCAGAGAAGTTCCCAATGGATGCCGGCAATGCACCGGTGAGCTGATTGTTGGCCAGGTTGATCTCCCCCAGATTAGGCGCAGCGGGGCCAACCACAGCAGGGAAGTCGCCGGTGAGGAGGTTGTCTTGCAGCTCGACCTGAGTGAGCTTCTGCAACTCGAAGAGCCCCTTGGGAATGGAGCCGTTCAGGTAGTTCTCTCCCAGACGGATACGGCTCAAGGACTTGCACTGGCCGAGGGAGTCAGGGATTGAGCCGAACAAGGAGTTGCCGAGGGCGATGAGCGTGTGCAGCTTGCCCCCGGCGCAGAGGTCCGGCGGCAGCGTGCCGGTGAGCCTGTTGGAGGAGAGGTCGACCAGCTGGAGGCGGTTGTTGGCGCCGAGGCGGCGGGGCACGCTGCCGGTGAAGTTGTTCTCCCAGAGCTGCAGCACCTCGAGGCTTGGCAGGTCGCCGACGAAGTCGGGGATGTCGCCGCGCAGCTTGTTCCGGAACAGGTTGAGCAGCGTCATGTTCTTGAGCTGGGAGAAGCTCGGCGGTATCTCGCCGGCGAGCGCATTGTTGGAGAGGTCCAAGGAGCTGAGGCTCTTAAGGCCGCCCAGCTCCGACGGTACGGCGCCGGTGAGTCCGTTCACCTGCAGGAACAGGGTGTCGAGTTTCTGCAGCCTGCCGAGCTCGGGCGGGATCTTCCCGGAGAGGCCGCAGTTGGCGGCGTCGAGGCGCACGAGCTCGGTGAGGTTGCCGAACTCCGGCGGGACCCCGCCGGAGTAGGCGTTGTAGTAGCCAATGTAGAGCTCCCTGAGGCTGGTGAGGTTCCCGAGCTCCGGCGGTATCTTGCCGGAGAGCTCGTTGCCGGAGAGGGCGAGGTACTGCAGCCGCGTCCAGCGGCCGTACTCGGGCGGAATCTCGCCGGAGAAGAAGTTGCCGCCGAGGTGGAGGTGGCGGAGCAGCGGCATCTGCGCGACCTCGAGCGGGAGCGGGCTGGTGAGGTTGTTGTTGTAGAGGTCGAGCACGCGGAGGCCGCGCAGGCGCGCGAGGGCCGGCGGGAGGGAGCCGTTGAAGGCGTTGTTGGAGAGGTTGAGGTGGGTGAGGAAGCGGAGGTGGCCGAGCGCGGCCGGGACGGGGCCCGAGAGCGCGTTGGCGCCGACGTCGAGGCGGAGGAGGCCGCGCAGGCGGGACAGCGCCGGCGGCAGCGCGCCGGAGAGGTTGAGCCCGCCGAGGGCCAGCCCCACGACGGCCCCGCGCGCGCCGCACGACACGCCGGCCCACGCGCAGTGCGCGTAGCCGCCGCCGCCGCCCGTGCCGTTGCCCGCCGGGGCGGCCCAGGAGGCGAGCGCGCCCGTGGGGTCCGACAGCGCCGCCTTGGCCGCGAGCAGCGCGTCCGCGTCGCCGTCCGCCGCGCCGCCGGCGGCGAGGAGGACGAGGAGGAGGAGGAGGGGGAGCGGGGGGAGGCGGCGGAGATGCATTGGGGTTTCGGTTTCGGTTCGCTCTCTCGGGGTCGGGGTCGGGGTCGGGGGAGGAGGGGGCTCACGCTCCCGGCGAGGCCCGGAGAGTGGAGACAAAGACAGGGGGGAGTGTGAGACGGGAGGGTGGTCTCGTCGCGCCTGGCTTTGGACACGAGGGTGCAGGGGTGATTTTTTTTGGGTTTTGGTTTGGCAGGGTGTGGGGAGGCGTGGCGTGTGGTGTGGGGTGGGGCGTGCTCGGTTTCTTTCCCTCTCCCTCTGCTTCTGATTTTGGGGGATTGGGTTGGGTGGGTTTTATAACCTGGTCTCGGGCTCGGGTCGGGGCCTCGGGCGCAGGCACCACAGACACGGCCGCTTTGACCCAATGGCTGCATCTATCTTTTTCCATTTTATAATGCCGCATGTATTTTATCTCGGAGAGACCGATCTATATTCATTCATTCGTGTGTTGATTTGGTTGGAGGATTCGTCTCTAGCGGTGCGCGCGCTCCCGTGGTGCTGCCCGAGACCGAGAGATGTCATTTCCGATGGGCCAACACCACTCCTATTTGAAACGCGGCGAGCCCGGTAGTAAGAATTTTGAGTCCACAACGTGTCGGTCAGATTTACAGCCCTCTTGTACCAGCGAGAATCTGTGAGAAGACTAATACATGTGATTTTGTTCTTAGCATTACAATGGTTTCCGGTAACTTTTCACAAAAAAGCTACTATATAGTTTTGGGGGTTTTAATCGATCCATGAAGTCCTATTCTTAAAATTCTTGTGATTTTTTTGAGACTATTTAAAATAAAATTTTAATTTCTCAGGCACAGTTTATGTATTCTTCTGAACGTCATTAATTTTATACTATATGATTTCCCTCATTCTTCTTCTTATTACTTGATTTCTAAAAAGATTTCACCTATCTTCCTGTTTTTGATATACATGCTCATTGAGCCACCACCTGCGAGAGAACCGCCGCACGTTATCATTAGGCAACTCCCAATAGGGAAAAGAGGCAAATCTGCTTCTTGCCAACATTTCAATGGACGAACAGCCTCTTGTATTGCAGTTGGGTAGCAAATTTTGACTGTAACAGTTGTTACGTAATTGAAATACTAATGATTTGCCATTTTGGATGTTTGTAGATTAAAAAACATTGAAAAGTTTTGAATCATACTATACGCTTTCCTAAAATCAAACTTCATCCAGTAAGGCATGAAACTTGTGTTTTTGAAGTAGCGGCAATGATGATAAAATACCGCCCATACTCGCGTACCACGATGCGCATCCCTAAAATCTTCAGCCCATCCCGTTAGGGCCAAGGCGACAAGTTGAGCACCTCGTGAACAAATCCTTGTTGTAGGCTTGGCCGAAATGTGCTTTCGCACCAAAAATGCCTTCATCATGTGCAAACTCTAGAAAATATAGTTAATTTGTGCACAAGCAAAATCACCCGGTGAATATTTTGGCTTGGGGAGGTTAACACTACAGCATTAACGACCACGCCCACGTGCGCGTATCCATGAATTATTGGACTGCCGTATGTCGTACGTCAAATTCGATTTCGGTTGGCTGCCATATTCAAGGTGAATCTAACCAATCAGATGGCAATATAGTAGATTTGTGCGTTCGCACCAACAACGCCTCTATTATTTACAAACTCTAGCAAATACAGTAGATTTGTGCACGAGGAAAATCAACCGGTGAACATTTTGGTTGGGAGGATGTTAACGTTACAGCATTAATGGCCACAACTACGTGCATGTGTCATTGGATTCTTGGGATTTCGTAGGTCGCTTCGTATTTCAGCTGGTTGGCCTTCTTCAAACTTAATAAATCATATGGGAATAGAGTAGATTTATGTATTCGCCCCAACAACGTCTCCATCATTTACAAACTCTAACCAATACAATAGATTTATGTACGAGGAAAATCATCCGGTGAACATTTTGGTTGGGAGGAGGTTTACAATACAACACTAATGGCCACAGCTACATGTGTCCTTGGATTCTGGGAATGTCGTATGTCATACGTCGATTTGGATTTCTGCTGGTCGGCCGTATTCAAGGAGAAACTGACAAATCGGATAGGAATAAAGTAGATCTGTGCGTTCGCACCAACAACGCTTCTATCATGTGCAAACTCTACCAAATATAGTAGATTCGTGGATAAGAAAAATCCCGCGGTGAACATTTTGGTTGGTTGGGGGTGTAACACTGCAGCATTAATGGCCACAACTACATTTGCATCCTTGGATTCTTGAAAAGTCGTATGTCGTACGTCGATTCGGATTTCATAGGCACAATTTATGTATTCTTGTGAACGTCATTAATTTTATATATAATTTCCCTAATTCTTCTTTTTATTACTTGATTTTTAAAAAGATCTCACCTATTCTTCCTGTTTTTCATAAACATGCTCATTGAGCCACCACCTGCGAGAGAACCATCGCACATTATCATTATTAGGCATCTCCCAATAGGGCAAAGGGCAAATCTGCATCTTCCAATAGTTTAATGGACGAAAAGCCTCTGGTATTGCAGTTGGGTGGCAAATTAAGACCGTAATGGTTGTTAAGTAATTGAAATACTAACAATTTGTCATTTTGGATGTTTGTAGATTAAAAAACATTGGAAAGTTTTGAGCGAGACTATATGCCTTCCTAAAATCAAACTTCATCTAGTAGGGCATGAAACTTGTGTTTTTTAAGTAGCGGTAATGATGATAAAATATCACGCATACCAGCGTATCACGATGCGCACCCCAGAAATCTTCCCTAGCCCATCCCGTTGGGGCCAAGGCGACAAGTTGAACACGTCCTAATCAAATCCTTGTTGTAGCCTTGGCCGAAATATGCGTTCACACCAAAAACGCCTTCATCATTTCCAAATTCTACAAAATACAGTTAATGTGTGCACGCGCGAAATCACCCTGTGAACATTTTGGTTGGAGGGAGGTTAACACTACAACATTAACGGCCACACCTACGTGCACGTATCCATGAATTATTGGACTGCGTATGTCGTACGTCAAATCTGATTTCGCTTGGCTGCCATATTCAAGGTGAATCTAATAAATCAGATGAGAATACAGTAGATTTGTGCATTCACGCCAACAACGCCTCCATTTTTTGCAAACTCTAGTAAGTACAGTAGATTTGTGCACGAAAAAAAATCAACTGATCAACATTTTGGTTGGAAGAAGGTTAACGTTACAACATTAATGGCGACAACTGCGTGCACGTATCATTGGATTCCTAGAATGTCGTACGGCGCTTCGTATTTTAGTTGGCTGGCCTTCTTCAAACTTAATAAATCAGATGGAAATAGAGTAGATTTATGTATTCGCCCCAACAACGTCTTCATCATTTACAAACTCTAACCAATACAGTAGATTTATGCATAAGGAAAATTATCTGGTGAATATTTTGGTTGGGACGAGGTTTACACTACAACATTAATGGCCACAACACGTACATGTCTCCTTGGATTCTTGAAATGCCGTATGTTGTACATCGATTTGGAATTCTGCTGGATGGCTGTATTCAAGGAGAATTTGATAAATCAGATAGGACCAAAGTAGATTTGTGCGTTTGCACAAACAACGCCTCCATCATTTGCAACTCTACCAAATATAGTAGATTTGTGCAGAAGAAAAATCCCGCGGTGAACATTTTGATTGGGGGAGGTTAACACTACAGTATTAAACGGCCACAACTACATGTGTATCCTTGGATTCTTAAAATGCCGTATGTCGTACGTCGATTCGGATTTCAGCCGTATTCAGCGCGAATTTAATAAAACGGATGGGAAATCTCACCGGCAACTCTGACCAGAGGAGTCGTCGGAGTCAATGGCGGCCGATCAATGCCTCCGGTACAGTACTTCCTTGTCCTATTATCTATCTTTTCTTTGTAGTATACAGCTTCATCGTTCTATACTAACTGCTATACAGTGTACTGTACTACGTAATATGACCCCAGCATTTAGAGCAGCTTCATGAGCTCACCAACAAGTCGCTCCATTAGTAAAAAAAAAACGCTCCAAGAACGTGTTTTAAACTTTTTGTCCCTCAATCCGTAAATAAAGTAATAATGCATATGATTTTTTTGCAAACTATAACCAAATTTATAGAAAAATTATTTATAATATCAAATATACTTGTACAATATGAAAATATATGTCGTGATATATCTAATGGTACGTGGTTAGTATTTTATATAAAAATACTTTTCTCTACAAACTTGGTAAAGTTTTTCAAAGAAAAGTTTGTAAAGTTCTTATTTAAAAAAATACACACAACATTTTTAGTTTCGTGCAAAATATATATATTATCGCACTACATTATAAAACAGAGGAGTACTTAACAAACACAACATGATTGTATACTAGATGTAAGTACATGGTTTGAGTGAAGATAAAAAGGTGAACATGATTCCACGCGCATCCATGTGAATAGTAAATTCAAAAAAAAATACTAGGAACAACTTTTTGAAAAAAAAATGGTATCTAACTTAGTCGGTCATTCGAATCACATGTGAAGTTTAATGCAGTATTGACACCTCAAACTTAGTTGACCATTCGACTCACATTTGAAGTTTCGTGAAATATCAATGAAGAAAATAAAATTTAGATCATACTATTCATTAAACAATGTCTTTCTAAAATCTATTTTGTCATTTTTGCCCAGAGAATCACTCCCTTTGTGAAACTTCGGGCCTGTTTGGTAGTTGTCTAGCTTCCGGATCCGCCAAATCCGTGGTAGATCTGTTGGAAATATGCCCTAGAGGCAATAATAAAATGGTTATTAATATTTCCTTGTTCATGATAATTTTCTATTGTTCATGCTATAATTGTATTAACTGGAAACCATAATACATGTGTGAATACATAGACCACAACATGTCCCTAGTAAGCCTCTAGTTGACTAGCTCGGATATCAATAGATGGTTATGGTTTCCTGACCATGGACATTGGATGTTGTTGATAACGAGATCATATCATTAGGAGAATGATGTGATGGACAAGACCCAATCCTAAGCATAGCACAAGATCGTGTAGTTCGTTTGCTAGAGCTTTTCTAATGTCAAGTATCATTTCTTTAGACCCTGAGATTGTGCAACTCCCGGATACCGTAGGAGTGCTTTGGGTGTATCAAACGTCACAACATAACTGGGTGGCTATAAAGGTGCACTACAGGTATCTCCGAAAGTGTCTGTTGGGTTGGCACGAATCGACTGGGATTTGTCACTCCGTATGACGGAGAGGTATCTCAGGGCCCACTCGGTAATGCATCATCATAATGAGCTCAATGTGACTAAAGAGTTAGCCACGGGATCATGCGTTACGGAACGAGTAAAGAGACTTGCCGGTAACGAGATTGAACGAGGTATGGGATATCGACGATCGAATCTCGGGCAAGTAACATACCGATGGACAAAGGGAATTGTGTACGTGATTGATTGAATACCAGACATCGTGGTTCATCCGATGTGATCATCGTGGAACATGTGGGAGCCAACATGGGTATCTAGATCCCGTTGTTGGTTATTGGCCGGAGTGATGTCTCGGTCATGTCTACATGGTTCCCCGAACCCGTAGGGTCTACACACTTTAGGTTCGGTAACACTAGAGTTGTTATGGGAAATTGTATGTGGTTACCGAAGGTTGTTCGGAGTCCCGGATGAGATCCCGGACGTCACGTGAAGTTTCGGAGGTGAAGATTTATATATGGGAAGTCCAGTTTCAGTCACCGGAATGGTTTCGGGGTTATCGGTATTGTACCAGGACCACCGAAAGGTGTCCGGGGTTCCACCGGGTGGGGCCACCTGCCCCGGAGGACTTAATGGGCTGAATATGGGAGGGAACCAGCCCCCTAGTGGGATAGTGCGCCCCCAAGGGCCCAAGGCGCCTAGGGTTGGAAACCCTAGGGGGAGGGGGCGCCTCCCACCGGCTTGGGGGGCGAGTTTCCCCCTCCTGGCCGCCGGCCCCCATCTAGATGGATCTAAGGGGGTCGGCCCCCTCTCCCCTTCCCTTATAAATAGTGGGGGAGTGGGAGGGCTGCAGTACCCCTTCCCTTGGCGCAGCCCCTCCTTCCTCCTACACCTCCTCCTCCTCCGTAGTGCTTGGCGAAGCCCTGCAGCAGAACCGCAAGCTCCACCACCACGCCGTCGTGCTGCCGGAGCTCTCCCTCAACTTCTCCTCTCCCCTTGCTGGATCAAAAAGGAGGAGACGTCCTCGGGTTGTACGAGTGTTGAACACGGAGGCGCCGTCCGTTCGGCGCTAGATCGGATCTTCTGTGATTTGAATCGTCGTGAGTACGACTCCATCAACTGCATTCTTGTAACGCTTCCGCTTAGCGATCTTCAAGGGTATGAAGATGCACTCCTTCTCTCTCGTTGCTAGCATCTCCTAGATTGATCTTGGTGACACGTAGGAAAATTTTGAATTATTACTATGTTTCCCAACAGTGGCATCATGAGCTAGGTCTATGCGTAGATTCTATGCATGAGTAGAACACAAAGTAGTTGTGGGCGATGATTTGTTCAATTTGCTTACCATTACTAGTCTTATCTTGATTCGGCGGCATTGTGGGAATGAAGCGGCCCGGAACGATCTTACACGTACTCTTACGTGAGATAGGTTCCACCGACTGACATGCACTTGATGCATAAGGTGGCTAGCGGGTGTCTATCTCTCCCACTTTAGTCGGATCTGATTCGATGAAGAGGGTCCTTATGAAGGGTAAATAGAAATTGGCATATCACCTTGTGGCTTTTGCGTAGGTAAGAAACGTTATTGCTAGAAACCCATAGCAGCCACGTAAAACATGCAACAACAATTAGAGGACGTCTAACTTGTTTTTGCAGGGTATGCTATGTGTTGTGATATAGCCAAAAGGATGTAATGAATTATATATATGAGATGTATGAGATTAATCATGTTCTTGTAATAGGAATCACGACTTGCATATCGATGAGTATGACAACCGGCAGGAGCCATAGGAGTTGTCTTAATTTATTGTATGACCTGCGTGTCAATGAAAAATGCCATGTAATTACTTTACTTTATTGCTAACCATTAGCCATAGTAGTAGAAGTAATAGTTGGCGAGACAACTTCATGAAGACACGATGATGGAGATCATGGTGTCATGCCGGTGACGAAGGTGATCATGTCACGCCTCGAAGATGGAGATCAAAGGCGCAAGATGATATTGGCCATATCATGTCACTTTATGATTTGCATGTGATGTTTTTCATGGTTGCATCTTATTTGCTTAGAACGACGGTAGCATAAAATAAGATGATCCCTCACTAAAAATTTCAAGAAATGTGTTCCCCCTAACTGTGCACCGTTGCGAAGGGTTCGTTGTTTCAAAGCACCACGTGATGATCAGGTGTGATAGATTCTAACGTTCGCATACAACGGGTGTAAGCCAGATTTACACATGCGAAACACTTAGGTTGACTTGACGAGCCTAGCATGTACAAACATGGCCTCGGAATACAAGAGACCGAAAGGTCGAACATGAGTCGTATAGTAGATGCGATCAACATGGAGATGTTCACCGTTGATGACTAGTCCGTCTCACGTGATGATCGGATACGGCCTAGTCGATTCGGATCATGTATCACTTAGATGGCTAGAGGGATGTCTATCTGAGTGGGAGTTCATTAAATAATTTGATTAGATGAACTTAATTATCATGAACCTAGTCTAAATTGTCTTCGCAAATTATGTTGTGGATTAATAGCTCACACTTTAGCTCCTTGTTTTAATATGTTCCTAGAGAAAGACTAAGTTGAAAGATATTGTAAGCAATTGTGCGGACTAGGGCCGTAGTCTGAGGATTGTCCTCACTGCTACATAGAAGGCTTCTGTCCTTGATGCACCACTCGGTGTGCCAACCCCTCTGACGTCATCTGTGGATGTTGTGAACATCTGGCAGACACGTTCTGATGACTACCTGATAGTTTAGTGCGCCATGCTTTACGGCTTCGAGTCGGGGCACCAAAAGTGTTTTGAACGCCATGGAACATATGAGATGTTTCAAGAGCTGAAATTGGTATTTCAGGCTCATGCCCGTGTTGAGAGGTTTGAGACCTGTGACAAGATCTTTGCCTACAATATGGAGGAGAATAGCTCAACCAGTGAGCATGTGCTCAGAATGTCTGGGTACTTCAATCATTTGAATCAAGTGGGAGTTAATCTTCCAGATAAGAGAGTGATTGACAAAAGTTCTCCATTCACTATCACCAAGCTACTAGAGTTTCGTGATGAACTATAACATGCAAGGGAAGATTATCCCCGAGCTGTTCGTCGTGCTTAAGGCCGTAAAGGTAGAAATCAAGAAGGAGCATCAAGTGTTGATGGTTAACAAGACCACTGGTTTCAAAGAAGGGCAAGGGCAAGAAGGAAAACTTCATGAATGACAAGCCAGTTGCCGCTCCAGTGAAGAAACCCAAGAACCCAAACCCGAGACGAAGTGCTTCTATTATGGGAATGGTCACATAAGCACCTGGGTATTAGATACTGGTTCAGTTGCTAATATTGGTAACTCGAAACAAAAGCTACGGAATAAACGGAGACTAGCTAAGGGTGAGGTGACGATATGTGTTGGAAGTGTTTCCAAGGATGATATGATCACCATCACACGCTCCCTCTACCTTCGGGATTAGTGTTGAACCCAGATAAATGTTGTTTGCATTGGTGTCTGCGTTGAGCATGAACATGATTAGATCATGTTTATGGCAATACATTTATTCATTTAAGTCAGAGAATAGTGGTTATTCTGTTTACATGAATAATACCTTCTATGGTCATGCACCCGATGTGAATGGTTTATTGAATCTCGGTCATAGTGATACACATGTTCATGACATTGATGCCAAAAGATGTAGAATTGATAATAATAGTACCACTTTCTTGTGGCACTGCCGCTTATGTCATATTGGTGTAAATCGCATGAAGAACCTCCATGCTAATGGACTTTTGGAGTAACTTGATTTTGAATCACCTGACACAAGCGAACCATGCCTCATAGGCAAGATGACTAAAACCCTGTTTTCTGGAAGAATGGAACGGGCAGGTGACTTGTTGGAAATCACACATGCTGATGTGTGCGGTCCGATGAGTGTTGACGCACGCAGTGGATATTGTTATTTTCTCACCTTCACCGATGAATTGAGTAGATATGGGTATATTTACTTAATGAAGCATAATTGTGAAATGTTTGAAAAGTTTAAGCAATTTCAGAGTGAAGTTGAGAATCATCATAACAAGAAGATCAAGTTCCTACGATCTAATCAAGGGGAGAGTATCTGAGTTATGAGTTTGGCAATCACTAAAGACAAGGTGGAATTGTTTCACAGTTGACGCCACCTGGAACACCATAGCGTAATGGTGTGCCCAAATGTCGTAATCGCAGCCTATTGGATATCACTACTGGAATCAGCTTCTTTGCCGTCCGCCATGGGGACGGCAAAGGCATGGATCACGGACGGTGTCATGGTTTTGTCACGGCAGATGTCCTCATGAAAGGACTTAGTCGTGGAGCCATCGCTACGGGTTAACTTGAAGGGGTTAAAGCGGACGCAAAGACACAAGAGTTATACTAGTTCGGCCCCTTCGATGAAGGTAAAAGCCTACGTCTAGTTGTGATGGATTTGATGTGGTCTCGATGACTAGGGAGCAAATAAGCTTCGCCTAGGCCTCGAGTTGTTGTTGTCTCCCTTTGAACCGCCCCGGGTCGTCCCCTTATATACACGGGTGACGCCCGTCGGTTCATGAGAGTCCCAATCTTCGGTTCATACTCGTATCCGGGTTGGTCTCTCTCTATTCCTAACTTACAATACAAGTTTACATACCAGGCGGTTTACGGCTCTGTGTTCTAAACCGACTACAGGCCTTGGGCCCTTACTTTATGCCTCTTGGGCTTTTACACCATTGAACTACTGATGAAGTTAACCCGACCCAGATAGGCCGGTTTACGCCCAGTAGTAATATCCCCAACATTAGGCCCCATATTGATTTGAACAGGTTCATGTCAATCCTTGATAAAAACCTTCATCTTCAATACCTTCTTGAAATTGTTGAACCGCCGTGATGTCACTTTCTCCAGTTGATGTAAACCGGCATGACGTCCCCATAAAGATAGCATTCATGATATCTTCTTTGTTTAACAGATCCGCAATAATCGAGGCGACAGCTCTGCTTCCTAGATTTGTGGCTCCTTGATTCACGCGCCTGACACAGGTATCTTGCCTTATAAATAGGACCGAAGGGTCATTCCTTTTCTCCCCTTCGTCCCCTTTCTCTTCGTCTTCCTCGCCGCCGACCTCGGAGCTCCGCCGCCATCGACCTCTGCACCGCCTTGAGCAGCTGCATCATCCTGAACGCACCAGAGAAACGTGACACTCTTCCGCATCTCCTCAACTCAGGTAGGTTCTCAGTTCCCCTCGACCTAGATCCGTTCTAGGGTTTCTTGTTCTTGCAGCGCTCCATTAACTGTTCATGCTCATACCAGATTCCTGGATAGATCTGTGACACCTTGCTCTGATTAGCAGTAGCCTTTTAGCATCCGCCTATAGTCTCGTGCTTACACATATTATCTCCCGCTTATTGCATCAATGCTCTCATTGTATTCCTTTTCGGATATTTTTCTTCTTTTCGATCGGCGGATCCTTCGTTTTGTAGAGAAATCTTGCGAAACCTGTTTCGCACACTTAGCCGTTCGCAACCTCAATTGTTTTCAATATTTAGACCTTAGACCAAAGCGGTTTAACTTAACATAGAAAAATTAGATAAACCGTATACACCATTAGTCCCCTTGTTGAACCGCCAGAACTCCTTAACCAGACACTGTCGCTTCATAGAACTCCGATTTAGATGTATTTGTCTCCGATTTAGCATTGTACGCCGGTTCTCCCTTTGTCCCAACACATTTCTTGAACCGGATTTATATTTTTTATAGATGGCCAAACAAGTATATGAGTGCAATTGGGCTCCTTCCCGTGTCACCGAAACTCAATTAAACAATTTGGTCCTGACTGACGCTTTAGGCAGTAAAAATACTATCCATTGGAGGGTTCCTGGCAAAGAATGTCCACCCACACCTCAAGAAGGAGAGGTTGTAGTTTTCGCAGATCACCTAGCCCGAGGTTTCAATCCGCCCGGTTCAAAATTTTACCGGGATGTGTTAGCCAATTTTCAACTCCGTCCACAAGATACAGGCCCCAATTCTGTTACCAATATTTGTCACTTCCAAGTGCTCTGTGAGGCATAGTTTCAAGAAGAACCCACAGTTGAACTGTTTAGGGACTGCTTCCACCTAAACCGCCGCACATAATTTACTGACGGGCCCAACACAGAATTGGGTGGTGTGGCGATTCAAAAAATAAAGGAGGTCACTTATACTCATGTCAAACTGCATAGCCACCCCAAGGAATGGAATCAAACCTGGTTTTATTGCAGAGACACTTCTCCTGCCAATGAGAATCCTTTGCCCGGTTTTCGTCCAGAGCGACTCAGTAACACACATCCCTTTCCGCAAAGATTAACTGCCAATGAGAGAAGTAAATATGCTCCTCAACTCTCCAAGCTCAGAGCCTTCACGGCCAACGGTTTAACCGGAATTGATCTCGCACGCTGTTGGATATCATGGAGCATACTGCCTCTCCCAGGCTCGGTTTAATGTGTGAGTACCTTTGGTAGTGTCGACGACCCCCTCCGACACGTTAATATCCAGCTCACCGATGATGAGGTCACCGAGGCTGTGAAGAAAATGTTGAATGAAACGGAACACCTCGTGTCGAACCGTCTGCTTCCCTTCGTGCTACCAACAAACCGCCATCTGTAAGACTTGACTATTTTCTTGAATATATTACTGCTATTTCTGGCATCATTTTTAACATCCAACTGCTGCTTAATCAGGTGATGATCCATTCGAGTAAGAAACGTCCACAAGAGAAACCAGAGAAGCTTTAAAACCGGAAAAACCAATCCGGCAAAAGACCAAAGCTGTCAAGAAGACTGCTCATAAGAGGAAAACCACTGCATCTTCTGATCCGGCTGTGGATGATGATGTGGGTAATCCAGACCTTGAGGTAGAACTTGATTCACTTGGCTTACTTTTCACATGCCTAATTATTGATGATGTTTGTTAGGATGATGCTGAAACCAGTAATGCTGATGTTGTAGAGGTAACTATTCTCTCCCCTGACTCAAATCCTTTGCCTTCACTAAAAAACCGTCGGGCAAACCGGAAAATTAAATTTTCTCATCCCTTGCTTACTTGGATCCCAAATTTCTTATGAAGACTCAACAACATGAAGCTCGCCGCACAACTCTCAACAACAATGCGGTGTAGTTACCTCCACCGGTTTACCGAACAGTCCGGTTCGAAACATCGCTCGAGGTCTCTAATTTGCTTGTCGTGCTTATCCTAAAGCAGGCTGTTTTCGTCAACCCTTAATCCGTCGACCGATTATCGTGTCACTTCCCATTCCTCATCCGTGAGTCATCACCACTCACCGCCACCACTCAAAACGGTGCTTGGGTAAGTTATACCTTTCACATTGTGTCTACTACATCATTGTGTAGTATATGCCGTATTTGACTATTATTGTGCCTTTTCAGGGCCAAGCCTAGGCCGAGCAAAAAGCTAAATCGATAAAACGGCCGACGAAGAGATCGCCTCAACCGGACAGCGCCCCAAATCTTGAAGCGGCCATCTGTGAAGATACTCCCAATGATCCTCCACTGCAAGATGACGATTTGGTTGCTGAAGAGAGGCCTGTCAACACCTCCCTTCCTGCTGATCAGCCCAGAAGCCCAACCCGGATTGAAAAATCCACCAGTCCAATCCGGCCTGCTGACAAACCGACTGCCCCTGGTCAAACCGGTGATAGCAAGGACGATGACGTTGTGATTACTGGCTTTGGCCACAGCGAACCGGGTAATCCGGTCGCTTTATCTAAACATTATGCCAAAGAGGAATTTGCCACTATGAGCAAGGGCAAGTGGGATGTTGATCTGGCAACTTACGCTGCTCTGAACCCCCAAGACTTGCATTCTGGCTACTTGAACCGGCTGCATACCAGCCATGACTATGAAGCTGGCCTGGTGAAGATGATGAAAGAAAAATTCGAGGTAACCTCCATGTTCTTTTCCCGCTTGAATATTTCAATTTTTGTTAACTCTCCTAGCTCCCAAGGGCCGGTTCAGCTTAGTATAGTTAAACCGGGACTTAGCATAAACTCAATGCTTCAGAATCCACTGATGTAGCCCCCAAGGGCCGGTTCAACTTAGCATAGTTAAACCGGGACTGTAATTTATATCTCCGCATCAGAACATGTTCGAGCAAATAGCCATTAGCCCCCAAGTGCCAAGCTGAATACTTGTATTGAGCTTGGGACTTTGTGATTTTATTGATAGATGAAGATCAAATATGCATTAGCCCCCAAGTGCCAAGTGTATAACTGGTTATGCACTTGGGACTTTTTAATGAAGATACTTAACATGCTCCTTTTTGTTGCAGTGAGATACGCCAACAAGCCTCCCAAATCAATGATCTTCAAGAAAATCAAGTCTCAACAAGCGTAAACCTCCAAGGCCAAGGATGAGTTGAAAACCGCCTTGACTACCATGGAGCAGCTCAAGGAGTGGTTCAAGTCCGAGCGGGCGGCCTGGGATCTTGAAAAGGCCGCTTTAACCAAAAGGTTGAAAATGTCAAGCTGCCCTTAAACCGGTGGTAGATGAGTCGACCAGCGTGAAGCGGCAAGTGCATTCCATGACTGTTGCCATCTTTGGTAAGTTTCCTTTGGCTTCGTGATAATCTTGGCCTTCTTATGATAAGTCCGGTTTGTGATTTCTCTTGCAATCTCTGAGGCACACGCATTGGTCACTTGGGGTCGATGTTGGAAGAAATTGAAGGCTGCCTACACCTTAATAGAGCAGCTGTACACTGGAGTGCAACGGATCATCTCCACTGCATCACATAATAATCCAGCACCCTCCTTAATTCAAGATACTCTTAGGAGGTTGTCAATGCTTCCCGCCCGGATTGAAGAGCTGAAGAAATCTACTGCTCGAACCGGCGCTATTAACGCCTTAATCCGGGCCAAAGCATGGGTGCTAGATTTCGATCCCGTTGAGGCAGCTCAGGGCTATCCCAGTCTGAAGGAAGATGGTTCATAATTCAATGAAGATGATCTGAGAGCGATAAACCGGGTGGTGCGCCCTCTGGCTTGCCAATTGGCCGAAGAGGCACACTTGTCGCATTATCAAGCTCAATATGACGATCCGAACAAGCGAGTGGCTGCACCTATTCCTGAAGCGGAGAACCTGATCCCTCCGATCCGTAAGCATACTTACGCTCCTGATATTGAACCATCTTCCCTGATCCATGAAGAGGCTGTCTTTCAAGCTTTAATGGGAATCGACTGGACCACTGTTGACTTCCAGCAGCTGGGTAGAGATGAAGAGGCTGAAGCGGCGCAGGACGACCCACAACCATCAGACCGGGGTGGCGAGGAAGCGTGAACCGAAAGCCGGTTTACATAGCTACTTCATTATATTCCGCCAAGAAAATAATGATCTTATTTGGGCACCATGTTGCCTTGTAACAGGATAGTCAACACTCTTGCTTTTAATATGCCTTCGTGCATAGGTGCTGATACTTTTTCTTGAATGATCGAAACTTTCAATCTTTATATTGCCTGCAATCACAAAATCTTAACCCGCCACGGCAGTTTTGTGCCGCCAGCCGGCTTGTGACGTTCATATAAATATGAAATGAAATATTGAGGTATATAATCAAAATTTGTGATACAAAATACCTGCCATCGCTGGGCATAAAGTTGGCGTAGCCAATCTTGAAGCGGAGGTTGTATAAACCCTTACCGTCAAAGGAGAAAACAGCTCCTGTGTTTATAATGCCGGTTTACCATGTAAGCCATGCCGGATCATGATAAGCCCCCTGTTACTCCATAATGGGATGTTAACAGAGAAAGTCAAACCGGAAGAATTATCTCCGGATTAAAAATGGACCGAATTCCGTCAATTGGCAGTTTGAACCGGTTTAAAAATGTTGTCGGTTTAAGAAACGCAACAAAAATCAAATGATAGTTATGAAAAATATGGAAGCAAAGGCAATGATAAACCGTTTGCAAAAAGGAAGGCTTACTGAGCCGATCAGATGGTGTTACCATGGTCGGACACGACCAAGCTCCCTATAAGGTGTAGCCATGGTTTAAGTCAGCCAGGTCCCCAACTGAAACCGTGGCATTATGCCGATCAAGTGGCGTGGCAATGGTTCGGGTTCGACCAAGCCCCCAAGTGACTCTATGGCCCTAGGCCGATCAAGAGGCGTGACTGGTTCAGACTTGACCATGCCCCCAAGTGATCTGGTGGCTTTCGCCTATCAAAAGGTGTTGCATTGGTTCGGACACGACCAAGCCCCCAAGTGATATCACAAAGCTTTTGAAAAGCAGACGGCAAACTGTCCGTCCGAACACGTGCCAGCAAAGGCCTTCTTCGCCGTCCGCTTCCTGGAAACGGACGACAAAGGATTGTGCCGTTCGCCGTTGGTGGCTAGCAGACGACAAAGATCGTGGACGACAGTGAGGTGGTGTGAGAGCCGTTAGGGGTTAACGACGTGCTTTGCCGTCAGCCAGCGGAGGCAAAGAGGCTAAGGTCTTTGCCGTCCGCTGGCATACGGCAAAGTGCTCAAACATGCGAGTCCCAGGAAGCACAGGTAGCTGCCATGTGGCATGTTTGCCGTCAGCTAGCTGACGGCAAAGAGCCTGTATAGCCCTGTTTTTAATCATTCAATTTGACAGCAATTCATAGATATACACAGCAATTCACATATATACACAACAAGCATATCCAACACACAAGTTTCATCATATATACATGTTGGGGAACGTAGTAATTTCAAAAAAATTCCTACAAACACGCAAGATCATGGTGATGCATTGCAACGAGAGGGGAGAGTGTTGTCCACGTACCCTCGTAGACCGAAAGCGGAAGCGTTAGCACAACGCGGTTGATGTAGTCGTACGTCTTCATGATCCGACCGATCAAGTACCGAATGCACGACACCTCCGAGTTCAACACACGTTCAACCCGATGACGTCCCTCGAACTCCGATCCAGCCGAGTGTTGAGGGAGAGTTTCGTCAGCACGACGGCGTGGTGACGATGTTGATGTTCTACCAATGCAGGGCTTCGCCTAAGCACCGCTACAGTATTATCGAGGTGGACTATGGTGGAGGGGGGCACCGCACACGGCTAAGAGATCAATGATCAACTGTTGTGTCTAGAGGTGCCCCCTGCCCCCGTATATAAAGGAGCAAGGGGGGAGGTGCGGCCGGCCAGGGAGAGGGCACGCCAGGAGGAGTCCTACTCCCACCGGGAGTAGGACTCCCCTCCCTTTCCTAGTTGGAATAGCATTCGGGAGGGGGAAAGAGGAGGGAGAGAAGGAAGGGGGGGGGCCCCCTCTCCTTGTCCTATTCGGACTAGGGGGGGGAGGGGCGCGCAGCCCAGCCCTGGCCGCCTCTCCTCTTCTCTGTAAAGGCCCACTAAGGCCCATTTATCTCCCGGGGGGTTCCGGTAACCTCCCGGTACTCAGGTAAAATCCCGATTTCACCCGGAACACTTCCGATGTACAAACATAGTCTTCCAATATATCAATCTTCATGTCTCGACCATTTCGAGACTCCTCGTCATGTCCGTGATCACATCCGGGACTCCGAACAACCTTCTGTACATCAAAACATATAAACTCATAATAAAACTGTCATCGTAACGTTAAGCATGCGGACCCTACGGGTTCGAGAACTATGTAGACATGACCGAGACACGTCTCCGGTCAATAACCAATAGCGGAACCTAGATGCTCATATTGGCTCCTACATATTCTATGAAGATCTTTACCGGTCAGACCGCATAACAACATACTTTGTTCCCTTTGTCATCGGTATGTTAGTTGCCCGAGATTCGATCGTCCGTATCTCAATACCTAGTTCAATCTCGTTACCGGCAAGTATCTTTACTCATTCTGTAATACATCATCCCGCAACTAACTCATTAGTTGCATTGCTTGCAAGGCTTAAGTGATGTGCATTACCGAGAGGGCCCAGAGACACCTCTCCGACAATCGGAGTGACAAATCCTAATCTCAAATCGCCAACCCAACATGTACCTTCGGAGACACCTGTAGAGCACCTTTATAATCACCTAGTTACGTTGTGGACGTTTGGTAGCACACAAAGTGTTCCTCCGGTAAACGGGAGTTGCATAATCTCATAGTGATAGGAACATGTATAAGTCATGAAGAAAGCAATAACAACATACTAAACGATCGTGTGCTAAGCTAACAGAATGGGTCATGTCAATCACATCATTCTCCTAATGATGTGATCCCTTTAATCAAATGACAACCCATGTCTATGGCTAGGAAACATAACCATCTTTGATTAACGAGCTAGTCAAGTAGAGGCATACTAGTGACAATCTGTTTGTCTATGTATTCACACATGTATTATGTTTCCGGTTAATACAATTCTAGCATGAATAATAAACATTTATCAGGATATAAGGAAATAAATAATAACTTTATTATTGCCTCTAGGGCATATTTCCTTCAATACATACATAACCAACACATATATAGTTCCATCCTTACATATTACAAAAGTTTCACATTGTTCATCCAACACCGTTATCCATCCATCCATATAACAAGTTCCAACCATGCAAGTTCATTGATACAAAATAAAAGCACAAATGGAAAAGAAGCACTCCATCCAAGCAAGCTTCCGTGAATTAAATCAAATCTGCAAAATGATAAACAAGATGTTAGAAAAAGAAGAAGAAAATGAAGAAGAAGAAGACTATAAGAAGTAAGCATACTTAAGTAAAATGGAGCTAACCTAGAATAAAATGAAGAAGAAGAAGAAGAAGAAGAAGAAGAAGAAGAAGAAGAAGAAGACTAGAAGAATGAGAAGAAGAAGAAGAAGAAGAAGAAGAAGAAGAAGAAGAAGAAGAAGAAGAAGAAGAAGAAGAAGAAGAAGAAGAAGACTAGAAGAATGAGAAGAAGAAGAAGAAGAAGAAGAAGAAGAAGAAGAAGAAGAAGAAGAAGAAGAAGAAGAAGAAGAAGAAGACTATAATTAAGATTATTATGTAAACTTGGTCATTTTGTGCTAACATAAGTAATTTTGGAGTTAACCTATAGGAAACTAAGCATATTAGAGATAACTTAGCATATTAGAGCCAACTTAGGTAAAATGGAGCCAACCTAGCTAATTATGCCATCTTTGAGTGAACTAAGCATATTAGAGCTAACTTATGTCATTTTGGAAGAAGAAGAAGAAGAAGAAGAAGAAGAAGAAGAAGAAGAAGAAGAAGAAGACTATAAGCTTATTATGTAAACTTGGTCATTTTGTGCTAACATAAGTAATTTTGGAGCTAACCTATAGGAAACTAAGCATAGTAGAGATAACTTAGCATATTAGAGCTAACATATGTAACTAAGCATATTAGAGCTAACATAGGTAACTAAGCACATTAGAGCTAACTATATATAGATCGTTTTGGAGATCTGACATACCTGACATAGTTCAGTTCTCATTGTTCTTCTCCTTCTCCTTCCTCAGCCTGATGCGCCAAGAGCGGCGAGGCGATGGAGGCAGTGGGATGTAGTATTCTACCACAATTGGCATGGTCATGTCGCCCAGCTGTGGGATCGCCGGCGCCACCACCGGCGCGAGGTCATTGTCAGGCACCACCACCATCGCGAGGCCATCTTCAGGCAGGACAGGCACGACCATCGCTAGGTCATCCTCAGCCACCACCATCTCTTGCCCATGGTGCGCCACCACCATCTCTTGCCCTTGGTCAGTCACCACCATCGCTAGGTCATCCTCAGCTTGATGCCCACTCTGCTCCTCTTCTTCCCCACTCCAGTCTGGATCATCCTCCTTGCTGTCTTTGCTGCAGCCCGAATCGCTGCTGCTTTTGCTACAGCTAGGATCACTGTTGCTTTTGCTACAGCCAGAATCGCTGCTGCTTTGGCTGTAGCCAGTGTCGCTGTTGCTGCTCCCATTGCGTGTCCAAATGCAACAATTAATGACCGTTAACAATCGATGCGAGACAAAGCCAAATGTAGAGGAATAAGAAGAGGCTTAACGTACAGGCATCATCGTCGTCAGCGTAGCGCATGTGACACATAGTCGTGTTGAACACCTTCATGATGAGCATGGTGCCGTCGGCGTCATACCTGAAGAGAAGGAAGTACCCCAGCCGCAGGTTGTAGGCACGGTAGAACTCCTCCCAGCCACGACACAGGTACATGTGGCCCTCCTTGATCACCAACTCCACGTCCCACAACCTGCGAAATCCGCTACCGGCCTGTCACAGCTTCACATTATTTGTCGGATCTTCACCCAGCATGTTCATAAAAGTGTCACGCAGCCTCTGCAGTTTGGTACAAGGAGTGATGTAGCAAACAAAAGAGTTATCATAATTAGATGGGTGAAGGGGAGATCTCTCCTTTTATATACCTGCCTCTTGGAGGAAGTCCCAAGTATGATACTGAAGAACTCGAAAGAATCCAACTCGTACTCCGGTGTGGCAGAGTGGAGCCTGCGGTGACGGCCTCCCCCCATCTCTAATAAGCAGCAGAAGAGACCAATTAGTATCTAGCTAGAAGCATATCTATAAACATAGAGCCAAGTTTCTAGACATGAAAGAAAACTGAGAAAAAAAAAGCAATGCACTTGTGCTCAACAACATCAACAACACTTAGATAATTTGGTAGGTTAGTTGGCAATGGCAATTAGCACCCTTCAAAACTAGGGGTTTCTTTAGACGTGAAAGAAAACTGAAAATTTTGAAAAAAATAGCATAGTAATCAAAAAATAGGGGAAAAATACACTTCTTCTTTGTCCTCTTTATCTTCTTTTTTTCATCTTTCTTCTTTCTTCTTAACCAAAACTAAACCTAAAGTTCCTTCTGGTGTGATCACATTGGAATACTTGTGGCAACAAATCATAGTTGCACCACATTTTAGGTGGCTCTAGGTGCCACACACCAAGCAAACAAACAAACCTCAAATCAGAAACTAAGGGTGTAGTGTCGTAAAATCAATTTACTTTGTATGCAAATCAGAATGTATAGTTTGCCTTTCCGAAAAAAAGA
Source organism: Aegilops longissima (assembly GCA_021605205.1). Lineage (NCBI taxonomy): Eukaryota > Viridiplantae > Streptophyta > Magnoliopsida > Poales > Poaceae > Aegilops > Aegilops longissima. The sequence continues at coordinate 626,351,935 of CM038680.1, read as the reverse complement.
AACGGAAAAGACGGGTATAGTTTGCCTCTTATGACAGATTCCATAAGCAATATGCATGCCTTGTTGTTTTCTCAAATTAAACTAATTCGACTGTTGCTGATTGATGAATTTGAATATGTGCAAAGGAATTTGAGGAAAGCTTTTGCTCTTCTCACTATTAGTTTCATAATCTTTTATACAACCCCTTCAAGGAGTTTGTAGATAACTTTCGTTTACAGTTCACTAGATATGTGTATTACATTTTCTATTGGAAATGCATTTGAATTCATTTATCACAAATACTAATTCTAAAGTTTAACTCTAATGATACGGTTGCCACGTACCTACCAAGACATGCCAAATTTTTTTCTTGTATACAAAAGAACTCGTGCACTAATATTTACTTCACTGAAAGATTTTTCACTTTGAAGGGAAATAGTTTTTGTTCCATCATCTATTAATAATATAACAATAATAATTTATTATATGCCAATGAGTTGAGAAATCTGGCACTACATTATTTAAATGACACATAAAAAGCATAATGTACAAAAATTGATCATGCATAACTAAACACTGTGGATCAATAATAGTATAGAAGATGATCTAACTAATAAGACTACTAGTGAGAATTGAGATTATACACAATTATAGTAGAGAAGATGCTATCTATGCTCTAAACCAAAATTAAAGTAAACCTGAACTAAACCAAACCTAAAATAAACCTAAACTAAACTTAAAATACAGAAACAAAAACAGAAAAAATACAAGAGGTCTCACCGGTTGGAGGAGGGGCGTCGGAGGGTGGGCGGCATGGGCGGTGGAGGAGAGGGCACCGGGCAGCCGGGTGGAGGAGGGGCGCTGAGAGGCGGGAGGCAGCGGTGGTGAGCGGAGGGCGCCGGGCCGCCGGGTGGAGGAGGAGCGCCGAGCAGCGGGCGGCGCGATGGTGGAGCAGAGGGCGCGGGCCCGCCCGGGTGGAGGAGGGTGCCACGCGACATGGGTGGCGTGGGGTGACGGCGGCTCGGTGCACGGGTGGCGGCGCGACGACGGGATGGCGCGGGTGGGGAGGGGGTCACCAGGGGCTCTTTGGGGCGGCGCTTGGCGACAGGGTGGCGCTGGCGACGGTGATACGTCTCCGTCAGATCTACTTTTCCAAGCACTTTTGCCCTTGTTTTGGACTCTAACTTGCATGATTTGAATGGAACTAACCTTGATCGACGCTGTTTTCAGCAGAATTGCCATGGTGTTATTTATGTGCAGAAACAAAAGTTCTCGGAATGACCTGAAACTCCACGGAACTTATTTTTGGAAAATATTAAAAATATTGGCGAAAGAATCAAGGCCAGGGGGCCCACCACCTGTCCACGAGGGTGGGGGGCGCGCCACCCTGCCTCGTGGGCCCCCTGTTGCTCCACCGACCTCAACTCCAACTCCATATATTCGTGTTCGGGGAGAAAAAAATCAGAGAGAAAGATTCATCGCGTTTTACGATACGGAGCTGTCGTCAAGCCCTAAACTCTCTCGGGAGGGCTGATCTAGAGTCCGTTCGAGGCTCCGGAGAGGGGAATCCGTCGCCATCGTCATCATCAACCATCCTCCATCACCAATTTCATGATGCTCTCCGCCGTGCGTAAGTAATTCCATCGTAGGCTTGCTGGACGGTGATCGGTTGGATGAGATTTATCACGTAATCGAGTTAGATTTGTTAGGGTTTGATCCCTAGTATCCACTATGTTCTGAGATTCATGTTGCTATGACTTTGCTATGCTTAATGCTTGTCACTAGGGCCCGAGTGCCATGATTTCAGATCTGAACCTATTATGTTTTCATGAATATATGTGAGTTCTTGATCCTATCTTGCAAGTCTATAGTCACCTACTATGTGTTATGATCCGCAACCCAAGTGACAATAATCGGGAACACTCCGGTGATGTGAGTTTGAGGAGTTCATGTATTCACTATGTGTTAATTCTTTGGTCCGGTACTCTATTAAAAGGAGGCCTTAATATCCCTTAGTTTCCATTAGGACCCCGCTACCACGGGAGGGTAGGACAAAATATGTCATGCAAGTTCTTTTCCATAAGCACGTATGACTATATTTGGAATACATGCCTACATTACATTGAGGAATTGGAGCTAGTTCTGTGTCACCCTATGTTATGATTGTTACATGATGAACCGCATCCGGCATAATTCTCCATCACCGATCCAATGCCTACGAGCTTTTCACATATTGTTCTTCGCTTATTTACTTTTCCGTTGCTACTGTCACAATCACTACAAAACCCAAAAATATTACTTTTGCTACCATTACCGTTACTTCCATACTACTATGCTACTAAATACTTTGCTGCAGATATTAAGTTATCCATGTGTGGTTGAATTGACAACTCAGCTGCTAATACTTGAGAATATTCTTTGGCTCCCCTTGTGTCCAATAAATAAATTTGGGTTGAATACTCTACCCTCGAATGCTGTTGCGATCCCCTATACCTGTGGGTTATCAAGACTATTTTCTGGCACCATTGCCGGGGAGCATAGCTCTATTCTTTGAGTCACTTGGGATTTATATCTACTGGTCACTATGAAGAACTTGAAAGACGAGAAAACAAAAATTTATCCCTCAACTACGAGGGGAGGTAAGGAACTGCCATCTAGCTCTGCACTTGATTCACCTTCTGTTTTGAGTAAGCTTGCGACACCTAAACCCGCTTCGCTATTAATTCGATATGTCGATGTTATTGATGATGCCACTTCTGCTATGCATGATGCTTATGATGAAGCTACTTCTATGCTTGATACTACTGTGCCACTTGGTGAATTTCTTGATGAACAACTTGCTAGGGCTAGAGATGAAATTATTGAAACTGATAATATTGATGAAAGTGATGATGAAGGCTCTCCCAATAAATATGAGTTGTCTGTTGTGCCTGAGGGCTATATTATGGATGAAGAAGCTGCTAGAGCTATTCTTGCTTGCAATGATAGATATGATCTTAAGAAGTTATTAGCTAAATGGAAGCAGAAATCTCTTAATGCTAGAATGAAACCTGACCCTGCTTTTGCTACTTCACGTATCTGTGTTACTGATAAGGATTATGAATTCTCTGTTGATCCTGAGATAATTACTTTGGTTGAATCTGATCCTTTTTATGGCTATGAATCTGAAACTATTGTGGCACATCTTACTAAATTAATTGATATAGCCACCCTGTTCACTAATGATGAGAGAACTCGCTACTTTTATATCCTTAAAATACTTCCGTTCTCATTAAAGGGTGATGCTAAGATATGGTTTAATTCTCTTGATCCTGGTTGTGTGCGTAGTCCCCAGGATATGATTTATTACTCCTCTGCTAAATATTTCCCTGCTCATAAGAAACAAGCTGCTTTAAGGGAAATATATAATTTTGTGCAAATTGAAGAAGAGAGTATCCCACAAGCTTGGGGGAGGCTTCTCCAATTACTTAATGCTTTGCCTGATCATCCTCTCAAGAAAAATGAAATACTTGATATCTTTTATAATGGACTAACCGATGCTTCTAGAGACCACCTGGATAGTTGTGCTGGTTCTGTTTTCGGGAAAGAACACCAGATGAAGCTGAAATTTTATTGAATAATATGTTGACCAATGAAAATAATTGGACACTTCCTGAACCAACTCTTAAGCCAACTCAAAAGAAGAGGGAAGTTCTATTTCTCAGTCCTAAAGATATGCAAGAGGCAAAGAAATCTATGAAAGAAAAAGGTATTAAAGCCGAAGATGTTAAGAATTTACCTCCTATTGAAGAAATACATGGTCTTTTCACCGCCTGTTGAAGAAATATATGGTCTTAATTCATCACCAATTGAAGAAACACATGGTCTTGATAACCCGACACAGGTAGTAAAGGTAAATTCTCTCTATAGATATGATAAAGCTGAAATCCCTCCTACTAAGTTTGCTAGCCAATGTTTGGATGAGTTTGATAATTTTATTGTCAAACAAGAAAATTTCAATGCTTATGTTGGTAGACAATTGAAACAAAATTTTTATATGATTGAACTGTTGGGGAACGTAGTAATTTCAAAAAATTTCCTACGCACACGCAAGACCATGGTGATGGCATAGCAACGAGAGGGGAGAGTGTCCGTCCACGCACCCTCGTGAGACCGAAAGCGAAGCGTTATAACAACGCTGTTGATGTAGTCGACGTCTTCACGATCCGACCGATCCAAGCACCGAACGACGGCACCTCCGAGTTACGCACACGCTCAGCTCGATGACGATCCCGGACTCCGATCCAAGCAAAGTGTCGGGATGAGTTCCACAAGACGACGGGCGTGGACGATGATGATGCTCCACCGACGCAGGGCTTCGCCTAAGCTCCGCGACGATATGACTTCTCCGGCGCAGGCTTCGCCTAAGCTCCGCGATGATATGACCGAAGTGGAATATGGTGGAGGGGGCACCGACACGGCTAAGGAACGATCCGTAGATCAACTTGTGTCTCTGGGGTGCCCCCGCCCCGTATATAAAGGAGCAAGGGGGTGCGGCCAGCCCAAGAAGGCGCGAGGAGTCCTACTCCCACCGGAGTAGGACTCCCCTTCCTAGTTGGAATAGGATTGGGGAGGGGAAGAGGAAGAGGCGCCCCCTCTCCTTGTCCTATTCGGACTAGAGGGGAGGGGCGCGCCTGCCCCGGCCGGCCCTTCCTCTTCTCCCTATGGCCCATTAAGGCCCATTGACCCCGGGGTTCCAGTAACCCGGTGTTCCATAACTTCCTGTTTTCATCCGAACCTTTTCAAGTCCAAACATAGGCTTCCAATATATCAATCTTTATGTCTCGACCATTTCGAGACTCCTCTTCATGTCCGTGATCACATCCGGACTCGAACAACCTTCGTACATCAAAACTTATAAACTCATAATGAACTGTCATCAAACGTTAAGCGTGCGGACCCTACGGGTTCGAGAACTATGTAGACATGACCTAGAACCATTCTCGGTCAATAACCAATAGCGGAACCTGGATGCCCATATTGGTTCCTACATATTCTACGAAGATCTTTATCGGTCAAACCGCATAACGATATCGTTGTTCCTTTTGTCATCGGTATGTTACTTACCCGAGATTCGATCGTCGGTATCCAATACCTAGTTGAATCTCGTTATCGGTAAGTCTCTTTACTCGTTCGTAATACATCATCTCACAACTAACTCATTAGTTGTAATGCTTGCAAGGCTTATGTGATGTGTATTACCGAGAAGGCCCAGAGATACCTCTCCGACAATCGGAGTGACAAAACCTAATCTCAAATACGCCAACCCAACAAGTACCTTTGGAGACACCTGTAGTACTCCTTTATAATCACCCGATTACGTTGTGACGTTTGGTAGTACCAAAGTGTTCCTCCGTAAACGGAGTTGCATAATCTCATAGTTACAGGAACATGTATAGGTCATGAAGAAAGCAATAGCAATATACTAAACGATCAAGTGCTAAGCTAACGGAATGGGTCATGTCAATCACATCATTCTCCTAATGATGTGATCCCATTAATCAAATGACAACACATGTCTATGGTTAGGAAACATAACCATCTTCGATTAATGAGCTAGTCTAGTAGAGGCATACTAGTGACTATCTGTTTGTCTATGTATTCACACATGTATTATGTTTCGGTTAATACAATTCTAGCTTGAATAATAAACATTTATCATGATATAAGGAAATAAATAATAACTTTATTATTGCCTCTAGGGCATATTTCCTTCAGTCTCCCACTTGCACTAGAGTCAATAATCTAGATTACACAGTAATGATTCTAACACCCATGGAGTCTTGGTGCTGATCATGTTTTGCTCGTGGAAGAGGCTTAGTCAACGGTGCGCAACATTCAGATCCGTATGTATTTTGCAAATCTCTATGTCTCCCACTTGGACTTGGTCCCGAATGGAATTGAAGCGTCTTTTGATATGCTTGGTCCTCTTGTGAAATCTGGATTCCTTTGCCAAGGCAATTGCACCAAGATTGTCACAGAAGATCTTCATTAGTCCCGATGCACTAGGTATGACACCTAGATCGGAAATGAACTCTTTCATCCAGACTCCTTCATTTGCTGCTTCAAGCAGCTATGTACTCCGCTTCACATGTAGATCCCGCCACGACGCTTTGTTTAGAACTGCACCAACCGACAGCTCCACCGCTTAATAAAAATACGATCCGGTTTGCGATTTAGAATCGTCCGGATCAGTGTCAAAGCTTGCATCGACGTAACCATTTACGACTAGCTCTTTGTCACCTCCATATACGAGAAACATATCCTTAGTCCTTTTCGTATTTCAGGATGTTCTTGACCGCTGTCCAAATGATCCACTCTGGATTACTTTGGTACCTTCCTGCCAAGCTTACAACTAAGCATACGTCAGTCCGGTACACAGCATTGCATACATGATAGAGCCTATGGCTGAAGCATAGGAACATCTTTCATTTCTCTCTATCTTCTGCTGTGGTCGGGCATTGAGTCCGACTCAATCTTACACCTTGTAATGGTAAAAACCTTTCTTTACTCGATCCATTTTGAACTTCTTCAAAATTTTATCAAGGTATGTGCTTTGTGAAAGTCCAATTAAGCGCCTTGATCTATCTCTATAGATCTTGATGCCCAATATGTAAGCAGCTTCACCGAGGTCTTTCATTGAAAAACTTTTATTCAAGTATCCTTTTATGCTATCCAGAAATTCTATATCATTTCCAATCAACAATATGTCGTCCACATATAATATCGAAATGCTACTGAGCTCCCACTCACTTTCTTGTAAATACAGGCTTCTCCAAAAGTCTCAGATAAAACCATATGCTTTGATCACACTATCAAAGCGTTTATTCCAACTCCGAGAGGCTTGCACTGCACCATAAATTGATCGTTGGAGTTTGTTAGCACCCTTTGGATCAACAAAACCTTCTGGTTGCATCATATACAACTCTTCTTCTAGAAATCCATTCAAGAATGCAGTTTTCACATCCATTTGCCAGATTTCATAATCATAAAATGAGGCAATTGCTAACATGATTCGGACATACTTAAGCATCGCTACGGGTCAACCCCTTGAACTTGTCGACAACCTTTTGCAACAAGTAGAGCTTTGTAGACAGTGATATTACCATCGGCGTTTGTCTTCCTCTTAAAGATCCATTTATTCTCAATGGCTTGCCGATCATCGGGCAAGTTCACCAAAGTCCATACTTTTGTTATCATACATGGATCCCATCTCAGATTTCATGGCTTCCAGCCATTTCATGAATCTGGGCTCACCATCGCTTCTTCATAGTTTGTAGGTTCGCCATGGTCAAGTAACATGACTTCCGAATAGGATTACCGTACCACTCGGTGCGATTTTACTGGTTGACCCACGAAGTTCAAGAGTAACTTGATCTCAAGCTTCATGATCATCATCATTAGTTTCCTCACTAATTGGTGTAGTTGTCACAGAACCGTTTCTTGTGATGAACTACCTTCCAATAAGGGAGCAGATCTGATTATCTCATCAAGTTCTACTTTCCTCCCACTCACTTCTTTCGAGAGAAACTCCTTCTCTAGAAAGGATCCGACTTTAGCAACGAAAACCTTGCCTTCAGATCTGTGATAGAAGGTGTACCCAACATCTCCTTTGGGTATCCTATGAAGACACATTTCTCGATTTGGGTTCGAGCTTATCGGTTGAAGTTTCTTCACATAAGCATCGCAGCCCCAAACTTTAAGAAACGACAACTTTGGTTTCTTGCCAAACCACAGTTCATACGGTGTCGCCTCAACGGACTTAGATGGTGCTCTATTTAACGTGAATGCGGCCGCCTCTAAAGCATATCCCCAAAACGATAGCGGTAAATCAGTAAGAGACATCATAGATCGCACCATATCAAGTAAAGTACGACACGACGTTCGGACACACCATTTCTCCGTGGTGTTCCGGGTGGCGTGAGTTGCTAAACTATTCCACATTGTTTCAAATGTAAACCAAACTCGAACTCAAATATTCTCCTCCACGATCCGATCGTAGAAACTTTATTTTCTTGTTACGATGATTTTCCACTTCACTCTGAAATTCTTTGAACTTTTCAAATGTTTCAGATTTGTGTTTCATTAAGTAGATATACCCATATCTGCTCAAATCATCTGTGAAGGTGAGAAAATAACGATACCGCTTGCGTGCCTCAACATTCATTGGACCACAAACATCGGTATGTATGATTTCCAACAAATCAGTTGCTCGCTCCATAGTTCCGAGAACGGCGTTTTAGTCATCTTGCCCATGAGGCACGGTTCGCAAGTACCAAGTGATTCATAATCAAGTGATTCCGAAGCTCATCAAGATGGAGTTTCTTCATGCGTTTTACATCGATATGACCCAAACGGCAATTGCCACAAATAAGTTGCATTATCATTATCAACTCTGCATCTTTTGGTTTCAACACTATGAATATGTGTACTACTACTATCGAGATTCAATAAAATAGACCACTCTTCAAGGGTGCATGACCATAAAAGATATTATTCATATAAATAGAACAACCATTATTCTCTGTCTTAAATGAATAACCGTCTCGCATCAAACAAGATCCAGATATAATGTTCATGCTTAACGCTGGCACCAAATAACAATTATTTAGGTCTAAAACTAATCCCGATGGTAGATGTAGAGGTAGCGTGCCGACCGCGATCACATCGACTTTGGAACCATTTCCCACACGCATCGTCACCTCGTCCTTAGCCAATCTTCGCTTAATCCGTAGTTCCTGTTTGAGTTGCAAATATTAGCAAGAACCAGTATCAAATACCGGTACTATCTGCGAGTATTAGTAAGGTACACATCAATAACATGTATATCACATATACCTTTGATCACCTTGCCATCCTTCTTATCCGCCAAATACTTGGGGCAGTTCCGCTTCAAATGTCCGGTTTGCTTGCAAGTAAAACACTCTCGATTTCAGGCTTAGGTCCAGACTTGGGTTTCTTCTCTTGAGCAGCAACTTTCTTGCTGTTCTTTTGAAGTTCCTTCTTCTTTCCTTTGCCCTTTTCTTGAAACTAGTGGTCTTGTTGACCATCAACACTTGATGCTCTTTCTTGATTTCTACCTCCGCTGCTTTTAGCATTGCGAAGAGCTCGGAATTGTTTTGGTCATCCCTTGCATATTATAGTTCATCACGAAGCTCTTGTAGCTTGGTGGCGTGATTGGAGAATTTCATCAATGACACTATCATCCGGAAGAGTAACTCCCAGTTGAATCAAGTGATTATTATACCCGGACATTTTGAGTATATGTTCACCGATGAACTATTCTCCTCCATCTTGTAGCTATAGAACTTATTGGAGACTTCATATCTCTCAATCCGGGCATTTGCTTGAAATATTAACTTCAACTCCTGGAACATCTCATATGCTCCATGACATTCAAAACGTCGTTGAAGACCGGTTCTAAGCCGTAAAGCATGGCACCTCGAACTATCGAGTAGTCATCAGCTTTGCTCGCCAGACGCTCACAACTTCGGCGTTGCTCTGCAGCAGAGTTCGGCACCCAGCGGTGCTTCCGGGGCGTAATTCTTCGTGCAGCAATGAGGATAATCCTCGTTACGGACCCAGTCCGTAATTGCTACCATCATCTTTCAACTTTGCTTTCTCAAGGAACGCATTAAAATTCAACGGAACAACAAAGACGAGCCATCTATCTACAAGAAACATAGACAAGCAAAAATACTATCGGTACTAAGTTCATGATAAATTTAAGTTTAATTAATCATATTAAAACCTCCCACTTAGACAGACATCTCTCTAGTCATCTAAGTGATTACGTGATCCAAATAAACTAAACCATGTCCGATCATCACGTGAGATGGAGTAGTTTCAATGGTGAACATCACTATGTTGATCATATCTACTATATGATTCACACTCGACCTTTCGGTCTCCGTGTTCCGAGGCCATATCTGTTATATGCTAGGCTCGTCAAGTTTAACTCGAGTATTCGCGTGCGCAACTGTTTTGCACCCGTTGTATTTGAACGTAGAGCCTATCACACCCGATCATCACGTGGTGTCTCAAAGACGAAGAACTTTCATAACGGTGCATACTCGGGAGAACACTTCTTGATAATTTTAGTGAGAGATCATCTTATAATGCTACCGTCAATCAAAGCAAGATAAGATGCATAAAGGATAAACATCACATGCAATCAATATAAGTGATATGATATGGTCATCATCATCTTGTGCTTGTGATCTCCATCGCCAAGCAAAATCATGATCACCATCGCCACCGGCGCGACACCTTGATCTCCATCGTAGCATCGTTGTCGCCTCGCCAACTATTGCTTCTACGACTATCGCTATCGCTTAGTGATAAAGTAAAGCAATTACATGGCTTTTGCATTTCATACAATAAAGCGACAACCATATGGCTCTCGCCGATTGCCGATAACTCGGTTACAAAACATGATCATCTCATACAATAAAATATAGCATCACGTCTTGACCACATCACATCACAACATGCCCTGCAAAAACAAGTTAGACGTCCTCTACTTTGTTGTTGCAAGTTTTACGTGGCTGCTACGGGCTGAGCAAGAACCGTTCTTACCTACGCATCAAAACCACAACGATAGTTTGTCAAGTTGGTGCTGTTTTAACCTTCGCAAGGACCGGCGTAGCCACACTCGGTTCAACTAAAGTGAGAGAAACCGACACCGCCGGTCACCTTTAAGCAACTAGTGCTCAAGCGGTGAAACCAGTCTCGCGTAAGCGACGCGTAATGTCGGTCCGGCCGCTTCATCTCACAATACCGCCGAACTAAAGTATGACATGCTGGTAAGCAGATGACTTATATCGCCCAAAACTCACTTGTGTTCTACTCGTGCATATGACATCAACGATAAAACCAGGCTCGGATGCCTTTGTTGGGGAACGAGTAATTTCAAAAATTTCCTACGCACACGCAAGACCATGGTGATGGCATAGCAACGAGAGGGAGAGTGTCGTCCACGCACCCTCGTGAGACCGAAAGCGAAGCGTTATAACAACGCTGTTGATGTAGTCGACATCTTCACGATCCGACCGATCCAAGCACCGAACGACGGCACCTCCGAGTTACGCACACGCTCAGCTCGATGACGATCCCGGACCGATCCAAGCAAAGTGTCGGGATGAGTTCCACAAGACGACGGCGTGGCAGGACGATGATGATGCTCCACCGACGCAGGGCTTCGCCTAAGCTCCATGACGATATGACTTCTCCGCGCAAGACGGCCGCTTAAGCTCATGACGATATGACCGAAGTGGAATATGGTGGAGGGGGCACCGCGACACGGCTAAGGAACGATCCGTAGATCAACTTGTGTCTCTGGGGTGCCCCCGCCCCGTGATATAAAGGAGCAAGGGGGGTGCGGCCAGCCCAAGGCGCCGAGGAGTCCTATCGCCACCGGAGTAGGACTCCCCCTTCCTAGTTGGAATAGGATTGGGAGGGGAAGAGGGAAGAGGCGCCCCCTCTCCTTGTCCTATTCGGACTAGAGGGGAGGGGCGCGCCTGCCCTGGCCGCCCTTCCTCTTCTCCCTATGGCCCATTAAGGCCCATTGACCCCGGGGTTCCGTAACCCCGGTGTTCGATAACTTCCTGTTTTCATCCGAACCTTCCAAGTCCAAACATAGGCTTCCAATATATCAATCTTTATGTCTCGACCATTTCGAGACTCCTCGTCATGTCCGTGATCACATCCGGACTCGAACAACCTTCGTACATCAAAACTTATAAACTCATAATGAACTGTCATCGAAGCGTTAAGCGTGCGGACCCTACGGGTTCGAGAACTATGTAGACATGACCTAGAACCATTCTCGGTCAATAACCAATAGCGGAACCTGGATGCCCATATTGGTTCCTACATATTCTACGAAGATCTTTATCGGTCAAACCGCATAACGATATCGTTGTTCCTTTTGTCATCGGTATGTTACTTACCCGAGATTCGATCGTCGGTATCCAATACCTAGTTCAATCTCGCATCGTAAGTCTCTTTACTCGTTCCGTAATACATCATCTCACAACTAACTCATTAGTTGTAATGCTTGCAAGGCTTATGTGATGTGTATTACCGAGAAGGCCAGAGATACCTCTCCGACAATCGGAGTGACAAAACCTAATCTCAAATACGCCAACCCAACAAGTACCTTTGGAGACACCTGTAGTACTCCTTTATAATCACCCAGCCACGTTGTGACGCTTAGTAGTACCAAAGTGTTCCTCCGTAAACGGGAGTTGCATAATCTCATAGTTACAGGAACATGTATAGGTCATGAAGAAAGCAATAGCAATATACTAAACGATCAAGTGCTAAGCTAACGGAATGGGTCATGTCAATCACATCATTATCCTAATGATGTGATCCCATTAATCAAATGACAACACATGTCTATGGTTAGGAAACATAACCATCTTCGATTAATGAGCTAGTCTAGTAGAGGCATACTAGTGACTATCTGTTTGTCTATGTATTCACACATGTATTATGTTTCGGTTAATACAATTCTAGTATGAATAATAAACATTTATCATGATATAAGGAAATAAATAATAACTTTATTATTGCATCTAGGGCATATTTCCTTCATGAACACTTGGGTGATTATATGTCTAGAGTTAAAGGTGAACCTAAACTCATTAGTAAACATGCTTCTATGGTTACCACTCAAGTAGAACAAGTACTTAAGGCTCAGAATGATTTGCTCAATGAATTGAATACTAAGAATAATGATTTTGCTGTTAGAGTGGCTACTAGAACTGGTAAAATGAATCAGGAACCTTTGTATCCTGAAGGCCATCCTAAGAGAATTGAGCAAGATTCTCAGAGAAATAATATTGATGCACCTAGTCCTTCTAAAAGGAAGAAAAAGAAAAACAATAGGACTTTGCATGCTTCTAGTGAACTTATTCCCGAACCACCTGAGAATCCAAATGATATTTCTATCTCTGATGCTGAAACACAATCTGATAATGAACATGAACCAAGTGATAATGTTAATGATGATGTTCATGATGATGCTCAACCTAGCAATGATAATGATGTAGAAATTGAACCTGCTGTTGATCTTGATAACCCACAATCAAAGAATCAACGTTATGATAAGAGAGACTTTGTTGCTAGGAAACACGGTAAAGAAAGAGAACCGTGGGTTCAGAAACCCATGCCTTTTCCTCCCAAACCATCCAAGAAAAAGGATGATGAGAATTTTGAGCGCTTTGCTGAAATGATTAGACCTATCTTCTTGCGTATGTGTTTGACTGATATGCTTAAAATGAATCCTTATGCTAAGTATATGAAAGAAATTGTCATTAATAAAAGAAAGATACCGGAAGCTGAAATTTCCACCATGCTTGCTAATTATACTCTTAAGGGTGGAATAGCAAAGAAACTTGGAGATCCAGGAGTACCAACTATACCATGCTCCATTAAAAGAAACTATGTTAAAACTGCTTTATGTGATCTTGGAGCCTGTGTTAGTGTTATGCCTCTCTCTTTATATCGTAGACTTGATTAGGATAAGTTGACACCTACTGAAATATCTTTGCAAATGGCTGATAAATCAACTGCTATACCTGTCGGTATTTGTGAGGATGTGCCTGTTGTGGTTGCAAACGTTACTATTTTAACGGACTTTGTTATTCTTGATATTCCCGAGGACGTTAGTATGTCTATTATTCTTGGAAGACCCTTTTTGAATACTGCATGGACGGTTATTGATTGCAACAAAGGCAATGTAACTTTTCATGTTAATGGTAATGAGCATACGGTGCACTTTCCGAGGAAACAACCTCAAGTCCACAATATCAATTCTATTGGAAAAAATCCATCGGTTATTTTTGGAGGTTTTGAATTTCCTCTTCCTACTGTCAAGAAGAAATATGATATTCTTATTATTGGGGATGTGCATATCCCCGTTCAGGTAACATAGTGTTATTCGAAATTTCTCCGGTTTCATGTTATTCGGAGTGAGTTTGTTAACAAGACTTGATCAACCTTGTTAGTGAATTCCTTTTGATGAGCATGAGATGGATGAAATCAGAAGCACAACCTTCTGTACCCTCCTTCTACTTTATGTTATTTATTTGAAATAAAGTAAAATTAGTATTTTCTCTCTGTTTCCTGAATTATCCGTGCAATATAAAAATACCCCGAAAATAAAAGTTCTCCAAATGCCCTGCCAATTTAATATGATTTTTTCTGAAATATTTGAGAATATCTGGCACTGAGAACACAACAGGGGGAGCAAGCACCTGGCCACGAGGGTCCAGGGCGCGCCCACCCCTACAGGGCGCGCCCCCCTGCCTCGTGGGCCCACGGTGGCTCCCCTCCACTTATTCCTGCACCCACACACTTCTTCTTCCTCCCAAAAAAATCACCATCCAGCTCAAGCACGAGTTCTAGCTCATTTTGCTGAGATTTTCATCTCCTTGCTCAAAGCACCTCTCACAAAACTGCTTTGGTGGATTGTTCCTTGGTATGTGACTCCTCCATTGGTCCAATTAGTTTTTGTTCTAGTGCTTTATTCATTGTCAATTTTTCCTGCCTAGGTGACCATGTTCTTGAGCTTGCATGTCAAATTTATATGGTTCCAAGTAGTTCTAATGCATGATATAGACTCTAGGCACTTGTAGGAGTAGTTGCTATCAATTTTGTTGAGTTTGGTTCTCTTTTATTTGAGGTTACTAAAAATTTCAGAAATTTTCAGAAAATAATGAAGAGATTTTTTAGGGGCTCATTGAGCCGAAGCTCGAAGGAAAAGCAGAGTGAAGAAGCAGAGAAGCCCAAATATAATCTGACTCGTACCATGGAGGTTTGGCCGTGTGAATGGCCTTCCGATGATTTCTTGAGAGCAGCCGGGATTTATGATGATTTTTATGAATTGGCTGAGAATGCAGGCCTCACCGACTTCCTCCGCGACCAACGCGAATAGTATCTCTTACTCACCAATACTTTTGTGCAAAACTTCTACTATTATCCTAAGGAATCACCTCCTTCAGTAGATTTTCATTTATATGATGTGGTTAAGAAGATGTCACTATATGAATTTTGCAGGGTTTGCAAAATACCTTTCGAGGGTAGCTTAGAGGAACCACATCGTAAAGATGTGGACGGGTTTATTGACACTATTACTGTAGGGGAAACTAGGAAGGTTTCCGATGCAAGAATCACTAGCATACATTTTCCTGTTGTACGCTACTTTGCAATATTTGCTAGTCGTTACTTAATCAGTCGCGGAAACTGTGGAAACTTTAGTGTTCCTGATATTATTATTTTGTTCCATGGTTTATTCTGTGATGACTCTGTTAGTATAGGCGGTATTATTGCTAAACGATTAAGTCTGAACTGTACAAAGGGCCCCATCTTTGGAGGTGTCTATGCTTCAGGCCTTGCTGCATATTATAACATACCTATTAGGCACTATGAGAAAGAAGAAAAATTGCTGCCCACTGTTTATTTGGATTATAAGAGTATGGTAGTGCATGATTTTATTGTTAAGAATAGGGAAGGGGCTTTTAAATACAAATTGTTCTTTGATAAACATCACCCTGAGACTGTTACCTTGCCTGCTCCTTCCTTGTTTAATTTATCTGCAGGTAAGTATCTTGTTCCGCTGGTGGCCATTCACGCCTACCGGAACCCTACATCAACCACAAAGCCAGAGTCGGAACCACAATTTGATCCTTGATACGTCTCCGTCGTATCTATAATTTTTGATTGTTCCATGCCAATATTATTCAACTTTCATATACTTCTTCGCAACTTTTTATATTATTTTTGGGACTAACATATTGATCAAGTGCCCAGTGCCAGTTCCTGTCTGTTGCATGTTTTATGTTTCGCAGAATATCCATATCAAACGGAGTCCAAACGGGATAAAAACGGACGGAGCTTATTTTTGGAAAATATGGAAAATTCTGGAAGAAGAATCCACGCGAGACGGTGCCCGAGGTGGTCACGAGGTAGGGGGCCGCGCCTGACCCCCCTGGGCGCGCCCCTACCCTCGTGAGCCCACCGTAAGGCGGTTGACGCTCTTCTTTTGTCGCAAGAAAGATAATATTCATAAAAAATTCACGATGAAGGTTTCAGGGCAATCGGAGTTACGGATCTCCATATATACGCGAAACGGTGAAACGTAGCCAGAAGAGAACGCAGAAACAGAGAGCTAGATCCAATCTCGGAGGGGCTCTCACCCATCCCAAGCCATGGGAGCCAAGGACCAGAGGGGAAACCCTTCTCCCATCTAGGGAGGAGGTCAAGGAAGAAGAAGAAGAAGGGGGCCTCTCTCCCCCTTGCTTCCGGTGGCGCCGGAGCGCTGCCGGGGGCCATCATCATCACCGCGATCTTCACCAACACCACCGCCATCTTCACCAACGTCTCCATCACCTTCCCCCCTCTATCTACAACGGTCCACTCTCCCGCAACCCGCTGTACCCTCTACTTGAACATGGTGCTTTATGCTTCATATTATTTTCCGATGATGTGTTGCCATCCTATGATGTCTGAGTAGATTTTCGTTGTCCTATCAGTGATTGGTGAATTGCTATGATTGGTTTGAGTTGCATGTTTTATTATTGGTGCTGTCCTATTGTGCCCTCCGTGTCGGCATAGCGTGAGGGATTCCTCTGTAGGGTTTGCAATATGTTTATGATTTGCTTATGGTGGGTGGCGTGAGTGACAGAAGCACAAACCCGAGTAAGTAGGTTGTTTGCGTATGGGATAAAGGGGACTTGATACTTTAATGCTATGGTTGGGTTTTACCTTAATGAATCTTTAGTAGTTGCGGAATCTTGCTAGAGTTCCAACCATAAGTGCATATGATCCAAGTAGAGAAAGTATGTTAGCTTATGTCTCTCCCTCAAATAGAATTGCAATAGTGATTACCAGTCTAGTAACGTAGTCAGTTGCCTAGGGACAATTCCACAGCTCCTACCACCACTTCTCCACACTCACTATATTTACTTTAGTTGTGTCTTTATCTAGACAGCCCCTAGTTTTATTTTCGTGCTCTTTGCTTTCTTGCAAGCTTGCCCGAAAACACCTACAAAGTACTTCTAGTTTCATACTTGTTCTAGGTAAAGCGAACGTCAAGCGTGCGTAGAGTGGTATCGGTGGTGATAGAACTTGAGGGAATATTTGTTCTACCTTTAGCTCCTCGTTGGGTTCGACCCTCTTACTTATCGAAAACTGTTGCGATCCCCTATACTTGTGGGTTATCAAGACCTTTTTCTGGCGCCGTTGCCGGGGAGTCATAGCGTCGGGTGAATATTCTCGTGTGTGCTTGTTTGCTTTATCACTAAGTAATTTTTATTTGCTGTTCTTAGTTGTTCTTTAGTTATGGATATGGAACACGAAATACAAAAAAAATTAGGTGTACTTGCTACTCATGGAGATGAGGAACCTCCTAAAACCCTCGATGCCCAATATGTGAAAAATATTATGTACCACTTTGATAATCCTGAGAAAACCTCATTCAATTTGGTAATGGGAGTAACGTTGGATCAACGTGAATACTTTAGGGATTATCGCTTAACTCAAAAATGGAAACTATTATGGGATCAAATTTATATATTGAAGTGGTATGCTAGACAACTATGCTCGGAATATGATTATACTTGTTGCTCTAGGATGAATGCTCTACACCTTCCCTTTTCATGCAAATTTAATGATAATGAAACCTTAGCTTCTTATGCTAATGTTATATATGATTACTATGATGTGGAACAAATAGAAGAATTTGTTGCTTTTTATGGGTGCCTATGAAATTGAATCCATGTTTAAAGAGTTTGAGGATTTTGATGATGCTTGTTATAGATCTGAAAATTTAGCTATCCTTAAATATTGTTATGAGAATTATGAATATAATGCCTATATTAATGCACTTATTAAGAAAGTCTCCGCTGTCCAAGAAGAGACTAATATTTTGCAGGAATCTATGGAAGAAGAAATTGATGAAACTGTGAGCTCATTGGATGAAAAAGATGAGGAGCAGAGCGAAGAACAAAAGGAGGAAGAGCGGATTGATCACCCGTGCCCACCTTCTAATGAGAGTAACTCTTCAACTCATACATTGTTTAATTCCCCTTCGTGCTTACCGAAGGATGATTGCTATGATCCCGTTGATTCCTTTGAAATATCCCTTTTTGATGATGCTTGCTATGCTTGTGACCAAGATGCCAATATGAATTATTCTTATAGAGATGAACTTGCCATAGTTCCTTATGTTAAACATGAAATTGTTGCTATTGCACCCACGCATGATAGTCCTATTATCTTTTTGAATTCTCCCGATTATACTATATCGGAGAAGTTTGCTCTTATTAAGGATTATATTGATGGGTTGCCTTTTACCGTTGCACATGATGATTTTGATAGATATAATTTGCATGTGCTTGCTGCTCCTACTTGCAATTATTATGAGAGAGGAACTATATCTCCACCTCTCCATGTTTCCAATACAATAAAATTGCAAGAAACTGTTTATACTATGCATTGGCCTTTACTATGTGTGCATGAATTGTTCTTTTATGACATGCCAATGCATAGAAGAGAGTTAGACTTCGTCATTGCTTGATATATGTTGCTTTGTGCTCAATACTAAATGATAAATCATTGCTAATTAAAATTGGCTTTGATATACCTTGGGAACCGGGTGGATTCACTACTTGAGCACTATATGCCTAGCTTAATGGCTTTAAAGAAAGCGCTGCCAGGGAGAAAACCCGGAAGTTTTAGAGAGTCATTTATTTCTGTTGAGTGCTTTCATATAGTTTAAAAACAACAAAAATAAAGAGGGGAACCCAAAACTTTTTCAAAAAGAAAAGCGAAAGTGAGAAAGACAAGCATTGTTGAATTGGGAGAGCTCCTTGAACTTTGTTCTTGCTCACGACAACTTTGTGAATCTTGATTACAGAAACTTTTCATCAAAAATAATTATCCCCTTGTACAATTCCATTGTATTATAAAAATAATGTGCCAAGGTTTGCCTTTAGGATGTTTACAATGCTTGTTGGTTTGTATGGTGCAGGATAGAAACTTTGGCTGTAGTGCGTGAATGTTAATTTTTTACTGGAACGTCAAATGGTTATGATTCTTTCTGCACTGTCTTTCTGTACAAATTGTCTATTTTTCCTAATTTTGGCAGAATTTTTCAAGTATCATAAGTATGGTGAATGTTCAGATTGCTATAGACTGTTCTGTTTTAGACAGATTCTGTTTTTGATGCATAGTTTGCTTGTTTTGATGAAACTATCGATTCATATCAGTGGATTAAGCCATGAAAAATCTATATTACAGCAGACACAATGTAAAAACAAAATATGAATTGGTTTGCAACAGTACTTAGAGTGGTTATTTGCTTTATTATACTAACGGATCTTACCGAGTTTTCTGTTGAAGTTTTGTGTGGATGTAGTGTCTAATCGAGGATGTCTTGATATAAGAAGGAAGAGAGGCAAGAGCTCAAGCTTGGGGATGCCCGAGGCACCCCAAGTAAATATTCAAGGAGACTCAAGCGTCTAAGCTTGGGGATGCTGGGAAGGCATCCCCTCTTTCTTCAACAAATATTGGTATGGTTTCGGATTCGTTTCGTTCATGCGATATGTGCAAGTCTTGGAGCGTCTTTTGCAATTAGGTTTTTATTTTTCTTTTATGCACCATGTGGTATGAGATAGTCCTTGGTTGATTTATAGAATGCTCTTTGCACTTCACTTATATCTTTTGAGTATGGCTTTATAGAATGCTTCATGTGCTTCACTTATATCATTTGAAGTTTGGATTGCCTGTTTCTCTTTACATAGACAACCTCCATTTGTAGAATGCTCTTTTGCTTCACTTATATTTGTTAGAGCGTGGGTATATCTTTTGTAGAAAGAATTAAACTCTCTTGCTTCACTTATATCTATTTAGAGAGATGACAGGAACTGGTCATTCACATGGTTAGTCATAAAACCCTACATAAAACTTGTAGATCGCTGAATATGATATGTTTGATTCCTTGCAATAGTTTTGCGATATAAAGGTGGTGATATTAGAGTCGTGCTAGTTGAGTAATTGTGAAATTGAGAAATACTTGTGTTAAGGTTTGCAAGTCCCGTAGCATGCACGTATGGTGAACCGTTATGTAACGAAGTCGGAGCATGAGGTGTTTATTGATTGCCTTCCTTATGAGTGGCGGTCGGGGACAAGCGATGGTCTTTTCCTACCAATCTATCCCCCTAGGAGCATGCGCGTAGTACTTTGTTTCGATGACTAATAGATTTTTGCAATAAGTATGTGAGTTCTTTATGACTAATGTTGAGTCCATGGATTATACGCACTCTCACCCTTCCATCATTGCTAGCCTCTTCGGTACCGTGCATTGCCCTTTCTCACCTCGAGAGTTGGTGCAAACTTCGCCAGTGCATCCAAGCCCCGTGATACGATACACTCTGTCACACATAAGCCTCATTATATCTTCCTCAAAACAGCCACCATACCTACCTATCATGGCATTTCCATAGCCATTCCGAGATATATTGCAATGCAACTTCCATCATCATCATATACATGACTTGAGCATTCATTGTCATATTGCTTTGCATGATCGTAAGATAGCTAGCATGGTGTTTTCATGGCTTGTCCGTTTTTTGATGTCATTGCTACGCTAGATCATTGCACATCCTGGTACACCGCCGGAGGCATTCATATAGAGTCATATCTTTGTTCTAGTATCGAGTTGTAAGTAAATAAAAGTGTGATGATCATCATTATTAGAGCATTGCCCCAGTGAGGAAAGGTTGATGGATACTATGATTCCCCCACAAGTTGGGATGAGTCACCGGACGAAAAAAAAGAGAAAGGCAAAAAAAAAAGAGAAGGCCCAAAAAAAGAGAGAAAAAGAGAGAAGGGGCAATGTTACTATCCTTTTACCACACTTGTGCTTCAAAGTAGCACCATGTTCTTCATATAGAGAGTCTCTTGAGTTATCACTTTCATATACTAGTGGGAATTTTCATTATAGAACTTGGCTTGTATATTCCAACAATGGGCTTCCTCAAATGCCCTAGGTCTTCATGAGCAAGCAAGTTGGATGCACACCCTCTTAGTTTTAGTTTGAGCTTTCATATACTTATAGCTCTAGTGCATCCGTTGCATGGCAATCCCTACTCCTCGCATTGACATCAATTGATGGGCATCTCCATAGCCCGTTGATTAGCCGCGTTGATGTGAGACTTTCTCCTTTTTTGTCTTCTCCACATAACCCCCACCATCATATTCTATTCCACCTATGGTGCTATGTCCATGGCTCACGCTCATGTATTGTGTGAAAGTTGAAAATGTTTGAGAATGTCAAAAGTATGAAACAATTGCTTGGCTTGTCATCGGGGTTGTGCATGATGTAAATATTTTGTGTGGTGAAGGTGGAGCATAGCCAGACTATATGATTTTGTAGGGATGAGCTTTCTTTGGCTATGTTATTTCAATAAGACATAATTGCTTGGTTGGTATGCTTGAGGTATTATTGTTTTTATGTCAAAGGATAGACTATTGCTTTGAATCACTCGTGTCTTAATATTCATGCCATGATTAGACATATGATCAAGATTATGCTAGGTAGCATTCCACATCAAAATTATCTTTTTTATCATTTACCTACCGAGGACGAGCAGGAATTAAGCTTGGGGATGCTGATCGTCTCCGTCGTATCTATAATTTTGATTGTTCCATGCCAATATTATTCAACTTTCATATACTTTTGGCAACTTTTTATATTATTCTTGGGATTAACATATTGATCCGATTGCCGATGTCAGTTCACATGCATTGCATGTTTTATGTTTCGCAGAATATCCATATCAAACGGAGTCCAAACGGGATAAAAACGGACGGAGCTTATTTTTGGACAACATGGAAAATTCCGAAAGAAAAATCCACGCAAGACGGTGCCCGAGGTGGTCATGAGGTAGGGGGGCGCGCCTGACCCCCCTGGGCGCACCGCCTACCCTCATGAGCCCACCGTAAGGCGGTTGACGCTCTTCTTTTGCCGCAATAAAGATAATATTCGGAAAAAAAATCACGGCGAAGGTTTCAGGGCAATCGGAGTTACGGATCTCCAAATATACGCGAAACGGTGAAACAGAGCCAGAAGAGAACGCAAAAACAGAGAGATAGATCCAATCTCGGAGGGGCTCTCGTCCCTCCCAAGCCATGGGAGCCAAGGACCAGAGGGGAAACCCTTCTCCCATCTAGGGAGGAGGTCAAGGAAGAAGAAGAAGAAGGGGGCCTCTCTCCCCCTTGCTTCCGGTGGCGCCGGAGCGCTGCCGGGGGCCATCATCATCACCGCGATCGTCACCAACACCACCACCATCTTCACCAACGTCTCCATCACCTTCCCCCCTCTATCTACAGCGGTCCACTCTCCCGCAACCCGTTGTACCCTCTACTTGAACATGGTGCTTTATGCTTCATATTATTTTCCGATGATGTGTTGCCATCCTATGATGTCTGAGTAGATTTTCGTTGTCCTATCGGTGATTGATGAATTGCTATGATTGGTTTGAGTTGCATGTTTTATTATTGGTGTTGTCCTATTGTGCCATCCGTGTCGCGCAAGCATGAGGGATTCCCGCTGTAGGGTTTGCAATATGTTTATGATTTGCTTATGGTGGGTGGCGTGAGTGACAGAAGCACATACCCGAGTAAGTAGGTTGTTTGCGTATGGGATAAAGGGGACTTGATACTTTAATGCTATGGTTGGGTTTTACCTGAATTAATCTTTAGTAGTTGCGGATGCTTGCTAGAGTTCCAATCATAAGTGCATATGATCCAAGTAGAGAAAGTATGTTAGCTTATGCCTCTCCCTCAAATAGAATTGCAATAGTGATTACTGGTCTAGTAATGTAGTCAGTTGCCTAGGGACAATTCCACAACTCCTACCACCACTTCTCCACACTCGCTATATTTACTTAGTTGTGTCTTTATCTAAACAGCCCCTAGTTTTATTTTCGTGCTCTTTGCTTTCTTGCAAGCTTACCCGAAAACACCTACAAAGTACTTCTAGTTTCTTACTTGTTCTAGGTAAAGCGAACGTCAAGCGTGCGTAGAGTAGTATCGGTGGTCGATAGAACTTGAGGGAATATTTGTTCTACCTTTAGCTCCTCGTTGGGTTCGACACTCTTACTTATGGAAAACTGTTGCGATCCCCTATACTTGTGGGTTATCAATCCTCCACGACAGTCTAATTACCAGTGGGATCCGGAGATGATTGCCAACCAGTGGCAATCAGAGGCTTCTTCATCTCAGTACGACCCCGGCTACAACTATGGATATCCGCCAGGTCATCCGTGGCAATAAACCAACTTAGGCCAAAAGCCTAAGCTTGGGGGAGTACGTATTTCTCACCGACATTACATTTATGTCCACACACTCATTGCTAGATGTCGGTGCTCATACTCTTTCACTGTACTATCCATGCTAGTTTATTTTCCTTTTTTTCTACTTTCTTCTTGTGTGTTTGATAAACCTTAAAAAAACCCAAAAATATTTCCCGTTCTTCTTTTGCTTGTTGGAAGCTTTCCCGTGTAAATAGTTTTATTTCTTTTCTTTTATTTGGGGGTCGATAGGAGAAGACCATAATGAAATTGTTGTGTTGGCTCTTATATGCATTATTGTTGATATAACCAAGAGCCCATATTGCCTTGTCTTCTCCTGTCTATTGAATGCGCGCAGATTCCAGCTTAGTCCAATGCACGTGCACTATTATTATTATTATTCACATCGTTCGGTCGTGCAAGTGAAAGGCAATTATGACGATATATGATGGACTGATTGAGATGAGAGAAGCTGGTATGAACTCGACCTCTTTTTTTTTGTAAATATGATTATTTCATCATTCTTGATTCAGCCTATTATGAATAAACATGTTTGCAATGAGAATTAGAGATTATAGTTGCTTGTGCCATGCTTAATTAGCTATGATTTATAATGGTTTACCTTGCGTGCCAACATGCTATTAAAATGGTTGTGATGTGGTATGATAGGGTGGTATCCTCCTTTGAATGATTCAAGTGACTTGACTTGGCACATGTTCACACATGTAGTTGAAACAAATCAACATAGCCTTCATGATATTTATGTTCATGGTGGATTATATCCTACTCATGCTTGTACTCAATGTTTATTAATTTTAATGCATGTTCATGACTGTTGTCGCTCTCTAGTTGGTCGCTTCCCAGTCTTTTGCTAGCCTTCACTTGTACTAAGCAGGAATACTGCTTGTGCATCCAATTCCTTAAACCCCAAAGTTATTCCATATGAGTCCACCATACCTTCCTATATGCGGTATCTACCTGCCGTTCCAAGTAAATTTGTATGTGCCAAACTCTAAACCTTCAATTGAAATTATGTTTTGTATGCTCGAATAGCTCATGTATCAACTAGGGTTGTCCTTATCTTCCATGTTAGGCGGGTTATTCTCAAGAGGAGTGGACTCCGCTCCTCACTCACGAGAAAATGGCTGGTCACCGGGATGCCCAGTCCCATGCTTTATGCAAATCAAATCAAAATAATTGCAAACAAAACTCCCCCGGGACTGTTGTTAGTTGGAGGCACTCGTTGTTTCGAGCAAGCCATGGATTGATGCATGTTGGTGGAGGGGGAGTATAAACTTTACCATTCTGTTTGGGCACCGCCTATAATGTGTGTAGCATGGAAGATAACGCCATCTCTTGGTTGTTATGTTGACAATGAAAGTATGCCGCTCAAAATATTATTTATCTCTGCTTTAAAATCGAGCTCTGGCACCTCTATAAATTCCTGCTTCCCTCTGCGAAGGGCCTATCTATTTACTTTTATGTTGAGTCATCACCCTCTTATTAAAAAGCACTAGCTGGAGAGCACCGCTTTCATTTGCATTCATTACTACTAATTTATATTGGGTATTATGACTATGACTGGATCTCTTTTACCATGAATTACAATGTCTAGTCAGTCCTTGATCTTTAGAGGTGCTCTGCATTTATGTTTTGCGGTCTCAGAAAGGGCTAGCGAGATACCATCTTGTTATATCATATCATGATTGTTTTGGAAAAAGTGTTGTCATCCTAGATTTATTATTATTGCTCGCTAGTTGATTATGCCATTGACATGAGTAACATGAGACCTAAGTGTTATTGTGAATGTGGTTAGTCATAATCTTTGCTGAAAACTAGAATGCTGGCTTTACATATTTACAACAACAAGAGCAAACAGAGTTTGTAAAAGTTTTTCTTTATCACTTTCAGTTTATCAACTGAATTGCTTGAGGACAAGCAAAGGTTTAAGCTTGGGGGAGTTGATACGTCTCCGTCGTATATACTTTTCCAAGCACTTTTACCCTTGTTTTGGACTCTAACTTGCATGATTTGAATGGAACTAACCCGGACTGACGCTGTTTTCAGCAGAATTGTCATGGTGTTATTTATGTGCAGAAACAAAAGTTCTCGGAATGACCTGAAACTCCACGGAACTTATTTTTGGAAAATATTAAAAATATTGGCGAAAGAATCAAGGCCAGGGGCCCACCACCTATCCACGAGGGTGGGGGCGCGCCCCCTGCCTCGTGGGCCCCCTGTTGCTCCACCGACCTTAACTCCAACTCCATATATTCGTGTTCGGGGAGAAAAAAATCAGAGAGAAAGATTCATCGCGTTTTACGATACGGAGCTGTCGTCAAGCCCTAAACTCTCTCGGGAGGGCTGATCTAGAGTCCGTTCGAGGCTCCGGAGAGGGGAATCCGTCGCCATCGTCATCATCAACCATCCTCCATCACCAATTTCATGATGCTCACCGCTAGTATCCACTATGTTCTGAGATTGATGTTGCTATGACTTTGCTATGCTTAATGCTTGTCACTAGGGCCCGAGTGCCATGATTTCAGATCTGAACCTATTATGTTTTCATGAATATATGTGAGTTCTTGATCCTATCTTGCAAGTCTATAGTCACCTACTATGTGTTATGATCCGGCAACCCCGAAGTGACAATAGTCGGGACCACACCCGGTGATGACCGTAGTTTGAGGAGTTCATGTATTCACTATGTGTTAATGCTTTGGTCCGGTACTCTATTAAAAGGAGGCCTTAATATCCCTTAGTTTCCATTAGGACCCCACTGCCACGGGAGGGTAGGACAAAAGATGTCATGCAACTTCTTTTCCATAAGCACGTATGACTATATTTCTAATACATGCCTACATTACATTGATGAATTGGAGCTAGTTCTGTGTCACCCTATGTTATGATTGTTACATGATGAACCACATCCGGCATAATTCTCCATCACCGATCCAATGCTTACGAACTTTTCATATATTGTTCTTTGCTTATTTACTTTTCCGTTGCTACTTTTACAATCACTACAAAACCCAAAAATATTACTTTTGCTACCATTACCGTTACTTCCATACTACTTTGCTACTAAATACTTTGCTGCAGATATTAAGTTATCCAGGTGTGGTTGAATTGACAACTCAGCTGCTAATACTTGAGAATATTCTTTGGCCCCCCTTGTGTCGAATCAATAAATTTGGGTTGAATACTCTACCCTCGAAAACTATTGTGATCCTGTATACTTGTGGGTTATCGGTGGCGCACGCGAGGCAGGATGGTCTTGGTGGCGGCGGCTCGGCGCAAGCGGAGAGAGAGAGAGAGGGGAGATGTGGGCGCGAAGCGGGCGCCGATATGGATTTTAGTTAGGGCATCGTTCTTTGCCGTCCGCCAGCAGACGGCAAAGATCCTAGCTAACGGGCGTTAGCTTGGCCACTTTCTTTGCCGTCTGCTAGCGGACGGCAAAGACAGTGACCGTTAGGTGGTTCTCGGTAGTGGGCCACCCTCATTCTCTGCCATCCGCTAGCGGACGACAAAGACTATATGCCGTCTCCTGGCGGACGGCAAAGACTTGGCTGATGGCAAATAAGGTCTTTGCCGTCCGCCAAATCTTTGCCGTCAGCTTCTATTGAGCTGATGACAAAGAAGGTCTTTGCCGTCAGCCAGCGGACGGCAAAGACCTGGCTGACGGCAAAGATCCTGATTCCAGTAGTGTATGGTGTGATCTATGATGTCTCTTACCGATCTACCACTATCATTTTGGGGTTATGCATTAGAGACAATTGTTGGGGAACGTAGTAATTTCAAAAAAATTCCTACGCACACGCAAGATCATGGTGATGCATAGCAACGAGAGGGGAGAGTGTCGTCTACGTACCCTCGTAGACCATAAGCGGAAGCGTTATGACAACACGGTTGATGTATTCGTACGTCTTCACGACCCGACCGATCCAAGTACCAAACGCACAGCACCTCCGAGTTCAGCACACGTTCAGCTCGGTGACGTCCCACGAACTCATGATCCAGCAGAGCTCCGAGGGAGAGTTCCGTTAGCACGACGGCGTGATGATGGTGATGATGTTGCTACCGATGCAGGCTTCGCCTAAGCACCACTACGATATGACCGAGGTGGATTATGGTGGAGGGGGGCACCGCACACGGCTTGGAACAATCAACTTGTGCGTCCTAGGGTGCCCCCTGCCCCCGTATATAAAGGAGCAAGGGGGAAGCTGGCCTGGCCTTGGGGCGCGCTAAGGAGAGGGGGAGCCCTCCTCCTAGTGGGAGTAGGACTCCCCTTTCCTAGTCCAACTAGGAAGGAGGAAGGGGAAAGGAAGGAGAGGGAGAGAGGGAGGAAAGAGGGGGCACCGCCCCCCTCCTTGTCCAATTCAAACTCCCAGGGGGGGGGGGCAGCCCTAGGCCCTCTCCTCTCTCTCCCACAAGGCCCATGTTGGCCCATTATATCCCTCGGGGGTTCCGATAACCCCCCGGCACTCCGATAAATATCCGGTGACCCCCGGAACTCATTCGGTGTCCGAATATAGTCGTCCAATATATCAGTCTTTATGTCTCAACCACTTCGAGACTCCTCGTCATGTCCGTCATCATATCCAGGACTCCAAACTACCTTTGGTACATCAAAACACATAAACTCATAATACCGATCGTCACCGAACGTTAAGCGTGCGGACCCTACGGGTTCGAGAACTATGTAGACATGACTGAGACTCGTTTCTGGTCAATAACTAATAGTGGAACCTAGATGCTCATATTGGCTCCTACATATTCTACGAAGATCTTTATTGGTCAAACCGCATAACAACATACGTTGTTCCCTTTGTCATCGGTATGTTACTTGCCCGAGATTCGATCGTCGGTATCTCAATACCTAGTTCAATCTCGCTACCAGCAAGTCTCTTTACTCGTTCCGTAATACATCATCCCACAACTAACTCATTATTTGCATTGCTTGCAAGGCTTATAGTGATGTGCATTACCGAGAGGGCCCAGAGATACCTCTCCGACAATCGGAGTGAGAAATCCTAATCTTGATCTATGCAAACTCAACAAGTACCATCGAAGACACCTGTAGAGCACCTTTATAATCACCCAGTTATGTTGTGACGTTTGGTAGCACACAAAGTGTTCCTCAGGTATTCGGGAGTTGCATAATCTCATAGTCATAGGAACATGTATAAGTCATGAAGAAAGCAATAGCAATATACTAAATGATCGTATGCTAAGCTAACGGAATGGGTCAAGTCAATCACATCATTCTCTAAATATGTGATCCCGTTAATCAAATGACAACTCATGTCTATGGCTAGGAAACTTAACCAACTTTGATTCAACGAGCTAGTCAAGTAGAGGCATACTAGTGACACTTAGTTTGTCTATGTATTCACACATGTACTAAGTTTCCGGTTAATACAATTCTAGCATGAATAATAAACATTTATCATGATATAAGGAAATATAAATAACAACTTTATTATTGCCTCTAGGGCATATTTCCTTAAGTCTCCCACTTGCACTAGAGTCAATGATCTAGATTACACGGTTATGATTCTAACACCCATGGAGTCTTGGTGTTGATCATGTTTTGCTCGTGAGAGAGGCTTAGTCAACGGGTCTGCAACATTCAGATCCGTATGTATCTTGCAAATCTCTATGTCTCCCTCCTTGACTTGGTCGCGGATGGAATTGAAGCGTCTCTTGATGTGCTTGGTTCTCTTGTGAAATCTGGATTCCTTTGCCAAGGCAATTGAACTAGTATTGTCACAAAAGATTTTCATTGGACCCGATGCACTAGGTATGACACCTAGATCGGATATGAACTCCTTCACCCATACTCCTTCATTTGCTACTTCCGAAGCAGCTATGTACGCCGCTTCACACGTAGATCCCGCCACGACGCTTTGCTTAGAACTGCACCAACTGACAGCTCCACCGTTCAATATAAATACGTATCCGGTTTGTGACTTAGAGTCATCCGGATCAGTGTCAAAACTTGAATCGACGTAACCATTTACGACGAGCTCTTTCTCACCTCCATAAACGAGAAACATATCCTTAGTCCTTTTCAGGTATTTCAGGATGTTCTTGACCGCTGTCCAGTGATCCGCTCCTGGATTACTTTGGTACCTCCCTGCTAAACTAATAGCAAGGCACACATCTGGTCTGGTACATAACATTCCATACATGATAGAGCCTATGGATGAAGCATAGGGAACATCTTTCATTTTCTCTCTATCTTCTGCAGTGGTCGGGCATTGAGTCTGACTCAACTTCACACCTTGTAACACAGGCAAGAACCCTTTCTTTGCATGATCCATTTTGAACTTCTTCAAAACTTTATCAAGGTATGTGCTTTGTGAAAGTCCATTTAAGCGTCTTGATCTATCTCTTTAGATCTTGATGCCCAATATATAAGAAGCTTCACCGAGGTCTTTCATTGAAAAACTCTTATTCAAGTATCCTTTTATGCTATCCAGAAATTCTATATCATTTCCAATCAACAATATGTCATCCACATATAATATCAGAAATGCTACAAAGCTCCCACTCACTTTCTTGTAAATACAGGCTTCTCCAAAAGTATGTATAAAACTATATGCTTTGATCACACTATCAAAACGTTTATTCCAACTCCGAGATGCTTGCACCAGTCCATAGATGGATCGCTGGAGCTTGCACACTTTGTTAGCATCCTTTGGATCGATAAAACCTTCAGGTTGCATCATAGACAACTCTTCTTCTAGAAATCCATTCAGGAACACAGTCTTTACACATCCATTTGCCAAATTTCATAATCATAAAATGCGGCAATTGCTAACATGATTCGGACGGACTTAAGCATCACTACGGGTGAGAAAGTCTCATCGTAGTCAACTCCTTGAACTTGTCAAAAACCTTTCGCAACAAGTCGAGCTTTGTAGACAGTAACATTGACGTCAGCGTCAGTCTTCTTCTTGAAGATCCATTTATTCACGATGGCTTGCCGATCATCAGGCAAGTCAACCAAAGTCCACACTTTGTTCTTACACATGGATCCCATCTCAGATTTCATGGCCTCAAGCCATTTTGCGGAATCTGGGCTCATCATCGCTTCCTCATAGTTCGTAGGTTCATCATGGTCTAGTAACATGACCTCCAGAATAGGATTACCGTACCACTCTGGTGCGGATATTACTCTGGTTGACCTACGAGGTTCAGTAGTAACTTGATGAGAAGTTACATGATCATCATCATTAGCTTCCTCACTAATTGTTGTAGGAGTCACAGGAACAGATTTCTGTGATGAACTACCTTCCAATAAGGGAGCAGGTACAATTACCTCATCAAGTTCTACTTTCCTCCCACTCACTTCTTTCGAGAGAAACTCCTTCTCTAGAAAGGATCCATTCTTAGCAACGAATGTCTTGCCGTCGGATCTGTGATAGAAGGTGTACCCAACAGTCTCCTTTGGGTATCCTATGAAGACACATTTCTCCGATTTGGGTTTGAGCTTATTAGGTTGAAGCTTTTTCACATAAGCATCGCAGCCCCAAACTTTAAGAAACGACAACTTTGGTTTCTAGCCAAACCACAGTTCATAAGGCGTCGTCTCAATAGATTTAGATGGTGCCCTATTTAACGTGAATGCAGCCATCTCTAAAGCATAACCCAAAACGATAGCGGTAAATCAGTAAGAGACATCATAGATCGCACCATATCTAGTAAAGTACGATTACGACGTTTGGACTAGGGGTGGAAAGTGGTAGCGGATAATCCGAAATATCCGATATTCGTATTCGAGAAAATGCCTATTCGTATCCGAAACATCCGCATCCGAACCAAAATGGATATGGAAATTATCCGCATCCGAATTTATTAAACAAATAATAAATAAAATATGGTAGGAGATTTTGACACAAATATGGATATGGAAGTGGACATATCCGTATCCGAATAAGATTATGGGAGGTAATTTTCAAAATTCTAGACCCAGTATTCCAATTATCCAACATAAAAGCCAAATAAGGGGTCAAATTTTACTCTTTATATGATTGAACTTATGAATTATTATGCATTACAATAGTTTTTATTCATAAACCTATTTATCATTGACTTATTGTATGTCACAAGTTGATTATTTCAGGTCACATAGCTATCGACTAATTTACTTAAGCAATATGTTAGATATTATTCGTATCCGTTCCGAATCAAGAAAATATCCGGTACGTATCCGTATTCGAATAATATCCGAGCCGCATCCGTATCTGATAACATCCGTATTCGGATTCGTATTCGTTTCGAAAATATGAAAATGGAAGTGGTAAGAGCACTATCCGATCCGCATCCGATCCGTTTCCACCCCTAGTTTGGACACACCATTACAATGTGGTGTTCCGGGTGGCGTGAGTTGCGAAACTATTCCGCATTGTTTCAAATTAAGACCAAACTCGTAACTCAAATATTCTCCTCCACGATCATATCATAGAAACTTTATTTTCTTGTTACGATGATTTTCCACTTCACTCTGAAATTCTTTGAACTTTTCAAATGTTTCAGACTTATGTTTCATCAAGTAGATATACCCACATCTGCTCAAATCATCTGTGAAGGTGAGAAAATAACGATACCCGCCGTGAGCCTCAACATTCATCGGACCACATACATCAGTATGTATGATTTCCAACAAATCTATTGCTCGCTCCATAGTTCCGGAGAACGGCGTTTTAGTCATCTTGCCCATGAGGCATGGTTCGCAAGTACCAAGTGATTCATAATCAAGTGATTCCAAAAGTCCATCAGAATGGAGTTTCTTCATGCGCTTTACACCAATATTACCTAACCGGCAGTGCCACAAATAAGTTGCACTATCATTATCAACTCTGCATCTTTTAGCTTCAATATTATGAATATGTGTATCACTACTATCAAGATTCATAAAAAATAGACCACTCTTCAAGGGTGCGTGACCATAAAAGATATTACTCATATAAATAGAACAACCATTATTCTCAAATTTAAATGAATAACCTGTTGGGGAACGTAGCAGAAATTCAAAATTTTCCTACGTGTCACCAAGATCTATCTATGGAGAAACTAGCAACGAGGGGAAAGGAGAGTGCATCTACATACCCTTGTAGATCGCTAAGCGGAAGCGTTCAAGTGAACGGGGTTGAAGGAGTCGTACTCGTCGTGATTCAAATCACCGATGATCAAGTGCCGAACGGACGGCACCTCCGCGTTCAACACACGTACAGCCCGGTGGCGCCTCCCACGCCTTGATCCAGCAAGGAGAGAGGAGAGGTTGAGGAAGACTCCATCCAGCAGCAGCACAACGGCATGGTGGTGATGGAGGAGCGTGGCAATCCCGCAGGCTTCGCCAAGCACCAAGGAGAGGAGGAAGAGGAGAGGCAGGGCTGCACCAAGAGGAGAGGTTCTCGTGTGTTGGGCAGCCCAAAACCTCAAGTATATATAGGGGAAAGGGGGCTGCGCCCCTTTAGGGTTTCCACCCCAAGGGGTGCGGCCAGCCCTAGATGGGACTTGGGGCGGCCAAGAGGGGAGGAGTGCCTCCCAAGTCAAGTGGAGGCCCTCCCCTTAGGGTTTCCCCCTCCCATGCGCATGGGCCTTGGGGGCTGGTTCCTTGGCCCATTATGGCTAGGGCGGCCCCTACAGCCCATGCTACTGTATTGGACGTGGTGGAACAATTTCCGGACCTCCGGACCCCTCCGAATCCTCCGGAACCTTCCGAAGCTTCCGTACAATACCGAAAAACCCGAACTTTTCGGAACCCGAACAACAACTTTCCATATATAAATCTTTACCTCCGGACCATTCCGAACTCCTCGTGACGTCCGGGATATCATCCGGACTCGAACAACATTCGGTAACCACATACAAGCTTCCTATATAACCCTAGCGTCATCGAACCTTAAGTGTGTAGACCCTACGGGTTCGGGAGACATGCATACATGACCGAGACGTTCTCCGGTCAATAACCAACAGCGGGATCTGGATACCCATGTTGGCTCCCACATGTTCCACGATGATCTCATCGGATGAACCACGATGTCAAGGACTCAATCGATCCGTATACAATTCCCTTTGTCTAGCGGTATTGTACTTGCCCGAGATTCGATCGTCGGTATACCGATACCTTGTTCAATCTCGTTACGGCAAGTCTCTTTACTCGTTCCGTAACACATCATCCGTGATCAACCCCTTGGTCACATTGTGCACATTATGATGATGTCCTACCGAGTGGGCCCAGAGATACCTCTCCGTTACACGGAGTGACAAATCCCGATCTCGATCCGTGTCAACCCAATGGTCACTTTCGGAGATACCGTAGTGCACCTTTATAGTCACCCGCCACGTTGTGACGTTTGATACACCCAAAGCACTCCTACGGTATCCGGAATTGCACGATCTCATGGTCTAAGGAAGAGATACTTGACATTGGAAAAGCTCTAGCATCTGAACTACGATCTTTGTGCTAGGCTTAGGATTGGGTCTTGTCCATCACGTCATTCTCCTAATGACGTGATCCCGTTATCAATGACATCCGATGTCCATAGTCAGGAAACCATGACTATCTATTGACCAACGAGCTAGTCTACTAGAGGCTCACTAGGGACATGGTGTTGTCTATGTATCCACACATGTATTGCTGTTTCCGGTCAATACAATTATAGCATGAATAATAAGCGATTATCATGAACAAGGAAATATAATAATAACTAATTTATTATTGCCTCTAGGGCATATTTCCAACAGTCTCCCACTTGCACTAGAGTCAATAATCTAGTTCACATCGCCATGTGATTAACACTGATAGGTCACATCGCCATGTGACCAACATCCAAAGAGTTTACTAGTGTCTTAAACTAGTTCACATCACCATGTGATTAAGTCTCAATGAGTTCGGGGTTTGATCATGTTTTGCTTGTGAGAGAGGTTTTAGTCAGCGGTGCGAACCTTTTCAGATCCGTGTGTACTTCGCAATTCTCTATGTCATATTGTAAATGCTGCTTCCACGCTCCACTTGGATCTATTCCAAATGGTTGCTCCATTATACGTATCCGGTTTGCTACTCAGAGTTACTCGGATAGGTGTTAAAGCTTGCATCGACGTAACTCTTTACGCCGAACTCTTTATCACCTCCATAATCGAGAAACATGTCCTTATTTACTCCAAGGACAATTTTGACCGCTGTCCAATGATCCCCATTCTGGATCATTCTTGTACCCTTGAGTGACTCATGGCATGGCACACTTCCGGTCGGTACACAAGCATAGCATACTATAGAGCCTACGTCTAAAGCATAGGGGACGACCTTCGTCCTTTCTCTCTGTTCTGCCGTGGTCGAGCTTTAACTCTTAACCTCATACCTTACAACTCAGGAAAGAACTCCTTCTTTGACTGATCCATCTTGAACACCTTCAAGATCATGTCAAGGTATGTGCTCATTTGAAAGTATTATTAAGCATTTTTGATCTATCACTATAGATCTTGATGCTCAATGTTCAAGTAGCTTAATACAGGTTTTCACTTGAAAAACACTTTTCAAATAACCCTATATGCTTTCCAGAAATTCTACATCATTTCTGATCAACAATATGTCAACAACATATACTCATCAAAAATTCTATAGTGCTCCCACTCACTTCTTTGGAAATACAAGTTTCTCATAAACTTTGTATAAACCCAAAATCTTTGATCATCTCATCAAAGTGCACATTCCAACTCCGAGATGCTTACTCCAGTCCTTAGAAGGATCGCTGGAGCTAGCATACCTTTTAGCATCCTTAGGATCGACAAAACTTTCTGATTGTATCACATACAACCTTTCCTTACAAAAACTGGTAAGGGAACTCATTTTGACATCCAATCCGCAGATTTCATAAATGCAGCTTATGCTAACATGATTCCGACGGACTTAAGCATCGCTACGGATGAGAAAATCTCATCGTAGTCAACTCCTTGAACTTGTGAAAAACTCTTTGCCACAAGTCGAGCTTCATAGAAGGTGACATTACCGTCCATGTCCGTCTTCTTCTTAAAGACCCATTTATTTCAATGGCTTGCCGATCATCGGGCAAGTCCACCAAAGTCCATGCTTTGTTCTGATACATGGATCCTATCTCGGATTTCATGGCTTCTAACCATTTTTCGGAATTTGGGCCCACCATCGCTTCTCCATAGCTCGTAGATTCATTGTTGTCTAGCAACATGATATTCAAGACAGGATCACCGTACCACTCAAGCGATGACGCGTCCTTGTCGTCCCCACGAGGTTCGGTAGTGACTTGATCGAAACTTCATGATCACTATCATAAGCTTCTACTTCAATTGGTGTAGGTGCCACGGAACAACTTCACGTGCCTGCTACACACTAGTTGAAGTGACGGTTCAATAACCTCATCAAGTCTCCACCATCCTCCCACTCAACTTTTCGAGACAAACATTTCCTCGAGAAAGGACCCGATTCAAGAAACAATCCCTATTGCTTTCGGATCTGAATTAGGAGGTATACCCAACTGTTTTG
This sequence comes from Aegilops longissima, assembly GCA_021605205.1. Classification (NCBI taxonomy): domain Eukaryota; kingdom Viridiplantae; phylum Streptophyta; class Magnoliopsida; order Poales; family Poaceae; genus Aegilops; species Aegilops longissima. Next base: position 626,316,025 of record CM038680.1, on the reverse strand, counting down.
GGTGCCCTATGAAGATGCATTTTATCCGCTTTGGGTTCGAGCTTATCAACCTGAAACTTTTCACATAAGCATCGTAGCCCCAAACTTTTAAGAAATGACAGCTTAAGTTTCTCCAAACCATAGTTCTCACGGTGTCATCTCAACGGAATTACGTGGTGCCCTATTAAAGTGAGTGCGGTTGTCTCTAATGCCTAACCCATGAACGATAGTGGTAATTCGATAAGAGATATCACGGTATATCCAATAGAGTGCAACTATGATGTTCAGACACACCATCACACTATGGTGTTCCAGCGGCATTAATTGTGAAACAATTTGCACAATGTCTTAATTGTATGCCAAAACTTCGTAACTCAGATATTCATCTCTATGATCATATCATAGACATTCTATCCTCTTGTCACGATGATCTTCAACTTCACTCTGAAATTACTTGAACCATTCAATAATTCAGACTCGTGCTTCATCAAGTAAATATACTCAACATATACTCGAATCATCGTGAAGTCGAACATAATGATATTCACTACATGCCTCGGCACTCATTGGACTGCACACATCAAAATGTGTTACTTCCAACAGGTTGCTACCTTGTTCCATCTTTATGAAACCGAGGCTTTTAGGTCATCTTGCCCATGTGGTATGTTTTGCATATCTCAAGTGATTCAAAATCAAGTGAGTCTAAACGAACCATCTGCATGGAGTTTCTTCATGCATATACACCAAGAGACATGGTTTGCATGTCTCAAACTTTTCAAAAGCGAGTGAGTCAAAGATCCATCAACATGGAGCTTCTTCATGCGTTTTACACCAATATGACTTACATAGCGATTGCCACAAGTAAGTGGTACTATCATTACTATCTTATACATTTGGCATGAAAATGTGTATCACTACGATCGAGATTCAATAAACCATTTTTTAGGTGCAAGACCATGAAGGTATTATTCAAATAAATAGAGTAACCATTATTCTCCTTAAATGAATAACCGTATGCGATAGACATAATCCAATCATGTCTATGCTCAACGCATAAACACCAAATGATAATTATTCTGGTTTAATACTAATCTTGATGGTAGAGGGCGTGCGATGTTTGATCATATCAACCTTGGAAACAATTCCAACACATATCGTCGACTCACCTTTAGCTAGTCTCCTTTTATTCCGTAGCTTTTATTTGAGTTACTAACACTTAGCAACCGAACGGTATCTAATACCAGGTGCTACTAGGAGTACTAGTAAAGTACACATTAACATAATGTATATCAATATACTTCTATCGACCTTGCCAGCCTTCTCATCTACCAAGTATCTAGGGTAGTTTTGCTTCAGTGTTCATTCCCTCATTGCGAAGCACTTAGTCTCGGGTTTGGGTTCAACCTTGGGTTTCTTCACTAGAGCGACAACTGTTTTGCCGTTTCATGAAGTATCCCTTGTTGCCCTTGCCCTTCTTGAAACTAGTGGTTTTACCAACCATCAACAATTGATGCTCCTACTTGACTTCTACTTTCGCGATGTCAAACATCGCGAACACTTCAAGGATCATCATATCTATCCACGATATGTTATAGTTCATCACGAAGCTCTAGTAGCTTGGTGGCAATGTCTTTGGAGAAACATCACTATCTCATCGGAAGATTAACTCCCACTTGATTCAAGTGATTGTTGTACCAGACAATCTGAGTACAAGCTCAACGATTGAGATCTTCTCCCTTAGTTTGCAGGCTAAGAAAATCGTCGGAGGTCTTATACCTCTTGGCGTGAGCACGAGCTTGAAATCCCAATTTCAGCCCTCGAAACATCTCATATGTTCATGACGTTTGAAATCGTCTTTGGTGCCTCAACTCTAAACCGTTTAAGCGAACTATCACGTAGTTATCAAAACGTGTATGTCCGATGTTCGCAACATCCACAAACGACGTTTGGGGTTCAGACATCGAGTGGTGCATTAAGGATAAGCTTTCTCTTGTCCGCATAATTGCTACTTTCAACTTTCAACTATATTTTCTCTAGGAACATATCTAAGCAGTGGAACTAAAGCGCGAGCTTACGACATTATTTGCAAAAGGTCTTTTGACTATGTTCAGGATAATTAAGTTCATCTTATGAACTCCCACTCGAGATAGACATCCTCTCGGTCATCTAAGTGATTACATGATCCGAGTCAACTAGGCCGTGTCCGATCATCACGTGAGACGGACTAGTCATCATCGGTGAACATCTTCATGTTGATCGTATCTACTATACGACTCATGCTCGACCTTTCGGTCTCCGTGTTCGAGGCCATGTCTGCACATGCTAGGCTCGTCAAGTTAACCCCAAGTGTTTTTGCTGTGTAAATCTGTCTTACACCCGTTGTATGTGAGCGTAAGAATCCATCACACCCGATCATCACGTGGTGCTTAGAAGCGACGAACTGTAGCAACGGTGCACAGTCGGGGAGAACACTTCTTGAAATTTGTGTAAGGATCATCTTATTTACTACCGTCGTTCTAAGTAAACAAGATGCATAAACATAATAAACATCACATGCAATTATATAGTGACATGATATGGCCAATATCATTTTGCTCCTTTGATCTCCATCTTCGGGCTCCATGATCATCATCGTCACCGCATGACACCATGATCTCCATCATCATGATCTCCATCATCGTGTCCTCATGAAGTTGTCTCGCCAACTATTACTTCTACTACTATGGCTACGGTTAGCAATAACGTAAAGTAATTACATGGCGTTGTTCAATGACACGCAGGTCATACAATAAATAAAGACAACTCCTATGGCTCCTGCCGGTTGTCATACTCATCGACATGCAAGTCGTGAATCCTATTACAAGAACATGATCAATCTCATACATCACATATCATTCATCACATTCTTCTTGGCCATATCACATCACATAGCATACCCTGCAAAAACAAGTTAGGCGTCCTCTAATTGTTGTTTGCATGTTTTACGATGGCTGCTATGGGTTTCTAGCAAGAACGTTTCTTACCTACGCAAAACCACAACGTGATATGCCAATTGCTATTTACCCTTCATAAGGACCCTTTTCATCGAATCCGTTTCGACTAAAGTGGGAGGCGGCACCCGCTAGCCACCTTATGCACCAAGTGCATGTCGATCGGTGGAACCTGTCTCACGTAAGAATGCGTGTAAGGTCGGTCCGGCCGCTTCATCCCACAATGCCGTCGAAACAAGATTGGACTAGTAACGGTAAGCATATTGAACAACATCAACGCCCACAACTACTTTGTGTTCTACTCGTGCAAAGAATCTACGCAATAGACCTAGCTCATGATGCCCTTTGTTGGGGAGCGTGGCAGAAATTCAAAATTTTCCACGTGTCACCAAGATCTATCTATGGAGAAACTAGCAACGGGAAAGGAGAGTGCATCTACATACCCTTGTAGATCGCTAAGCGGAAGCGTTCAAGTGAAGCGGGGTTGAAGGAGTCGTACTCGTCGTGATTCAAATCACCGATGATCAAGTGCGAGCAGACGGCACCTCCGCGTTCAACACACGTACAGCCGGTGGCGTCTCCCACGCCTTGATCCAGCAAGGAGAGAGGAGAGGTTGAGGAAGACTCCATCCAGCAGCAGCACAACGGCATGGTGGTGATGGAGGGCGTGGCAATCCCGAGGCTTCGCCAAGCACCAAGGGAGAGGAGGAAGAGGAGAGGGGGCTGCACCAAGAGGAGAGGTTCTCGTGTGTTGGGCAGCCCAAAACCTCAAGTATATATAGGGGAAAGGGGCTGCGCCCCTTTAGGGTTTCCACCCCAAGGGGTGCGGCCAGCCCTAGATGGGACTTGGGGGCGGCCAAGAGGGAGGAGTGCCTCCCAAGTCAAGTGGAGGCCCTCCCCTTAGGGTTTCCCCCTCCCATGCGCATGGGCCTTGGGGGCTGGTTCCTTGGCCCATTATGGCTAGGGCGGCCCCTACAGCCCATGCTACTGTATTGGACGTGGTGGAACAATTTCGGACCTCCGGACCCCTCCGAATCCTCCGGAACCTTCAGAAGCTTCCGGTACAATACCGAAAAACCCGAACTTTTCCTAACCCGAACAACAACTTTCCATATATAAATCTTTACCTCCGGACCATTCCGGAACTCCTCGTGACGTCCGGGATATCATCCGGGACTCCGAACAACATTCGGTAACCACATACAAGCTTCCTATATAACCCTAGCGTCATCGAACCTTAAGTGTGTAGACCCTACGGGTTCGGGAGACATCTTGAGACATGACCGAGGCGTTCTCCGGTCAATAACCAACAGCGGGATCTGGATACCCATGTTGGCTCTACATGTTCCACGATGATCTCATCGGATGAACCACGATGTCAAGGACTCAATCGATCCGTATACAATTCCCTTTGTCTAGCGGTATTGTACTTGCCCGAGATTCGATCGTCGGTATACCGATACCTTGTTCAATCTCGTTACGGCAAGTCTCTTTACTCGTTCCGTAACACATCATCCGTGATCAACCCCTTGGTCACATTGTGCACATTATGATGATGTCCTACCGAGTGGGCCCAGAGATACCTCTCCGTTTACGGAGTGACAAATCCGATCTCGATCCGTGTCAACCCAATGGTCACTTTCGGAGATACCTGTAGTGCACCTTTATAGTCACCCGATTACGTTGTGACGTTTGATACACCCAAAGCACTCCTACGGTATCCGGAATTGCACGATCTCATGGTCTAAGGAAGAGATACTTGACATTGGAAAAGCTCTAGCATACGAACTACACGATCTTTGTGCTAGGCTTAGGATTGGGTCTTGTCCATCACATCATTCTCCTAATGGCGTGATCCCGTTATCAATGACATCCGATGTCCATAGTCGAGGAAACCATGACTATCTATTGATCAACGAGCTAGTCTACTAGAGGCTCACTAGGGACATGGTGTTGTCTATGTATCCACACATGTATTGCTGTTTCCGGTCAATACAATTATAGCATGAATAATAAGCGATTATCATGAACAAGGAAATATAATAATAACTAATTTATTATTGCCTCTAGGGCATATTTCCAACAGTCTCCCACTTGCACTAGAGTCAATAATCTAGTTCACATCGCCATGTGATTAACATCGATAGGTCACATCGCCATGTGACCAACATCCAAAGAGTTTACTAGTGTCTTAAACTAGTTCACATCACCATGTGATTAAGTCTCAATGAGTTACGGGGTTTGATCATGTTTTGCTTGTGAGAGAGGTTTTAGTCAACGGTGCGAACCTTTTCAGATCCGTGTGTACTTCGCAATTCTCTATGTCATATTGTAAATCTGCTTCCACGCTCCACTTGGATCTATTCCAAATGGTTGCTCCATTATACGTATCCGGTTTGCTACTCAGAGTTACTCGGATAGGTGTTAAAGCTTGCATCGACGTAACTCTTTACGCCGAACTCTTTATCACCTCCATAATCGAGAAACATGTCCTTATTTACTCCAAGGACAATTTTGACCGCTGTCCAATGATCCCCATTCCTGGATCATTCTTGTACCCCTTGACTGACTCATGGCATGGCACACTTCCGGTGCGGTACACAGCATAGCATACTACAGAGCCTACGTCTAAAGCATAGGGGACGACCTTCGTCCTTTCTCTCTTTTCTGCCGTGGTCGAGCTTTAACTCTTAACCTCATACCTTACAACTCAGGAAAGAACTCCTTCTTTGACTGATCCATCTTGAACACCTTCAAGATCATGTCCTGGTATGTGCTCATTTGAAAGTATTATTAAGCATTTTTGATCTATCACTATAGATCTTGATGCTCAATGTTCAAGTAGCTTAATACAGGTTTTCACTTGAAAAACACTTTTCAAATAACCCTATATGCTTTCCAGAAATTCTACATCATTTCTGATCAACAATATGTCAACAACATATACTCATCAAAAATTCTATAGTGCTCCCACTCACTTCTTTGGAAATACAAGTTTCTCATAAACTTTGTATAAACCCAAAATCTTTGATCATCTCATCAAAGTGCACATTCCAACTCCGAGATGCTTACTCCAGTCCTTAGAAGGATCGCTGGAGCTAGCATACCTTTTAGCATCCTTAGGATCGACAAAACTTTCTGATTGTATCACATACAACCTTTCCTTACAAAAACTGGTAAGGAAACTCATTTTGACATCCAACTGCCAGATTTCATAAATGCAGCTTATGCTAACATGATTCCGACGGACTTAAGCATCGCTACGGATGAGAAAATCTCATCGTAGTCAACTCCTTGAACTTGTGAAAAACTCTTTGCCACAAGTCGAGCTTCATAGAAGGTGACATTACCGTCCATGTCCGTCTTCTTCTTAAAGACCCATTTATTTCAATGGCTTGCCGATCATCGGGCAAGTCCACCAAAGTCCATGCTTTGTTCTGATACATGGATCCTATCTCGGATTTCATGGCTTCTAACCATTTGTCGGAATTTGGGCCCACCATCGCTTCTCCATAGCTCGTAGATTCATTGTTGTCTAGCAACATGATATTCAAGACAGGATCACCGTACCACTCCGAAGCAGTACGCGTCCTTGTCGTCCTACGAGGTTCGGTAGTGACTTGATCTGAAACTTCATGATCACTATCATAAGCTTCTACTTCAATTGGTGTAGGTGCCACGGGAACAACTTCCTGTGCCCTGCTACACACTAGTTGAAGTGACGGTTCAATAACCTCATCAAGTCTCCACCATCCTCCCACTCAACTTTTCGAGACAAACATTTCCTCGAGAAAGGACCCGATTCAAGAAACAATCCCTATTGCTTTCGGATCTGAATTAGGAGGTATACCCAACTGTTTTGGGTGCCCTATGAAGATGCATTTTATCCGCTTTGGGTTCGAGCTTATCAACCTGAAACTTTTTCACATAAGCATCGTAGCCCCAAACTTTTAAGAAATGACAGCTTAAGTTTCTCCAAACCATAGTTCTCACGGTGTCATCTCAACGGAATTACGTGGTGCCCTATTAAAGTGAGTGCGGTTGTCTCTAATGCCTAACCCATGAACGATAGTGGTAATTCGATAAGAGATATCACGGTATATCCAATAGAGTGCAACTATGATGTTCAGACACACCATCACACTATGGTGTTCCAGGCGGCATTAATTGTGAAACAATTTGCACAATGTCTTAATTGTATGCCAAAACTCGTAACTCAGATATTCATCTCTATGATCATATCATAGACATTCTATCCTCTTGTCACGATGATCTTCAACTTCACTCTGAAATTACTTGAACCATTCAATAATTCAGACTCGTGCTTCATCAAGTAAATATACTCAACATATACTCGAATCATCTGTGAAGTCAGAACATAATGATATTCACTACATGCCTCAGCACTCATTGGACTGCACACATCAAAATGTGTTACTTCCAACAGGTTGCTACCTTGTTCCATCTTCTTTGAAACCGAGGCTTTTAGGTCATCTTGCCCATGTGGTATGTTTTGCATATCTCAAGTGATTCAAAATCAAGTGAGTCTAAGCGAACCATCTGCATGGAGTTTCTTCATGCATATACACCAAGAGACATGGTTTGCATGTCTCAAACTTTTCAAAAGCGAGTGAGTCCAAAGATCCATCAACATGGAGCTTCTTCATGCGTTTACACCAATATGACTTACATAGCGATTGCCACAAGTAAGTGGTACTATCATTACTATCTTATACATTTGGCATGAAAATGTGTATCACTACGATCGAGATTCAATAAACCATTTTTTTAGGTGCAAGACCATCGAAGGTATTATTCAAATAAATAGAGTAACCATTATTCTCCTTAAATGAATAACCGTATGCGATAGACATAATCCAATCATGTCTATGCTCAACGCAAACACCAAATGATAATTATTCTGGTTTAATACTAATCTTGATGGTAGAGGGAGCGTGCGATGTTTGATCATATCAACCTTGGAAACAATTCCAACACATATCGTCAGCTCACCTTTAGCTAGTCTCCTTTTATTCCGTAGCTTTTATTTCGAGTTACTAACACTTAGCAACCGAACCGGTATCTAATACCCAGGTGCTACTAGGAGTACTAGTAAAGTACACATTAACATAATGTATATCCAATATACTTCTATCGACCTTGCCAGCCTTCTCATCTACCAAGTATCTAGGGTAGTTTTGCTTCAGTGTTCATTCCCTCATTGCAGAAGCACTTAGTCTCGGGTTTGGGTTCAACCTTGGGTTTCTTCACTAGAGCAGCAACTGTTTTGCCGTTTCATGAAGTATCCCTTGTTGCCCTTGCCCTTCTTGAAACTAGTGGTTTTACCAACCATCAACAATTGATGCTCCTACTTGACTTCTACTTTCGCTGTGTCAAACATCGCGAACACTTCAAGGATCATCATATCTATCCACGATATGTTATAGTTCATCACGAAGCTCTAGTAGCTTGGTGGCAATGTCTTTGGAGAAACATCACTATCTCATCGGAAGATTAACTCCCACTTGATTCAAGTGATTGTTGTACCAGACAATCTGAGTACAAGCTCAACGATTGAGATCTTCTCCTTAGTTTGCAGGCTAAGAAAATCGTCGGAGGTCTTATACCTCTTGGCGTGAGCACGAGCTTGAAATCCCAATTTCAGCCCTCGAAACATCTCATATGTTCATGACGTTTGAAATCGTCTTTGGTGCCTCAACTCTAAACCGTTTAACTGAACTATCACGTAGTTATCAAAGCGTGTATGTCCGATGTTCGCAACATCCACAAACGACGTTTGGGGTTCAAGCACACCGAGTGGTGCATTAAGGACATAAGCTTTCTACCGTCCGCATAATTGCTACTTTCAACTTTCAACTATATTTTCTCTAGGAACATATCTAAGCAGTGGAACTAAAGCGCGAGCTTCGACATTATTTGCAAAAGGTCTTTTGACTATGTTCAGGATAATTAAGTTCATCTTATGAACTCCCACTCGAGATAGACATCCCTCGGTCATCTAAGTGATTACATGATCCGAGTCAACTAGGCCGTGTCCGATCATCACGTGAGACGGACTAGTCATCATCGGTGAACATCTTCATGTTGATCGTATCTACTATCGACTCATGCTCGACCTTTCGGTCTCCGTGTTCGAGGCCATGTCCGCACATGCTAGGCTCGTCAAGTTAACCCCAAGTGTTTTTGCTTTGTGTAAATCTGTCTTACACCCGTTGTATGTGAACGTAAGAATCCATCACACCCGATCATCACGTGGTGCTTAGAAGCGACGAACTGTAGCAGCGGTGCACGATCGGGGAGAACACTTCTTGAAATTTGTGTAAAGGATCATCTTATTTACTACCGTCGTTCTAAGTAAACAAGATGCATAAACATAATAAACATCACATGCAATTATATAGTGACATGATATGGCCAATATCATTTTGCTCCTTTGATCTCCATCTTCGGGCTCCATGATCATCATCGTCACGGCATGACACCATGATCTCCATCATCATGATCTCCATCATCGTGTCCTCATGAAGTTGTCTCGCCAACTATTACTTCTACTACTATGGCTACCGGTTAGCAATAACGTAAAGTAATTACATGGCGTTGTTCAATGACACGCAGGTCATACAATAAATAAAGACAACTCCTATGGCTCCTGCCGGTTGTCATACTCATCGACATGCAAGTCGTGAATCCTATTACAAGAACATGATCAATCTCATACATCACATATCATTCATCACATTCTTCTTGGCCATATCACATCACATAGCATACCTGCAAAAACAAGTTAGGCGTCCTCTAATTGTTGTTTGCATGTTTTACGTGGCTGCTATGGGTTTCTAGCAAACGTTTCTTACCTACGCATAAAACCACAACGTGATATGCCAATTGCTATTTACCCTTCATAAGGACCCTTTTCATCGAATCCGTTTGACTAAAGTGGAGAGGCGGCACCCGCTAGCCACCTTATGCACCAAGTGCATGTCATCGGTGGAACTGTCTCACGAAGAAATGCGTGTAAGGTCGGTCCGGCCGCTTCATCCCACAATGCCGTCGAAACAAGATTGGACTAGTAACGGTAAGCATATTGAACAACATCAACGCCCACAACTACTTTGTGTTCTACTCGTGCAAAGAATCTACATAATAGACCTAGCTCATGATGCCCTTTGTTGGGGAGCGAGCAGAAATTCAAAATTTTCCCACGTGTCACCAAGATCTATCTATGGAGAAACTAGCAGCGAGGGAAAGGAGAGTGCATCTACATACCCTTGTAGATCGCTAAGCGGAGCGTTCAAGTGAGCGGGGTTGAAGGAGTCGTACTCATCGTGATTCAAATCACCGATGATCAAGTGCCGAGCAGACGGCACCTCCGCGTTCAACACACGTACAGCCGGTGGCGTCTCCCACGCCTTGATCCAGCAAGGAGAGAGGAGAGGTTGAGGAAGACTCCATCCAGCAGCAGCACAACGGCATGGTGGTGATGGAGGGCGTGGCAATCCCGCAGGCTTCGCCAAGCACCAAGGAGAGGAGGAAGAGGAGAGGCAGGGCTGCACCAAGAGGAGAGGTTCTCGTGTGTTGGGCAGCCCAAAACCTCAAGTATATATAGGGGAAGGGGGCTGCGCCCCTTTAGGGTTTCCACCCCAAGGGGTGCGGCCAGCCCTAGATGGGACTTGGGGCGGCCAAGAGGGGAGGAGTGCCTCCCAAGTCAAGTGGAGGCCCTCCCCTTAGGGTTTCCCCCTCCCATGCGCATGGGCCTTGGGGGCTGGTTCCCTTGGCCCATTATGGCTAGGGCGGCCCCTACAGCCCATGCTACTGTATTGGACGTGGTGGAACAATTTCCGGACCTCCGGACCCCTCCGAATCCTCCGGAACCTTCCGAAGCTTCCGGTACAATACCGAAAAAACCCGAACTTTTTGAACCCGAACAACAACTTTCCATATATAAATCTTTACCTCCGGACCATTCCGGAACTCCTCGTGACGTCCGGGATCTCATCCGGACTCGAACAACATTCGGTAACCACATACAAGCTTCCTATATAACCCTAGCGTCATCGAACCTTAAGTGTGTAGACCCTACGGTTCGGGAGACATCTGAGACATGACCGAGGCGTTTCCGGTCAATAACCAACAGCGGATCTGGATACCCATGTTGGCTCCACATGTTCCACGATGATCTCATCGGATGAACCACGATGTCAAGGACTCAATCGATCCGTATACAATTCCCTTTGTCTAGCGGTATTGTACTTGCCCGAGATTCGATCGTCGGTATACCGATACCTTGTTCAATCTCGTTACGGCAAGTCTCTTTACTCGTTCCGTAACACATCATCCCGTGATCAACCCCTTGGTCACATTGTGCACATTATGATGATGTCCTACCGAGTGGGCCCAGAGATACCTCTCCGTTTACGGAGTGACAAATCCCATCTCGATCCGTGTCAACCCAATGGTCACTTTCGGAGATACCTGTAGTGCACCTTTATAGTCACCCGATTACGTTGTGACGTTTGATACACCCAAAGCACTCCTACGGTATCCGGAATTGCACGATCTCATGGTCTAAGGAAGAGATACTTGACATTGGAAAAGCTCTAGCATACGAACTACGATCTTTGTGCTAGGCTTAGGATTGGGTCTTGTCCATCACGTCATTCTCCTAATGACGTGATCCCGTTATCAATGACATCGATGTCCATAGTCGAAACCATGACTATCATTGACCAATGAGCTAGTCTACTAGAGGCTCACTAGGGACATGGTGTTGTCTATGTATCCACACATGTATTGCTGTTTCCGGTCAATACAATTATAGCATGAATAATAAACGATTATCATGAACAAGGAAATATAATAATAACTAATTTATTATTGCCTCTAGGGCATATTTCCAACATAACCGTCTCGCATCAAACAACATCCAGATATAATGTTCATGCTCGACGTTGGCACCAAATAACAATTATTTAGGTCTAAAACTAATCCCGAAGGTAAATGTAGAGGTAGCGTGCCGACCGCGATCACATCGACTTTGGAACCATTTCCCACGCGCATCGTCACCTCGTCATTAGCCAATCTTTGCTTAATCTGTAGTCCCTATTTCGAGTTGCAAATATTAGCAACAGAACCAGTATCAAATACCCAGGTGCTACTGCGAGCATTAGTAAGGTACACACCAATAACATGTATATCAAATATACCTTTGTTCACCTTGCCATCCTTCTTATCCGCCAAATACTTGGGGCAGTTCCGCTTCCGATGGCGGTCCCTTTGCAAGAGAAGCACTCGGTCTCGTGTTTAGGTCAGACTTAGGCTTCTTCACTTGAGCAACAACTTGCTTGCCGTTCTTCTTGAAGTTCCCTTCTTCCCTTTACCCTTTTCTTGAAACGGTGGTCTTGTTGACCATCAACACTTGATGCTCCTTCTTAATTTCTACCTCCGCAGCCTTTAGCATCGCGAAGAGCTCGGAATTGTCTTATCCATCCCTTGCATATTATAGTTCATCATGAAGCTCTTGTAGCTTGGTGGCGATGATTGAAGAATTACATCAATGACACTATCATCGAAGATTAACTCCCAGTTGAATCTAGTGATTATTATATCCGGACATTTTGAGTATATGTTCACCTGTGAACTATTCTCCTCCATCTTGCAGCTGTAGAACTTATTGGAGACTTCATATCTCTCAATCCGGGCATTTGCTTGAAATATTATCTTCAACTCCTGGAACATCTCATATGCTCCATGACGTTCAAAACGTCGTTGAAGTCCCGGTTCTAAGCCGTAAAGCATGGCACACTGAACTATCGAGTAGTCATCAGGTTTGCTCTACCACACTTTCATAACATCTGGTGTTGCTCCTGCAGCGGGTTTGGCACCCAGCGGTGCTTCCAGGACGTAATTCTTCTGTGCAGCAATGAGGATAATCCTCAAGTTACGGACCCAGTCCGTGTAATTGCTACCATCATCTTTCAAATTTGCTTTCTCAAGGAACACATTAAAATTCAACATGAACAACAACACATGCCATCTATCTACAACAACATATACATGCAAAAATACTATCAGGTACTAAGTTCATGATAAATTAAAGTTCATTAATCATACTACTTAAGAACTCCCACGATAGACATCCCTCTAATCATCTAAGTGATCACGTGATCCATATCAACTAAACCATGTTCGATCATCACGTGAGATGCAGTAGTTTTCAATGGTGAACATCACTATGTTGATCATATCTACTATATGATTCACGCTCGAACTTTCGGTCTCAGTGTTCCGAGGCCATATCTGCATATGCTAGGCTCGTCAAGTTTAACCCGAGTATTCTGCGTGTGCAAAACTGGCTTGCACCCGTTGTATGTGAACGTATAGCTTATAACACCCGATCATCACATGGTGCCTCGGCACGACGAACTTTCGCAACGGTGCATACTCAGGGAGAACACTTATACCTTGAAATTTAGTGAGAGATCATCTTATAATGCTACCGTTGATCTAAGCAAAATAAGATGCATAAAATATAAACATCACATGCAATCAATATAAGTGATATGATATGGCCATCATCATCTTGTGACTTTGATCTCCATCTCCAAAGCACCATCATGATCACCATCGTCACCGGCGCGACACCTTGATCTCCATTGTATCATCGTTGTCGTCTCGCCAACTATTGCTTCTACGACTATCGCTACCGCTTAGTGATAAAGTAAAGCAATTACATGGCGATTGCATTTCATACAATAAGCGACAACCATATGGCTCTCGCGATTGTCGATAACTTCGGTTACAAAACATGATCATCTCATACAATAAAATTTAGCATCATGTCTTGACCATATTACATCATAGCATGCCCTGCAAAAACAAGTTAGACTTCCTCTACTTTGTTGTTGCAAGTTTTACGTGGCTGCTACGGGCTGAGCAAGATCCGTTCTTCACCTATGCATCAAAACCACAACGATATTTCGTCAAGTATGTGTTGTTTTAACCTTCACAAGGACCGGGCGTAGCCACACTCGATTCAACTAAAGTTGGAGAAACTGACACCCGCCAGCCACTTGTGTGCGAAGCACGTCGGTAGAACCAGTCTCGCGTAAGCGTACGCATAATGTCGGTCCGGGCCGCTTCATCCAACAATACCGCCGAATCAAAGTATGACATGCTGGTAAGCAGTATGACTTGTATCGCCCACAACTCACTTGTGTTCTACTCGTGCATATAACATCTACGCATAAACCTGGCTCAGATGCCACTGTTGGGGAACGTAGTAATTTCAAAAAAATCCTACGCACACGCAAGATCATGGTGATGCATAGCAACGAGAGAGGAGAGTGTCGTCTACGTACCCTCGTAGACCGTAAGTGGAAGCGTTATGACAGCACGGTTGATGTAGTCGTTCGTCTTCACGATCCGACCGATCCAAGTACTGAACGCACGGCACCTCCGAGTTCAGCACACGTTCAGCTCGGTGACGTCCCAGGAACTCACGATCTAGCAGAGCTTTGAGCGAGAGTTCCGTCAGCACGACGGCGTGATGACGGTGATGATGTTGCTACTGACGCAGGGCTTCGCCTAAGCACTGCTATGATATGACCGAGGTGGATTATGGTGGAGGGGGGCACCGCACACGTCTTGGAACAATCAACTTGTGTGTCCAGCCTGCCCACGTATATAAAGGAGCAAGGGGGAGGCCAGCCTGCCCTTGGGGCGCGCCAAGGAGAGGGGGAGTCCTCCTCCTAGTGGGAGTAGGACTCCCCTTTTGTAGTCCAACTAGGAAGGAGGAAGGGGAAAGGAAGGAGAGGGAGAGAGGGAGGAAAGAGGGGGCGCTGGCCCCCCTCCTTGTCCAATTCGGACTCCCAAGGGGTGGGGGGCGCGGACAGCCCTAGGCCCTCTCCTCTCTCTCGCACAAGGCCCATGTTGGCCCATTATATCCCCCGGGGGTTCCGATAACCCCCCGACACTCCGATAAATATCCGGTGACCCCCAGAACTCATTCGGTGTCCGAATATAGTCATACAATATATCAATCTTTATGTCTCGACAATTTCGAGACTCCTTGTCATGTCCGTGATCATATTCGGGACTCCGAACTACCTTTGGTACATCAAAACACATAAACTCATAACACCGATCGTCACCGAACATTAAGCGTGCGGACCCTACGGGTTCGAGAACTATGTAGACATGACCGAGACTTGTTTTCGGTCAATAACCAATAGCGGAACCTGGATGCTCATATTGGCTCCTACATATTCTACGAAGATCTTTATCGGTCAAACCACATAACAACATACGTTGTTCCCTTTGTCATCGGTATGTTACTTGCCCGAGATTCGATCGTAGGTATCTCAATTCCTAGTTCAATCTCGTTACCGGCAATTCTCTTTACTAATTCCGTAATACATCATCCCGCAACTAACTCATTAGTTTCATTGCTTGCAAGGCTTATAGTGATGTGCATTAGCAAGAGGGCCCAGAGATACCTCTCTGACAATCGGAGTGACAAATCATAATCTTGATCTATGCCAACTCAACAAGTACCATCGGAGACACCTGTAGAGCACCTTTACAATCACCCAGTTACGTTGTGACGTTTGGTAGCACACAAAGTGTTCCTCCGGTATTCGGGAGTTGCATAATCTCATAGTCATAGGAACATGTATAAGTCATGAGGAAAGCAATAGCAATATACTAAACGATCGTATGCTAAGCTAACGGAATGGGTCAAGTCAATCACATTAGTCTCTAATGATGTGATACCGTGAATCAAATGACAACTCATGTCTATGGCTAGGAAACTTAACCATCTTTGATTCAACGAGCTAGTCAAGTAGAGGCATACTAGTGACACTTAGTTTGTCTATGTATTCACACATGTACTAAGTTTCCGGTTAATACAATTCTAGAATGAATAATAAACATTTATCATGATATAAGGAAATATAAATAACAACTTTATTATTGCTTCTAGGGCATATTTCTTTCAACAATTACATTCACTTTAAATAGGGAACCATCTAAGTCCGTGGAGACGACATCGTATGAACTATGGTTTGGCAAGAAACCTAAGTTGTTGTTTCTTAAGGTTTGGGGCTACGATGCTTATGTCGATAGGCTTCGACCAGAAAAGCTAGAATCTAAAGCGGAAAATTGTGTCTTCATAGAATACCCAAACAAGACGATTGGGTATACCTTTTATCTCAGATCTGAGGGCAAAGTGTTTGTCGCTAAGAACAGGTCCTTTCTCGAGGAAGAGTTTCTCTTGAAAGAATTGGGTGGGAGGAAGATAGAACTTGATGAGGTTGTTGAACCTTTACTTCAACCACAGAGTAGCGCAGCACAGAAAGATGTTTCCGGAGCACCTACCTCAGTTGAAGAGAAAGCTAATGATGATGATCATGGATCTTTAGATCAATTTACTATCAAACCTCGTAGGTCGACAAGGGTGTGTACAACTTCTGAGTGGTAACCCTGTCTTAAAGGTCATGTTGTTGTACAATGATGAACCTATGAGCTATGGAGAAGCGATGGTGGGCCCGGATACCAACAAATGGCTGGAAGCCATGAAATCCGAGATAGGATCCATGTATGAGAACAAAGTATGGACTTTGGTGGACTTGCCCGATGATCGGGAAGCCATTGAGAATAATGGATCTTTAAGAAGAAGGCAGACGCTGATGGTAATGTAACCATTTATGAAGCTTGACTTGTCTCAAAGAAGTTTCCGACAAGTTCAAGGAGTTGACCGTGATGAGACTTTCTCAATCATAGTGATGCTAAAGTCTGTTAGAATTATGTTAGAAGTTGCTACATATTCATTTACGAAATCTGGCAGATGGATTTCAAAACAAATTTTCCTTGACGGTTTCTGTGAGGAAAGGGTGTATATGATACAAGCAGAAGGTTTTGTCGATCCTAAGGATGCTAAAAGGTATGCAAACTTCGGCGATCCTTCTATGGACTGGAGCAAGCATCTCGGAGTTGGAACATACGCTTTGATGAGGTGATCAAAGCATTTCGGTTTATACAAAGTTTGCAAGAAACCTGTATTTCCAAGAAAGTGAGTGGGAGCACTACAACATTTTGATAAGTATATGTGGATGACATATTGTTGATCAGAAATGATCTAGAATTTCTGGAAAGCATAAAGGGTTGTTTGAATGGAGTTTTTCAAAGGAAGACCTGTGTAAAACTTCTTACATGTTGGGTTTCAAGATCTATAGAGATAGATCAAGACGCCTGATAATACTTTAACAAAGCACATACCTTGACAAGATCTTGAAGGAGTTCAAAATGGATCAGTCAAAGAAGGAGTTCTTGCCTGAGTTGTAAGGTGTGAATTTAAGACTTGAAGCTCGACCATGGCATAAGAAATAGAAAGGACGAAAGTCGTCCCCTATGCCTTAGCCATAGGCTCTATACGATATGACATGCTGTGTACCGCGATGTGCCTTGCCACGTGTCTGGCAAGGGGGTATAAGAGTGATCCAGGAGTGGATCATTGGAAAGCGGTCAAAATTGTCCTTGGGAATAAGGAAATGTTTCTTGATTATGGAGGTGATGAAGAGTTCGGCGTAAAGGGTTACGTCGATGCAAGCTTTAACACCTATCTGGATGACTCTGAGTAGCAAACCGGATACGTATAGTGGAGCAACCATTTGGAATAGCTCCAAGTGAAGCATAGTAGGAACATAAGGATCTGAATGTTGCAGACCCGTTGACTAAAACCTCTCTCGTAAGCATAACATGATCAAACCCTAGAACTCATTGAATGTTAATCACAGGGTGATGTGAACTAGATTATTGACTCTAGTAAACTCTTGGGTGTTAATCACATGGCGATGTGAACTAGATTATTGACTCTAGTAAACTCTTTGGGTGTTAGACACATGCCGATGTGAACTATGAGTGTTAATCACATGGCGATGTGAACTAGATTATTGACTCTAGTGCAAGTGGGAGACTGTTGAAAATATGCCCTAGAGGCAATAATAAAATGGTTATTATTATATTTCCTTGTTCATGATAATTGTCCATTGTTCATGCTATAATTGTTTTAGCCGAAAACCATAATACATGTGTGAATACATAGACCACAACATGTCCCTAGTAAGCCTCTAGTTGACTAGCTCGTTGATCAACAGATGGTTATGGTTTCCTGACCATGGACATTGGATGTCGTTGATAGCGGGATCACATCACCAGGAGAATGATGCGATGGACAAGACCCAATCCTAAGCATAGCACAAGATCGTGTAGTTCGTTTGCAAGAGCTTTTCTAGTGTCAAGTATCATTTCCTTAGACCATGAGTTTGTGCAACTCTAGGATACCGTAGGAGTGCTTTGGGTGTATCAAATGTCACAACATAACTGGGTGGCTATAAAGGTGCACTACATGTATCTCCGAAAGTGTCTGTTGGGTTGGCACAAATCGAGACTGGGATTTTTCACTCCGTATGCCGGAGAGGTATCTCTGGGCCCACTCGATAATGCGTCATCATAATGAGCTCAATGTGACTAAAGAGTTAGCCACGGGATCATGCATTAAAGAACGAGTAAAGAGACTTGCCGGTGACGAGATTGAACGAGGTATGGGGATACTGACGATCGAATCTCGGGCAAGTAACATACCGATGGACAAAGTGAATTGTATACGGGATTGATTGAATCCCCGACATCGTGGTTCATCCGATGAGATCATCGTGGAACATGTGGGAGCCAACATGGGTAACCAGATCCCGTTGTTGGTTATTGTTCGGAGAGATGTCTCGGTCATGTCTACATGGTTCCCGAACCCGTAGGGTCTACACACTTAAGGTTCGGTAATGCTAGAATTGTTATGGAAAATGTATGTGGTTACCGAAGTTTGTTCGGAGTCCCAAATGAGATCCTGGACGTCGCGAGGAGTTCCAGAATGGTCTGGAGGTGAAGATTTATATATATATGGGAAGTCCATTTTCAGTCGCCGGAATGGTTTCGGGGGTTATCGGTATTGTACCGGGACCACCGAAAGGTGTCGGGGGTCCACCAGGTGGGGCCACCTGCCCCGGAGGACTTAATGGGCTGAATATGGGAGGGAACCAGCCCCCTAGTGGGCTGGTGCACCTCCAAGGGCCCAAGGCTCCTAGGGTTGGAAACCCTAGGGGGACGGGGCGCCTCCCACCTACTTGGGGGACAAGTTTCCACCTCCTGGCCGCCCTCCCCCCATCTAGATGGATCTAAGGGGGCCGGCCCCCTCTCCCCTTCCCCTATAAATAGTGGGGGGGGGGGGTGGGATGGCTGCAGTACCCCTTTCCTTGGCGCAGCCCTTCCCTCTTCCTACACCTCCTCCTCCTCCTCCTCCTCCGTAGTGCTTGGCGAAGCCCTGTAGGGGAACCACAAGCTCCACCACCACGCCGTCGTGCTGCCGGAGCTCTCCCTCAACTTCTCCTATCCCCTTGCTGGATCAAGAAGGAGGAGACATCCCCGGTCTGTAGGTGTGTTGAACGCGGAGGCGCCGTCCGTTCGGCGCTAGATCGGATCTTCTGTGATTTGAATCGCCGCGAGTACGACTCCATCAACCGCGTTCTTGTAACGCTTCCGCTTGCGATCTTCAAGGGTTTGAAGATGCACTCCTTCTCTCTCGTTGCTAGCATCTCCTAGATTGATCTTGATGACACGTAGGAAAATTTTGAATTATTACTACGTTCCCCAACAAGATCGGGGCCGAATAGTGCGCCTCCCCGAAGCTAGGTTCCTAGATCTGATGAAGTTCTACATGTAGAAAACCGGAGCGGCGTATTGGCTGATCCCAGGAAAGCGAAAACTGGAGTTGGACTAACTTATGAAGGATAGTCACCGCCAAGTGGCTCGAGGGGCACATACCGTTTCGCTATCTTCTGTCTCCCATCTCTCGATAGCTTAGAGCATCGGTGGGCACGGTCACACAATTTGGCACCTCAAACGCCCCTGGACGCTTCCAAGTGATGGTGTCATGGACTAGGGGGTACCAACCTATGAGACACATAGTCCATGGGCCGAGCTTACAGCCCACCAATCTCCACAAGGAAGGACTCTAGAAGCTATGAACCTTGGTGTGATCAAGATGGAAACCTGTGCAGAGTTGGCGTGTGCTTCAAGGATTACCTACTAGCCGACATGATTGACAACCTACCATCTGTGTACCCTAGGTACCCCCGGTGCATATATAAGCCATGGGGTTAGGTATTTAGAGACACAATTACTCGCCTTAGGGTTTAGAATAAAACATACAATCTCGAGGTAGATCATATATTGTACTTGATACTCCATCACATCAATATAATCAAAGCAGGACGTAGGGTTTTACTTCTTTGGGAGGGCTCAAACCTGGGTAAACATCGTCTCTTGTTTCCTCCCTGTTACCATTGTTCCTAGATCAACAGCTCGGGATCCCCTACCCAAGATTCCCCGGTTTCAGTACCGACACCGGGCGCGTCCGCGGGCACTGACCGGACACTCCTCAAATATACTTCTATCCATATTAACTCCTCATAGTTGAAATCTTAAAACCATACAAAACATGCAAAATAAACATCTACTGACGGCGCTGAAACCCATCAGACCACTTGGTAAAGGTCCAAGCACAGTTGTAAGTCACTGCTACTTGTGAACTGCGTTGGGATTTCCCCGAAGAGGAGAGGATGATGCAGTACAGTAGAGATAAGTATTTCCCTCAGTTAAGAACCAAGGTTATGAATCCAGTAGGATAACCATGCAACACTTCATTAGCAACACCTGCACACAAACAACAAATCCTTGCAACCCAACATCAACAAGGGGTTGTCAATCCATCGGCGGTTACGTGCAAGATTAAATTGTGTAGTAATTGATAGATGGATTGAACAAAAATACAAAATAAAATAAATAAGATAAAAGTACAACAAGGTATTTTTAGGATTTTTAATATATGATAGAAGTAGTCCCGGGGGCCATAGTTTTCACCAGAGGCTTCTCTCTCGAAAATAGCATACGGTGGGTAAACTAATTACTGTTGGGCAATTGATATAAAAGCAAATAATCATGACGACATCCAAGGCAATGATCATGTATATAGGCATCACGTCCAAGACAAGTAGACCGACTCCGACCTGCATGTACCACTATTACTCCACACATCGACCGCTATCCAGCATGCATCTAGAGTATTAAGTTCATAAAGAATAGAGTAATGCCTTAAGCAAGATGACATGATATAGACAAAGTGAACTCACACATGAATAACACCCATATTTTTAGCCTTAATGGAAACAATACAAATACGTGTCATGTCCCCTTCTGTCACTGGGATTGAGCACCGCAAGATCGAACCTATTACAAAGCACCTCTCCCATTGCAAGATAAATCAATCTAGTTTGGCCAAACAAACTCAATAGATCAGAGAGAAATACGAAGCTATAAAAATCATGCATAAAGGAGTTCAGAGAAAACTCAAATAATATTCGTGGATAATCTGATCATAAACTCACAATACATCGGATCCCAACAAACACACTGCAAAAAGTGATTACATCAGTTAGAACTCCAAGAACATTGAGGAGAACATTGTATTGAAGATCGAGAGAGAGAGAGAGAGAGAGAGAGAGAGAGAGAGAGAGAGAGAGAGAGAGAGAGAGAGAGAGAGAGAGACATCTAGCCACTAACTATGGACCCGTAGGTCTGTGGTAAACTACTCACACATCATCAAAAGGGCAGCAAGGTTGATGTATAGCCCCTCCGTGATCAAATCCCTCTCCGGCAGAGTGCCGAAGAAGGCCTCTAGATGGGATCTCGTGGTTCTGGAACTTGCGGCGATGGAAAAAGTATTTTTGGCTGGCTCTCTATTGGCTTCCCAATTTTAGAGAATTTATAAATTGGAGTTAGGTCAAATAGAGACACGTGGGCCCCACGAGCCACCCGGGCGCGCCCTACCCCCTAGGCGCACCATGGTGCCTCATGGGCCACTGCTCCATCTTCTTGTTCCCTCCTGAAGCTTCCAGGGTCTTAGGATACCTTTAAGTGTAATGATAAACTGTAAATTAAAGCTTCCTAGTCTCACCTCTAAGACTAGCTCAAGTGTTGTTGGTTATCATGTTTTCGGGATCTTAGGATACCTTTAAGTGTAACGGTAGTCCTAAAACAACATTGAGATTATGACGTTCGAAGAACGATCATATTGAATCGACCCTATATTGGTTCTTATGAATTGAGTTAATATCGACTGCATTCAATTGTAATAACACGGAGTGTTAACATGTGACATGGCTCCTTAGACCATGAGAGTATCATGGTCACTTCTTATCGTATGATGGGCGATTGCTTATATCTGCGTTGGTATTTTCCCGAAGAGGAGAGGATGATGCAGCATAGAAATGGTAAGTATTTCCCTTAGTTATGAAACCAAGGTTATCAATCCAGTAGGAGAACCAAGTAACACCATGTAAACAACACCTACATACAAATAAATATTATTGCAACCCAACGCGTAAGAGGGGTTGTCAACCCCTCCTCGGTATTGAGATAGATAAAATTGTATGAGATTGGATAAATAGATCTAGAAAAACACAAAATTAAATAAATAAAGAAAAGGTGCAGTAAGGTATTTTTGGGTTTTTGGAATAATAGATCTGAAAACAATATGATAGAAAATAGACCCGGGGGCCTTAGATTTCACTAGTGGCTTCTCTTGAGAAAATAGCATACGGTGGGTAAACAAATTACTGTTGGGAAAATGACAAAAGAGAAAATAATTATGATGATGTCCAAGGCAATGATCATGTATATAGGCATCACGTCCAAGATTAGTAGACCGAAACGATTCTGCATCTACTATTGATACTCCACACATCGACTGTTATCCAGCATGCATACAGTGTATTAAGTTCATGGAGAAACAGAGTAATACAATAAGAATGATGACATGATGTAGACAACATATATTCATGTAGGAATAGACCCCATCTTTTTATCCTTAATGGAAAAGATACATGCGTGTCACTTCTCCTTCTGTCACTGAGATTGAGCGCCGCAAGATCAAACACATCACAAAGCACCTCTTCCCATTGCAAGAAAAATCAATCTAGTTGGCCAAACCAAACCAAAGTTTCGGAAAAGAAATACGAGGCTATAATAATCATGCATATAAGAGATCAAAGAAGACTCAAATAATCATAGATAGGACTGATCATAAACTCGCAATTCATCGGATCCCAACAAACACACCACAAAAAGTCATTACATCAAATAGATCTCCAAGAACATCGAGGACAACATTGTATTAAGAATAAAAAAGAGAGAAGAAGCCATCTAGCTACTGCCTACGGACCCGTAAGTCTGTGGTAAACTACTCATGCATCATCACAGGAGCACCAATGAGGAGGATGAACCCCTCCGTGATCGTTTCCCCCTCTGGCAAGGTGCCGGAAAAGGGCCCTAGATTGGATCTCGTGGTTCTGGAACTTGCGGCGGTTGTAACTGTTTTTCGTCGACTCCCCTATGGTTTTTGGAATATTTGGGTATTTATAAAGCTAAGAGGCAGTGGAGATGACACATGTGGGCCTCACTACCCACCAGGGCGTGCTAGGGGCCTCTGTCGCGCCCAGGTACCTTGTGGGCCCCACATGCATCCCCTCCTTCACTTCTTAGGCTCCCAAGTTGTCTTCTGGAAAGAAAAAATCTCCAAAAAGTTTTGCTGCGTCTGGACTCCGTTTGATATGGATATTCTGTGAAGTAAAAAACAAGCAAAAAAACAACAACTGGCACTGCGCACTATGTCAATTGGTTAGTCCCAAAAAAATGATATAAAGTTGCTATAAAATGAATATAAAACATCCAAGAATGATAATATAACAACATGGAACAATAAAAAATTATAGATAGTTGGAGACTTATCAGCATCCCCAAGCTTAATTCCCGCTCGTCCTCGAGTAGGTAAATGATAAAAACATAATTTTTGATGTGGAATGTTGCCTAAGATGTTCATCACATATTCTTTTCTTTTGTAGCATGGACATTTGGACTTTAAGATGATTCAAAGCAATAGTCTATATTTGACATGAAGATTTCAATACTCAAGCATATCGACAAGCAACCATGTCTTTCAGAATATCAACACTAAAGAAAGTTATCCCTAGCCCATCATGCTCAATCATTGATCCATTCATGAAACACACTCAAATATTAGCTGCATCCAATTCACAAGTATGATCATAGTGCTCCCTAGTTGGTGCTTTATAAGAGAAGATGGAGACTCAAAATAAAAATAAAAATTTGCATAAAGTAAATAGATAGGCCCTTCACAGAGGGAAGCAGCGATTTCTAGAGGTGCGAGAGCTCAAAGCTTAAATTGAGAGATAAAAGATATTTTGAGAGCCATGCTTTTCGCGTCAACAAAATCAACCGAGTAATTCCCAATACTTTCCATGCTAGATACATCATAGGCGATTCCCAAACATAAAATAAAGTTTATTCCTTTTTCCACCATTCTTTCACAATCAATGGCTAGCCGTATCCACGGGTACCTTCCATACCATAAGGTAAATTTCTTTTTCATTTCGGGACTGGGATCGCTATTACAGCCACACTCCCGTGCAATGACAAGTGAATAAACACTCATCTTGAGAATAACACATCTAGCTTAGAAAAATATTGGCCACCCTCTGCCGCTTCATGAGCGGTATGGGCACACAAAAAGAAATTCAATTTGAAAATTAGAGTTGGCACATAGAAATTTACTTGGAACGACATGGAAATACCACATATAGGTAGGTATGGTGGACTCATATAGCACAACTTGATTTAAGTATTTTGGATCCACAAGTAGTATTCCTACTTAGGACAAGGAAAGGATAGAAAATAGATTGAGGAGCAACCAACCAAGAAACAAAAACAATCATAAATGAGCATTAAGCATAACTAACATCGAATAATGCACCACAAGTAGGATGTAATTTCATTGCATAACTATTGACTTTCGTGCTTGCATAGGAAATCACAAACCTTAACACCAATATTCTTACTAAAGCATAATTACCCACCAACATGACTCACATATTACTATCAACATATCTCAAAACTATTACAAAGAACCAAGTTTGTAATATCCAATGATCTTCACGAAAGTTTTTATTATATCCCTCTTGGATATCTATCACCTTGGGACTAATTTCATATATTACCATTGCTTATAACAAGCTCTCAAACAAATTTAAGTGAACAACATGAGCATAAATGATCTTTTTTTCATCTCTCAAAATAATAAAAGTGAAGCATCAGATGATTTCTTCAAAAATTAAAGCACCATTGTGCTAAAAAAGATATAAGTGAAGTACTAGAGCAACTCCATAGCTCAAATTTTTTAAGTGAAGCACATAGAGCTATTCTAAATCATAGCATCATTATTCATTATATGGCTCTCTGAAATAGGTGTGCCCAGCAAGGATAATTGTGACAAACTAAAAAGCAAAATAAGCAAAGACTCATATAATACAAGACGCTCCAAGCAAAACTCACGATATGTGACGAATAAAAAAATAGCTCCAAGTAAAATTACCGATGGTTGTTAGAAGAAAGAGGGGATGCCTTTCGGGGCAACCCCAAGCTTAGTTGCTTGGTTCTCCTTGAACATTACCTTGGGGTGCCATGGGCATCCCCAAGCTCAGGCTCTTTCCACTCCTTATTCCTTCATCCATCGCGATCTCACCCAAAACTTGAAAACTTCAATCACACAAAACTCAACAAAACCTTCATGAGATACGCTAGAATAATAAAGCAAATCACTACTTTTAGTACCGTTGAAAACCAATTCATATTTTATTATTGAATTATACCTACTTTATTCTAACTTTACCATGGCTTATACCCCCCGATGCAATCCATAGGTTCATCAAAATAAGCACACAATGCAACGAAAACAGAATCTGTCAAAAACAGAATAGTCTGTAGTTATCTGGACATTGACCATACTTATGTAACTCCAAAAATTCTAAAAAATTAGGAAAACATAGGAAGTTTTTATATCAATCTTGTGTAAAAAAAATCAGAATTTTATCACACTTCTATGATCGGTAAGAATTCTGCTACTGGTTGCAAAAGTTTCTGTTTTTCAACAAGATCAAATCAACGATCATCCAACATGATCCTAAAGGATTTACTTCGCACAAACACTAACGAAACCATAAAAACACAATCATAAAAGTAGAATAATTGTGTGAACACACAAAAATAGAAACAAAAAGATACAAAATTATTTTATTCATTGGGTTGCCTCCCAACAAGCGCTATCGTTTTATGCCCCTAGCTAGGCATAATGCATAGATTCAAATATTGTCGTCTTTAGTTTTAGCCCCATAGGTTGCCCTCATGATTGATTCATATGGTGTATTAATTCTAGTTCTAGGGAAGTGTTCTATACCTTTTCTTAGTGAAAATTTAAATTTAACATTCCCTTCTTTCATATCAATCACGACACCTATAGTTCGTAAAAATGGTCTACCAAGTATGATGGGACAAGATGGATTCAATCAATATCAAGAACAATAAAATCTATGGGCACATAGTTCCTATTTTCAAGAATAAGAACATCATTAATCCTTCCCAAAGGTTTTTTAATAGTGGAATCTGCCAAGTGCAAATTAAGAGAACATTCTTCCAACTTCGTAGAACCTAGCACATCACGAAGAGATTTCGGAATTGTGGAAACACTATAATATAAATCACATAAAGCAAAACACTCATAATTTTTTTATCTTGACTTCAATGGTGGGTTCCCATTCATCAAATAATTTTCTAGGAATTGAAATCTCTACTTCCAACTTTTCTTCTAAAGCTTTCATCATCGCTTCTACAATATGTTTAGTAAAAGCTTTATGTTGTTCATAGGCATTGTGTGTATTTAACATGGATTGCAACAAAGAAATGCATTCAATCAAAGAGCAACTATCATAATTAAAATATTTATAATCCAAAAGAGTGGGCACATCACTAGTTAAAGTTTTGACCCCTCCAAACCCACTTTCACCCTCTGAATTATGAGGACGCCCTCTAGCTAAAGTTGATTCTTCTTGAGTCCTCTTTTCATCAATTTTAATATTACTAAACAGGGAATCAATAGAAGAAACACCAATCATTTTTAGATCTTCATCATTACTATCTTCTGGGCGCACCATGGTGCCTCATGGGCTACATCTCCATCTTCTCGTTCCCTCCTGAAGCTTCCAGGGTCTCTTATGTCCAGAAAAAATCTCCAAAACGTTTCGTGGCATTTGGACTTCATTTCGTACTGATATTCTGAAAAACCAAAAACAGGCAAAAAAACAGCAACTGGCGTTGGGCACTAAGTTAATAGGTTAGTCCCCAAAAATGATATATAATTACTAGTAAATGTATGTAAAACATCCAAGATTGATACTCTAATAGCATGGAACAATAAAAAATATAGATACGTTGGAGACGTATCAGTCACAAATCAGAGGTCGTATGGGGGTTTCAGCCAGATTACGACATGCGGAGAGTAATCCCCTAAATCATGCTTGTTATTGTTATTCATGGTGTAGGGATACCTCATGCGAGGGGTTACAATGGTGTATGTGGTTTCTACCGTGAGTTGGTATATCTAGGAATAGATGGGAATGAGAACCCTCTTGCCTCACCTTATATACACGACGGTGACTACAGTTTTACAAAGGAAGAGCTACAATCTAGACTGTCATCGCCCTTTTACTTGGGAGGCAATATGGTCGTCAAGCGTGCATCTTATCCTTTGGGCTTCCTCCTATCGCTGGGCCTTACAGGCCTCCTGGCAGGCCTTCTGTCGGGCTCCCCTCGATGAGCCACCCCCAGTGGATAACATAGTTAGTAGCCCTCGAGAATGGCGTAGGTCACATGAGCTAGTCTTGGAGACCTTTGGCGGGCTATGCTTCATGACGTGTTGGCCCTTTACAGTTTTATATCTTGGGAGCCTGGATCGAGGCCTCCGTAATGTGCAGCCATCAGCCGTGGCTGTAGCCTTGGGTCTTGGAGGGCTTAATAGCTGTTTGACGCAGTCTATCCGATTGAATCAGTGTCTTATGGGAAATTATTTGGGTGGATCCTGTTAATTATGTCTCATGATGACGATGATGATGCCGGAAACCGCGCACCCATGCCTCGCAAAGTGGGAAACCGCAGAAGCATGGTGCACCTCGCGCGCCGCGAGGTCTACCGCTTCGGTTTTGAGCTGGCTATAAGGAGGGAAAAATAGGAGGGTTTTATCCTTCTTTTGATTTCTACCAAATACTACTTGTGCATCCAAATACCCTTACACCCAGTTTCTTTCCATGAGAGTCCACCATATGTACCGATGAATTGAGAAAGACTTGTCAAGTAAGTTTTCATCGGTGCAAGTAACAAAAATGCCTTTAATTATGTATGATGTTTTATTGGGAGGGAAATAAACTTTGTACGATCTTATGATGGTCAAATAATAAAAGTGGTAGACTGCTCAATAAAGGTCACTATCGTAAGGGGCAAAATAAAGTGATGTTAGCCTGCATTAAGAGTTTGCACATTCCAAAATCAACAAGTGCATGCTAACGTCTGCTTCCCTCTGTGAAGGGCCTATATTTTATTCTTTAAGTTTTACTTTTATGCAAGAGTCAAAATATCTTCTCGTGCATCATGTGGTGGGGAAAGATCCAAATACATATATCTAGTTGATTATACATGATCATGATTTATTATTGTTGACAATTATCCGTGTGGTAAGCAGGCCCGACCCTGACAATCCAGGGCCCCTGTCGGAGTAAATGACCACCGGTAGCCTAGCCGGCTCCCCCCGGCACTTCTGAAAAATTATGGGCCAATCAAGCCCTCAAACATCCAAGACGCGGTGTAACATCCCAAATTTTGGAATGTTAATATAATTAATTGAATTGTTTGTTTGTTTGCTTGAGTGAATTAAACTTGAGTGAAATTTGAACCTTTTCAAAAACTTTTGAATGAGAGGAATAAAATGACTTTCCCTTCTCCGTAAATTCAAATTCATCCTATTAAAATCAATGAGAGAAGATGACATGACTTCTTCAACTATAAAGAATTTGAGCGGAGTTTTGCAATTTAATTCTTTCAAATATTTGCACTTGCTTCTCTATTTTTCTTCCCGAGAAATACCCGAAAAATAAATTCTTGCAAGCAAGAAAAAGCGGAGAAAATGACCCTCCAAAATCAGGGCATTTTGAAAATATTGAGCCAAGAAAACCAAAGTTTTATTTAAAATTATTTGCAAAAAGAAATAAAGCCTTTAGGGATTTTCTGAAAACATTTTTTAAGTTTTTATTTTGGCCGTGGAATAATGCTCATCATCTACATTTTATTTTTCTGATAATTTTAGTATATAAAACTCTTGATTCGAATTGATTTGATTTCCTTTTTATTGTTTTAGTTTCCTAATTTTAAAATAGGAATGGAATCGTTTTATTAGGAAAAACCTGCTGGCCCATTAAGCACTTTCCTATTCTAGCCCAACAAGAGATCATCTCCTTCCTCTGTTTCCTCTCACGTTCTGAAGCTTTCCGTATCCATGGAGCAGGAAACTCCACCTTCCGATCTCCTCGTCTTTCCATCCTGCGCCTCCCGAGACCGCCTATAAAACCCCTCCTCTCCTCGTTCCATTTTCCCATCACCACGCCTCCCTGCCCGTAGCCTTCTCGCCACCGTCCTCCTTTTCCTGCCTAGAACGCTCACCAGGAGCTCTCCTGGAACCTCCCCAACGCCCAGCGCCACCTCCCAAAGCGCCGACCCCTCCTCCGCCACCCCACCTCGCGGCGACCTCGCCCCTCGCCGAGCAGCCCTCCACATCGCCGTCACCTTCCTGCCATCTCTACCTCACGTACAGGTAACTCCGTTTTCGTTTTCAGATTTATTTCCGTAACAGATTTAGTTCCGTTCTTGTTTAGCTTATAACTTTTGATCTAGAAGTCCAATGATGCTGATTCTTTTTGCGTTAGATCACAATTTTCTTGTAGTTTCCAAAAATATATAATTTGTCTATGTTTGGATTTATAAAAATTGAGTTAGATCAGATTTGAATTAAAGCTTGTTTTGCTTATTCCGGGAGTTTAAAAATAGATTTTTATTTGATTCTTTTTTCTACTGATCACTAGTGATCATATTCACCAGTGGTAAAAACTTCAAAATTGTTTGAGTATTTTTAGCTTATTATTTCATGTAAAACAAATTCTGTTTTAGTTCTATTGAATTATAGCTACTTCCTTTCTATAGTTGTTTTTAAATTATTTTATTTATAAAGTTTATGTTTGGTTTCTATTAGTTAAACAGTAGGTGTTCAACAAGTTTTTATATTTATATTTATTTTGTTATCGTGAAATCAATTCAAGTTAGCTAATAACTTGCAATGGATTTCTCTACTGTTTTAACTCCCAATTGAAAATACTTTCAAAATAGCTTTATGAAAAAAATACCTTTTTTGTCTTAACTAAATTTATATTTTATTCTCTGTTATTTTAGTGTTTTATTTTCCGTTAGACAAAACTATTTTTGTGAATGTTGTGAAGAAGACTCCCTAGTTTTATTTGAAGTTCCTTGATTCTTATTCACTCTCCCTTTTGTTTTGATTGTTAGTGTGAGTGCTTATGTGAATGATATGTTTGTTATATAGATTTCATCGAGAGTGACGAGTAGTCTATCAAGTTATTTCTTGAGAACGATAATTCTTCTTCGTCAACATCACCGTGCAAGTTCACTTTGACCATGCGTTTCTTACCTATGTTTTATTGCATTTAGTGGCACCTTTGCAACCACCCCTCGGTAGTGTTATTGAATCCTTGTAGTTGAGTAGTATGCATGAGGTAGGAACCCATCACCCTGTTACCAAGCCGGGACATTATTTCTTTTAATGCTACGCTATAGTAGGCGGGGTTTGGTATGAGTGCTTTCGGAGTGGTGTGAGAATGGAGGCTCTCGTCAATGGCGACAACTCCATGATGGAAAGCTGCAAGGACTGCATCTTCAAGGCCTCAAGACTTCAAGACTCAAGACAGAATTCAATACACACTCTTGGGTGAAGGGCGGTTGACGGGCACCTGGAGAAACCAGTGGTTGGCGGGATGCATGGAGAAGCGCCATGACATCTTGCGGAAAGCTTCACCCTGGACTCAAAGAGCGGAAGAACACTTCACGCCCGGAAGCTTACCTATGCAACCGCAAGTCATTATGGGCTCTGGCTTGGTTGACCTTAGTTGTGACTCTGGCTGGGGCGGTACTAGCAGATGTAGAACTACGGTAGGATGGGTTGAGTACGGACGGTGGTCGGAGGAACTCTTTGGAAGACCATGTTTGATCGTCTTGTTCTCAAACACTCGAAGTGCGAGAGCGTAAAGAGAGGATCGAATCTTGCGGGTAAAGTGTACAAACCTCTGAGAGGGTTTAAACCTAATCGATTAGCCGTGTCCCGATTACGGACAATTTGAGCATCTGGACTTGGATCTATCTCGGAACTCTCAACTTTGGATGATAACAATTGTGGGCAACCTATGATGATTTGGGCTATGAGACATCGGTTGGCGGAACCATGTCATGATAGAAAACTCCATAGTACAGACTTCACTTTTGCCTTTGATGTAGGTAAAATAAAACCAGCTTTTACATAAACAAAATTCGAATCTGAGCCACAAAGCCATAATGCATATAGTATAGTTTTATCATCTGTTCTTTTTATTGTGATCTTGCGGTACATTCAATGTACTGACCTACACGGCTGCAACGTATCATGTTGCAGATATTTCCTCGACAGTAAAATTACGATCTGAGGTTACGGTCTACACTCAACCTGCCGATGGCGTTGATGGGACTCCACACCCGTTTGATTGTTTCAGCTGAGTATTATGAGGTATATATCATTTCGTTATTTATACATGTGATTGCACTTTGATATATACATTGATGTCTTGTGTGTGCCAAAGATCTTGATCCGAGGATGCACGATAACACGAAGGCTTGACCGTCACGAGGTCGGGTCGCTCTGAAATGGTATCGAGCACATGTTGGCTGTAGAACGTGACCCTAGAAAATGACTTAGTAATATGAAGACCCCAATAGGAATGGCCTTTGTTTTGTACTACTCTCGTAACACCTCATTCCTTTTCTTGAACCTTCCTTATCTCAAACTATAGATGGAGAGCTACATTACGAACAAGCGAGAACACTACGAGAGGGTTCTTGGAGGCCCCTTCCTTGTGGAGCTAGTCAGCTGCTGAAGTTACCGATACACGAGATCAAGGCAACTAAGAGGGCGTCCAGATCATGGGGAGTCAAGACCCAAGTTTTGGTCATAAAGAAGCCCCCAAGGCTGCAGACATCGACTTGGAACTATAAATGGTGATCGTGATATGGGCATCAACACTGCCGTCCATGATGCTATTGCACGTTTATGCTATCGTCATCGTCTTGCACTAAACTCACACTTCTTTGGAAGGATTGGATGGCAGAAGTCGATGGAGCAACTATTGCCTTGTGAAGCGCAAAAGATGAAGTTCTCCCCACTTTTAGTGTACAATCGGGATCTGGAACAATCGTCAAGAATCTTGGATGGACCTCCTGGAAGCCCTGTTCGACAATGAAGCACTACGAGAAGAGGTCAAGACTCGTAGGTGAAGGTAAACAAGCTGGAGGAGGAGAACCTCGAGATCTCGAGAATCGTCGAGGCGAAGAACAGCAGGACCATGTCTCATGCAAAGGACGTTGAGATCCGTAAGCTCAAGGAACAAATACGGGACATACTGAAGTCGTCACAAGAAACTCGTGTCGACAGAGAAAATCTAGCGTAAGAACTGGAGGAGATCAAGTCCACACGGAAGAAACCCGATAAATTAGTAGTATTCCACCATGAGAGAAATAAAGGTGAGCATCATCCCGATTTAAGTATCGACCATACCAAATTCGTGGGTGGCGTCTTGTAGAATTGATTGAATAAATGAATGCTTGGTTGCTATTACTTTTGTATGTTTATTGAATGGTTGGATAGATGCGATATTAAGTAGGCTTGTATTTATTTCAACCATGAGAGGCGTAAGTTACGGAAGAATGGTAGAAGGCCTTCATATGGGAACGACATCGGGAATTGGAAACTCCGAGCATTGAAGACACGAAGAAATGAGGACTTAGAAAGCGAAACCATAGTAGAACGGCCCATTACAAGCGATAATTTTGTTGATGAGTGGGTAATTGCCTTCTCTTTCTATCTCAACCAGACCCGAAATCTTGAACCCATGGACAAGCTGAACACCAAACCTTTACGGAGACAATTGCAACTTCCATGGAGATACATCCCTTGTTACGAGCACTCCTCTTATCCTACACATTCAGATGACAACCCTTTATGAGTCTTTCCTTAAGGGCCTGAAGCGATCATGACCACGACAAGTGATCATGATTACCGAAGATCTTGAAGGACATGATGAAGCATATTCACCTTGAAGGAGATGCAGGTCTACAAAGGCTACCCTTTCATGCATAAGGGAGTGGAACTTTGGTATGTGGAGTACACCTCCACCATTTGAAAGGAGTTTGCCCAAAGATGATGGGATAGTACTTTTCATTTCACGTGTGCCACAAGCAACTTTCTTTGGCGCTGTTCGTGAAGCAGCCATGGAAGCCATCGCGGATCGAGAAATACTTGAAGCAAGACTCCGTTATACTCGGGAATACCTAAGCGAAGTGCATGCAGAGATGATGAAGGTGAAGCTCAAGACCACCATGATGAAGCAGAAGATTGAAGATTTCAAGGCTCATGTCGCACAATTCGGTGGGATGAAGATTCCTCGAGGAGGATAAATAAATAAAGTGGAAGTAATGTCGACCATACCAAATCATGTGGGTGGCAGCATTTGTAACAAGTACTTTTGGAATTTGGATTTACTGAAAATGGTTAAGGATGTAATGAAAGATTGATATGAGATTAATGAGATTTTATGGATAAACTTGTGCACTTCTTTTAGTCATAGTACTCTATAAAGCCACAGGATCAATGAAGAAAGAAACGTGTTATTCATGGCGGCCATAGAAGGAAAGCTGGACAAAATAAGTTGGAGTTTTGTTTTGATATGATGGTATGAAGAAGCAGTACTCTTTGGATTTAAGGAGGTGTAACAAGAGAGTTACTCAAGGATGAGTTAAAGCTGCACTAGTGTTGAAGTGGGCCATAACCCACAGGCCCAGGATTTTGAAAAGGAACTGATGTAACCTTGATAAAGGAATAAATTTGGAAGAATCGTGATCCAATCAGCCTCGTTTACGTAGGAGATTACATAAAAAACGAGAGTGGTGAAGTAACGATAGATGTTTTGTTTGGCTTGCGAAACCATGGATTTACTCGAACCCAATTCGAGGACAAGAGAAATTCTGCAATGCTTGTGAGTATGCCCAAGTGTTAGAATCGTGATTCCTTTGTTTACGTATGTGGTAATGATTCAAATGCAGGATGGATTGGCCCCATACGAAGACTTCTATCATGAACTATCATATGTTGATGGAAAATCGAGAGACTTGAAAACCTTAGAAGAGTGTCGACGCGATAAGCCATAAAACCATAAAATGGTAGGACGATGGAACCCCATTACAGGCAACCGTTGCCAAGCGTAGGTTATCTGGTGAGGTTCAACCCAGACCCGTTTCTGCGGGAAAACCATAAATTGTAGACCACCATGAGTGTTTCGATAGTTGTTTAGAATGGACACAGACCCATCAGCTAAGAAGATCCAGTCTCGGACGAACTCCAACTTTGACGAACCGACCCAAGATTTTGAGGAAAACTCTATGCTTCTGACAGAAGAGCTTTAATGAAGGAGCTTCCTCGAGAGCCACCTCGTCAGCCTCCTCGACCAACTCCACGTCTCCAGCGAGCCTGCTGTAGATTTGGAGTCGGTTGGCTCCACCGACCCGATGCTTGTCGACTCCGACACAGCATCGCTTGATGCTTTCCGCACCAATGTTGTGATCTTCAACGACCCGCTCCCCCGAGTCAACAGCTGTGGCAGTGCCATTACCGAGGTGCTGGTCATCAGCCACGGCCTCGCCTCTGGCGAGAACGCCCACGACGCCCTGCAAGCAGCGATCCACGACTTGTCCGTCCCCCTCCCGGCCGACGCCGACGCCGAGACACTGGAGGCACGCCTCCTCGCCCTCATTGCGGAGGGCCAAAAGATAGCCTCCATGAGGCGCCTCACTGAGGCTCACCAGCACGAAGTCGACCGCGCCGCCTTCGTCATGCCGCCTCCTGACAGGCCGAGTCGGATCAGCGCCATCAAGCAGCATGGCGCAACCATCGCCAACATGCCGGGAGCCGACCGCCCAGTCTATGCCACGCCCCTCGAGAACCTGCACGCCGCCCAGGCGGCCGTTGACGAGCTGAATGGATCAGGGCAAAAAACTCCCACATGACCGAACACATCAGCGGTGATCGATGCGGCTGCGCGCAGCCGCAACCGGTGTCGCGGAGAAGTCCTCCCCGCGCCGAGAAACACGGCGCAACGTCACGGACGCCATTGCGGGCAACACCAGCTGCAAGAAAAAAAGTCGGCTGCCAGCCGTGGCGAACCGGATCTCCATCGAGCGCGATCTGAAGCCGCCGAGCCGGAGCGGCGGGCAACCGCCGCCTCCCCGCCTCGTGGGGAGAGATATCCCACCCGCCGCTTTATCACGCATCCGACTCTCAGCGGCCGACTAGGCCGCCGCGAAGGAGTCGGCGAGAACGATGCCCGCCATCGGATTGACCGCCTAGCGCGATCCCTGGCGCTAGAAGAAGAAGACGATGTCGGACCGCCTTGCTTCGGCCCCCGCATCCGTGACGAGCCCTTCCCCAAAGGGTTCTCACTCCCAAGAGACACGCCCAAGTACAACGGCTCTGTGAAGCCGAAGGATTGGTTGATCGACTACTCCACTGCGGTTAGCATAGCGAACGGCAACAGGCGTGTTGCCGTAAAGTATGTCCCCCTCATGCTCCAAGGCACGACGCGAACTTGGCTCAACAGCCTCAAGCCTTACAACATCAACAGCTGGCTAGACTTCACAGAAGCCTTCATTCGCAACTTCACCAGCACCTACAAGCGGGCTCCCAAGCCCAGACAGCTCTCCTTGTGCGTACAAGGACCCACTGAATCAACTCACGACTACCTCACGCGTTGGGCCGAGCTCCGCAATTCCTGCGAGGGGGTGCACGAGGTTCAAGCCATAGAGTACTTCACCGCCGGGTGCCGAGAAGGTACCCTCCTCAAGCACAAACTCCTCTGCGACGAGCCGACTACCCTCGACAAGCTGCTGGTCATAGCAGACAAGTACGCCACTGCCGACTCCTCAATGAAAACCGAGCTCCGAGTGGGCGCCTCGGAAGGTACTCAACCCGGCTCCCAAGGCGCCGTTGGGGACTCCAGCGACGCCGTGCGTGCAGAGCGACAACAAGCGCAGGGACCCACGCCGCCTTCAACCGGTCATTTTGGGGCCACGATCGAGCAGAACAACCCGAAGGGCGGCCCGCGCCCAAGAAGTAGAAGGACGGCAGGCCGGCTTGGCAACCGGCCTTCTCCTACGAGTAGGCCCTTGATGGCCAATGCAAGTTCCACAGCGGCGCGAAGCCGTCCAACCACACGACCCGGAAGTGCCACTGGCTCACGCGAATCTCCAAGGGCGAAGGGCTGATGCCGCCTCCGCCTGCTGGTCATCCGCCTCCGGCTCCTCAACAGCCGCCGCTCGACCAGCAGCCGGAGCCGTTCAAGACGAGTTCCCTGACGAGCAGGCCGCCTAAGTCGTCTTTACAAGCCAGCCCGAAGACCGGCGCAGCCCGCGCCGACAACACCGAGGAAGTCAGCAGTGTCGCCTCCAACACCCTCGAGTACATGCCTTTGGTGAGAAAGGCCTATCAGGTGGGCCGGGCCGACCACCAGAGGTGATGCCGTCTCCGGCTCTTATGCATTGGTTTGGACACCACCCACTTGAGCAGGTGTGCTGCCCGTTTCTCCCGCGTGCTGATAAACGGCGGGAGCGGCATCAACATCCTGTACCATGACACCATGGAGAAGCTAAACATCAAGACGGAGCAGCTCATGCCTAGTCGGACCGTGTTCCACGACATTGTACCCGGCCTGTCCTGCTCACCGATCGGCTAGATCAAGATAGATGTTTTCTTTGGGGACAAGGATCATTTCCGCCGAGAAGCGATCTGGTTTGAAGTGGTGGACCTCGAGAGCCCCTACCATGCACTGCTTGGCCGACCTGCCCTGGCCAAGTTCATGGCTGTGCCCCACTACGCCTACCTCAAGATGAAGATGCCGAGTACCAAGGGCATCATGACCATAGCCGGCGATTACAAGAAATCCTCCGAGTGTGTGGCAGCCAGCAGCCGGCTGGCCGAGTCCCTTGTGATCGCTGAAGCAAAGAAGATGTTGGACCGAGTCGTGGCCATGGCTGGCAAGCAGCCGGCCCTGTCCCCCGACCCCAAGGAGTGTGATGCCCAAGGTTCTTTCCAGCCGACCAAAGAAACAAAGAAGATACCTCTGGACCCGGAGCACCCAGAAAGGTTTGCCGTCATTGGGGCAAACCTGGACCGCAAATAGGAAGGCGATCTCGTCGATTTCCTTCGTGAGAATCGGGACGTCTTCGGATGGTACCCCAAGGACATGCCGGGTGTTCCGAAGGAATTCGCCGAGCACAAGCTACACGTCCGAGCAGATGCTAAACCAGTCAAGCAGCCCCTCCGCTTGTTGCCGGAGGAGAAGAGAAGGATTGTAGGAGAAGAGATAGCCCGGCTTACGGCAGCGGCTTCATAATGGAGGTGTTCTTTCGGAATGGCTCGCCAACCCAGTCCTCGTCTTTGAAGAAGAATAACAAGTGGTGCATGTGTATAGACTACACTAGCCTCAACAAAGCACGCACCAAAGATCCTTCGCCCTGCCAAGGATTGATCAAGTGATAGACTCCACACACCGGATCGTAGCTGTTGAGTTTCTTGGATGCTTATTAGGGCTACCATCGGATAAAGTTGGATCCAGCCGACCGCTGAAGACCGCCTTCATCACACCATTGAACTTTACGCTGCGACTATGACATTCGGCTTAAGAAATGCGGTGCCACTTTTCAGCGTTGCATGCGAAATGCCTCCTCAAGCAACTCGGCGAAATGCCCGTCTATATAGCTGATATTGTGGTGAAGGCGGAGGAGGCGGCACCTTGCTGGAAGACCTCATGGAGCGTTTGAGAACTCGCGCGGTTTCAAATCAAGCTCAACCCGTGAAATGCGTGTTGAGGTACCGGCCGCCAACTTCTAGGCTTCACGGTCTCGAACAGCGGCATTGAATGCAACCCGGTGAAGATCAAAGCCATGGAGAGAATGGAGATTCCCACTAAACTACGAGGCGTCCGAAGTTTACCGGATGCTGGCCTCCACTGAACCGCTTTATCACCGGCTTGGAGAAAGCTCTCCCCATCTACCGACCGATGAAGAAAACCACTCACCAGTGGAGCGACCAAACTTTCCATGAGTTGAAGAAGATGGCCACGCCACTTTGTCTTGGCGGCGCCGACCGCGAAAGAGCCCATGCTCCTTTACATTGCCGCTACCAGGGTGGTCAAGACCGTCATCGTGGTCAGCGCCCGGAAGAAGGCCGAGCTCAGCCGGTCAAAGGCGGTGTATTATTAAGTGAAATACTGTCCACCTCAAAGCAGAACTACCCGCACTACCGGAAGATGTGCTATGTGTGTACCGCCGTCAAGAAGCTCAAGCCCTACTTTCAAGAGCACCCCATCACGGTCGTGTTGCCTTGCCCCTTCGCCGAGATCATAGGCAGCCGGGATGCATCTGGCGGGTGGCAAATGGGCCATTGAGCTGGCCCCTTACGATCTTCTACCACAGCGCACCTCCATCAAGCCCCAAGCATTGGCCGACTTTCTCGTCGGTGGCCGAGACCAGTACCTACCGCCGACCCCGACTCCACTCATTGGCGGATGCACTTCGCCGGGTCCAAGATGTGCACCGGCTTGGGCCGACATCATCCTCACCTCTCCCAAAGCGACAAGCTCGGATACACATTGCAAATTCATTTTGCAGCCTCCAACAATGTGGCGAGTACAGGCGCTCATACAGGCTCCGGCTAGCCAAGAACTCGGCATTCACCAGATCACGTGCTATGGCGACTCGGATTTGGTAGTCCAGCAATCATCTGGCGACTGGGACGCCAAGGACGCAAACATGGCAAGCTACCGCTTCCTCGTTCAGCAAATCAGCGGGTATTTTGAAGGATGCGAGTTCCTCCACATGCCACGGGCCGACAACGAGCAAGCAGATGCCCTGGCACGAATAGGCTCCACTCGACAAGCTATACCAACCGGCATCTCTCTCCAACGCCTCCTCAAGCCGTCTATCAAGCCGTCTCCAGAATCTGACTCCATCTTCGTGCCACCTAACCCCGACACAGTCGGATCCGGCTTGGGGAACCAAGCAGGTGGATCGGGGACTTCGATAGGTGGCCCGGGGACTTCGATAGGCGGCTCGGGGACTGCCATAGTCGCACCCGGCCTGGGGACTTCAGAACCCGGCCCGGGGACTGCGGTAGTCGGCCCGGGGACTGCATCGACACAACAGGCGGTGGCCGACTCCAGCTCTTCACCACCCAGCCCACCCGCCATGGTCGCAGTAGCCGTGTTGGCAATAGAAGAAGTCACAGCTCCATCATGGGCCCAGCCCATCCTCAACTTCCTGGTAAACAGAGAACTGCCGGCTGACGAGATCACGGCAAGACAAGTCCAACCCGAGCCGGAGCATACACAATTGTCAACAGAGAGCTCGTCGGTAGCGGTGTCCTTGGAGTCTTCGGCGCTGCTCGAGCCAGAGAAGGGCATAACAATCCTTAAGGACATTCACCAAGGCGAGTGTGGCCACCACGCGGCCTCAAGATTACTCGTCGCCAAAGCTTTCCGCCATGGATTCTTTTGGCCGACTGCTTTGGACGACGCCAAGGAGTTAGTCAAACACTACAAAGGGTGCCAAGTCTTCAGCTCCAAACAACACCTGCCGGCTTCTGCACTCAAGACCATTCCCCTCACCATGCCTATTGCCGTCTGGGGACTCGATATGGTGGGCCCGTTCAAGACGGCGCGCGGCGGGATGACACATCTGCTCGTCGCCGTGGACATATTTACCAAGTGGATTGAAGCGAAGCTGATCAAGAAGCTGAATGGGCCGACTGCCGTGACATTCATCGCAGACATTACAACCCGGTACGGCATGCCACACAACATCATCACCGACAATGGCACGAATTTTGCCAAGGGAGCATTGGCACGTTTCTGCGCGACACAGGGCATCCGACTGGACTTAGCGTCCGTTGCCCACCCGCAGTCAAATGGCCAAGTCGAGCGAGCAAACGACCTCATCCTTTCCGGCATCAAGCCCCGATTGGTCATGCCACAGGAGCGTTATGCCGGCTGTTGGCTCGACGAGCTGCCGGTCGTCCTCTGGAGTCTGCGCACTACCCCGAACAAGTCAACCGGCTTCACCCCTTTCTTCCTTGTATATGGTGCGAGGCTGTCATCCCAATCGACGCCGAGTTTGACTCGCCTCGGGTGACCATGTACACGGAGGCGAGGCCAAGGAAGCACGAGAAGGCGGCGTCGACCTCTTTGGAAGAAAGCCGGCTGTTAGCCCTCACCGTCCGCCATCTACCAGCAGGGTTTGCACCGCTACCACAGCCGGAAGGTCAAGCCAATATCCTTCAAGAGGGTGACCTTGTGCTCGGCTGATCCAGTGAACAGCCGGCCAGCACAAGCTCTCGACCCCTTGGGAAGGCCCCTTCGTCATCAGCAGAGCATTAGGAAACGACTCCTACTACATGATCGATGCGCAGAAGCCGAAGGCACGAAAGAGAGATGATTCCGGCAAGGAGTCGGAACGACCATGGAACGCCAACCTCCTCCGTAGATTTTAAAGTTAAAATGCAGTATGTATCACGCTACCTTTTGTACTAAGTATGAGACAATGGGCCCCCCGAGGAGCACTCAGGGACTACCCTCTTTTATCTAGAATGATGAGTATCATGCTTATGATTATGTCACTACATTCATTCTTCTCGTCCGGCACCGGGTTCGACCAGTCGGCCCGGGGACTTGCCGCCTTGAGTTATAATCAAGTTCCACCTGCAGTCAGACAAGTAGTGTGCCGGCACCCAAGCCCCCTCTGGTCAAAAGCCGCAGCTCGAAGAATCGGATGTCCGGCTGGCAAGAGTCAAAGGCAGGAAAGGATGCCGACATGAAAAAAGGCTAAGGACTAACGAACTTATATAGCGAAAGCCGGCCCCCCCCCGCCGACCGGCTGCCAGAGCAGCCGGCTTCCCATTCACCTTGCTACAATCTAAGAAAGCTCAAGTACTTGTCTTCCCAAAAAACGGCCAAGTTCCTCCCACCACAGATCGCAGAGCACTGTCCTACCGAGAAGGCGATGACTGAGGGTTAGCGGCAAAGGAAATAGCCTAAGGATAAAAAGCAAACATGAATGGAAGTCAAACACATGCATGATTATATTTACACAAAAAGCCTTCGAAAGGCCGGCATTCAACATAGTTTGAATACACCCCAGGTGGGTGGAACTATGCGAATTTAATAAATAGCTGTTCAAAGAGTAACAAGCAGGAAAGCAAGAACGGCAGATCAGGCCAAGGGAACGACGGGTGAGTCGGGCAGGTCGGTGGAGGTGGTAGTGCCGGCCGGAGGAGTGGCCGGCTGGTGGGTCTCGGCTTGATCATCACCTCTGGCAGACGGCGCGCTCGCGCGCGCCTCGTTGCTGGAGGTGCGATCAGGCTAAAGCTGTCCGGTGGCTTCGCCGTCTGGCACGACGTCTTCGCCACCCTCCCCTTCTTCATCTTCGCCTTCATCGCTGGAAGCGATCTCCTCCGCCGAGTCTTCACCTTCCACCGGGTTCAGCCCGAACCACTCCTCTGACTGAGCGATGCCGTCATCGTTTACCTCAGGAGCAAAGGCGCTGGTGTCGGTGTAGTCGGCGATTGTCGAGGCGCGCTGGATGATAGCCGATCGCACCGCCACCAACTCTTCATCAGCGTCCTGCCGCCAGGTGCTCAGCTGGGCCAAGCTCAGCCCAGGATACCAGGCTCGGACGAACCCCAGCGCCCGCCTGGCGCCGGACCGAGCAGCGGAAGCCTTCCAGGCCTCGAAGCGGCCGACTTCAACCTCCAGCCAGTAGGCAGTCCGACTGGGGGTGTGGGGAACCGCCTGGCCGGGCCAAAGGGCGGCCAGCACTTGCACCCCGGCACGTTGAAGGCGACGGAGCATGCGGTGAACCGGCTGCAGTCGCGCCTGGATCGCCAGAAGCTGCTCCTCAAGCGTCCGGTTAGCATCTAGCGCGATCTCGACCCCTGCCTGCTGGCGTGCTTCGTGGTGGGCCTTAATGGCCTGGGAGGCGGCGATGGAGTAACCAGGAA
This sequence comes from Aegilops longissima, assembly GCA_021605205.1. Lineage (NCBI taxonomy): Eukaryota > Viridiplantae > Streptophyta > Magnoliopsida > Poales > Poaceae > Aegilops > Aegilops longissima. The sequence continues at coordinate 626,273,557 of CM038680.1, read as the reverse complement.
AGTAATATGCACAAAGAAGAAAGGAGCAGCACAAAATCAGAAGATAAACCAGAGGGCAAGGGGCAACCAAAGGGACGAAGAGGAAGGCGGCCTACCGTCGATCAAATCCTCAACCCGTCCATAGCCCTCGCTCAGCACTTGCTTCGCCTCAGCCCAGCCCGCCGCCTCGATCTCGTACTTGGCTTTGAGGGCAGCCTCGCTGTCCTGCGCCTTCTTCAGGGCCGCCTTTTGGCTCTCCTCCTGGTCGGCCAGCTTCTTGGCCAGGCGGTCACGTTCCTGGGCCAAGGCGTTGCAGTCAGCTTCCTTGGCACGAAGAGCAGTCTGGATCCCGCCTAGCTGCTCCCTCAAGTCGGCGTTGGCCCCTGCAAACATGGAGAAAAAGAAAAAAGCAATAAGGAAGAAGTCGTCAGGAAAGATCCGACCCGACTGCTCAGCTGTCGGCCCAAATCTCAGGGACTACACCCAGTGGGTGCGCTGAAGCGCCCCCACGTGAGATAAAAGAAACAAAGCACTCACTCCGGCTATCAGTCAGATCAGCGGTCTTCTGGTTCAGCTCCTGGGCCTGGGAGTTGAAGACAGCCGCGCGGAGATTATGATATTCCTGGAAACAGGACGGAGGTGCGAATAAGAACAAGATAGCAATTGAAGCCTACTAGAAGTTCCAAGCCACCTGCTCAGCAGTCGACTCGGAACTCAGGGACTACACCTAGTGGGTGTGTTGACGCGCCCCCACGGAAGAAATCAAGAAAGCAATCGACCAAGGCTGGAGGACTCACCCGGATGACCGCCCGCGTCGTGAGGAATTCTTGAGTATACCGCTTCAACGAGGCGGCCTGGGCCTGAAGCCGGCTCCGGACTTCCTGAGCCGCCACGTTTAGCTCAGCCGTCCCACCGCTGGGTGCCCACTCAGACGTGCTGGCGCTGGCCGCCTCCAGATCCTGAGCCGTCGAGCTGGCTCCCGCGGCCTTCTGCGGCTCCGGCGCTGAGGTCGCCTCCCCTGCGCGCCGACGAGGTGGCGACTGAACCACGAGATCCGCCCCCACAGCCGGCTCGCCTCCAGCCGGCTGCTCGGGCGGCGCGACAGGTCGGCCACCTAGGCCCGCTCCTGTCGGCGCCGACGGCACTGCCTCTCCCTCCAGAATGATCACGTCGCCCTCCTCCCTCTCCATCGCCGGCCGGTCGCGGCCGGCTTCCTCCGCCCGAGGCACTGGGATGTTGGGGGCCACGGTGCAGAGGGGATGATGAACTGCGGAGGCTGGTTACGCAGGGCCTCCGCCTCCCTTTCCGCAGCCGCAGGCTCCGCCTGAGCCTTGGTCGTCGCGTCGGCTTGCGCCTCGGCCGACTTCTCCTTCGCCTCCTGGGCGACCCTCCGCTCCTCCGCTTCCCGCTCCTCCCGCGCCTCCCGCATGTTCCGCTTCATTGCCTCCATGAGGTCGGCGCAGGGATCCACTCGGTGGGAGCTCGAAGACCCTCCCGACGGTCTGACTATAGAGGCGGCAGGAACCCGCTCGAGGGAAAGCGGCGCCCTAATTGACCAATCAAGAAAAAGGCTCAGAAGAGCCTCAAGCAAAGAGAAGAAAGAAACGTGTGGAAATTCAATACTCACGCCGAAACCGCCTGCGGCTGCTTCACCACCTTGCGGAAGCGGGCCGCCTCGTCCCGCTTGGTTGCCGCCGTGGAACCCTTGGGCTTCTTTGGCCAGCTGCCGAAGAGAGCCGGCACCGCAGATGGGCCCGCCCCTTGGCGATCGGACGCCGGCTGACGACGCGGAACAACTTCGGCATCGTCGTCATCCGGCCAGTCCTCGAAGCCAGCTCCGAGCTCGGCGCCGCCTGCCTCGCCACCTCCTCCTACGACGGTGTCGTCCACGGCGGATGCCCCCAAGTCCGGATCGTCCACGTCGTCCGCCGCGCGGTCGGGCATAAATTGGCGCTCTGGCCCCGCGGCTCCGGCCGCTGGTCGAAGAAGGGGGCTCTGCCAAAAAATAAGCCGGCCGGTCAGGAGTCGGCCATTGTGAGCCCGGCAACAAGAGAAGAAGAGAGGGGAAAACTTACCGGAGGTGGGGGATCGGCTCAAGAATACGGCCCCTTGCCGTACCGCCAGTCCTCGGTGAGCTTGCAGTTGGAGATGTAATTCACCATGTAAGATACCTCATCATGAGGCATCTCCTTGGTGCTCAGCCGGCTTGGGTCAAAGCGGCCGCTCATCTGGCAGATCATATGCGGCCGGCCTTGGAGCGGGAGCACCCGGCGCTCCACAAAGGCGGCCACCAGGTTGGCCCCGACCAGGCCTTCCGACTGGACCATCACCCGAAGCCGGGCGACGGCAGCAGCCCCAGCCAGAGACATCAACCTGGCTCGAAAGGACCACGAAGGCTGCCTCCCAGCCGGCGGGCCGGCTACGTAAGCCGGCAGATTGACAAAGGCGCCTTGCGGGGTGACATTCTTCACATAGAAGTACGATTGCTTCTAGAGCTTCACCGACTGGATCGGCGGGATAGGCGGAAACGGGTTGTTGTCGGCTGACCTCCGCATGGCGATGAAGGCGCCGCATGGCGCGGGCACGCCCGCGGTGACGGTGCCGAGTTTGCATTGGAAGAACTCCCCCCAGAGCTCGAGGGTGGGAAGGACGCCAAGTAAACCCTCGCACAGAGTGACGAAGGCCGACAACAGCATCACCGTGTTGGGGGTGAGGTGATGCGGCTAGACATGGTAGAATTGGAGGAAGGTGGAAGAACCGCCGCCGGCGGCCAAGGCCACAGGCCTGCAGCGGGCTGAAGGAAGATCACCCGCTCGTCCTCCTCCGGCGCCGGCGAGACCTCTGCCTCCGGCGTGAGGCGGGTCCGCACATAACCCGCGCCCGGCAGGCGCCGCGTCTTGCGGAGCCAGTCGATGTGGTCCTCATGGACGTTGGAGCCATCCCAAGAACTGGACAGCGCCATGGGAGCGAGGAAGAAACAAGAGAGGCGCGGCGGCGGAGGATGCGCAACCCCGCTGCGGCGGAGCTACGGCGAGCCAAGAAGGGTGGCGACAAGACGGCGCGGCGTCGAGGCGCTGCGGTGGCGGAGGAAAGGAGAAGGAAGAAGAAGAAAGGGTGGAGCGAGGGCGAGCATGCGAGCGTCTGCCGCTTCCCCTCCTCCCCCTACTTATAGGCTCGTGCGGCGGAGCCGAGGAGGCGAGGCGTGGGGGGACGTGGGATTAACTGCGCCCACTCCCCCATGTCCCACGATTATTGCACCCTAAAGGTGTGCTGAAACCGCCGCGGGAAGGCGAGCGGTCCATTCGGGCCGCAGAAGATCTGCACATGGGCCGAGGCCTAGGAGTGGCGGGCTCGACTGCGGCGACGATCCGTCGCAAGGTGGGTTGGTGAGCCTTCCTCGCCGACGGTTGCCATGTGGCGTGCAAGTGGCAGGCGGTCAGCGCATGATTTGGCTCGCCTGCCATCTGGTTCCCGCCTTCAAGCTGCCAAACCTTCCAAAGACAACGCATCTACTCAAAGCCGGCTCCTAGCTGCCGGCTCTTTAGGGAAGGAAGCTGATCGAGCTTCTCGTCCTCTCTTCATGTGACGCCCTCGATTCAATCGTACACTAATCATGCACGCAAATGTGTACGATCAAGATCAAGGACTCACGGGAAGATATCACAACACAACTCTACAAATAAAATAAGTCATACAAGCAACATAATACAAGCCGGGGGCCTCGAGGGCTCGAATACAAGTGCTCGATCATAGACGAAGTCGTGAAGCAACAATATCCGAGTACGGACATAAGTTAAACAAGGTGCCATAAGATGGCTAGCACAAAGCGGGATACAGATCGAAGAGGACAGGCCTCCCGCCTGGGATCCTCCTAGGTCACTCCGGTGGTCGCCGTCGTGGGCTGCACGTAGTAGTAGGCGCCTCGCAGTAGTAGTCGCCGAGGCGGTGGCGTCGGATCCTGGTCTCCATCGTCGATTGCAGCAATCGAGTAGAGATAGGGAAAAGGGGAACAAGGCAACCGTGAGTACTCATCCAAAGTACTGCAAGCAAGGAGCTACACTACATATGCAAGGATATATGTGTAAAGGCCATATCAAGGGGTGAACTGCAGAATGCGAGAATAGAGAGAAGGCCTAGTCCTATGAAGACTAGCATCTTCCGAAACCACCATCTTGCAGCAAACAAGAGGAGTAGAGTAACATAACTTAAAGTAGCAGTAGTGTTATCAACCTCAGCCAGAGATCCTTCTCGACTCCTGCGAGAAAGAAATCCCGAGCCATACTATCCAGCTTATCATCACAATCCAATTCTCATCTCAAGTAACCAGTTCTAGTTGTATCGATCGATACAACTCCAAGTGTCCATTACCGTAGGGACAGGCTATCGATAGAAGTTTTCTTCCCAGGGTGCACCAACTTACCCACCACGCCGCTTAACTCCGCCGGACACACTTTCTGTGGTCATGCCCGGCCTCGGTCAAACAATACGCCGCAACCCGACCTAGGCTTAATAGAGAGGCCAGCACGCCGGACTAAACCTATGCCCCTGGGGTCATGGGCCATCTCCAGGAACTCTCTGACGCTTGAGGGCGGCGGAAGCAGACCTAGCCTAACAGCGTTCCAGCTTAATCCGCCAAGGCCGCTCGACGCCGACGTCTAATAAGCTTCGGCTGATGTATACGACGCAGAACGCCCATACTTAGCCCACGTGATGGTTAGTGCTATCGGGCCGAGGCCCTCGGATCAAATATCCAAATCGTAGTGGATTAGGAACGCGGTAACAAGCGGAACTCACGAAGATGTGACCCGTTGCCCGTCTCGAGGACTTGCGGCAAGGGCTAGGAATGCCCGCCACGCCTCGTAATTATCTCGCGGGCACCCTCCGTGTCAACCCGTCTCCACATCACTGCAATTAACGCGCAGGTACCCTCGTGGTCGACCCGCCTTTCTAAGTAACAGTGGTAATACCAAGTAATCGTGAGTCCAAACATCAAGGGAAAACACGAGGAATCACCCCGGTGTATTCCACTCAATGTAGTCGTCAAGGTGAACATAAGAGGATTCACCCCGAGGTCCACACTTGAGGGGTTGCACGACAGTAGTCGATCGAAGTGGTTAAAGAGGAAATCACCCTCGATGACCACAACCGGATAACTATACTACAGGTTAATATCGGAAGTCAGAGGTTTCACCCTCGGTACTCGATAGTAACCTAATAGTGTCGAGCAACTAAGGGAAGTGATGTGCGTGTCGGGCCTGGTCTTCGATCCCGCTGATCGGGTCTTCAATGATGAAGCGAGGGCAACAAGGACAAGGTGGGGTCATCGATGGGTCTCTACCCAACCTATACTAAGCGTTTAGGATAAGGGTAGGTAACAATAGCAGGTTACAATAAACAGGCTATGCAATGTAATAGGAGCAACAATAACAGTAGCAAAATCTAGTGCAAGCAATAAGAGAATGGAATGGGCGATATCGGGATGATCAAAGGGGGCTTGCCTGGTTGCTCGGCAAGAGAGAGTGATCACAAGATCAGAGTCGAACCGCCACCGCAGGCGTCGGTCTCAGTAGTTCACCAAGAGAAGAGGGGAAGAAACAATGAATACACGATATGATGCAAAACGATGCATGACATGCCAAGAAGCGATGCTAGGCGTGCTCTAACGTGGTAAGAGGGTACTGGTATAGGGGAAGCATCCGGAAGTTATCCTGCCCGGACGTCTGTCGATGAGATGAACCGGAGGGGAAAGTTTGCAGGTTCGATAGGTTAGAGACGTGCGGTGGACGAACGGATCGCGATCCGGAATCGCCTCGCTCGCTCGAGCAACTTTCATGTTGAAAATATTTTAATCCGGCCACGGATTAAAAGTTATGAATTATAAAAGGTTTTAATAATTTCGGAATTTTAATTAATTAATTAATTAATTAATTTCGAAAAGTATTTATGACATCAAGATGAGGTCATGCCGACGCTCATCACCAATGTGGTTGACTAAGTCAACCCCGCCAGTGGGTCCCACATGTCATACCCTAATAGCTTAATTAACCTAATCAGATTAATTAAACTTAGTTAATTAAGTTAACTAATGATTAGTATTAATTAATCCAGGATTAATTAGTTTAATTAATTACCCAATTAATTAGCTAATGATTAGGTTTAACTAATCCAGAATTAATTAGATTAATTAATTATTCAATTAATTAATTAATTAATTAATTAGTTAATTAGTTTAATTACTTTTAATTCATTTTAAATCATTTTTTATTCTGTTTAATTAAAACATTTCGTTTAAACGTTTTGGGGGTGGGGCCCCCTAGTCAGTGGCACACGTGGCCTAACGGGTGCAGGCGCGATGGTGGCAGGCTGGCGTTGCCGCTGGGCGCGACCCGCCCGGGTCGGGCTGGGCGGCAAGTGGTCGATACACGGCGCCCCCGCCCAGCAGCGCCGGTGAGGGGGGGGGCGACGGGAGGCGGTCTTGGGCTCGGGCGGGTTGGTCTCAGGCGGGCGAGGAGGTCGAACGGGAGGGAGGGGGCCTTGGGGCTCGGGGCGGAGGGGATCGGGGAACCGGAGGGGACCGGAGGGGGGACGGGCGCGGGGGCGGCGGCCACGGGAGCTGGAGGCAGCAAGGGTGGCAGCACGGGGGAAGGGGCGCGAGGAGCTCGTCGGGCGGCCGGGACGTCCGCGACGAGGGAGGGAGGAGGAGGTCGAGCTCACGGGGGGGTGCAGGTCTAGACCGGCGAGCTCGGAGGAGGGTGGGGCAGGCGGCGGGAGGGGGCCGGGAGGCACGCCGCGAGGTCCAGGGCTGGGCGCTGAGGACCATGGGCTGCTCGGCCTCGGTGGGGGAGCGCAGGAGGAGAGGGAGGGCCCAGGCGGTGGATGAGGAGGGGAGGAGGAGGCGGGGGCGGGGGAAACGGCGGCGAGGGGGGTCGCCGTCGGGAGAGGCGGGTTCGGTGGCGCCTGCCCCAATCCAGATCGGTCGGGGAGGGTGAGGGAGGCGCTGGGGGGGAGCGGGGCGGTTGGCGGCTAGGGTTTGCGGGAGGGGGGTAAGGAGAGGGGGTTGGTCTGGCTGGGCCGGCCTGGTGCCTGATGGGGCTGGCCTGAGGAGGGGGGAAGGAGATGGGCCAAGGGGGAGGGGGGGGGGCGTTTGTTGGGCGGTGGGGGGTTTATCCCTCCTGCACTTATTCCTTTTTTTTTTTGACAGCTTCAAACAACGACTTGTTAATATCGTAACCGGGGTTTATTGTTGCAAATCCACCAGGCGTTATAAATCTCCTCCATTACAAGAAATCTCGTCCCAGATTTAGGAGGTAGAAGGAAAGAGTGCGGATATTCATCCCGTAGACGATCCGCGCTCCTGTGTGGCTTCATCTTGAGTGATTCACCATCGACCTTGAGGAATTTGATCGCCTTCGACGTGTGCGGCGCTCAGCTTGGTCGAGAATGCGGACCGGATGCTCTTTATAGGAGAGGTCCTGTTGTAATTCGAGCACTTCATGGTCCATCGCCGGATTGGGTCCTTGAAGCAGCGCCGGAGTTGAGACACATGGAACACATCGTGAACTCCGAGAAAGGTTCAAGGAAGCTCCAGCTGATAAGCCACTTTTCCACGCCTTTCGAGAATAGTGAAAGGGCCAATATAGCGAGGAGCTAGCTTGCCCTTGATCCCGAAGGCGGTGAGCACCCTTCATTGGTGTAACGCGAAGATAGGCCTTTTCGCCAAAGTTGATAGACCATGTCTTTGTGATGACGGTCATAATTACTCTTTGACGCGATCGAGCAGTCTTGAGATTCTCGCGAATAATGCGGACTTGTTCTTGGCATGTTGATAATATCCGGACCAAGAGTGGACGTTCCCCGCTTCGACCAGTTCGAGAGGGTTCGACACTTTCGCCCATATAACACTCAAGGGGGCCATCTTCGGACTAGCTTGAAAGCTATTGTTATAAGAGAACTCAGCATACGGAGAGATTCTCCCATTTCTTGCGAATGAGACGACACAAGCTCAAGCATGTCTTCGAGAATTTGGTTGACACGCTCAACTTGCCCTTGAGATCATGGATGAAAAGCAGATTGAAAGATAAATGAGTCCCCATAGCTTCTTGAAAACTTGCCAGAATCTTGAAGTGAATAAGCTGCCACGGTCCGAATCGATAACCAAGTGGAATACCGTGAAGTGAAACAATTTCGACATATAGAGCGTTGCAACTGGCTAGCGTGATCGTTTCTTTGACCGCCGAAAATGTGCAACTTTAGAAAGCCGGTCAATGACGACAAGAATAGCATCATTACCTTTCTCGCGATTTGGGAAAACCAAGGATTTAAGTCCATTTCAACATGGTCCCATTTCCATTCGGGAATAGAGATAGGCTGCAGAGTTCCAACAGGCCTTTGATGTTTTGCTTTGATACGACGGCAAACGTCACACTCAGAAACATAGCGAGCAATGTCCTGCTTCATATTAGACCACCAGAATCTCTGACGAATGTCTTGATACATCTTGGTGCTGCCGTGGTGGATACATAGAGGCGATCATGAGCTTCTTGCATAACCTTCGAGTCATATCCAGGTTGTCCTGCTTGCAAGGTACCACTAGGCGGCCTTTGAAGTACAAGGCGCCATCATCAAGAATAGTGAAGGATGAGGGATTTCCTTTCCGACTTCTTGTTTAAGCTTGTAGACCTCGTGAGTCGATCCCGCATTGTCTTTATGGTGCCCAAGAGATCGGGTTCAACAGCCAGGTAAAGAGGGATCCTCGGGAACAACACGGAGATTCATCTTGCGGAACTCCGGAGGGGGGGAGCGAGAAAACGGAGGAACAATATGGAGGTTCAGCCTGCTGAATTCTTCAACAAGTGAGGGCTGAACTTTGTGAACTCAAGGTGGTTGCAGAAGACTTGCGGCTCAAAGCATCAGCCATCACATTAGCCTTGCTCGGCGTATAGGAGATTCCCAAATCAATGTCTCGCACAGCTCCATCCATCTCGCCGACGGAGGTTCAGGTCTGGCTGAGTAAACAGATACTTCAGACTTTGGTGGTCGGTGTAGATCTCGCAACGACACCGAGAAGGTAATGTCGCCACCGCTTTAGCGCATGAATGACAAAGACAAGTTCGAGGTCGTGAACTGGGTAGTTCTCCTCGTGAGGGCGAATCGCCGAGAGGCATAAGCAACCACTTTGCGCTTGCATTAGGACACCGCCTAATCCTTGACGAGAAGCGTCGCAATAAATGACGTAAGTCCTTCTTAGTATCGGGAGGAGCTAGCATCGGGCGGTTGTCGACTTGTCCTTGAGTTCCCGAAACTTTCCGACACTTATCGCCCATTGAACTTGACGCCTTTATGCAATAGATTAGTCGAGGCTCGGCAATCTTGGAGAAGTTCTCGACTAATCGACGGCAATAGTGGCGAGACCGAGAAAACTTCGACTTGCTTAACGCTCTTCGGAGGAGTCCAATCGAGAATAGCCTCGAACTCGCTCAGGTTGACGGCAATACCCTCCTTAGAAATGACATGCCCAAGATAGGTTACTTCGGGAAGCCGAATTCACATTTGGAGAACTTGGCATAGAGTTGATGCTCGTAGCTTTTCCAAAGACAAGACTAAGATGTTCAAGATGTTCTTCTTCATTCTTGGAATAGATCAGATATCATCCAGATAAACCACTACTTAACTTGTCGAGGTAATCCATGAATATATAGTTCATCAAAGCGAGAGAAGGTGGCTGGAGCATTGGTTGCCGAAGACATGACGGTGTACTCGTATGAACCATAACGAGTCACAAATGCGGTCTTGGGGATATCCTCCTCACGAACACGGATCTGGTGGTAACCCAACCTCAAGTCGAAGTTTCGAGAACACCGACGAACCAGCCAGTTGATCATAAAGATCATTGATCCGAGGAAGAGGATACTTATTCGAATGGTAGCTTGATTTATAGGACGGTAGTCTTGAACCAATCGGTTTGTCCCATCCTTCTTCTTGACAAAGAGAGAAGGTGCTCCCCAAGGAGAGCAACTTGGGCGGATGAAACCACTTTGAAGAGATTTGTCGATTTCTCCTTTAGCTCAAGGAGTTCATGCGGCGGCATCTTGTAGGGACGCTTGGCTATAGGAGTGGTGCCCGGTTTCAAGTCGATGACGAATTCGACAGCTCTAGCAGGGGAATCCTGGAAGTTCTTCAGAAAGACGCCTTGGAAATCGCAAAGCACGTGAATGTTTTCAATTCCCTCGAGGGTGCGGCGCTCAATGCATTCAATGCATAGAGCCTTGCCTCGCATTTTGAACCGCACGAGCATTGTAGCTACGATTTCATCGAAGGGTGCAGCAGATGGACGGTCTTAGTGGCGCAAACGATTGTCGCCAGATGCGCTTTCAACCAATCCATCCCCAAAATGAGGTCAATGCTACAAGACTTTAGCACGATAGGAGAGACAAGGAATTCCATTCCTTCGATTTCAACGGGACGTCGTTGCAAATCATGGAAGTCCGACATTGGCCCGGGGTGTGTACTAATAGTGAAGCATTCATGTCTTCGCTTAAGGCCATGCATGAATGCAAAATCTTCGACATGAATGAATGTGATGCTCTGAATCGAATAAACAGATGCACGGTACTGAATTTACGAGAAGGGTACCCATCACAAGAGCAGGCTGGTCTTGAGCTTCATTCAGTTCAACGTGGTTGGCTTTGAGCTTGCCCATAAGACTTGCCGGTGTTGTTGCGGTTCGTTGTTCCACGGCCACCTTTGGAAGGGCCACTGTTTCGGTTCGTTGCAATCTCTAGCACGGTGCCTCGCTGTCCGCACCAAGCATAAGCCATTATTGGGAGTGGGAACAGGAGCTTGGGGTGGCGGAGCTGGAAGCTTCGCCGCTTAGTTGTAGGCGCACGAGGTGTAGCATAGTTCGCTTTGAAGCGAGGCATTGGGCTGGTACATGCTATTGGGAATCCATATCTTGCGCTTCTGCGAGGACGGCCCAAGATGAGCCGGTGTCACAGTTGCGCTGTTAGAGCTCTCGTATTCCTGCGACCAGTTTCGACATTGATAGCTTTGTTCACCAAGGTGGCGAAATCAGCAAAGTCGTGCACTAGAAGTGCGAGCTTGATGTCGACTTGGAGTCCGTCACGAACTTCTCTTGTCTGCGGCATCGGTTGCAATATCCTCTTCAAGATAGCGAGACAAGTCCAAGAACTCTCGCCGATAGGCTTCAACATCTTGTTGCCTTGGGTGAGGTTGCGGAACTCACGCTTCTTCGGTCCATGACCCTTGAGGGATGAAGGGCGCGAAGGCAGCTCGAAGTCTCGCCGCTGATGAGTGTCCCAACCGGCAGAGTACGACGGTGGCTGTCCCACCATTGAGCTGCGGGTCCCTTCAGAAGAAGGAAGCAAAGGTGACATAGCTGGCGGGGGTACATTAGCGCACTCCATCTCATAGGTGATGTCACGGAGCTACCATCACATCCAAATGGCTGAGTTGAGCTGCGGTACACGCTGGGGTTCAAGGCGTATGAATTCCTGCAGAGTTGTTCCGTTTGGGTGCTGGTTCATATTGGGGCGAGGGAACTGAGCCATCATGTTCTCCATGAACTGGCGATTCATCTCGAGCTGTTGGATCATACCAGCCATGTACTCAGGCGGTGGTGGAAGGTTGTCACCACGACCACGACCTGCTGGCCTAACCATCCTGCTATTAATAACAGGGGTAGTTCAGCATTTGAGAAGATAAGCAAGAGACAAGAATCATTCATGATGAAACACGCATAATGAAAGTAGCATGATGGAAACTACATAGTAGTTGGCATATCTTACAAAAGGAATCATGCATAGAGTTCGATACATAGAGTCCAAAGACATAGACTACTACATCATAAGCGGCACGCAGCTCATGGCGAATACATCAAACACTAACAAGCAAGTCTACATCAGTCCCACGATGCATGCGGAGGTAGCTGTAGCCCGAAAGCTGGTAGTGCGGCGGTGGATAGTCCTCCACGTCGGTGACTCGAGGGCCGCGGATACTCGGTGCTGAATCCGACGCCCGTGTGGCGGGAAAGGACCAAGCGCGGAGAGTAGCCTCCACGCCCGCCAACCAACTCCCCGGGCATCACGGTCTGGCGGGGTAGATCGCAGAACGCGGCAGCTCTCCGGAACGGACAAAGGGTGCATCAGCGCCGAGCACGGTAGAGGTGCCGACGGGTGATGTACAACTCGTGGCGCTAAGAGCTCGGTTAGCTCGATCCAGCCCATCGGCATGCGTAACAAAGTTCGATGGTGGAAGGGCTCTCTGGTGACAAATGGTGTAGGCAGCGGTGTAGTAACCTCCTCACCAACATCGACGCGATAGCAATGTGCACGAAGGGGAGGTGTCCAACTCGATACTCGCGCGAAGACGTGTCGGTGCAGCATAAGCAGCATCGTGGACGGCCATATCGATGGTCACTCCAACACCATGTGCGGTGTGCAGCACAAGAGTGGACTCGTACTCCGAGAGTAGAGGTGGACGATGGCGGCATCTGCTCTGGTTGTAGTCTGGTACTCCTCATAGACAGTGTACTCGGGGTGCCGCGATAACCCAGATAGGTCATCATCTCGGCTAGCACCGCAGTGATCCCGAGGCACCAATGGCCGTCGTGGCGCGCACGACCTGCCTCGTGGGTTCCATCCGAAAACAAAGACGCTTCAAAGGAGTCAAAGAGGGGGAAATTGTTCAAATACAATTCCAAAACAACTAAGGTTATATCCATCTTCGGGTGAAAGCGGTCACGGATCCTAGTGATAGTTAGTAAAATTGTTTAACCCGAGTAGAAGAGAGTTGAGCCCCGAGTAAAGGTCGAGGAGTAAAAGATCCTAATACCACCCGATGGCGTGGGCCCGTAAGGCACACAGCCAAGTTAGTAAAAGTTTTACAATGTCTAGACTCGACTTCGCCAAGGAGTGTGGAAGGGGATTCCTACAGCAATCGGCTCGATATTAATCTCAGACCTCGATTCAATCGTACACTAATCATGCACGCAAATGTGTACGATCAAGATCAAGGACTCACGGAAGATATCACAACACAACTCTACAAATAAAATAAGTCATACAAGCAACATAATACAAGCCGGGCCTCGAGGGCTCGAATACAAGTGCTCGATCATAGACGAAGTCAGTGGAAGCAACAATATCTCGAGTACGTGATATAAGTTAAACAAGGTGCCATAAGATGGCTAGCACAAACTGGGATACAGATCGAAGAGGACAGGCCTCCTGCCTGGGATCCTCCTAGGTCACTCCACAGTGGTCGCCGCCGGGCTGCACGTAGTAGTAGGCGCCTCCAGAGTAGTAGTCGCCGAGGCGGTGGCGCTCGATCCTGGTCTCCATCGTCTCGATTGCAGCAATCGAGTAGAGATAGGAAAAGGGGAACAAGGCAACCGTGAGTACTCATCCAAAGTACTGCAAGCAAGGAGCTACACTACATATGCAAGGATATATGTAAAGGCCATATCGTGGACCTGAAGCTGCAGAATGCCGAATAGAGAGAAGGCCTAGTCCTATCGAAGACTAGCATCTTCCGAAACCACCATCTTGCAGCAAACAAGAGGGAGTAGAGTAACATAACTTAAAGTAGCGAAGAGTGTTATCAACCTCGGCCAGAGATCCTTTCTCGACTCCTGCGAGAAAGAAATCCCAGAGCCATACTATCCAGATTATCATCACAATCCAATTCTCATCTCAAGTAACCAGTTCTAGTTGTATCGATCGATACAACTCCAAGTGTCCGCTATCAGAGGACAGGCTATCGATAGAAGTTTTCTTCCGCAGGGTGCACCAACTTACCCACCACGCCGCTTAACTCCGTGGGACACACTTTCCAGGTCATGCCCGCCTCGGTCAAACAATACGCCGCAACCCGACCTAGGCTTAATAGAGAGGCCAGACGCGGACTAAACCTATGCCCCTGGGGTCATGGGCCATCTCCCGGAACTCCTCAGACGTTGCGAGGGCGGCGGAAGCGACCTAGCCTAACAGCGTTCCAGCCCAATCCGGCCAAGGCCGCTCCGACGCCGACGTCTAATAAGCTTCGGCTGATGTATACGACGCAGAACGCCCATACTTAGCCCACGTGATGGTTAGTGCTATCGGGCCGAGGCCCTCGGATCAAATATCCAAATCGAGTGGATTAGGAACGCGGTAACAAGCGTAACTCACGAAGATGTGACCCGCTGCCCTGCCTCGAGGACTTGCGGCAAGGGCTAGGAATGCCCGCCACGCCGTAATTATCTCGCGGGCACCTCCGTGTCAACCCGTCTCCACATCACTCGCATTACACGCTGGTACCCTCGTGGTCGACCCGCTTTCTAAGTAACCGTGGTAACAGTCCAAGTAATCGTGAGTCCAAACATCAAGGGAAAACACGAGGAATCACCCCGGTGTATTCCACTCAATGTAGTCGTCAAGGTGAACATAAGAGGATTCACCCTCGAGGTCCACACTTGAGGGGTTGCACGACGAGTCGATCGGAAGTGGTTAAAGAGGAAATCACCCTCGATGACCACAACCGGATAACTATACTCTGAGGTTAATATCGAAGTCTTGCAGAGGTTTCACCCTCGGTACTCGATAGTAACCTAATAGTGTCGAGCAACTAAGGGAAGTGATGTGCGGTGTCGGGCCTGGTCTTCGATCCCGCTGATCGGGTCTTCAATGATGAAGCAGGCAACAAGGACAAGGTGGGGGTCATCGATGGGTCTCTACCAACCTATACTAAGAAGTTTAGGATAAGCGGTAGGTAACAATAGCAGGTTACAATAAACAGGCTATGCAATGTAATAGGAGCAACAATAATAACAGAGCAAAATCTAGTGCAAGCAATAAGAGAATGGAATGGGCGATATCGGGATGATCAAAGGGGGCTTGCTCGGTTGCTCGGGCAAGAGAGAGTGATCGTCAAGATCGTAGTCGAACTGCCACCGGTGCGGCGTCGGTCTCGTAGTTCACCAAGAGAAGAGGGGAAGAAACAATGAATACACGATACAGATGCAAAACGATGCATGACATGCCAAGAAGCGATGCTAGGCGTGCCCTAACGTGGTAAGAGGGTACTTGGTATAGGGGGAAGCATCCGAAGTTATCCGGTTCCGGACGTCTCACGATGATGAACCGGAGGGGAAAGTTTGCAGGTTCGATAGGTTAGAGACGTGCGGTGGACGAACGATGCGCGATCCTAATCGCCTCGCTGCTCGAGCAACTTTCATGTTGAAAATATTTTAATCCGACACTGGATTAAAAGTTATGAATTATAAAAGGTTTTAATAATTTCGGAATTTTAATTAATTAATTAATTAATTAATTTGAAAAAGTATTTATGACATCAAGATGAGGTCATGCCGACGTTATCACCAACAGGTTGACTAAGTCAACCCCGCCAGTGGGTCCCACATGTCATACCCTAATAGCTTAATTAACCTAATCGATTAATTAAACTTAGTTAATTAAGTTAACTAATGATTAGTATTAATTAATCCAGATTAATTAGTTTAATTAATTACCCAATTAATTAGCTAATGATTAGGTTTAACTAATCCAGAATTAATTAGATTAATTAATTATTCAATTAATTAATTAATTAATTAATTAGTTAATTAGTTTAATTACTTTTAATTCATTTTAAATCATTTTTGATTCTGTTTAATTAAAACATTTCGTTTAAACGTTTTGGGGGTGGGGCCCCTAGTCAGTGGCACACGTGGCCTAATCAAAAGTGGCGACGTTGCGGTGTGGCGTTGCCCGCTCGGGCTTGACCCGGCCCGGGTCGGGCGCTGGGCGGCCGAAGTGGCCGATGCCATACTGCCACGCCACGCCCATGCAGCAACGCCGGTGAGGGGGGCAGGACGGGAGGGCAAAAGTGGGCTCGGGCGGGTTGGTCTCTGGCGGGCGAGGAGGTCGCCGAACGGGGAGGGAGGGGCCTTGGGGCTCGGGGCGGAGGGGATCGGGGAACCGGAGGGGACCGGAGGGGGCGACGGTGGGCGTGGGGGCCACGGGCGCTGGGAGGCAATGGGCGCATGGCGACAGCACGGGGGAAGGGCGAGGAGCCTGTCTGGGCGGTCGGGACGTCCGGCCACGAGGGAGGGAGGAGGAGGTCGAGCTCACGGGGGTGCAGGGTCTAGACCGCGAGCTCGGGAGGAGGTGGGGCAGGCGGGCGGGGGGGGCCGGGAGGCACGCCGGCGAGGTCCAGGCGTGGGCGCCGAGGACCGCGGGCTGCTCGGCCTCGGTGGGGGAGGAGGGAGGGAGGGCGCCCCAGGCGGTGGATGAGGAGGGAGGAGCGAGGCGGGGGGGGCCGGGGGAAACGGCGGCGAGGGGGGGTCGCCGTCGGGAGAGGCGGGTTGGGAGCGCCTGCCCGATCCAGATCGGTCGGGGAGGGGTGAGGGAGGCTGGGTGGGGCGAGTGGGGCGGTTGGCGGCTAGGGTTTGGGGGGGGTAAGGAGAGGGGGTTGGCCGGCTGGGCCGGCCTGGTGGCTGATGGGGCTGGCCCAGGAGGGGGGGAAGGAGATGGGCCAAGGGGGGTGGGAGGGGGCCGCTGTTGGGCGGTGGGGGTTTATCCTCCCGGACTTATTCTTTTTTTTTGACACTTCAAACAACGACTTGTTAAATATCGTAACCGGGGGGGTTTACTGTTGCAAATCCACCCGGGCGTTACACTTCAGCCTCGAAGCTCAACCAGCTTCGGGGACTACTGTCAGAGTAAATGACCACGGGTAGCCTAGCCGGCTCCCCCCGGCACTTCTGAAAAATTATGGGCCAATCAAGCCCTCAAACATCCAAGACGCGAGGCCGCCTTCCCTCGGTCGGCTGTCTCTCACGCCGGCTATCGGGAGGCGGCCCGGCCCTAAAACCTACGGGAAGAAGGCCACAAGAGGGCCGAGTCCCAAGGAGCTGGCCACCAGAGGGCCGACTCCACGAAGCCGGCCATGAGAAGGCCGACTCCAAGAAGCCGGCCCCCCAGCATGCGGCCAAGACCGCCCCCTCAAACTTTGCACCCACATAATGGCGATGAGATGGGGCGTGGCTACAGTGAAGCCTGTCACCCCCGAATCCCGGAGCGCGCATGGCCACAGTGCGTCGTATGGGGTGGCCATCACCCATCTGGCGAGACACTATTTCCATGTTGACCATGATGTCACGCGCGACAGGTTGTCAGCATGGCCCGCGGGCGGCGGGCCCCTCCAGTCAGAGAGATACCCGAAGGCGGCCAGGCCTCCTCCAGTCGGCTTGATCTATGGCCGGCTCCCCGTAGCCGGCTTGCTCCCTCCCTCAAAGGGGGCGCCTCATTAAGGAGACAAGATGAGGTAAGGCTACAGTGATCGCCGCCAAAGAGGAGGCACTGTAGCCATGCTTACCTCGACAAAGCCCTCATCATCAGGATTGAGGCAACAGTAACCAGCCCCCAGCGGTGGGGCCAGCTTGTCGACCAGGAAGCCGGCAGCCGGTGGGACCCACCAGTCGGCGGGCCCCAGCGGCCGACAGAGAAGCCGGCGAGCGTAGACACTGACGGCTAGGGCCCGCGCCCAGCCAGATTACCATTGTACCCCTGGGGGTAGGACTATATAAACCCCCTAGGGCACCCATGCAAAGGGTTGATCTCTTAGAGTTTTAGACACAGCATAGAGGGGAGAGGAGAGCTAGCCGTACCCTTCTTCTCCCTCTCACCAAAACAGCTCAAGGAGCCTCTTGTAGCTACTTGTTCACCTAGTGATCATGCGGAGACCCCGCAGAGCAGCAGTAGGGGTGTTATCTCCACGGAGAGCCCCGAAGCTGGGTAAGATTCGCCGGCGTGCATGTCTTCGCCTCATCCCGTTTCCAGGCACCGGCGACGTCTTATTGGCTCCCACTATGATAAGCCACCCGTAGGCATATGTCGCACCTACCACCCGACAGCCCCGGTGCAAGACAAACATGGTTCCCCACTCACAGCAGCACCCTCGCCTATATTTTCATGACCATTTGCATTGTTATCATTCTCATCTAAATTTTCAATTGGTTGTTAAAAAATTATTAGAGCTAGTTCCTGATTATTACTAGCAGAACTTTATTTGGCTTAACAAATTTGTTCATGGCTTCCTTTTGGGATTCTATAAATTCATTGTCTCTCTTTCTCTTTTGCTTCTTCTCACGACTAGACTTACACTTTCTAGATGACATCTCATAACACAAGAAACAAAGACTACAAAAATTATGACATGAGATTGAATGCTGGAAAAAAAGCACCTGGATCTGGTTGCCCTTGCTTGCTAGAGCTCGCCACACACAAATCCACCAACAATCTTGCAGCAGTAGCAATAGTACCATCCAGCAACAGCACCGTCCCCGGTCTTCCCTCAATCCTCCTTGCCGTCGGCTGCCAATCCCCCTCCTCCCTTTCTTCTACAGTGGATAGGCAGGAGTGAATCGAATAAGGCCGCGGAGATCGAGGGAAAAATAATCATAAGATCTAAGGGGGTAGGAAGTACTAACCGTTGGAGATTGTTGGAAATCAGGAAAATCGGGATCTCCTCCTCCAATTATTGCTCCCAAACGGCTAGAATCTGCTACGGGAGAGTAGCGCACCGTTATCGGCGTGATTGGGGCAGAGAGAATTGAAGAATGAGGAATCGCGGGGGCAGAGGAGAATGAGCAGACGTGGTCGCCGATTCCTTTATTTCCAGCAAAATTGCAGGGTGTTAATTTGATCAGGCTTTTTTATGTGGTGATTACTTCGGTCAAGCTGCTGGGCGTTTTAAACGAATCGACCTTCGTATATACGTACCTAGGTGGGTATCGGAAGTATGCCCTAGAGGCAATAATATTTGTATTATTATATTTACATATTCATAGTTAACAGCTTTTATTCTATGCTATAACTCCTATGATCGTAGAATATGCGATTCAGTGGAAAACTCATATGCATGTGTGGAATGATAAATGGTAAATTAAAGCTTCCTAGTCTCACCTCTAAGACTAGCTCAAGTGTTGTTGGTTATCACGTTTTCAGGATCTTAGGATACCTTTAAGTGTAACGATAGTCCTAAAACAACATTGAGATTATGAGTTTCGAAGAACGATCATATTGAATCGACCCAATCTTGGTTCTTATGAATTGAGTTAATATCGACTGCATTCAATTGTAATAACACGGAGTGTTAACATGTGATATGGCTCCTTAGACCATGAGAGTATCATGGTCACTTCTTTCCGTATGATGGGCAATTGCTTATATCTGCGTTGGTATTTCCCCGAAGAGGAGAGGATGATGCAGCACAGCAATGGTAAGTATTTCCCTTAGTTATGAAACCAAGGTTATCAATCAGTAGGAGAACCAAGTAACACCATGTAAACAACACCTCCATACAAATAAATATTATTACAACCCAACGCGTAAGAGGGGTTGTCAATCCCTCCTTGGTATTGAGATAGATAAAACTGTATGAGATTGGATAAATAGATCTAGAAAAACACAAAATTAAATAAATAAAGAAAAGGTGCAGTAAGGTATTTTTGGGTTTTTGGAATAATAGATCTGAAAACAATATGATAGAAAATAGACCCGGGGGCCTTAGATTTCACTAGTGGCTTCTCTTGAGAAAATAGCATACGGTGGGTAAAAAAATTACTGTTGGGAAATTGACAGAAGAGCAAATAATTATGACGATTTCCAAGGCAATGATCATGTATATAAGCATCACGTACAAGATTAGTAGACCGAAACGATTCTGCATCTACTACTGTTACTCCACACATCGTCTGTTATCCAGCATGCATACAGTGTATTAAGTTCATGGAGAAACGAAGTAATACAATAAGAATGATGACATGATGTAGACAAGATATATTCATGTAGGAATAGACCCCATCTTTTTATCCTTAATGGAAAAGATACATGCGTGTCACTTATCCTTCTGTCACTGAGATTGAGCGCCGCAAGATCGAACACATCACAAAGCACCTCTTCCCATTGCAAGAAAAATCAATCTAGTTGGCCAAACCAAACCAAAGTTTTGGAAAAGAAATACGAGGCTATAATAATCACGCATATAAGAGATCAAAGAAGACTCAAATAATCATAGATAGGACTGATCATAAACTTGCAATTCATCGGATCCCAACAAACACACCACAAAAAGTCATTGCATCAAATAGATCTCCAAGAACATCGAGGAGAACATTGTATTAAGAATCAAAAAGAGAGAAGAAGCCATCTAGCTACTGCCTACGGACCCGTATGTCTGTGGTAAACTACTCACACATCATCACAGGAGCACCAATGAGGAGGATGAACCCCTCCGTGATCGTTTCCCCCTTTGGCAAGGTGCCGAAAAAGGGCCCTAGATTGGATCTCGTGGTTCTGGAACTTGCGGCGGCTGTAACTGTTTTTCGTCGACTCCCCTAGGGTTTTTGGAATATTTGGGTATTTATAATGCTAAGAGGCAGTGGAGATGACACATGTGGGCCCTACTACCCACCAGGGCGTGCTCGGGGCCTCTGGCACCCAGGTACATTGTGGGCCCCACATGCATCCCCTCCTTTACTTCTTAGGCTCCCAAGTTGTCTTCTGGACAGAAAAAAAATCTCCAAAAAGTTTTGCTGCGTTTGGACTCCGTTTGATATGGATATCCTGTGAAGTAAAAAACAAGCAAAAAACAGAAACTGGCACTGCGCACTATGTCAATTGGTTAGTCCCAAAAAATGATATAAAGTTGCTATAAAATGAATATAAAACATCCAAGAATGATAATATAAGAACATGGAACAATAAAAAATTATAGATAGTTGGAGACTTATCAGCATCCCCAAGCTTAATTCCCGCTCGTCCTCGAGTAGGTAAATGATAAAAACATAATTTTTGATGTGGAATGTTGCCCAAGATGTTCATCACATATTCTTTTCTTTTGTAGCATGGACATTTGGACTTTAAGATGATCCAAAGCAATAGTCTATATTTGACATGAAGATTTCAATACTCAAGCATATCAACAAGCAACCATGTCTTTCAAAATATCAACACTAAAGAAAGTTATCCCTAGCCCATCATGCTCAATCATTGATCCATTCATGAAACACACTCAAATATTAGCTGCATCCAGTTCACAAGTATGATCATAGTGCTCCCTAGTTGGTGCTTTATAAGAGAAGATGGAGACTCAAAATAAAAATAAAAATTTGCATAAAGTAAATAGATAGGCCCTTCACAGAGGGAAGCAGCGATTTCTATAGGTGCGAGAGCTCAAAACTTAAATTGAGAGATAAAAGATATTTTGAGAGCCATGCTTTTTGCGTCAACGAAAACAACCGAGTAATTCCCAATACTTTCCATGCTAGATACATCATAGGCGGTTCCCAAACATAAAATAAAGTTTATTCCTTTTTCCACCATTCTTTCACAATCAATGGCTAGCCGTATCCACGGGTACCTTCCATACCGTAAAGTAAATTTCTTTTTCATTTCGGGACTGGGCATCGCTATTACCGCCACCCTCTCGTGCAATGACAAGTGAATAAACACTCATCTTGAGAATAACACATCTAGCTTAGAAAAATATTGGCCACCCTCTGCCGCTTCATGAGCGGTATGGGCACACAAAAAGAAATTCAATTTGAAAATTAGAGTTCGCACATACAAATTTACTTGGAACATCATGGAAATACCACATATAGGTAGGTATGGTGGACTCATATAGCACAACTTGATTTAAGGATTTTGGATCCACAAGTAGTATTCCTACTTAGGACAAGGAAAGGATAGAAAATAGATTGAGGAGCAACCAACCAAGAAGCAAAAACAATCATAAATGAGCATTAAGCATAACTAACATCGAATAATGCACCACAAGTAGGATGTAATTTCATTGCATAACTATTGACTTTCGTGCTTGCATAGGAAATCACAAACCTTAACACCAATATTCTTACTAAAGCATAATTACCCACCAACATGACTCACATATTACTATCAACATATCTCAAAACTATTACAAAGAACCAAGTTTGTAATATCCAATGATCTTCACGAAAGTTTTTATTATATCCCTCTTGGATATCTATCACCTTGGGACTAATTTCATATATTACCATTGCTTATAACAAGCTCTCAAACAAATTTAAGTGAACAACATGAGCATAAATGATCTTTTTTTCATCTCTCAAAATAATAAAAGTGAAGCATCAGATGATTTCTTCAAAAATTAAAGCACCATTGTGCTCAAAAAGATATAAGTGAAGTACTAGAGCAACTCCATAGCTCAAAATTTTTAAGTGAAGCACATAGAGCTATTCTAAATCATAGCATCATTATTCATTATATGGCTCTCTGAAATAGGTGTGTCTAGCAAGGATAATTGTGACAAACTAAAAAACAAAATAAGCAAAGACTCATATAATACAAGACGCTCCAAGCAAAACTCACGATATGTGACGAATAAAAAAATAGCTCCAAGTAAAATTACCGATGGTTGTTAGAAGAAAGAGGGGATGCCTTCCGGGGCAACCCCAAGCTTAGTTGCTTGGTTCTCCTTGAACATTACCTTGGGGTGCCATGGGCATCCCCAAGCTCAGGCTCTTTCCACTCCTTATTCCTTCATCCATCGTGATCTCACCCAAAACTTGAAAAATTCAATCACACAAGACTCAACAAAACCTTCATGAGATACGTTAGAATAATAAAGCAAATCACTACTTTTAGTACCGTTGAAAACCAATTCATATTTTATTATTGAATTATACCTACTTTATTCTAACTTTACCATGGCTTATACCCCCCGATACAATCCATAGGTTCATCAAAATAAGCACACAATGCAACGAAAACAGAATCTGTCAAAAACAGAATAGTCTGTAGTTATCTGGACATTGACCATACTTATGTAACTCCAAAAATTCTAAAAAATTAGGAAAACGTAGGAAGTTTTTATATCAATCTTGTGTAAAAAAATCAGAATTTTATCACGCTTCTATGATCGGTAAGAATTCTGCTACTGGTTGCAAAAGTTTCTGTTTTTCAACAAGATCAAATCAACGATCACCCAACATGATCCTAAAGGATTTACTTCGCACAAACACTAATTAAAACATAAAAACACAATCATAAAAGTAGCATAATTGTGTGAACACACAAAAATAGAAACAAAAAGATACAAAATTATTTTATTCATTGGGTTGCCTCCCAACAAGCGCTATCGTTTTATGCCCCTAGCTAGGCATAATGCATAGATTCAAATATTGTCGTCTTTAGTTTTAGCCCCATAGGTTGCCCTCATGATTGATTCATATGGTGTCTTAATTCTAGTTCTAGGGAAGTGTTACATACCTTTTCTTAGTGGAAATTTAAATTTAATATTCCCTTCTTTCATATCAATCACGACACCAATAGTTCGTAAAATTGGTCTACCAAGTATGATGGGACACGACGGATTCAATCTATATCAAGAACAATAAAATCTATGGGCACATAGTTCCTATTTTCAAGAATAAGAACATCATTAATCCTTCCCAAAGGTTTTTTAATAGTGGAATCTGCCAAGTGCAAATTAAGAGAACATTCTTCCAACTTCGTAGAACCTAGCACATCACGAAGAGATTTCGGAATTGTGGAAACACTATAACCTAAATCACATAAAGCAAAACACTCATAATTTTTTTATCTTGACTTCAATGGTGGGTTCCCATTCATCAAATAATTTTCTAGGAATTGAAATCTCTAATTCCAACTTTTCTTCTAAAGCTTTCATCATCGCTTCTACAATATGTTTAGTAAAAGCTTTATTTTGTTCATAGGCATTGGGTGTATTTAACATGGATTGCAACAAAGAAATACATTCAATCAAAGAGCAACTATCATAATTAAAATATTTGTAATCCAAAAGAGTGGGCACATCACTAGTTAAAGTTTTGACCCCTCCAAACCCACTTTCACCCTCTGAATTATGAGGACACCCTCTAGCTAAAGTTGATTCTTCTTGAGTCCTCTTTTCATCAATTTTAATATTACTAAACAGGGAATCAATAGAAGAAACACCAATCATTTTAAGATCTTCATCGTTACTATCTTTTGGGCGCCCCATGGTGCCTCATGGGCCACTGCTCCATCTTCTCGTTCCCTCCTGAAGCTTCCAGGGTCTCTTATGTCCATAAAAAATCTCCAAAACGTTTCGTGGCATTTGGACTTCATTTGGTACTGATATTCTGAAAACCCAAAAACAGGCAAAAAAAACAACTGGCGTTGGGCACTAAGTTAATAGGTTAGTCCCCAAAAATGATATTTAATTACTTGTAAATGTATGTAAAACATCCAAGATTGATACTCTAATAGCATGGAACAATAAAAAATATAGGTACGTTGGAGACGTATCAGTCACAAATCAGAGGTCGTATGGGGGTTTCACCCAGATTACGGCCTGCGGAGAGTAATCCCCTAAATCATGCTTGTTATTGTTATTCATGGTGTAGGGATACCTCATGCGAGGGGTTACAATGGTGTATGTGGTTTGTACCGTGAGTTGGTATATCTAGGAATAGATGGCAAAAACAAAAAATAAAATAAATAAAGAAAAATTGCAGTGAGGTATTTTTGGGTTTTTGCAATAATAGATGTGACGTCAATATGATAGAAAATAGACCCGGGGTCCTTATATTTCACTAGTGGCTTCTCTCGAGAAAATAGCATACGGTGGGTACAAATTACTGTTGGGCAACTGATAGAAGAGCAAATAATTGTGACGATATCCAAGGCAATGATCATGTATGTAGGCATCATGTCCAATATTAGTAGACCGAAACGATTCTACATCTACTACTATTACTCCACACATCGACTGCTATCCAACATGCATCTAGTGTATTAAGTTAATGGAGAAACGAAGTAATGCAATAAGAACGATGACATGATGTAGACAAGAACTATTCATATAGGAATAGACCCCATCTTTTTATCCTTAATGGCAACGATACATGCGTGTCACATCTCCTTCTGTCACTGAGATTGAGCATCGCAAGATCGAACCCATCACAAAGCACCTCTTCCCATTGCCAGAAAAATCAATCTAGTTGGCCAAACCAAACCAAAGTTTCGGAGAAGAAATACGAGGCTATAATAATCATGCATATAAGAGATCAAAGAAGACTCAAACAATATTCATAGATAGATCTGATCATAAACTCACAATTCATCGAATCCCAACAAACACAACGCGAAAAGTCATTACATCAAATAGATCTCCAAGAACATCGAGGAGAACTTTGTATTGAGAATCATAAAGAGAGAAGAAGCGATCTAGCTACTGCCTACTGCCTACTCACGCATCATTTGAGGAGCACCAATGAGGACGATGAACCCCTGCGTGATCGTTTCCCATTCCAGCAAGGTGCTGGAAAAGGGCCCTAGATTGGACATCGTGGTTCTGGAACTTTTCGCGGCTGGAACTGTTTTTCGTCAACTCCCCTAGGGTTTTTGGATTATTTGGGTATTTATAGAGCTGAGAGGCGGTGGAGATGACACATGTGGGGCCTACTACCCACGAGGGCACGCCCTGGTGCCTTATGGGCCCCACAGGCCTCCCCTCATGCACTTCCTTGGCTCCCAAGTTATCTTTTGTGCAGAAAAATATCTCCAAAAAGTTTTGCTGCATTTGGACTCCGTTTGATATGGATATTCTGCAAAGTAAAAAAACAAGCAAAAAAACAGCAACTGGCACTAGGCACTATGTTAATAGGTTAGTCCCAAAATTGATATAAAGGTTCTATAGAATGAATATAAAACATCCAAGAATGATAATAGAACATCATGGAACAATAAAAATTTATAGATACATTGGAGACGTATCAATGGGCTTTGGGTTGCTCAAATGTCACATATAGCACGGTGATCATAACGACAACTTACAGGTTCATCGGAAAGTTTGACAAGTGACTGGATAGCTCAAGAATGGGATTTGCTCCTCCGACGATGGAGATATATTCTTAGGGCCCTCTTGGTGTGAGAGCATCAATCACCATCTAGCCAGACACACGTGACTTCATCACGGGGATGCCATCACACAATAACGAGAAGGAAGAACAAAACTGGTAACGAGGATTTCGGTATAGTGAGCATGGTGATGTCTCGGGAGGATACCGAAGCATCCCGGGTTTTGTGAAGTACAACGAAGCAGACGTAACATCACATGATAATAAAAGGTTCAGTTGAATATCATTCGTGTACTCACAGGGACCGATATGGATGTCCACGGTCCCATTGTCGGTCATTGAACAAACGGTTTCGTCCATGTCTGTGAGCTACCGAACCTATAGGGTCACAAGCTTAAGGCAATCATTAACTGCTGAGTGCTAGTAGGATGAGAGTCATGAGAATATATTTGTGGAACTGTTTCATTAATATTCTAAATAGTTCTGAGGGGATCCGGAAGCGTTTCGGGGTCACTGGAAGGGTTTCCGAGGATGTTAAATTATATATATAATGGTCTAAAAATATTTAGAACTATTTTATATTTAGTTTGATATCAACGGGCCTAAAAAGGCCAAGTGATGGAAGGCACCTTAGGCCATATGGCCCAAATGGCCGTATTAGGGAAGGGGAGGAGTCAGACTCCTCCCCTAGGCTGGCTCACCAAGGGGGACTCCTTCCCCCTTGGTAGTAGTGCTCCCTCGCCCTCCAACCTATATATACTAGGGGATTTTGCTCTTTTCGACATATAGTGGAGCCTCTTCTAGTTCTTCTAGTTCATGTTCTAGTTGGTCCTAATTGACTAATTAGAGCTTGGTTGATCCTATTGTCCTCATAATTAGAGGCCCAGTGTGGTTCTAATCTCCTCCTAATTCTCTAGCGACGATTAGCTCTAGATGGTGAAGCGCTAACAGATCATGAAGGGTGCACAGTTGCAACCAACTAGAGAGGCCGTGCTTCCGGTCTTCGGTTCGAGGTACTGTTCGTGGGTGTTACGAGGGATCATTCATCGACGGTACGAGGGACTCAAAGAATGATCTACAACGACATGTTCTCCTTTCGCTGCAACTTGGTGATGGTAACGATCATGATCCCAACCCGTAATGCATCTTCATATTGAGCTTGGGTGATCGTAGGTGCGATTTTTTTGTTTTCTACTATGTTTCCCAACATTGGCATCATAAGAGGTTTTATGAGTAGATGCAGGTTGCGATCTAGTAGACCACATGTGATTATGAGGGTTGATGTTCTTGCTATGCTTCCCTTGAGTGTTCCTTCGGTTCAGTTCATCGACGACATGGTGTCGCTTTTACAAGGTTCTGACAATCGATCGGCTCTGGCCATCGACGATCTGCTAATAGTTCCTGTGGCTTCGCCGTAGTTGCGAATACTGAACAATCACGTACACAAGAGGGTGCCGAAGATGGATGATCTTCTAGGGGGTCACGCGTATTGACGAAGTTTAGTGTGGGATAGAGATTTTTAATTTAGTCTCTTGTATCACACCCCCCGAAACTTAATCTAGCATCAAGAATCATCACCTAAATTGTGGACGTAGGTAGCTTGTATTAATTGTTAAAATTGGTTAACCACATAACTAAAATTTTGCTAAAACCGATTAGAGGACCTCTAACTTGGTTTTGCAGGGTATGCATATGATGTGGTATAGCATTCGTCATGATAATGAGTTTATGTATAAGATGGTTATATGTTATAATGTTAAGTGGCCCGCGCATCACGACATGATGGCTGGAGCCACGAAATTGCCACGTTAATGCAAATTCTATAGAGATAGCATATAGGTTATTGGTGACGATGGCAACCGTACACGGAGGACCACGACGAGGAGAAGGTGTACTTGGCGCGGAACGAGGAGCTATAGTTTTGTGCCACATCGGAATTTCTGAATTTGGTGCCGCTGCAACATTTTCTGAAACGGCCGGCACAATAACGTTTTCTAAAATTGCCACCATGGCAACGTTTTCGAAACGGTTGCCATGACAAAGAAATATTGGTGGTTACGATGCTTCAACAGAAGATTGAAGATGATCACAGAAAATTCCAGGCGCCCATGGCTATACCATATCATGCTTTTATGAACTACTTGAGAAGTTTATCCCTTTGTTGTTTGTACCCTTTGATTGCGCAATAATCAATTATTAGAGTGATCTCTCACAATTAATATCAAGTAAAAAGGTGCTCTTCCCAGTGTTGCGATGGTCTATAACACGTAACTTTTTGGAGTGGGTCATATCAACATGAGTTCAAACAGATTGAGACATGTATGGAGGGGATGGTCAGACCATGTATGCAGATAGCACTCGGTTGTCTTGAAGTCTAGCAGAATCGTTAGCTTGGAGCACAAAGCATCGAAAGATGAACAAGAGTCATATGGAGATATGACCAGCAAAAGTTTGCCTAGCGGCCAAAATTTTCGTCATCAGTGATGTGCACATCAATGGCTGAGAACTAGATTTGGTTCTTGAATCACTTAAAATCAATTATGAGTGATATTGATTTGAGTGGGAGCAAAATTGTGTACTAATTTAGTTTAATCACTAGTGCAAAGTAATTATGAATTTTGTGTATGTGTAGTTTGCATTATAGTTGTACAATTATGGCTCATGGTCCCACCTTTTTGATGAAATTGATTGACAGTTATTTATCTGGTTGAATCTTATGATTGAGAGGATCATCCTCTAAGAAGTGCCAAGAAGGATTTGTGTCCTACTGCATGCTTGTAATGCTCTCCTGCTAAAACTATCGATGATGAGACTCACGTCCTTCAGTCCAAAAGCAAGAATTGCATTACGGTCTACTTGCTTCTGAGAAACCCGAACTTCAAAAATGTTTGCCATAGTTATGTGATATTCTTGCAATTGAAAATTGTTTTCAGAAACAAACAAAGTTTAAAAGATATGTGATATCTAAAGAAGTGTTTTGATTGCAAGACCTAGTGAAGTGTTCAACTATGTTTGAGACTGAAATGCATAAGACCCAAAAGAATGCCAATCATGAGTTGATGGCGAGAATTTAAAGAGAAATAACAAACCAAAGGATGTAATGATTCTTCTATTGAGTGGGAGAAATATTGTAAGTAAAACTATAAGAAGTTTAGAGGCGGAAAGAAAAGAAGACTGGAATGTCCAGCTCAGGTATGAATGTCATACAAGTTATAAGGTGTAGAGAAAGTCGGTCATGTAAATGTGATTGTTGAGAATCATAAGTTAAATTGTTAAACACTAAATTCTTCGGTAATTGTGGTTAAAAGTTGATCATAAGAATACCAACTCAATTGCATGTTGTTGCGAATTGTTGCAAGAATTACTATGGCCTAATGACCAACAAATTAATGAGGTTAAAATATGTGTTGAAAATTTTGTAATAATTATGATACTTTTTCATCAACATATTACCTGTCAATTTATTGACATAATTCATTTTAGAGTTTCGTACACTCTAGCCCATTGCATAGGAGTTGCAAGGAAGTTGTTCGTAAGAGAATAATAGTTGTTCAATGTAATGAGCAAAAGGGCCATCCTCCTATTGTGAATAGGATTGAAGTTATGAATATTGATGATACAATTGAACATCCATAACACCGACGTTGAATGTCGCAATACTAAAAATACCACATATGTGTGGAGCTGCATTTAGTCACAATGGAGAAACCCGCATGGAGAAATTCCATAGTGATGGATTTTGGAGTCATATGATTATGAATCATCTAACACCTGCAACTTTCGTCCAAATAGTGAAGTAAAGTAAAATACGGTTTATAGGCCATAAAGAACGAGCAACAAAATAAATTGGAAATACGCATATTGATGTATGTAGTCCAATAAGTGTTGTTGTAAGAAGTGGATTTATCTATCTTCAAGGATGACTCAAGTCGATATTTATATTTACTAATTGAGACATAAATCTGGATCTTTTGAAATGTTTCAAAAGATTTTCAGAATGAAGTAGAAATTATTGTAATAAGAAAATTATCTTTCTACAACTGGATTGCAGAAAAGAATATTTTAGTTACAAATTTAGCGAATGTCTGATGAGTTGTAAAAGAATTTTATAGATTGCACCTCCTAGAAACACTACTAAGAGTAGAGTGTCTTGAGTAGATGTAATCAAGCTATGTATGACATGGTCAGATCAGAGATGACATTGATTGTTCCGCCAATATACTTTTAATGTGATGCTTTAGAGACTATGGCTTTTACACTGAAAAGAGCGCCATCAAATTTGTTGAAATAAGTGCTACTTTGTAGGTTATCCCAAATGGTTGGCTATTGCTCTATCACTAAGCTGAGGCAAAGTGTTTTGTCACAGAGTGCGGAAATTTTGAAGAAAATGTTTTCTACGAGAGAGTGAGTGGGACGACTGTGCAACTCGACGAGATTACATAATCTTCGTGATCAGGTTAAATAAAGAAACACTAGAAGTGGTTCTAAAATTTCTCATCACGACTGCAGACGCCTCTACATGAGATATACAGACTTTGGTCGAACATGCAGCTAAACTATATAGGTTGGGAAAATTCATGTAGACCTGCATGGTGTGCAGACGAAATATTGTTGAACAAACAATGAAACTATAATTCACAGAGGAGCGTTGATAGGCATGACTCCGGAATTGGCTATGTGCCAAAATAATCCGAGATAGTATCCATATACATAAATCAAGTTTAGAACTTGATGCACCCATTGAAAGACTTAGAACCTAAAGTATAGTATAGACTAAAAAGATAAAAGTGTTTTATAATGCTTGACTTGTTGCAAATAATTTATGACAAGATCAAGGAATTTATTATGACGAGATTGACTTATCATAATAATACTTAAAATCAGTTCAGATTGAACTAGCAAGTACTAAATATTTCATTTATGAGATATAACAAATGGATGTCAAAATGATTCACATGAGATGGAAATAGAACCAAGGATGTATATTTGATAAGATCGAGAGGATGCTAGTAAGTGTGCAAACTTTAAGAGATCCAGTAATTTGTGAAGCAAACATAGTGGAGTTGGATCTTTGTTTTGATGAATTGATCAAATAATATGATTTCATCGGGAAAAACAAAGATGCTTGTATTTTCAAGAAAGTAAGTGGGAGGATGATAATATTTCTAAACACTATGTCTGCATGACACAATGTTGATTGGAAATTATATAAATTTCTTGAAACAATTTAAGATTTTATTGAAAATAGTTTTTCTGTAAAGTACTCAGGCAATGTAGTCCTTGTATTAGACATAATAATATGTGGAGATAGTAGTGTCTAATCGGGCTTAGCGAAAATACATATTGACAAGATACTAAAGCAGTTTATTATGAAAAACGCCAAGAAGAGTTTCTTGTCAAAGTCACCTGGAAGGAATTTTTAGCAAGAATCGGTATCTTGAATACTGATGAGTGAAATACATGATTTCAATCACACTTGTGTTAATTCCATGGTATCTAAATTAGCAGATATGTCCAGTACTCCAAGTAAGTTGTGAGTAAAGTTGTAAGTACTGACGACATGTTCCTCGCATACGCAAAAAAATCAAGACATTGTTGTAAGGAGTTACATCAATACATGCTTGTTGTAAGTAGTACATCAACAAAATCTTCAATCAATGCTCCAAGCGACTTTCGATTTAAATTAAATGATTTATGGTGGCACGGTAAATTGGAATTTGTCCAAGAAAGCTACTGCGGTGAATTCTATAACAGAAGGCTGAGTATATTGTCGCTTTAGAATAAACAATAGAGGGTGATGAATCAAAGGTTCATTTATGAAATTGGTATGGTTGAGGGTGTCCCGGACTAAGGGGTCCTCGGGTTGCCAGCCTGCCTTTCATGGGCCGGACTGGCGGGGCGCTCGTGATTCATCAATGGAAGGCCGGACTACTGGCGAGCCTGTGCTCTCGAAGGAAACCTCCGAAGACATGGCGTATCCTCCAAGCCTAGTTAGCGTAACCGGCATGTTTTTCCCCGGCTGGTAACCGACTATATGTAACCCTAGATACTCCTGGTGTCTATATAAACCAGAGGGCTAGACCGTACATAAGAGTACGATCATAATCATTCCCACCTAGGGTTCAGTTCATCCGATCTCGTGGTAGATCAACTCTGTTACCCATTGATCCACCATCCACAGCTCGGGACCCCCTACCCGGGATCCGCCGGTTTTGACACCGACATTGGTGCTTTCGTTGAGAGTTCCGCTATAGAATCGTCAAAAGATCAGTGGCTCACTTAGTCATCAGCGAGGGCCTCCGCATCGGGGACGTTGATACGTCTCCAACATATCTATAATTTTTTATTGTTCCATGCTATTATATTATTTGTTTTGGATGTTTGATATGCATTAACATGCTATTTATTATTATTTTTGGGACTAAACTATTAACCTAGAGCCCAGTGCCAGTTTCTGTTTTTCCTTGTTTCTTAGCTTCCGAGGAAAAGAATACTAAACGGAGTCCAAACGGAATAAAACTTCACGATGAATTTTCTTGGACCGAAAAACACCAAGGAGACTTGGAGTTCAAGTCAGAAGAGCCACGAGGCAGCGGCAAGGTTTGAGGGCGCGCCCGAGGGGGTGGGCGCGCCCCATATCTTGTGGGCCCCTCGGTGACCTCCTGATCTAGATAATCCTCCTATATATTCACATATATTCCAAAACCCTCAGAAGCATCCACGAAAACACTTTTCCGCCGCCGCAACCTTCTTTTCCCGTGAGATCCCATCTCGGGGCCTTTTCCGGCATCCTGCCGGAGGGGGTTTCGATCACAGAGGGCTTTGATGTTGGTTTGAACTACGTCGGTGTTTCCCCAAAGAGGAAGGCATGATGCACACAACAATGGTAGGTATTTCCCTCAGTGATGAGATCAAGGTTATCGAACCAGTAGGAGAACCACGCAACACCACGTAAACAACTCCTGCACACAAAGAACAAATACTTGGAACCCGACGTAAGAGAGGGGTTGTCAATCCCTCACGGGTAAAAAGATAGGTCAAATTATAGTAGATTGGATAAATAGATATCGCGGGAACGCGAGATAAAATAAATAAATAAAAATTACAGCAAGGTATTTTTGGTTTTTTTTTGACAATATAGATATGAAAATAAAAGCGAATAGAAATAGATCTCAAGGCAAATATAATAAAGAAGAGACCCGGGGGCGTAGGTTTCACTAGTGGCTTCTCTCGAGAAAAATAGCATAAGGTGGGTAAAAAAATTACTGTTGGGCAATTGATAGAACTTCAAATAATCATGACGATATCCAGGCAATGATCATTATATAGGCATCACCTCCAAGATTAGTAGACCGACTCCTGCCTGCATCTACTACTATTACTCCACACATTGACCGCTATCCAGCATGCATCTAGTGTATTAAGTTCATGGAGAAACGGAGTAATGCAATAAGAACGATGACATGATGTAGACAAGATCTATTTATGTAGAAATAGACCCCATCTTGTTATCCTTGATGGCAACGATACATACATGTCGGTTCCCGTTCTGTCACTGGGATCAAGCACCGTAAGATCGAACCTATCACAAAGCACCTCTTCCCATGGCAAGAAAAATTGATCTAGTTGGCCTAACTAAACCAAAGATTCGAAGAAGAAATACGAGGCTATAAGTAATCATGCATATAAGAGATCAAAAGACTCAAATAACTTTCATGGATAAAAACATAGATCTGACCATAAACTCAAAGTTCATCGGATCCCAACAAATACACCGCAAAAAGAGTTACATCAAATAGATCTCCAAGAGACCATTGTATTGAGAATCAAAAGAGAGAGAGGAAGCCATCTAGCTACTAACTACGGACCCGTAGGTCTACAATAAACTACTCACGCATCATCGGAGAGGCACCAATGAGGATGATGAACCCCTCCATGATGGTGTCTAGATTGGATCTGGTGGTTCTGGAACTTGCGGCGGCTCGAATTGATCTTCATCGACTCCCCTAGGGTTTATGGAATATTGGGGTATTTATAGAGCAAAGAGGCGGTGAGAGAGGCCACCGAGGTGGGTACAACCCATCTGGGCGCGCCTGGGCCCCCAAGCGTGCCCTGGTGGGTTGTGCTCCCCTTGAAGCTCCCCTCAAGTACTTTCTTGCCCCTAACAGAAGTCTTCTGGTCAAGAAAAAATCCACAAAAAGTTTCGATCCATTTGGACTCTGTTTGATATTGATTTCCTGCGATGTAAAAAACAACTGGCACTAGGCACTATGTCAATAGGTTAGTCCCAAAAAATGATATAAAATGCTATAAAATGATTCTAAAACATCCAAGAATGATAATATAACAGCGTGGAACAATCAAAAATTATAAATACATTGGAGATGTATCAGCATCCCCAAGCTT
This sequence comes from Aegilops longissima, assembly GCA_021605205.1. Taxonomy (NCBI): domain Eukaryota; kingdom Viridiplantae; phylum Streptophyta; class Magnoliopsida; order Poales; family Poaceae; genus Aegilops; species Aegilops longissima. Next base: position 626,239,266 of record CM038680.1, on the reverse strand, counting down.
AATTCCTGCTCGTCCTTGAGTAGGTAAATGATAAAAACATAATTTTGATGTGGAATGCTGCCTAACATGCTCATCACATATTCATTTCTTTGTAGCATGGAAATTTGGACTTTTATATGGTTCAAAGCAATAGTCTAGTTTTGACATGAAGATTTCAATACTCAAGCATATCAACAAACAACCATGTCTTTCAAATATCAACACTAAAGCAAGTTATCCCTAGCCCATTATGCTCAATCATTGATCCATTCATGATACACACTCGCATATTAGCTACACCTAGTGCTCAAGTATGATCATGGTGCCCCTTAGTTGGTGCTTTATAAGAGAAGATGGAGACTCAAGTAAAAATAAAAATTGCATAAAGTAAATAGAAAGGCCCTTCACGGAGGGAAGTAGGGATTTGATAGGTGCTTGAGCTCAAAGCAAAAAAACAGATAGAGATAAAAAACATTTTGGGTGGCATGCTTTTCCTGTCAACGAAAATGATCGAGTAGTTCCCAATACTTTCCATGCTAGATATATCATAGGCGGTTCCCAAACGGAAAATAAAGTTTATTCCTTTTTCCACCATACTTTCACTTTCCATGGCTAACAGTATCCACGGGTGCCTTCCATACCAACACTTTCCAAGGAATTTATTATTTGACAACATAAAGTAAATTCATTTTTCATTTTGGGACTCGACATCCCTAATACCTTTGATGTACTCTCGTGCAATGACAAGTGAATAAACACTCATATTGAGAATAACACATCTAGCATGGAAATATATTAGCCACCCGCTACCGTTTCATGAGCGGTACGAGCACACAAAAGAGAAATTTATTTTGAAAATTAGAGATGGAACATACAAATTTTCTTAGAACGGCACAGAAATACCGCATATAGGTAGGTATAGTGGGCCCATGTGGCAAAAACTGGTTTAAAGGATTTTTGATGCACAAGTAGTGATCATACTTAGTGCAAATGAAGGCTAGCAAAAGATTGAGAAGCATCCAACCAAGAAATGGAAAATCTCATAAGCGAGCATTAAGCATAACAAACACCGAATAATGCACCACAAGTAGGACATAATTTCATTGCATAACTATTGACTTTCATGCTTGCATGGGGAATCACAAACCTTAACACCAATATTCTTACTAAAGCATAATTATTCATCAACATGACTCAAATATCACTATCATCATATCTCAAAACTATTACAAAGAATCAAGTTTATTTTGTCCAATGATCTTCATGAAAGTTTTTATTATATCCTCCTTGGATATCTATCACTTTGGGACTAGTTTTATATGTTGCTTTTAAAAATCTCAAACAAATATAAGTGAAGAACATGAGCATCATATTTCTTTCTCTCAAATTAATCTAAGTGAAGCATGAGAGAATTTCTTCAAAGATAACAAAGCACACCGTGCTAAAAAAGATATAAGTGAAGCACTAGAGCAATTCCAAGGCTCTAATAGGAGCAATTCTAACAAGTCATAGAATAATTTTGGCTCTCTCAAATAGGTGTGTCTAGCAAGGATTCATGACTTAAAATAAAAGGCAAAACAAGCAAAGACTCATATCATAGAAGACGCTCCAAGCAAAACTCATAATATGTGATTAATAAAAATATAGTTCCAAGTAAAATACCGATGGTTGCTAGAAGAAAGAGGGGATGCCTGCTACCTCTTGAGCACTGTGTTGGTTTTCCCTTGAAGAGGAAAGGGTGATGCAGCAAAGTAGCGTAAGTATTTCCCTTAGTTTTTGAGAACCAAGGTATCAATCCAGTAGGAGACTACACGCAAGTCTCCTCGTACCTACACAAACAAAGAACCTTGCAACCAATGCGATAAAGGGGTTGTCAATCCCTTCACGGCCACTTGCAAAAGTGAGATCTGATAGAGATAATAAGATAAATATTTTTGGTATTTTTATGATATAGATTGAAAGTACAGATTGCAAAATAAAAATAGATTGGAAACTTATATGATGGAAAATAGACCCGGGGGCCATAGGTTTCACTACTGGCTTCTCTCAAGATATTACGGCGGGTGAACAAATTACTGTCGAGCAATTGATAGAAAAGTGCATAATTATGAGAATATCTAGGAATGATCATGTATATAGGCATCACGTTCGCGACAAGTAGACCGAAACGATTCTGCATCTACTACTATTAATCCAAACATCGACCGCTATCCAGCATGCATCTAGAGTATTAAGTTCATAAGAACAAAGTAACGCATCAGGCAAGATGACATGATGTAGAGGGATAAACTCAAGCAATATGATACAAACCCCATCTTTTTATCCTCGATGGCAACAATTCAATACGTGCCTTGCTGCCCTAACATCCTTTGGGAAAGGACACCGCAAGATTGAACCCAAAGCTAAGCACTTCTCCCATTGCAAGAAAGATCAATCTAGTAGGCCAAACCAAACTAATAATTCGAAGAGACTTGCAAAGATAACAAACCATACATAAAAGAATTCAGAGGAGATTCAAATATTGTTCAATCTTGATCATAAACCCACAATTCATCGGATCTCGACAAACACACCACAAAAAGAATTACATCGAATAGATCTCCAAGAAGATCAAGGAGAACTTTGTATTGAGATCCAGAGAGAGAGAAGAAGCCATCTAGCTAATAACTATGGACCCGAAGGTCTGTGGTAAACTACTCACACATGATCGAAGAGGCAATGGTGTTGATGTAGAAGCCCTCCATGGTCGATTCCCCCTCCGGCGTAGCGCCGGAAAAGGCCCCAAGATGGGATCTCACAGGTACAGAAGGTTGCGGCGGTGGAAATAGGGTTTCATGGTGCTCCTGGATGTTTTCGGGGTATATGGGTATATATAGGAGGACGAAGTAGGTCAGTGGAGCTGCGAGGGGCCCACGAGGGTGGGGGCGCGCCCAGGGGGCAGGCGCGCCTCCCTGCCTCGTGGCCTCCTCGCTTCTTTCTTGACGTCCACTCCAAGTCCTCTAGATCACGCTTGTTCCAAAAATAACTCTCCCGAAGGTTTCATTCCGTTTGGACTCCGTTTGATATTCCTTTTCCGTGAAACACTGAAATAGGCAAAAAAAACAGCAATTTGCACTGGGCCTTCGGTCAATAGGTTAGTCCCAAAAATAATATAAAAGTGCTTAGTAAATCCCATTAAACATCCAAAACAGATAATATAATAGCATGGAACAATCAAAATTATAGATACGTTGGAGATGTATGAATGCCACTCGGGGGCATCCCCAAGCTTAGTTGCTTGATACTTCTTGAACATTATCTTGGGGTGCCTCGGGCATTCCCAAGCTTAGCCTTTTGCTAATCCTTATTAATTCATCCATCGCGATCTCACCCAAAACTTGAAAACTTATATCACACAAAACTCAACAAAACCTTCGTGAGATCCGTTAGTATAAGAAAACAAATCACTACTATAAGTATTGTTGCAAACCCATTCATATTTTATTTTTGCATTATATCTACTGTATTCCAACTTTTCTATTGCAAAAACTGTTCAAAGGAAACCATAGAATCATCAAAACAAGCACACAACGCAAAGAGAACAGAATTTGTCAAAAACAGAACGGTCTGTAGTAATCAGCGAACTTCGTATACTTTTGTAACTCCAAAAATTCTGAAAAATTAGGACAATATGGGAAATTTATATATCAATCTTGTGTAGAAAATTCAGATCAAAATCATGTTTCTGTGATTTATGAAAATTATTTTACTGGGCACGAAAGTTTCTGTTTTTCAACAAGATCAAATCAACTATCACCCAACATGATCCCAATGGCTTTGCTTGGCACAAACACTAATTTAAACCACAAAACACTTCTAATCAGAGGCATAATTGGGTATTTTATTGAAAACAGGAAGAAAACCAAGAAGCAAAAAGATACAAGTTGGGTTGCCTCCCAATGAGCGCTATCGTTTTACGCCCCTAGCTAGGCATAGTACGAAGGATCTAAGTATTGTCATCTTTAGTCTTATTTTCCTTAGAGGTGTTTTCCTCGGAGGTTTTGCAAAAACAACATAAAACACCTTATCCAGGGAGACTTTAGCACTATTAAGTTGCTTATCATCATAACCCTTTTGATTTCCGGCAACAATCCAAGAATAGTGTTGATTAATATCATTGAAAACTTGTTGGATTACATCTAAAACAAGGACTTCCTTCTTAATATTCTCATCAAAGATTTGATTATCCCCAAGCAAATGTCTTCGCACATAATCACTCTTATAAAGAATTTCATCTATCACCGGTTTTTCACGATTCATACCATTGAAATCAAAAATTTCCCTTGCTTCTCGTACTATGTAATCAAATTCATTCATAAGAACAAGGGTTGCCAACTTTTTAGTTTTGGGATTCTTTATAACGGGTAACTCTAAAAACAATCTCTACAAGGTAGGATATAAATATATTTTCAAGTTTCAAAACTAGTGTTGAAATAGCTTCCGCATAAGATTTGGTCCTCTTAAGTATAGGAACATCATCTAGACTTAAATTTCCAACACAATTGAGAAATTCTTGCATACGTTCTTTTCCTATAACATTCCCTTGCCCCAAAACCAAAGTTTTAGTATCCAGATTGCCAGATTGTCCAATTTTAGGAGCTAGGCCATCATCTGTTTCTACCATACCAAAGTTAGTCATGGTGACAAATCCGAGCAAACAAAAATTCCAACGAGAAACGCGGACGAAAAAGAGGGCGAATAAAACGACAATTTTTTGTGAAGTGGGGGAGAGGAAAACGAGAGGCAGATGGCAAATAATGTAAATTGCAAGGAGATGAGATTTGTGATTAGGAACCTGGTAGATGTTGATGATGTATCCCCAGCAACGGCGCCAGAAATTCCTTTTGATGTTGGCTTGAACTACGTCGGTATTTCCCCAAAGAGGAAGGGATGATGCAGCACAACAACGGTAGGTATTTCCCTAAGTGATGAGACCAAGGTTATCGAACCAGTGGGAGAACCACACAACACCACGTAAACAGCTCCTGCACACAAAGAACAAACACTTGCAACCCACGTTAGAAAGGGGTTGTCAATCCTTCACAGGTAAAAAGATAGGTCAAATTGTAGTAGATTGGATAAATAGATCTCGCGGGAACGCGAGATAAGATAGATAAATAAAAATTGCAGCAAGGTATTTTGGGTTTTTTTGATAATACAGATCTGAAAATAAAATCGAATAAAAATAGATCTGAAAGGCAAATATAAGAAAGAAGAGACCCGGGGGCCGTAGATTTCACTAGTGGCTTCTCATGAGAAAAATAGCATACGGTGGGTAAACTTTTGCGCAATTGATAGAACTTCAAATAATCATGACGATATCCAGATAATGATCATTATATAGGCATCACATGAAATATTAGTAGACCGACTCCTGCCTGCATCTACTACTATTACTCCACACATTGACCGCTATCTAGCATGCATCTAGTGTATTAAGTTCATGGAGAAACGGAGTAATGCAATAAGAACGATGACATGATGTAGAGAAGATCTATTTATGTAGAAATAGACCCCATCTTGTTATCCTTAATGGCAACGATACATACGTATCGGTTCCCCTTCTGTCACTGGGATCAAGCACCGTAAGATCGAACCCATCACAAAGCACCTCTTCCCGCAAGAAAAGTCGATCTAGTTGGCCTAACTAAACCAAAGATTCGAAGAAGAAATACGAGGCTATAAGTAATCATGCATATAAGAGATCAAAAGACTCAAATAACTTTCATGGATAAAAACATAGATCTGACCATAAACTCAAAGTTCATCGGATCCCAACAAACACACCGCAAAAAGAGTTACATCAAATAGATCTCCAAGAGACCATTGTATTGAGAATCAAAAGAGAGAGAGGAAGCCATCTAGCTACTAACTACGGACCCATAGGTCTACAATGAACTACTCACGAATCATCGGAGAGGCACCAATGAGGATGATGAACCCCTCCGTGATGGTGTCTAGATTGGATCTGGTGGTTTTGGAACTTGCGGCGGCTGGAATTGATTTTTGTCGACTCCCCTAGGTTTTCTGGAATATTGGGGTATTTATAGAGCAACGAGGAGGTGCAGGAGGCCACCGAGGTGGGCACAACCCACCTGGGCGCGCCTGGGCCCCCGGGCGCGCCCTGGTGGGTTGTGCTCCCCTCGGAGCTCCCCTCAAGTACTTTCTTAGCCCAACAGGTGTCTTCTGGTCCAGAAAAAATCCACAAAAAGTTTCGCTGCATTTGGACTCCGTTTGATATTGATTTCCTGCGATGTAAAAAACAAGCAAAAAACAACAACTAGCACTGGGCGCTATGTCAATAGGTTAGTCCCAAAAATGATATAAGATGCTATAAAATGATAGTAAGACATCGAAGAATGATAACATAACAGCATGGAACAATCAAAAATTATAGATACGTTGGAGACATATCAGGCGTCCACATCAACTCTATTGCCCTTCCGATGAAGTGTGAGTAGTCCACCTCAGACCTACGGGTCCATAGCTAGTAGCTAGATGTCTTCTTCTCTCTCTTTGATTCTCAATACCATGTTCTCCTCGATGTTCATGGAGATCTATCCAATGTAATCTTCTTTTGCGGTTTGTTTGTCGAGATCCGATGAATTGTGGATTTATGATCAACTTATCTATGAATATTATTTGAATCTTCTCTGAATTCTTATATGCATGATTTGGTATATTTGTATTTCTCTTCAAATTATCGGTTTGGTTTGGCCAACTAGATTGGTATTTCTTGCAATGGGAGAGGTGCTTAGCTTTGGGTTCAATCTTGTGTGATTTCACCCAGTGACAAAGTAGGGGTAGCGAGACACGTATTGCATTGTTGCCATGGAGGATAGAAATGTGGGTTTTTCGTCATATTGCTTGAGTTAATTCCTCTACGTTATGTCATCTTACTTAAGGTGTTACTCCGTTCTTTATGAATTTAATATTCTAGATGCATGCTGGATAGCGGTCGATCTGTGGAGTAATAATAGTAGATGCAGGCAGGAGTCGGTCTACGTGAGACGGATGTGGTGCCTATATTGCATAATCATTGCCTTGGATATCGTCATAACTTTGTGCTTTTCTATCAATTCCTCGAGAGTAATTTGTTCACCCACCGTATTATTTGCCTTCATGAGAGAAACCTCTAGTGAAACCTATGGTCCCCGTGTCTATTTTCCATCATATTAGTTTTCGATCTACTGTTTTGCAATCTTTTATTTTCAGATCTATAAACCAAAAAAACAAAAAATATTTGATCTTTTGTTTAGTTTTATTTATCTCTATCAGATCTCACCTTTGCAAGTGATGTCTACTACAAACATTTCTTCTTGTAGACGTTGTTGGGCTTCCAAGTACATAGTTTTGTAGGACAGTAGCAAATTTCCTTCAAGTGGATGACCTAAGGTTTATCATTCCGTGGGAGGCGTAGATTGAAGATGGTCTCTCTCAAACAACACTGCAACCAAATAACAAACAGTCTCTTGTGTCCCCAACACACACAATACAATGGTAAATCGTATAGGTGCACAAGTTTAGTGAAGAGATGGTGATACAAGTGCAATATGGATTGTACATATAGGTTTTGTAATATGAAATTATAAAAACAACAAGGTAGCAAGTATCAAAAGTGAGCGAAAACGGTATTGCAATGCTTCAAAACAAGGCCTAGGGTTCATACTTTCACTAGTGCAAGTTCTCTCAGCAATGATAACATAATTAGATCATATAACAATCCCTCAACGTGCAAAAAAGATTCACTCCAAAGTCACTAATAGCGGATAACAAACGAAGAGATTATTGTAGGGTACGAAACCATCACAAAGTTATTCTTTCTGATCGATCTATTGGGCTATTCCTATAAGTGTCACAAACAGCCAGGGAGTTCGTACTAAAATAACACCTTAAGACACACATCAACCAAAACCCTAATGTCACCTAGATACTCCAATGTCACCACAAGTATCCGCGGGTTTGATTATACGATATGCATCACACAATCTCAGATTCATCTATTCAAACCAACACAAAGAACTTCCAAGAGGCCCCAAAGTTTCTACTGGAGAGTCAAGAAGAAAACGTGTGCCAACCCCTATTGATAAGTTCACAAGGTCAGAGAACCCGCAAGTTGATCACCAAAACATACATCAAGTGGATCACGTAAATATCCCATTGTCACCACAAATAAACACATGCAATACATACATCAAGTGTTCTCAAATCCTTAAAGACTCAATCCGATAAGATAACTTCAAAGGGAAAACTCAATCCATTACAAGAATATAGAGGGGGAGAAACATCATAAGATCCAACTATAGTAGCAAAGCTCGCGGTACATCAAGATTGTGCCAAATCAAGAACATGAGAGAGAGAGAGATCAAACACATAGCTACTGGCACATACCCTCAATCCCGAGGGTGAACTACTCCCTCCTCATCATGGACAGCGCCGGGATGATGAAGATGGCCACCGATGATGGTTTCCCCCTCCGGCAGGGTGGCGGAACAGGGTCCCGTTTGGTTTTTGGTGGCTACATAGGCTTGCGGCGGCGGAACTCCCAATCTAGGTTCTGTTCTGGAGGTTTGGGGATATATAAGAGGTGTTGGCATCGAGAACAAGTCAGGGGAGTCCACGAGGGGCCCACAAGGTCAGAGGCCGCGCCCTAGGGGGTGGGGGCGCCCTCCACCCTTGTGGAGGCCTCATGGTTCTTGTGGCCCAACTCTTTTGCTTGGGGGGCTTCTTTTGGTCCAAAAATAATCTACGTAAATTTTCAGGTCAATTGGACTCCGTTTGATATTCCTTTTCAGCAAAACTCAAAACATGAAAAAAAAATAAAACTGGCAATGGGCTCTAGGTTAATAAGTTAGTCCCAAAAATCATATAAAATAGCATATAAATGCATATAAAACATCCAAGATTGATAATATAATAGCATGGAACAATAAAAAATTATAGATATGTTGGAGACGTATCAAGCATCCCCAAGCTTAATTCCTGCTCGTCCTCGAGTAGGTAAATGATAAAAACAGCATTTTTGATGTGGAATGCTACCTAACATATTTTTTCCATGTAATTTTTCTTTATTGTGGCATGAATGTTCAGATCCGTAAGATTCAAAGCAAAAGTTTAATATTGACATAAGAACAATAACATTTCAAGCACACTAACAAGGCAATTATTTCTTCTCAAAATAACATGACCAAAGAAAGCTTATCCCTACAAAATCGTATAGTCTGGCTATGTTGCATCTTCATCACACAAAATACTCAAATCATGCACAACCCCGATGACAAGCCAAGCAATTGTTTCATACTTTTGATGTTCTAAATCTTTTCAACTTTCACGCAATACATGAGCGTGAGCCATGGACATAGCACTATAGGTGGAATAGACGGTTGTTGTGGATAAGACAAAAAGGAAGGAGATAGTCTCACGTCAACTAGGCGTATCAATGGGCTATGGAGATGCCCATCAATAGATATCAATGTGAGTGAGTAGGGATTGCCATGCAACAGATGCACAAGAGCTAGAAGTTTATGAAAGCTCACAAAGAAACTAAGTTGGTGTGCATCCAACTTGCTTGCTCATGAAGACCTGGGGCAATTTGAGGAAGCCCATCGTCGGAATATACAAGACAAGTTCTATAATGAAAAATTCCCACTAGTATATGAAGATATCATGAAGATCATGGTGCTACTTTGAAGCACAAGTGTGGTAAAAGGATAGTAGCATTGCCCCTTCTCTCTTTTCTCTCATTTTTTATTTTTTTTATTTTTTTTGGGCCTTCTCCCCTTTTTTCTGGCCTCTTTTTTTCGTCCGGAGTCTCATCCCGACTTGTGGGGGAATCATAGTCTCCATCATCCTTTCCTCACATGGGACAATGCTCTAATAATGAAGATCATCGAACTTTTATTTACTTACAACTCAAGAAATTACAACTCCATACTTAAAACAACATATGACTCTATATGAATGCCTCCTGCGGTGTACCGGGATGTGCAATGAATGAAGAGTGACATGTATGGAAGAATTATGAACGGTGGCTTTGCCACAAATACGATGTCAACTACATGCAATATGACAATGATGAAGCGTGTCATAATAAACGGAATGCTGGAAAGTTGCATGGCAATATATCTCGGAATGGCTAAGGAAATGCCATAATAGGTAGGTATGGTGGCTGTTTTGAGGAAGGTATATGGTGGGAATATGGTACCGGCGAAAGTTGTGCGGCACAAGAGAGGCTAGCGATGGTGGAAGGGTGAGAGTGTGTATAATCCATGGACTCAACATTAGTCATAAAGAACTCACATATTTATTGCAAAAATCTATTTGTCATCGAAACAAAGTACTACACGTATGCTCCTAGGGGGATAGATTGGTAGGAACAGACCATCGCTCGTCCCCGGCCGCCACTCATAAGGAAGACAATCAATAAATAAATCATTCTCCGACTTCATCACATAACGGTTCACCATACTTGCATGCTACGGGAATCACAAACTTAAACACAAGTATTTCTCAAATTCACAATTACTCACTAGCATGACTCTAATATCAACACCTTCATATCTCAAAACAATATCAAACTTCTCATAGTATTCAACGCACTTAATATGAAAAAATTTATTATATCCCTCTTGTATGCCCATCGTACTAGGATTAAATTCATAACCTAAGAAAATTACCATGCTACTTAGAGACTCTCAAAATGATATAAGTGAAGCACGAGAGTAAATGACAAACTACTCCAAAAGATATAAGTGAAGATCAATGAGTAGTTAAATAATTATGTAACTATGTGAAGACTCTCTAACATTTAAGAATTTCAGATCTTGGGATATTATTCAAACAGTAAGCAAACCAAAATAAAATAAAATGACGCCCCAAGCAAAACACATATCATGTGGTGAATAAAAATATAGCGCCAAGTAAGGTTACCGATGGATTGAAGACGAAAGAGGGGATGCCATCCGGGGCATCCCCAAGCTTAGGCTCTTGGTTGTCCTTGAATATTACCTTGGGGGTGCCTCGGGCATCCCCAAGCTTAGGTTCTTTCCGCTCCTTATTCCATAGTCCATCGAAACATCATCCAAAACTTCAAAACTTCACAACACAAAACTCAACAGAAAATCTCATAAGCTCCGTTAGTATAAGAAAATAAATCACCACTTTTGGTACTGTTGTGAACTCATTCTTTATTTATATTGGTGTTGTATCTACTGTATTCCAACTTCTCCAAGGTTCATACCCTCCGATACTACTCATGAATTTATCAAAAGAGGCAAACAACACACAGAAAACAGAATTTGTAAAAAACAGAACAGTCTGTAGTAATCTGGAAATTTTCTGTACTTTTGTAACTAATTCTGAAAAATTAGGACCATCTAGGAAATTTCTATATCAATCTTGTGTAAAAAGATTCAGATCAAAAGCACGTTCCAGTGAATTTTCAAAATTCCTGGATTGAGAGCAAAAGTTTCTGTTTTTGCACAGAATCAAGTTAACTATCACCTTAGACCATCCTAAAGGTATTACTTGGCACTTTATTGAAACAAAAGCTATAAAACATGATTACTACAGTAGCTTAATCATTTGAACACACAAAAATGGTAGGTAATTGTGTTGGGTTGTTTCCCAACAAGCGCTTTTCTTTAATGCCTTTTTAGCTAGTTATGATAATTTTAATGATGCTCACATAAAAGACAAGAATTGAAACACAAGGAGAGCATCATGAAGCATATGACTAGCACATTTAAGCCTAACCCACTTCTTATGCATAGGAATTTTGTGAGTAAACAACTTATGGGAAGAAGAATCAACTTGCATAGGAAGGTAAAACAAGCATAACTTAAGGATTTTCAACACATGGAGAGGAAACTTGATATTATTGCAATTCCTACAAGCGTATATTCCTTCCTCATAATAATTTTCGGTAGCATCATGAATGAATTCAACAATATAACCATCACATAAAGCATTATTTTCATGATCCATAAGCATAGAAATTTTACTACTCTCCACATAAGCAAAATTCTTCTCATTCATAATAGTGGGAGCAAACTCAACAAAATAACTATCATGTGAGGCATAATCCAATTGAAAATTAAAATCATGATGACAAGTTATATGGTTATCATTATTCTTTATAGAATACATGTCATCACAATAATCATCATAAATAGCAACTTTATTCTCATAATCAATTGAAACCTCTTCCGAAATAGTGGATTCATCACTAAATAAAGTCATGACCTCTCCAAACCCACTTTCATGATTATCACAATAAGATTCAACACCCTCCAAAATAGTGGGATCATTACTTACTAAAGTTGACACTCTTCCAAACTCACTTTCATCAATAAATCATCATAAATAGGAGGCATAATATCATCATAATAAATTTGCTCATCAAAACTTGGGGGACTAAAAATATCATCATCTTCATCAAACATAGCATCCCCAAGCTTGTGGCTTTGCATATCATTAGCATCATGGATATTCAAAGAATTCATACTAACAACATTGCAATCATGCTCACCATTCAAAGATTATATGCCAAACATTTATTGCATTCGTCTTCTAACACTTTGGCACAATTATCGGAATCCTTATTTTCACGAAAGACATTCAAAAGATGAAGCATATGAGGCAACCTCAAATCCTTTTTTTGTAGTTTTTTTATAGACTAAACTAGTGATAAAACAAGAAACTAAAAGATTCGATTGCAAGATCTAAAGATATACCTTCAAGCACTAACCTCCCCGGCAACGGCGCCAGAAAAGAGCTTGATGTCTACTACGCAACCTTTCTTCTTGTAGACGTTGTTGGGCCTCCAGGTGTAGAGTTTTGTAGGACAGTAGCAAATTTCGCTCAAGTGGATGACCTAAGGTTTATCAGTCCATGGGAGGCGTAGGATGAAGATGGTCTCTCTCAAACAACCCTGCAACTAAATAACAAAGAGTCTCTTGTGTCCCCAACACAACTTATACAATGGTAAATTGTATAGGTGCACTAGTTTGGCGAAGAGATGGTGATACAAGTGCAATATGGATAGTAGATATAGGTTTTTGTAAACTGAAATTATAAAAACAGCAAGGTAGCAAGTAGCAAAAGTGAGCGAAAGCAGTATTGCAATGCTTCGAAACAAGGCCTAGGGTCCATACTTCCACTAGTGCAAGTTCTCTCAACAATGATAACATAATTAGATCATATAACAATCCCTCAATGTGCAACAAAGAGTCACTTCAAAGTCACTAATAGCGGAGAACAAACGAAGAGATTATTGTAGGGTGCGAAACCACCTCAAAGTTATTATTTCTGATCGATCTATTGGGCTATTCCTATAAGTGTCACAAACAGCCCTAGACTTCGTACTAAAATAACACCTTAATACACACATCAACCAACACCCTTATGTCACCTAGGTACTCAAATGTCACCATAAGTATCCGCGGGTTTGATTATACGATATGCATGACACAATCTCATTTTCATCTATTCAAACCAACACAAAGAACTTCCAAGAGTTCCCCAAAGTTTCTACCGGTGAGTCAAAACGAAAACGTGTGCCAACCCCTATGCATAAGTTCACAAGGTCGTATAACCCGCAAGTTGATCACCAAAACATACATCAAGTGGATCACGTGAATATCCCATTGTCACCACAGATAAACACATGCAAGACATACATCAAGTGTTCTCAAATCCTTAAAGACTCAATCCGATAAGATAACTTTAAAGGAAAAACTCAATCCATTACAAGAAGATAGAGGGGGAGAAACATCATAAGATCCCACTATAATAGCAAAGCTCACGGTACATCAAGATCATGCCAAATCAAGAACATGAGAGAGAGAGAGAGAGAGATCAAACACATAGCTACTGGTACATACCCTCAGCCCCAAGGGTGAAATACTCCCTCCTCATCATGGAGAGAACCGAGATGATGAAGATGGCCACCGGTGATGGTTTCCCCCTCCAGCAGGGTGCCGGAACAGGGTCCCGACTGGTTTTTGGTGGCTACAGAGGCTTGCGGCGGTGGAACTCCCGATCTAGGTCCTGTTCTGGAGGTTTGGGATATATAAGAGGTGTTGGCATCGAGAACAAGTCACGGGAGTCCACGAGGGGCCCACAAGGTCGGAGGGCGCGCCCTAGGGTAGTGGGGACGTGATACGTCTCCAACATATCTAGAATTTTTTATTGTTCCATGCTATTATATTGTCAATCCTGGAAGTTTTATAATCATTTTATATCATTTTTTGGTACTAACCTACTGACATAGTGCCAAGTGCCAGTTGTTGTTTTTTGCATGTTTTTTACATCGCACGAAATCAATACCAAACGGAGTCCAAATGCAGCGAAAGTTTTTGTGGATTTCTTTGGACCAGAAGACATCTAGTGGGCCGAAGAAGCGCCTGGGGGGTGCTCCGAGGGGAGTACAACCCACCAGGGCATGCTAGGAGGCCCAGGCGCGCCCTGGTGGGTTGGGTCCACCTTGGGTGCCCACTGAACCGACTCTTTGCTCTATTAATACCCCAATATTCCAGAGAACCTAGGGGAATTGATAAAATATTCATGCAGCCGCCGCAGAGTCCAGAACCACCAGATCCAATCTAGACACCATCACGGAGGGGTTCACCACTTCCATTGGTGCCTCTCCGATGATGTGTGAGTAGTTCTTTGTAGACCTACGGGTCTCTCTTTTGATTCTCAATACAATGGTGTCTTGGAGATCCATATGACGTAACTCATTTTGCGGTGTGTTTGTTGGGATCCGATGAACTTTGAGTTTATGATCAGATCTATCTTTTTATCCATGAAAGTTATTTGAGTTTCTTTGATCTTTTATATGCATGATTGCTTATAGCCTCATCTTTCTTGTCCAATATTTTGGTTTTGTTTAGCCAACTTGATCTATTTATCTTGCAATGGGAAGAGGTGCTTTGTAGTGGGTTCGATCTTACGGTGCTTGATCCGAGTGACCGAAGGGGAACTGAGGGAGTCCTGGATTAGGGGGTGTCCGGATAGCCGGACTATGACCTTTGGCCGGACTCCTGGACTATGAAGATACAAGATTGAAGACTTCGTCCCATGTCCGGATGGGACTTTCCTTGGCATGGAAGGCAAGCTTGGCGATACGGATATGTAGATCTACTACCATTGTAACCGACTCTGTGTAACCCTAACCCTCTTCGGTGCCTATATAAACCGGAGGGTTTTAGTCCGTAGGACGAACAACAATCATACCATAGGCTAGCTTCTAGGGTTTAGCCTCTCTGATCTCGTGGTAGATCTAATCTTGTACTACCCATATCATCAATATTAATCAAGCAGGAGTAGGGTTTTACCTCCATCGAGAGGGCCCGAACCTGGGTAAAAACATCGTGTCCCTTGTCTCCTGTTACCATCCGCCTAGACGCACAGTTCGGGACCCCCTACCCGAGATCCGCCGGTTTTGACACCGATTGGTGCTTTAATTGAGAGTTCCTCTGTGTCGTCATCCTTAGGCCCGATGGCTCCTCCGATCGTCAACAGTGATGCGCTCCAGGGTGAGACTTTTCTCCCCGGACAGATCTTCATATTCGGCGGCTTTGCACTGCGGGCCAATTCGCTTGGCCATATGGAGCAGATTGAAAGCTACGCCCCTGGCCACCAGGTCATATTTGGAAGTTTGAACTACACGGCTGACGTCCTCGGAGACTTGATCTTCGACGGGTTCGAGCCAAAGCCAAGCGCGCCGCACTGTCACGAGGGGCATGATCTAGCTCTGCCGCCGAACAGTGTCCTGGAGGCCTCACCAGTGTCCGCTCCGACCTTTAGCTCGGAGCCGACTGCGCCGATCGAGGACGGGTGGCTGGACACCGCCTCGGGGGCTGCGATCTCTACGGCGATTGAGTCATACACCTACCCCGTCTTTTGCGAAGCTCGTGACTCCAAGGTGCCGGACTCCTCTCCGGACTCCGAGCCTTCCGCGCCCCCGCCAATCGAATCTGATTGGGCGCCGATCATGGAATTCACCGCCGCCGACATCTTTCAGCACTCGCCCTTTGGCGACATCCTGAATTCACTAAAGTCTCTCTTTATCGAGAGCCCTGGCGGATTATGGTCGGGAAGGTTGGGATGCAGACGACGAAGAAATTCAAAGCCCACCCACCACCCACTTCGTAGCCACCGTCGATGATTTAACCGACATGCTCGACTTCGACTCCGAAGACATCCACGGTATGGACGACGATGCAGGAGACGACCAAGAACCAGCGCTCACAGGGCACTGGAAGGCCACCTCGTCATACGACATATACATGGTGGACATCCCAAAAGATGGGAATGGCGATGGAAGAGCGGAGGATGACCCCTCCAAGAAACAGCCTAAGCGCCGGCGTCAGCGGCGCCGCTCTAAATCCCGCCACAGCAAAAACGGTGATTCCGGCACGGGAGACAATAACACCCCGGACAGTGCCGAAGACAACCCCCTCCAGCAGGATTCAGCGCAGGAGGATAGAGAAGCCATCCCTCATGAGAGAACAGCAGAAAGAGAGGTAGAGGACGATAATTACATGCCTCCCTCCGAAGATGAGGCAAGCCTCGACGACGACGAATTCGTCGTGCCCGAGGATCCCGTCAAACAAGAGTGTTTCAAACGCAGGCTTATGGCCACGACAAGCAGCCTCAAGAAAAAGCAGCAACAGCTTAGAGCTGACCAAGACTTGCTAGCTGACAGATGGACTGAAGTCCTTGCGGCCGAAGAGTATGAACTCGAGCGCCCCTCCAAGAGCTACCCAAAACGCAGGCTGCTACCCCAATTAAAGGAGGAAGCACCCAAACCTACATCACCAGCGCATGATACGGCTAACCGGCCACCTCGTGGCCGCGACAGAGAGGCCTCTCGGCCCTCAACTCAAGCCGCACCCCGACGCCGCTCAAAAAATACCAAGGCGCGGGGAAATGCGCCAGACCTGCGAGATATATTGGAGGACAAGGCAAGGCAAACAAGATCGATCTACGGATCGCGTGGGCGCCCACGACACGTGGCGATAACCAATCACGCCGGATATGGCAACTCCGCCGGGCGAACACGATGAGACAAAGCTCATTTGAGCTGCGCCGTGATATAGCCCAATACTGAGGCGCCAGACACCCACTATGCTTCACGGATGAAGTGATGGATCATCAAATCCCTGAGGGTTTCAAACCCGTAAACATTGAATCATACGATGGCACAACAGATCCTGCGGTTTGGATCGAGGACTATCTCCTTCACATCCACATGGCCCGCGGTGATGATCTACACGCCATCAAATACCTCCCACTCAAGCTTAAAGGACCAGCCCGACATTGGCTTAACAGCTTGCCAGCAGAGTCAATTTGTTGTTGGGAAGACCTGGAAGCCGCATTCCTCGACAATTTCCAGGGCACATATGTGTGACCACCAGACGCCGATGACCTAAGCCACATTGAGGGAGTCCTGGATTAGGGGGTGTCCGGATATCCGGACTATGACCTTTGGCCGGACTCCTGGACTATGAAGATAAAAGATTGAAGACTTCGTCCCGTGTCCGGATGGAACTTTCCTTGACGTGGAAGGCAAGCTTGGCGATACGGATATGTAGATCTCCTACCATTGTAACCGACTCTATGAAACCCTAACCCTATTTGGTGCTTATATAAACCGGAGGGTTTTAGTCCGTAGGACGAACAACAATCATACCATAGGCTAGCTTCTAGGGTTTAGCCTCTCTGATCTCGTGGTAGATCTACTCTTGTACTACCCATATCATCAATATTAATCAAGCAGGAGTAGGATATTACCTCCATCGAGAGGGCCCAACTGGGTAAAACATCGTGTCCCTTGTCTCCTGTTACCATCCGCCTAGACGCACATTCGGGACCCCTACCCGAGATCCACGGTTTTGACACCGACATTGGTGCTTTCATTGAGAGTTCCTCTGTGTCGTCGCCGTCAGGAAGGATGCCTCATCCCGTCTTTAAAGACAGCACTGTTGCTAAAGAAGCTTTGGTTGTCGGCCAAACTCTCCGGCTAGGCAGTTTTCTTATGACCGCCTGTTCGGCCGCCGCGCCGACGATGACTTCTCGGGTCATCGAAAGCAATCTTCACATCAACTCGGAGCTCGCCGAGCAGTTAGATCCGATGGAGCTCTCTTCCTTAAACGAGCTCTTGGATCGTGATCGCCATACAGGAGTCGCTCTGAGACTATGATCGATTGGGCCTAAACCCGATCTGAGAGAGATTAACTCCCCCCAGGTTACCCACCACGTTGCTGTGGTAGAGGAACAATACGGCGACCCTTTTTCTATCTTAAAGACTAGCTACGTCCGGATTCCCGATCCCTCCATGCCGGATTCCCGCAGAGGAGAGGACGTCACGCAAGCCCTGAACCTAAAGTCAGGCAGCGGGCTAGATTCATTGGACAACATCCAAGAATCCAAGCTTCCAAATTCGGAAGCTCCTTGGCCCTTAAGCCTCAAATTGGGCGCGGTTCCGGATTTCATTCCACCCGCCCAGCCAAACATAAGCGACCTATCTCAAATTCGGCAAGAGCCCGCAGAAACAGTACACCATTACTGGGCCAGATTCCTCCTGGTTATGGACAGGATAAAGGACTGCCGCGAGGAGGACGCAATCTCATATTTCTGCAATAATTGCATGCACAACGGGATCCTCAACGCTATAAGTCGCCGTGACATTACACGTTTTGCCGACTTGGTGTCCATAGTACGAAAGTACTGTGCGATGGAAAGCGCCTGGAAAACTGAAGCAAGATTTTGGGACAATCCGGCCTTGAATACAACCCCAGTCCAAATAAAGGGTGCATCATCGCCAGCACACGGGTTAAATACCAAAAACAAAATCCTCTATAGGGCATGGAACCGCCTTTGGAGGGATGGCTCAATGGACCCTGTAAAATTTATAGTACAGAGGGCGCCACTCCAACTCATAGCCTTAGAGCATGTTGGATACTACGGCAGGTGGCCAAAAGCGGCGAAGAGCTTCTAGCTCTAGAGCACCAACCCAAGGATACCAAGACAAGATACAGACTTGAGACTTTCGCATCAAATAATATGCGAAACGAACACTCCGTAGCCTTGCCAAAGTCTACCAAGTAGCAACAATAAACCCATGGAGGACACGGCTATTACCTTCAATGCCGGTGATTTAACCTAAATTCAACAGCCCGAGCACCACCGGATTCGTCCTCATCCGATAGTGAATGACTTGCCGCCTTACCAAGGTACTCATGGACGGTGGCAGCGGATTGAACCTCATTTACGAGGAAACCCTCCGAAAAATGGAAATAGACTGGAGCCGCATTGAGCGAAGCAGCACAACCTTTAGAGGAATAATCCCGATCGGGAAGCACGCTGACAGGAAAAATCACTGCTTTGGATGTGGTGTTCGGCACACCGGATAATTACATGTCCGAGGAGGTCACATTCCAAGTGGCCCCGTTCGGCAGCGGATACCATGCTCTATTAGGGCGAGAGGCATTTACAATTTTCCAAGCTATACCCCATTATGGGTACATGAAGCTCAAAATGCCCGGGCCCAACGGAATCATCACTCTTGCTAATGACCCAGAAATAGCACTCAGCGCCGAAAATAAGACAGCCAGACCGCCCTTGAGGCACTATCCAAGCCACAGCGGCCGAGGAACTCACCGCATCAAGGCCCATGGTGAATAGGGACGATGTGATACTCGATAAGAGATCCAAGTCCACTTCCTTCAAACCAGCGGACGAAATAGTCAAATTCTAAGTCCATCCAACGGACCCTACAAAACGGCCTCCATCGGGCACAATTAAATCTGATGTAGACGCAGACTAAGAGAATTCCTCGCGAAAATTGGGACATTTTTGCCCGGCACCCTCAGACATGCCAGAAATCCCACGCCGGCTGGCCGAGCACAGCCTAAACATCCTAAAAGGATTCAAGCCAGTCAAACAGGCTCTTCGGTGTTTTTCCGAACCCAAGAGACAGGCCATGGGAGAGGAGCTAGCCAAACTATTGGAGGCCGGATTTATCAGAGATATAAAACATCCGGACTGGCTAGCAAACCTGGTGATGGTACCAAAGAAGGACAAATACTGGCGCCTATGCGTCGATTTCAAGGACCTCAACAAGGCTTGCCCAAAGGATCCCTTCCCCCTCCCCCGCATCGATCAAATCATCGACGCTACCGCAGGCCACGATTCATTGTGTTTCCTCGACGCATACTCTGGCTACCACCAAATTAAGATGGCAGAGCCTGGCCAAGCCGCAACGGCATTCATCACTCCATACGGCCCGTTCTGCTTCAACACAATGCCCTTCGGGCTCAAAAACATCGGCGCAACATATCAGCGCATGATTCAGACATGTCTGGCAAACCAGATCGGCAAAACAGTGGAGGCATACATAGACGATGTGGTCGTCAAAAGCAAGCACGTCGAAACTCTAGTAGACGACTTGAGGCTCACATTCGATAATCTCCGAACATATGACATTAAGCTCAACCCGGAAAAATCCGTTTTCGGCGTACCAGCCGGAAAGCTCTTGGGCTTCATTGTATCCGGTAGAGGAATTGAAGCAAACCCACCCAAGATCCGAGCTCTGTCACAATTGGATATACCAAAAGACCTCAAACAAATACAAAAATTGACTGGATGCGTGGCGGCTCTAAGCCGCTTTATCTCCCGTTTGGGAGAAAAGGCATTACCCCTTTATCGCCTCCTCCGACGCACCGAACACTTCGAGTGGACGGATGCCGCCACTGCCGGACTCGAAGAAATAAAAGCCATATTGGCAACAAACCCGGTCCTGGCCGCGCCCAACATGGGCGAACCAATGCTATTATACATCGCGACAACTCATCAAGGTGTAAGCGCGGTGCTCGTTGTCGAACGAGAAACGGACGAACACAAGTTCCCTCTTCAAAAACCAGTTTACTACGTGTCCACTGTCCTAACTCCGTGCAAGTCACGGTACCCGCATTATCAAAAGATAGCATACGCGGTGTTTATGGCATCCCGGAAGCTGCGACACTACTTTCAAGAGTGTTCAATAACAGTAGCCTCCGAAGTACCCCTTAACGACATTATAAACAACCGCGACGCGACGGGCCGGATTGCCAAGTGGGCCATTGAGCTCCTCCCGTTCGACATAACCTATAAGCCACGGAGAGCTATTAAGTCACAAGTTTTGGCCGACTTCGTCGCCGAATGGACTGAAGCCGAACTCCCTAAAGAGTACGGCGCATATTCCAACTGGATACTGCACTTTGAAGGCTCCAAAATGTTGGCTGGCCTGGGAGCTGGCGTCGTTCTGACGTCCCCAACCGGAGATACAGTTCAATACGTACTCCAGATAATTTATACAGACTCCAACAATGCAGCCGAATACGAGGCCCTTCTACATGGTCTCCGGATGGCAGTCTCCATGGGCATTCAACGCCTAGAGGTGCGCGGGGATTCGAACCTCGCGATATCCCAAATAAATGGAGACTTTGATGCCAAGGATCCGAAAATGGCAGCCTATCGCAATGTCGTACTAAAAATGTCAGCTCGGTTTGAGGGGCTCGAATTTCACCATATAGCCCGGGATAACAACCAGGCAGCAGACGTGTTGGCACGCATCTGCGCAAAGCGCGATGCTGCCCTCCCCCCCCCCCAACATCTTCCTACAGAGGTTGTTCAAGCCATCCGTATTATGGGAGGGAGAGTCCGGAAATAACATCCCAGACCCAACCGCACTACCCCACACCGAACTTTCTGACACAGTTGGTGGTTCTGCCACCGAAATAACACCCTCAGCCCACGTAATAATGGCAGGCATTGCCCCGTGGACCGAACCATTCCTAGCCTACCTAGCCAGGCAAGAACTTCCCGAGGACCAAAACAAGGCCCGCCGCATAGTGCGGCGATCTAAAGCCTATAAAGTCCATGAGGGAGAGCTTTATAAGAAAAGCACAACCGGAGTCCTTCAAAGGTGTATCTCCGAAGAGGAAGGGCGGAATCTTCTGGCTGAAATACATGCCGGACTCGGCGGGCACCACGCCGCAGCCCGGGCCCTTGTAGGCAAGGCCTTCCGTACAGGAGTTTATTGGCCGACGGCCCGGGCAGATGCTCAGGACTTAGTCCAACGATGCGTCGGATGCTAGCTCTTTGCTAATCAAAGCCACATGCCACCCATCACCCTCAAAACTATACCCATCACCTGGCCCTTCGCGGTCTGGGGGCTTGACATGGTCGGACCCCTTAAAGGGGGAACCCACAAGCAAAAATACCTACTGGTCATGGTGGATAAATTCACCAAATGGATAGAGGCCAAGCCTGTCAAGACGTCCGAATCCGGACCGGTGATAGACTTCATATCAGGGGTCGTACACCGTTACGGTGTCCCCCACAGCATCATCACTGATAATGACACGAACTTTACGGCCGACGAGGTCAAACTCTGGTGCAAAAACATGGGCATTAAGCTTGACTAGGCTTAAGTCTATCACCCTCAAACTAACGGTCAAGTTGAGCGAGCAAATGGTCTAATTATGAGCGCATCAAACCCAGATTAGTGCGGTCCCTCAAGGAATCTAACACGCACTGGGTAGAGGAGCTCGACTCCGTACTCTGGGGGCTGCGTACCACTCCGAATCGCACGACCGGATTCACACCATTCTTTATGGTATACGGCACAGAGGCAGTTCTGCCCTGCGACATAATTCATGACTCACCTCGCGTGCGCATGTACGAAGAAAGAGAAGCCGAGCTCGATCGGCACGACAGTTTGGATGCCTTGGAGGAGGAGTGTGACGTAGCAAAGGCCCGTTCCACATTCTATCAACAGCAGGCTCGAAGATATCAAAGCAGAGAAGTACGGGCCAAAACTTACAATGTTGGCGACCTAGTTCTACGCCTGCCGGACAAGAAAAAGGACAAACTAAAGCCCAAATGGGAAGGTCCCTTTATCATCGACCAAGTCCTGACCGGTGGAGCGTACCGTCTGCGAGATGCATCGGATAACCGACTCGAGCCGAACCCATGGAACACAAAGACGCCTCCGAAGATTCTCGCCTAGCGCCGGATTCTGAGTTCGTCTCCTTCCTCTGTCCATATTTTACATTTTAGTTGTCTTCTATTTTTCTCCTTCTCCCTCCTTTTTTGTTTCAAGCCTTGGAAAGCTCGTTAGCACATTGTTCGCACACACTTGACGCGCTATCAGCGCTCATTGTACCTGGGGGCTTCTTTCACAAAAGCTTAATTATAAGGGCTTCATGCCCAATACATGTGTCACACTTCCGTATGTACCTTTTTTTCACCATTATATGCATCGATATGACTTAAGTTTTGGCCAAGCTGGGTTGCCTGGCTCCTATGCTTACCCCTACGTTCCCGATTGTTCGACTAGGTGGTAAAGGAGCACCTCTGCGATTATTCTTGCGGGTCACGAATGTGTACCTCGGACTGGGTGAAGCCGAAAGCTAGCGTTCTTAAGAGAATATTCGGTCGGTGAACTAAAAGAAGATTTCTTACCTATTTATTTATCTGCCCCGGATGTTTTACTGCTTTTTCATGATGCGGACATGCACTTTAGGGCATGCCTCCCGTGGAAAGGAACCCCTAACGAACTATTCTCCCGGAAGATGTTTCTTACTAACCATGTAATATAACATAACTAGTTGGGCACTTGTCTGATAAAGCACTAATGACCCCTACGCCTGGTCTCCACGCATGCCCCGGTTTTTATATAACCGCGAGGGTATTCGGACACACTCCAGACTATTGGGTCCCGAGGTTGAAGCGAAAAGGTCAGCTATGACAAACGATCTACAATCCGGCTAGAAGGCATTTTACATGTCACCTTAAATCACATAGTCAATTTGACTGATTGTATTCCTCATCAATGCCATCTAACAGGCTATCTAGTTTACAGTCCTGCTGGGAATACTTTGCGGCCAATTCTACCTGGTCGTACACTAAGCTCACAGGGATCTCCTTCCCATCTGGCCCCACAGGTCCGACCTCGGCCATGTGGTTTGGGTCAGCCTTCGTGTACCACGTCTTCACCATGGCCCAGGCCTCCCTGGCGCCTTGACGGCAGGCCAATATCTTTCATAATCGGAAGCGCCGCCGCGCTCCCTGGAGCCTCTCCGCAAGCTCCCCAAGGCCTTTGGGCAGGGAGAAAGATGGCCACAAGGCCTGGGCGACGCCTTTCATCACTGCCGAACTCGTTCATGCAGTTGTAAGAGCTCGGAAGAAGGTCACCGTAGAACCAGACATTTCCTCTGCGGGGCGGCTGTGAGCATACCTACAGACATAACTCGTTAGTCGACTTCCTCGCCGAACTCTTTTTCAAAGTTCGTTTAAGCACTTACTAAAAATGCCGCGTCGAAGCCGCGGTTCTCCTTAACGGAGTCGCATAGCTGAGCACGAACATCTTTTAGTTCCTCACCCAGCTGGGTGTTGGCATCTTGAGATTATTTTCTCCTGCCTCACCCTCGTAAGCACGTTTTCGCCGGCCTTTAACCGGCGCAAGAGCTGTTGCTAGTCCGGATCTACCCCGGCGCCATCTGTAATGTTATTATCAGATCTATATACACGCCGCACTTCACAACATACTTATCTTTTAAAAGCGTATGTTACCAGAGGGGGTCTCTTTGGCTGCCCCTGTCACGGCTTGTGCGGCCTCAAGTTGGGCTCTGCACTCTTCAAGCTCCTGGGACAGTTGTGTATTCTTTTCTGTAAGATCCTGCACAATAGATGATCCTTAAATCAGTTATTCTAACTATTTCAAGTCTCGGGGGCTACTGGTATATATAACCATCAAATTTTCTCACCCGTATGTCTTTCACATACTGCTCTGTGACTCTGGCTAGACCACTTTGAGCGGCACGGAGGTGCGCGTCTCCCGAATTGAAGGCATCCAATGCCTCTTGGGAGAAACGTGCGTCACAAAGAACAGTCTGGTGACGCCTGTGATTCATGGCACTCTCCACCTCGGAATTGGTGGCAGATAGTCCGTCGGCATCCTCTGTCGGAGGAGTATCCGACGCACGCCTCATGTTCGCCTCCGCTTCTGGACTTGGCTTTGGAGCCTGGCTGGTGGAGGCTCGATTGTCAGCCTCTCCGGATATAGTCCGACGAGCACTCTTTTTCCTAAAGGAAGCACGAGCGTTAGTATACCTTCCGGGAATAAAACCTGGGAATAAGGCGGCATGCCATACCGTGGCGTCGGCGTCTCAATCCGGACCGCACTTCTTTTCAGCCTGCGAGGCCTTGCTACCCCTTGTTGGCTAGCAACCGCGGGTTCGGCCTTCCGCCTCAAGGGCTCCCCCTGCAAAACACCATTGATATACGGTGGTCAAAGATAAGCACGGAGGGATCATTTCTAAAGTATTGGGACTTCAGTCTCAATTACCTGTGAGGCTAGAAATATTCCGGGGTAATCGGTCGTAATGGCAACCAAGGCATTGTCGATGCTCAGTTGGTAAAATACCCCATCGATCAGCTCCACAGATATGTCTGGATCCTCTTGGGAGGCCGGATCGAGGGACCGTTCCGGATCCTCGGGTTGTGGAGGTGGGCTGTTTATATCCTTTACGGCCCGGCGCAATTCCTGCGTCAAAATCACAAGATAAGGTACTTCACTATGGGAATATGGAACGGATGGGCATAAAGAAGTGTCCGCTTACCCAGCTTGGAGGATCGTACATAGAAAATCCGCCCTGTGGATTGACGCGGAGGAAACCCTCCTCTTCTCCCTTGTGTAATGCGGACAAGGCCTTCGTCAGAACAGCAACCGATCCCGGCCCCTTACAGCCGCAGTGGGTGGCATCATCCTCCCCATTGAAATCCCACATGGGGTGGCCTCTATACTGAAGCAGCTGCACCCCCCGCATAATGCATGTGGCCATGACCCTGATCATGGTCAGTCCGGAATGAGCCAACAACCTTATTCGGCTCATCAGGTAAAGGACGTCCCTGTCATTCTCCCTCTGAGGGCTCTGTGGACGCCAGCTTAGGCGTTTCTTCAAAGGAGCATTACTGAACTCCGGGAGGCCGATCCGAACAGGGTCCGGCAGGGGGACATCTTCTATATAAAACCATTTTGAAGGCCAGTCTTCGGACGCCTTCTTTGGGGTTCTGGATAGATATCCGGTCCCAGCGATGCGCCATAGTTTGGCTCCGCCCACTTGATATATCGACCCCTCCTGAGAACGGGGCACAAGGCAGAACAGCTTCTTCCACAGCGCGAAATGAGCCTCGACGTCCAAGAACAGCTCGCAAAGGGCTACTGAAGCCCGCAATATGCAATATGGAGGCAAGGCGTAGCGTTGTGCGGTGGAGGCCGTAGAACTCAGTAGCCCCCGGAGAAACGGATGAATTGGAAATCCGAGCCCTCTTATTAAGTAAGGGACAAGGCATACCCGCTCTCCTTTGGAGGGATTGGGGACGCTCTCCGCCTGCTTTCCACCATTATAGGTGGCGAGTCCGGCTCGAACCGGGACCATGAAGGCTGGGGGGAGAAACCCCTTGGTTTGGAGCGTCACTAGCTCGCTGTGTGGGACGGAGCATCTCTCCCAATCTCCAGGCTGAGTACTGGGAGGGCGAGAAGAGGAGCCGCATCGACTGTCCATAATGGAATGGGTTTCTGTCAGATGCGCTCCGATGAAAGCTCGCGAAGGGAGGATGGTGTGATTCGGATCTAGATCCTCGTCTCTTATATAGGCAGCTCATTTTGCATAGCTAGGGGGGTAAAAGTAAAAATACCCTGGCTTTTCGTATTCGTTCAACACGTGGAAGATGGCCATTATTGGGCGTGGAAGCCAAGGAGCGCGATATTTACAATTAGCCGGACACTATTCAACAAGTACACAAGATTTGGAGAAGAACCCGCCTTGCAATACCGAAGACAATCTACGCGCCGGACTCGTCGTCATTGAAGCCTGGTTAGGGGCTCTTGAGGAGTCTGGATTAGGGGTGTCCGGATAGCGGACTATGACCTTTGGCGGACTCTGGACTATGAAGATACAAGATTGAAGACTTCGTCCCGTGTCCGGATGGAACTTTCCTTGGCGTGGAAGGCAAGCTTGGCGATACGTATATGTAGATCTCCTACCATTGTAACCGACTCTGTGTAACCCTAACCCTATTCGGTGCTTATATAAACTTGAGGGTTTTAGTCCGTAGGACGAACAACAATCATACCATAGGCTAGCTTCTAGGGTTTAGCCTCTCTAATCTCCTGGTAGATCTACTCTTATACTACCCATATCATCAATATTAATCAAGCAGGAGTAGGGTATTACCTCCATCGAGAGGGCCCGAACCTGGGTAAAAACATCGTGTCCCTTGTCTCATGTTACCATCCACCTAGACGCACAGTTCGGGACCCCCTACCCGAGATCCGCCGGTTTTGACACCGACACACATAATTCAGCAGCCAGAGGAATCGGCCAGACAATTCTGGACACGGTTCCTAACCAAGAAAAATCAAATCGTCGATTGTCCGGATGTAGAGGCCCTTGCAGCCTTCAAACACAACATCCGCGACGAGTGGCTTGCCCGGCACCTAGGACAGGAAAAGCCGAAATCCATGGCATCCCTCACAACACTCATGACCCGCTTTTGCGCGGGAGAGGACAGCTGGCTAGCTCGTAGTAACAACATGACCAAGAGCCCTGGTAATTCAGATACCAAGGACAGCAATGGCAGGTCGCGTCGCAACAAGCACAAGCGCCGCATTAACGGCGATAATGTTGAGGATACGGCAGTCAATGCCGGATTCAGAGGCTCTAAACCCGGTCAGTGGAAAAAGCCATTTAAAAGAAATACTCCGGGCACGTCCAATATGGACCGAATACTCGATCGCTCATGCCAGATACACGTCACCCCCGAAAAACCAGCAAACCACACCAACAGGGATTGTTGGGTGTTCAAGTAGGCAGGCAAGTTAGATGCCGAAAACAATGACAAGGGGCTGCATAGCGATGACGAGGAGGAGCCCCGGCCGCCGAACAATAGAGGACAGAAGGGCTTCCCCCCACAAGTGCGGACGGTGAACATGATATACGCAACCCACATACCCAAAAGGGAGTGGAAGCGTGCACTAAGGGGCGTATATACGATGGAGCGATCGCCCCAAAGTTCAACCCGTGGTCTTCCTGCCGATCACTTTTGATCAAAGGACCACCCACTAGCATCCGCCATGGCGGATTCGCGCATTGGTTCTAGACCCAATAATTGACGGATTTCACCTCACTAGAGTCCTAATGGGGCGGCGGCAGCCTGAACCTGCTTTATCGGGATACGATGTGCAAAATGGGCATAGACCCATCAAGGATTAAACCCACGAAGGCGACCTTTAAAGGCGTCATACCAGGTGTAGAGGCCAACTATGCAGGCTCGATTACACTTGAAGTGGTCTTGGATCCCGGATAACTTCCGAAGCGAGGAGTTAATCTTCGACATAGTCCCATTCCGCAGCGGCTATCACGCACTTCTCGGACGAACCGCATTTGCAAAGTTCAATGCGGTGCCGCACTATGCATATCTCAAGCTCAAGATGCCAGGTCCTCGAGGAGTCATTACGGTCAATGGAAACACCGAACGCTCTCTCCGGACGGAGGAGCATACGACGGCCCTCGCGGCGGAAGTACAAAGCAGCCTCTTAAGGCAATTCTCGAGTCCGGCTATTAAACGTTTGGACACCGTCAAGCGCGCCCGGAGTAACCTACAACAAGACCGCCTGGCACGTCCCGAGCATGCATAGCAATGCGGCCCAAACCCCAGCCCTCGCGAAATTGCGAAACCAGTACTACGCGTATATAATTACGCTCTGGAAATACCATGGGCATAGGGGGAGGGGCACGACCACGGCATGCCTAGAATGCAGCTCAACCGCACCAGGGGCTCCCGATTGTGTCATTCTTTTCTTTTCTTCTTTCTTTTTTACTTTCAGGACTCCATTCTCACGAAGCCCTATCCAGCAGAGAATCGCCGAACACACGATGCAACAGCCAGGAAGCGAAAGCTTCGTCGAGTGTCGGTGGTCTCTATTACGAGCAGTATACCTGTTTTACATACCATCCCGCAGCTTACCCCTGGAGGGGGACATGTTAAAAAGTCCGTCCCTTGCTTATCGCACTATTTGTATCGTTCTGCTCTTACTGCAGCCCTTTTGAATAAACAATACATAGCTTCTGCCTATTATTGAATTCCTTTTTTCTATATATATATATATATATATATATATATATATATATATATATATATATATATATATATATATATATATATATATATATATATATATATATATATATATATATATGTTCAGTTATGACATTGTGCAACCGTACACTTTGGTACGGGAAATACACCAGGGGCTTAAGTACCCCACAATATGGTGTGATAAGTCCGAACACTTTCACAAGTGCGGCACCCCGAACTTATAGCATTATATGCATCGGCTCCGAATCATGTCTTGGGTCAATAGTTGGGTTTGCCCGGCTCCCATGTGTTGGTACCTTATGTTCCGTTATATCGGCTAAGGTATCGCTGGGAGAACCATTGCGATTGTGCCCCGGTTGAGCTGGGTTAAGCACATCAGTGGAGAAAGCTAAAACTGACCGTCATGATAGGGCGAGAGCCGGACGCTGTTCGAGAGGTTTTCGAGTCCCTAAAGACTTATGCCGCTTAGAGCGAGGAGTCGGCATTGTCCGGCCTAGGCGTGGATAGCGCCCCGAACTCGGTCTTCCGAATATCAGGGGCTTCGCCGAAATTTAAAATTATAGAATTATATGGCTAAGTGAGAGTGTTCAAGCATTATAGTCCGGCTGCCTTGTTCGTTGCGTTGAGCGCCTCCCTCGAAGGACCCAAGAATGGGAACAAGAGCGCTCAAGTTTATCCCGAACACCCCAGCACTCGTGGCATGGGGGCTGAAGCCGACGACTCGCCATCTCTCAAATTTAATAAACGGTCGCACAGAAGGTAATATTTTAAATTCAAAAGTGTTGCTCAGTGCATATGAAAAAGTTTTCAGCGTACATGATAACAAATGTGAGTCTCCTCAAAAATTACATCTTTGGAGCATTCACCGCTATAAGGCGGGCACCCTTCAGGACGCCCTCATAATACATTTCAGGCTTGCGATGCTCCTTGCCCGGTGGTGGTCCGTCCGTCACAAGCTTCTCAGCGTCCATCTCGCCCTAGTGCACCTTAGCACAGGCAAGGGCCCTACGGGCACCTTCGATGCAGACGGAGCGCTTGACGAGTTCAACCCATTGACGGGCGTCCACCAGCCGCCTCACCAGCCCGAAGTAGCTCCCAGGCATGGCTTCCTTAGGCCACAGCCGAACTATGAGGCCCTTCATGGCCTGTTCGGCCACCTTATGGAGCTCGACCAGCTGCTTCAACTGGTCTCTTAAGGGCACCGGGTGTCCGGCCTCAGCATACTGAGACCAGAACACCTTCTCCGTCGTGCTTCCCTCCTCGGCTCGGTAGAATGCGGCAGCATCGGACACACTGTGGGGCAGATCTGCGAATGCTCCTGGAGAGCTCCGGATTAGGGTAAGTAACAGATAATTCACTTTCACATGCTTGCTTTGCATATAGAATGTCTTACCCGCCGCTATCTTCTTCATCGCCTATATTTCCTGGAGGGCTTTTTGGGCTTCGGCCTTAGCGGCTTTGGCGCTCTCAAGGGCCGAGGCGAGCTCGGACTCTCGAGTCTTTGAGTCACGCCCAAACTCTCGTGTTTTCCACGAGCACAGGAGCTCTTGCCGCACCTCCGCCACCCGCGCCTCTGCTTCTCTCGCTCGGTGCGCTCCGGGCCGCATTGCTTTCGGCCTTGGACACCGCTTCCTTGAGTCGCCACCTCGTTCGTGGCCCTGCAATATTCACGTTATTCCTGTCATTTTTGCAACCACATCTTTTAAATACTCCCATAAGGTATTACTTACCTTCCTTGTCCTCGAGCTGCTTTTTGGCAAGGCCGAGCTCGTTCTCGGACCGCCCGAGGCTCGCTTCAATGCATCAACCTCCATGATCGGTCTGGCGAGAGGTCAACAACGCAGCCTGCATTCCCATATTGACATACTTATGTTAGACTCCTGCGTATATCTTTTAGATCCTCGTTCGGCTTTTCTTTTGAACACCAAACTGAGCATCGGGGCTACTGTCTATGCGGTAATATTTTATATATCTTAAATACATACCTCAAAGCCTGTTAGAAGGCTGGCACGAGCTTGATCAGCCCGCTCTTGGTGGATGAACTTTACGGATCACCACACTCATAATAGTGCGGTGCTCCTCGTCGATGGAAGCGCCGTTAAGCGCCTCCATCAAATTATCCGGTGCCTCCGGTTGGGACGGAGGTCACGGCGTCGCGATCTTGCCCTTCTTACGAAGGGCGCTGCGGACTCGGAACCACCGAAGGTTCGATGCGAGTCCGCACAGGCGGACTTAAAGCCCTTCGGGGTTTTATCCCCTTTGCGCCCGGAGTACGGGAGGTCGCCTTGCGGCGCCTCCAGGGCCACCTCCTCCTGGCTGGGCCCCTTTTGGGACTCCACCTCGGCGTCATCCGCAGTGGGAGGAGACGAGGCGGTGGGAAGTGAAGTGCTATTCACATCCGACAAATCCTGGGAGCCGCTCGACGAAGCATCGAGCCCGTCCTTGGGCGGGCTGCATGGTTATATTCGGCGTTAGAAGATGTTGTGCGACAAATGGAACGCCATGAGTTATTCTGGTGTCCGGACACTTATGATTTCGCCAGGGGCTTGGTCCTCGGTGGCCACACCTCTTCGCCGTCGTCGGCGTTGGTGGTGTAGTCCGGAGGGAGGGTCCTTCCCTTCTTGGACCCTCCGGCCTCCCCAGTTGGGGCGGCCTTCCTTTTCTTCTCTCCCGGGGAGAGGCCTTTTCCTCCTCCTCGTCTTGGCGGAGGAGTCGCCTCGAGTCATCGAACGATGAGTCCGACAACACCTGGCGCCGGGAACTCCTTCGAGTTCCCGTGGCCTTCTTCTTGGCCTTCTTCTCCGGCACCACGTAAGGTGCCGGAACCAGCAGCCCTGTCAATCGGGTGTCTGCTGGGTCTTCTGGCAAGGGAGCCGGACAGTCAACCTGTCCGGGCGTCTTCTGCCAGTCCTGTCAAAGGTGTGGGAGTTTTAGATCCCGCATAGAGTCAAACTATGAAAAAAAAGAGTCCTGTAAAGGGTAAAATAGCTTACCTCGCTGGCTTGATGCCGCGAGCTGAATCTGCGATCTTCAGTAGCGGATGCGGGAGCCTCGGCGCCCTTGAACAGCACCTTCCAGGCATCTTCGTACGTAGTGTCGAAGAGCCGGCTCAAGGTTCGGCGATGTGCCTGATCAAACTCCCACAAGTTGAAGGCCCGTTGCTGGCATGGGAGGATCCGGCGGATGAGCATAACCTGGACTACGTTGACAAGCTTGAGCTTCTTGTCCACCAGGTTTCGGACGCAGGTTTGGAGTCCGGTCAACTCTTACGAATTACCCCACGTCAGGCCCGTCTCTTTCCATGAGGTGAGCCGTGTAGGGAAGCCAGATCGGAATTCGGGGGCCGCTGCCCATTTAGGGTCGCGCGGCTCGGTGATGTAGAACCACCCCGATTGCCACCCCTTTATGGTCTCCACGAAGGAGCCCTCGAGCCATAGGACGTTGGCCATCTTGCCCACCATGGCACCTCCGCACTCCGCTTGGCGGCCGCCCACTACCTTCAGCTTGACATTGAAGGTCTTCAGCCATAAGCCGAAGTGGGGCTGGATGCAGAGGAAGGCCTCGCATACCTGAC
Source organism: Aegilops longissima (assembly GCA_021605205.1). Classification (NCBI taxonomy): domain Eukaryota; kingdom Viridiplantae; phylum Streptophyta; class Magnoliopsida; order Poales; family Poaceae; genus Aegilops; species Aegilops longissima. The sequence continues at coordinate 626,206,460 of CM038680.1, read as the reverse complement.
GATGAACGCTGAGATGTTGAGGATGAAATTGGGGCCGATCGTGGAAATCTAGGCCGTAGTAGAACATGAGCCCCTGGACAAATGGGTGAAGTGGAAAACCTAGTCCATGGAGGAAATGGGGAGGAACACCACCCTCTCATGGGGCCTAGGGGTGGGATGAGCTGCCCTTGTCGGGGAGCCGCGCGCGATGTCGTCGGACAAGTATCGGCCTTCGCAGTTTTTTGATGTGCCCTCCGTGAGGAGGAGGCCATCCACTGCCTCCCGCTCCGGACATAGTTGGAGAAGGTTGAGGTGGGATGTGCGGACTTGGGCGCTGGAGCTCGAAAGTCTTGGAAATGGATGAGCAAGGGAGGAAGAAGGCGTGTGTGAAAAAGTGGATCCTTATCCCCTTATATGGACTGACAAAGCTATGCCTCCCCACCGGCCTGATAAAACTCGCTTATCTCCCAAGCACCGTAATCAATGGCGCGGTTGGGTTACCCACTCCCGTATTGATGAGAATCCCGGAATAAGGGGACACGATCTCTGCTTTGACAAGACATGCCAAGGAAACCGCCTCGCTAAACGCTACTGAGGTGGGACGGTAAAATGATTCAATAAAGGCTTGGCGTGGTGTGATATCACTGTGGAATACGTCGCAGATTGAACTTGTGTAAATATTATTCTCTCTACGGTGGTATGTGGAACTTATTTTGCAAAGCGGACACTATCCTTGTGTTCAAAATCTTCTATGAAGTATTCGAGGAGGAACCCGCCTTGCAATGCCGAAGACAATATGCGCCGGACTCGTCGTCATTGAAGCCTGGTTCAGGGGCTACCGAGGAGTCTGGATTAGGGGTGTCCGGATAGCGGACTATGACCTTTGGCCGGACTCCTGGACTATGAAGATACAAGATTGAAGACTTCGTCCCGTGTCCGGATGGGACTTTCCTTGGCGTGGAAGGCAAGCTTGGCGATACAGATATGTAGATCTCCTACCATTGTAACCGACTCTGTGTAACCCTAACCCTCTTCGGTGCCTATATAAACCGCAGGGTTTTAGTCCATAGGACGAACAACAATCATACCATAGGCTAGCTTCTAGGGTTTAGCCTCTCTGATCTTGTGGTAGATCAGCTCTTGTACTACCCATATCATCAATATTAATAAAGCAGGATTAGGGTTTTACCTCCATCGAGAGGGCCCGAACCTGGGTAAAAACATCGTGTCCCTTGTCTCATGTTACCATCCGCCTAGACGCACAGTTCGGGACCCCCTACCCGAGATCCGCCGGTTTTGACACTGACAGGAACCGACACGTATGTATCGTTGCTACTAAGGATAAAATGATGGGGTATATTTCTACATAAATAGATCTTGTCTACATCATGTCATCATTCTTATTGCATTACTCCGTTTCCCCATGCACTTAATACACTAGATGCATGCTGGATAGCGGCCGATGTGTGGAGTAATAGTAGTAGATGCAGGCAGGAGTCGGTCTACTAATCTTGGACGTGATGCCTATATAACGATCATTGCCTGGATATCATGATTATTTGAAGTTTCATCAATTGCCCAACAGTAATTCGTTTACCCACCGTTTGCTATTTTTCTCGAGAGAATTCACTAGTGAAATCTGCGGCCCCCGGGTCTCTTTCTCATATAATTTGCCTTTGTGATCTATTTTCCTTTGCTTTTATTTTCAGATCTATTAAACAAAAAATACAAAAATACCTTGGTGCAATTTATTTTATTTGGCGTTCGATCTATCAATACTTACTAGTCTTTCACGTCCGTTTGCCAATTTCTGGCGCTGTTACCCGAAAGGGATTGAAAACCCCTTTTACACGTCGGGTTGTGAGTATTTGTTATTTATGTGCAGGTGTTGTTTACATAGTGTTGCTTGGTTCTCCTAATGGTTCGATAACCTTGGTTTCATCACTGAGGGAAATACCTACCGTCGTTGTGCTGCATCATGCCTTCCTCTTTGGGGAAATACCGACTTAGCTTCAAGCCGCATCAAAATAAGTTATGGCGCCGTTGCTGGGGAGGATCTTCAACATCTACCAGGTTCCTAATCAAAATCTCATCTCCTTGCAATTTACATTCACAAGAATTTGCCGTTTTATTCGCCCTCTTTTTCATTCGCCGTTTTCTTGCCGGATCTGTTTTTGTGTGCAATCTTATTTGCCATTATTTTCATCATGGATAGTTCTTCCTCTATTGCATGCACTCTCGAGAACGAGGTTCTCAATTTTAAACAAAGGGGAGGAGAGAATTTAAAAGATGCTTGGTATAGAATTTGCAATGCTCATAATAGATCTATCCGTAAGCAATCCACCATTGTTCTTCTTTGTTGTTTTTATGTGGGCATCACCACTTGGTATAGACTCGCCCTTGATACGATTACCGGTGGAAATTTCTTGATGTGTCCTTCTCTTGATGTGTCGGGTTACGAGTATTTGTTATTTGTGTGCAGGTGTTGTTTACGTAGTGTTGCCTGGTTCTCCTACTGGTTCGATAACCTTGGTTTCATCACTGAGGGAAATACCTATCGTCGTTGTGCTGCATCATCCCTTCCTCTTTGGGGAAATACCGACGTAGCTTCAAGCCGCATCAGGGCGCCCTCCACCCTTGTGGAGGCCTCGTGGCTCTTCTGGCCCAACTCTTTTGCTTCGGGGGCTTATTTTGGTCCAAAAATAATCTCCGTAAATTTTCAGGTCAATTGGACTTCGTTTGATATTCCTTTTCTGCGAAACTCAAAAACAAGGAAAAAAACAAAAACTGACACTGGGCTCTAGGTTAATAGGTTAGTCCCAAAAATCATATAAAATAGCATATAAATGCATATAAAACATCCAAGATAGATAATATAATAGCATGGGACAATCAAAAATTATAGATACGTTGGAGACGTATCAGCAAGTGACTGTGAAGGGATTGACAACCCCTTTATCGCGTTGGGTGCAACTGTTTGATTGTTTGTGCAGATTTCTCTATTGGGGACTTGTGCGTCTCCTACTGGATTGATACCTTGGTTCTTGACTGAGGGAAATACTTATCTCTATTGTGCTGCATCACCCTTTCCTCTTCAAGGGAAAAACCAATGCAAGCTCAAGAAGTAGCAAACGTCTTTGTTCCCGGCCAGCAATTTGCGTTCGGTAGCATCGTTCTACATGCCAACCCGACCGGTCACCTTTTTGACCAGATCGACAATTTCGCCCCCGGGCAGGAAACTTGGTTCGGCAATCTGTAGTACGTCGTCGACGCTCGGGTGATTTGATCATTACTGGGTTCTCACTTTACCCGAGGGGCCCAGCAACCCCGGAGCCTCAACTTTGGACCACCTCTCCAATCCCATCTCCGGATCCGCCTCTATCTCAGATCTTGCTTTGACCTCGAATCCTATCTCAGTGTCCGAGTACCAGGGGTTAGCCTTGGCCGAACGCACCCCCTATGCAGGCATACCAGAGGTTAACTCCGAAGGACGTCATAGTACGAATCCAGCTGACTTCTCATTGTTGAATGAGACATTAGATTGGATCTAGATGAGGAGCATCATGTATGGCCTGTTCTCGGTCTATGATCAGATAGGACTTGAAGCCAGCTATGGGGAATTTTACGTGAAATTTTCTAAGGAAAAAGGGCATTACATGGTTTACCTTGAAGCCTGTCAGAAGGCCGTTCAAGGCCTCCTTCAGTCTGTTTTCCATGGATCAAAGACTTTGCCAAACCGCGCCCATGAGGGCATGGTGATCTTCAGCGATAGAGGAGTTGGTTAACGCCTCCACCATCACTTCCGGCCACCTAGTCAAAACTCGCCCTATAGTTGGGGGTGGCGGAGGTACCTTGGCACCTCACTTGGTGGAGGGTGTAATGGTTGGCTCCTGGTGCCTTAGCGGCTCAGGAACTACCTTTGGGGAAAGCTCGGGCTGGCCGAGCTCCCCCTCTTTGTTCACTAGAGGGGTTTCTCCCTCGTAGTCTTTGGCGGCTGAGATATTCACCTCGGCCATGACAACGTCGGATCCTTCAGTGCGGGGCCTGGGAGGGGTCCTCCTCGACAGGACCTCCTCGGCCTCCACAATGACCAGGAGAAGCGAGCCGCGCGACCCGGTCCCGCTCTTTGTTAGCGCGACCGGTGGAGAGTCTCCTAAGAGACTCGACTGGTAGGGAGATCACATGGCGGGCTACGATATTAAAAGTAGGCATGCGATCAATAGCAAGACTTAGTTCGGCTAAGAGACAAGAGTGTATCTTAAGATATATACCTTTGGGCCTAGGGCTTGACCCTGGGGGTCTGATACGTCTCCAATGTATCTATAATTTTTTATTGTTCCATGTTGTTGTATTACCATTCTTGGATGTTTTACAATCGTTTTATAGCAACTTTATATCATTTTTTGGGACTAACCTATTGACATAGTGCCTAGTGCGAGTTGCTGGTTTTTTGCTTGTTTTTTACTTCACAGTAAATCAATACCAAACGGAGTCCAAATGCACACAAATTTTTGGAGATTTTTTCTGGACCAGAAGACACAAGATGGGCCGAAGAAGTACCACAGGGGTGCCCCGAGGGGGGCACAACCCACCTTGGCGTGCCTGGGGCCTCGCAAAATATATTTGGATTTTATCAAAGTTTTTTCAAACACACAAGAAGAAAGCAAGAAAAATATAACTAGCATGGATTATACAATGAAAAAGGATGGACACCGACAACTGGAATGAATGTGTGATGCATGATGTAATGTCGGTGAGAAATACGTACTCCCCCAAGCTTAGGCTTTTGGCCTAAGTTGGTCTATGGCCACGGTTCGTAGTAACCCTCTCCTGGATACAACGAAGGATCCTGATGGTTCCACTAGATGGCGAGCTCTGGCTCCCACTGATAAACAGGCTCCTCGTATGTCTCAGGTGCTGGTGCTAGCTTAGGTACTGGGGTTGTGTCAAACCCCAGTGTACTTGCCTGAATAAAGATCAAACAAAGAAGGTGCAGGCAAAGTAATAATCTCTCGAGTATCCTAACTGAATACTAAGTTGTAGAGGAGTCACTTTTGCTTGTCAATATCAATGAAATGATGTGCTACCATACTGGCATAATCTAAATATTTAGTGGGTAGCAGCATTTCCTCCGCCTCCTCATGTCTAATAGGAATCTAAAAATGTTTAGCGAGGCGGGAGGCATAGATACCTCTGTAAATAATACCCTTCGAACGGTTTGTGGGTAATCGCCGAGCAACCATAGCGCCCAAACTAAAAGTTTTATCAGCAAATAAAGCATGCGCAAAATATCAAGGTCAGGCGCGCCGAGCGATCCACTCTCCCAAGAACCAATCAAACATCTCCCGACAAATAATGAATAGTAACATAAAACGGGAAAATGTAAACTAGCTACTCTCGCTTCCGACACTCCTCTCTCTTCCCCCACGGTAGTTTCAAAGATCAAATATTCCATGTCTCTAGGATGTGGATCACTGTGACTGCCCTCATAAGGTATTTTGCAAACTTTGCAAAAAATCATATAAAGTCATTTCCTTAGGCGCATGATACAAGTTAAATTCTACCATCGGTGGTTCCTTCATAGGACAAAAGTGAAAGCTTTGCACGAAGGTATTGGTGAGTAGGAGGTATTTGTCGCACTTATCTCGAAGGAAGGGGATGATGCCGACATTATTCGCCAAATAATAGAAATCCTCATAAATTATCACCTCCTTTAAGAACGTGTCACACGGCCACTCACAGGCCGAATCTCCGTCGCATGTGGAAGATGGTACTTGGGCTTCTCCTCTGAATTCTGACTTGATGAGTGATACGTCTCCAACGTATCTATAATTTTTGATTGTTCCATGTTGTTATATTATCAATCTTGGATGTTTTATAATCATTTTATCATCATTTTATATAATTTTTTTGTACTAACCTATTGACATAGTGCCAAGTGTCAGTTGCTTTTTTTCCATGTTTTTTACATCGCAGAAAATCAATATCAAACGGAGTCCAAATGCCACGAAAATTTGTAGAGATTTTTTATGGACCAGAAGGAAGATGTTGGGCCCTGGTTGCACCTGGGGGAGTCCTGAGGAGGGGACAACCCACCAGGGCGCGCCAGGAGGCCTCAGGTGCCCCCAGAACTGCCTCTTTGATCTATAAATACCCCAATATTCCAGAAACCCTAGAGGCATCGACGAAATATTCATCCAGCCGCCGCAAAGTCCAGAACCACCAGATCCAATCTGGACACCATCACGGATGGGGTTCACCACCTCCATTGGTGCCTCTCCAATGATGCGTGAGTAGTTCTTTGTAGACCTTCGGGTCCGTAGTTAGTAGCTAGATGGCTTTCTCTCTCTCGCTGAATTCTCAATACAATGGTCTCTTGGAGATCCATATGATGTTACTCTTTTTGCGGTGTGTTTGTTGGGATCTGATGAACTTTGCGTTTATGATCAGCGTATATTTTTATATCCAGGAAAGTATTTGAGTTTCTTTGATCTCTTTTATGCATGATCTCTTATAGCCTCGTATTTATTCTCTGGTATTTGGGTTTTGTTTGGCCAACTTGATCTATTTATCTTGCAATGGGAAGAGGTGCCCGGTAGTGGGTTCGATCTTACGGTGCTTCATCCCAGTGACAGAAAGGGAAACGACACGTATGTATCGTTGCTACTAAGGATAAAACGATTGGGTCTATCTTGTCTACATCATGTCATCGTTCTTATTGCATTACTCCGTTTTTCCATGAACTTAATACACTAGATGCATGCTGGATAGCGGTCGATGTGTGGAGTAATAGTAGTAGATGCAGGCAGGAGTCGGTCTACTAATCTTGGACGTGATGCCTATGTAATGATCATTGCCTGGATATCGTCATAATTATTTGAAGTTCTATCAATTGCCCAACAGTAATTTGTTTATTTACCCACCGTTTGCTATCTTTCTCGAGAGAAGCCACTAGTGAATCTACGGCCCCCGGGTCTTATTTCTCATATATTTGCTTTGCGTTCTATTTTATTTGCACTTTTATTCAGATCTATTAAACCAAAAATACAAAAATACGTTGTTGCACTTTATTTTATTTGTGATCTATTATTTCTATCTATCACAACTTTCTCCCGTCCACGCACCGTTTGAGGCGCCGTACCCCGAAAGGGATAGACAACCCCTTTAACACGTAGGGTTGCGAGATGTTGTTATTTGTGTGCAGGGGTTGTTTACGTTGTGTTGCTTGGTTCTCCTACTGGTTCGATAACCTTGGTTTCATTTCTGAGGGAAATACCTACCACCTCTATGTTGCATCATCCCTTCCTCTTTGGGGAAATACCGACGTAGCTTCAAGCGACGTCAAAAGGAATTTATGGCGTCGTTGCCGAGGAGGATCAAGTCAAGATAGCCTCCCGTCAACACGCCAATTTCTGGCGCCGTTGCCAGGGAGGATCTTCAACATATACCAGGTTCCTAATCACAAATCTCATCTCCTCGCAATTTATATTATTTTCCATTTGCCTCTCGTTTTCCTCTCCCCCACTTCACAAAATTTTGCCGCTTTATTTGCCTTTCTTTTCCATTCGCCCTTTTCTTGTCGGATCTGTTTTTGTCGTTACTATGGATAGTTCTTCCTCTATCGCGTGCACTCCCGAGAACGAGGTTCCGAACTTTAAAGAAAGGGGAGGAGAAAATTTGAAAGATGCTTGGTATAGAATTTGCAATGCTCATAATAGATCTATCCGTAAGCAATCCACCGTTGTTCTTCTCTATTGTTTTTCTCTTGGCATCACCACTTGGTATATATTCGTCCTTGATATGATTGCCCGTGGAAATTTGTTGATGTGTCCCTCTCTTGATGCTTTTAATGCTATGGGAAATTTAGTGGGATCACCGCCTCTCATGATTAATGGAACAACTTTAACTCTTGAGCATGTTATGGAAAGACTAGATGCTATTGAGAAGAAAATGCTCACCGAAGATCATGTGGAAATTATAGATAAAAAGATGCATAATTTTGCCACTAATCTTGGGTCAAAAGTAGGAGATATTTTTAAGTTGTTAAAAGAGAAGGGTACCATAATCCATGAAAGAATAGAAGGAAGTTCATCTCGGATTGATAAATTTGAAGAAATCTTTAGTAATCTAAGTACGGCTTTTGCTTCCGCTAAAACTATCGAGAAAACTCCCGTAAAGCGTGGTAGATCCAAGAACAAGGGTGCAACTTCTAGTAGTGGTAATAAAGAAGATCTTAAGATGATTTGTATTCACCCGGATTTTGTTGAAGTGATAAGAGATCCCTTTTGCAAGAATGAATTCTTTCAATTTATTCCTAGGAGTATTGTTATTGAAGATCTTTATGCTAAATTTCTTAAGGATCCTAAGTGTTTGATTGAATAGTTGGAGAAATATGACAAAACTTAGATCCATGTTTTATGCCTAGCTAATGCGTAAAACTATAGCGCTTGTTGGGAGGCAACCCAAAGAATAAATTTTATTTTTGCCTTTTGCTTTCCGTTCTTGAGTGTTTGCACAATTATTATACTGTTATGATTGTGTTTTTTTGTGTTTTAATTAGTGTTTGTGCCAAGTAGAACACATAGGGTCTTCTTGGGTGCTAGTTGTTTGATCTTGCTGAAAAAGACAGAAACTTTGCGCTCACGAAAATAATTCTCATTTTTTATCAGAAAGAGATTTTTCCCTGATTATTTTTGAAGAAGATTATTATACAAATTACCCTGGTCTTCCTATTTTGGTAGAATTTTTGGAGTTCCATAAGTATTCAAACAAATCAGATTACTACAGACTGTTCTGTTTTGACAGATTCTGTTTTCTTTGTGTTGTGTGCTTATTTTGATGGCTCTATGGTTTTCTTTGATGAGTTTTTGCCATAGAAAAGTTGGAATACAGTAGATATAATACAAAAACAAAATAAGAATTGGTTTGATACAGCACTTATAGTAGTGATTTATTTTTCTTACACTAACGGATCTCATGAAGGTTTTGTTGAGTTTTGTGTGATTGAAGTTTTCAAGTTTTGGGTTATCTTACAATGGATGAAGGAAGGATAGAAGAGCCTAAGCTTGGGGATGCCCCCGAGTGGCATCCCCGCTTTCTTCCAACAACTATCGATATTTTTCTTGAAGCTATCTTTTTATTCGTCACATGATACGTGTTTTGCTTGGAGCGTCTTGTGTGATATGAGTCTTTGCTTGTTTTATTTTGTGTTTTAAGTCATCAATCCTTGTGATACACACCTATTTGAGAGAGCCAAAATTATGTCATGACTTGTTAGAATTGCTCTCTGTGCTTCACTTAAATCTTTTATGAGCAATGGACTTGCTCTAGTGCTTCACTTATATCTTTTTGAGCATGGTGTGCTTTAGTATTCTTCAAGAAATTCTCTCTTGCTTCGCTTAAATTATTTTGAGAGAAAGAAGAAAAAGTACGCTCATGATCTTCACTTATATTTGTTTGAGCTTATGTCAAGCAACACATGAAAATTAGTCCCAAAGTGATAGATATCCATGAAGGATATAATAAAAACTTTCATGAAGATCATTGGACAAAATAAACTTGATTCTTAATAATAGTTTTGAGATATGATGATGTGATATGTGAGTTATGTTGATGAGTAATTATGCTTTAGTAAGAATATTGGTGTTAAGGTTTGTGATTCCCTATGCAAGTACGAATGTCAATAGTCATGCAATGAAATTATATCCTACTTGTGGTGCATTATTCGGTGTTATTTATGCTTAATGCTTGCTTATGAAATTATCCATTTCTTGGTTGGCCGCCTCTCAATCTTTTGCTAGCCTTCACTTTGCACCAAGTATGATCTCTACTTGTGAATCCTAAATCCTTTAAACCAGTTTTGCCACATGACTCCACTATATCTACCTATATGCGGTATTATTTTGCCGTTCTAAGCAAATTTTCATGTGCCATCTCTAATTTTCAAAATAAACTTCTCTTTTGTGTGCTTGTTTCGCTCGCGGAACGGTGAAGGGTGGCTAATATTTTCCATGTTGGATGTGTTATTCTCACGATAAGTGTTTATTCACTTGTCATTGCACGAGAGTAAGGCAAAGGTCTTAGGGATGCCCAGTCCCCAAATGCAAAAAAAATGAATTTACTTTATGTTGTCAAATAATAAATTCCTTGGAAAGTGTTGGTATGGAAGGCACCCGTGGATACGGCTAGCCATGGAAAGTGAAAGAATGGTGGAAAAAGGAATGAACTTTATTTTCTGTTTGGGAACCGCCTATGGCATATCTAGCATGGAAAGTGTTCGGAACTCTAAGTCATTTTCCTTTGGTGGGATGGATACACCTCCCAAAATGTTTTTATCTCTAATTTTTTTGCTTTGAGCTCTGGCACCTCTAAAAATCCCTACTTCCCTCTGCGAAGGGCCTTTCTTTTACTTTATGCAATTTTTTATTTTGAATTTGAGTCTCCATCTTCTCTCATGGAAAGCACCAACTAAGAGGCAATATGATCGTACTAAAGTAGTGGGTGTAGCTAATATTCGAGTGTGTTTCATGAATGGATCAATGTTTTAGCATGATGGGCTAGGGATAATTGATTTTAGCGTTGATATTTTGAAAGACATGGTTACTTGTTGATATGCTTGAGTATTTAAATTATCATGTCAAAACTAGACTATAGCTTTGAATCACATAAAAGTCCAATTGTCCATGCTATAAAGAAAAGAATATGATATGACATGATAGGCAGCATTCCACATCAAAAATTCTGTTTTTATCACTTACCTACTCGAGGACGAGTAGGAGTTAAGCTTGGGGATGCTGATACGTCTCCAACGCATCTATAATTTTTTATTGTTCCATGTTGTTATATTATCAATCTTGGATGTTTAATAATCATTTTCTAGTCATTTTATATCATTTTTGGTACTAACCTATTGACATAGTGCCAAGTGCCAGTTGTTGTTTTTTCCATCACAAAAAATCAATATCAAACGGAGTCCAAATGCCACGAAACTTCTCGGAGATTTTTTATGGACCAGAAGGAAGATGTTGGGCCTTGGTTGCACCTTGGGGGAGTCCCGAGGAAGGGACAGCCCACCAGTGTGCGCCAGGAGGCCCAGACGCGCCTTGGTGGGTTGTGCCCACCTTCGGTGCCCCCCGAACCGCCTCTTTGCTCTATAAATACCCCAATATTCCAGAAACCCTAGAGGCATTGACAAAATATTCATCCAGCCGCCGCAGAGTCCAGAACCACCAGATCCAATCTAGACACCATATCGGATGGGGTTCACCACCTCCATTGGTGCCTCTCCAATGATGCGTGAGTAGTTCTTTGTAGACCTTCGAGTCCATAGTTAGTAGCTAGATGGCTTTCTCTCTCTCGCTGAATTCTCAATACAATGGTTTTGTGGTTATCTCGCGGGCGGGTTCCTGAGACGACAGATGCCACAGGGTGGCTTGAGGTTAGGGCAAGACTGCTCTTGGAGATCAAGGGATGGGATTGGGCAAACAGCACACGGTGATTTACCCAGGTTCGGACCTCTCTGGAGAGATAATACTCCTACTCCTGCATGTCTGAATATATATATGCAGTATACATATCTGGCAGTACAGAGTTGCTCTTGGAGCTGTATCTGAGGTCGGTGCCGCGGGCATCTGGCCTCGTATCTGTGTGTGAGCTCAAGTGCCAAGAGCACTAGTAGTAGTGTAGCATGAATGTGTGCATGCGTGAGTGGCCTTGTGGCTGAATGTGTGTGTCTCCCGTGAGTGGAGTGGTGGAGCCTGTCCCTGATGGATGGAGGGATGTTGACTTTGTAGTGTGAGCTAGATTTGGGTGTAAGCTATTTGGGCATGGGTGTGTGCTTGGGATGTAAGCTATAGTGTAGCTTACATCTCAAGCTATGTTTGCTTGTGAGCTAGGCTATGTTTTGTCCCTAGGGCATTTTATAAATCAATGCCTAGGGGACAAAGTACACTGCAGATGATGTCATGCGTGACGAGCGAAGTGTATGCTTTATCAGCAACAGTGGTCGCGGTATGGCCGTCTTGTCAGTGTCGTGTTGATACAGCGGTTGACTTCGCGTAGCAGGCCGGGTTGGAGTAGTCGGACGGGGAGCCGCCGGGCGGCCTGGTTGAGGAGTCCGGTCGGGTTGAGGGACTTGGTCGGGTTAAGCAACTTGGCCTAGTGCGAGCCGGATTGAGGGGCGTTGCTGGCCCCGATGTTTTTGAAGCGTCGTTTGCCGTCTTGGGCCTACCAGGGGGTCACCCCCCCCCCCCCGACAAATGGACTCTTGGAGATCCATATGATGTAACTCTTTTTGCGGTGTGTTTGTTGGGATCTGATGAACTTTGAGTTTATGATCAGTCGTATCTTTTTATATCCATGAAAGTATTTGAGTTTCTTTTATCTCTTTTATGCATGATCTCTTATAGCCTTGTATTTCTTATCCTATATTTGGGTTTTGTTTGGCCAACTTGATCTATTTATCTTGCAATGGGAATAGGTGCTCGGTAGTGGGTTCGATCTTACGGTGCTTGATCCTAGTGACAGAAAGGGAAACGACACATATGTAGCGTTGCTACTAAGGATAAAACGGTGGGGTCTATCTCTACATAGATAGATCTTGTCTACATCATGTCATCGTTCTTATTGCATTACTCCGTTTTTCCATGAACTTAATACACTATATGCATGCTGGTTAGCGGTCGATGTGTGGAGTAATAGTAGTAGATGCAGGCAGGAGTCGGTCTACTAATCTTGGACGTGATGCCTATGTAATGATCATTGCCTGGATATCGTCATGATTATTTGAGGTTCTATCAATTGCCCAAAAGTAATTTGTTTACCCACCGTTTGCTATCTTTCTCGAGAGAAGCCACTAGTGAATCTACGGCCCCCGGATCTTATTTCTCATATATTTGCTTTGCGTTCTATTTTATTTGCACTTTTATTCAAATCTATTAAACCAAAAATACAAAAATACGTTGTTGCACTTTATTTTATTTGTGATCTATTATTTCTATCTATCACAACTTTCTCCCGTCCACGCACCGTTTGAGGCGCCGTACCCCGAAAGGGATAGACAACCCCTTTAACACGTAGGGTTGCGAGATGTTGTTATTTGTGTGCAGGGGCTGTTTACGTTGTGTTGCTTGGTTCTCCTACTGGTTCGATAACCTTGGTTTCATTTCTGAGGGAAATACCTACCGTCGTTGTGCTGCATCATCCCTTCCTATTTGGGGAAATACTGACGTAGCTTCAAGGGACATCAATGAGCCCCTTAACCATCTCCTCATGGTTTTCTTTTTCTCTGAAAATTTCTGAAATTTTTAGTGACTCAAAATAAAATTGAACAGAACTCAACAAAATTGATAGAAACTACTCTTACAAGTGTCTAGAGGCTATATCAAGCACCAAAACTAGTTTCGACCATATAAATTTGTCATGCAAGCTCAAGAACATGGTCACCAACAATTGCTAAATGTGCAAATAACAAAACATTAGAACAAAAACTAATTGGACCAACGGAGGATTCACATACCGATGAACGATCCCCCAAAACAGTTTCAGAAATGGAGTTCCCGGCAAGGAGATCGAAAATGGAAGCAAGATGAGCAAGAACATGGGTTTGAGCAGGTTTATGATTTTTTTTTGAGGAAGAAGAAGAGCATGGGTGGCTGGAATAAGTGAGGGGGAGTACGTGGCCCCCACAAGCCTGCTAGGCGCGCCCTGTGAGCTTGTGGCTCACAAGTGCACCCCCTTGGAGTGTGTTTAGTGCCAGTATTTTTCAAATATTACAGAAAAATCATATTAAATTGGGCATTTGGAGAAGTTTTATTTTCTGGTCATTTTTTATTGCACGAAAAAATCAGAAAACAGCATAATCATGGCATTTCTACTTTATTAATTCTAAATAGCAGGAAGTAAAAAGTGGGTACAGAAAGTTGTGTTTAGTAAATTCATCCATCACATGCCCGTCAAAACTAATCCATTAATAAGGTTGACCAAGTCTTATTAACAAACTTCTTCCGAATGACATGAAACCGGAGAATCTTCGTATAGCACTAAGTTACCTCAACGGGGATATGCATGTCCCCAACAATAAGAATTTCATATTTCTTTTTGACAAGAGGAATAGGGAATTCAAAACCTCCAATAGTAATTGTTGAAAATTTTCCAATAGAGTTGATACTATTCAATTGAGGTTGTTTCTTTGGAAAGCGAACCATATGCTCATTACCATTAACATGAAAAGTGGCATTGCCTTTGTTGCAATCAATAACAACCCCTATAGTGTTCAAAAAGGGTCTACCAAAGATGATCGACATACTGTTGTCCTCGGGTATATCAAGAATAACAAAGCCCGTTAAGGTAGTAACATTTGCAACTATGACATGCACATCCTCACAAACCCCAATGGGTATAGCGGTTGATTTATCAGCCATTTGCAAAGAAATTTCAGTTGATGTCAACTTATTCAAACCAAGTCTTCGATACAAAGAGAAAGACATAACACTAATATCGGCTCCCAAATCACATAAAGCAGTTTCAACATAGTTTATTTTAATGGAGCAAGGTATAGTTGGTATTCTTGGGTCTCCTAGTTTCTTTGGTATTCCACCCTTAAATGTATAATTACCAAGCATGGCAGAAATTTCATCTTACGGTATATTTTGTTTATCTGTAACAATATCTTTCATGTACTTAGCATAAGGAAACATTTTCAGAATATCAGTCAAACAAAAGCGCAAAAAGACAGGTCTAAGCATTTCAACAAAGCGCTCAACTTATTCTTCATCTTTATTCTTTGAAGTTTTAGGAGGAAAGGGCATGGTTTTCTGAACCCATGGTTCCCTTTCTTTACCATGTTTCCTAGCGATGAAGTCTCTCTTATCATATCTTTTATTCTTAGGTTGTGGGTTATCAAGATCAACAGCAGGTTCTATCTCCACATCATTATCAATATTAGGTTGAGCATCTACATGAACATCATTGCTACCTCTTGAGCACTACGTTGGATTTCCGTTGAAGAGGAAAGGGTGATGCAGCAAAGTAGCGTAAGTATTTCCCTCAGTTTTTGAGTACCAAGGTATCAATCTAGTAGGAGGCTACGCGCGAGTCCCTCGTACCTACACAAAACAAATAAATCCTCGCAACCAACGCGATAAGGGGTTGTCAATCCCTTCACGGTCACTTACAAGAGTGAGATCTGATAGATATGATAGGATAATATTTTTGGTATTTTATGATAAAGATTCGAAGTAAAATAAAAGCAAAGGAAATAACAAAGTGTTGGATGATTAATATGATGGAGATAGACCCGGGGGCCAAAGGTTTCACTGGTGGCTTCTCTCAAGAGCATAAGTATTTTACGGTGGGTGAACGAATTACTGTTGAGCAATTGACAGAATTGAGCATAGTTATGAGAATATCTAGGTATGATCATGTATATAGGCATCACGTCCGAGACAAGTAGACCGACTCCTGCCTGCATCTACTGCTATTACCCCACTCATCGACCGCTATCCAGCATGCATCTAGAGTATTAAGTTCATGAAAACAGAGTAACGCCTTAAGCAAGATGACATGATGTAGAAGGATAAATTCATGCAATATGATAAAAAAAAACCATCTTGTTATCTGTGATGGCAACAATACAATACGTGCCTTGCTGCCCCTACTGTCACTGGGAAAGGACACCGCAAGATTGAACCCAAAGCTAAGCACTTCTCCCATTGCAAGAAAGATCAATCTAGTAGGCCAAACCAAATTGATAATTTGAAGAGACTTGCAAAGATAACCAATCATACATAAAAGAATTCAGAGAAGATTCAAATATTGTTCATAGATAAACTTGATCATAAACCCACAATTCATCGGTCTCGACAAACACACCGCAAAAAGAATATTACACCGAATAGATCTCCACGAGAGAGGGGGAGAACATTGTATTGAGATCCAAAAAGAGAGAAGAAGCCATCTAGCTACTAACTATGCACCCGAAGGTCTAAGGTAAACTACTCACACTTCATCGGAGAGGCTATGGTGTTGATGTAGAAGCCCTCCGTGATGGATTCCCCCTCCAGCGGAGCTACGGAAAAGGCCCCAAGATGGGATCTCGTGGGTACAGAAGGTTGCGGCGGTGGAATTAGGTTTTTGGCTCCGTGTCTGATTGTTTGGGGATACGTAGGTATATATAGGAGGAAGAAGTTCGTCGGTGGAGCAACGTGGGGCCCACAAGGGTGGAGGGCACGCCCTGGGGGGTGGGCGCGCCCCCCTACCTCGTGGCCTCCTGGAAGCTTCACTTACGTAGGGTCCAACTCTCCTGGATCATGTTCGTTCCAAAAATCACGCTCCCGAAGGTTTCATTCCATTGGACTCCGTTTGATATTCTTTTTCTACGAAACTCTGAAATAGGCAAAAAAAACAGCAATTCTGGGTTGGGCCTCCGGTTAATAGGTTAGTCCCAAAAATAATATAAAATGGATAATAAAGCCCAATATTGTCCAAAACAGTAGATAATAGAGCATGGAGCAATCAAAAATTATAGATACGTTGGAGACGTATCAATCATCATCATTATTATTATTACAAGGTTCATGTTCATCACCAGATTGTGTTTCAGCATCAGAAATAGAAATATCATTTGGCTTCTCAGGTGTGTCTACAGTGGGTTCACTAGAGGCATGCAAAATCATATCATCTTTCTTTTTCTTTGTAGATGGACTAGGTGCATTAGTATTAATTCTTTGAGAGTCTTGTTCAATTCTTTTAGGGTGACCTTCAGGATACAAAGGTTCCTGAGTCATTTTACCACCCCTAGTCATAACTCTAACAACATGATCATTCATCTTATTGTTCATCTCATTAAGCAAATCATTTTATGCCTTGATAACTTGTTCTACTTGAGTTTTTATCATGGATGCATGTTTACTCACACCCTTGACATCATTAACAGTTCTAAACATCTAGTCACTCAAGCGTTCAATCATATAAGCATTTCGTTTCAATTGTCTACTAACATATGCATTGAAGTTTTCTCGTTTAATAATAAAATTATCAAATCCACCCAAGCATTGACTAGCAGATTTAGTATAAGGAATATCACCCCATCAAATTTATAGAGAGAATTTACCTCTACTACCTGTGTCGGGGTATTAAGATCATGTATATCTTCAATAGGTGGCAAATTCTTGACATCTTTAGCTTTGGTACCTTTTTCTTTCATAGATTTCTTTGCCTCTTGCATATCTTTAGGACTGAGAAATAGAATACCCCTCTTCTTCGGAGTTGCCTTGGGCGGTGGTTCAGGAAGAGTCCAATCATTATCATTACTTAATATATTATTCAATAGTTCTTTATCTTGTTCCACAGTTCGTTCCCTAAAATCACCACTAGCACAACTATCTAGGTGGTCCCTGGAAGCATCGGCCAGTCCATTATAAAAGATATCAAGTATTTCATTTTTTCTTGAGAGGATGATCAGGCAAAGCATTAAGTAACTGGAGAAGCCTCCCCCAAGCTTGTGGGAGACTCTCTTCTTCAATTTGCACAAAGTTAAATATTTCCTGTAAAGCAGCTTGTTTCTTATGAGCAGGAAAATGTTTTTCAAAGAAGTAATATATCATATCCTAGGGACTACGTACACAATCAGGAGCGAGAGAATTAAACTATACCTTAGCATCACCCTTTAATGATAAAGGAAACAACTTAAGAATATAGTAGTAGCGAATTTTTTTCCTCATGAGCAAATAGGGTGGCTGTATCATTCAATTTATTAAGATGTGCCACAACAGTTTCACATTCATAACCATGGAAACCAAAGTAAATAACTCAGGGTCAATAGAGAATTTGTAATCCTTATCAGTAACAAAGATAGGTGAAGTAGCAAACTTTGGATCATATTGCATTCTAGCATTCAAAGATTTTTCTTCCCACTTGCATAATAATTTCTTAAGATCATCTCTATCTTTACAAGCAAGAAAGTCCCTAGCTACCTCTCCATCCATAACATATCCCTTAGGTATATCAGGCAATTCATATCTAGGAGAGCTAGGTCTAATAGGTGTTTCAAAGTGTTCAGTTTCAATAATTTCATCTGTTTCAGTAATCTCATCAGTTTCAACATTCTCAATATCCTTCGCTCTAGCAAGTTGTTCATCAAGAAATTCACCCGGCGACACAGTTTTATCAAGCAAAGTACTAGCATCATCATAAGCATCATTCATAGCAGAAGTAGCATCATCAATTACTTGTGACATATCAGGATTAAAGCAGGTGGTGGTGTCGCAAGTTTACTCAAAACAGAAGGTGAATCAAGTGCACAGCTAGATGGCAGTTCCTTACCTCCCCTCGTCTTAGAGGGAACGATCTTGGTTCTTTCATCCTTAAGATTCCTCATAGTGATCAACAGATATAAATCCCAAGTGACTCATCAAATAGAGCTATGCTTCCCAGCAACGGCGCCAGCAAAAGGTCTTGATAACCCACAAGTATAGGGGATCGCAACAGTTTTTGAGGGTAGAGTATTCAACCCAAATTTATTGATTCGACACAAGGGGAGCCAAAGAATATTCACAAGTATTATCCGTTGAGTTGTCAATTCAACCACACCTGAAAGACTTAATATCTGCAGCAAGGTGATCAGCAGCAAAGTCGTATGATAGTAATGGTAACAGTAGCAACAGAAGCAGTAGCAATTTTGTAGTGATTGTACATGTAGCAACGTCAAAAGTAACTTAGCAAAGATCAACATGTGAAGCTCGTAGGCATTGGATCAACGATGGATAATTGTGTTGGATAATATTCATCATGTAGCAGTTATAACCTAGGGCGACATAGAACTAGCTCTAATTCATCAATGTAATGTAGGCATGTATTCCATATATAGTCATACGTGCTTAGGGAAAAGAACTTGCATGACATCTTTTGTCCTACCCTCCCATGGCAGCGGGGTCCATAAGGAAACTAAGGGATATTAAGGCCTCTTTTTAATAGAGAACAGGAACAAAGCATTAGCACTTAGTGAATACATGAACTCCTCAAACTACGGTAATCACAGGAAAGAATCCCAATTATTATCACCCTGGAGTATGCAGATCGTAACTCGTAATAGGTGCGTATAACTTGCAAGATATGATCAAGAACACAAATATATTCATGAAAACATAATAGGTTCAGGTCTAAAATCATGGCACTCGGGCCCTAGTGACAAGCATTAAGCATAGCAAAGTCATAGAAACATCAACCTCATAACATATTGGATACTAGGGAACAAGCCCTTATAGAACTAACTCGATTACATGATAAATATCATCCAACCCATCACCATCCAGCAAGCCTACGAATAAATTACTCACTCCCGCGATGAGCATCATGGAATTGGCGGTGAAGGAAGGTTGATGATGAGGACGATGACAGATTCCACCCTCTGGAGCCCCGAACGGACTCCAGATCAGCCCTCCCGATGAAAAACAGGAGGTGGCGGCGGCTCCGTATTGTAAAACCCGATGAATCCTTCTCTGTGATTTTTTTCTTGGCGAATAGGCATATATGGAGTTGGAGTTAGGGTTGCCAGAGTTCCAAGCGGCCCACAAGCCTGGGAGGCTTGCCCTGGGGGGCGGGCGCGCCCCCTGAGCTTGTGGCTCCTGGGTGGGCCCCTCTCTGGTATACTTTCCGCCAGTATTTTTTATATATCCCAAAAATATTCCCCGTAAATTTTCAGGTCAATCCGGAAACTTTGATTTCTGCACAAAAACAACACCATGGTAATTCTGCTAAATACAACGTCAGTCCGGGTTAGTTCCATTGAAATCATGAAATTAGAGTCCAAAACAAGAGCAAAAGTGTTTGGAAATGTAGATACGATGGAGACGTATCATTGATAAAACTAAAGTTGATGTCATTAAGAAAATGCCATGTCCTGAAGATATCGAAGGTATAAGAAGTTTCCTTGGTCATATTGGTTTTTACAAAAGGTTCATTAAGGAATTTTCTAAATTTTCTGGGCCTCTTACCGACCTTTTAAAGAAAGATGTTCCATTTGTTTTTTTAGGATGATTGTATAGAAGACTTTGAAATACTTAAGAAACTTTTATCACTGCCCCTATTGTTCAATCAATGAAGAAATGTTGCAGGACTGCTAGGTTTTTCCAGTTTTTAGAAGGTGGACGCGGCACTTTAGATGATTCGATATGGTAGTCTTGTAGGTATGCAAAATCAGTATCTTCAAAAGGCCTCATAGACAATCATAAGCTGCATGAAAGTGTTTGTTGATACTATGGCCAGTGTTTATGGAGACCATTACCTGCTAGCACCCAATGTCGAAGACATGACAAGGAATCTAATAATGAATGTAGCAAGAGGCTGGCCTGGTATGCTTGGGGTGTCTATTGTATACAGTGGAGATGGAAGAATTTCCATGCAACTTGGCACGACCAATTCACCGGGTATTCTCATGATCCCAAAATTATTTTGTAAGTAGTTGTCTCTAAGGATTTGTGGATTTGGCATTGCTACTTTGAATTGCTTGTATCTCACAATGGCATCAATATCTTGCGGATATCTCTTTTGTTTGCTAGGCTAGCATGTGATACCACTCCACCAAGCAGCTACATAGTGGTTGGGATCAAGGATACTGTCTACCCGATGGCATCTGTTCATCTCGTTCGACATCTGTGGAGATAATTTTCACTCCAGAGGCAGAAAACTAATGCACTTTACAAAGATGCAAGAAGGAGCGAGAAATGACATTAAAAGAGCATTTCGCGTGTTGCAAGCTAGGTTTGCAATTGTCCGAGGTCCTGCTCGTTTCTATAACAAGTATGTCTTGGCAATGAACATGCCATGTTGTGTGATCCTACACAACATAATCATCGAGGGTGAGGGAGATATGTGATACGTCTCCAACGTATCTATAATTTTTTATTGTTCCATGCTATTATATTATCCATCTTGGATGTTTTCTATGCATTATTATGCTATTTTATATCATTTTTTGGGACTAACCTATTAACCTAGTGCCCGGTGCCAGTTGTTGTTTTTTCCATGTTTTTGTCTTTTACAGAAAATCAATACCAAACGGAACGAAACTTTCGATGATTTTTCTTGAACTAGAATACACCCAGGAAGCTTCGGGAGGAGGCCAAAAGGCCCACGGGCAGGCGCGCCCTAGGGGGGCACCCTATGAGCTTGTGGGCCCCCGTGGCACCTCCAACCCTAATCTCAACTCCATAAATACCCAAATATTCCCTCTATATGAGAGGGCACACCAAAAAATGCTTTTCTGCCGCCGCAAGCTTCTGTCCTCATGAGATCCCGTCTTGGGGCCTTTTCTGGCACTCTGCCGGAGGGGGATTCGATCACTAAGGGCTTCTACATCAACCTTGCTGCCCTTCCGATGATGTGTGAGTAGTTTACCGCAGACCTATGTGTCCATAGCTAGTAGCTAGATGGCTTATTCTCTCTCTTTGATCTTCAATACAATGTTCGCCTCGATGTTCTTGGAAATCTATTTGATGTAATCCTCTTTTGCGGTGCGTTCATTGAGATCCGATGAATTGTGGATTTATGATCAAATTATCTATGAATATTATTTGAGTCCTCTCTCAACTATTTTATGCATGATTAAGATAGCTTTATATTTCTCTCTGCTCTATTGATTTGGTTTGGCCAACTAGATTGATTTTTCTTGCAATGGGAGAGGTGCTTTGTTTTGGGTTGAATCTTGCGTTGTCCTCACCCAGTGACAGAAGGGGTAGCGAGGCACGTATTTGTATTGTTGCCATTAAGGATAAAAAGATGGGGTTTATTTGATATGGATTGGATCTATCCCTCTACATCATGTCATCTTGCTTAAGGCGTTACTCCGTTCTTGTTAACTTAATACACTAGATGCATGCTGGATAGTGGTCGATGTGCGGAGTAATAGTAGTAGATGCACAATCGTTTCGGTCTACTTGTCACGGACATGATGCATATATTCATGATCATTGCCTTAGATATCGTCATAACTATGCGCTTTTCTATCAGTTGCTCAACAGTAATTTGTTTACCCATCGTATGCGTTATTTCAAGAGAGCAGCCTCTAGTGAAAACCATTGCATATGCTCTTGTAGTTGAATTTAGAGTTATTTTCCATTGGTACATGGTTGTTTATTTCTGGATCATCCAATGTTGATTTCACAGTATGTAGTGAATATGATCTTGTATGATGCAAAAAATTAGTTCAATTATAGTTAAAATGTACTAAATATGCTTTTGCAGTTGGAGCTGATTACCAATATAGTGATGAATGATGAACATGGACTATGTAGTGCATATCCTCTTGTTTTTGGGATGCACATGGACTATGTAGCTGTACCAAAATGTAGCTAAAATCTTTAGCTGAATGGTGCTGTTATTTTGGGATGCACATGATGCTATTTTGTGATTACCAATAAAGTAAACTATGGTTTAAACTAATTGATGCATTTCTTATTACCAATGTAGCTAGGTTACTGTTAATTTGCAGTGCTTTTGCTCTTCTTCTCTGTCTACTTGGGTTATGAACTCACTTGCTCTTCTTGCTCTTTTTGCAAGAAGGTCATAATTATGGTTTTGTTGAATGGGTTGATCACCAGTGGCCCCCAACAATGCAGAATGCATTGTTGAAGCTGTGGGCAATGGTTGAAGATAGCAAGAGTGCTAGGGTGAATGATAATCTTGAAAGTGCCTTAACTATTCATCTGACATAAGAGAAGAACAAGTTGGAGGCCAACTATGACAAGTTAGTCCAAGATGTGCATGCACTCATGAATTTCCAGGAGGAAAGGGTGCTGGATTTCAGTTATCTCCAGTCCAACCTTACATATCAGCAGCAATGCAGAAGTGAACTAGTGGTTGATATGAAGGCAGAGATGGCAAAGAAAGATGCAGAGACCCAGAAGCTTAATCAGAAGTATGAACTTCTGGTTAACCTAACAAGAGCTCAAGCAACTGTCATCCAGAACTTGAAGTTGAAGAATATGAAAGAGAAGGAATTGCTGAGTGAATCTAGGATGAATTTGGAGTTGAAGAATGCAGAGCTCACAAAGTCTGAGGAGAAGCTCACCTAAGAGAAGCTAGAGTTGAAGCTTCAGTTTGCTGATCTGCTTAAGGGAAAGGAAAAGCATAGTGAAGAGAAGGGCCAGCTAGAGCTTCAAATTGTTGAGCTCATGAAGGGAGATGAGAAGCACAAGGAGAAGATCAAGGGGATCCAGGCCATCTTCAAGAACTGAACAAGATGAATATGAGATTAGTGGGCATTGCTAACCATTTGGGAAGGATGGTTGTGTAATGACCTAGTAACTTTGAATTATAGTTGTGTAGTGTATGCTTGTACTAATTTTGAACTGGGGTTGTGTATGTATCTAGTAGTTATGCTATTCATCCTTCTGTGAGAAAAGGATGAAGTATGCACTTGAAGTCCACTATGTATTGTGAACAATGGTTCTGTATGCCTATAATCTGTTGAACTCCACTAAGTATTGTGTGCTATGATTGCGAGACTTCAAATGATGAGATGTCATGCATTGGAAGATGGGTCAGATATAGTGGATGCTTATGTTATAGTGCCTCAATATTATGTGTCATGATTGCTACTCTAAAAATTATGATATATCATGCATTAGAAGATAGATCAGATATAGTAGATGCTTATGTTATAGGGCATCTATATTATGTGCCATGATTGGTAGACTAAAAATTATGATATATCCTGCACTAGGTTATCGTGGTTCCGTCGACCCCGAGGCACCCTAAACCCTAAAGACTAGGTTTGGGTGGTTCCGTTGACCCCAAGGTACCCTAAAGACTAGGTTTAGCTGGTTCCGTCGACCCCGAGCCACCCTAAACCCTAAAGACCAGGCTTAGGTGCTTCCAACGACCCCGAGGCACCCTAAACCCTAAAGACTAGGCTTTGGTGGATTCGACGACCCCGAGCTACCCTAAACCGTAAAGACCAGGCTTAGGTGGCTCTGTCAACCCCGAGGTACCGTAAACCCTAAAGACTAGGCTTAGGTTGTTCCGTCGACCCCGAGGCACCCTAAACCCTAAAGACTAGGCTTAGGTTGTTCCGTCGACCCCGAGCCACCCTAAACCCTAAAGACTAGGCTTAGGTGGTTCCGTCAACCCTGAGCCACCCTAAACCCTAAAGACTAGGCTTAGGTGGTTTCGTCGACCCGAGCCACCCTAAACCCTAAAGACGAGGCGTAGGTGGTTCCGTCGACCCTTAGCCACCTTAAACCCTAAAGACTAGCCTTAGGTGGTTCCGTCGACCCCAAGCCACCCTAATCCCTAAAGACTAGGCTTAGGTGGTTCCGTCGACCCCGAACAACCCTAAACTGTAAAGACTAGGCTTAGGTGGTTCCGTCGACCCCAAGCCACCATAAACCCTAAAGACCAGGCTTAGGTGGTTCCGTCGACCCTAAGCCACCCTAAACCCTAAAGACCAGGCTTAGGTGGTTCTGTCGGCCCCGAGGCACCCTAAAGATCCCGTAAAGACTAGGCTTAGGTGGTTCCATCGACCTTGAGGCACCCAAAACCCTAAATACTAGGTTTAGGTGGTTCCGACGACCCCGAGCCACCCTAAACCCTAAAGACTAGGCTTAGGTGGTTCCGCCGACCCCGAGCCACCCTAAACCCTAAAGACTAGGCTTAGGTGGTTTCGTCGACCCCAAGCCACCCTAAACCCTAAAGACCAGGCTTAGGTGGTTTCGTCGACCCCGAGCCACCCTAAACCCCAAAAACTAGGTTTAGGTGGTTCCGTCAACCCCGAGCTACCCTAAGCCCTAAAGACTAGGATTTGGTGGTTCCGTTGACCCGAGCCACCCTAATCCCTAAAGACTATGCTTAGGTGGTTCCGTCGACCCAGAGCCACCCTAAACCCTAAAGACTAGGCTTAGGTTGGTTCCGTCGACCCCAAGCCACCCTAAACCCTAAAGACTAGGCTTAGGTGGTTTCGTCGACCCCGAGCCTCCCTAAACCTTAAAGACTAGGTTTAGGTGGTTCCGTCGACCTCGAGCCACCCTAAACCCTAAATACTAGGTTTAGGTGGTTCCGACGACCCCGAGCCACCCAAAACCCTAAAGACTAGGCTTAGGTGGTTCCGTTGACCCCGAGCCACCCTAAACCCTAAAGAGTAGGGTTAGGTGGTTCCCGACCCCGAGCCACCCTAAAGACTGGTCAATATACCAACATATCAACATATACTTTAACATGATCATCAATATATCAACATATCTATGGACAAATAACAACATATCCTTTAACATAATCATCAACTTATCCTTTAACATGATCCATCAACATATGCATCCACACAAAAATAGCACATGCATCCGTATATCAACATGATCCATCCACATAACCATCAATTATACTGATGTCATCAATCCATGAACAACACCATCAGTTCAAAAACAAACTGTAGCATAACAACACATTGTAGCATCACTTTCTAGCATATCAACACATTGTAGCATCAACCAAAATAACAAAAAATAGTATCATCAGTTGAACATTACATGGCACACCATGCCATCTAGTGGTTACCACTAGCACTGAAGTAGGCCATCTATCCAGTGTGTGTACCATAAGAAGGAAGAGCACCAGAAGTGGAGGCAGCAGATTGCCTGGGGGCAGTGAATGGCCTTGCAGCACCTCTTCCAGCACCACTTCTTCCAGCAGCACCTCTTCCATCACCACTTCTTCCAGCACTTCCTTTGCAAGCTCCTCGTCTCCCAGCACCTCCTATGCCAGCTCCTCCTCTTCCAGCTCTTGACTGTGTTGGTGGTGCTGTAGGAGCAGGAGTAGTAGCTCTAGGGTGTGTTGGTTGTGGTGTAGGAGCAGTAGCAGTAGCTCGATCTTGCCTATCTTGATGGTGGTGTAGGAGCGGCAGCATTAGCTCTTGCATGTGAGTTGCTTGGAGTAGCCTTACATACACATGGAAAACAGTTAATAATAAAGGAAGGAAAGAAATGTAAAAGGAAGCAAAAGGTATTATACTGCAAGGGGAAACATTATTCCCACATGTTTGTTCTTCCTCAAAGCTAGCTCGGGCTTCAACTATTTAAGACAACTTGTGTACCTATGCCCTTGGAGACCACAATTGCCACATGTTATAGTCCCCATTCTTGATGTGTCCTTTGGCTTTGGTACTTCACATTTGCGCTTGATCCTCTTTTCTTTCTTTCTTCCTCTCTTCACTTTAAATGCAGGTGGTTCTATGTCTGGACTAGGGGTCCTTGTCCAATCATGCTCACCAGGAACAGGAAAGATCATTGGTTCATAAGCTGCCACATAAAATTGTTTCTTGAAGAATTTGCTGACATAATCCTCTGGAAACCGTTTAGCCTTGTTTATTGCAGAGATGGCATGGTTGCATGGGATGCCACTAAGGTCCCACTTCCAGCATCCACAAGTCTCAAGTTCCAAGTTCACAACATGTGTTTGCTGCCCACTAGTAACTTGTCGTAAGTTCACCCAGCTTGTATGGGCTTGCAATATTTGGCCATCTCCTTCTCAACCTCTAGCTTCTCACTTTAATGAGGTGTTATCTCCCATCTTGTTGTCTTTCCACTCTCTCTGTTCCTGTGCCACCTCACCATCTGCTTATCTTTTATCCCATCACACATTGTCCTTATAGGTTTTCTCCTAACATCTAGAATGTACTTGTTAAACACCTCAGACAAGTTGTTAACTACCAAGTCAGTCTTGCAGTTTGCGTCAAATGCATGCCTTGCCCATGTTTTTTTTTGGTATTGCACTAAGCCACTTCCAAGCTTCCTCACTTTCAGCTCTCGGATCGTTCATTGCAATATTAAATTTGTGTTCATTGTAGGCATAGCTAGCATTATCCATGCACTTCTTAAGATCTTCCCCCTTAAACCCAACAATCTGGAAATTTGCATATAAATGTCTACATAGAATCTTTGGTTGCAGTTTGGAAACACGACATTCATTGCATTTAGTAGCCCCTGGTACACACAATTTAATAGTCTAATTAAGCTACTAGCTAGCACAAAGATAACAAATTGAAGTGTTGCAAAAAAATGAAATGTGCATACACATACCTTTTGTCTATCTGACATTATAGTATATGGTCCAAAATGTCCCACTTCTCCCCCTAGGAAAATTTTTAGTTGGTGTAGAAACCATCACCAACTAGGTGTGTCCTCTTGTCCAACAATGCCAAATGCCAATGGATATATATTGTTGTTGCCAACTCTACCAGTGGCAGCAAGGAGTTGAGCACCAGTAGTGAGCTTAATAAAGCATCCATCAACACCTGCGTTATCAACATATCAAACAATTAAATACATTTGAATGAGAAATAATATGTAAGTAGTGCACAAGGTTCAGAAACTAACCAATGAATGGTCTGCACCCCTTGAGAAACCCCTCCCTTGCTCCATTGATGCAATAAAACATGGCATGGAATCTGGGTCCTGTGTGGGGAATTTTTTAAGTTGGTGTTGAAGTAACAGTAGTGACTATTACTCTGCTCCTAGGTTTTGTATCCATGACAGTTTGAGCATATTCTCTAAGCCTGGGATATTGCTTCTTGTGATCTCCTAACACAGCTTCAATAGCTATGTTCTTTGCCCTATATGCCATGGACTTGGGCACATCCACACCATATTTTTCCATGCAGGCATCAATTATAGTCTGAATGCCAGTGGTTGGATCAGATCTGAAGAGGTGCTCATATTTCTGTGCCAGCCACTTAGCACTCACCCTGGTGGTCTCTATAGTACTAGGGCAAGTGTTCTCTAGTTTCATCTTCTTGATTATAAAGGTTTTCTCCCTTTTTATAACTGTTGCCACCATAAAGAACTTGCAATGTTTATCTCTGCACTCAACGATTATCCTTTCATCTGAATTCCTATGATACTTGAAATTTCTACTCTGAGTGATGTGTAAATTCAACAAAGCATCTCTAAATTGATTTTGATCCCCCAAACACAACTGTAAGAACAGTTGCTAATGTGGTTGCTCCATTTTCTCATTGTACCATTTCCTGGCAGGCCTCTTCTTTGCCCTACTCTTCCTTTTCTTTGGTAGGACAAATGAAAGTGGATCATAACCATCATCATCACTCTCCTTCAGCAAACCCTTCTCTTCTTCATCTGATGAAGGTTTGAAATCTGGTTCCACCTCTTGTAACACACTTGAATGTGACCTTGTTGTTGGTCCTCTCCTAACTGATAGCTTCTGCTTCTTCTTTGGAGGTATAGCTATAGTTTCTTGTTCTTCTGAAACCAATGTGTTATCTTCCTTCAGCTCAAAGAATTTCTCAACTTCTGTGTCACCCTCATGATGCAGCACTTCTTCCTCCTCTGAATCTTCATCATCTGTTTCTTCCTCTTCTACTTCTTCCTCTCTCTGTCTCTTTCCCTCTTCCATCTCTAGATCTTTAGCATCACACAAATAATAAGGGGCACTTCCAATTTGACCTTCATCATCAGAGGCGGGAGCATCACTGTCCTCATATCCCTGGTGACCCACTTCTTCTTCTTCCAAAACAACTTTCAACTTGGCATTTACATTCATGCTTTCTTGTGTGCAAACAGCGCGAGCATGAGCTGTAGTAGAGCTGCTACACTGACTTTCAAACACTACTCCTTGGTGATCAACAGCTAAGATAAGAGGCTCACTTAGATCAAGCACAACAGGATCTTGATACACAACATGGGACAATTCTTGCTTATGACATTGTTGCCTCTCAAATTCACTAACAGGGGGTGGACAAGCCCTAACTAGCAAATGAAGCACCAAAGTATCCTTATTCTGCCTCTTTATCATCTGTAATTCAGCACTGCTATCTATGATTTCCAGCCCTTGCTCTCCTAAACCTGGATTCTCAATGTGATACACACAATCATATACACTAAATCCTTGTGTTCCCATCAGTGCAACTATATTCAGATAAGTAACATCTGAACTGCACAGCTTCCTCTACAATGGTTCTTGAGCATCAAAATGGATCCTAACTTCCCAAATGTCTTCATTGAAACTACAAAACAAAGGAAATTTCAAATATTCAGTAACCTAACCCTAAATTTTCTCTTAACAAAAAACTAAAGACTTTACAGTAAACTTGCAGTAAGTTTACAATTTTAGTTAACAAAACAATATAGTTTACAATTTTATGTTAACATAGATATTACAAAATAAAGGAAATTTCAATTAAGTTTACTATTACAATTAACAGAACATGAATCAATATAGTTTCCTCTTTTAGTTAACGGTAAGATAAATCAATTAAAGTAACACAAGCAAATTTTGGACCTGCCAAATTAAAGTAACACTAGGAAATTTCATAACACAGTAAGAGAAAACAGTTAAGAGGAAGCATTGCACTACCCTAGCAAATTTGAAAGCTGGGGTGAAATTATGGCCACTACAGTACCCTAGCCAAAGATTAACCTGTCTGATTAAATAAACATCTGAACTTATTTGAGAGGAAGCACTACACTACCCTAGCAAATTTGAAAGCATACTAGCAAATTAAAGTAACACAAGGAAAAATATCTACTTCTAGGGTTATAAAGCAGAGGATGAACATAGGATGAACAAATAGAGGATGAAAATAATCTGTTACTGCAAGGGGAGTGCTAGGGTTATAAGGCAGAGGATGAACTACCCTAGCAAATTTGAGGCCTGCATACTTTAATTGGACTAAAATTTGTTAAAAAGCAGAGGATGAACAAACCCTAATCCCCAATTGCAGAAGAAAGCAGAGGAGGAGGGCAGACTAGGATACTTACAACACGCCGCCGATTCCTTGCGTCCCGTGATGGCTACTGCTAGGGTTCACCACCCAAAGTTGTGGCATCCGCAACCGCTGCTCCATGGACAACAACCCCTCCGAAAGATCGTTGTCATCGGTGAAGTACGCAGAGCTGGAGTCGTCGCCACTGCCGCTGCCGCCGCCGCCATCGTAGATTCCGCCATCCGGGCCTCTACGTAAGCACGGGAGGTCTCCGCTGCCGCCTGTCGGAGTCGCCGACGCCATAGCCGCTCAGGCGACCTAGGGTTCGAGGGGAGAGATGAGGGTCGGGGAGGACGAACCGGTTCGACCAAAACGGGCTAAGAGCGACCGAGCCGGCTTCGTCCTCGTCGGCGCACGGGCACGTGGGCCTGACCGGTCAATTTGAGACACGCCGTCCAATGCTATATGTGGCACGTCCGAATGTGTCGACAGACGTTTAGGGGGCGGATTTGCTAAGTCCTGCCGAATACGCTGTTAGAGCTGCCCTAAAGCAGGTGACCGTAACCAGGTGACGGTAAACCTCGCGCGATGGGTGGCACGCTTTGCTTCACGGCGAGTTCTACCCCTCGGAGTCGTAGCAGGTAGTAGTATGCGGGCGCCGCTCGTGGTCCTCCCTCGCGGCCGGAGTGGAGCTGCGAATCTTGTCCCCTGGACCGCCCGCATGCAGTGCAATGCACTTCGCCTGCCTTGAATGGAGCATCCCGGCCAAATCCCCCGTTGCGTTCGCGGCGGCAATAACCCGTCCGGCCCGTATAATTTCGACCCCAGCGACCGGAGAACAACACTGCTGGCACGAGGAAAATCGCCGGTTTCACTCCCCTGGCCTGGCCCGTGTACGTACGTATTTTGGAGGTTTACACATTACAGCTACGTGTCGGCCGTATCCTCGGATTCCTGGGGTCGATGCCCTCGGTCGTACGTCGCCGACTCGGATTCCGGCTGCGCATTCAGGGCGGGTTTAATCGATCGGATCGGAAGCCTCACCGGCAACTCTGACCCGGGGAATGGTCGGAGTCAATGGCGGGCGGCCGATCAATGCCTCCGGCGCAGTACTAGTACCTTGTCCTACTCTCTGTATCTTTGTACATGTTCATGGGTCGTGTACCAGCACAGCTGCTATACAGTGTACCGTACGTGTAATTATACTACTCCCCTGCATTGAGAGCCGCTTTATAACTTCACCAACAACGCTGACTCAGACTCGCCACGGGTGAGCAGAACAGTAAACAGAACCATGTGTCATCAATTCCCTTCTCAGAAAACCGCAGCTAATCCTGCACGCAGAGGCTGCGCGAATTAACCCGTGGTGTCAGCCCGGCTGAGACCAGGGGTGGCCGAGTGCTCCTACAGACAGACACACAGTGAAACCAGCCGATCATCACGCGTCCATCCACGGGTATTTAACAATCGCAGCTTCAGTTAAGCTCGACAGTAATCATTCGCCTGCACTGCAGATTATTCAGTCCTGATGGTGGAAACGCTGTGCGTTAACAATTCATCACCCCCATCGCCAAGAAGTTACTGCGCGTGGTACTTTGCGAACCCCAGTGTTACAGTCAGTTTAGTTTAGTCATTACTAATCGTACTAGTACTACTACTACTACTTGGACAGTAATCATTCGAGCATGCATCAGTTTCCTACAGTAGTTTTCCTTTTACTGCGGAGCATTCACAGCGGCAGCAGTGGCCGTGGTACTTGAGCAGGCAGGCTCACTCTCCTCACTCGCTGTCGCTGTTGGTGGCGGGCGTATCATTGTTTTCTACCGCGCGCCCCCGGCCCCGTGTCCGACGCCGCGGGACCCACCGCCCCCCGCTCGGCGCTAGATGCCAGGCCGGTCAAATTCTTGCGATTGTCTTGCCCTCGCCCTGCACTGGCCCCCAGCACACCACAGCACATCAGAGCCCGTACCACCACCACCACCCACTGCTTTCGCTCGCGTGATTCCGAGGAAAATTTCCGCCCTCGCCGGCTCCCGCTCTGTTCTACTCCTCCCCCTCAGAGTTCCGCCATTGGCTGGCCGCAGACGAGGACCGGAGGACACAACTGGAGGACGGACGGACCCATCCGGTGAGAAAAAAGATTACAGTAACACTTCTTTGACTGCATGACGCAATGCATGCCCGTGTATACTGTAGTACTACATGCTGCAGTTTTTAGCGTATAGGTCCCAGTGTTTACTGCGAGGTTAAGCAGGCATGGCCTAGTTACTGCGAGGTTAAGGGTCACTGAAACAAACTGGCAGCACTGACAGCACGGAATGACTCTGATTCTGAATGCTTGATGACGAGGGTGACACGGGCTTTCCTCGTCAGCACTGACTGCCCTGCTTGCTTGTGTTTGAATGGACTGAATGAATGCAGGCAAGAATGATTAAGCTGCTAGTAAGCACCAACAGTCACTTTTGCACAAAGTCACTCCCAAAAGGGTGATAAGTTAAAGTTTTAGCTTTCTTTATTCAGCGATCACCTCAGCTTTATCGATCGCTGGCTGAGGTTAAGAGCACACACCAATGATGATGATGAAGATGGTGATAAGTATCCTGCCCCTCCCCAAACTGCATGTGTCGAGGTGAAAGTGGGATCTTAATAAAGGCCCTACAAAATCATGCGCTGTAGTAGGATCTTTAAACTAACCATGGCAGATAAGATCAAAATGTTACCACCACTAGCGTGATCAATTACTACTCCCTCCGTTCCAAAATAGATGACCCAACTTTATACTAAAGTTATTACAAAGTTGAGTCATCTACTCTCTCCATTCCTAAATATAAGTCTTTTCAGAGGTTTCAACAAATGACTACATACGAAATAAAATGAGTGAATCTACCCTCTAAAATACGTCTATATGCATCTGTATGTTGTAGTCCATTTGAAATGTTTAAAAAGACTTGTGAGAGTAGTCAATAATGCAAGTAATGCTGTACTACTATAATTTGCAAGGTCCCAGGGCTGGTAAAAGAAGAAAGAAAGTGAAGGCCAAGGCTCTCTACCCCACGCCCATGTGAGCCAAGGCGCTTTGGAGCAGGTGAAAAGAAACAAAGGGTGGATGGGAGATTCTCCCTGCTCATGTATAGGCGACCGTGAATGCATGGTTCCAAGGGAGGCTCCACGGCGGTCACGTACCCCCATCAAATCTTTGATTGTGGCAGCACCGTGCGGTTTCTTCTCGCTTGATGGAGTACTCCCATCAAAGTTTTGGAATTAAGCTCCGTTGAATGGATGCAGCTGACTAGTTAGATTGGGCTTGACAAGGCTATTATATGCTGGTGCTTGGCCAGAGTTTTTCAACGTCGTAGTAATGATCAATTATGTCCTAGATTAGGGCGTGGGATAGTGCTAGTAGTAGCCTAGAGCCAAGTAAACAAATGGCGGTAGCGTACTGTTCTTGCGGCCAGTATATTTGGTTAGTGGGATCGCTACTCCTTCTCACGAAGACGAAGTTGAGCTGGCCGCGCCCTGTACCCCGTGCAAAGCCGTCGTCTACCTCTTCGAAAACACCTACTCACACGCACAAACACAGAGACAGAGAGACGGGGCCAGCCATGTTTGTTTGCCTAATCAACCACGCTGGTCTTATTTACCGCCCCAAGCAGCTCGATGCTACCACGGCCTATAGACTATAGACAAGACAGCCAGTGGCTTCCAAAGCAACTCCGTACTGTTTGCTTGCTTGTACGTACCGCGTTTTCCTTTGTACTGTATAGTAACGCACATCAAAAATGAAAAAGAAAATGCGTGCACGCAATGAGACGAAGGCGAGAGACCAGACAACTCATCACAAAACGAAAGACAGAAAAGGCAAAACAACAGCCTACCGAGTACCGACCCAGCAGCGGCCTCGGCAGCTGCTTTGTGTTTTCACGTGTAGGATCCGCCGCGAGTTTCTGCGCCCGAAACAGTAGCGCCACGCCACGCCGTTGCGTGCACACCGCCAGTATAGCAAGCAGGGCATGCATATGCATACAGCCTGGGCCGTCGTCTGCAGGCTGCAGCCGTGCAGCGTTAGCTTGGTTCAGGTTGGTACGCCGGCCGGGGTCACGACTTGCACGCTTGTTCGATCGTTGGTCGCACTCGGAGCAGAGACCATTCCGTGAAACATTTTCCTTTTCATCACCATGAGAAACAAACGCAGAGCAGCAGCGTGCAGCGGTAGCGCTTTTGTTTGTTGGACCAAACAGGCTACCGAGTAGTAGCCCACACGGGCGGTGGGCTGCTGGCTGGCCATAGCCTAGGCCGAGGCCCCGCACCAACCCCAGCCCCAGCCCCAGGCCGGGGTATAGCTAGCTGCCCGACGTGTCGACGTGCGGAGCGTAATGGCGATGCGATGCGCGCTGCCGTGCAGATTCAGCCACTGCAGCACAGCGTTGCATTCAGACATCGCAAATGTTTCTCTTGCATGCAACTCCATAAATGAATAACTATCGACGTGGAGTTGTGGTGGGCTCGTAGCAGCTTGAGCGCTGCTGCAGCGCATGGAGTGGAGGGACCATCCATCCATGCATCCATCCCCCGGCATGAATGAATGAATTGTGGTCTCGAGAGTGGGTGACGGGCGTCAGTCCAGGGGGGCGAAATCAATGAATGAATCAATGAATCATCTGCGCCCATCCATGATCCATCCATCCGCAGATGAGATGAGATGAGATGAGATCCCCACCGGCCCCGCTCCAACAGTACAAGTTGTTAGTGCTAGCGAGTACCGCGGCCCATGCGCAACACATGATCCCCCATCCATCCTATCCTATACTGCTCCCAACATACGGTCTCCTGTCCTTGAGCTCAATCATCAGACATCATACGTATCTCCCAGCAACGGTGATGTCAATTGTAACTGCCCGCTGTTCTTGTTCATTTCATCGCTGTTTGAGCAACGGTCTGGAAAGCTCTCATTTATTCAGGCTCTGTCCGCGTTTCGCTGTAAAAAAACAGTAGCAAAAAATGCAGGCGAAAACATTGGATAGTAAACAGGATCATCATGATCCATCTCGATGCCAAACGCAGCCTTGGGCCCATTGGGAACAGTAGGGAATGTCCTTTTCATATGTTGAAATTTTCCTAGGTAATCTTTGCAAGGACTTACTTGTGATTCCGTTCATAGACCACCGTGTTCGGAGCTGGGCTTTACTTGCTTGATCAAGGGTTAAGAGTCGCAGCAAATTTACAGGATTCTTGGCCCAAAAGGCAGATTCAGCCCCAACAGATGCATACACTATACAAGGGAACAGACTAACAGGAAACAGGGTGCAGCAGGACTGACTACAGGAGAGACTAACAACTACTGTACAAGAGTGCAGTGCGCCATGTCAGAAATCTAGAGGCACCAAAATGACCATCAACATGGCCTAGGGCATGGCAACAGCTTGGCCTAAACTACTAGTAACATCTCTTATCAGATCCAGGAACTCGGCCGAACGGTGTGCACGCAGGAGGATCATACCGGACTGCAGGCATCAGGCTGGTATTATAGCCATGTCAGCTGGTTGTGTGCATTGACTGGTTGAGTCATGACTCTGCGTCTCGTTGAATCTTGATGTGCTTCCTCTTTACCTTTCTCTAGAGCACGAATCCTGGAAAAGGGAAAATCATAGTTCATGTCAAGATTAAAATGTTGCCACTTAGACTGTACTCCCTCCGGTCCTTTTTACTCTGCATATAAGAATTATCTGAAGTCAAACTTCGTAAAGTTTGACCATATTTATACGAAAAAAATATTAACATCTACAATGCTAAATTTATACAATATGAAAAGTAAAGTCACGACGCATCTAATGTTGTTGATTTCATATTTTGAATATCAGTATTTTTTTCTATAAACTTGGTCAAAGTTTACGAGGTTTGACTTCAGACAAATCTTATATGCGAACTAAAAAGGAGCGGAGGGAGTACCAGATGTCCTTAATGGAAGATGCTATCATCATGTGGTTACTTGAGCAAGTTGAAATCAGTGTGCAATTTCAAGAATATGGAGCGCAATTTGCTTGTAGAAGAGAGAGAGAGAGAGAGACAATTACCTTCCTTTGCCTGCTGAAACCTTCAATTCCAGAATATGGGGTGTGAAGCTCGCCGCTGCAGGGCGATCGCTCGCTTTTCGTTTCTGGGGTAGAATGGTATGGCGTCGACACTCCACTTGCCCATTGTTTTCCATCACCAGCATAAGGCGAGCAGCCAGACATCATGTAGTAAGAGCTGAGATGTTCCTGCCTACAGATGGTAGGCGTCTCATGTTGATTTTTGAGAACAGACATGGTGCTGAAACCTTGTTGGAAAAAGCAACTGGATGGAGAAGAAGAAGACTGTGACTGTGGACTAGGAAACGACATGAATGGTGGCAGCCTTCCATGGGGCGTACCAACGTCAGGGCTCGAGCTAGGCAAAGGACAGCCTTCTACAGTTAACCCTTGCTTAGCAGCCAACTTCAGAATCTGTTTCTGGTTTAGCCCTGTTCCATAGAGAATGTTCCATAGGCTCCTTAGAGATTCCCTCTGGTTATGTATTACTTGGTCCCGCATAGCCATCTCTATTTGAAGCTCAGCATTATTCATTCCCTGAAGGATTCATTACATATAAGCAGCTTGCGGGATATCATATTCTGGATGGAAAACATACTGAAACTTCAGGAATTACTCACAAGAAGCCTGTATTGGCTGAGAATCTGCAGGTAAGTCCTGTTCCCATTGTTACTGGTAGCCTCCTCGATCATATCTTGGAGCTGACGCCTGCGACTCTCATTCAATTCAATATCCTACAGGGAAAAAGATAAATAGCCATGTAAGTTTGCTTCAAGGTAAGAGAGCAAAATTAAACTCAAGATGTACCTTTCTGTAGCCAGCACCAGCTTCATCATTGTCTCGAATGTTGTCAAGAATAACTTGTCTCCTTGATGTTAATGCTTGCAAAACTGTATAATCCTTCTCATTCACCTGAAAACAAAAACCCATCAGTGCATTGTACGTAGTGTGGAATTTCTAAGAGATCTGTTGCGACAATAGATGTAGGAAATAGCTGCTACAGTCTGTTTGATGAAAGAGTTCTCGAAAAATTGATTAGTCAAGTTACCCACCTGTGGTCTTGCAATTGCACCGTCAAGATGTTGGAGCTCCATCCGGTTACGCTTGTTGGTTTCTTCAAGTTCAAACAGTGCTTTCTGTAGATTTATGCGTTCCTGAACATTCTCGCCAGTTTCCTGGCTCAAGACATTTAGCCAAGATAGCTCATTATCTGCAGCCTTTTCAGTAGGTTTTACGCTCAACTGATGCTCCTTATCAGCTAATTCTTTTTTCAACTGGGAGACCTCACCCTACAACAAAGTGACAAGGCGACATACTTTAGTATTTTAGTGACCAACAATTAGGTAAAACTGTAGAAATTTACTAGTTTCCCTGATAAGGCAAACCTGGAGATTCTCTATCATCCTCTGGTAGTCTTCAACATGATTGTCGATCGTTCCAATATTTTTCTATACAGGAGAATGAACAAACATCAAAATAACAGAACTGGCTACTTTAGCATGTATGATCCACAAAAAATATGAATCAACAGAAATAATATATTGTTGCTTGTGCAGTTATGCACTCAACCGAAAGAAACGACCCCTTACATGAACATGTGTTTTTATCTCCTTAGCACGATCCGCATACTTGAGTGTATTGGTAGTGTGATGATACTGATCATCAGCTGGTGATATTGTGGCAATCATAACAGTTCGAGAATTACCAGAGAGGCCATCCTTCAGAATTCGAGTTAATTTGCTGTAAATAGCCACTGTCACATAACTAGAATAGATAAAATTGGTTCTGATAGTAGAATGTCCACCTGATATACCTGTTGCGATATGGAACATATGCTAGACCTTTCTTATTTTGCTTGCCGAGGGCATTGATACAATTTGCTAACGCTAGAAGTGACCGATTAATGTTGGCTCCATCTCTAAGCTTTTGGCCAAAATTGTTCGTTTCAGTAGCCCTCTCACTGCTCAAGGAAAATTGTTTTCAGCTTGCTGACATAGTGAAATGAAAAGCAGCAGCCCAAAAAGAATAGTTATTACCTGCCCGCAAGATCAACCAAGGCAAGCTTTCCACGAAGAACTTGACTACCATATTTTCCTTTCTGCTTGCGTCTTACAGTAATCTCCAGTACAGCATGTGAACTTGAAAAAAGAGAGGGAAAAAACAGTATTGTCTATGTGAGAATAATGTAAAAAAATGGCAGGCACTATTACCTTATTATAACTGTCTCCATAGACTCACGATCTCAAGATTTTAGCAGATTAAAGGTACTCTAGTAAGTAACCTTTAATAGCAGTTATTTAGGTTTTACTAAGACATACATGATTCATTTTGAATGTAAATAACTAATGGAAGCTTGAACTTTAAAAAGGGAAAGCAGAAGGAAAAAAAATACCGTGAAGAAGTTGCGTTTGCTTCCGTGCTCTCTGTCTTGCGTCTGCTGTTGCCTATGTTCAATAGTTCAAGAATCTTATCTGCTGAATGGACCTAGCACAATAAGAGTTTAAACATTAGTTTATGCCAAAACCCATGGGAATAACAGCCATGCTTTCATAATATGGCATGACAAGCAATAGATACCCAATGTTGCGACAAAATTAGACAAGAACATAAGAAAGATGGCTTCATACAAAACTGACCAAATTGGTAATATCAACTTATCAATTATCATAAACAAGATGATCGAACATCTTTGAAAAAAGAAACCAGATAAAATCAGCATGTTAATTATTTATTGCAGTCTTTTCCTAACCAGATAAAATGACCATGTTAATTATTTATTGCAGTCTTTTCCTACAGATTACATAAAATAATATACTCGTGTTCTTTCATTGTCAACTTATTGGCTTCAAAATCGGTATAGCAGATAACTTTATGCACAAAAAGACCTTTAGAATAACAAAAAAGAAGAAGCAAATAACACAACAGAAGGCCAGAATTAATACTAGCAGCCAAGGCATTTATCTTATTACCAGGGAAAATAAATACGGAAGGAAGAGTTGTAAACCTTAATTCTTCTTAAACCAGCAACTATTATGCCATGCTCGGGATCCTCACGAAGCTCCAGGTGACCCGAAGATTTCTCAAGCAAATCGTAGATAACCTGGAATTCAGAAAACCAACAATTATATCACAGCTTATATGCAACACATATATTAGGACTGGTATTTTGATATTATCAACACAATATTTTGCACCTTACCTCATTGTATACTTCCAGATATGAACATGAGACTTCAAATGTATCTGAACTATCATCTTTTTTTATTTGATCAAAGATTGTTCGGAAGCTAAGAACCATAAGACCAGGATCATTCCGGCTTCCAACCATCGTATATGTTTTCCCACTGTAGAATCACATACAGCAGGACATATTAATACACATATGGAACAAATTCAGATTGTAGCTCAGTATAGCAAAAACACCCTCACTGAATAAATAGTAAATCAGTTCTTCGACAGGTAAGTTTTGAAAAGAATGAAAGAAAAGAAACAAAGTAACCTCCCATAGCAACTGGGAAGAGTTTAATTTTAGCATTTTGAACAGTCAACTACTTATAGCCATAAGATCAAGATTTTCTCATCACGTTTGTACATGCATAAATCCTAAAGTCTTATCAAACTTTCCTGGACGGTGACTTAGAAATAGCAAAACCGTTTGAACAATCATTAAATTGGAACGGCAACTGACTAAGTGTGAAGTAAATACAATCTGGAGTTGACAAGCATTTAATCACTTTGTAACCCTCAATCGCATGATTAAGAGGTAAGCTTAGTAGGCATGGTACACATAAGAAAATTCTGAAATTCAGGAAAATATAATGTGTTATTCAATAATCACGTCTGAAGAAGTGTTTGGACAGAATATTATCCATTTCCCTAAAGTTAAAAAACTACATCATATTTTAATGACAGCAACTTATGAGATCGTTCAGAACTGTGAGTGTCAGGCGGAACATATTTCATGCTGGCTAATGATAAACCGTCTGCTTGTCAATAGTAAAACTATTCCAGTGAATGCATACCTTCCAGTAGAGCCATAGGCAAAGACCGTCACATTAAGGCCTTGAACTACACCCAAAACTGTGGGAGAAATATTCTTATAAACGTCCTGCAAAATGAATGCATTTATATCAAATTAAAATCGTAAGACATTATAGTGTAAAACATTAACTATAAGAACATAGCATTTGTTCCCATGTCTTAAATCCATACACAATCCATATGGTTCTCATTCTTGCAGTTTCCATATATTCAGTGATAATAACCTTAAGTATGGGAAATTCTAATATCAAGACATAAACATATTAGCATCAGTTTGCACATAAATGCATTTTAGGCTACTGAACTTGCTGGGTTGTGTTGAAACACAATACTCACAAAAAAATGAAACACATAAAATAATTACATGTAGAAAGGCGTACTAAGGTATACTATGTATCTATGTACCTATGTATCAGTTAGACTATCTCCAACAGCAGACCAAAAAACGCAGCCGTGACAAAAAAAAAACTGACGGTTCCAACAGCAGACAAATACCTATATGGCGACCATATTTTTTTTTGTGGTCCTGACCAAACAATTGGTACAAATGATGTATATTTGGGTCACCGCTAGCAGCCGACCAAAAACCAAAACTGCTGTGGCAAGAACCCAACCGCCGCCGCACGGCCTCACACTGCGTCCGCGCCGGCCAATTCTGGTCGTCGGGCACCGCCCCAAGTCCCGCCGCCACCCCCACGACCACTGCTGCCCGGTCCTGCCCAATTCTGGCCGTCCAACCGTGCTCCACACCGTCGCCAAATTTCCCCGCCACCGGAGTCACCATCCCCGCCGAGCTCTCCCCCCCACCCCCACCCCCAACAGATCTGCCTCCCGGCCTCCCTGCCGTCGGATCGTCATGTTTCATGTGGTTCTTCAATTTTTTGTCAGCAGTTTTTGGTCTGCTGGAAAACCACAAGATTTTCTGGTGAACAAAAACCTTCTCTCTCCCCCTAAAATCAGTTTCTGGTCACCAACTTTTTGGTCTGCTGTTGGTGATGCTCTTAGTCCAACCTATTACATATTATTACAATGGGGCTAAAAAATCTACATTAACAGGAAAAATAAATATATGCAGTATTTACAGACCTTGATCAACATGGTGGAACTTTGTCAGCTATGTTTAAAGTTATTGAACTGTTGTAGTTGTACAGGAAATACAGCTATATATTTGAACAAATACGACTATTTCTGAATAAAAGCACATTTGTTTTAGTATCTAACCGGGCAAGAGATTTGACTAGGTATATACACATTTCCAGCATCTATATATACCAGCGTAACATGGCCTGATCATAGAACTTTGATTGCTTCAACATAGTGATCTAAACGCTCTTATATTTGTTTACAGAGGGAGTAACATTTTTTACAAGAATGATTCTGCCAAGATCCAGTGATAGTGCGATACAGAATAAACTTTTTCAACACGATGTACGATTACATGGCTCTTGCTAAAACGAATCGATTTTTTTACGGGAAAAAAATAGTATTCATATGAAATCAAATCCTAATAGTTATTTAAACATTGTTGGCAGATCAGTTGGGCTTTACGAGTTATTAATACATACACATGTTTGTCAGGATAAGCTGCTAGGGGTTTATAGCCTGGACTCAGACCAGCTCGTAAGTAGGACTAATTATGTATCTAATAACTTCCAGCCACTGGGTGCTCGCATGATCTCCCACTGGGTGTCACACAAAAAACTCGAAATAAATGTAGTGACTACAACTAACTCACAGGTTTTTGAAACGTTAACACAGCAGAAACAAGTGAGTTTTTTTTTTCAAAAAGGGGTAACCACGGAACAGAAACAAGTGGTACTGGGTTAAAATTTAATAACACGGTTCTAGAGCGGACTAGTGCAACCGTATCAGCGAGAGCCACTGTAGACAAACTACGAAGACTGTGGATAATAAACAGCTGCCCAGTTAGTTGCACTTAATTACAGTTTACAGGGAAGTGGTGAAGATAAAGTGTAACAAATGCCCCAGGCTCCAGTCCAGGGCATTGATTAAAAAGAGAAATGGGTTTTGGAAATTATTTCTCTAAACTTCAGTCCTTTTCCCTGAAACTAGACGTATACACGTTAGGTAGCATACCTAACAGTAACATATACAGCCAAGGATTTGTTTGCTCCAGACTGAATTGGCGTTTTGCACATGCCAATAGTATTGTTACAACCTAGAGCTATCCAAAGCATGAGCAACTCCTAGTTTTGGCAATTAATAAACCAAATGGGTTGGTTGTGGTTTCGCTTTCTGGAGTAGCATTTCCTAAAATGCAAGACCTGACCAATCTAGGAAGTCCCAAGCTTCACTGCAGATTTAAAACACTTACTATATTCAGCATATGAGCCCATTGTCGAAAGCAAGCCAAGCAATTCAAGGTTAGAGCAGCACAAGCTAATGAGCTATATAAGCTTGCGTACCGTATTGGAGCATCCAGGCGCGTACACGTGATCGAAGCTGTATCTTTTCTCCTTGGTCCGGTTCTGGATGAGGTCGAGGTAGCCCTTGGAGATATCAGGGTCCAACACAGCCACATTCTGGAGAAACATACAAGCACAACATCATTACCCAATAGCAATATTACCATTATCATCAATGGCAAAATTGAACCACCCATGACAAAAGCTACTAGTTCATGGCCCAACCAAATCAAGCCAGGTTTCTGAATGTTTACCTTGTCATCAATGACTTGTATGATGTGCCGCGAGCGCCGCCGCTCGTTGTCAGTCAGTGGCCTGCACTTGACGGCCACCTGCAAGCAGATACAGCAGGATCACACACGCGCGCGCGCGAAGCAACAGAGTGATTAAGCAATGGAACAGAAGTGCAGTTAAATCGGAATGGATTGGAGCAGAGGGTGTAGTGTAGTAGTACCTGCAGCGTGGCCGTCTGCCTGGAAGCCGGAGCCCGGATGGTGGGCATTGCGCGGAACCTTCCTTTTGGGGCTTGCCCCCAGCCGACCTCCCCACCTTCCTTCGCCCAGAAGATGCGGTGCTAATCTAGCACAAGCCAACGCGACCGCGCCCACGCCCACGACCCTTCGGAATCACGCCACACGGGGACGGGGGCGGCAAAAAGGCGAGGCGCATCCCCACCGCACCAGCACCACCACCAGCTGCCGCGGCGGCGGCGAAAAGGGGCCCCGCGAAAAGGAGCCCGCTACCGCTGCTGCAGTGGCCTCCCTGCTCACCGGTCCACCACCAAACCAACCCGAGCCGCCGCCGGCCAACGCGGCCGAATGCCGGAGGAGTCGAGGAGAAATGCCGCCGGAGGCCGGCTCCCTCCGCCAAAATGCGACCCCCCGCGGAGCCGTGCCCAACGCTCCCGAAATCGCCGCGCCCGGAGAAGGAAGGGACGGCGGTTACTCCACCCGCAGAAAAAATGGCAGCC
This sequence comes from Aegilops longissima, assembly GCA_021605205.1. Classification (NCBI taxonomy): domain Eukaryota; kingdom Viridiplantae; phylum Streptophyta; class Magnoliopsida; order Poales; family Poaceae; genus Aegilops; species Aegilops longissima. The sequence goes on along the minus strand of CM038680.1, from coordinate 626,163,269 downwards.
CGGGCGCAGGTCGAGCGCGTGCGTGTGTATGATTTGGTGGGTGGCACGACGGGGCTGCGGGCGTACGAAGAAGGATTCAGGGGATGAAGAGGAGGCGGTGGCGGTGGTGGGAGGAGACGGAGGAGGTGGTTTAATGGGGGAAGAATAATTAATCGGCGGCAGCTGGAGAAGGCGACACGGAACGGAAGGGGAGAGAGGGGAGGTGGGGGTGGGCCTCGCCCTCGCCTAGCTGGGCCCCGCCCAACGGTCCGATGCCTTTGCTTGCGCTCGCGCCTGCGCCTCCGTCCGGGCCGGGCCGGGCCGGTGCGGTACACGACGCCGTACCTGCGGTACAGTCCTGCACACACCGCCGCACAGCTCAGCGCGCCCCTCCCTATCCTTTCCCTGCCCGCCTGCCAGGTCTCGCTTCGTCGGGGCGCTCTCGTCTCGTGCAAACCTAATCTTGGAGCCTTGGAGGCTACTGTGTGCGTGCGTGCGTGCGTGCGCGATGCAACAAAACGGGATGAACAAAGGGTCGATGTGCACGAGTGGCGAAAGGCATTCTGGTCCAGCTCAATGCATGATGCGGAACAGTGCGATGATAGCTAGAGTGGGGAGGCTCACCTATGGTGCACGGCCGGTGGGTGATGGTGCGCCTTTAGTTTGGGTGTCGGGGCGGCGGCGGCCATGGGTGGCGAGGCTGCGCGGTTGGCTCTGCGTCGAGGCGAGCGTCGTTGCGGCCGTGGTCGATCTCGTCTTAGCTATGTGGGTGGCAAGGGGAAAGGCGACGAGACCAGTGATTCTGGTGCGTCGTGGCTTCGGCGATGGCGACTTCGTGGTCATGATTTTGGAGGCAGTCCTCCCTTCTGACTGGTTTGAAGATCATGGTACCTCGTGTGGCACGGGCAACGATCCGAGCCAAAGCTCCGCGCTGTCGCACCGGTAACGGTGATGCATGTGGGTGTCGGTTTCTCTTGTGGGCACCATTGTGGGTTCCCTCTTTGTGTTAAGGCTCCGGATGAAAACCCTAGTACGTCATATTGAGCTCGATGCGAGTGGCGCATTGTGTCGTCAACCTCTTGAGGGCCTCGCCGAGGAGCTCAGGTACCATCTGGTTGCAGCGCATCGGTGCCCTCTAACGTGCTCTAATCTAACAAGAAGCCTCTTGACTCTGACGTGGGGCGCCTTCGTTGGTCTCATATCTTCTACACATGCTGACGGTGTCCCGACCTAGGGGTCCCTCACCATGTCGGTCCCCAGCCTGATAGCCCGGGCTGAGGACCCTAGGTCGGTTCCATCCTGGGCCATGTTGGGCGGCCCATGATGCACTATACGAAGACTCTGAAAGACTTAATGTACAAGCCAAAGAAAATGAAGCCGTGGAGGACTCTATCTCCACCGACGTAGCTGATTAGGATTTGTAGCCCTAAGACCCCCTTATGCTATATAAGCTAGAGGTTGGGCTCGTCGATAGACACATTACAATCCTTGGTATTCACATGTACTTTACAATCGCGATGTACACAAGTAGGACTAGAGGATTATCTCCATCATGAGAGCCCAACCTGGGCAAAACCTTGCCTCTTGTTACCATCCAATCCAATCGCCTAGACGGGATACCCTACCGACGAATCTGTCGGATTTAGCTCTGACACATGTCATCATTGCCAGCGCTCTCGATTTTTTCTGTCCACTTGTAGGATGATACGTCTCCAACGTATCTATAATTTTTGATTGCTCCACGCTATATTATCTACTGTTTTGGACCATATTGGGCTTTATTTTCCACTTTTATATTACTTTTGGGACTAACCTATTAACCGGAGGCCCAAATTTTGATTTGTTGTTTTTTGGCTATTTCGGTGTTTCAAGAAAGCGGAATATCAAACGGAGTCCAAACGGAATGAAATCTTCGGGAACGTGATTTTCTCATCAGATAAGATCCATGAGACTTGGACCCTCGGTCAAGAAAGGAGGTAGGCGGCCACGAGGGTGGAGGGCGCGCCCCCCTGCCTCGTGGGCCCCCCGAAGCTCCACCGACGTACTCCTTCCTCCTATATATACCTATGTATCCCCAACAGATCAGATACGGAGCCAAAAACCTAATTCCACCACCGCAACTTTCTGTATCCACGAGATCCCATCTTGGGGCCTGTTAGGAGCTCATGGGAAGGGAATCCACCACGGAGGGCTTCTACATCATCATCATCATAGCCTTTCCGATGAAGTGTGAGTAGTTTACTTCAGACCTTCGGGTCCATACTTAGTAGCTAGATGGCTTCTTCTCTCTTTTTGGATCTCAATACAATGTTCCCCCCCCCCCTCTCTCGTGGAGATCTATTTGATGTAATCTTCTTTTTGCAGTGTGTTTGTTGAGACCGATGAATTGTGGGTTTATGATCAAGATTATCTATGAGCAATATTTGAATCTTCTCTGAATTCTTTTATGTATGATTGGTTATCTTTGCAAGTCTCTTCAAATTATCGGTTTGGTTTGGCCAACTAGATTGGTTGTTCTTGCAATGGGAGAAGTGCTTAGCTTTGGGTTCAATCTTGCGGTGTCCTTTCCCAGTGACAGTAGGGGCAGCAAGGCACGTATTGTATTGTTGCCATCTAGGATAACAAGATGGGGTTTTTATCATATTGCATGAATTTATCCCTCTACATCATGTCATCTTGCTTAAGGCGTTACTCTGTTTTCATTAACTTAATACTCTAGATGCATCTTTGGATAGCGGTCGATGAGTGGAGTAATAGTAGTAGATGCAGGAGTCGGTCTACTTGTCTCGGACGTGATGCCTATATACATGATCATACCTAGATACTCTCATAACTATGCTCGATTCATCAATTGCTCAACGAGAATTGTTCACCCACCGTAAAATACTTATGCTCTTGAGAGAAGCCACTAGTGAAATCCATGGCCCCGGGTCTATTCTCATCATATTAATCTTCCTATGCTTTATTATTGCTTTGCTTTTTACTTTGCCTTTTATTTTACTTTGCATCTTTATATCAAAAATACCAAACATATTATCTATCATCTCTATCGATCTCACTCGTAAGTGACCATGAAGGGATTGACAACCCCTATTCGTGTTGGTTGCGAGGAGTTATTTGCTTTTGTGTAGGTACGAGGGACTTGCGTGGCCTCCTCTTTGGATTGATACATTGGTTCTCAAAACTGAGGGAAATACTTACGCTAGTCTGCTGCATCATCCTCTCCTCTTCGGGGAAAACCAACGCAAGCTCAAGTCGTAGCAAGAAAGATTTCTAGCGCCGTTGCCGGGGAGTCTACGCAAAATTCAACATACCAAGTACCCATCACAATCCCTTATCTCTCTCACTACATTATTTGCCATTTGCCTCTCGTTTTCCTCTCCCCCACTTCACCCTTGCCGTTTTATTCGCCCTCTCTTTTCCGTTTGCCTTCCCGTTGCCATGGCCGAATAAAAAAGAACTAAGGGTCCTTTCCAGGGTTCTAGTACCTTGGATAACCCCTCTATCCTCTCTAAGCTCATAAATAATGATGTTACGGAAAGACCCACCAGGGTTACCAATGAGAGCTTAAATAATTTTGATGAAGATGGCTCTGGAATTTTTCGTTATTTACTTGATGAGTCTTCAAAAGATGCTTGGGATAGGTTATTAAGGATTCGGGCTAGCTATGTACCACAATATCAAATTGAGGTTTACTTAAAAGGTTTCTATGTTGGATTGCCCGCTTCTTTCAAACAAGTTCTAGACTCTATTTTTTATGAAGGTTTTCTTGAAAGGGATGCTATAGATACCTATGAAAAAATGAAAACTATATTTGGGCACCCCATGAATGATAAGGTTGAGTCTACCACTCTCTTATGCATCTATCAAAACGAAATTATTAAAGAGATGAAATCTAGTTTAGATGCAAATTTCCGTAACATGATTAATCTCACTTCCTCCATTAATGACAATGTGCTTTCCCAAAATAGAAGGATGAATGCCATAGAAAGGAAATTTGCTCTTTTCTCTCCCAGTACCAAAGATGGCAATAGCTAGATCTATCCTTGCTTTTATGCCTAGCTAGGGGTGTTAAACAATAGCGCTTGTTGGGAGGTAGCCCAATTTTATTTTTAGTTTTAGTTCTTGTTTCTGTTTAGGAATAAATAATCCATATACCTTCTGTTTAGATGTGGTTTTATGTTTTAATTAGTGTTTGTGCCAATTTAAACCTATAGGATCTTCTTGGATAATAGTTATTTGATCTTGTTGTAATTTCCAGAAACTTTCTGTTCACGAAAACAATTGGTAAGAATCACCAGAACGTGATAAAATAGTGATTCCAATTGATGCTGATCAATAAACAAATTTCCTGGGTCGTCCTATTTTGGCTAAATTGTTTGAGTTCCATAAGTTTGCGTTAGTTACAGATTACTACAGACTGTTCTGTTTTTGACAGATTCTGTTTTTCGTGTGTTGTTTGCTTATTTTGATGAATCTATGGCTAGTAAAATAGTTTATAATCCATAGAGAAGTTGGAATACAGTAGGTTTAACACCAATATAAATAAATAATGAGTTCGTTACAGTACCTTGAAGTGGTCTTTTGTTTTTCTTTCGCTAACGGAGCTCACGAGATTTCTGTTGAGTTTTGTGTCGTAAAGTTTTCAAGTTTTGGGTGAATTTTTTTGATGGATTATGGAATAAGGAGTGTCAAGAGTCTAAGCTTGGGGATGCCCATGGCACCCCCGAGATAATCCAAGGACACCAAAAAGTCAAAGCTTGGGGATGCCCCGGAAGGCATCCCCTCTTTCGTCCACTTCCATCGGTAACTTTACTTGGAGCTATATTTTTATTCACTACATGATATGTGTTTTGCTTGGAGCGTCTTGTATTATTTGTGTATTTGCTTTTTAGTTTATCACAATCATCCTTGTTGTACACACCTTTTGAGAGAGCCATACATGAATTGGAATTCGTTAGAATACTCTATGTGCTTCACTTATATCTTTTGAGCTATATAGTTTTGCTCTAGTGCTTCACTTATATCTTTTAGAGCACGGTGGTGGATTTGTTTTAAAGAAACTATTGATCTCTCATGCTTCACTTAGATTATTTTGAGAGTCTTAAATAGCATGGTAATTTGCTTAATAATAATATGCTAGGTATACAAAAATAGTAAAAACTTTCTTATGAGTGTGTTGAATACTAAGAAAAGTTTGATGCTTGATAATTGTTTTGAGATATGGAGGTGATAATATCAAAGTCGTGCTAGTTCAGTAGTTGTGAATTTGAGAAATGCTTGTGTTGAAGTTTGCAAGTCCCGTAGCATGCACGTATGGTAAAGTTATGTAACAAATTTGAAACATGAGGTGTTATTTGATTGTCCTCCTTATGAGTGGCGGTCGGGGACGAGCGATGGTCTTTTCCTACCAATCTATCCCCCTAGGAGCATGCGCGTAGTGCTTTGGTTTTTTATGGCTTGTAGATTTTTGCAATAAGTATGTGAGTTGTTTATGACTAATGTTGAGTCCACGGATTATACGCACTCTCACCCTTCCATCATTGCTAGCCTCTTGATGCGTGCATTGCCCTTTCTCACATTGAGAGTTGGTGCAAACTTCGCCGGTGCATCCAAACCCCGTGATATGATACGCTCTTTCACACATAAACCTCCTTATATCTTCCTCAAAACAGTCACCATACCTTCCTATTATGGCATTTCCATAGCCATTCCGAGATATATTGCCATGCAACTTTCCACCATACCGTTCTTCATGACACATTCATCATTGTCATATTGCTTAGCATGATCATGTAGTTGACATAGTATTTGTGGCAAAGCCACCATTCATAATTCTTTCATACATGTCACTCTTGATTCATTGCATATCCCTTACATCACGGAGGCATTCATATAGAGTCATACTTTGTTCTAGTATCAAGTTGTGATCATTGAGTTGTAAATAAATAGAAGTGTGATGATCATCATTTAATAGAGCATTGTCCCAAAAAAAAGAAAATAAAGAGAAAGGCCAAAAGAAAAAAAAGAAGGCAAAAAAAAGAAATAAAAAGGGGCAATGTTACTATCTCTTTTTCCACACTTGTGTTTCAAAGTAGCACCATGTTCTTCATATAGCAAGTCTCATATATTGTGCTTCAAAGTAGCACCATGTTTTTCATATAGAGAGTTTCCTATGTTGTCACTTTCATATACTAGTGGGAATTTTTCATTATAGAACTTGGCTTGTATATTCCAACGATGGGCTTCCTCAAATGCCCTAGGTCTTCGTGAGCAAGCAAGTTGGATGCACACCCACTTAGTTTCTTTTGTTGAGCTTTCATACATTTATAGCTCTAGTGCATCCGTTGCATGGCAATCCCTACTCCTTGCATTAACATAAATTGATGGGCATCTCCATAGACCGTTGATTAGCCTCGTTGATGTAAGACCTTCTCCTTTTTTGTCTTCTCCACATAACCCCCATCATCATATTCTATTCCACTCATAGTGCTATGTCCATGGCTCGCGCTCATATATTGCATGAAAGTTTATAGGTTTGAGATTACTAAAGTATGAAACAATTGCTTGGCTTGTCGTCGGGGTTGTGCATGATGAGAGCATTCTTATGTGACGAAAATGGAGCATGACTAAACTATATGATTTTGTAGGGATGAACTTTCTTTGGCCATGCTATTTTGAGAAGACACAATTGCTTAGTTAGTATGCTTGAAGTATTTGAAGGAAATATGCCCTAGAGGCAATAATAAAAAAAATTATTTATTTCCTTATATCATGATAAATGTTTATTATTCATGCTAGAATTGTATTAACCGGAAACATAATACATGTGTGAATATATAGACAAACAGTATGTCACTAGTATGCCTCTACTAGACTAGCTTGTTAATCAAAGATGGTTATGTTTCCTAACCATGAACAAGGAGTTGTTATTTGATTAACAAGGTCACATCATTAGTTGAATGATCTGATTGACATGACCCATTCCGTTAGCTTAACAGTTGATCGTTTAGTATGTTAATGCTTTCTTCATGACCCATACATGTTCCTATAACTATGAGATTATGCAACTCCGTTTACGGAGGAACACTTTGGGTACTACCAAACGTCACAACGTAACTGGGTGATTATAAAGGAGTACTACAGGTGTCTCCAAAGGTACTTGTTGGGTTGGCGTATTTCAAGATTAGGTTTTGTCACTCCGATTGTCGGAGAGGTATCTCCAGGCCTTCTCGGTGATGCACATCACTTAAGCCTTGCAAGCATTACAACTAATGAGTTAGTTGTGAGATGATGTATTACGGAACGAGTAAAGAGACTTACCGATAACGAGATTGAACTAGGTATTGGATACCGACGATCGAATCTCGGGTAAGTAACATACCGATGACAAAGGGAACAACGTTATGTCGTTATGCGGTTTGACCGATAAAGATCTTCAGTAGAATATGTAGGAACCAATATGGGCATCCAGGTTCCGCTATTGGTTATTGACCGAGAATGGTTCTAGGTCATGTCTACATAGTTCTCGAACCCGTAGGGTCCGCACGCTTAACGTTCGATGACAGTTCATAATGAGTTTATAAGTATTGATGCACAAGGTTGTTCGAGTCCGGATGTGATCACGGACATGACGAGGAGTCTCAAATGGTCGAGACATAAAGATTGATATATTGAAGCCTACATTTGGACATCGGAAGTGTTCCGGTGAAATCGGGATTTACCGAGTACCGGAGGTTACGGAACCCCGGAGGTCAATGGGCCTTAATGGGCCATAGGAGAAGAGGAAGGGCAGCCCAAGGTGGGCTGCGCGCCTCCCCTCTAGTCCGAATAGGACAAGGAAGGGGGGGCGCCTTCCCCTTCTCCCTCCTCCAATCCTAGTCCAACTAGGAGGGGAGTCCTACTCCGGTGGGAGTAGGACTCCTCTGTGCGCCTCCCCTAGGGCCGCCACCTCCCCTTGCCTCCTTTATATCTGGGGCGGGGGCACCCTTGACACACAAGTTGATCTACGGATCTTGCCTTAGCCGTGTGCGGTGCCCCTTCCACCATATTCCACTTCGGTCATATCGTCGCGGAGCTTAGGAGAAGCCTGCGCCGGAGAAGTCATATCGTCATGAGCTTAGGCGAAGCCCTGCGTCGGTGGAGCATCAACATCGCCACCACGCCGTCAGGTTGTGGAACTCATCCCGACACTTTGCTGGATCGAGTCCGGGATCGCCATCGAGCTGAACGTGTGCGAACTCGGAGGTGCCGACGTTCGGTGCTTGGATCGGTCGGATCGTGGAGACGCACGACTACATCAACCGCGTTGTTATAACGCTTCGCTTTCGGTCTCACGAGGGCGTGGGCGGACACTCTCTCCTCTCGTTGCTATGCCATCACCATGGTCTTGCGTGATCGTAGGAAAATTTTGAAATTACTACGTTCCCCAACAGTGGCATCCGAGCCTGGTTTTATGCGTTGATGTCATATGCACGAGTAGAACACAAGTGAGTTGTGGGCGATACAAGTCATACTGCCTACCAGCATGTCATACTTTGGTTCAGCGGTATTGTGAGATGAAGCGGCCGGACCGACATTACGCAGACGCTTACGCGAGACTGGTTTCACCGCCCGAGCACTCGTTGCTTAAAGGTGACCGCGGTGTCTGTCTCTCTCACTTTAGTTGAACTGAGTGTGGCTACGCCCGGTCCTTGAGAAGGTTAAACGGAGTCTATTTGACGAAGTATCGTTGTGGTTTTGATGCGTAGGTAAGAACGGTTCTTGCTCAGCCCGTAGCAGCCACGTAAAACTTGCAACAACAAAGTAGATGACGCCTAACTTGTTTTTGCAGGGCATGTTGTGATGTGATATGGTCAAGACATGATGCTATATTTTATTGTATGAGATGATCATGTTTTGTAACCAAGTTATCGGCAGCTGGCAGGAGCCATATGGTTGTCGCTTATTGTATGAAATGCAACGCCATGTAATTGCTTTACTTTATCACTAAGGAGTAGCGATAGTCGAGAAGCAATAGTTGGCGAGACGACAACGATGCTACGATGGAGATCAAGGTGTCGCGCCGGTGACGATGGTGATCATGGCGGTGCTTGGCGATGGAGATCACAAGCACAAGATGATGATGACCATATCATATCACTTATATTGATTGCATGTGATGTTTATCCTTTATGCATCTTATCTTGCTTTGATTGACGGTAGCATTATAAGATGATCTCTCACTAAAATTATCAAGAAGTGTTCTTCCCGAGCATGCACCGCTGCCAAAGTTCAGTAGTACCCAGACACCACGTGATGATCGGTGTGATAAGTTCTCGTCCATCTACAACGGTGCAAAACAGTTGCACACGCGAATACTCGAGTTAAACTTGACGAGCCTAGCATATAACAGATATGGCCTCGGAACACGGAGACCGAAAGGTCGAGCGGGAATCATATAGTAGATATGATCAACATAGTGATGTTCACCGTTGAAACTATTCCGTCTCACGTGATGATCGGACACGGTTTAGTTAAATGGATCACGTGATCACTTAGATGACTAGAGAGATGTCATCTAAGTGGGAGTTTTTAATATGATTAATTGAACTTAAAATTTATCATGAACTTAGTACCGATAGTGTTTTGCTTGTCTATGTTTATGTAGATAGATGGCTCGTCTTTGTTGTTCCGTTGAATTTTAATGCGTTCCTTGAGAAAGCAAAGTTGAAAGATGATGGTAGCAATTACACGGACTGGGTCCGAATTTGAGGATTATCCTCATTGCTGCACAAAAATTACGCCCCTGGAAGCACCGCTGGGTGACAGCTCTGCTGCAGATCTTGAGCGAAGTTGTGAACGTCTGGCAAAGCAGAGCTGATGACTACTCTATAGTTCGAGTGTGCCATGCTTTACGGCTTAGAACCGGGTCTTCAACGACGTTTTGAACGTCATGGAGCATATGAGATGTTCCAGAGTTGAAGTTAATATTTCAAGCAAATGCCCGGATTGAGAGATATGAAGTCTCCAATAAGTTCTATAGCTGCAAGATGGAGGAGAATAGTTACGTCGGTGAGCACATACTCAAAATGTCCGGGTATAACAATCACTTAATTCAGCTGGGAGTTAATCTTCCGGATGATAGTGTCATTGATGAATTCTCCAATCATCGCCACCAAGCTACAAGAGCTTCGTGATGAACTATAATATGCAAGGGATGACTAAGACAATTCTGAGCTCTTCGCGATGCTAAAAGCTGCGGAGGTAGAAATCAAGAAAGAGCATCAAGTGTTGATGGTCAACAAGACCACTAGTTTCAAGAAAAGGGCAAAGGGAAGAAGAAGGAAACTTCAAAAGAACAGCAAGAAAGTTGCTGATTAAGAGAAGAAACCCAAGTCGGACCTAAGCCCGAAACCGAGTGTTTTACTGCAAGAAGACCGGACACCGAAGCGGAACTGCCCCAAGTATTTGGCGGATAAAAAGGATGGCAAGGTGAACAAAGGTATATATGATATACATGTTATTGATGTGTACCTTACTAGAGCTCGTAGTAGCACTGGTATTTGATACCGGTTCCGTTGCTAATATTTGCAACTCAAACAGGGACTACGGAATAAACGAGCATCGGCAAAGGACGAGGTGACGATCTTGGCGTGGGAAATGGTTCCAAAGTCAATGTGATCGCGGTCGGCACGTTATCTCTACATCTACCTTCGGATTAGTTTTAGACCTAAATAATTGTTATTTGGTGCCGCCGTTGAGCATGAACATTATATCTGGATCTTGTTTAATGCGAGACGGTTATTCATTTAAATCAGAGAATAATGGTTGTTCTATTTATATGAATAATATCTTTTATGGTCATGCACCCTTGAAGAATGGTCTATTCTTGTTGAATCTCGACAAGAGTGATACACATATTCATAATGTTGAAACCAAAAGATGCAGAGTTGATAATGATAGTGCAACTTATTTGTGGCATCGCCGTTTAGGTCATATCGGTGTAAAACGCATGAAGAAACTCCATACCGATGGGCTTCGAATCACTTGATTATGAATCACTTGGTACTTGCGAACCGTGCCTCATGGGCAAGATGACCAAAACGCCGTTCTCGGAACTATGGAGCGAGCAACCGATTTGTTGGAAATCATACATACCGATGTTTGTGGTCCAATGAATGTTGAGGCTCGCGGCGGGTATCGTTATTTTCTCACCTTCACAGATGATTTGAGCAGATATGGGTATATCTACTTAATGAAACACAAATCTGAAACATTTGAAAAGTTCAAAGAATTTCAGAGTGAAGTGGAAAATCATCGTAACAAGAAAATAAAATTTCTGCGATCTGATCGTGGAGGAGAATATTTGAGTTACGAGTTTGGTTTACATTTGAAAAATTGTGGAATAGTTTCGCAACTCACGCCACCGGAACACCACAGAGAAATGGTGTGTCCGAACGTCGAATCGTACTTTACTAGATATGGTGCGATCTATGATGTCTATTTCGATTTACCGCTATCGTTTTGGGGTTATGCTTTAGAGACGGCCGCATTCACGTTGAATAGGACACCGTCAAAATCCGCTGAGACGACGCCTTATGAACTATGGTTTGGCAAGAAACCAAAGTTGTCGTTTCTTAAAGTTTGGGGCTGCGATGCTTATGTGAAGAAACTTCAACCAGATAAGCTCGAACCCAAATCGGAAAAATGTGTCTTCATAGGATACCCAAAGGAGACTGTTGGGTACACCTTCTATCACAGATCTGAAGGCAAGATTTTCGTTGCTAAATTCGGATCCTTTCTAGAGAAGGAGTTTCTCTCGAAAGAAGTGAGTGGGAGGAAAGTAGAACTTGATGAGATAATCAGATCTGCTCCCTTATTGGAAAGTAGTTCATCACAAGAAATGGTTCTGTGACAACTACACCAATTAGTGAGGAAACTAATGATGATGATCATGAAGCTTCAGATCAAGTTACTATTGAACCTCGTGAGGTCAACCAGAGTAAAATACGCACAGTGAGTGGTACGGTAATCCTATTACGGAAGTCATGTTACTTGACCATGGCGAACCTACAAACTATGAAGAAGCGATGGTGAGCCCAGATTCCACAAAATGGCTGGAAGCCATGAAATCTGAGATGGGATCCATGTATGAGAACAAAGTATGGACTTTGGTTGACTTGCCGATGATCGGCAAGCCATTGAAAATAAATGGATCTTTAAGAAGAAGACGACGCCGATGGTAATGTAGCTGTCTACAAAGCTCGACTTGTTGCAAAAGGTTTTCGACAAGTTCAAGGGGTTGACTACGATGAGACTTTCTCACCCGTAGCGATGCTTAAGTCTGTCGAATCATGTTAGCAATTGCCGCATTTTATGATTATGAAATTTGGCAAATGGATGTAAAACCGCATTCTTGAATGGATTTCTAGAAGAAGAGTTGTATATGATGCAACCAGAAGGTTTTGTCGATCCAAAGGGTGCTAACAAAGTGTGCAAGCTCCAACGATCAATTTATGGTCAGTGCAAGCATCTCGGAGTTGGAATAAACGCTTTGATAGTGTGATCAAAGCATATGGGTTTGTACAGACTTTTGGAGAAGCTTTGTATTTACAAGAAAGTGAGTGGGAGCTCAGAGCATTTCTAATATTATATGTTGACGACATATTATTGATTGGAAATGATATAGAATTTCTGGATAGCATAAAAGGATACTTGAATAAAAGTTTTTCAATGAAAGACCTCGGTGAAGCTGCTTACATATTGGGCATCAAGATCTATAGAGATAGATCAAGACGCTTAATTGGACTTTCGCAAAGCACATACCTTGATAAAGTTTTGAAGAAGTTCAAAATGGATCGAGCAAAGAAAGGTTTTTTACGTGTTACAAGGTGTAAGATTGAGTCGACTCAATGCCCGACCACAAGCAGAAGATAGAGAGAAAATGAAAGATGTTCCTATGCTTCAGCCATAGGCTCTATCATGTATGCAATGCTGTGTACCGACACTGACGTATGCTTAGCTGTAAGCTTGGCGGGAAGGTACCAAAGTAATCCAGAGTGGATCATGGACAGCGGTCAAGAACATCCTGAAAATACGAAAAGGACTAAGGATATGTTTCTCGTATATGGAGGTGACAAAGAGCTAGTCGTAAATGGTTACGTCGATGTAAGCTTTGACACCGATCCGGACGATTCTAAATCGCAAACCGGATCGTGTTTTTATTAAACGGTGGAGCTGTCGGTTGGTGCAGTTCTAAACAAAGCGTCGTGGCGGGATCTACATGTGAAGCGGAGTACATAGCTGCTTCGAAGCAGCGAATGAAGGAGTGCGGATGAAAGAGTTCATTTCCGATCTAGGTGTCATACCTAGTGCATCGGGACCGATGAAGATCTTCCGTGATAATCTTGGTGCAATTGCCTTGGCAAAGGAATCCAGGTTTCACAAGAGGACCAAGCACATCAAGAGACGCTTCAATGCCATTCGGGACCAAGTCCAAATGGGAGACATAGAGATTTGCAAAATACATACGGATCTGAATGTTGCAGACCGCTAACTAAGCCTCTTCCACGAGCAAAACATGATCAGCACCAAGACTCCATGGGTGTTAGGATCATTACTTTGTAATCTAGATTATTGACTCTAGTGCAAGTGGGAGATGAAGGAAATATGCCCTAGAGGCAATAATAAAAGTTATTATTTATTTCCTTATATCATGATAAATGTTTATTATTCATGCTAGAATTGTATTAACAGGAAACATAATACATGTGTGAATATATAGACAAACAGTATGTCACTAGTATGCCTCTACTAGACTAGCTTGTTAATCAAAGATGGTTATGTTTCCTAACCATGAACAAGGAGTTGTTATTTGATTAACAAGGTCACATCATTAGTTGAATGATCGATTGACATGACCCATTCCGTTAGCTTAACACTTGATCGCTTAGTATGTTAATGCTTTCTTCATGACCCATACATGTTCCTATAACTATGAGATTATGCAACTCCGTTTACGGAGGAACACTTTGGTACTACCAAACGTCACAACGAATCGGGTGATTATAAAGGAGTACTACAGGTGTCTCCAAAGGTACTTGTTGGGTTGGCGTATTTCAAGATTAGGTTTTGTCACTCCGATTGTCGGAGAGGTATCTCCAGGCCTTCTCGGTGATGCACATCACTTAAGCCTTGCAAGCATTACAACTAATGAGTTAGTTGTGAGATGATGTATTACGGAACGAGTAAAGAGACTTACCGATAACGAGATTGAACTAGGTATTGGATACCGACGATCGAATCTCGGGTAAGTAACATACCGATGACAAAGGGAACAACGTATGTCGTTATGCGGTTTGACCGATAAAGATCTTCGTAGAATATGTAGGAACCAATATGGGCATCCAGGTTCCGCTATTGGTTATTGACCGAGAATGGTTCTAGGTCATGTCTACATAGTTCTCGAACCCGTAGGGTCCGCACGCTTAACGTTTCGATGACAGTTCATAATGAGTTTATAAGTATTGATGCACCGAAGGTTGTTCGGAGTCCCGGATGTGATCACGGACATGACGAGGAGTCTCGAAATGGTCGAGACATAAAGATTGATATATTGGAAGCCTACATTTGGACATCGGAAGTGTTCCGGGTGAAATCGATTTTCTTCGAGTACCGGAGGTTACCGGAACCCCCGGAGGTCAATGGGCCTTAATGGGCCATAGGAGAAGAGGAAGGGCAGCCCAAGGTGGGCTGCGCGCCTCCCCTCTAGTCCGAATAGGACAGGAAGGGGGGGCGCCTTCCCCTTCTCCTCCTCCAATCCTAGTCCAACTAGGAGAGGGGGGGAGTCCTACTCCCGGTGGGAGTAGGACTCCTCCTTGTGCGCCTCCCCCTAGGGCCGGCCACCTCCCCCTTGCCTCCTTTATATACGGGGGCAGGGGGCACCCCTTGACACACAAGTTGATCTACGGATCTTGCCTTAGCCATGTGCGGTGCCCCCTTCCACCATATTCCACTTCGGTCATATCGTCGGAGCTTAGGAGAAGCCCTGCGCCGGAGAAGTCATATCGTCGCGGAGCTTAGGCGAAGCCTGCGTCGGTGGAGCATCAACATCGCCACCACGCCGTCGTCGACGGAACTCATCCCGACACTTTCTTTGGATCGAGTCCGGGATCGCCATCGAGCTGAGCGTGTGCGTAACTCGGAGGTGCCGTGACGTTCGGTGCTTGGACCGGTCGGATCGTGGAGACGACGACTACATCAACAGCGTTGTTATAACGCTTCGCTTTCGGTCTCGAGGGTACGTGGACGGACACTCTCCCTCTCGTTGCTATGCCATCACCATGGTCTTGCGTGATCGTAGGAAATTTTTGAAATTTACTACGTTCCCCAACAGTATTATTATTTTTATGTCAATATGAACTTTTGTCTTGAATCTTTCGGATCTGAATATTCATACCACAATTAAGAAGAGTTACATTGAAATTATGCCAAGTAGCACTCCGCATCAAAAATTTCTTTTATCATTTACCTACTAGAGGACGAGCGGGAATTAAGCTTGGGATGCCCGATACGTCTCCAACGTATCTATAATTTTTGATTGCTCCATGCTATATTATCTACTGTTTTAGACCATATTGGGATTTATTTTCCACTTTTATATTATTTTTGGGACTAACCTATTAACCGGAGGCCCAGCCCAGATTTGCTTTTTTTTTGCCTATTTCAGTGTTTCGAAGAAACGGAATATCAAACGGAGTCCAAACGGACTGAAATCTTGAGAACGTGATTTTCTCATCGATAAGATCCAGGAGACTCGGACCCTCGGTCAAGAAAGGAGGAGGCGGCCACGAGGTGGGCGCCCCCTAGGCGCGCCCCCGCCTCGTGGCCTCCAAGCTCCATCAACGTACTCCTTCCTCCTATATATACCTCGCATTCGAACAGATTAGATACGGAGCCAAAAACCTAATTCCACCGCCGCAACTTTCTGTATCCACGAGATCCCATCTTGGGGCCTGTTCCGGAGCTCCGCCGGAAGGGGAATCCACCACGGAGGGCTTCTACATCATCATCATCATAGCCTCTCCGATGAAGTGTGAGTAGTTTAATTCAGACATTCGGGTCCATAGTTAGTAGCTAGATGGCTTCTTCTCTCTTTTTGGATCTCAATACATTGTTCTCCCCTTCTCTCGTGGAGATCTATTTGATGTAATCTTCTTTTTGCAGTGTGTTTGTTGAGACCGATGAACTGTGGATTTATGATCAAGATTATCTATGAGCAATATTTGAATCTTCTCTGAATTCTTTTATGTATGATTGGTTATCTTTGCAAGTCTCTTTGAATTATCAGTTTGGTTTGGCCAACTAGATTGGTTGTTCTTGTAATGGGAGAAGTGCTTAGCTTTGGGTTCAATCTTGCGGTGTCCTTTCCCAGTGACAGTAGGGGCAGCAAGGCACGTATTGTATTGTTGCCATCGAGGATAACAAGATGGGGTTTTTATCATATTGCATGAATTTATCCCTCTACATCATGTCATCTTGCTTAAGGCGTTACTCTATTTTCATTAACTTAATACTCTAGATGCATGCTGGATAGCGGTCGATGAGTGGAGTAATAGTAGTAGATGCAGGCAGGAGTCGGTCTACTTGTCTCGGACGTGATGCCTATATACATGATCATATCTAGATACTCTCGTAACTATGCTCAGTTATGTCAATTGCTCAACAGTAATTCGTTCACCCACCGTAAAATACTTATGCTCCTGAGAGAAGCCACTAATGAAATCTATGGCCCTCGGGTCTATTCTCATCATATTAATCTTCCTACGCTTTATTATTGCTTTGCTTTTTTTACTTTGCCTTTTATTTTACTTTGCATCTTTATACCAAAAATATTATCTATCATCTCTATCAGATCTCACTCTCGTAAGTGACCGTGAAGGGATTGACAACTCCTATTCGCGTTGGTTGCGAGGAGTTATTTGCTTTGTGTAGGTACGAGAGACTTGCGCGTGGCCTCCTACTGGATTGATACCTTGGTTCTCAAAAATTGAGGGAAATACTTACGCTACTCTGCTGCATCATCCTCTCCTCTTCGGGGAAAACTAACGCAAGCTCAAGACGTAGCATAGGGCCGGCGCTCCGCGGCCAGAAACAAGAGGTTAGGCATCCCTCTTCGACAATAACCTTATGTGTGTGGTATAGCGGTGTCCGATAGTTTCCTCAGGAGGCATGACGTCGTTCATGTTCGGTAGCCTTAGTTGCCTTGTGGCTACTCCTGTTATCTCGCTCGGTGTTGAGTTGGTGGAATTCTCGCTACTCTCTTGGGTGTCGTTTTGTTTTGATTTGCTAGTATGTAAGAGGATTTTCCTCACCATCTTGTATCGTCTTGGCCATTCAATTTGTTTATGTGAAGTGAGGCTAAAGCCTGTTTCAAGGTACATGAGTGTGACATCCTACCACCGACTCTAAGTGCTAGCGGCTAAGCCCCTCTCCTCTCCTCCTAGCCAATGACCGATAATAGGAAAGGACCGATGATTCTTGTGCGGTGCATACTTTTATGTCATATGTAGTTATGATGTATTCAACATCAATTTAATATTAATATATCATTCTTCATATATGAAACAGTCTTTGCATGTTGTACTATACGTTGCCCTCTTCCCACACACACAGCTCTGATGAGATCAAAATTTCCAGCCCCCCTTATCGGTGTTGCCGCCTGTCAGCCCTGCCTTCGATGGGAGTTGGAGGTGAGCCGGCCCCTAGCCTCCGGCAACGCGAGGGATCTCGTCCTTGCTTTAATAGTTTTAGTGTCATGGCCGGGACGACAAGGTGGCGACGATGGCGTCCGAAGGTTAGAGTCAGGTCCCTATTCCTTGTTCTATCCCCACTCCAACAATGTGCCTAACACTGATAGAGGTGTGTGTGGAGATGTGCCTCCTATAGATCTTCTTGGACCCGATCGACGTTTCTCTCCACTAGATCTGTCTAGAATTGCTCGGTCGTCATTGGTGTGTTGGAGGTATAGCTTTTTTGATCTATGCTTTTCATCACCGATGACGGTTGTTGTTCTAATGCGATTGTCCCTTAGGGGCTACCACAACAAGTTTATCTGACTCCAGTGAGAGAGGGGCGATAACGACTACGCGCCTTCAACTCGCCCCAATGCTTAGTCATTGCTAGGTGGTCCATGAATATAGTTGTAATTTCTGTTATGTCTTGGGGACTTTGTACCGTGTTACATATTATTGATAGACCAGATGACTCTTTTAAAGAGAAGTCTTTCCAATTGTATGCAAGCAACGATGGTACCTGAAATAAAGGTCTTTGATTTTTAGTGGGAGCCTATTCGGTGTCGCTAAGGAGCTTTTGTGTAGGTCAAACTCCTACGAGTGCTTGAGTTCATCCAACTACATGGAATGTGAGCGTTAAATTTTCTTGCGTGTTTAGTCGTTTCTTGGTCAATGTGGTACTATCATATCTCTGGTTTTGCAACACGCTATAGGTGTGAGCCATGGCAATCATCAAATTTACGGTGTTACCCTTGCATTTTGCATAGTTGAGTTCAACAAACTTCATCATTCTTGTTTATGAAAGGAGTCGCACTATGTTATGACTAATTCAGAGAGTTTATGTGCATCGTTAGTTTCTTTTGTTGTTGTTGATCTTACTACATTTTCCTCGGTAGTGATGGGTTAATTCAAATTTCAAAATGATGTATACAAGTTTTTCCTCTAAAAACACAGGAATATCTTATCAGCGAAAATGATCCGATGAAACACTGATGGTAATAACTCTCCAATACAACTGTAGAAGCAACAATTAGAAGACCGTATACTCAATTAAGCAGTAGCGTGCATCCCTCCATGAACGGTGTGTAAAAGCAGCAGTAACGTACAACTAATTGAGCAAATTAAGTTGGCATCCGTGCATGCACAACCGCGTGCCTCTTTAATCAGACCGAAGCATCAAATCCGTGAACCTTCATATCGCCATGCTAGTCGTCTATATTATTTTTTTCGGACTGACCATGCTAGATAATGAAAGAAAAACAGCTTTCCGTCTCTGCATTATAAAATGGTTTTCCATGTCGGTTGCCACGTCGACCTCTTTTCTTAAACCACCAGCAGCTACAGTCTCAGTGTACGACCGGAGCAAAACGGTACAGTTTTATTTCCCCGTTGATTTCCTGGACCGGAGGCGCTAAATTAGTCAATAGAAACATTAGTGAACCTGTCGCCATTTAGACAGCGAGTGAAACAATGATTACCAAGGAAAAAGAACACATGGGAAAAGAAATATTTTTCTCTAACGTTAATTTGCTTGTACCTCGCGCTTTTATGCACGGGCTGACTCTTTCCTTCCCTCTAGATCGGTCTAGGTGCGTGGAACAAGCTAATAATTGAGACTTTGATCCGGATCAGAAATACTATTCGTTTTAATTTTCTATATATACTGACTTCATTTTCCTTGCGTCGCTGATTTCAAATGAAATGTGTGTGTCGCACCACCTAACACGAACACGTGGGGCTTTTCTGGTGAAGCTGATGCATACCGGGGCAGAACTGTAGACTTTTTTATTGATTGCGGTCCAGTGAAGTGATGCTCCAGCCTCCAGCGATCGCGCCCTTTGAGATTCAAACTCGAAGCAGTTTGAAATGGTCTGTGGGAATGGAGTAGAGTATACCACTACTACTAAATTCACAACTGCTCAGCGTTACGTTTGTGTCGACTCCTCCTCAGATCTTGGACGCACCAAACAATTGCCTGACACGGGATTCAAAAGTCAAGCGCGCGTGGAGCCAACAACGACAACGCCGTCGATGGATGAACAGCGGTATTTTATAATACCACCCCGTTTTGGTTTGAAATCAACTCGCGGACTTACTTGAACGCCGATCGATCTGTGGATAGTTAATGGTTCCAACAACAAACAGCGTACGTGCGTGTCCATTCATGCCCCGGTTGCAGAACATGCAGGGCTGTAGACATGGAGCGAGGCACAGCCCACCCTGAAAACGAAATTCAAAAGGTCAAATGAGCAGTGAGCCAACAAAGACGAGATGGCCACCCTCCGCGCATGCTGTAGATCGACCATGGCGTGTCAGGATTTTAAGAGCGGTCTGCCTACTCGCCATACGGCATTTAGTTATGCACAGTGCAGTGCTTTTTCATGCATGTATGTCGAAAGTGTTATTTTTGCTCGCGAGTTCAAACGCGCCCCTGATCAACAGTGCAACCGATTTTTTTTTTTTGAAAACAAAATAAAAAAAGGTTCTGATTTTTTGTACGATACATATATTGGCGAATTGTGTACATGCGCGCAATTTTTCGTGAAGAAAAATATTTCCTGATGTTCTGAGAAAAACACAATGCTGCAAGATGCTTTAGAAAATACTTCAATCTTGTTTGTTTTGTCCGAAGTATTTAGAACTGTTTTTTCTTCATGAAAATTTGTTTGTTTTTGGACCATTCATCAATATTTGTTGCCAAAAATCAGATTGAAAAAATTTATTTTATTATTTTACTATTCATGAGAAAGAATTTGAGCTCACGAGCAAAAACTCTGTTCATGCTTTGTTAATACGGGTGAGTGTCCTACGCCTTCCAATCTACGGTTTCATCCACCTTTATCTAAAGCTTCTTCATTTTGTAATACACTTGTGCCTTCCTTTAGGGTACCTCCAAATGGACGCGCAATGTGTCTGTTTATTGCCCGTTTGGATTGTCAATAGGGGTGGCGTCCGCTCCTTGTTCATGCTTTTCTGGTCATGCGCCCCAACCGGCCACCCCATTTGGCCCGCCTCGGCTGTTTTTTTTCAACAAACATATGTTCATCATCAAACATAGCAAGTACATAGCAAAATAAAGCTAAATACTTTTGCTAGTCCCGTATATCATGCCAACATACAACATTGTGCAAAAATTGCATCTAGGCCATGGTTCATGCATCTCGGCCATATTTATGCTGAACGAACGAACATAAGATGTTCACGCATCTCGCTCGAGCATTAACTATTGCTTCTTCTCGAACCAAACATTTTTTTTCTCGCAGACATCTTGCTCAAGTCGGCCGCCATGACCTCCACTTCCTTCGAGATTATAGCGAGCTCTACTTCCTTGGTTCTTGGCCAGGCATTGACCCCATCGACCTAGAGCTTCTTCTTTTGTATGTCAAAGAAGGTCTTCGTTGCCTTGCCTTTCTCTTGGCGCTTCACCTCTTCCCTCTTCTCAATTGACTCCTCCTTTTGGGTCATGAACCCCTTCGAGTGTCGAAGCACCACGCTTAGCATCCACCTTGGGATTGGTCTTACTCCTCGGCCTCTTCTCACTTTCACTTGAGTCAATGACCGATGAGCCCTCCCCCCGCATTTTCCGGGACGCATATTGATCCTTACTATTTTATGATGGGTTGATCCAGGTTCCATCATAGCCACAAGGGATTGTCTCAACTGATTCGGTTTTTATCTATATGCTCCTAGTGCATCATAATTACGAGAAAATGGGGGTTCTTTCCTATACTTAGAATTATTATATTGTAATTCACTCGGCAAAGAAGGGTACGCGCGCTATGGCTTATGCAGTGGATCTTTAGGCAACCAACCCGGCACATCCAATTTTGATCAACAACTTGGAGGTATGGCTGAGTGGCTCAAGTCATTGGAATGGTGCGTTCCAAGGTGTGAAGTGGGAGAGAGGGGATGTGATGATTGAGGTTTTGAATAAGACGACCTTTGCATTTTAGATTTGAATTTTTTTACTTTGGGCTCTCGTTGATTTTCATCCAACAATGGCTCAAGGTGAATGGCTTGCCCCCAAGTTGGACTTTAAAGGTATCCAAAACTTGAAACACCTATATAAAGAGATGAAAACAACAAGATGTATTTATATGCATGGGAGGACGAGATATGCTCATATGAACAAGGGAAGGAAAACATACCATGTCTTTGACGCCAATGCCACTCACAGGTCGCCCAGCAACATTCTTAAGGGAGCCACGAAATTTGTTGCACTCCAATTGGATGAAGCCCTGATATGTCTCCAACGTATCTATAATTTATGAAGTATTCATGTCATGTTTACAAATTATATGGTTTTGGTATGATTTGATTAGAACTAACCCGAACTGATGTTGTTTTCAGCAGAACTACCGTGATGTTGTTTTGAGTAGATTTCTTTTGTCTTTTGGGTTGATTGATAATCTAGATTGGTTTGAGTTGTATGTTTTATTTTGGTGCTGTCCTATGGTGTCCTCCGTGCCGCACACATGTGAGGGATTCCCGCTGTAGGGTTTGGAATATGTTCATGATTCACTTATAGTGGGTTGCTAGAGTGGCATAAGCTTAAACCCGAGTAAAGGGGTTGTTTGCGTATGAGAGTAAAGAGGACTTGATAGTTTAATGCTATAGTTGGGTTTTACCTTAATCATCTTTAGTAGTTGCGGATGCTTGCTAGAGTTCCAATCATAAGTGCATATGATCCAAGTAGAAAAAGTATGTTAGCTTATGCCTCTCCCTCATATAAATTTGCAATAATGATTACTGATCTTGTTAATGATTGCCTAGGACAATTCCGCACATCGTTCCATCATTATTTCACACTCGCTATTTGTAATATATTAAAATATATTTTAACTTTATGTTAACATCACCTTTTTTTATATTTTAGTTCTCCGATATTATGCAAAGTTATCCTCTTTATACCCACAACGTAGTTTTATTTCTCGTTTCTAGATGAAAGCAAACACTCGGTGTACGTAGAGTTGTATCGGTGGTAGATAGGACTTGGGAGAATATTGATCTTACCTTTAGCTCCTTGTGAGTTCGACACTCCATATTTATCACTTTCATATTTGAAAATTGTTACCATGATTTCCTGCACTTGGAGATTATCAAGCCCCACCTCTTTTGAAGTGACACCTCAGCGTGGTCACTCCCAAATTTGTAGGCTTCAAACTTCCTGCGTTCATGGAAATAGTCATGAACCCTCATCCAAAATGTTGTCCTTTTTTGCTCGGTGCCGATTATGGGATATTGTCCAATTGCCATCCAAGCATTGCAAAGCAACTTGTCCTCATCCTCCATGTATGATCCCGTCGTCACTATTTGCTGCCTCCTTTGTGACCGGGCTTGATCAATTAGCTCTTACTCAAACAATGGCTCTCCTTCGATGTCGACTCCATCTTGACCTTGGGTGCCTTGGTCTTGAGTATTTTGGCCTTGAGTGTCTTGACCGTGGGTGTCTTAACCTTGAGTCTTGTTGGCAACATACCCTTGGCCACCCTCCTTGATCATCTCCTCCATGACATCCTCATAGTACCTCGGGTCGTTCGGCGTTGGGGTTGTCATATCATCAAATAGGTTGCAGGCATCGGGAAACCTGCCCCGGAAGATCGCCCCAGGGTGCCTCCTTTGCGTCCCGGTGGACTAGCCGGCCACAGGTGTGGCGTTGAGATCAATGGGAGGCGCCATGGGGACGACCGACACAGAGTCACCCATTTCCGGCAAGCCGTCCTGAGGTGAAATGGAGAAGCGGGACGTTGTTGGGTCATGTCTGGGAAGGTCCCGTATGTCAGCGGCGATGTTGACATGAGCGACAACTCTGGTAGCCCGGGAGGTCCCTTAGCAAGAGGAGGATGTGTTGCACAGCTTTGCTGGCGATGGCCTCGGTGTTCGTAGCGGCGGCCGTGACATTGAGAAGGGACGGCTCATGGTACCTTATCAAGAGGAAGGCGTATTGCGTGATTTTGGCAGCGATGCCCATGGTGTCCGTAGTGATGGCCGCGACGACGAGAAGGGCCGGCTCGCGGTACCCTAGAAAGAGGAGCGCGTCTTGCGCGACTTTGGCGGCGATGGCCTCGGTGTCCGCCACGACGGCAGCATTGGAGGCGTCTTCTTTTGCCTTCATTTCATCCTTCGGTTGGCCCGCTTCACCACCTCGACCGCTCTCTGCTTCGGGATGACCTTCTTCTTCGGCTTCTTCGATGCCACAAGGCAGGCAACTACAGCGGGGGAGGAGGCGGGTTCGTTTGTAGGGCGGGAGGGTGAGAGGTTTTGGGAAGAAGATAGGTGGGAATAAAGATGGTGTGCCACGGACAAGCGGGCCAGCGGAGGACGTCACGGGCGTCCCTGGCATGGCCGCACGAACCCAAACACAGACCGAATTTGGGTTGGAGATGGGTCGAAGCGGCCATGTAAGCAGGTAAGCGTCCGTTTGTATCAGCGCGTTGGGTCATGCTTATGCACGTTGGGTCGTGTTTATGTTCATGCGGACCCAAGCGGACGCCACGCCGGGTGGATGAAATGCGTCCGCAGTTGGAGTTGCACATAACTCTTGTTACCCTTTTCCTTTTTTATTTGAGCTGTCAAGGACTCAGTGCATTTGCCACTCAAGAAAAGAAAAGACTTGTGCATTTGGATTTATTCACTTTAATCTCGCTTACAACTCGTGTGCAGGAGGCGTACGGCCACCGGGGCCAGACGGGGAGAGAGCCTGGGCCAGCGAGCGGGGCTACACTACTGAGCGCAGACAATGATCACGGGGAGGGGAGGCCACCACCGGACCGGACCGGACCGGACCGGAGGCGGCAAGTTGCGGATGAGGTGGTTGGTTGACGACGCCCGTTTGGCGCCACTCCACACGAGGCCGTTATTCTAATCGTTCGCCGGAACCCGGAAGAAGCAACTTGACATTGTGAGATCATTGCGCTAATCAAACCGAACCCCGGTGGAATCTAGCGAGTCCCTTTTCTCCCTCGCCGGCGGTACTTTTATTCCGGCTCCTCCTCGTGTGCTGGCGCACGGATGCTTCCGGCCGTCCCGTGCTTGTGGGGCGCATGTGCATTGGCTTTGGCGCCGCTCGTCGGCGACGGTGATGCTTCGTCGGTCCTGTCTGTGCTGCTACTGTCTGCGGTGGCAATAACGTACGTACCGTCAAGTGCTTCAGGGCGAGGCAGAGGTACGGTACGCAGGAGATAGTAGTAATGCAGTTTTGCTTTTGCATGGCCTCGCCGGTGCTGAGGGGTCCAATCTCTTTGCCAACACGTGAACCCTGGAGTCCTGGAGACCTGGACTGTAAGCAGCTGCCAGCTGGTGATTTTTCACGAGCGTAAACATTTTTGTGGTGACCACTACTGACGAGTAGAATGGCACTGGCACTTGAGAGAACGGGCCGGGCCGGGCCGGGGCTAATTGCCAGGAACCAAGCCCAATCCCGGTGCACGAGATGCACCGAAGAAATGGCCTGCTCATCGTGCAGCCCGGTCAGATACCGAAGAGCACATGCACAACGCCGAAGCACCCCGAGCGACAGGATCTTCTTGGGCGGGTAAACAAGGGAGCACTTGCCAATTGGAGGCTTCGAGCCGGGCTTCGTCCCCCAGAATATTCCAAGTGATGCTTCGGCCGTACATCCATCCGTACTGCCACCGCCTCGCGAAGATCACATCTGGATTTGCCAAGGAGCACAACACAACGTGCGCAGATATTCCCACGCCGGTGTCGGAGGCGATCTCGTCCCGTCGGGCCACCCACCGGCACCGGCATGAGATGATTTGATTCCGCCCCCCGGGGTTCAGCACCGCACAGCTCGCTCTCAGTCTCAGGCAACACTAACCAACTCCTCGATCGGCCATGGGGTAGGGTAGCTGCTGGAATTTTATCTATTTTGAGTCTAGTCCAATAAACAGTTTCAGAAATTTATAATAAATTCTAGAGGTCCACGCAGCCTATTCGTGCAAGGCAAGAGGTGAAACTAAAGTTTAGTCCCACATTGCTAGTTTAGAGAAAGTTGGACCTCTTTATAAGGGAGGTTCTTTCCCCACTTGTATGAGCATGAGAACAAGAGGGGCATCCACGCGCGCTCCTCCTTCGCCCGGCGCGGCTGCGAGCCGATGTCTAAATTTTTGCGAAAGTGGAGTTCGAATGCGAACGGTGTTGGTTGTTCGCTTCATCTCTGTCTCTTCGTTTCGTCTCCTTCTCTTGCGCCTATAAAAGGGAGGTCGCTCCTCTCAAAGAGGTGCATCAGAACTTCTTCTTCCTCTCGCCACCGGTTCCAATCTCTGAGCTGCTGCTGTCTTCCTCATCCCGACTTGCGGCGTGCATCACGAGGCGGGACAGTAGGCCTCCAAAACCGCACCACTTTGAGTCTTGTACGGAAGAAGGGTGATAAGGTTTTTGGGGAGCGCTCCGCGCGACTACCGACTTTTCCATCACGGACTCTGACGACTACTTCCCCGACGTCGACAACCTCATCGACGACATGGCTGGAGAGGATGTCGACCCCAAGTCCGAGGCTTGCTTCATTCTTTGTCTGACGTGTTCTTCCTCTTTCTGTTACAAACCCTGCTACAATTTCTTGTTCTAGTGTTTGCCCTAGATATGTTAGACTTTGTTTCATATATGCAACTTGCTATACTATCTGCTCTAGATGTGTTTAGTTACAATTCATATATGTTGTTTACCTTCTCTTTATCAAATCGCATGACTTGTTTGATCACTGCTTTATTAGTCGTGCTTTATCTAGTATTTCTGGTAATAAAATCATTTGGTAAATTGCTTATATTTCCAACAATCCAAAAAACCTTAAGATAGGCAATTTATCCCAAGTGGTTTTGCTGCTTCCATGAGACCTCCTATGTTTGAGGGTATCCACTATAAGAGGTGGCGCGTGAGAGCATCTTATGGTTTCAAACCATGAGTTGCTATGACGCCACTCTTGGCAAACTGAAGGGGAGCTTGATGCTCAACAGCACAAGCTTTTCGAAAATGGATACTCTGTTTAAGGCTGCTCTCTTGAGTGTTCTTGGTGAGAACATAGTTGATGCTTATCGTCAACCGATAATGGAAAAGATATGTGGGATGCAATCAAGGCCAAGTTTGGGGTCTCGGATGTGGCATCGAGCTGTACATCATGAAGCAATTCTATGATTACAGGATGGACCAAGAGCGCCGTGGTTGAGCAAGCTCATGAGATCTGATCATTTGCTAGAGAACTTGAGCACTTGGTTGTATGTTCGGACAAGTTTGTTGCGGAGGTATCATCACTAAGCTTCCTCCTTCGTGGAGAAACTTTGCTACCTTACTGAAGCATAAGAGACAGGAGTTTTCCGTCCCGGATCTCATTGGCACTCTTGATGTGGAAGAAAAGGCGAGAGCAAAGGACACACGTGCTTGAGGTATTGACGGAGGATCTAATGCCAATGTGGTACAAAAGCAGAACTTCCAGCCCCACAAGTTCAAGAACAAGGGAAGTTTGATGGTAAAGCAAAGTTTGATGGGAAGAACAAGGTTGTCCAGCATAAGAACTTCAAGAAGAAGAATGAATAGAAGAAAGGCGTCTGTCATGTGTGTGGGGATCCTGATCATTGGGCTCCTAGTTCCCCTAATCGTTATGACAAGCGTCATCCTGGGAAAGGCAGCAAGACCGCTAATGTTGTCATTGGAGACACTGACATGAAGGGTGTTGGGAATGGTATATTTCCCACTATTCTTTCAGTATGTCATTCTCCTGATTGGTTGATTGACACGGGTGCTAATGTGCATGTATGCGGTGATATTTCCATGTTTTCGTCTTATCGGATCACGAGGACTTCAACCGTCTGATGGGCAACGGTTCAAGTGCTTCATTCGTGGTGTTGGTACGGTCGATCTGAAGTTTACTTCGGGGAAGATCGTGCGGCTGAAGAACGTGCATTATGTCCCCTCCGTCAATAAAAATCTTGTTAGCGGATCTCTTCTGTGTAGAGATGGCTACAAGCTTGTCTTTGAGTCGAATAAATTTGTAATATTCCAGTATGGAACCTTCGTTGGTAAAGGCTATGAGTTAGGAGGCCTGTTTCGTTTATCCTTATCAGACGTTTGCAATAAAGTTGTTAATCATATTTGCAACAATAGTGAATCAAATGTGTGGCATTCACGTCTTTGTCATGTTAACTTTGGTTGCATGTCGCGACTAGCGAAGTTGAACTTAATCCCTAGTTTCACCACTGTCAAGGGATCCAAGTGTCAAGTGTGTGTGCAACCTAAGCAACCTCGTAAGTCTCATGTGACTGCGGAAACGAGAAATCTTGCACCACTAGAACTCATACATTCAAATCTATGTGAAATGAATGGTGTTTTGACAAAAGATGGAAAGAAATATTTCATGACGTTAATTGACGACTCCACTAGATACTGTCGTGTGTATCTTCTGAAATCTAAGGATGAGGCTTTGAACTTTTTCAAGATCTATAAAGCTGAAGTGAAAAACCAACTTGATCGAAAAATCAAGAGGCTTAGGCCAACTCCACCGCACGACCCCAAATTGTCCGGGGTCGTCCGTTTGGGGTAAAACGGACAAAACCAACGACCCAACGCGCAACCCTCTTGCCTTTTTGTCCGTTTAGTGTCCGCTTCGACCCCATATCCAGAGCAAACTTGGGATGGATTTGAGGCAAAGCGGACAGCCGCGGACAGCGCGTCTGCGTCCTCGCGTCCACACATGGCCCGCATGGCAGCCACTTGCCCCTGCTTTTGTCCCCTTCCCCTCTCTCTCCTCTGCTGGACGCCGGAGTCGCGTCGCCGGAGCCGCCTGCCCCTGCGGCAACAAGCTCGGGGCGAGGCCGAGGCAGCTGGGCGGAGCTCAGGGCGGGCAGGCGGCGTGGCGTCGGCAGCGCCCGGCTGGCCGTGGTGGCGGCTGCGCTCCTGCGTCTTGCGTGCTCTGGAGGACGACGGCTGCGCTCCTGCCCCTGCGGGAACGAGCTCGGGGCGAGGCCGGGGCAGCCTGGGCGGAGCTCGGGGCGAGGGCGAGGCGAGCGTGGCGTCGGCATCGCCCGGTGGCTGTGGTGGCGGCTGCACTCCTTTGCACGCGTGCTCTGGAGGACGACGGTGTGCGAGCGGGGAGCGGCTGGAGCACCTCCTGCGCGCGCCGGTCGTGGCGGCGACGCTGCTGCTCCTCCTGCACGTGGCGATGGCGTCGGCCAAAGCGGGCGCGGCGATGGCGGCCGAGCACTCTCTGCGCGCCCGCACGGAGGCGCCCACGATGACCACAACCACGTCGTGGAGGGCAGCAGGACGCACCCTCGGCACCCACGGTGGCGGTCGCGGCGGCGGCGGAGGGCACGACGCGGTGATGGCTGAGCTTCGCGGTGGTCGGGGCGAGGCGGGCGGCGGGGCTCGTGGGCCGGACGGCGCGCGTGGCGGGCGCATGTACACCGACGCTCGAGGCCATGGCCAGTGCTCCCGCGTACGCATACCGCTGCGTGCTAGCTAGCTAGCAAGTAAGCTAGCCCGCCCGAGAACTTGCTAGCTAGCTAGCTAGCTAGCCCGTGCTAGGCCGTTTGGCCATGCGGCCACGACGAGCGACGGGATGAGCGCCGGCGGTGCGAGGCGCGGCGACCGGCGGCGGGGCGCGGCGGGTGATGCGAGGAGCGGCGGCGGCTCTTGGCGCGACTGCAGCTCTGTGGCGCAGCTGCAGGATCGAGCAGAAGCGCGCGACGGGCGCCACGGTGAGCTAGCGCGAACGGCCATGGCGGGCGTGGTGCGGCGACGAGATGCAGGGGGCGGACGTTTTGGCTCGCTCCACCACACTGGGCGCCTCGAACAGATGCCGGACACGCATGTCCGTTTTTGTCCCCATTGCCACCCCAAACGGACGAAATCCGGACAAAGCGGACGTCCGTTTGGGGTCTTGCGGTGGAGTTGGCCTTAGGTCCGACCGTGTTGGAGAGTATTTTTCCAATGAATTTGATGCTTTTTGTGCGGAACATGGTATAATCCATAAGAGGACGCCTCCCTATTCACCTCAATCAAATGGGGTGACCGAAAGAAAGAACCGTACTCTAACTGATCTGGTTAACGCCATGTTAGACACAGCGGGTCTCTCCAAGGCATGGTGGGGGGAGGCGATATTGACGGCATGTCATGTCCTGAACCGAGTTCCCACAAAGAACAAAGAGATAACTCCATTCGAGGAATGGAATAAGAAAATGTTAAAACTCTTTTATCTACGAACATGGGGTTGTTTGGCGAAAGTCAATGTTCCAATTCCAAAGAAGCAGAAGCTTGGACCAAGAATGTGGATTGTGTTTTCCTGGGATATGCTTTTCATAGCATTGGCTATAGATTCTTGGTTGTAAAATCTGAGGTACCTGACATGCATGTCGGTACGATCATGGAGTCGAATAATGCGACTTTCTTTGAAGATATCTTTCCCATGAAGGATATGTCTACCTCATATAATCAGGAGATGCCTAGTTCATCGAATCAGGAACCAGTTACAATTACCGAACCTACCATTTCGATGTAACACTTTGAAAGTCCTGTGGAGGAGAACAATGAAGTTCCTATTAGGAGCAAGAGACAGAGGACTTCAAAGTCCTTTGGTGATGATTTTCTTGTGTATCTCATAGATGACACTCCCAGTCTATTTCAGAGGCCTATGCATCTGAAGATGCTGACTACTGAAGGAAGCGGTTCGTAGTGATATGGATTCCATCTTGGCGAATGAAACTTGGGAGATAACTGATCGTCCTTATGGGTGCAAACCTATAGGATGCAAATGGGTATTCAAGAAGAAGCTTATGCCTGATGGTACTATTGAAAAGTACAAGGCTCGGCTCGTGGCTAAGGTTTATACCCAAAAGGAAGGTGAAGAATTCTTTGATACTTACTCACCTGCGGCTCGACTGACCATTATTCGAGTTCTACTTTCACTAGCTGCCTTGCATGGTCTTCTCGTTCATCAAATGGATGTTAAGACTGCTTTCCTAAATGGAGAGTTGGACGAGGAAATTTATATGGAACATCAGATGGGTTTGTACTAGATGGTCGGGAAAGAAAAGTGTGCAAGTTGTGAAGTCTTTGTATGGATCAAGCAAGCACCAAACAAATGGCATGAGAAGTTTGAAAGAACTTTAACAGCTGCAGCTTTGCTGTAAACAAAGCTGACAAATGTGTGTACTATCGCCATGGTGGGGGCGAGGGGTTATCCTTTGCTTGTATCTTGACGACATACTGATTTTCGGAACAAATCTGAAGGTTATTAAGGAGGTCAAGGATTTTCTATCTCGTTGTTTTGAGATGAAAGATTTAGGAGTGGCTGATGTCATTTTGAACATCAAGTTGTTGAGAGACGATGATGGTGGGATCACATTGCTTCAATCTCACTATGTGGAAAAGATCTTGAGTCGCTTTGGCTACAGTGACTGCAAGCCCTCTCCAACACCATATGATGCTAGTGTGTTGCTTCAAAAGAATCGAAGAATTGCTAGAGACCAATTGAAGTATTCTCAGATTATTGGCTCGCTTATGTACTTGACCAGTGCTACAAGACCTGACATCTCTTTTGCTGTTAGAAAACTGAGTCGGTTTGTCTCAAAACTAGGAGATGTGCATTGGAAAGCTCTAGAGAGGGTTTTGCGTTTGAAAGGCACTGCGAATTATGGAATTCACTACACCGGGCACCCAAAGGTGCTTGAAGGGTATAGTGACTCAAACTGGATCTCAGATGCTGATGAGGTAAAGGCCACGAGCGGTTATGTATTCATTCATGGAGGTGGCGCTGTTTCTTGGAAGTCTTGCAAGCAGACCATCTTAACGAGGTCAACAATGGAAGCAGAACTCACAGCACTAGATACAGCTATGGTTGAAGCAGATTGGCTTCGCCGACTCTTGAATGACTTGCCGGTTGTTGAGAAACCTGTACCGGGTATCCTTATGAACTGCGATAATCAAACTGTGATCACGAAAGTGAGTATCTCAAAGGATAACATGAAGTCATCAAGACACGTTCGAGAGAAGGTTAAAGTCATCAGAAAATGAGAAACTCCGAGTTATTGCATTGGATTATATCCAAACGTCTAAAAAGCTGGCAGATCCTTTTACTAAGGGTCTATCACGTAATGTGATAGATAATGCATCGAGGGAGATGGGTATGAGACCCACAATATGAGTTGTTCACAGTGGTAACCTATTCTTTATGATCGGAGATCCCGTGAATTAGATGTGGAAGACAAGTTGTTGATCAACTGAGAGGAGAGTATCCCTACTATTAACAATACCACTCCATGAAGATGCAATACTCTCCTAATCTGCATGGCAGGTTGATGTATATCTTAATGTGTTCTAAATGGCTCATTGAAGCAGAGATGTCGTCCTGCAAAACATCTTTTGAAGAACGCACTTATATGAGTCTGATTGTTAAACGTCGCAATCTATGAGAGTAGGGTTCTCTCTAATAAACTCATGAAAGGTCTTGGAGTATGACGCATAAGCTGTTGGGGAACGTAGTAATTTCAAAAATTTTCCTACGATCACGCAAGACCATGGTGATGGCATAGCAACGAGCGGGAAGAGTGTCCGCCCACGCACCCTCGAGACCGAAAGCGAAGCGTTATAACAACGCTGTTGATGTAGTCGACGTCTTCACGACCCGACCGATCCAAGCACCGAACGTCACGGCACCTCCGAGTTACGCACACGTTCAGCCCGATGACGATCCCGGACTCGATCCAGCAAAGTGTCGGGATGAGTTCCGTCGAGACGACGGCGTGGTGACGATGATGATGCTCCACCGACGCAGGGCTTCGCCTAAGCTCCGCGACGATATGACTTCTTCTCCAGCAGGCTTCGCCTAAGCTCGCGACGATATGACCGAAGTGGAATATGGTGGAAGGGGCACCGCACACGGCTAAGGAAATCAACTTGTGTGTTTTGGGGTGCCCCTGCCCCAGATATAAAGGAGCCAAGGGGAGGTGGCGGCCAAGAGGAGGAGGCGACAAGGAGTCCTACTCCTCCGGAGTAGGACTCCCCCAATCCTAGTTGGAATAGGATTCCGGAGGAGAGAGAGAGAGGGGGCGGCCCACCTTTCCTAGTCCTAATAGGACTAGGGAAGAAGCGTAGCGCCACCTAGGGCTGGCCCTTCTCCTTTCCTCCAAGGCCCACTATGGGCCCATGTAGTTCAGGGGTTCGGTAACCTCCGGTACTCTAATAAATTCGATTTCACTCGGAACCTTCCGATGTCCAAATGTAGGCTTCAATATATCAATCTTTATGTCTCGACCATTTGAGACTCCTCGTCATATCCGTGATCACATCCGGACTCGAACAACCTTGGTGCATCAATACTTATAAACTCATTATGACCATCATCGAAGCGTTAAGCGTGCGGACCCTACGGGTTCGAGAACTATGTAGACATGACCGAGACACCTCTCTGGTCAATAACCAATAGCGGGACCTGGATGCCCATATTGGCTCCTACATATTCTACGAAGATCTTTATCGGTCGACCGCATAACAACATATCGTTGTTCCTTTGTCATCGGTATGTTACTTGCCCGAGATTCGATCGTCGGTATCCAATACCTAGTTCAATCTCGTTCTTGGCAAGTCTCTTTTCTCGTTCCGTAATACATCATCTCACAACTAACACATTTAGTTGCAATGCTTGCAAGGCTTATGTGATGTGCATTACCGAGAGGGCCAGAGATACCTCTCCGACAATCGGAGTGACAAATCCTAATCTCAAATATGCCAACCCAACATGTACCTTGGAGACACCTGTAATGTACCTTTATAATCACCCGATTCGTTGTGACGTTTGGTAGCACCCAAAGTGTTCCTCGGCAAACGGGAGTTGCATAATCTCATAGTCATAGGAACATGTATAAGTCATGAAGAAAAGCACTAGCAACAAACTATACGATCAGGTGCTATGCTAATGGAATGGGTCATGTCAATCAGATCATTCAACCAATGATGTGATCCCGTTAATCAAATAACAACTCCTTGTTCATGGTTAGGAAACATAACCATCTTTGATTAACGAGCTAGTCAAGTAGAGGCATACTAGTGACACTCTGAGGTTTATGTATTCACACATGTATTATGTTTCCGGTTAATACAATTCTAGCATGAATAATAAACATTTATCATGATATAAGGAAATAAATAATAACATTATTATTGCCTCTAGGGCATATTTCCTTCATCTCCCACTTGCACTAGAGTCAATAATCTAGATCACATCACCATGTGATTAACATCGATAGTTCA
This sequence comes from Aegilops longissima, assembly GCA_021605205.1. NCBI lineage: Eukaryota > Viridiplantae > Streptophyta > Magnoliopsida > Poales > Poaceae > Aegilops > Aegilops longissima. Next base: position 626,129,274 of record CM038680.1, on the reverse strand, counting down.
CATCATCATGTGATTAACACCCATAATTCACATCGCCATGTGACAAAGACCCAAAGGGTTTACTAGATTCATAATCTAGTTCACATCGCTATGTGATTAACACCCAAAGAGTACTAAGGTGTGATCATGTTTTGCTTTTGTGAGAGAATCTTTAGTCAACGGTCCGCCACATTCAGATCCGTATGTATTTTGCAAATCTCTATGTCCACAATGCTCGCACGGAGCTACTCTAGCTAATTGCTCCCACTTTCAATATGTTATCTAGATTGAGACTCGAGTCATCTAGATTAGTGTTAAAACTTGCATCGACGTAACCTTTACGATTTAACCTTTTTCACTTCCATAATCGAGAAACATATCCTTATTCTACTAAGGATAATTTTGACCGCTGTCCATTGATCTACTCCTAGATCTCTATTGCACTCCTTGCCAATCTTAGTGGTAGGGTATGCAACAAATCTGGTACACAAGATGACATACTTTATAGAACCTATGGCTGATGCATAGGAATGACTTTCATTCTCTTTCTATCTTCTCGCCGTGGTCGGGTTTTGAGTCTTACTCAATCTCACACCTTGTAACACAGTCAAGAACTCTTTCTTTGACTGCTCCATTTTGAACTACTTCAAAATCTTGTCAAGATATGTATTCATTGAAAAACTTTATCAAGCGCCTTGATCTATCTCTATAGATCTTGATGCTCAATATGTAAGCAGCTTCACCGAGGTCTTTCTTTGAAAAACTCCTTTCAAACACTCCTTTATGCTTTGCGAATAATTCTACATTATTTCGATCAACAATATGTCATTCACATATACTTATCGAAAATGTAGTGCTCCCACTCACTTTCTTGTAAATACAGGCTTCACCGCAAGTCTGTATAAAACTATATGCTTTGATCACACTATGAAAGCGCTTATTCCAACTCCGAGATGCTTGCACCAGTCCATAGATGGATCATTGGAGCTTGCACATTTTGTTAGCTCCTTTAGGATTGACAAAACCTTCTGGTTGCATCATATACAACTTTTCTTTAATAAATCCATTAAAGAATGTAGTTTTGACATCCATTTGCCGATTTCATAAAATGTGGCAATTGCTAACATGATTCGAGACAGACTTAAGCATCGCTACAATTGAGAAAATCTCATTGTAGTCAACACCTTGAACTTGTCAAAACCTTTTTGCGACAAGTCGAGCTTTGTAGATAGTAACACTACTATCGGTGTCCGTCTTCCTCTTGAAAATCCATTTATTCTCAATGGCTTGCCGATCATCGGCAAGTCAACCAAAGTCCATACTTTGTTCTCATACATGGATCCCATCTCAGATTTCATGGTCTCAAACCATTTCGCGGAATCTGGGCTCATCATCGCTTCCTCATAGTTCGTAGGTTCATCATGGTCTAGTAACATGACTTCTAGAATAGAATAACCGTACCACTCAGTGCGGATCTTACTCGAATACCTACGAGGTTTGGTAGCAACTTGATCTGAAGTTTCATGATCATCATCATTAACTTCCTCACTAATTGGTGTAGGAATCATGGAACTGATTTACGTGATGAACTACTTTCCAATAAGGGAGAAGGTACAATTACCTCATCAAGTTCTACTTTCCTCCCACTCACTTCTTTCGAGAGAAACTTCTTCTCTAGAAAGGATCCATCTTAGCAACAAATATCTTGCTTTCGGATCTGTGATAGAAGGTGTACCCAATAGTTGCCTTTGGGTATTTCTATGAAGACGCATTTCTCGATTTGGGTTCGAGCTTATCGGTGAAAACTTTTCACATAAGCATCACAACTCCAAACTTTAAGAAACGACTTAGGTTTATCGCTAAACCATAGTTCATACGGTGTCATCTCAACGGATTTAGATGGTTGCCCTATTAAATGTGAATGCAGCTGTCTCTAATGCATAACCCCAAAACGATAGTGGTAAATCGGTAAGATACGTCATAGATCGCACCATATCAAAATAAAGTACGGTTCTGACGCTCGAACACACCATAATGTTGTGGTGTTCCATGTGGCGTGAGCTGTGAAACTATTCCACATTGTTTTCATTGAAGACCAAACTCAGAACTCAAATATTCATCTCCACGATCAGATCGCAGAAACTTTATTTTCTTGTTGCGATGATTTTCCACTTCACTCTGAAATTCTTTGAACCTTTCAACTATTTCAGACTTATGTTTCATCAAGTAGATATACCCATATCTACTCAAATCATCTTGTGAAGGTCAGAAAAATAACGATACTTGCCACGAGCATCAACATTCATTGGACCACATACATCAGTATGTATGATTTCCAATAAATCTGTTGCTCTCTCCATAGTACCGGAGAACGGTGTTTTAGTCATCTTGCCCATAAGGCACGGTTCGCAAGTGCCAAGTGATTCATAATCAAGTGACTCCAAAAGTCCATCAAGATGGAGTTTCTTCATGCGTTTTACACCGATATGACCTAAACGGCAAGTGCCACAAATAAGTTGCACTATCATTATTAACTTTGCATCTTTTGGTTTCAATATTATGAATATGTGTATCACTATGATCGAGATCCAATGAACCATTTTCATTGAGTGTGTAACCATATAAGGTTTTATTCATGTAAGCAGAACAACAATTTATTCTCTTACTTAAATGAATAACCGTATTGCAATAAACATGATCAAATCATATTTATGCTCAACACCAAATAACACTTATTTAGGTTCCACACTAATCCCGAAAGTATAGGGAGTGTGAGATGATGATCATATCAATCTTGGAACTACTTCCAACACTCATCGTCACTTCCCTTCAACTAGTTTCTGTTCATTCGAAACTCCGTTTGAGTTACTACTCTTAGCAACCGAACCAAGTATCAAATACTGAGGGGTTGCTATGAACACTAGTAAAATACACATCAATAATCTGTATATCAAATATACCTTTGTTCACTTTGCCATCCTTCTTATCCGCCAAATACTTGGGGTAGTTCCGCTTCCAGTGACCAGTTCCATTGCAGCAAAAGTACTCGGTCTCGTGCTTAGGTCTAGACTTGGGCTTCTTCACTCGAGCAGCAACTTGCTTGTCGTTCCTTTTGAAGTTCCCCTTCTTCCCTTTGCCATTTTCCTTGAGACTAGTGGTCTTGACAACCATCAACACTTGATGTTTTTCTTGATTTCTACCTTCGCCGATTTAGCATCGCGAAGAGCTCGAGAATCTTTTTCGTCATCCCTTGCATACTATAGTTCATCACGAAGTTCTACTAACTTAGTGATGGTGACTAGAGAATTCTGTCAATCACTATCTTATCTGGAAGATTAACTCCCACTTGATTCAAGCGATTGAAGTACTCAGACAATCTGAGCACATGCTCACTAGTTGAGCGATTCTCCTCCATCTTTTAGCTATAGAACTTGTTGGAGACTTCATATCTCTCAACTCGGTATTTGCTTGAAATATTAACTTCAATTCTGGAACATCTCATATGGTCCATGACGCTCAAAACGCCTTTGAAGTCCCGATTCTAAGCCGTTAAGCATGGTGCACTAAACTATCAAGTAGTCATCATATTGAGCTAGCCAAACGCTCATAACGCCTCGCATACTGCTCCTGCAATAGGTCGTCACCTAGCGGTGCATTAAGGACATAATTCTTCTCTGCAGCAATGAGGATAAACCTCGATCACGGATCCAATCCGCATCATTGCTACTAACATCTTTCAATACAATTTTCTAGGAACACATATGAAAACATAGGGAAGCAACAACGCGAGCTATTGATCTACAACATAATTTGCAAAATACTACCAGACTAAGTTCATGATAAATTAAAGTTCAATTAATCATATTACTTAAGAACTCCCACTTAGAAAAATATCCTCCAATTCTCTAAGTGATTGCGTGATCCATATCAACTACACCATGACCGATCATCACGTGTGATGGAGTAGTTTCAATGGTGAACATCAATATGTTGATCATATCTACTATATGATTCACGCCGACCTTCGGTCTCCGTGTTCCGAGGTCATATCTTATATGCATAGCTCGTCAAGTATAACCTGAGTATTCGCGTGTGCAACTGTTTTGCACCCGTTGTATTTGAACGTAGAGCCTATCACACCCGATCATCACGTGGTGTCTCAAAGACGAAGAACTTTCGCAACGGTGCATACTCGGGAGAACACTTCTTGATAATTTAATAAGGGATCATCTTATAATGCTACCGTCAATCAAAGCAAGATAAGATGCATAAAGGATTAACATCACATGCAATCAATATAAGTGATATGATATGGCCATCATCATCTTGTGCTTGTGATCTCCATCTCAAGCACCGTCATGATCACCATCGCCACCGCGCGACACCTTGATCTCCATCGTAGCATCGTTGTCGCCTCGCCAACTATTGCTTCTACGACTATCGCTATCGCTTAGTGATAAAGTAAAGCAATTACATGGCGTTGCATTTCATACAATAAAGCGACAACCATATGGCTCTCGCCATTGTCGATAACTCGGTTACAAAACATGATCATCTCATACAATAAGATATAGCATCACGCCTTGACCATATCACATCACAACATGCCCTGCAAAAACAAGTTAGACGCCCTCTACTTTGTTGTTGCAAGTTTTACGTGGCTGCTACGGGCTGAGCAAGAACCGTTCTTACCTACGCATCAAAACCACAACGATACTTCGTCAAATAGACTCCGTTTAACCTTCTCAAGGACGGGCGTAGCCACACTCGATTCAACTAAAGTGAGAGAGACAGACACCCGCGGTCACCTTTAAGCAACGAGTGCTCACGGCGGTGAAACCAGTCTCGCGAAGCGTCACGCGTAATGTCGGTCCGGCCGCTTCATCTCACAATACCGCTGAACCAAAGTATGACATGCTGGTAGGCAGTATGACTTGTATCGCCCACAACTCACTTGTGTTCTACTCGTGCACATGACATCAACGCATAAAACCAGGCTCGGATGCCACTGTTGGGGAACGAGTAATTTCAAAAATTTTCCCACGATCACGCAAGACCATGGTGATGGCATAGCAACGAGCGGGAAGAGTGTCCGCCCACGCACTGTGAGACCGAAAGCGGAAGCGTTATAACAACGGTTGATGTAGTCGACGTCTTCACGATCCGACCGATCCAAGCACCGAACGACGGCACCTCCGAGTTACGCACACGCTCAGCCCGATGGCGATCCCGGACCGATCCAGCAAAGTGTCGGGATGAGTTCCGTCAAGACGACGGCGTGGTGACGATGATGATGCTCCACCGACGAGGGCTTCGCCTAAGCTCCATGACGATATGACTTCTCCGCGCAGGCTTCGCCTAAGCTCATGACGATATGACCAAGTGGAATATGGTGGAAGGGGCACCGCACACGGCTAAGGAAATCAACTTGTGTGTTTTGGGGTGCCCCCGCCTCAGATATAAAGGAGCCAAGGGGAGGTGGCCGCCAAGAGGAGGAGGCGACTAAGGAGTCCTACTCCTCCGGAGTAGGACTCCCCAATCCTAGTTGGAATAGGATTCCTGAGGAGAGAGAGAGAGGGGGGCCGGCCCACCTTTCCTAGTCCTAATAGGACTAGGGGAGGGGGGCGCGGCCACCTAGGGCTGGCCCTTCTCCTTTCCTCCAAGGCCCACTATGGGCCCATGTAGTTCCCGGGGTTCCGTAACCTCCGGTACTCGATAAATTCGATTTCACTCGGAACCTTCCGATGTCCAAATGTAGGCTTCAATATATCAATCTTTATGTCTCGACCATTTCGAGACTCCTCGTCATATCCGTGATCACATCCGGGACTCCGAACAACCTTCGGTGCATCAATACTTATAAACTCATTATGACTGTCATCGAAACGTTAAGCGTGCGGACCCTACGGGTTCGAGAACTATGTAGACATGACCGAGACACCTCTCTGGTCAATAACCAATAGCGGGACCTGGATGCCCATATTGGCTCCTACATATTCTACGAAGATCTTTATCGGTCGAGACCGCATAACAACATACGTTGTTCCTTTGTCATCGGTATGTTACTTGCCCGAGATTCGATCGTCGGTATCCAATACCTAGTTCAATCTCGTTCATGGCAAGTCTCTTTTCTCGTTCCGTAATACATCATCTCACAACTAACACATTTAGTTGCAATGCTTGCAAGGCTTATGTGATGTGCATTACCGAGAGGGCCAGAGATACCTCTCCGACAATCGGAGTGACAAATCCTAATCTCAAATATGCCAACCCAACATGTACCTTCGGAGACACTGTAATGTACCTTTATAATCACCCGAGCCACGTTGTGACGTTTGGTAGCACCCAAAGTGTTCCTCGGCAAACGGGAGTTGCATAATCTCATAGTCATAGGAACATGTATAAGTCATGAAGAAAAGCACTAGCAACAAACTATACGATCAGGTGCTATGCTAATGGAATGGGTCATGTCAATCAGATCATTCAACCAATGATGTGATCCCGTTAATCAAATAACAACTCCTTGTTCATGGTTAGGAAACATAACCATCTTTGATTAACGAGCTAGTCAAGTAGAGGCATACTAGTGACACTCTGTAGGTTTATGTATTCACACATGTATTATGTTTCCGGTTAATACAATTCTAGCATGAATAATAAACATTTATCATGATATAAGGAAATAAATAATAACATTATTATTGCCTCTAGGGCATATTTCCTTCATAAGCTCCACCCGCGGGGAAGACCCACGGTAGCCACGTGTTGGTCAAGGCTTTATGTGAAGCTAGATTCGCAGAAAACTTACAGTTCAAGGCCCAATCCATTATTCAAGTTGCTTACTAGTGTAGCATAGTGTTCTAGGTGGAAGTTCAACTTAACAGTCTTCACTGCAGTACCGGTATATAAAACAATGTTTTAGAACCAAAGACAAATTTTGTGTGCCTCTGGGATCTGGTGGGGGATTGCTGAAATTTTATCTATTTTGGGCCTAGCCCAATAAGCAGTTTCAGAAATTCCTAATAAATCCTAGAGGCCCATGCAGCCCATTCGTGCAAGGCAAGAGGTGAAACTAAAGTTTAGTCCCATATTGCTAGTTTAGAGGGAGTTGGACCTTTTTATAAGGGAGGTTCTTTCCCCACTTGTATGAGCATGAGAACAAGAGGGACATCCACGTGCGCTCCTCCTCCGCCGCCCGCTGCGCCGCGGGTTGCAGGAATGAGCCGAGCCGATGTCTAAATTTTTCGAATGCGAACGGTGCAGCCCTTCGGCTACTGGCTGTTCGCTTCATCTTCGTTTCGCCTCCCGTCGCTGACCTCTCGCCTCCTTCTCTTGCGCCTATAAAAGGGAGGTCGCTCCTCTTATAGAGGTGCACCAGAACTTCTTCTTCCTCTCGCCACCGGTTTCAATCTCTGAGCTGCTGCTGTCTTCCTCATCCCGGCTTGCGGCGTGCACCGCGAGTCGGGACAGCAGGCCTCCGAAACCGCACTACTTTGAGTCATGTACGAGAGAAGGGTGATAAGGTTTTTGGGGACTACTGACTTTTCCATCACGGACTCCGACGACTACTTGCCCGACGACGACTTCTTCCCCGACGTCGACAACCTCACCGACGACATGGCTGGAGAGGATGTTGACCCCAAGTCCAGTGCTTCTGTTGCTGCTGTCCCGTACATGTTCTTCATCTTTCTGTTAGAGACCCTGCTACAGTTCTTTGTTCTAGTGTTTATCCTAGATATGTTAGACTTTGTTTTATATATGCAACTTGCTATACTATCTGCTCTACATGTGTTTAGTTACAGTTTATATATGAAGATGTTGTTTACCTTCTCTTTATCAAATCGCATGACTTGTTTGATCGCTGCTTTATTAGTCGTGCTTTATCTAGTATTTCTAGTAATAAAATCATTTGATAAATTGCTCATATTTCCAACAGTAGCAATTGCTCACCGGCCACCGCGTTCGGCCAGCTGTGCGTAGCGTACGAGCTCACGGGATCAGCACGCACGCAGATGTGATCGAGCCCATCGTTTACTGCCGCCGCCGGCCGGTTGTGTCCTCGCCGTCGGTGGGAATTGATCGGTCCAGAAGGCGTGGCCTTGAAGCGACAATCATACCACAGTACGTAACGGCACGGCCGAACCCAACTAACGAGGCCACTTGTAGGTGCCCGTAGTGCCACGCTTAATTACAACTAACCTCTGCGCACGTAACCGCACAGGGTCGGATCAGATCAGATCAATTGAAGATTAAGGACATGGGGGTAGATTGACTCTGCTTAATGCATCTTTCTATGGGTTTTCTAATGGTGTGCTGAAAGGGTGTGATTATTTCAGGAAGAGGCTAGTTTGGCAGGAGGATGCTGATCATAGAAAGTGCCACCTTGTGAAAAATTGGGAAACGGTCTGTCCCCCTAATAACATGGGGGATTTGGGTGCTCTAAATCTTGAATTTATGGCCCTTTCAGGGAAGTGGGTTTGGAAATCAGAAAATGAACAGTGGGTTTCGCAAGATCCTCTCAAGAAAAAGAAAAGAAAAAAGAACCTTAAGAAGCAAACCTTGACACATGTTGCCAAGAAAAATGTCAGTTTCGGTTCTACTCTTTTCTGTAGAAGAGAGGTGCATGATGGAAAGAGTATCAGGTTCTGGGAAGACTTATGGTGTTGTGATCAAAATTTTGCTGTTAGGTTTAATTCCCTGTACTGTATCACCTTTTTTCACAGAATGAAACTATGCATAAGGTGTTGTTGAGTAACTTTCAGTGTTTGAAGTTTAGAAGAACCCTTTGGGGTGCTCATTTTGAACAAAATGACATCTTTGAGGAAGTTGTTTGCAGGTTTTTCTTTGTCTCAAGCCAAAGATAGGCTTGCGTGGATGCCCGATCCTGTATACCAGCAATTGTACTCACATTTGCGTGGATGAATTAGAGTGTTTTATTGACCAGTGACACTCTACTCATAGAGGGTGAGCCGGTGAGAAAAGTCGAATGCTTTGCTCTCAGGATGAGTCGACAGATCGAAAGTATTCTTTGGGCGCTCGGTTGCTCGTCTAATTTGGGGGGTGTGCTATGTGCTCTTGGGTTATCATGCTCTCCCTTCCAAATGCGCAGCGTGTAGGTTCAGTTACTCAGTATGCATGCATGATCAACAACAACACAACACTGAAGCGGACCAATGATCAATTCTTCGATGCGCTCTGGAACCTACACGTGTGACAGGCTCGCACGTGTGATGATGCTAAGGGACCATGTCGTATAAATAGACGTCGATGTAGCATCTGCTCCGTATACATACGATTACGCGAAATCACTGTCCATGGCGGAGGAGCAACGACATTCAGAATGATGGAGTAGAGTAGCTAGCTGCTAGACGTACTGTTCGTCCGTCATGATCAGCGGTAGCGACGCTGAGGAACGTAATTGATTCATCGATCGCTAGCCTCCACGCTGCGATAGATCGATCGGCAGTGCACCGTGTGCGAGTGAATTGCACGAGGCATAGACATCGAAGATTAGGGTTGCATAGCCGTTATGGGGTTGAGTAGTTTCTTTCAAGGAAGGATTTATTTTTCTTCTTTTTGGCAAAAAGATCCGTCTAAAGTCGTCTATCACAAATCGTTACATCATGTCAACTTTTGCGAGACCAAGCGGTTATAATTATCATTAAAGGGCCAAAGCTGTCAACCAGTGTTTTCCGTAAAAAATTACACACAGAATTAGTGATTTTTTGGCACAAAGCCGTAAACTTGTGTTTCCTACTCCCTCCGTCCGAAAATACTTGTCTTTAAAATTGATAAAAAGGGATGTATTTAGAACTAAAATACATCTAGATACATCATCTTTTATTCATTTTGATGACAAGTATTTCCGAACGGAGGAAGTACAATCCTAAACTCTAATGTCGATGATTTCTGTAATTCACTCCACCAGCACACACGTCGCAAGAGGACACGAGTCAGGAGTACTTGCTGGTGCGTACACGTGGGCACGCACGTATCTACTGGACTGGTCCGCGACACCTCTATGTGGCTGGATTAGCTTATCGTCGACCCCATCGAACGCGAGAAGTTTGCTCATCTCATTACTTTTAATTAAAACACGAAGATTCAGAACGGGACAGACGAGTCGCCTTGGAAATTCCAGGAGGCTACGTTACCAGAGTACAAGATAGTAGTCGCTGGCCGATGTCTCGAGCGGCGTCGCCTTGCGATGTGTGGCGCTCGCCTCAAGGTAATCCGAACTGGCGACGGCGACGCGATATTGGTTTATCCCAGCTCGCCTGTCGGCACTCTTGGACTAGCCGCCGATGACTCGACTCGCTCGCTCCACACCCCGGAGACTTGGACCGTGCAGCGTGCGGATCGGTCGTTCCACGCACGGCACGACGCGATGCGTGCATCATCAAATCATTCATCGACTGACAGCTACGCGTGTGCGAGGCGACAAAGGAGGTTGTCCCCCGTGGTGGATGGATGAGAACGACTTCGAAGGAATCAGCAAATCAAGTCGACGGACTAAAATGCTAAAACAGGGGCAACCGTGCGGCAACGGAGTGGAGTAGTACTAGTCATCTTTTCTTCCGCTGATTTTCCACATGCAAATCGGGTCTCATCTGATAAGGTGATGTTGCTTTCCTTTGGCGATTCTGCTGATTTACCTGAAGAAGAGTCGACGCACAGGTGCACTAGTACTCTTTCTATCTCCATATATACACGGTATACGTCTTCTCTTTCTTTTTTGTTTGTTTGCGGGAATCCATAAAGACATTTTTTGGACGTGCCGTGCATCGGTCGATTGATCTTTGTCAAAGATCGGCCGCGTCCCGAGCCGTCCGATCGTGTGATGCCCATCATGTGATTCATGTCATCTGTTTCTCTTGTTGCAAAACCATCTTTGTCTCCACTACACCATGAGCCTTGTTGCAAAAGCATCTTCGGCCCGTTAAGATCGTCAGTACAACAAGACCCTTGTTGCAATTGCAACGGGACTCTTATTACAAAAGCATCTCTCGCTCGAGGTCGCCACTGCAATAAGACCCTTGTTGTAAAATAAATAAATACATCTCGGCTCTCGAATTAGCCGAGTGCCCAGCGACAAGCGGTGCCGTGGCCCACTAGCATAAAATTACTTGGGTCGGGACGCTAGCCTTCCTAGCCGCCGTCGTCTCTGGCGGTGTCACCCTGACTTGCATGGTGGCTGGTGTCATCCTAACCTGCGCGTTGGCCACCATTGCCCGTTGATTGCACAGAAGACACCGATGACCGTTAGCAAAATTCGTGTAAGTATCCAATTAGATATTGTTTCCAACGAGAAACATAGGAGAGTATTAATCTTATCGTTTCTGTCACACACAAGTTATCACATATCTTGTGCAAATTAACTATTTGAATACCTACCGGGATTGGTATTATTCCGAAAACAAAAACATACCAGGAGGTGGGTTGAAATAGGGTTGTAAACACAAGAAAGTAAAGAACATAAAAATAAACACAAGTACAACACTGTAAATAAACTTTTGGTTTGGCTGTAGCATATCATGTGTGCTAGTGCAACGGTAACACCAATTATATTTTCATGTGATTCTACTTCATCGATTATGTGTTCGGTAGACAGTCCACCTTTGAGTAGTTGAACTTCTCCATGCAGGGATTGTTCTCCTCTATTGTCTTGCATCAACGTTGTCATATGCTGATATGCATGGGCGTTTCAACAATTAAGGTCGTGAGACTGGACCAACGCTTCAAGTGTCGTGGATTTCCGTTATCCTCATATTGTCTTCGCTCCTCGTAGATACCAACACATGTCACCTTGCGGTCACGGACCCACTAAACAATATGTATTACCTATGTAGGTCTTCATATCATGTTGCTTTGCTCTTAAATTAGAAAGCTCAAATTGTGCTCACAACAAATTAACACCTTAATAATCAATCATAGAAATAGTATCACAAAAAAAACAAATCGAGTGGGCGCAAATGAATCTCACTAGTCACCTACATCTCCCACACCCATGGAAAATTACTCACGCATGGGAGGGGAACAACTAATAAACGCGAAGGTTAAACGGAGAGCAAAGAATTTCACTAGTATGGATGATCGATCCAATCTCAATCTCTGAACAAGTGCGAATAGAGCTGCAAAGCCTAGTCTTACAAATTGGAGTTACTCTCCCAAATGTGGTGGTGTCTATGAATGAAAGGGGGTAAAGATCGGAGAAGACCGAAATTGAGCTGAATGATGTTCTTCTCTCTCGGATACCTTCTCCTTCTTCGTGTGGTGAAGTTTTCTCCTCTCTGGATTCCTTTCTTTCTTCTTAGCCCTCCTCTCATGTGCCCCTTCACGAAAGTTGTTTGTATAGATCAAGAGGTGGCGGCAAGGTATGCCCGTTGGTACGAGCGTCCATGCTCATAACAGACACTATCTTCTTGTTTGGTCCGCGAAGGTTTGCTCAAAAAGGGAGGGTCGCTCCAAATTTCTTCAATGACTAGGGTGTTGATTGCGTTCTTTGTTGGGGAACGTAGTAATTTCAAAAAATTTCCTACGCACACGCAAGATCATGGTGATGCATAGCAACAAGAGGGGAGAGTGTTGTCTACGTACCCTCGTAGACCGAAAGCGGAAGCGTTAGCACAACGCGGTTGATGTAGTCGTGCGTTTTCACGATCCGACCGATCAAGTACCGAACGTACGGCACCTCCGGGTTCAGCACACGTTCAGCCCGATGACGTCCCTCGAACTCCGATCCAGCCGAGTGTTGAGGGAGAGTTTCGTCAGCACGACGGCGTGGTGACGATGTTGATGTTCTACCAATGCAGGGCTTCGCCTAAGCACCGCTACAGTATTATCGAGGTGGACTATGGTGAAGGGGGGCACCGCACACGGTTGGGAGAGATCAACTGATCAACTTGTGTGTAGAGGTTTCCCCTGCCCCCGTATATAAAGGATCAAAGGGGGTGCGGCCGGCCAAGGGGAGGGCGCGCCAGGAGGAGTCCTACTCAAGCTGGGAGTAGGACTCCCCCCTTTCCTAGTTGGAATAGGGTTCGGGAGGGGGAAAGAGGAGGGAAAGAAGGAAGGGGGGCGCCGCCCCCCTCTCCTTGTCCTATTCGGACTGGGGGGGGGGGTGCGTGGCCCAGCCCTGGCCGCCTCTCCTCTTCACCGTAAAGGCCCACTAAGGCCCATTTACCTCCCGGGGGGTTCCGGTAACCTCCCGGTACTCCGGTAAAATCCCGATTTCACCCGGAACACTTCCGATATCCAAACATAAGCTTCCAATATATCAATCTTATGTCTCGATCATTTCGAGACTCCTCGTCATGTCCGTGATCACATCCGGGACTCCGAACAACCTTCGGTACATCAAAACATATAAACTCATCATATAACTGTCATCGTAACGTTAAGCGTGCGGACCCTACGGGTTCGAGAACTATATAGACATGACCGAGACACGTCTCCGTCAATAACCAATAGCGGAACACGGATGCTTATATTGGCTCCTACATATTCTACGAAGATCTTTATCGGTCGGACCGCATAACAACATACGTTGTTCCTTTGTCATCGGTATGTTACTTGCCCGAGATTCGATCGTCGGTATCTCAATACCTAGTTCAATCTCGTTACGCAAGTCTCTTTACTCGCATTGTAATACATCATCCGCAACTAACTCATTAGTTGCAATGCTTGCAAGGCTTAAGTGATGTGCATTACCGAGAGGGCCCAGAGATACCTCTCCGACAATCGGAGTGACAAATCCTAATCTCGAAATACGCCAACCCAACAAATACCTTCCGAGACACCTATAGAGCTCCTTTATAATCACCCAGTTACGTTGTGACGTTTGGTAGCACACAAAGTGTTCCTCCGGTAAACGGGAGTTGCATAATCTCATAGTCATAGGAACATGTGTAAGTCATGAAGAAAGCAATAGCAATATACTAAACGATCGTGTGCTAAGCTAACGGAATGGGTCATGTCAATCACATAATTCTCTAATGATGTGATCCCGTTAATCAAATGACAACTTATGTCTATGGCTAGGAAACATAACCATCTTTGATCAACGAGCTAGTCAAGTAGAGGCATACTAGTGACAATCTGTTTGTCTATGTATTCACACATGTATTATGTTTCCGGTTAATACAATTCTAGCATGAATAATAAACATTTATCATGATATAAGGAAATAAATAATAACTTTATTATTGCCTCTAGGGCATATTTCCTTGATCTCCCACTTGCACTAGAGTCAATAATCTAGATTACAAGAATGATTCTAACACCCATGGAGCCTTGGTGCTGATCATGTTTTGCTCGTGGAAGAGGCTTAGTCAACGGGTCTGCAACATTCAGATCCGTATGTATCTTGCAAATTTCCTTGTCTCCGACCTGGACTAGATCCCGGATGGAATTGAAGCGTCTCTTGATGTGCTTGGTTCTCTTGCGAAATCTGGATTCCTTCACCAAGGCAATTGCACCAATATTGTCACAAAAGATTTTTATTGGACCCGATGCACTAGGTATGACGCCTAGATCGGATGTGAACTCCTTCATCCAGACTCCTTCATTTGCTGCTTCCGAAGCAGCTATGTACTCCGCTTCACCGTAGATCCCGCCACGACGCTTTGTTTAGAACGCACCAACCGACAGCTCCACCGCTCAATGTAAAACGTATCCGGTTTGCGATTTAGAATCGTCCGGATCGGTGTCAAAGCTTGCATCAACGTAACCATTTACGATGAGCTCTTTGTCACCTCCATAAACGCGAAACATATCCTTAGTCCTTTTCGGTATTTTAGGATGTTCTTGACCGCTGTCCGATGATCCACTCTGGATTACTTTGGTACCTCCTGCTAGACTTATAGCAAGGCACACATCAGGTCTGGTACACAGCATTGCATACATGATAGAGCCTATGGCTGAAGCATAGGAACATCTTTCATCTTCTCTCTATCTTCTGCGGTGGTCGGGCATTGAGTCTTACTCAACTTCACACCTTGTAACACGTGCAAGAACCCTTTCTTTGCTTGATCCATTTTGAACTTCTTCAAAACTTTGTCAAGGTATGTGCTTTGTGAAAGTCCAATTAAGCGCCTTGATCTATCTCTATAGATCTTGATGCCCAATATGTAAGCAGCTTCACCGAGGTCTTTCATTGAAAAACTCTTATTCAAGTATCCCTTTATGCTATCCAGAAATTCTATATCATTTCCAATCAGCAATATGTCATCCACATATAATATCGAAATGCTCTGAGCTCCCACTCACTTTCTTGTAAATACATGCTTCTCCAAAAGTCTCAGATAAAACCAAATGCTTTGATCACACTATCAAAGCATTTATTCCAACTCCGAGAGGCTTGCACCAGTCCATAAATGGATCATTGGAGCTTGCACACTTTGTTAGCTCCTTTGGATTGATAAAACCTTCCGGTTTCATCATATACAACTCTTCTTCTAGAAATCCATTCAGAATGCAGTTTTTACATCCATTTGCCAAGTTTCATAATCATAAAATGCGCAATTGCTAACATGATTCGACAGACTTAAGCATCGCCACGGGTGAGAAGGTCTCATCGTAGTCAATCCCTTGAACTTGTCGAAAACCTTTCGCGACAAGTCGAGCTTTGTAGACGATAACATTACCGTCGCGTCGGTCTTCTTCTTGAAGATCCATTTATTCTCAATTGCTTGCCGATCATCGGCAAGTCAACCAAAGTCCATACTTTGTTCTCATACATGGATCCCATCTCAGATTTCATGGCCTCAAGCCATTTTGCGGAATCTGGGCTCACCGTCGCTTCTTCATAGTTCGTAGGTTCGTCATGGTCTAGCAACATAACTTCCAGAACATGATTACCGTACCACTCTGGTGCGGATCTTACTCCGGTTGACCTACGAGGTTCAGTAACAACTTGATCTGAAGTTTCATGATCATCATCATTAACTTCCTCACTAATTGGTGTAGGTATCGCAGAAACCGGTTTCTGTGATGAACTACTTTCCAATAAGGGAGTAGGTACAGTTACCTCATCAAGTTCTACTTTCCTCCCACTCACTTCTTTCGAGAGAAACTCCTTTTCTAGAAAAACTCCGCATTTAGCAACAAAAGTCTTGCCTTCGGATTTGTGATAGAAGGTGTACCCAACAATCTCCTTTGGGTATCCTATGAAGAAACATTTCTCCGATTTGGGTTCGAGCTTGTCAGGTTGAAGCTTTTTCACGTAAGCATCGCAGCCCCAAACTTTAAGAAACGACAACTTTGGTTTCTTGCCAAACCATAGTTCATAAGGCGTCGTATCAACGGATTTTGATGGTGTCCTATTTAACATGAATGCAGCCGTCTCTAAAGCATAACCCCAAAACGATAGCAGTAATTCAGTAAGAGACATCATAGATCGCACCATATCAATTAAAGTACGATTACGATGTTCGGAGACACCATTACGATGTGGTGTTCCAGGTGGCGTGAGTTGCGAAACTATTCCGCATTGTTTCAAATGTAGACCAAACTCGTAAATCAAATATTCTCCTCCACGATCAGATCGTAGAAACTTTATTTTCTTGTTACGATGAATTTCAACTTCACTCTGAAATTCTTTGAACTTTTCAAAAGTTTCAGACTTATGTTTCATTAAGTAGATATACCCATATCTGCTTAAATCATCTGTGAAGGTGAGAAAATAATGATATCCGCCACGAGCCTCAACATTCATTGGACCACATACATCTGTATGTATGATTTCCAACAAATCTGTTGCTCTCTCCATAGTTTCGGAGAGTGGTGTTTTAGTCACCTTGCCCATGAGGCACGGTTCGCAAGTACCAAGTGATTCATAATCAAGTGGTTCCAAAAGTCCATCAGTATGGAGTTTCTTCATGCGCTTTACACCGATATGACCTAAACGGCAGTGCCACGAATAAGTTGCACTATCATTATCAACTCTGCATCTTTTGGCTTCAACATTATGAATATGTGTATCACTTCTATCGAGATAAAATAAAAATAGACCACTCTTCATGGGTTCATGACCATAAAAGATATTACTCATATAAATAGAAGAACCATTATTCTCTAATTTAAATGAATAACCGTCTCGCATCAAACAAGATCCAGATATAATATTCATGCTCAACGCTGGCACCAAATAACAATTATTTAGGTCTAATACTAATCCCGAAGGTAGATGTAGAGGTAGCGTGCCGACCGCGATCACATCGACTTTGGAACCATTTCCCACGCGCATCGTCACCTCGTCCTTAGCCAATCTCCGCTTAATCCAGAGCCCCTGCTTTGAGTTGCAAATATTAGCAATGTAACCAAAGATCAAATACCCAGTGCTCTGCGAGCATTAGTAAGGTACACATCAATAACATGTATATCACATATACCTTTGTTCACCTTTCCATCCTTCTTATCCGCCAAATACTTGGGGCAGTTCCGCTTCAGTGACCAGTCCGCTTGCAGAGAAGCACTCGGTTTCAGGCTTAGGTCCAGACTTGGGTTTCTTCTCTGAGCAGACAACTTGCTTGCTGTTCTACTTGAAGTTCCTTCTTCTTCCCTTTGCCCTTTTTCTTGAAACTAGTGGTCTTGTTGACCATCAACACTTGATGCTCCTTCTTGATTTCTACCTCCGCAGCCTTTAGCATTGCGAAGAGCTCGGGAATCGTCTTTTCCATCCCTTGCATGTTATAGTGTTGGAAATATGCCCTAGAGGCAATAATAAAAGCATTATTATTATATTTCCTTGTTCATGATAATTGTCTTTATTCATGCTATAACTGTATTATCCGGAAATCGTAATACACGTGTGAATACATAGACTACAATACGCCCCTAGTAAGCCTCTAGTTGACTAGCTCGTTGGTCAACAGATAGTCATGGTTTCGACTATGGACATCGATGTCATTGACAACGGGATCACGTCATTAGGAGAATGACGTGATGGACAAGACCCAATCCTAAGCATAGCACAAAGATCGTGTAGTTCGTTTTGCTAGAGCTTTTCCAATGTCAAGTATCTCTTCCTTAGACCGTGAGATCGTGTAACTCCCGGATACCGTAGGAGTACTTTGGGTGTATCAAGCGTCACAACGAATCGGGTGACTATAAAGGTGCACTACTGGTATCTCCGAAAGTGTCTTTTGGGTTGACACGGATCGAGGCAGGATTTGTCACTCCGTGTTACGGAGAGGTATCTTGGGCCCACTCGGTAGTGCATCATCATAATGAGCTCAAAGTGATCAAGTGTCCGGTCACGGGATCATGCATTCTGATGCGAGTAAAGTGACTTGCGTAACGAGACTAAACGAGGTATTGGGATACCGACGATCGAGTCTCGGGCAAGTAACATACCGTCTGATAAAGGGAATAGAATACGGGGTTGCTTGAACCCTTGACATCGTGGTTCATCCGATGACAACATCGAGGAACATGTGGGAGCCAACATGGGTATCCAGATCCCGCTGTTGGTTATTGACCTGAGGTCGTCTCGGTCATGTCTGCATGTCTCCCGAACCCGTAGGGTCTACACACTTAAGGTTCGGTGACGCTAGGGTTATTAGGAAGACAAGTATGTGATTACCGAATGTTGTTCGGAGTCCCGGATGAGATCCCGGACGTCACGAGGAGTTCCGGAATGGTCCGGAGGTAAAGATTTATATATGGAAAGTGGTTAAACGGACTCGGAAAGTTTGGGGTATACGGTAATGTCATGGGCCACAGGGAGAGTTCGGAGGTCCACCGGAGGGGCCACCCCTCCGGGGGCCACATGGGCTAAGTGGAGAGGAGCCAGCCCCTGGTGGCTGGGGCGCCTCCCACCTAGGCCCATTGGCTAGGGCATGGGAGGGAAACCCAGAGGGGCGCCTCAGCTTGGGAGGCAAGCCACCCTCCCTCCTCCCTTTGCCGCCGCCCCATCTAGGGTTTCCCTAGATGGCCGGCCCCCTGCCCTCTCCTCCTATAAATAGAGGGTGGGGAGGGCTGCAGAACACCATTGAAGGCGCAGCCCTCCCTCCCAACACCTCTCTTTCTCCACGCAAGCTTGGCGAAGCCTCGGAGAACTGCCGTACCAACTGCACCACGCCGTCGTGCTGCCATTGGAGTTGTCTTCCTCAACCTCTCCTTCATCCTTGCTGGATCAAGACGGAGGAGACGCCATCGTCCCGTACGTGTGTTGAACGCGGAGGTGCTGTCCGTTCAGCACTTGGTCATCGGTGATCGGAATCACGTTGGGAACGTCTTCATCATCACCACTCCCTCGAACGCTTCCGCACTCGATCTACAAGTGGTATGTAGATCCAAACTCTCTCTCTTGACTCGTTGCTTAGTAGAACTCATAGATGGATCTTGGTGAAACCGTAGGAAAAATTTTAATTTTCTGCAACGTTCCCCAACAGTGGCATCATGAGCTAGTTCTATGCGTAGTTCTCTATTGCACGAGTAGAACACAATATAGTTGTGGGCGTGGATCTTGTCAACTTACTTGCCGTTACTAATCTTATCTTGCTTCCGCGGTATTGTGGGATGAAGCGGCCCGGACCAACCTTACACGTATGCTTACGTGAGACCGGTTCCACCGACTAACATGCACTAGTTGCATAAGGTGGCTGGCGGGTGTCATCTCTCCTACTTTAGTTGGAGCGGATTCGATGAAAAGGGTCCTTATGAAGGGTAAATAGAAGTTGACAAGATCACGTTGTGGTTATTCGTAGGTAAGAAAACGTTCTTGCTAGAACCCAATTGCAGCCACGTAAAATATGCAAACAAACAATTAGAGGACGTCTAACTTGTTTTTGCAGCAATTGACATGTGATGTGATATGGCCAAGTTGTGATGAATGATGAATGACATATTGTGATGTATGAGATCATGTTCTTGTAATAGGAATCACGACTTGCATGTCGATGAGTATGACAACCGGCAGGAGCCATAGGAGTTGTCTTTATGTTTGTATGACCTGCGTGTCATTGAAGGACGCCATGTAACTTACTTTACTTCATTGCTAAACGCGTTAGCCATAGTAGTAGAAGTAGTCGTTGGCGTGACAACTTCATGGAGGCACGATGATGGAGATCATGATGATGGAGATCATGGTGCCATGCCGGTGACAAGATGATCACAGAGCCCCGAAGATGGAGATCAATGGAGTTTTATGATATTGGCCATATCATGTCACTACTATATAATTGCATGTGATGTTTATTATGCTTATACATCTTGTTTACTTAGAACGACGGTAGTAAATAAGATGATCCCTTACAACAATTTCAAGAAGTGTTCTCCCCTAACTGTGCACCGTTGCTAAAGTTCGTCGCTTCTAAGCACCACGTGATGATCGGGTGTGATGGATTCTTACGTTCACATACAACGGGTGTAAGACAGATTTACACACGCAAAACACTTAGGGTTAAACTTGACGAGCCTAGCATGTACAGACATGGCCTCGGAACACGGAGACCGAAAGGTCGAACACGAGTCGTATAGAAGATACGATCAACATGAGAATGTTCACCGACGATGACTAGTCCGTCTCACGTGATGATCGGACACGGCCTAGTCGACTCGGATCGTGTAACACTTAGATGACTAGAGGATGTCTAATCTGGTGGGAGTTCATTGAAATAATTTGATTAGATGAACTTAATTATCATGAACTTGGTCTAAAACTTTTGAATGATATGTCTTGTAGATCAAATGGCCAACGCCATGTCAACATGAACTTCAACGCGTTCCTAGAGAAAACCAAGCTGAAAGATGATGGCAGCAACTATACGGACTGGGTCCGAACACGAGGATCATCCTCATAGCTGCCAAGAAGGCATATGTCCTAGAAGCACCGTTAGGTGACCCACCTGCTCTCCCAAAGACTGCAAGACGATTTGAACGTTTGGCGAGCACGCATCGATGATTACTCCCTCGTTCAATGCGACATGCTTTACAGCTTAGAACCGGGGCTCCAAAAGCGTTTTGAGCATCACGGAGCATATGAGATGTTCGAGGAGCTGAAACTTGTTTTCCAAGCTCACGCCCGGGTCGAGAGATATGACATCTCCGACAAGTTCTATAGTTGTAAGATGGAGGAAAATAGTTCTGTCAGTGAGCACATTCTCAAGATGTCAGGTTGCACAACCGTATGACCCAAACTGAATATTAACCTCCCCGATGAGGCGGTCATTGACAGAATCCTCGATCGCTCCCACCAAGCTACAAGAGCTTTGTGATGAACTACAATATGCGTGGGATGGTAAAGACCATTCTGAAGTATTCTCTATGCTGAAGTCACCGAGGTTGAAATCAAGAAAGAACATCAAGTGTTGATGGTCAATAAGACCACTAAGTTCAAGAAGGGCAAGGGCAAGAAGAACTTCAAGAAGGACGGCAAGGAGGTTGCCGCGCCCGCAAGCAAGTTGCCGGAAGAAGTCAAAGAATGGACCCAAGTCTGAAACCGAGTGCTTTTATTGCAAGGGAAGGGTCACCGAAGCGGAACTGCCCCAAATACTTAGCGGACAAGAAGGCCGCAACACCAAAGGTATATTTGATGTACATGTAATTGATGTGTACCTTACCAAGACTCGTAGTAACTCCCGGTATTTGATACCGTGCCGTTGCTCATATTTGTAACTCACAGCAGGAGCTGCGGAATAAGCGGAGGCTGGCGAAGGACGAGGTGACGGCGCGCGGGAATGGTTCCAGAGTCGATGTGATCGCCGTCGGACGCTACCTCTTCATTTACCTACGGATTAGTTATAAACCTTAATAATTGTTATTTGGTGCCAAGTTTGAGCATGAATATTGTATCCGGATCTCGTTTAATACAGGATGGCTACTCATTTAAATCCGAGAATAATGGTTGTTCTATTTATATGAGAGATATGTTTTATGGTCATGCTCCGATGGTCAATGGTTTATTCTTAATGAATCTCGAGCGTAGTGTTACACATATTCATAGTGTGAATACCAAAAGATGTAAAGTTGATAACGATAGTCCCGCATACTTGTGGCACTGCCGCCTTGGTCACAATTGTGTAAAGCGCATGAAGAAGCTCCATGCCGATGGACTTTTGGAGTCTCTTGATTATGAATCATTTGACACATGTGAACCATGCCTCATGGGCAAGATGACCAAGACTCCGTTCTCGGAACAATGGAGCGAGCAACCAACTTGTTGGAAATCATACATACCGATGTATGCGGTCCAATGAGCGTTGAGGCTCATGGAGGATATCGTTATGTTCTCACTCTCACAGATGACTTGAGTAGATATGGGTATGTCTACTTGATGAAACACAAGTCCGAGACCTTTGAAAAGTTCAAGGAATTTCAGAATGAAGTAGAGAATCAACGTGACCGTAAGATAAAATTCTTACGATCAGATCGTGGAGGAGAATATTTAAGTCACGAATTTGGTACACACTTAAGAAAATGTGGAATCGTTTCACAACTCACGCGCTACCGAACACCTCAACAGTAATGGTGTGTCCGAACGTCGAATCGCACTCTATTGGATATGGTGCGATCTATGATGTCTCTTACCGATTTACCGCTATCATTTTGGGGATACGCCTAGAGACAGCTACATTCACTTTAAATAGGGCACCGCCTAAGTCCGTTGAGACGACACCGTATGAATTATGGTTTGGGAAGAAACCTAAGCTGTCGTTTCTAAAAGTTTGGGGATGCGATGCTTATGTCAAGAAACTTCAACCTGAAAAGCTCGAACCCAAGTCGGAAAAATGCGTCTTCATAGGATACCCTAAGGAAACCGTGGGGTATACCTTCTACTTAAGATCCGAGGGCAAGATCTTTGTTGCCAAGAACGGATCCTTTCTGGAAAAAGAGTTTCTCTCGAAAGAAGTAAGTGGGAGGAAAGTAGAACTTGATGAAGTACTACCTCTTGAACAGGATAATAGTGCAGCTCAGGAAAATGTTCCTGTGATGCCTACACCAACTGAAGAGGAAATTAATGATGATGATCAAGGTACTTCAGATCAAGTTGCTACCGAACTTCGTAGGTCCACAAGGACACGTTCCGCACCAGAGTGGTACGGCAACCCTGTCCTGGAAATCATGTTGTTAGACAATGGTGAACCTTCGAACTATGAAGAAGCGATGGCGGGCCCAGATTCCAACAAATGGCTAGAATCCATGAAATCCGAGATAGAATCCATGTATGAAAACAAAGTGTGGACTTTGACCGACTTGCCCGATGATCGGCGAGCGATAGAAAACAAATGGATCTTTAAGAAGAAGACGGACGCGATGGTAATGTCACCATCTATAAAGCTCGACTTGTCGCTAAGGGTTATCGGCAAGTTCAAGGGATTGACTACGATGAGACCTTCTCTCCCGTAGCGAAGCTTAAGTCCGTCCAATCATGTTAGCAATTGCCGCATACTATGATTATGAGATATGGCAGATGGACGCCAAAACAGCGTTCCTTAACGGATATCTTAAGGAAGAGCTGTATATGATGCAGCCGGAGGGTTTTGTCGATCCTAAGAAAATGCTGACAAAGTATGCAAGCTCCAGCGATCCATTTATGGGCTGGTGCAAGCATCTCGAGTTGGAACATTCGCTTTGATGAGATGATCAAAGCGTTTGGGTTTACACAGACTTATGGAGAAGCTGCGTTTACAAGAAAGTGAGTGGGAGCTCAGAGCATTTCTCATACTATATGTAGATGACATACTTTTGATGGGAAATGATATAGAATTCTTGGACAGCATTAAGGCCTACTTGAATAAGTGTTTTTCAATGAAGGACCTTGGAGAAGCTGCTTATATATTAGGCATCAAGATCTATAGAGATAGATCGAGACGCCTCATAGGTCTTTCACAAAGCACATACCTTGATAAGATTTTGAAGAAGTTCAAAATGGATCAGTCCAAGAAGGGTTCTTGCTCAGATTGCAAGGTGTGAGATTGAGGTCACTCAATGGCCGACCACGGCAAAAGATAAAGAAGAGATGAGTGTCATCCCTATGCCTCAGCCATAGGATCTATTATGTATGCCATCTGTGTACTGCACCTGATGTAAACCTTGCCGTAAGTTTGGTAGGAAGGTACCAAAGTAATCCCGCAAGGAACACCGGACAGCGGTCAAGAATATCCTGAAGTACCGAAAAGGACAAAGGACATGTTTCGTTTATGGAGGTGACGAAGAGCTCGTCAGAAGGGTTACGCCGACGCTTAGCTTCGACACGATCCGATGACTCTAAGTCACAAACCGGATACGTGTATATGTTGAATGGTGGAGCAAGATGGCTGGTGCAGCTGCAAGCAAAGCGCCGTGGCGGGATCTACATGTGAAGCGGAGTAGATGGCAGCCTCGGAGGCAGCGCATGAAGCAATTTGGGTGAAGGAGTTCATCACCGACCTAGGAGTCATACCCAATGTGTCGGGGCTAATCAAACTCTTCTCGTGACAACACCGAGCTATTGCCCTTGCCAAGGAGCCCAGGTTTCACAAGAAGACCAGGCACATCAAGCGTCGCTTCAACTCCATCCGTGAAAATGTTCAGGATGGAGACATAGAAATTTGTAAAGTGCACACGGATCTGAATGTCGCAGATCCGCTGACTAAACCTCTTCCACGGCAAAACATGATCAACACCGTAACTCTATGGGTGTTCGATTCATCACAATGTAACTAGATTATTGACTCTAGTGCAAGTGGGAGACTGTTGGAAATATGCCCTAGAGGCAATAATAAAAGCATTATTATTATATTTCCTTGTTCATGATAATTGTCTTTATTCATGCTATAAGCTGTATTATCCGGAAATTGTAATACACGTGTGAATACATAGACTACAATACGCCCCTAGTAAGCCTCTAGTTGACTAGCTCGTTGGTCAACAGATAGTCATGGTTTCGACTATGGACATCGATGTCATTGATAACGGATCACGTCATTAGGAGAATGACGTGATGGACAAGACCCAATCCTAAGCATAGCACAAAGATCGTGTAGTTCGTTTTGCTAGAGCTTTTCCAATGTCAAGTATCTCTTCCTTAGACTGTGAGTGCATCATCATAATGAGCTCAAAGTGATCAAGTGTCTGGTCACGGGATCATGCATTACGGTACGAGTAAAGTGACTTGCCGGTAACGAGACTAAACGAGGTATTGGGATACCGATGATCGAGTCTCGGGCAAGTAACATACCGCTCGATAAAGGGAATAGAATACGGGTTGCTTGAACCCTTGACATCGTGGTTCATCCGATGACAACATCGAGGAACATGTGGGAGCCAACATGGGTATCCAGATCCGCTGTTGGTTATTGACTGAGGTCGTCTCGGTCATGTTCAGATGTCTCCGAACCCGTAGGGTCTACACACTTAAGGTTCGGTGGACGCTAGGGTTATTAGGAAGACAAGTATGTGATTACCGAATGTTGTTCGAGTCCTGATGAGATCCCGGACGTCACGAGGAGTTCCGAATGGTCCGGAGGTAAAGATTTATATATGGAAAGTGGTTAAACGGACTCGGAAAGTTTGGGGTATACGGTAATGTCTGGGGCCACCGGAGAGTTCGGAGGTCCACGGGAGGGGCCACCCCTCCGGGGGCCACATGGGCTAAGTGGGAGAGGGAGCCAGCCCCTGGTGGGCTGGGCGCCCCCCACCTAGGCCCATGCGGCTAGGGCATGGGAGGGAAACCCTAGAGGGGCGCCTCAGCTTGGGGGCAAGCCACCCTCCCTCCTCCCTTGTCGCCGCCCCATCTAGGGTTTCCCTAGATGGCCGGCCCCCTGCCCTCTCCTCCTGTAAATAGAGGGGGTGGGGGGAGGCTGAGACACCATTGAAGGCGCAGCCCTCCCTCCCAACACCTCTCTTTCTCCACGCAAGCTTGGCGAAGCCCTGCCGGAGAACTGCCGTACCAACTGCACCACGCCGTCGTGCTGCCATTGGAGTTGTCTTCCTCAAACTCTCCTTCATCCTTGCTGGATCAAGACGGAGGTGACGCCATCGTCCCGTACGTGTGTTGAACGCGGAGGTGCTGTCCGTTCAGCACTTGGTCATCGGTGATCGGAATCACGTTGGGAACGTCTTCATCATCACCACTCCCTCGAACGCTTCCGCACTCGATCTACAAGTGGTATGTAGATCCAAACTCTCTCTCTTGACTCGTTGCTTAGTAGAACTCATAGATGGATCTTGGTGAAACCGTAGGAAAAATTTTAATTTTCTGCAACGTTCCCCAACATATAGTTCATCACGAAGCTTTTGTAGCTTGGTGGCAGTGATTGGAGAATTCTGTCAATGAGGCTATCATCCAGAAGATTAACTCCCAGTTGAATCAAGTGATTATTATACCCAGACATCTTGAGTATATGCTCAATGACAGAACTATTCTCCTCCATCTTGCAGCTATAGAACTTATTGGAGACTTCATATCTCTCAATCCAGGCATTTGCTTGAAATATTAACTTCAACTCCTGGAACATCTCATATGCTCCATGACGTTCAAAACGTCGTTGAAGTCCCGGTTCTAAGCCGTAAAGCATGGCACATTGAACTATCGAGTAGTCATCGCTTTGCTCCGCCAGACGCTCATAACATCCGTGTTGCTCTCTAAAGAGGCTGGCACCCAGCGGTGCTTCCGGGACGTAATTCTTTCAGGCAGCAATGAGGATAATCCTCGTTACGGACCCAGTCCGTAATTGCTACCATCATCTTTCAACTTTGCTTTCTCAAGGAACGCATTAAAATTCAACGGAACAAAGACGGGCCATCTATCTACAATCAAACATAGACAAGCAAGATACTATCGGTACTAAGTTCATGATAAATTTAAGTTCAATTAATCATATTACTTAAGAACTCCCACTTAGATAGACATCCCTCTAATCCTCTAAGTGATCACGTGATCCAAATCAACTAAACCATGTCCGATCATCACGTGAGATGGAGTAGTTTGAATGGTGAACATCACTATGTCGATCATATCTACTATATGATTCACGCTCGACCTTTCGGTCTCCGTGTTCCGAGGCCATATCTGTTATATGCTAGGCTCGTCAAGTTTAACCTGAGTATTCCGCGTGTGCAACTGTTTTGCACCCGTTGTATTTGAATGTAGAGCCTATTACACCCGATCATCACGTGGTGTCTCAGCACGAAGAACTTTCGCAACGGTGCATACTCAGGGAGAACACTTATACTTTGATAATTTAGTGAGGGATCATCTTATAATGCTACCGTCATCAAAGCAAGATAAGATGCATAAAAGATAAACATCACATGCAATCAATATAAGTGATATGATATGGCCATCATCATCTTGTGCTTGTGATCTCCATCTCCGAAGCACCATCATGATCACCATCATCACCGGCGTGACACCTTGATCTCCATCGTAGCATCATTGTCGTCTCGCCAATCTTATGCTTCTACAACTATCGCTACCGCTTAATGATAAAGTAAAGCATTACAGGGCGATTGCATTGCATACAATAAAGCGACAACCATATGGCTCTTGCCAGTTGCCGATAACTCGGCTACAAAACATGATCATCTCATACAATAAAATATAGCATCACGTCTTGACCATATCACATCACAACATGCCCTGCAAAACAAGTTAGACGTCCTCTACTTTGTTGTTGCAAGTTTTACATGGCTGCTACGGGCATAACAAGAACCGTTCTTACCTACGCATCAAAACCACAACGATAGTTTGTCAAGTTGGTGTTGTTGAGAAACTGACTCCCGCTAGCCACCTTTGTGCAAAGCACGTCGGGAGAACCGGTCTCGCGTAAGCGTACGCGTAATGTCGTTCCGGGCCGCTTTGTCCAACAATACCGCCGGACCAAAGTATGACATGCTGGTAAGCAGTATGACTTATATCGCCCACAACTCACTTGTGTTCTACTCGTGCATATGACATCTACGCATAAAACCTGGCTCAGGATGCCACTGTTGGGGAACGTAGTAATTTCAAAAAATTTCCTATGCACACGCAAGATCTTGGTGATGCATAGCAACGAGAGGGGAGAGTGTTGTCTACGTACCCTCGTAGACCGAAAGCGGAAGCGTTAGCACAACGCGGTTGATGTAGTCGTACGTCTTCACGATCCAACCGATCAAGTACCGAACGTACGACACCTCCGAGTTCAGCACACGTTTAGCCCGATGACGTCCCTCGAACTCCGATCCAGCCGAGTGTTGAGGGAGAGTTTTGTCAGCACGATGGCGTGGTGACGACGTTGATGTTCTACCAACGCAGGGCTTCGCCTAAGCACCGCTACAGTATTATTGAGGTGGACTATGGTGGAGGGGGGCACCGCACACGGTTGGGAGAGATCAACTGATCAACTTGTGTGTAGAGGTGCCCCCCTGCCCCCGTATATAAAGGAGCAAGGGGGGTGCGGCCGGCCAAGGCGAGGGCACGCCAGGAGGAGTCCTACTCCCGTCGAGTAGGACTCCCCTTACCTAGTTGGAATAGGATTCGGAGGGGAAAGAGGAGGAGAGAAGGAAGGGGGGCCCCCTCTCCTTGTGCTATCGGTCTAGGGGGGAGGGGCGCGCGGACCAGCCCTGGCCGCCTCCTCTTCTCCGTAAAGGCCCACTAAGGCCCATTTACCTCCTGTGGGGTTCCGTAACCTCCTGCATCTCAGTAAAATCCGATTTCACCCGGAACATTTCCGATGTCCAAACATAGGCTTCCAATATATCAATCTTTATGTCTCGACCATTTCGAGACTCCTCGTCATGTCCGTGATCACATCCGGGACTCCGAAAAACCTTTGGTACATCAAAACATATAAACTCATCATATAACTGTCATCGTAA
The DNA here is from genome assembly GCA_021605205.1 of Aegilops longissima. Lineage (NCBI taxonomy): Eukaryota > Viridiplantae > Streptophyta > Magnoliopsida > Poales > Poaceae > Aegilops > Aegilops longissima. Next base: position 626,100,513 of record CM038680.1, on the reverse strand, counting down.
CGTTAAGCATGCGGACCCTACGGGTTCGAGAACTATGTAGACATAACCGAGACACGTCTCCGGTCAATAACCAATAGCGAAACCTGGATGCTCATATTGGCTCCCACATATTCTACGAAGATCTTAATCGGTCAGACCGCATAACAACATACGTTGTTCCCTTTGTCATCGGTATGTTACTTGCCGAGATTCGATCGTCGGTATCTCAATACCTAGTTTAATCTCGTTACTGGCAAGTCTCTTTACTCGTACTATAATACATCATCCCGCAACTAACTCATTAGTTGCAATGCTTGCAAGGCTTAAGTGATGTGCATTACCGAGAGGGCCCAGAGATACCTCTCCGACAATCGGAGTGACAAATCCTAATCTCGAAATACGCCAACCCAACAAGTACCTTCGGAGACACCTGTAGAGCTCCTTTATAATCACCCAGTTACGTTGTGATGTTTGGTAGCACACAAAGTGTTCCTCCGGTAAACGGGAGTTGGATAATCTCATAGTCATAGGAACATGTATAAGTCATGAAGAAAGCAATAGCTACATACTAAACAATCGTGTGCTAAGCTAACAGAATGTGTCATGTCAATCACATCATTCTCTAATGATGTGATCCCGTTAATCAAATGACAACTCATGTCTACAGCTAGGAAACATAACCATCTTTGATCAACAAGCTAGTCAAGTAGAGGCATACTAGTGACAATCTGTTTGTCTATGTATTCACACATGTATTATGTTTCCGGTTAATACAATTCTAGCATGAATAATAAACATTTATCATGATATAAGGAAATAAATAATAACTTTATTATTGCCTCTAGGGCATATTTCCTTCACAAAGCACGTCGGGAGAACCTGTCTCGCGTAAGCGTACGCGTAATGTCGGTACGGTCTGCTTCGTCCAACAATACCGCCGAACCAAAGTATGACATGCTGGTAAGCAGTATGACTTATATCACCCACAACTCACTTGTGTTCTACTCGTGCATTTGACATCTACGCATAAAACCTGGCTTGGATGCCACTGTTGGGGAACGTAGTAATTTCAAAAAAATTCCTACGCACACGCAAGATCATGGTGATGCATAGCAACGAGAGGGGAGAGTATTGTTCACGCACTCGTGAGACCGAAAGCGAAGCGTTAGCACAACGTTGTTGATGTAGTCGCGCGTCTTCACGATCCGACCGATCAAGTACCGAACGTACGGCACCTCCGAGTTCAGCACACGTTCAGCCCGATGACGTCCCTCGAACTCCGATCCAGCCGAGTGTTGAGGGAGAGTTTCGTCAGCACGACGGCGTGATGACTATGTTGATGTTCTACCGATGCAGGGCTTCGCCTAAGCACCGCTACAGTATTATCGAGGTGGACTATGGTGAAGGGGGGGCACCGCACACGGTTGGGAGAGATCAACTGATCAACTTGTGTGTAGAGGTGCCCTCCTGCCCCCGTATATAAAGGAGCAAGGGGGGGTGCGGCCTGCCAAGGGGAGGGCGCGCCAGGAGGAGTCCTACTCCCACCGGGAGTAGGACTCCCCCCTTTCCTAGTTGGAATAGGATTCAGGAGGGGGAAAGTGGAGGGAGAGAAGGAAGGGGGGCGCCGCCCCCCTCTCCTTGTCCTATTCGGACTGGGGGGGGGGGCACGGCCCAGCCCTGGCCGCCTCTCCTCTTCTCCGTAAAGGCCCACTAAGGCCCATTTACCTCTCGGGGGGTTCCGGTAACCTCCCGGTACTCCGGTAAAATCCCGATTTCACCCGGAACACTTCCGATATCGAAACATAGGCTTCCAATATATCAATCTTTATGTCTCGACCATTTCGAGACTCCTCGTCATGTCCGTGATCACATCCGGGACTCCGAACAACCTTCGGTACATCAAAACATATAAACTCATCATATAACTGTCATCGTAACGTTAAGCGTGCGGACCCTACGGGTTCGAGAACTATGTAGACATGACCGAGACACGTCTCCGGTCAATAACCAATAGCGGAACCTGGATGCTCATATTGGCTCCCACATATTCTACGAAGATCTTTATCGGTCAGCCCGCATAACAACATACGTTGTTCCCTTTGTCATCGGTATGTTACTTGCCCGAGATTCGATCGTCGGTATCTCAATACCTAGTTCAATGTCGTTACCGGCAAGTCTCTTTACTTGTACTGTAATACATCATCCCGCAACTAACTCATTAGTTGCAATGCTTGCAAGGCTTAAGTGATGTGCATTACCGAGAGGGCCCAGAGATACCTCTCCGACAATCGGAGTGACAAATCCTAATCTCGAAATATGCCAACCCAACAAGTACCTTCGGAGACACCTGTAGAGCTCCTTTATAATCACCCAGTTACGTTGTGACGTTTGGTAGCACACAAAGTGTTCCTCCGGTAAACGGGAGTTGCATAATCTCATAGTCATAGGAACATGTATAAGTCATGAAGAAAGCAATAGCAACATACTAAACGATCGTGTGCTAAGCTAACAGAATGGGTCATGTCAATCACATCATTCTTTAATGATGTGATCCCGTTAATCAAATGACAACTCATGTCTATGGCTAGGAAACATAACCATCTTTGATCAACGAGCTAGTCAAGTGGAGGCATACTAGTGACAATCTGTTTGTCTATGTATTCACACATGTATTATGTTTCCGGTTAATACAATTCTAGCATGAATGATAAACATTTATCATGATATAAGGAAATAAATAATATCTTTATTATTGCCTCTAGGGCATATTTCCTTCATTCTTTCCTGAAGTGTTTGTACCTACACATCAAGTAGGTAAACGAGGTTTCTTCGTTCTCAAAGGATTGTCGTTAAGGCAAGAACCAACAAACACCCTTCACAAATACCCATGTGAAAGTGAAAAAATATTGAGCCATCAACCATCTTTTCAGCTGGGCACTGTGTTGGGGAATGTTGCATAAAATAAAAAATTTCCTACGTTCACCAAGATCCATCTATGAGTTCATCTAGCAACGAGTGAGAGAGATGCATCTACATACCCTTTGTACATCGCGAGCCGAAGCGTTCAAGAGAACGGGGTTGAGGGAGTCGTTCTCGTCGTGATCCAAATCACCGGAGATCCTAGCGCCGAACGGACGGCACCTCCGCGCTCAACACACACGACGGTCAGCGTGACGTCTCCTCCGCCTTGATCCAGCAAGGGGAAGGAGAGGTTGATGAAGATCCAGCAGCATGACATGGCGTGGTGGTGGATGCAAGAAGATTCTCAGGCTTCGCCAAGCAAATCGGGAGGAGGAAGAGGTGTAGCAGGGGAGGGCGCCAAGTGCAGGGTGCGCTGCCCTCCTCCCCCTCTATATATAGGGTCCTGGGGCGCCGGCCCTAGGAGATGGGATCTCCTAGGGGCGGCGGCCAAGGGGTGGAGTGCCCCCAAGGCAGTGGGCGCCCCCCTAGGGTTCCCAACCCTAGGCGCAGAGGGGGGCCCAGGGTGGCGCACCAGCCCACCAGGGGCTGGTTCCCCTCCCACTTCAGCCCATGGGGCCCTCCGGGATCGGTGACCTCACCCGGTGGACCCCCGGGACCCTTCCGGTGGTCCCGGTACAATACCGGGTGACCCCAAAACTTTCCCGATGGCCGAAACAACACTTCCTATATATAATTCTTTACCTCCGGACCATTCCGGAACTCCTCGTGACGTCTGGGATCTCATCCGGGACTCCGAACAACTTTCGGTTTGCAGCATACACATATTCATACAACCCTAGCGTCACCGAACCTTAAGTGTGTAGACCTTACCGGTTCGGGAGACATGCAGACATGACCGAGACGGCTTTCCGGTCAATAACCAACAGCGGGATCTGGATACCCATGTTGGCTCCCACATACTCCTCGATGATCTCATTGGATGAACCACGATGTCGAGGATTCAAGCAACCCGTATACTATTCCCTTTGTCGACGGTATGTTACTTGCCCGAGATTCGATCGTCGGTATCCCAATACCTCGCTCAATCTTGTTACCGCAAGTCACTTTACTCGCATCGTAATGCATGATCCCGTGACCAAACACTTGGTCACTTTGAGCTCATTATGATGATGCACTACCGAGTGGGCCCAAGTGATACCTCTCCGTAATACGGAGTGACAAATCCAGCCTCGATCCGTGACAACCCAATGACACTTTCGGAGATACCGTAGTGCACCTTTATAGTCACCCAGTTACGTTGTGACATTTGGTACACCTAAAGCACTCCTACGGTATCTGGGAGTTACACGATCTCATGGTCTAAGGAAAAGATACTTGACATTGGAAAAGCTCTAGCAAAACGAACTACACAATCTTGTGCTATGCTTAGGATTGGGTCTTGTCCATCACATCATTCTCCTAATGATGTGATCCCGTTATCAATGACATCCAATATCCATAGTCAGGAAACCATGACTATCTATTGATCAACGAGCTAGTCAACTAGAGGCTCACTAGGGACATGTTGTGGTCTATCTATTCACACGTGTATTATGATTTCCGGATAATACAATTATAGCATGAATAAAAGACAATTATCACGAACAAGGAAATATAATAATAATCCTTTTATTATTGCCTCTAGGGAATATTTCCAACAGTCTCCCACTTGCACTAGAGTCAATAATCTAGTTACATTGTGATGAATCGGACACCCATAGAGTTCTGGTGTTGATCATGTTTTGCTCGCGGAAGAGGTTTAGTCAACGGATCTGCGACATTCAGATCCATATGAACTTTGCAAATTTCTATGTCTCCATCTTGAACATTTTCACGAATGGAGTTGAAGCGACGCTTGATGTGCCTGGTATTCTTATGAAACCTGGGCTCCTTGGCAAGTGCAATAGCTCCAGTGTTGTCACAGAAGAGTTTGATCGGCCCCGACGCATTGGGTATGACTCCTAGGTCGGTGATGAACTCCTTCACCCAAATTGCTTCATGCGCTGCCTCCGAGGCTGCCATGTACTCCGCTCACACGTAGATCCCGCCACGACGCTCGCTTGCAGCTGCACCAGCCATCGCTCCACCATTCAACATATACACGTATCTGGTTTGTGAGTTAGAGTCATCCAGATCTGTGTCGAAGCTAGCGTCGACGTAACCCTTTATGACGAGCTCTTCGTCACCTCCATAAACGAGAAACATGTCCTTAGTCCTTTTCAAGTACTTCAGGATATTCTTGACCGTTGTCCAGTGTTCCTTGCCGGGATTACTTTGATACCTTCCTACCAAACTTACGGCAAGGTTTACATCAGTGCCGTACACAGCATGGCATACATAATAGATCCTATGGCTGAGGCATAGGGGATGACACTCGTCTCTTCTTTATCTTCTGTCGTGGTCGGGCATTGAGCCGAGCTCAATTTCACACCTTGTAATACAGGCAAGAACCCTTTCTTGGACTGATCCATTTTGAACTTCTTCAATATCTTTTCAAGGTATGTGCTTTGTGAAAGACCTATGAGGCGTCTCGATCTATCTCTATAGATCTTGATGCCTAATATATCAGCAGCTTCTCCAAGGTCCTTCATTGAAAAACTCTTATTCAAGTAGGCCTTAATGTTGTCCAAAAGTTCTATATCATTTCCCATCAAAAGTATGTCATCTACATATAATATGAGTGTAGCGACCAGACCTCAGATGGTCAAGTCTCTGTGCTTCTGTGTCATCCCTGGATCGGTAATGCTGACACACACAGTACCCGAAGGATTTATAACAGAGTAGCAATCACACACTCATTACATCGAATGTCTCAAAAGAGAACTTATTACAATAATATGGCTTAAGGCCATCTAATGCGATAACAGCGGAAGGCTTGGAAGGTAAAGTGAGTCCATCAACTCCAACGGCATAACTGAGCTGCACGGCAATGACCTACCAATCCTTACTCCTCGTCTGAAAAGTCTGCAACATAAAATTTTGCAGCCCGAGAACGGGTCAGCACATGGAATATGTTGGCAATGTAACACATAGAGAGTAATGATAGAATAAGCTATACTACATGCATATATGGCTGGTGGAATAGCTCTATGGTTACGGTTTTGCACAAAGCCAATTTTTCCCTATATCAAAGGAATACATTTTATTTTAACTATCATGGTGGTTGAAACATCATTGAGAAGGTATAACCCCAACTCAATCCCAATTAAAGTAATTAACAACCCAACAATATTAATTTAGAGTGATGAGATACATGTGAATACTCAAATACTAGGTACTCAGAATTGTCCATAACCGGGGACACGGCTAACCATGATTAGATTGTACACTCTGCAGAGGTTTACACACTTTTCCCCACAAGACTCGATCACCTCCGTTGATTTCTCGCACTACATGGTGTTTGAGAAACGGATGACCGAGACACAATCTTTCAGAAACATTAACTCTCTACTCCGGATAGATCATACCAAACCTATAAAACCCACTACCTGCTGATCTACCTCTTCGAGAGCTTCACGTAACTTACTCAACTATGCTAGAGCCCATAATAGCTTGTGGCTGCACACGGAAGTTTCTAGCATGAATAATCTCAGTTCCCTTTGAGCCCTGGTGGCGGTCCATAGGAAGATCACACGGTACCCGGGATTTCCAAAATAAAGGATAACACCGGGTTCCCCAGTGCCTCAATCCACCCAGATGTGTATTTAAGTTGCCACCTTAAAGTAAACCATTAATTAACAATCTCACATCTGTCGTGAATATCTCTCAAACCCAAACCACGTCTACAAGCATAGCATAGCAATATAAGCATAACGTAGAAGTAACTCCCAAGGGTTTGATAGTAACAGGGCAGTAGGTTCCTACCTCATCGTCTACTTCCCAACCCACAAATTAATGACATCCTAATCATGCAATGTTTGAGGATTGAACTAATGCATAAAAACTGGGTAGGAAAAAGGTATGATCAAGTGTTACTTGCCTTGCTGACGATCCATGAATCCTAGAGACTTGTAGTAACACGCTTCGCACTCCGGGAATTCTATCGCGAGCAAACAATACATACATAAGCAACAGACAAAGATGCACAAACGAAACTTCAACTGAAAGAGGTTGACCGGCGAGTTCAACTTAAGAACTCCGGTTTGCAAAAAGAATCAAACCAAACCAAACAACGAAACTCAACCGGCGAGAGAAACAAGATTCGTTTACTAATCTGAACTAGAGTCAAATTTTACAAAGACAAAAACTGGTTTAAGTTGGCTATTCGGAAAGAGGGTTTCGAGATGAAACTCCAGGCGCTTGAATCGCCTGACTCCGATAAACGAGCGAAAAGTTATACTAATTTGAACATTGGTTCAGAAATCAAAATCGGAATAATCGCAGAATAATACCGATAAAAGAAAACGACGAACGGCTAAACGAATGAACGTTCGTTAGCGGAAACTAAACGACGAACGGTTCGTAAAAATGAACGAACGGGTGAACGTTCTCAAAACAAATAAACCGAAGAAATAAAACCGATCCATATAAATAAAACCGAAGGGTTATTTTTTTTAAACAAACCGGCGACGGGGCTACCTCCGCGAGGTCGTCTGGCGAGGGCAGGCGGTTCCGGGGTCCGCGAGGGCGGCGAGAGGGCGGCGGCGGCTCGGCGACTCGGGAGGGGCGGGCGGCGCGGAGGAGGCGGCGGCGACTAGAGGCGGCGGCGACTCGGCGGCGGCGGCTCGGGCTCGGGCTCCGGCCGGGCTCCGGTGGGTGGTGGTGGCGGTGGTGGTTTAGAGGGGGGCTATATATATAGGTTGGGGGTCCGACTTGGGAAGGGGGCGGCGGCGGCGGCGGAGTCCGGTCGGACGCGGGCGGCGGCGACAAGGAAGGCGGCGGCAGCCAACTCTGGTGGCTGGGCCGTTAGCCCGATCAAGGATTCTCTTTTTTAAAGAAAAACATTCACTAAAATTGTAAAAATCCTAGAAAAATAAATAAAATCTAAAATGCCAAAACAAGTTTTCTTTGCCTAAATAAAATATTTAGAACAAGATGAACTTTTCTTGGCCCCTAAAATGCAATTTTAAAATATATGCAAATTTTCTCTAGGCAATTAAAATTCCAAATAAGTAAAATAAAATCCAAAATAATGATTTTAACACTTTTCCTCCGGTATTTCAATTATTTTTGGAGAAGTCATATTATCTCCTCTCGTTTATTTTAAACTTGAAATATTTTTCCGGAGAGAAAAATAATAAAATTCAAAATCCTCACCTTTCATTATTTGATAAAATTCAAATATGAAAATCGGAAAATCCCCAACTCTCTCCGAGGGTCCTTGACTTGCTTAGGATTTCGAGGATAGCAAATGAGAATGCAATAAAATATGATATGCATGGATGACCTGTGTATAACATGCCAAATTGAAAATTTGGGATGTTACAAACCTACCCCCCTTAAGATGAATCTCGCCCTCGAGATTCGGGTTGGCTAGAAAATAGGTGCGGATGGTCCTTGCGAATATCATCTTCTCGCTCCCTAGTGGCTTCCTCCTTGGTATGGTGGCTCCACTGAACTTTACAAAACTTGATAACTTTGCTGCGGGTGACCCGGCTGTCGTAATCCAAAATCTTTACTGGCTTCTCCTCATAAGTCAAATTACTATCCAACTGTATCGACTCTAGGGGCACTGTATCCTTTAATGGTATGTCGGCCATCTCAGCGTGGCACTTCTTCGCCAGATACGTGAAACACATCGTGAACTCCCCGACAGTCCTTGGGTAACTCCAGCTTGTAGGCAACTTCTCCCATTCGCTCCAAAACACGATACGGTCCTACAAATCTTGGGGCTAACTTTCCTTTACTCCAAAACGTTTCACTCCCCTCGTGGGTGATACTCGCAGATAGGCTCTGCTCCATTTCATAGGTTACTTCCTTGCGCTTTTGAATCTGCGTAACTCTTCCGCATCTAGACCGAGCAATCTTTAGTCATCTCGATCGTTTAACCTTCTCCTCTGAGTCTTTGATCAAATCTGGTCCAAACAATTGACGGTCTCCTACCTCATCCCACATCAAGGTGTTCTACATCTGCGTCCATACAGAGCTTCGAACAGTGCCATCTTCAAACTGGCCTGGTAGCTGTTGTTATATGAGAATTCTGCGTACAGCAAATTGTCATCCGAACTAGATCCATAATCTAGCGCACATGCTCTTAACATATCCTCCAAGATCTGGTTAACTCTCTCTGTCTGTCCATCCGTGTGTGGGTGGAACGCTGTATTGAATTCCAATCTGGTGCCCAAAGTCTGGTGTAGTTGATGCCAAAACTTTGAAGTAAACTGTGTTCCTCTATCTGATACGATGCTCCTCGGAACTCCGTGCAAACATACGATCCTGGTCATATATATCTTGGCCAACTTGGCACTTGTATAAGTTGTTTTCACTGGGATGAAGTGAGCTACTTTGGTCAAACGATCCACAACTACCCATATTGAATCATATCCTGCTTTGGTTCTGGGTAATCCAGTGATAAAATCCATGCCCAGTTTGTCCCTCTTCCATTCGGGTATTGGCATAGGCTGCAATAGTCCTGCTGGCTTTTGATGCTCTGCCTTCACTCTCTGACATACATCGCAAACGGCTACATACTCGGCAATATCCTTCTTCATACCAGTCCACCAGAAACGTTCCTTCAAGTCCAAATACATCTTGGTGTTTCCGGGGTGAATCGAGTATGGTGAGTCATGGGCCTCTTGAAGTATTATCTTCCTGATTTCCGAGTTGTTGGGCACATAAATCTGGTCCTCAAACCACAAGGTATCGTGCTCATCCTCGCGAAAACCTTTGGCTTTTCCTTTGCCCATCTTTTCTTTTATCTCAGCAATCTCTTTATCCTCCTTTTGAGCGTCTCGAATCTTGTCTAACAAGGTCGACTGAACCTCCATTGTCGCAAGAAAACCTCTTGTAACAATCTCCAACCGAAGTTCCATAATATCCTCTGCTAACTCCTTTGGTAGTCCTCTACTTTCAAGGATATTGGCATAACTCTTCCGACTCAAAGCGTCTGCTACGACGTTGGCCTTTCCTGGATGGTAGTGTAGCTTCATATCGTAATCCTTTATAAGCTCCAGCCATCTCCTCTGTCTGAGGTTTAACTCCTTCTGTGTGAAAATGTACTTCAAACTCTTATGATCCGTGTACACATCACAACAGTTTCCCATGAGATAATGTCTCTAGGTCTTCAACGCATGTACTACAACTGCTAACTCCAAATCATGCGTGGCATAGTTCAACTCATGTGGCTTCAGTTGTCGTGAGGCGTACGAAACAACTTTTCCGTCCTGCATAAGAACACATCCAAGTCCCAAGCGAGAGGCATCACAATACACTTGAAACTCCTTATGTATATCCGCAATGTCAAGACTTTGGGGCTGTAGTCAACCGCTTCTTCAACTCTTGGAAGCTTGTCTCACAATCATCATCCATTTGAACTTGGTATCCTTCTTTAGTAATTCTGTCATTGGTTTAGCAATCTTGAAAAACTCTCAATGAATCTCCGATAATATCCTGCCACCCAAGGAAGCTGCGAATCTCATTGATGAAGTGGGTGCCAACCATTCAAAGGATCGACTGAATTTTATCGATCTCTGCTATACCCTCTCCCGATATAACATGCCCAAGAAATCCAACTTCCTTCAACCAAAACTCGCACTTGTTGAATTTGGCATATAATCGGTGTTCCACGAGTTTCTCAAGAACCAAACGTAGGTGTTCTGCGTGCTCCTCTTCGCTCTTCGAGTAAACCATAATATCATCGATAAACACCACAACAAACTTGTCCAAATACTCCATGAACACTTTGTTCATCATACTCATAAAATAGGCAGGGCATTAGTCGGTCCAAATGACATGACAAGATACTCATATAATCCATATCGTGTGGTGAATGCTGTCTTGGGTATATCCTTCTCTCGGATCTTCAATCGATGGTATCCTCGATCGAGATCAATCTTAGAAAACACCTTAGCTCCTTGCAACGATCAAACAGATCATTAATCATCGGTAAGGGATACTTGTTCTTTATCGTCACTTCATTCGAGCTCGGTAATCAACAACCATCCGTAGGGATTTATCCTTCTTCTCCACCAAAAGTCTTGGGGCTCCCCAAGGTGATGAACTTCTACAAATGTAACCTTTCTCCAATATCTCCTTGATCTGCTTCTTAATTTCTCCGGATCATTTGCGGGCATCCGATAGGGTCTCTTTGATATTGGCCTGTGCACTGCATTAGTTCTATTAGAAACTCGATGTCTCGATCCGTGGCATGCCCGGTAACTCTTCTAGAAAACATCTGGATAATCCTTCACTATGTGTACTTCCTCTTGTACAACTCCGTGAGGGTATTCACTTGGCTCCTCCTAGGCACATGCCTAGATACATACTTAATCCTTTTTCCCTCGGGGTGGTAAGATAAATTGACTTGCTAGCACAGTCAATACTTCCTCCAAACTTTGACATCCAATCCATACCTAATATCACATCCAATCCTTGCGACTCCAAGATAATTAGGTCGACGGAAAAACATGCGTGCCAATGATTAGGGGTATCTGGGTGCACCACTTGCTAGCCATGTACTCTGCTCCAAAGTAGCTCACTAAAAGAGGGGTCCTAAGGGTCCGGGTTGGTAACTTAAACTTATCCACAAATCCCTTGATATGTATGAATGCGATGCACCAAAGATCGAAAAGAACAATAGTGGTAAATGGTGAACCAAAACTTACCTATTACCGTGTCCGGCTGCTCTTCAACTTCCTCCACGTTAACGTGGTTCACTTGTCCTTTGTTGAATGGATTGGGCTTCTTCCCGGCGCTTCCATTTCTGTTTCCATTCTTTCCTTCAGGGCAGTCGTTGGCATAGTGCCCTGTCTTCCCGCACTTAAAGCAAATAACTTGGCTTAAATCCCTCTTGGCGGGTGTAGCTGGGTTAGAGCGATTTTGATTATTGTTGGCTGCATTTCCATTCCCATTCTTCGCACCATTATGCGATCCTCCTCCAGTATGGTTATGTCCTCCATGGTTATGAACAAGTCCTCCCGAGTTCGGGTTAAACGAGGCTTCCGTGAGCTCGAGTTATACTTCCCTTGTCCATACTTCCTCTTACGATTCTCAATTTGCTGCTGCTTTCCTTTAATCATTAGGGCCTTATCTACCAACTTCGGTAGTTGTTGAAAGTTGCCACCATCAACCGCATACTCATCTCATCATTCAAACTTCTCTTGCTTCATGCATCCGTGGCCACATCATCGGGGGCATAGCGTGATAACTTGCTAAACTCATCCACGTCTTCGGGCCACGAAGACGGTTCTCGGGCGTAAGTTGCGGAACTCTCGCTTCTTTATCTGCATGGCTCCAGTTGAAACATGGGCCGTGCGAAAAGCTTTTTGGAACTGGTCCCAAGTGACATTGGCTATAGGAAAAGTAGCCGTGTAATTCTCCCACCATGCGGCTGCTAGTCCATCCAATTGGTGTGCGGCAAAACGCACTCTTTCAGCATCCGTGCATCCTGCGGTGGTTAACTCCCTTCCAATACGGCGTAACCAGTCATCTGCAGCTATTGGCTCGGTGCTACTGGAAAACACCGGCGGTTGTAACCTTAGAAAACGAGCTAAATTATCCACTGGCGGCGGGTTGTTGTTGTTGTTGTTGTTGGTATTGCCCTGGTTCTGAACTAGCAATTGCATCAAGGCATTCTGCTGTTGGATCAACTAAGTGAGCTCCGGTGGGAAAACAAAACCGAGGTCACGTCTCGGAGGCATCTGAAGGTTTAGATGGGAGAGATTAGAATAGAAAGAGGTCTAGTGAGAAAACACTACCCATATGCACATGAGGCAAACACACATTCATTCAATCAAGCAAGCAAGGGCATACAAAACAATCTAGGACTATCGCATGAGTGCTCAACTACTATTAGTTACATGGGGGTAATACTACTATTATATGGTGGTCATCTAGAAATTTTGATCGGTGGAAGACTCCATGATGTCTGCTCCAGCTTCGTCTTCATAGTCATCATCACTTGGATCTGAATCGGTGTCGTCGATGATGATGTAGTTGTCTGGACAAGCGGGATTTTCTTACTCTTCTTGCTCCTCTTCCTTGGGTGCTGGTCCTCCCATGAAGACTCCGATCTTCTTGACTAGGTCGTCGTTCTTCTCCAGTAGTATTTTGATTTCTTCCTCATATCCATCACGTGTAGACTTGAGTTCTTCCTCCAGCTCGATGATCTTAGTTTTCGCCTTCTTCAAATCCATAATATCTGCGCACATCTGGTTCTCATGACGTCGAATGTGCTGGTTTAGCTCCTGGATGTAGGCTGCAATGGATCTATCCTTCTTGGTGCTGATTACTTCCCATTGCTCGTCTCGGCGCCCACATATTTGGTATATGGTGTCTTTAAGCTCCTTATTGTAGACTTCTCCAATGCGTCCCATGGTAATGTGAGCTGCCATACTCTTTCCCAAACTCCATGTCGGTGCATTGAAAACACATACTATGGGCTCCGTGCTTGGCGCAAACGTCCTTCCGGGAACTAGAGCTTGAATCTTCCAGCATTCTTCTTCTGGTAAGGTGGCGTTGTACGTCCCGGTGAAACTTGGTATTCCAATATTCAGATACCTAGTGACTTCCTTCAAGTGGCGTCCAAAAGGCGTGTCTTCATCTGGTTGTGCAAAATTGTACTTCATCTCAGTCATCCTAAAGAGTGGAAAAATGGAGAGGGGTCGAAATGAGTAGAGAGGAGGACCTATGGTTTTATCTTAGTGGTCGTGTCCTACACTCGGTGTGTGCTCGATACCATCTTGTAGCGACCGACCTCGGATGTTCAAGTCTCGTGCTTCGTGTCATCCTGGATCGGTAATGCCGACACACACATTACTCAAGGATTTATAACAGAGTAGCAATCACACACTCATTACATCGAATGTCTCAAAAGAGAACTTATTACAATAATATGGCTTAAGGCCATCTAATGCGATAACAACGGAAGGCTTGGAAGGTAAAGTGAGTCCATCAACTCCAACAAAGATAATCGAGCTGCACGGCAACGACCTACCAATCCTTACTCCTCGTTCAAAAGTCTGCAACATAAAATGTTGCAGCCCGAGAACGGGTCAGCATGGAATATGCTGGCAATGTAACACATAGAGAGTAATGAAAGAATAAGCTATACTACATGCATATATGGCTGGTGGAATAGCTCTATGGTTACAGATTTTGCATAAAGCCAATTTTCCCTATATCAAAGGAATAAATTTTATTTTAACTATCATGGTGGTTGAAACATCATTGAGAAGGTATAACCCCAACTCAATCCCAATTAAAGTAATTAACAACCCAGCAATATTAATTTAGAGTGATGAGATACATGTGAATACTCAAGTACTAGATACTCGAATTGTCCATAACCGGGACACGGCTAACCATGATTAGATTGTACACTCTGCAGAGGTTTATGACTTTTCCCCACAAGACTCGATTGCCTCCGCTGATTTCTCGCACTACATGGTGTTTGAGAAACGGATGACCGAGACACAATCTTTCGAAACATTAACTCTCTACTCCGGATAGATCATACCAAACCTATAAAACCCACTACCTGCTGATCTACCTCTTGAGAGCTTCACGTAACTTACTCAACTATGCTAGAGCCCATAATAGCTTGTGGCTGCACACGGAAGTTTCTAGCATGAATAATCTCAGTTCCCTTTGAGCCTGGGTGGCGGTCCATAGGAAGATCACACGGGTACCCCGGGATTTCCAAAAATAAAACAGACAACACTGGGTTCCCCAGGTGCCTCAATCCACCCAAATGTGTATTTAAGTTGCCACCTTAAACTAAACCATTAATTAACAATCTCACATCTGTCGTGAATATCTCTCAAACCCAAACCACGTCTACGAGCATAGCATAGCAATATAAGCATAACGTAGAAGTAACTCCCAAGGGTTTGATAGTAACAGGGCAATAGGTTCCTACCTCATCGTCTACTTCCCAACCCACAAATTAATGACATCCTAATCATGCAATGTTTGAGGATTGAACTAATGCATAAAAACTGGGTAGGAAAAAGGTATGATCAAGTGTTACTTGCCTTGCTGACGATCCGTGAATCCTAGAGACTCGTAGTAACACGCTTCGCACTCCGGGAATTCTATCGCAAGCAAACAATACATACATAAGCAACAGACAAATATGCACAAACGAAACTTCAACTGAAAGAGGTTGACCGGCGAGTTCAACTTAAGAACTCCGGTTTGCAAAAAGAATCAAACCAAACCAAACAACAAAACTCAACCGGCGAGAGAAACAAGATCCGTTTACTAATCTGAACTAGAGTCAAATTTACAAAGACAAAAACTGGTTTAAGTTGGCTATTCGGAAAGAGGGTTTCGAGATGAAACTCCAGACGCTTGAATCGCCTGATTCCGATAAACAAGCGAAAAGTTATACTAATTTGAACATTGGTTCAGAAATCGAAATCGGAATAATCGCGGAATAATACCGATAAAAGAAAACGACAAACGGCTAAACGAACGAACGTTCGTTAGCGGAAAATAAATGATGAACGGTTCGTAAAAACGAACGAACGGGTGAACGTTCTCAAAACAAATAAACCGAAGAAATAAAACCGATCCATATAAAAAATGGGCTAGGGTTTTTTTTTAAAAAAACCGAAGGGTTATTTTTTTAAAAACAAACCGGCGACGGGGCTACCTCCGGCGAGGTCGTCCGGCGAGGGTGGGTGGCTCCGGCGGGGTCCGGCGAGGGGCAGCGAGAGGGGCGGGGCTCGGCGACTTCGGGGGGCGGGAGGCGGCGGGAGGAGGCGGCGGCGACTAGAGGCGGCGGCGGGCTCGGGCTCGGTGGGGCGGCAGTGGCTCGGGGCTCGGGCTCGGCTCGGGCCTGGCTCCGGTGGGCTCGGTGGGGCGGTGGTGGCGGTGGTGGTTTAGAGGGGGCTATATATATAGGTTGGGGTCCGACTTGGGAAGGGCAAGGCGGCGGCGGCGGAGTCCAGGTCGGAAGTGGCTGCGGCTGACGAGGAAGGCGGCGGTGGCTCGGGCGGCTGAGCCGGCCTGCTCGGCTGGGCCGTTAGCCCGATCGGTAGCGATTCCTCTTTTTAAAAGAAAACATTCCACGAAAATTGTAAAAATCAGAGAAAAATAAATAAAATCTAAAATGCCAAAACAAGTTTTCTTTGCCTAAATAAAATATTTAGAACAAGATGAACTTTTCTTGGCCCCTAAAATGTAATTTTAAAATATATGCAAATTTTTCTCTAGGCAATTAAAATTCCAAATAAGTAAATTAAAATCCCAAATAATGATTTTAACATTTTTCCTCCGTATTTCAATTATTTTGGAGAAGTCATATTATCTCCTCTCGCTTATTTTAAACTTGAAATATTTTTCGGAGAGAAAATAATAAAATTCAAAATCCTCGCCTTTCATTATTTGATAAAATTCAAATATGAAAATCGGAAAATCCCCAACTCTCTCCGAGGGTCCTTGAGTTGCTTAGGATTTCGAGGATAGCAAATGAGAATGCAATAAAATATGATATGCATGGATGACCTGTGTATAACATGCCAAATTGAAAATTTGGGATGTTACAATGAGAAATGCTACAGAGCTCCCACTCACTTTCTTGTAAACGCAGGCTTCTCCATAAGTCTGCATAAACCCAAACGCTTTGATCATCTCATCAAAGCGAATGTTCCAACTCCGAGATGCTTGCACCAGCCCATAAATGGATCGTTGGAGCTTGCACACCTTGTTAGCATTCTTAGGGTCGACAAAACCTTCCGGCTGCATCATATACAGTTCTTCCTTAAGATAGCTGTTAAGGAATGCCGTTTTGACGTCCATTTGCCATATCTCATAATCATAGTATGCGGCAATTGCTAACATGATTCGGACGGACTTCAGCTTCGCTACACGGAGAGAAAGTCTCATCGTAGTCAACCCCTTGAACTTGCCGATAACCTTTAGCGACAAGTCGAGCTTTATAGATGGTGACATTACCATCCGCGTTCGTCTTCTTCTTAAAGATCCATTTGTTTTCTATCGCTCTCCGATCATCGGGCAAGTCTGTCAAAGTCCATACTTTGTTTTCATACATGGATCCTATCTCGGATTGCATGGCTTCAAGCCATTTGTTGGAATCTGGGCCCGCCATCGCTTCTACATATGAAGTTCGAAGGTTCACCGTTGTCTAACAACATGATTTCTAGGACAGGGTTGCCATACCATTCTGGTGTGGAGCGTGTCCTTGTGGACCTACGAAGTTCAGTAGCAACTTGATCCGAAGTACCTTGATCATCATCATTAATTTCCTCTCCAGTCGGTGTAGGCACCACAGGAACATTTTCCTGAGCTGCACTACTTTCCGGTTCAAGAGGTAGTACTTCATCGAGTTCTACTTTCCTCCCACTTACTCCTTTCGAGAGAAACTCTTTTTCAAGAAAGGATCCGTTCTTGGCAACAAAGATCTTGCCTTCGGATCTAAGGTAGAAGGTATACCCAATGGTTTCCTTAGGGTATCCTATGAAGACGCATTTTTCCGACTTGGGTTCGAGCTTTTCAGGTTGAAGTTTCTTAACATAAGCATTGCATCCCCAAACTTTTAGAAACGAAAGCTTAGGTTTCTTCCCAAACCATAATTCATACGGTGTCGTCTCAACGTATTTAGACGGTGCCCTATTTAAAGTGAATGTAGCTGTCTCTAGAGCGTATCCCCAAACTGATAGCGGCAAATCTGTAAGAGACATCATAGATCGCACCATATCCAATAGAGTGCGATTACGACGTTTGGACACACCGTTACGCTGAGGTGTTCCAGACGGCGTGAGTTGTGAAACGATTCCATATTTCTTTAAGTGTGTACCAAATTCGTGACTTAAATATTCTCCTACACGATCTGATCGTAGGAACTTTATTTTTTTCGGTCACGTTGATTCTCTACCTCATTCTGAAATTCCTTGAACTTTTCAAAGGTCTCAGACTTGTGTTTCATCAAGTAGACATACCCATATCTACTCAAGTCATCAGTGAGAGTGAGAACATAACGATATCCTCCGCGAGCCTCAACGCTCATTGGACCGCACACATCGGTATGTATGATTTCCAATAAGTTGGTTGCTCGCTCCATTGTTCCGGAGAACGGAGTCTTGGTCATTTTTCCCATAAGGCATGGTTCGCATGTGTCAAATGATTCATAATCGAGAGACTCTAAAAGTCCATCAGCATGGAGCTTCTTCATGCGCTTGACACCAATGTGACCAAGGCGGCAGTGCCACAAGTATGTGGGACTATCGTTATCGACTTTACATCTTTTGGTATTCACACTATGAATATGTGTAACATCACGTTCGAGATTCATTAAGAATAAACCATTGACCATCGGAGCATGACCATAAAACATATCTCTCATATAAATAGAACAACCATTATTCTCGGATTTAAATGAGTAGCCATCTCGATTAAACGAGATCCCGATACAATGTTCATGCTCAAACTTGGCACTAAATAACAATTATTGAGGTTTAAAACTAATCCCGTAGGTAAATGTAGAGGTAGTGTGCGACGGCGATCACATCGACCTTGGAACCATTCCCGACGCCAGATCGTCACCTCGCCCTTCGCCGATCTCCGCTTATTCCGCAGCTCCTGCTGTGAGTTACATATATGAGCAACGCCACCGTATCAAATACCGGGAGTTACTACGAGTAATCGGTAAGGTACACATCAATTACATGTATATCAAATATACCTTTAGTGTTGCCGGCCTTCTTGTCGCTAAGTATTTGGGGCAGTTCCGCCCAATGGCCCTTCCTTTGCAATAAAAGCACTCAGTCTCGGGCTTGGGTCCATTCTTTGACTTCTTCCCGCAATCGGCTTACCGGGCGCGACAACATCTTTGCCGTCCTTCTTGAAGTTCTTCTTACCCTTGCCCTTCTTGATCTTAGTGGTTTTATTAACCATCAACACTTGATGTTCTTTCTTGATTTCAACCTCTGCTGACTTCAACATTGAGAATACTTCAGGAATGGTTTTCACCATCCCCGCATATTGTAGTTCATCACAAAGCTCTTGTAGCTCGGTGGGAGCGATGAAGGATTCTGTCAATGACCGCCTCGTCCGGGAGGTTAATGTCCACTGGGACGGCGGTTGTGCAACCGGACATTTTGAGTATGTGCTCACCGATGTAACTGTTTTCCTCCATCTTACAACTATAGAACTTGTCGGAGACTTCATATCCTCGACCGGGCATGAGCTTGGAAAACCATTTTCAGCTCCTCGAACATCTCATATGCTCCGTGTTGCTCAAAACGCTTTTGGAGCCCGGTTCTAAGTTGTAAAGCATGCCGACTTTGAACGAGGGAGTAATCATCAAGACGAGACTGCCAAGCATTCATGATGTCTTGGTTCTGGGATGGGTGCTTCACCTAGCGGTGCTTCTAGGACATATTGTTTCTTGGCTGCTATGAGGATGATCCTCAGGTTTCGGACCCAGTCTGAATAGTTGCTGCCATCGTCTTTCAACTTGGTTTTCTCTAGGAACGCGTTGAAGTTCATGGTGACATGAGCGTTGGCCATTTGATCTACAAGACATTTTGCAAAGATTTTAGACTAATGTTCATGATAATTAAGTTCATCTAATCAAATTATATAATGAACTCCCACTCATATTTGACATCCCTTTAGTCATCTAAGTGTTACATGATCCGAGTCGACTAGGCCATGTCCGATCATCACGTGAGACGGACTAGTCATCGTCGGTGAACATCTCCATGTTGATCGTATCTTCCATATGACTCATGTTCGACCTTCCGGTCTCTTGTGTTCCGAGGCCATGTCTGTACATGCTAGGCTCGTCAAGTTAACCCTAAGTGTTTATGCATGTGTATAACTGTCTTACACCCATTGTATGTGAACGTAAGAATCTATCACACCCGATCATCACGTGGTGCTTCGAAATGACGAACTTTAGCAACGGCGCACAGTTAGGGAGAACACTTTCTTGAAATTATTATAAGGGATCATCTTATTTACTACCGTCGTTCTAAGTAAACAAGATGCATAAACATAATAAACATCACATGCAATTATATAGTAGTGACATGATATGGCCAATATCATATAGCTCCTTTGATCTTCATCTTCGGGGCTCCATGATCATCTTGTCACCGGCATGACACCATGATCTCCATCATCATGATCTCCATCATCGTGTCTCCATCAAGTTGCTCGCCAACTATTACTTCTACTACTATGGCTAACACGTTTAGCAATAAAGTAAAGTAATTTACATGGCGTTTCTCAATGACACGCATGTCATACAAAAAATAAAGACAACTCCTATGGCTCCTGCCGGTTGTCATACTCATCGACATGCAAGTCGTGATTCCTATTACAAGAACATGATCTCATACATCACATATATATCATTCATCATTCATCACAACTTTGGCCATATCACATCACAAAACACTTGCTGCAAAAACAAGTTAGACGTCCTCTAATTGTTGTTGCAAGTTTTTACATGGCTGCAATAGGGTTCTAGCAAGAACGTTTTCTTACCTACGTGAAAGCCACAACGTGATTTGTCAACTTCTATTTACCCTTCATAAGGACCCTTTTCATCGAATCTGCTCCAATTAAAGTGGGAGAGACAGACACCCGCTAGCCACCTTATGCAACTAGTGCATGTCATTCGGTGGAACCTGTCTCACGTAAGCGTACGTGTAAGGTCGGTCCGGGCCGCTTCATCCCACAATACCGCTGAAGCAAGATAAGACTAGTAGCGGCAAGAAAGTTGACAACATCTACGCCCACAACAAATTGTGTTCTACTCGTGCAAAAGAGAACTACGCATAAACCTGGCTCATGATGCCACTGTTGGGGAACGTTGCATAAAATAAAAATTTTCCTTAGTTCACCAAGATCCATCTATGAGTTCATCTAGCAACGAGTGAGAGAGATGCATCTACATACCCTTTGTAGATCGCATGCGGAAGCGTTCAAGAGAACGGGGTTGAGGGAGTCGTTCTCGTCGTGATCCAAATCACCGGAGATCCTAGCGCCGAACGGACGGCACCTCGCGTTTAAAACACGTGACGGTCAGCGTGGACGTCTCCTCGGTCTTGATCCACCAGGGGGAAGGAGAGGTTGATGAAGATCCAGCAGACGACGGCGTGGTGGTGGATGCAGAAGATACTCGGCAGGCTTCGCCAAGCAACCGGGAGGAGGAAGAGGTGTAGCAGGGGAGGGAGGCACCAAGTGCAAGGGTGCGGCTGCCCCCTCCCCCTCTATATAGGGTCCCTAGGGGCGCCGGCCCTAGGAGATGGGATCTCCTAGGGGGGCGGCGGCCAAGGGGGGTGGAGTGCCCCCCAAGGCAAGTGGGGCGCCTCCTCCCCTAGGGTTCCCAACCCTAGGCGCAGAGGGGGGCCCAGGGGGGCGCACCAGCCCACCAGGGTCTGGTTCCCCTCCCACTTCAGCCCATGGGGCCCTCCGGGATAGGTGGCCTCACCCAGTGGACCCCCGGGACCCTTCCGGTGGTCCCGGCACAATACCGGGTGACCCCGAAACTTTCCGGATGGCCGAAACAACACTTCCTATATATAATTCTTTACCCCCGGACCATTCCGGAATTCCTCGTGATGTCTGGGATCTCATCCGGGACTCTGAACAACTTTCGGTTTGCTGCATACTCATATTCATACAACCCTAGCGCCACCGAACCTTAAGTGTGTAGACCCTACGGGTTCGGAGACATCTGAGACATGACCGAGACGGCTTTCGGTCAATAACCAACAGCGGATCTGGATACCCATGTTGGCTCCTACATACTCCTCGATGATCTCATCGGATGAACCACGATGTCGAGGATTCAAGCAACCCCGTATACTATTCCCTTTGTTAGACGGTATGTTACTTGCCCGAGATTCGATCGTCGGTATCCCAATACCTCGTTCAATCTTGTTACCGGAAAGTCACTTTATTCGTACCGTAATGCATGATCCCGTGACCAAGCACTTGGTAACTTTGAGCTCATTATGATGATGCACTACCGAGTGGGCCCAGTGATACCTCTCCGTAATACGGAGTGACAAATCCCAGTCTCGATCCGTGACAACCCAACAGACACTTTCGGAGATACCTGTAGTGCACCTTTATAGTCACCCAGTTACGTTGTGAGGTTTGGTACACCCAAAGCACTCCTACGGTATCCGGGAGTTACACGATCTCATGGTCTAAGGAAAAGATACTTGACATCGGAAAAGCTCTAGCAAAACGAACTGCACGATCTTGTGCTATGCTTAGGATTGGGTCTTTTCCATCACATCATTCTCCTGATGATGTGATCCCGTTATCAATGACATCCAATGTCCATAGTCAGGAAACCATGACTATCTATTGATCAACGAGCTAGTCAACTAGAGGCTCACTAGGGACATGTTGTGGTCTATCTATTCACACGTGTATTACGATTTCCGGATAATGCAATTATAGCATGAATAAAAGACAATTATCACAAACAAGGAAATATAATAATAATCCTTTTATTATTGCCTCTAGGGCATATTTCCAACACACTGTTGCTCGTACGCCGCGTGACTTTTCCTGTAACAAGCATGCTTGCCTGCTGCTACGTGTTGCTGTTTGGCTGTTACCTGAACAAGCACTCTCCATCCTAGCGTGTGGCCTACTAGAAGGTGTTGGACGGCCGGGGAATGAGGGGAGCTTAGTGATGAAGGGGGAGAGATGTGGATGGGAGTCGTCGGGGAGAAGATAAGGCAGCAGGGAGAAGTGGTGGACGGGCCCCTGATGACCCACAAGTATAGGGGATCTATCGTAGTCCTTTCGGTAAGTAAGAGTGTCGAACCCAACGAGGAGCAGAAGGAAATGATAAGCGATTTTCAGCAAGGTATTCTCTGCAAGTACTAAAATAAGTGGTAACAGATAGTTTTCTGATAGGATAATTTGTAACGAGCAACAAGTAACAAAAGTAAATAAAGTGCAGCAAGGTGGCCCAATCCTTTTTGTAGCAAAGGACAAGCCTGGACAAACTCTTATAATAGGAAAAGCGCTCCTGAGGACACATGGGAATATCGTCAAGCTAGTTTTCATCACGTTCATATGATTCGCGTTCGGTACTTTGATAATTTGATATGTGGGTGGACCGGTGCTTGGGTGCTGTTCTTACTTGAACAAACATCCCACTTAGGATTAACCTCTATTGCGAGCATCCGCAACTACAACAAAAGTATTAAGATAAACCTAACCATAGCATGAACCATATGGATCGAAATCAGCCCCTTATGAAGCAACGCATAAACTAGGGTTTAAGCTTTTGTCACTCTAGCAACCCATCATCTACTTATTACTTCCCAATGCCTTCCTCTAGGCCCAAATAATGGTGAAGTGTTATGTAGTCGACGTTCACATAACACCACTAGAGGCTAGACAACATACACCTCATCAAAATATCGAACGAATACCAAATTCACATGACTACTAATAGCAAGACTTCTCCCATGTCCTCAGGAACAGACGTAACTACTCACAAAGCATATTCATATTCATAATCACAGGGGTATTAATATGCATATAGGATCTGAACATATGATCTTCCACTAAATAAACCAACTAGCATCAACTACAAGGAGTAATCAACACTACTAGCAACCTACTAGTACCAATCCCGGACTTGGAGACAAGAATTGGATACAAGAGATGAACTAGGGTTTTGTGAGGAGATGGTGCTGGTGAAGATGTTGATGGAGATTGCCCTCTCCCGATGAGAGGAGCGTTTGTGATGACGATGACGATGATTTCCCCCTCCCGGAGGGAAGTGTCCCCGGTAGAACAGCTCTGCCGGAGCCCTAGATTGGTTCCGCCTCGTGGCGGCGGAGTTTCGTCCCAAAAGGTTGCTTCTGATTTTTTTTCTCAATGAAAGACCTCATATAGCAGAAGATGGGCATCGGAGGGCCACCAGGGGGCCAACGAGGTAGGGGGGCGCGCCCAGGGATGTAGGGCGTGCCCCCCACCCTCGTGGCTAGGTGGGCCCCCCTCTGGTGAACTTCTTCCGCTGGATATTTTTTATTATTTCCCAAAATGACTTTCGTGGAGTTTCAGGACTTTTGGAGTTGTGCAGAATAGGTCTCTAATATTTGCTCCTTTTCCAGCCCAAAATTCCAGCTGCCGGCATTCTCCCTCCTTATGTAAACCTTGTAAAATAAGAGAGAATAGGCATAAGTATTGTGACATAACGTGTAATAACAACCCATAATGCAATAAATATCGATATAAAAGCATGATGCAAAATGGACGTATCAACTCCCCCAAGCTTAGACCTCGCTTGTCCTCAAGCGAAAGCCGATAACAATAAATATGTCCCCATGTTTAGAGGTAGAGGCGTCGATAAAAATAAAATACGGACATGAAGGCATCATGATTATTCTCGTAACAACAACATATATAGGAAATGTCATATGATTTCTTATGTTCAAGTAATAATCTATTCACAATTCAGAGTATGAATCATAAACTTTATTCAGAACCAACAAACTATAATCTCAGTCATTGAAGCAATTGCAATTTATCATAACATCGGAAAGATTCTATGTCAGAGCTTAATAGCAAGTCCACATACTCAACTATCATTTAGTCTTTGATAATTGCTAACACTTACGCGATACTTGTGGTTACATAGTTTTAATCGGACGCAGAGAAAGATATGGGCTTATAGTTTCGCCTCCCAACCTCTTACCTCAAGGGTAATGTCAACAATAATAACTCATGCCCCCTACATCCAATTAGATATATCAATCAGGATCTTTCCAACACATTGTGCTTGCCAAAGGATAAAATGTAAAAAGGAAAGGTGAAGATCACCATGACTCTTGCATAAGGTAGAGGATAATAATAAAAGATAGGCCCTTCGCAGAGGGAAGCAGAGGTTGCCATGCGCTTTTATGGTTGGATGCACAAAATCTTAATGCGAAAGAACGTCACTTTATATTGCCCCTTGTGATATGAACCTTTATTATGCACTCCATCGCTTTTATTTCTTCCACATCACAAGATCGTATAAAGCTTATTTCTCCCACACCAATCAATCATACATATTTAGAGAGCAATTTTTATTGCTTTGCACCGATGACAACTTACTTGAAGGATCTTGCTCAATCCATAGGTAGATATGGTGGACTCTCATGGCAAAACTGGTTTAAGGGTTTTTTGGAAGCACAAGTAGTATCTCTACTTGGTGCTGAGAATTTGGCTAGCATGAGGGGGAAAGGCAAACTCAACATGTTGGAAGATCCATGACAATATACTTTATCTCAGATATAAGAAAACATAACCCATTATGTTGTCTTCCTTGTCCAACATCAACTCTTTAGCATGTCATATTTTAATGAGTGCTCACAATCATAAATGATGTCAATAATAGTATATCTATATGTGAAACCTCTCTTTCCTTATTACTTCCTATTAATTGCAACGATGACCAAAGCTATGTTTGCCAACTCCCAACAACTTTTAATCATCATACCCTTTCTATGTGAAGTCATTACTCTCAATAAGATCAATATGAACTCTTTGTTTCTTTTTATTCTTTTTCTCTATTCTTTTATTCACTCAAGATCATGGTAAAATAATCAAGCCCTTGACTCAACACTAATCTTTATTATATAGCTCACGGACTCTACATAGAGAGATCATAAAGCAAAACTCAAAACTAGATTATGCCATAAACTTTATTCTACTAGATCAAGATACTACTAATAAGATCGAACTAAGAAAAATGGTAAAGATAGGAGATGTGGTTGTGATACGATACCGGGGTACCTCCCCCAAGCTTGGCAGTTGCCAAGGGGAGTGCCCATACCCATGTGATTATGTCTCCTTCTTCGGGGTTGGTGAAACATTCTTGGCGATGATACCCTTTAGGATACGATTCTCCTCCTCAAGCTTATTGAGTTGCTGCTTGAGGTCCATTATTTTCATGAAGCTTTCACCAGAACTGCTAAGGCTCCTTGCACCCAAGGGTGTTGCATAGCTCATGGAGAACAAGTGACACTCCTCTTCATATTTTCATAAGAAAGAAATCGAACATTGGAAGGGATAACCGAGTTTGGAATAGCTGAGCTTCGTAGTTCCCCCATCGCGAACCCAGCTCGGAAGTGAGAAGTGACTTCTTGATCCTCCATGGCATCCACTCTCATCAAGTCAGCCTCCATCTCCTCCTCCGTTCTTTGGCCCAAAGGGGTCGGCTTCCTTCATTGCCCTTGGTTCCGGTGCCGGATTAGATACCCGGCTCTCCCCGACTGACTCTTGGGAAGACATCTTGCTCTAATCTGCAGCAGTAATAGCTCAAAACAAAAAACAGAGGATATTTGCGTGATACGGGAGTCAAAACCCCCGGGAGAATATATAATGAATTTTTACCGACCAAAATACGTATCATGCAAGAAAACGGAGTCCGGAAGGCACACGAGGTGCCCACGAGGTAGGGGGGCACGCCCTCCACCCTCGTGGGGCCCTCGTGTCCTTCCCGGACTGCTACTTATTTTTCTATTTTTCTAAATATTCCAAAACGGAGAAATATTGCCTTCAAAATTGTTTTGGAGTCGGTTTACTTACCGTACCACATACCTACTCCTTTTTAGGGTCTGAAACATTCTGGAAAGTGTCCCTTATGTATTCCTCCGGGGTTACGGTTTCAATAACATTGGTTTCAACATTTATGGGATTACCTGAGATATAATGTTTGATTCTTTGACCGTTTACCACCTTAGTATTTGTGCCTTCGAAATTATTGATTTTTATGGCACCGGAACGATAAACCTCCTCGATAACGTAGGGGCCTTCCCATTTAGAGAGAAGTTTTCCTGCAAAAAATCTTAAACGAGAGTTGTATAGCAATACATAATCACCTACATTGAACTCACGCTTTTGTATCCTTTTATCATGCCATCTTTTAACCTTTTCTTTAAACAACTTGGCATTTTCATAAGCTTGGGTTCTCCATTCATCAAGTGAGCTAATATCAAATAACCTCTTCTCACCGGCAAGTTTGAAATCATAGTTGAGCTCTTTAATAGCCCAGTATGCCTTATGTTCTAGTTCGAGAGGTAAGTGACATGCTTTTCCATAAACCATTTTATACGGAGACATACCCATAGGATTTTTATATGCAGTTCTATAGGCCCATAATGCATCATCAAGTTTCTTGGACCAATTCTTTCTAGACCTATTGACAGTCTTTGGCAAAATGAATTTTAGCTCTCTATTGCTCAATTCTACTTGACCACTAGACTGTGGGTGATATGGAGATGCAATTCTATGATTAACATCATATTTAGCAAGCATTTTACGGAAAGCACCATGAATAAAATGTGAACCACCATCAGTCATTAAATATCTAGGGACTCCAAATCTCGAAAAAATAACTTCTCTAAGCATTTTAATAGAAGTGTTATGATCAGCACTACCAGTTGGAATAGCTTCTACCCACTTAGTAACGTAATCAACAACAACTAAAATATGTGTATATCCATTAGAGACAGGAAAAGGTCCCATATAATCAAAGCCCCAAACATCAAATGGTTCAATAACAAGTGAATAATTCATAGGCATTTCTTGACGTCTACTAATATTACCAATTCTTTGACATTCATCACAAGACAAGACAAACTTACGGGCATCCTTGAAGAGAGTAGGCCAATAAAACCAGATTGCAATACCTTATGTGCAGTTCTATCTCCAAAGTGGTGTCCTCCATAAGCTTCGGTGTGACACTTGCGTAGGATCTGTTCCTGTTCATGCTCAGGTACACAACGTCTAATAACACCATCTACTCCTTCTTTATAAAGATGCGGGTCATCCCAAAAGTAATGTCTCAAATCATAGAAAAACTTTTTCTTTTGCTGGTATGTGAAACTAGGTGATATAAATTTAGCAGCAATGTTATTAGCATAATCAGCATACCATGGAGTACTACCAGAAGTATTTATGACATTTAATTGCTCATCAGGAAAGCTATCATCAATAGGTAGTGGGTCATCGAGAACATTTTCTAACCTAGACAAGTTGTCTGCAACGGGGTTCTCAGCTCCCTTTCTATCAACAATATGCAAATTAAATTCTTGTAGCAAGAGAACCCCCCCTAATAAGTCTAGGTTTAGCATCTTTCTTTTCCATCAGGTATTTAATAGCAGCATGATCAGTGTGGATGGTTACTTTAGAATCAACAATGTAAGGTCTGAACTTATCACATGCAAATACAACTGCTAAGATTTCTTTTTCAGTAGTAGCATAGTTTCTTTGAGCATTGTCTAAAGTCTTACTAGCATAATGGATAACATTTAATTTCTTATCAACTCTTTGCCCAAGAACAACACCTACAGCATAATCACTAGCATCACACATAATTTCGAAATGTAAATTCCAATCAGGTGGCTGAACAATAGGTGTAGAGATCAATGCTTTCTTAAGTATTTCAAATGCTTCTACACAATCATCATCAAAGAAAAATGGTATATCTTTTTGTAATAAATTAGTCAGAGGCCAAGAAATTTTTGAGAAGTCCTTAATAAACCTCCTATAAAATCCGGTGTGACCAAGGAAACTTCTTATACCTTTGATGTCCTTGGGACATGGCATCTTTTCAATAGCATCAACTTTGGCTTTATCAACTTCAATACCTCTTTCAGAAACTTTATGCCCCAAGACAATACCTTCATTAACCATAAAGTGGCACTTTTCCCAATTCAAGACAAGATTAGTTTCTTCACATCTCTGCAAAACTCGATCAAGATTGCTCAAGCAATCATCAAAAGAGGATCCATAGACGGAAAAGTCGTCCATGAAAACCTCACAAATCTTTTCACAAAAGTCAGAGAATATAGCCATCATGCATCTTTGAAAGGTAGCAGGTGCATTACATAAACCAAAAGGCATACGTCTATAAGCAAAAGTACCAAAAGGGCATGTAAAAGTAGTCTTTGATCGATCTTTAACCGACACATGTATTTGAGAGAAACGAGAATAACCATCTAGAAAGCAATAATGTGTATGTTTGCATAATCTTTCTAGCATTTGATCGATAAAAGGTAAGGGGTAATGATCTTTCTTAGTAGCTTTATTTAATTTGCGGAAATTAATTACCATCCTATAACCTATAATAATTCATTGTGGAATCAATTCATCTTTATCATTAGGAACAACAGTAACACCTCCCTTCTTAGGGACACAATGAACAGGACTTACCCACTAACTATCAGCAACGGGATAAATTATACCTGCCTCCAGAAGCTATAGTATTTCTTTTCTTACCACTTCTTTCATCTTAGGATTAAGCCTTCGTTGGTGATCGCGGACCGGTTTGGCATCTTCTTCCAAATTTATTTTATGTTGACATAGAGTGGGACTAAAGCCCTTAAGATCATCATGAGTATATCCAATAGCAGCACGGTGCTTCTTCAGAGTTTTCAGTAATCTCTCTTCTTCATGCTCTGAAAGGTTAGCACTAATAATAACAGGATATATTTTATTTTCATCAAGATAAGCATATTTAAGATTAACAGGCAACGGTTTAAGCTCAAACACGGGATCACCCTTGGGTGGAGGAGGATCCCCTAGGATTTCAACAGGCAAATTATGTTTCAGAATGGGTTCCTGTTTAAAGAATACTTCATCTATTTCCCTTCTTTCATTCGTAAACATATCATTTTCATTGGCTAGCAAATAATGTTCTAGAGGATCACTAGGAGGTACGGCAATAGAAGCAAGACCAATGATTTCATCCTTACTAGGTAATTCTTCTTCACGGTGTTGTTTACTAAATTTAGAGAAATTAAACTCATGAATCATATCATCCAAGCCAATAGTAACAACATTCCTTTTGCAGTCTATCTTAGCGTTAACAGTGTTCAAGAAGGGTCTACCAAATATAATTGGACAAAAGCTATCTTGTGGGGAACCAAGAACAAGAAAATCAACAGGATATTTAGTTTTCCCACACAAGACTTCAACATCTCTAACAATTCCCACTGGCGATATGGTATCTATGTTGGCAAGTTTAATTGTAACATCAATATCTTCTATTTCAGCGGGTGCAATTTCATGCTTAATTTCTTCATACAAGGTAATAGGTATAACACTAGCACTAGCACCCATATCACATAAGCCTTGATAACAGTGATCTCCTATTTTAACAGAAATAACAGGCACGCCTACCACATGTCTATGTTTATCTTTAGCGCCAGGTTTAGCAATTCTAGCAGATTCACCACAGAATTGAATAACATGCCCATCAATATTATCAGACAAGAGATCTTTAACAATAGCAATATTAGGTTCTACTTTGACTTGCTCAGGAGGTGTATAAGTTCGAATATTTTTTTACGAACCACAGTTGAAGCTTTAGCATGATCCTTTATTCTAACAGGGAAAGGTGGTTTCTCAACATAAGAGGTAGGAACAATATGATCATTATAAGTGACAGTCTTTTCTTCAACTTTAATAGGTGCAGCTACTTTTACTTCTATGGGAGGACGATACTTAAACCACTTCTCCTTGGGGAGATCAACATAAGTAGCAAAAGATTTACAGAAAGAAGCTACTATCTCAGAGTCAAGTCCATATTTATTGCTAAACTTACGGAAAATATCGGTATCCATAAAAGATTTAACACAATCAAACTTAGGTGTCATACCTGACTCCTTACCTTCGTCGAGGTCCCAATCTTCAGAGTTGCGTTTAATTCTATC
This sequence comes from Aegilops longissima, assembly GCA_021605205.1. NCBI lineage: Eukaryota > Viridiplantae > Streptophyta > Magnoliopsida > Poales > Poaceae > Aegilops > Aegilops longissima. Next base: position 626,069,758 of record CM038680.1, on the reverse strand, counting down.
CAATAAATTCCATCTGAATTCAATAGTCTTCATCATAAAAGAGCCAGCACAAGAAGTATCGAGCATGGTGCAATTGTTTTCAGAAAGCCGAGCATAAAGATTTTGAATAATTGTTTCTCTTGGGAGCTCATGATTGGGGCATGAATACAACATTGATTTAAGCCTCCCCCAAGCTTGAGCGATGCTTTCTCCTTCGCGAGGCAAAAAATTATATATATAATTGCGATCACGATGAACAAGATGCATATGATAATACTTTTGATGAAATTCCAATTTCAGTCTTCTATAGTTCCATGATCTCGTATCATCACATAGCCTATACCATGTCAATGCATCTCCCTTCAAAGATAAAGGGAAGACCTTCTTCTTAACAACATCATCGGGTATACCTGCAAGCTTAAATAGTCCACAAACTTCATCCACATATATTAGGTGCTCATTAGGATGCTTTGTTCCATCTCCTACAAAAGGATTAGCTAGCAGTTTTTCCATCATACCCGAAGGAAATTCAAAGGGAATATGTTCATATTCATTTTCAGTAGGTTCATTAGGTTGAGGAGCAACTCTTTGCTCTACTGGTCGGGGTGAAGATACCCCAAACAAGCCCCTCAGAGGATTACTTTCCATAGTAATAAGTGACAATAAATTTCAGCACACTATATAAATTTTTCCTTACCAAATTTCACCTACCAAAGGCGCTTCACTCCCCGGCAACGGCGCCAGAAAAGAGTCTTGATGACCCACAAGTATAGGGGATCTATCGTAGTCCTTTCGATAAGTAAGAGTGTCAAACCCAACGAGGAGCAGAAGGAAATGATAAGCGGTTTTCAGCAAGGTATTCTCTGCAAATACTGAAATAAGTGGTAACAGATAGTTTTGTGATAGGATAATTTGTAACGAGCAACAAGTAACAAAAGTAAATAAAGTGCAGCAAGGTGGCCCAATCCTTTTTGTAGCAAAGGACAAGCCTGGACAAACTCTTATAATAGGAAAAGCGCTCCCAAGGACACATGGGAATATCGTCAAGGTAGTTTTCATCACGTTCATATGATTCGCGTTCGGTACTTTGATAATTTGATATGTGGGTGGACCGGTGCTTGGGTGATGTTCTTACTTGAACAAACATCCCACTTATGATTAACCTCTATTGCAAGCATCCGCAACTACAACAAAAGTATTAAGGTAAACCTAACCATAGCATGAAACATATGGATCCAAATCAGCCCCTTACGAAGCAACGCATAAACTAGGGCTTAAGCTTCTATCACTCTAGCAACCCATCATCTACTTATTACTTCCCAATGCCTTCCTCTAGGCCCAAATAATGGTGAAGTGTTATGTAGTCGACGTTCACATAACACCACTAGAGGCTAGACAACATACATCTCATCAAAATATCGAACGAATACCAAATTCACATGACTACTAATAGCAAGACTTCTCCCATGTCCTCAGGAACAAACGTAACTACTCACAAAGCATATTCATGTTCATAATCAGAGGGGTATTAATATGCATATAGGATCTGAACATATAATCTTCCACCAAATTGTTGGGGAACGTTGCAGAAAATTAAATTTTTTCTACGGTTTCACCAAGATCTATCTATGAGTTCATCTAAGCAACGAGTTACTAGAGAGAGTTTGCATCTACATACCACTTGTAGATTGAGTACGGAAGCGATCGAGGGAGTGGTGATGATGAAGACGTTCCCAACGTGATTCCGATCATCGATGACCAAGTGCTGAACGGACAGCACCTCCGCGTTCAACACACATACGGGACGATGACGTCTCCTTCGTCTTGATCCAGCAAGGAGGAAGGAGAGGTTGAGGAAGATCACTCCAATGGCAGCACGACGGCGTGATGCAGATGGAGGGCTCAGACTCTACAGGCTTCGCCAAGCGATCACGGAGGAGGAGAGGTGTTGGGAGGGAGGGCTGCGCCTTCAATGGTGTGTGCATCCTCCTCTACCCCTCTATTTATAGGGGAAAGGAGGAGGGGGCCCCTCTAGATCCTTCTAGAGGGGGGGCGGCGGCAAGGGGGGGGCTTGCCCCCAAGCAAGGGGCGCCCCTTAGGGTTTCCCCTCAACCCTAGGCGCATGGGCCAAGGGAGGGGTGCGCCCAGCCCATGAGGGGCTGGCTGCCCCACGCAGCCCAAGTGGCCCCCAAAGGGTGGCCCTCCCGTGGTCCTCCGGAACCCTAGGTGGACCCTCCATAAACCGATATGACCAAACTTTTCGGTGTCCGCTTGATGACTTCCCATATATAAATCTTTACCTCCGGACCATTCCGGAACTCCTCGTGACGTTCGGGATCTCATCCGGGACTCCTAACAACATTCGGTAATCACATACAAGTCTTCCTATTAACCCTAGCGCCACCGAACCTTAAGTGTGTAGACCCTACGGGTTCGGGAGACATGCAGACATGACCGAGACGCTCTCCGGTCAATAACCAACAGCGGGATCTGGATACCCATGTTGGCTCCCACATGCTCCTCGATGATGTCATCGGATGAACCACGATGTCTAGGGTTCAGGCAACCCCGTATGCTATTCCCTTTGTCGACGGTATGTTACTTGCCGAGACTCGATCGTCGGTATCCCAATACCTCGTTTAGTCTCGTTACCGGCAAGTCACTTTACTCGCACCGTAATGCATGATCCCGTGACCGGACACTTGGTCACTTTGAGCTCATTATGATGATGCACTATCGAGTGGGCCCGGTGATACCTCTCCGTCATACACGGAGTGACAAATCCTCGTCTCGATCCGTGTCAACGCAATGCAGACACTTTCGGAGATACCTGTAATGCACCTTTATAGTCACCCGCCACGTTGTGACGTTTGGTACACCCAAAGCATTCCTACGGTATCCGGAGTTACACGATCTCACGGTCTAAGGAAGAGATACTTGACATTGGAAAAGCTCTAGCAAAAACGAACTACACGATCTTTGTGCTATGCTTAGGATTGGGTCTTGTCCATCACGTCATTCTCCTAATGACGTGATCCGTTGTCAATGACATCGATGTCCATAGTCAGAAACCATGACTATCTGTTGACCAACGAGCTAGTCTACTAGAGGCTTACTAGGACGTATTGTAGTCTATGTATTCACACGTGTATTACGATTTCCGGATAATACGATTATAGCATGAATAAAGACAATTATCATGAACAAGGAAATATAATAATAATGCTTTTATTATTGCCTCTAGGGCATATTTCCAACAGTCTCCCACTTGCACTAGAGTCAATAATCTAGTTTACATTGTGATGAATCGAACACCCATAGAGTTCGGTGTTGATCATGTTTTGCCCGTGGAAGAGGTTTAGTCAGCGGATCTGCGACATTCAGATCCGTATGCATTTTACAAATTTCTATGTCTCCATCCTGAACATTTTCACGGATGGAGTTGAAGCGACGCTTGATGTGCTGGTCTTCTTGTGAAACCTGGGCTCCTTGGCAAGTGCAATAGCTCCGGTGTTGTCACAGAAGAGTTTGATCGGCCCGACGCATTGGGTATGACTCCTAGGTCGGTGATGAACTCCTTCACCCAAATTGCTTCATGCGCTGCCTCCGAGGCTGCCATGTACTCCGCTTCACATGTAGATCCCGCCACGACGCTCGCTTGCAGCTGCACCAGCCATCGCTCCACCATTCAACATATACACGTATCCGGTTTGTGACTTAGAGTCATCAGATCTGTGTCGAAGCTAAGCGTCGGCGTAACCCTTTACGACAAGCTCTTCGTCACCTCCATAAACGAGAAACATGTCCTTTGTCCTTTTCGGTACTTCAGATATTCTTGACCGCTGTCCGGTGTTCCTTGCGGGATTACTTTGGTACCTTCCTACCAAACTTACGGCAAGGTTTACATCAGGTCCAGTACACAGCATGGCATACATAATAGATCCTATGGCTGAGGCATAGGGATGACACTCATCTCTTCTTTATCTTTTGCCGTGGTCGGGCATTGAGCTGAGCTCAATCTCACACCTTGCAAAACAGGCAAGAACCCTTCTTGGACTGATCCATTTTGAACTTCTTCAAAATCTTATCAAGGTATGTGCTTTGTGAAAGACCTATGAGGCGTCTCGATCTATCTCTATAGATCTTGATGCCTAATATATAAGAAGCTTCTCCAAGGTCCTTCATTGAAAACACTTATTCAAGTAGGCCTTAATGTTGTCCAAGAATTCTATATCATTTCCCATCAAAAGTATGTCATCTACATATAATATGAGAAATGCTACCGAGCTCCCACTCACTTTCTTGTAAACGCAGCTTCTCCATAAGTCTCGCATAAACCCAAACGCTTTGATCATCTCATCAAAGCGAATGTTCCAACTCGAGATGCTTGCACCAGCCCATAAATGGATCATTGGAGCTTGCATACTTTGTCGACATTCTTAGGATTGACAAAACCTTCGGCTGCATCATATACAGCTCTTCCTTAAGATAGCCGTTAAGGAACGCTGTTTTGACGTCCATCTGCCATATCTCATAATCATAGTATGCGGCAATTGCTAACATGATTGGACGGACTTAAGCTTCGCCACGGAGAGAAAGTCTCATCGTAGTCAATCCCTTGAACTTGCCGATAACCCTTAGCGACAAGTCGAGCTTTATAAATGGTGACATTACCATCGCGTCCGTCTTCCTCTTAAAGATCCATTTGTTTTCTATCGTCGCCGATCATCGGGCAAGTCGGTCAAAGTCCACACTTTGTTTTCATACATGGATTCTATCTCGGACTTCATGGCTTCTAGCCATTTGTTGGAATCTGGGCCGCCATCGCTTCTTCATAGTTCGAAGGTTCATTGTTGTCTAACAACATGATTTCCGAGACAAGGTTGCCGTACCACTGCAGTGCGGAACATGTCCTAGTGGACCTCTGAGTTCAAGAGCAACTTGATCCAAGTACCTTGATCATCATCATGAATTTCCTCTTCGGTTGGTGTAGGCATCACAGAACATTTTCCGGGCTGCACTACTCTCCTGTTCAAGAGGTAGTACTTCATCGAGTTCTACTTTCCTCCCACTTACTTCTTTCGAGAGAAACTCTTTTTCCAGAAAGGTTCCATTCTTGGCAACAAAGATCTTGCCCTCGGATCTTAAGTAGAAGGTATACCCAATGGTTTCTTTAGGGTATCCTATGAAGACGCATTTTTCCGACTTGGGTTCGAGCTTTTCGGGTTGAAGTTTCTTGACATAAGCATCGCATCCCCAAACTTTTAGAAACGACGACTTAGGTTTCTTCCCAAACCATAATTCATACGGTGTCGTCTCAACGGACTTAGACGGTGCCCTATTTAAAGTGAATGTAGCTGTCTCTAGGCGTATCCCCAAAATGATAGCGGTAAATCGGTAAGAGACATCATAGACCGCACCATATCCAATAGAGTGCGACACGACGTTCGGACACACCATTACGTTGAGGTGTTCGGTGGCGTTAGTTGTGAAACGATTCCACATTTTCTTAAGTGTGTACCAAATTCGTGACTTAAATATTCTCCTCCACGATCGATCGTAAGAATTTTATCTTTCGGTCACGTTGATTCTCTACTTCATTCTGAAATTCCTTGAACTTTTCAAAGGTCTCAGACTTGTGTTTCATCAAGTAGACATACCCATATCTACTCAAGTCATCTGTGAGAGTGAGAACATAACGATACCCTCCGCGAGCCTCAACGCTCATTGGACCGCACACATCGGTATGTATGATTTCCAACAAGTTGGTTGCTCGCTCCATTGTTAGGAGAATGGAGTCTTGGTCATCTTGCCCATGAGGCATGGTTCGCATGTGTCAAATGATTCATAATCTAAAGACTCCAAAAGTCCATCAGCATGGAGCTTCTTCATGCGCTTGACACCAATGTGACCAAGGCGGCAGTGCCACAAGTATGTGGGACTATCGTTATCAACTTTACATCTTTTGGTATTCACACTATAAACATGTGTAATACTATGCTCGAGATTCATTAAGAATAAACCATTGACCATCGGAGCATGACCATAATACATATCTCTCATATAAATAGAACAACCATTATTCTCGGATTTAAATGAGTAGCCATCTTGCATTAAACAAGATCCAGATACAATATTCATGCTCAAACTTGGCACCAAATAACAATTATTAAGGTTCATAACTAATCCCGTAGGTAAATGAAGAGGTAGCGTGCCGACGGCGATCACATCGACTCTGGAACCATTCCCGACGCACATCGTCACCTCGTCCTTTGCCAGTTTCCGCTTATTCCGCAGCTCATGCTGTGAATTACAAATATGAGCAACGGCACCGGTATCAAATACCCGGGAGTTACTACGAGTAATCGGCAAAGTACACATCAATTACATGTATATCAAATATACCTTTGGTGTTGTCGGCCTTCTTGTCCGCTAAGTATTTGGGGCAGTTCCGCTTCAAAGGACCCTCCTTGCAATAAAAGCACTCAGTCTCGGGTTTGGGTCCATTCTTTGACTTCTTCCGGCAACTTGCTTACAGTAGCGGCAACCTCCTTGCCGTCCTTCTTGAAGTTCTTCTTACCCTTGCCCTTCTTGAACTTAATGGTCTTATTGACCATCAACACTTGATGTTCTTTCTTGATCTCAACCTCGGCTGACTTCACATAGAGAACACTTCAGAATGGTATTTACCATCCCCGCATGTTGTAGTTCATCACAAAGCTCTTGTAGCTTGGTGGGAGCGATGGAGGATTCTGTCAATGACCGCCTCATCGGGGAGGTTAATATTCACTGGGTCATACGGTTGTGCAACCTGAGACATCTTCGAATATGCTCACCGACGTAACTATTTTCCTCCATCTTACAACTATAGAACTTGTCGGAGATGTCATATCTCTCGACCCGGCGTGAGCTTGGAAAACAAGTTTCAGCTCCTCGAACATCTCATATGCTCCGTGATGCTCAAAACGCTTTTGGAGCCCGGTTCTAGGTGTAAAGCATGCCGCCACCGAACGAGGGAGTAATCATCAAGACGAGACTGCCAAGCATTCATAATGTCTTGGTTCTGCGGACGGAGCGTCACCTAGCGGTCCTTCTAGGACATATTGTTTCTGGCAGCTATGAGGATGATCTCAAGTTCGGACCCAGTCCGTATAGTTCTGCCGTCATCTTTCAGCTTGGTTTTCTAGGAACGCGTTGAAGTTCAAGTTGACATGAGCGTTGGCCATTTGATCTACAAGACATATCATTCAAAAGTTTTTAGACTAAGTTCATGATAATTAAGTTCATCTAATCAAATTATTTAAATGAACTCCCACTCAGATTTGACATCCCTCTAGTCATCTAAGTGTTACACGATCCGAGTCGATTAGCCCGTGTCTGATCATCACGTGAGACGGACTAGTCTCGTCGGTGAACATTCTCATGTTGATCGTATCTTCCATACGACTCGTGTTCGACCTTTCGGTCTCCGTGTTCCGAGGCCATGTCTGTACATGCTAGGCTCGTCAAGTAAACCCTAAGTGTTTTCGCGTGTCTAAATCTGTCTTACACCCGTTGTATGTGAACGTAAGAATCCATCACACCCGATCATCACGTGGTGCTTAGAAACGACGAACTTTGGCAACGGTGCACAGTTAGGGAAACACTTCTTGAAATTGTTGTAAGGATCATCTTATTTACTACCGTCGTTCTAAGTAAACAAGATGTATAAACATAATAAACATCACATGCAATTATATAGTAGTGACATGATATGGCCAATATCATAAAGCTCCATTGATCTCCATCTTCGGGGCTCCATGATCATCTTGTCACCGCATGACACCATGATCTCCATCATCATGATCTCCATCATTGTGCCTCCATGAAGTTGTCACGCCAACGACTACTTCTACTTCTATGGCTAACGCGTTTAGCAATAAAGTAAAGTAAGTTACATGGCGTTCTTCAATGACACGCAGATCATACAAAATTAAAGACAACTCCTATGGCTCCTGCCGTTGTCATACTCATCGACATGCAAGTCGTGATTCCTATTACAAGAACATGATCTCATACATCACAATATGTCATTCATCATTCATCACAACTTGGCCATATCACATCACATGACAATTGCTGCAAAAACAAGTTAGACGTCCTCTAATTGTTGTTGCATCTTTTACGTGGCTGCAATTGGGTTCTAGCAAGAACGTTTTCTTACCTACGAATAACCACAACGTGATCTTGTCAACTTCTATTTACCCTTCATAAGGACCCTTTTCATCGAATCCGCTCCAACTAAAGTAGGAGAGACAGACACCGCCACCACCTTATGCAACTAGTGCATGTTAGTCGGTGGAACCGGTCTCACGTAAGCGCACGTGTAAGGTTGGTCCGGCCGCTTCATCCCACAATACCGCGGAAGCAAGATAAGACTAGTAGCGGCAAGTAAATTGACAAGATCCACGCCCACAACTAAATTGTGTTCTACTCGTGCAAAGAGAACTACGCATAAACCTGGCTCGATACCCTTTGTTGGGGAACGTTGCAGAAAATTAAATTTTTCTACGGTTTCACCAAGATCTATCTATGAGTTCATCTAAGCAACGAGTTACTAGAGAGAGTTTGCATCTACATACCACTTGTAGATTGAGTACGGAAGCGATCGAGGGAGTGGTGATGATGAAGACGTTCCCAACGTGATTCCGATCACCGATGACCAAGTGCTGAACGGACAGCACCTCCGCGTTCAACACACGTACGGGACGATGACGTCTCCTTCGTCTTGATCCAGCAAGGAGGAAGGAGAGGTTGAGGAAGATCACTCCAATGGCAGCACGACGGCGTGATGCAGATGGAGGGATCAGATCTCGGCAGGCTTCGCCAAGCGTATGCGGAGGAGGAGAGGTGTTGGGGAGGGGAGGGGCTGCGCCTTCAATGGTGTGTGCAGCCCTCCCCTCTACCCCTCTATTTATAGGGGAAAGGAGGAGGGGGCCGGCCCCCTCTAGATCCATCTAGAGGGGGGGGCGGCGGCCAAGGGGGGGCTTGCCCCCCAAGCAAGGGGGGCGCCCCCCTTAGGGTTTCCCCCTCAACCCTAGGCGCATGGGCCAAGGGAGGGTGCGCCCAGCCCATGAGGTGCTGGCTGCCCCCACGCAGCCCAAGTGGCCCCCAAAGGGTGGCCCCTCCCGTGGTCCTCCGGAACCCTTAGGTGGACCCTCCATAAACCGATATGACCCAAACTTTTCCGGTGTCCGCTTGATGACTTCCCATATATAAATCTTTACCTCCGGACCATTCCGAACTCCTCGTGACGTCCGGGATCTCATCCGGACTCGAACAACATTCGGTAATCACATACAAGTCTTCCTATTAACCCTAGCGCCACCGAACCTTAGTGTGTAGACCCTACGGGTTCGGAGACATGCGAACATGACCGAGACGCCTCCGGTCAATAACCAACAGCGGATCTGGATACCCATGTTGGCTCCCACATGATCCTCGATGATGTCATCGGATGAACCACGATGTCTAGGGTTCAGCAACCCGTATGCTATTCCCTTTGTCGACGGTATGTTACTTGCCCGAGACTCGATCGTCGGTATCCCAATACCTCGTTTAGTCTCGTTACGGCAAGTCACTTTACTCGTCAGTAATGCATGATCCCGTGACCGGACACTTGGTCACTTTGAGCTCATTATGATGATGCACTACCGAGTGGGCCCAAGTGATACCTCTCCGTCACACGGAGTGACAAATCCTGTCTCGATCCGTGTCAACCCGCAGACACTTTCGGAGATACCGTAATGCACCTTTATAGTCACCCGATTCGTTGTGGACGTTTGGTACACCCAAAGCATTCCTACGGTATCCGGAGTTACACGATCTCACGGTCTAAGGAAGAGATACTTGACATTGGAAAAGCTCTAGCAAAAACGAACTACACGATCTTTGTGCTATGCTTAGGATTGGGTCTTGTCCATCACGTCATTCTCCTAATGACGTGATCCCTTTGTCAATGACATCTGATGTACATAGTCAGGAAACCATGACTATCTGTTGACCAACGAGCTAGTCTACTAGAGGCTTACTAGGGACGTATTGTAGTCTATGTATTCACACGTGTATTACGATTTCCGGATAATACAGTTATAGCATGAATAAAGACAATTATCATGAACAAGGAAATATAATAATAATGCTTTTATTATTGCCTCTAGGGCATATTTCCAACACAAATAAACCAACTAGCATCAACTACAAGGAGTAATCAACACTACTAGCAACCTACTAGTACCAATCCCGGACTTGGAGACAAGAATTGGATACAAGAGATGAACTAGGGTTTTGTGAGGAGATGGTGCTGGTGAAGATGTTGATGGAGATTGCCCTCTCCCGATGAGAGGATCGTTCGTGATGACGATGACGATGATTTCCCCCTCCCGGAGGGAAGTGTCCCCGGCAGAACAGCTCTGCCGGAGCCCTAGATTGGTTCCGCCAAGGTTCCACCTCGTGACGGCGGAGTTTCGTCCCGAAAGGTTGCTTCTGATTTTTCTCTCGATGAAAGACCTCATATAGCAGAAGATGGGCATCGGAGGGCCACCAGGGGGGCCATGAGGTAGGGGGGCGCGCCCAGGGGGATAGGGCGCGCCGCCCACCCTCGTGGCTAGGTGGGGCCCCCTCTGGTGAACTTCTTCCGCTGGATATTTTTTATTATTTCCCAAAATGACTTTCGTGGAGTTTCAGGAATTTTGGAGTTGTGCAGAATAGGTCTCTAATATTTGCTCCTTTTCCCGAATTCAATTTTTGGCATTCTCCTCCTTATGTAAACCTTGTAAAATAAGAGAGAATAGGCATAAGTATTGTGACATAACGTGTAATAACAACCCATAATGCAATAAATATCGATATAAAAGCATGATGCAAAATGGACGTATCAGCCCCACCGAGGACACACATCATCCATGGGAGGCGGCCAGAGTGTTAGAAATATTAGCCAATTGAGGGAAAGCTTTTCCCATATTTTTAGCTGATACATATAAGAGTTTTATTTAATAAAAGAGACTTTCTCTCCCAATTTCATATAAGAAACCACAAGTTCATTACAACCATAGCACGCTAACCAATTAGCTAGCCAACTAAACCATAGTAAAACAGATGAAGCAGAAGAGGTTAAGCAAGAAGACAATGAAAACTTGAAGCTAATTGTCCACATTCATAAGCACACTCATCCCCGAAACACATACGATAGCCTGCGCAAAAACAAACTACACTGAAACAACAATAGAAGCTAGGCGTCACCATTTTTAAGCAGATTCCAGTTCTACTCAGGCTCCATCTTCTCAAGTCAGTCTAGAGATCCATGATGTCTAGCTTCGTCTTGCACAAAATAGCTCATCTGCGACTTGATCCATAAGCTTTGTGCAGCTCCGTAGTCCCGGTCTTATGTCCTCCCCCACATGCAAGTCACTCAATGTGTTAATACAAAAGGAAACCTTGTAAAGAACATCGATAGGCTCAGTTGGCCATTTTTACTCGAAGCAGGCCATATTGTGAGCTTTCGAGATGCTCCACAACACAACTACAAGCCCAATAGTATATATTTTTTTCTTGTCGCCCATGTTTTTTAACCACCTAAAGCATGTTTCATCTTGTGGAAAGTGGCATTCAATCCCCAAAGGGCAACTAATCACATTCCAAATATATCTTGCAAGGGGACATTCGGAAAAAAAGATGATTAATGGACTCATGCTTCACGCAAAAATAAATAGTCTGGTTCACAACAACCTCCCCTCTTGAGTAAGACATCCTAGTCAGGATGCTTTTTTTAAGCACCAACAAGATGAAAGTTTGCCTCTAAGTGGATTTTCCATTCTCGGGAGAAATTTATAAGGCACCACACCACTAGTTTACATTGCAGCGTAAAAGGATTTAATGCTGAAATTCCCAGAACTAGTAAGTAACCAAGACATTATATGTTATATATCACTAAGGTTGAAAATAAACACACATTAGTTGCAGCTTGGTCCAAAGCTCTGCTTTCTCCCCTACCAAGGCTCTCCAAAAAGTCAAGGTAGAAAGGTTACTACCAAGAGTGGCACTAACAGTAATATGATGTCGGAAATTATGTATAGTCTTGGGAAAAATTGATATAGTGTATCATTGCATAACCATGTGTCTTCCCAAAACCTTGTCTTCTTACCATTACCGACACATAATCTACAACAGGAAAGAAAGAGATCATTTACTTTCAGCATCCGCTACCAAAAGTGAGAATCTCCCTCTCTATGTTGTACCTTTCCACGAGCCCCCCCTCCCCCCCTAAGATATTTTTCTCTAATCATATCATGAAAAAGGCTAACTTCATTAAACAACTTCCACAAACACTTGGATGAAAATGGCAGCATTTATTAATTCCAGATCAAGCAACCCTAATTCCCTAAACCGCCCGATCTTTAGGAAGGCAAACCACACGCCAAGAGACCAAGTGGTATTTTGTCTTGTTTTTGCCCCCCTCTAGAGAAACCTAGCTCTAAGTCTACCACAAGCCAACAACCAAGTGACATTTTCTCTTATTTTTCTCCCCGCTCCCGAGGAACCTACATCTCGGTCCATCATATTTCTTCTTGATCCCTTTGAACAGATAATAGAAATACATCATATAGAGAGACACAAACAAGATAGAGAAGACTTATTTAAAATAGTCTTCCCCTGAAGCCCCCAATGTTAAGGTTTTTACCAAGCCAACATCCTATCCTTTTCTCAATCTTCCCATAAAATGGACCTAGTCACTCTTTTTAAGTCTCTTCTCATCCACTGGAATCCCAAAATACTTCATAGCAAGCTACCACTGCCATAGGTGAACCTTTATTCAAAAGAGACTAGTTCTTTCTTTAGCATGCCTTGTGCAAAATACTTTACTCTTGTGGTAGTTGGTTTTCAAGAATGACATCTCCTCAAAGAGACATAGCATGAATTTCATGTTAGTGGCTTGCTCAAAACCATCCTGCATAGGAAGGATTGTGTCATGACAACATGTGCATATTGAAATATGGCAACATCTCCTTTCGTTAAATGTTTGGTCAGCCTAGTGACAAGACCTTGATTAACAACCTTGCCCACTAAAAATGGTAAGTACATCTACAACTAGGTCAAAAAGTAAGAGGGTAGTGGGTCTTCTTGTCTCAAACCCTGATGGTTATTTAAGTATAACCCAATTTCCCCATTCACTTTGACCCTCATCCCTCCTGAGAGATAATAGTCATGATCCAGTTATTTCATTTGTGAAAAAACAGTTTCATTTCCAAAGTTTGATTTTGTTAAAGGCCTTTTCAAAGTCAATTTTGAAATGAACACTAGAGAGTTTTTTTTCCTATTCAATTCATCAACTGCCTCATGGGGTACCAAAACACCCTCCAATATGCATCTCCCCTAAAGGAAGGCAGTCTGAGGCCCTGATCACCCCATCGATAACAACAATAAGCCTATTGACGGGCGCCGGCAGGGAAAAGCTTCTGCGTGGGACGAATGCATGTTGCCGTCGCGCCGGCAGCGGGAACGGACGCCGATGGGGATTGGCGCCAACATGGATGGGCACCAGCAAGGACGAGCGCCTGCGCGCGACACGCGTCGACGGGAATGGGCGTCAATATGGGTGGGCACCAGCAAGGACGAGCGGCAAGAGAGACGGAGGCGAGATGCGGTGCGTGGGTGGGTGGGCCAGTGGAGAGAAAAAGCAAGAGAGAGAAGTGTGTGTGTGTGATAGGTAGGCTATGCCTCGCATGTAGCAGACATAGACGGACGAAGGGGACACATAAAGCATCCGTTTTGTGTCCGCCTCCACTCCAAATATGATCCAAATTTGCGTCGAAAATGGACCTAAACGGACACAAAAACAGATAGTAAATGAGAATGGGTCTGTGCGCCGAGCAGTGTTTTTTTATTTGCACGGACACAAATGACACGAGTTGATCAAATAGGTCGCTGTGTTGGAGTTGCTCTGAGACTTGAAGGAACAAGATTGAGCATCATGATTCATGGGTTCAATCGGTGCACTAGCACGTTTATTCGATATGACACCACCATGCTCGCCTTGGATGCACGCATCTGGAATAGAAAATGAAATCAGTGAGGAACCCATTCCATCGTGTTTTCTTTTGCCTCCCGGAGATTCGAAAATGACGGCAACCTAAATCATTCCTTTATTATAACTTTTCAAAAAGATACCACTACAGGTGAGAACATTCCTTGATACGCGGCCGAGACTGGGCCCCACAGGTCAGCGCCACGAACGCGCACGTACGCCCGCGGCAAATGATGAGCTCTCGGTCCAATCAGACTCCACCACCTCCCCCCCGCGCGGCCACCACCTCCCGGGCCCCACCGCCACCACCCGCTGGCGGACGGATCCTCTGGCGGGGCCCGCATGGAAGTGGGTGACGCCCCTCCCCCACTTCGCCTTGGCGTCTCCCCGTGCTCCCCGTGGTCAACTCGCGGCTTCCCCAGACGCTGACCGGCGAGGAAATAGGCGGAGGCCGGGCCACCCAAAGCGCCGAACACCTTGCGGGCACCACTTCCTCCGCCATGGGCGCGCCATGAGACACCACCTCCCGTAGCCACCGCTACCCTCTTACCGCTACCGCGCACGCCCCCACCCCACTCTGCTCCTCTCCACCACCTCCTCCCCCATGCTTCCGCGCAGCGCCCTCCTCCGCCTGCTGCTGCTGCTGCTCGCGCCGCTGCTGCTGCCGCTCGCCCGGGGCCAGCCGCAGCCGACGCTAACGTGGCAGGACCGCGCGGCGCTCCACGGACTGCGCGCGTCCCTGGGCCTGCGCGCGCGGGACTGGCCCGCCAAGGCTGACCCCTGCGCCGCCTGGGCCGGCGTCGCCTGCCGCGCCGGCCGCGTCGCGCGGGTCCGCCTCGGCGGGCTCCGCCGCACCCGCGCGGGGGCACGCACCGCCGCCTTCGCCGTCGACGCGCTGCGCGGGCTCGCGGCGCTCGAGGAGTTCAACGCCTCCGGGTTCCCGCTCCCCGGCCGGATCCCGGCCTGGTTCGGCCGCGGGCTCCCGCCGTCGCTCGCCGTCCTCGACCTCAGCTCTGCCGGCGTCGATGGCGAGCTGCCGCTCCACCTCGGCATGTCCGGGAACCTGACCACCCTCGTTCTCGCTGGTAACAGCCTCTCCGGCCGGATTCCGCCGTCGGTTTTCTCCAGTAAGGCTCTCCGGACCCTTGACCTTTCCAACAACAACCTCACCGGGGAGCTTCCCGACGTGCCTGCCTCCGCCGGTGACATAGCAGGAGCTCTGTTTAACGCTTCGGGGAATTCACTCTACGGTGCGATTGGCGATGGCCTGGGGTCCCTCAAGAAGAGGTTTCAGGTGGTCGATGTGTCGAGCAATTACTTTGGCCAAGCGGCCACCACTGGATTTCAGAATGGCTCTGAGGGAATAGTCAAAATCAAGATGAATTGCTTGCCAGGCGTACCAGGCCAGCGCAGCCCTGGCGATTGCGAGGATTTCTTTAAGAGGAATGGATTGCCATTGCCTGAACCACCCCAAGCATCCCCATCACCGGCCAAGAAAGGTGTCAGGTGGAAACATGTACTTGCTGGAGTCCTTGGAGCTGCAGCTATTGTGGTTGTCCTTTCACTTGCAGCACTGGTGTTTTGCTTGGTGAGGAGGGGGAGAAGGAGGCCTAGAGGAAGAGGGCTGGAGCAGAACGACGACGGCATCCGCTCTGGTCGCAAGAGCAGCAGTGTGAATCCGATGGTGATGTCACCATCCCGGGCAGCAAACAGTCCACCCAAGGGTTTGCCTGTCATCGTGGATGAGCTCACCTATGAGCAGTTGCACCATGTCACCGGAGGCTTTGGAGATGATAACCTTGTCAAGCATGGGCGCTCCGGGGACATCTATCGTGGTGTCTTAGAGAGTGGCTTAAATGTTGTCATAAAAAAGGTCGACGTGAAGAGCAGTAAGAAGAACATAGTGGAACTAAGCTTTCTTGTCAAAAAATCCCATGCCAGAATTGTTCCATTGCTGGGGCATTTGGTCAAGGATGATGAGGAATTGCTAGTGTACAAGTACATGTCAAAGGGAGATTTGACAACTGCACTGCACAGGAAGCCAGCGGATGCTGAAGTGGGGTTATCTTCATTGGATTGGATAACAAGACTGAAGATTGCAATTGGTGTAGCTGAGGCCCTGTGCTTCCTTCACGATGAGTGTAATCCACCATTGGTTCACAGGTATGGTTATGCAGGCCATGCACTATTTTTTGGAGTATGGCAGTTACAGAAAAAAATATTGTATAAAACATCTCATAGCTGTGGTAAGCTATTTTCAGCATTAACATCATGATTAGAATGTGGAAAATTCAGAGTCCATGCAGCTCAATAAATCATGGCATTTTAATGAACAAGTTTTAGTAGAGATCACAAGTGAGACAGTGACAGAAGGAAAATAATATTACCCATGTAGGCATCTAAAAGTGGTTGTAGTTGCACATCTAACTTGATGCATGTCCAAAAACCATTTCTGGAAGAAAATAATATGTATAAGCATTTTGTTGACCAACATTTAGAAGTGAGGACACCAGATGCCATGCTTAATATATAGTAAATATTATCTTATATATTTCCTAGATGCATTGGCTTCATATCAATGGTATTAATTCTAACATACTTTGGAATTTTCGTAGATATTTTTGTTTAGGATTTTATTAAGGGAACTAGCAGGTGCTCTGCTTTTGCATTAAGATTTAAGAAGATGGGAAAACAAAGTTACTCTAAACTGCAACAAAAGAAAGAAATACTCCAAACTGCAACACTAGCTTCGGGCTGAACAACGGCCTACACGCATATGGTTTCTTTACATGTGCAAATGCATTGGAAAAACAACGAATAATTATAAGCAGCATGCAGTAAAGCTGATTAAATCATTTATTTGTTTTGTGCTTGACTAAGCCTTGTGTCCCTCTGTCTGTCTGTCATGGTGTTGTAATTGCCATAATTTGACCATCCAAATCTGAGTTGATGTGTGTTGCTCAATTTCTTCGATTTTGTTTTTGATATGATTTTTTTTAATATATTTTCAGTCAATACTTGTTCTTATTCATTTGTGATCATGTCATAATATTTGTAGAGACATCCAAGCAAGCAGTGTTCTTCTTGATGACAAATTTGAAGTGTGCCTTGGAAGTTTGAGTGAAATTTGCCTTCAACCAAGTGATGGAAGCAGGAGTTTCTTCTCTAGGATGTTGAGATCATCAAAGTAAGACCTCTATGTCATCTTCTACTATAGTTAGCATGCTACTCTTAAAAGAAACTCTAGTGGCCTAAATGGTTATAGTATGAATATCTCATCAGCATATTTTTTTTTCTTCACGAATATCACTTTCAACCGAGAGTAAAAGTAATGACCCCTATTTAGTTGGTCACTACAGTTTATCGTGAGTTTAATACTCAAAATAAAGCTTATGAACTGGGGACGACTACTGTATTTTGCTTCTACAAGCAGTGTAGCCACACTGTTTCCTCCAAGAATGTGTTACTGCACACTCAACTAGACTATTTATCGTACATGTTGGTGGTTCCTCATCCCTGTTACATCGAAAACAAGTTACTTGTTAAGAGCTGTTTGGTATATCCTATCGAACTGTTTGCATCAAGATAGTGACCGGTACAAGTCAACGCTATTGAGTATATATGATGACAAATGGCTGTTTCTTCCAGTTAGTGTAACATGTCACTGTAATTTACACCTTGTCTCTATGTGGTAATGCCGTAATGAAACTTCCACATCATCTCCCAAACACAAGATGGATCGTCCACATTTTTTTTTCTGAAAACTTGATGTTTGTTCGAGTATATAAAATATCAGGGCTCTTTGGCTGACATCTGTATCTGTCTTTTTTTTATGGCAGGTCTCTCGACAAGAACATGTCAGGTGTGTAAAGCTTCTTCATAACTCTCTTTTCCAGTAGTTTTATACTGTACAGCATGTGCATAATAATTCTGATGAGCAAAATTTTATGCATGTTCTTCACCTAACAGGTCCACCTGCTAGCCGCACATATGATGTCTACTGCTTTGGAAAGGTGCTACTAGAGCTAATCACCGGGAAATTTGGCGTGAGTTGCTCAAATGACACCGACTCAGAGGAGTGGTTGGCGAGCACTTTAGATTACATTGAAACCCATGACAAGGAGAGTGTCACAAATATTGTAGACCCTTCACTTGTTGTGGACGAAGACCACCTAGAAGAAGTATGGGCAGTCTCCATTGTCGCGAAGACATGCCTGAATCCAAAGCCCTCCAGGCGGCCTCTCGCTCGGTACATCTTGAAAGCGCTGGAGAACCCGCTAGGGGTGGTGCGGGAAGAGCTGTTCTCGAGCCCCAGTTCAGCTCGGCTCACAAGTACCTCATCCCGAAGCTCTTGGCGTTCTGCTTTCCATGGGCACTCGTACCAGTACTCCGAGGTGCAAACATCAGGGAAAGTACTTACCTGTAGGCAGTCAGCAAAATCCGAAGGAAGCGACGAGGAGGAAAATTCCTTCTCCTTCAAGAAGGCTTCACGGGATATGCTCCCGGATCCGGTAGAGCTGGAAGACAGAGCTGTTGTGTAGGATCACCATAGATTAGCTATACCTTACATGAGCTGAGACTTTTTGCTGTTGTTAATCTCAGATGTGTATAATCCATCATCTGATGTGCATATTTTGCTGTCCTAGTAGGTGAAAAAACTGTGTATACAAGGAGTAGACTTTCTTTATCTCCCACCCCTTTCAGTGAGACAGTTTTCTGTAACTTATACTGAGAATAAAAACCTGTAATCTGAACTGGGAATAAACGGCGCTGCAAGTGGCCAGTAGTTTCGGTAAGCATACCTACTTGCCATTTTTTTTCCTTGCGATTTACTTGCCATTCTGGATTTCTGTGTTACAATTTTTTACATGTTCAGCATGGGTAGTAACTACAGGAGAGTTGATATCTAGCGGGGAGCTGATATTGAGCTAAAAATTGGCCATCTTGAATTGCATCTCTGACTGTACGCAAAAAAGAAGAGAGGAAAATGAAAACGAGTATGGAAAAGAAAGAAAGAAAGAGGAAATGCAAAAAAATAAGGTCCCACCGAGACTTGAACTCGGGTTACTGGATTCAGAGTCCAATGTCCTAACCACTAGACCATGGGACCAAGTTGATGTTATTTCCGCACAAGCCTTCTTATTCCGTGCGTCCGTGACCGATTTCCAGCAACAGGGCGCGCTTCTGTTACAAGCTCATATCGATGTAGAATCACATCAAACTGCTACAGCAGCACACGTAACTCGACTCAGGAAAGGAGAACATCGGCAAGAACAAATAAATAAATCAAAATGCAGCATCATCAATCCCAGACGACCACGAAAACCTTCTTGAAAGATCTTAAGCTTCCTCCTCACGCTCCAATCTTTGGCTAGTTCGCGGCCCTTCTGTTCCAGCAGCAGCATCATCCACAGATCACAGGAGCGTCTCCAACTTCGCCGTTTCTTTGCCGGGCACAGCAGCCTCCATTCCCTCCCTGATCATACTACGAAACAGCTTCTGCCAGAGTACCCTCGTACCAATCCGTGTACACCCCGAAACGGATTCCGTTCCTTTATTTCCACAAAGCCTACAATTGAAGCACCGAAAGGCATACTGATAATCACAATCTTCTTACTACTAAGCCAAAATGTTTGGCCACCACAGACCACACCACACATTCGAAAAAAAGATGCATCGCCGTTTCCTTCTCCCAACAGAAGTTACAGGATTTGTCAACTATGTTTTGCCTACTAGACACATTGATGTTGGGCTTAATAACCATATGAAAAACGTGCACCCGGGCGGGACGTTTAATTGGCACACTGCAGGAACAAAATTTGCTTCAGAGTGATTTCGTTCACCACATAAATCCCAATGGAATTCAGCCCACGATTCTTTTTCCAAAAAGGGGAAGTGTTTGCCTCTGAATAGTAGTACTCCTAGAACATATCTGGGGATTGTTACTCCCTTTGATCCATAATTACTTGTCGCTGCTTTAGTACAACCTGGTATTAAAGTTGTACTAAAGCGATGACAACTAATATGGATCGGATGGGGGGTATTATATTTAGGTACACAATTTGTTTCTACAATTTATGATTCTCCACGCGACATTTTCTGACCCAAGAAGTTAACAAGCAGATATTTAGTTCCCTGAGATTGGGAACACCCAATCCACTGAATTACTCGGACTGAGTAACCCGCGTTTTCTTTTCTTCAGAAACAGTGCAGCTTTGTTATAAATAGTTCAACCACATGTATGTACTTAGTATCTTAGCAACAAAAAAAATCATGTAAATTAGGTTAACTTGGCAACTCAGTTCCCCCGCAAAAAAAAAAAAAAAAAAAAACTTGGCAACTCAGTCACAACTTGCAACAAATGCAAGGGAGCGACGCCTGGTACTTTCCACTCTAACGCCTTCTTAGTCTTCACTCGAGCACCCGGAGCACTTCACCACAGAGGGAAAGATATTCTCGATTGGTACCATGTATGTCTCCATAAAATGTGGGTCAGCCATCTCCTTATACATACGTCTTACGGAGGCCTCCTCAGCTTCCAGTTCGGCTTCAGTATGTCCCAAATCTTCCTTCGGTCCCTCAAAACGAAACATGCCCCTCAACCAACCACTTTCAGATTGACCACCAATGTACGCGTCGGCCTTGGGGTGTTTCACATCAGTTGAACAGGCATAGCAGTGGCCATTTTCATTAGGGAAAAGCTATTTTCCTGCCGACCGGCAGTTAGCGAGAGATCCGGACGATGTGTTTAGCTTCAATCCGATCAGGCAGCATCGCTCCTCCTGTCCAGAACACACTGCGCATCGTCCGATTTTTGTATCAAGGGCTGCATGCGGTCACACCCTTTCTGCTAATCATGTGCATGCCACTTTTCCTTTTACCTAATCAAGGGTATGTCGCTTTTCTTCTTCCTAATCAGCGGATGTCGCTTTCAGCCGAAACACGCCCATGTATGCATGCATGCATGTGAAGATATGATGATGTCATCAAAGATTCTTCACAATGCAACCATTCAAAATGATATGTAGCCCAAACCGTAGGTCCAATCGAAAAACCGTTTTCAGATAAAAGATTCGTCACGACAAGATCTTTGAAACTAGATCCCATATTGATATGTTTTGATGACTTTTTTTGTCAAAAAGTTACCAAGTGTGTGCTGAGTAAGTTATCACACTTGTGGTACATAAGTTACCATTTTGTTCATCGAGAAATCTATCTTCCAAACGATCGGAACTTCACAACAGATCCAAGCGGCGTCAGGCAACGTTGGATCATGATCGGGCGGTTGTCCTTCTGCATGTTTTCGCTGTCGCTCCGGTGGTCCTCCGGCTGTGAGCATGTCGTTGTCCAACCATGGTTCATCATGCATGCTTGCATGCTGTCATTTGCTCTCTCTCCATGTGATACCGTATGCACAAACACAATGGTAACTTTACGTTGAGGGAAAAAAGTTGTTGAAAATATACCCCGGTAATTTTCTGTGAAAATAGAAGGATAATTTACGCACCGCAGATGTGATAAGTCACGTAGAAACACCATGGTAACTTTCTGACCTAGAAAAAAGTTGTTGAAAACATACCAACCGATTACTTTTCGGTAAATAGCATGGTAATTTACGCACATCAGGCATGGTAACTTAATTACAACCACCATGGTAACTATTTTGCCCCAGGGGCTTTTATTTGAAATTATATACCCGGTAATTTCTATGTAAATAACATGATAATTTATGCACGGTAGAGATGATAACTCACATACAAACATCATGGTAACTTTTTAACCCGAAAAAAGGTCGTCAAAAAAGTACTCTGATAACTTATGTGTAAATAACATGGAAAAATCGCACAACCGAGCTGTTAACTTACTTAGTCCTTGTATGGTAACTTTTTGACCAGGGATTGTTCAAAAACACCCCCTATAACTTATGTGCAAATAGCATGGTAATACACATACAACAGAGCTGATAACTTAGTTTGCCAACGCATGGTAACTTTGACTAGAAAAAAATTATCGAAATGTACCAACATGAGATCTAGTTTTGAAGGTCTTGTCACCATGCATTTTTTATGTGAAAATGTTTTTTGTATTGGAGCAACAGTTTGAGTTATAAAACATTTACAATTTTTTTGAGTTCGGTGAAATTTTCCTTGACATTAGCATTTTATATCCTCTAGGGTATGTGTGAATGTGCATGTGAGACGAAGGTCGAAGGAACTATTTTTTATGTTCCGATAATTTCTATGTAAACAACATGACAACATATGCTCAACTGGCATGATAACTTCTGTAGCACTCGTGTGATAACTTTGTACCCAGAAAAAAAAAATCGGCGGAATATACCAACATGGGATCTAGTTTCGAAAGTCTCGTCGCGACGATTCTTTTATATGAAGACAATTTTTTGATCGGGGTGACAGTTTGAGCTACAAAACATTTTGAATTTTCGTTTTAGATGGAATCTTTGCTGACATCAGCTTTTTATTTTATATGCATGCATGTTTAAAACTGGCTGAGAATAGCAGCGCATGCAATTCTCTCTTGCGATACTCCCATGCAATTCTCTTTTGGGTACTTTTACATGCGTGCACGTCTGTGAGTTTGCATTGCATGTAACTATATGTGCATGCGTTATTAGGGGAGGTCGTCCGGATCTATTGCCATTTTCCGGACGGCAGGATTTTAGCAAAGTCCTTTTCATTATCAGAAGGATCAACCCTGCAGATACAGCTGACCACCAACTCATGGCGCCCTTTCTGGATAGCTTCAGCAAAGAATAACAGATTGTCGATGCCGCAGTCAAAACCATAAGCTCCTTTGGTCTTTGCTCTGAAATTGATATGGTAGTACCTCCCATCGCTATCGCCGTCATGAAAGTACAGGTAGCGCACACCATCTTGGAGCTCATACGCGAGATCCCCCAAAAGATTGTGGTCATCGTTATACTTGTCCGTCAAAGCTTGAACTAACTGGAGCTCCCAGCGACGGCTATCATCAATTGGCACTGATTTCAAACGATTCTTCCTCGTGCTGTCTGGCCAGTAAAGCTCTCGCCATATAGCCTTCTCCGGGGTACACTCCAAGTGCATTTTGGGATGCAGGCGGTCGGAGAGATAGCGATCGATGGCACGGCAAACTTCGTCGAAGCTACGAAACGGCCCACCCACATGAGGATAGGTGTGGAAAGACCCCTTATGATCCATCCTCGTAAAAAAATGCAGTGACCATTCACGTTCCAACCGAACCCAAATGGTGTCAGTTCTGGACGGTTCCTCCAATGCTGTGGCGTCGAGGAAGTCCCCCAAGATCAAGACGTCCGATTGTTGCAGAAGTTTTGTATCCCCCTCATGTCTGGAGTGGAACAATAATTCGTCCATGAGTTGGTCCATGCCTCGGACCTGCATGCCTTGAGAACCATAGTCGGTGAAGTATTTCCCGTCCGTGCCTGCGAATACAGCAATCACTGGCCCGGAGTCTGAACGGACTTCGGCGAGTCGGTGCCGGCTGTATCCGCGCGGAGAAACGATCTGTTTGCTCTGCCCGCAGCCATGGACGGAGAAGATCTGTCGCCCGGCGGCTGTGGGAACATCGAAGTGTACCGCTGGCTTGCTAGGGGAGAGGCGGAGGTTGTCAGCGCGGTCACGTCCGTCACTTTCACGGCGGCCGCGAGGGTTTGCCATGGGGAAGCGGGGTGGAAGACGGTTATTAGGGCTTCGTGGTGATTTCTGCGTGAGGCGAGGTAGGGCGGGCCGTAGGGGAAAACAAAACCGACTAACCCTCGATTAGCTAGATTTTTTTTCTTATTATCCGCTGCCTCCCCCACCTCAGATCAACCTTAACCAAGCGGCCCACAACGCCCCCCTTGCCTCGTGCATCATCAGTGACGTTATAAGCATTGCAACATTGGCTCAGCAACACTAGTGATGTTGCAATCCCGTGAGCTTGAGATCCGTGTCTTTGCAACAGGGATGATGTTTCAGAAACGCGTCTCTGCAACAACGTTTAGAAACATGCTCCTGCAACAACGTCGATGTTTCAGAAATACCGGTGACATTGCAATCTAGGCGCGTGCGATCTATTTCAAAAACGGGCCTTTGCAACAACAATGATGTTTCAGAAACTCGCCTCTGCAACAATGACGATGTCTTAGAAACGCCAAAGACATTACAACTCCGGGCACGTGTCAATCCGCACGTGGTGGCTTGCCACACCGTACGATCATTTTTAATCTAACGATAGTGCAAACGGACGATGTCCTGCGCGCATCAACCGGCAGCATGTGTTCTCCCTTCTCTCATGCTTGATATGGACTTTGACCAAATCTCGCGTGTTCACCTTGATCTCCGGAATAATAGCTTTGCTATAGTGCCCATATAGGTCCCCTTGAGGTGCTTTATCGTAGCCATACAACAAGTAACCACGAACGTGTTTGGTTGCCTGATGAGGTCGTCGAACAATGTCATGCTCTTTTTGGCCTGCATAGTACGAAACTCACGCCATAAAGATCACATTGGATCTGTCTACCGGGTAGATCCCGGGGGCGAGAAACAAAGTGTAATGATGGGGATGGGGCCTTCCATGGGACCAACGTCCCTTGGGAAGCTGTGCCAGATCAAGGCAGGTTCTGGCCCAGATTAGGCAGCTGGGAGTGGCGACGTCCCGAACCTTCATTAACATTGGTTTCGGCAAAGGCTGGAATCACGGAAGCTAGACTTTTCAGTGGTTTGCCAGTGTGGTCAAGGCCCCTTGCCCGTTAGGAAGCCATCCTTTCGGAAGTTTCTCCCCTTGGCGCGCAAGTCAAGAAGTCCCCTTGTGTGATCTGGATTCTACGTCAGTTAGTAAAGCGTGAAACCCTATGCCTCGTCCTCCCTTATAAGGCGAGGCGAGGGGGTAGTTTGAGTCATCTGACATCACTATCAAGGTCTTGATAGGATTATCACCACATACATTGTAACTCCCTCATACAAGATGTTTCCCCATTAATCAAATTCGAAGCAGGAGTAGGGTATTACCTCCATTATGAAGGTCCGAATCTGGGTAAAGTCCTCGTGGTCCTGCACACCACCCTATCAAGACTACTGATGGTTTTTAGTACCATCATCCTTCTCGTTCTAAATTTAGTGGCTTGGGGTGCCTAGGTGAGATGCAAGGATGGTACCGACTGCAAGCTCGTCTCACCGGTGCTGGCATTGGCGACGTTTGCGGGTGTTGAGTCGCCCATTGGGGCGCTGTATTGGTTAACAACTCACCCCTTGCCATCGTTTTGGGTGAAAACCATAACTTGACTTGTCAGACTCCATGACGGCAGCGAGTGGGCGGTGTGTCCCTCTTCGAAGCATCATTGGTGAGCGCAGGTCCCAACCCCACAACGTTCTTTGGGCGAGCTTGGATCGTCTCCGAGAGTACCTATTGTTGGGAAACATAGCATGCAATTTCAAAAAATTCCTACGCACACGCAAGATCTATCTAGGAGATGCATAGCAACGAGAGGGGGAGAGTGTGTCTACGTACCCTCACATACTAACAAAGCAATTATGTCTTCTCAAAATAACATGGCCAAAGAAAGTTATCCCTACAAAATCATATAGTCTGGCTATGCTCTATCTTCACCACACAAAGTATTTAAATCATGCACAACCCCGATGACAAGTCAAGCAATTGTTTCATACTTTTGACATTCTCAAACTTTTTCAATCTTCACGCAATACATGAGCGTGAGCCATGGATATAGCACTATGGGTGGAATAGAAGGGTGGTTGTGGAGAAGACAAAGAGGGAGAAGATAGTCTCACATCAACTAGGCGTATCAACGGGCTATGGAGATGCCCATCAATAGATATCAATGTGAGTGAGTAGGGATTGCCATGCAACGGATGCACTAAAGCTATAAGCATATGAAAGCTCAACAAAGAAACTAAGTGGGTGTGCATCCAACTCGCTTGCTCACGAAGACCTAGGGCATTTCGAGGAAGCCCATCATTGGAATATACAAGCCAAGTTCTATAATGAAAAATTCCCACTAGTATATGAAAGTGACAAAATGAGAGACTCTCTATCATGAAGATCATGGTGCTACTTTGAAGCACAAGTGTGGTAAAAGGATAGTAACATTGTCCCTTCTCTCTTTTTCTCTCATTTTTTTATTTGGGCCCTTTCTCTTTTTTTATGGCCTCTTTTCTTTTCCCTTTTTTTTATTTTTCGTCCGGAGTCTCATCCCGACTTGTGGGGGAATCATAGTCTCCATCATCCTTTCCTCACCGGGACAATGCTCTAATAATGATGATCATCACACTTTTATTTTCTTACAACTCAACAATTACAACTCGATACTTAGAACAAGAGATGACTCTATATGAATGCCTCCGGTGGTGTACCGATGTGCAATGACTCATGAGTGACATGTATAAAAGAATTATGAACGGTGGCTTTGCCACAAATACGATGTAAACTACATGATCATGCAAAGGAATATGACAATGATGGAGTGTGTCATAATATACGGAACGGTGGAAAGTTGCACGGCAATATATCTCGGAATGGCTATGGAAATGCCATGATAGGTAGGTATGGTGGCTGATTTGAGGAAGGTATATGGTGGGTGTATGATACCGGCGAAAAGTGCACGGTATTAGAGAGGCTAGCAATGGTGGAAGGAAGGAGAGTGCGTATAATCCATGGACTCAACATTAGTCATAAAGAACTCATATACTTATTGCAAAAATCTACAAGTTATCAAAGCAAAGTATTACGCGCATGCTCCTAGGGGGATAGGTTGGTAGGAAAAGACCATCGCTTGTCCCCGACCGCCACTCATAAGGAAGACAATCAATAAATAAATCATGCTCCGACTTCATCACATAACGGTTCACCATACGTGCATGCTACGGGAATCACAAACATTAACATAAGTATTTCTCAAATTCACAACTACTCAACTAGCATGGCTCTAATATCACCATCTTCATATCTCAAAACAATTATCAAGTATCAAACTTCTCATAGTATTCAACACACTCATAAGAAAGTTTTACAAATCTTGAATGCCAAGCATATTAGGATTATTTAAGCAAATTACCATGATATTTAAGACTCTCAAAATAATCTAAGTGAAGCATGAGAGACCAAAATTTTCTATAAAACAAATCCACCACCGTGCTCTAAAATATATAAATGAAGCACTAGAGCGAACAACAAACTACTCCGAAAGATATAAGTGAAGATCAATGAGTAGTCGAATAATTATGCAACTATGTGAAGACTCTCCCATTTTAAGAATTTAAGATTTTGGTATTTTATTCAAACAGCAAGCAAAACAAAATAAAATGACATGATGCTCCAAGCAAAACACATATCATGTGGTGAATAAAAATATAGCTCCAAGTAAAGTTACCGATGAACGAAGACGACAGAGGGTATGCCTTCCGGGGCATCCCCAAGCTTAGACGCTTGGTTATCCTTGAATATTACCTTGGGGTGCCTTGGGCATCCCCAAGATTAGGCTCTTGCCACTCCTTATTCCATAGTCCATCGAATCTTTACCCAAAACTTGAAAACTTCACAACACAAAACTTAACAGAAAATCTTGCGAGCTCTGTCAGCGAAAGAAAACAAAACACCACTTCAAGGTACTGTAATGAACTCATTATTTATTTATATTGGTGTTAAACCTAATGTATTCCAACTTCTCAATGGTTTATAAACTATTTTACTAGCCATAGATTCATCAAAATAAGCAAACAACACAAGAAAAACAGAATCTGTCAAAAACAGAACAGTCTGTAGTTATCTGTATCAAAAGTATAATTCTGGAACTCCAAAAATTCTAAAATAAATTGGTGGACCTAAGGAATTTGCCTATTAATCATCTACAAAAAGAATCAACTAAATAGCTGTAACGCCCCGGATTCGATGCGCCAGGTGTCCGTCAGTTATTCGCCGTCCTTGCCACGTCATGTGCTTGCGTGTTGCACTTTGCCATGTCATCATCTGCATTTCATATCATGTCATCATGTGCATCGCATTTTGCATACGTGTTCGTCTCATGCATCCGAGCATTTTCCCCGTTGTCCGTTTTGCAATCCGGCACTCCTATGTCTCCCGGCGCCCCCTTTTGTCTCTTTTCGTGTGCAGGTGTTTAACGGTCTCGGAATGGACCGAGGTTTGTCAAGCGGCCATGGTATAGCACCGGTAGACCGCCTGTCAAGTTTCGTGCCATTTGGAGGTCGTTTGATACTCCAACGGTTAACCGAGTAACCGCAAAAGCCTCTTTTGTGTGCAGCCCAACACCCCTTCCAAATTGGCCCAAGACCCATCTAACTCCCCTCCATGCTCTCGGTCGTTCGATCACGATCGCGTGGCCGAAAACCGCACCTCATTTGGACTCTCCTAGCTCCCTCTACCTATAAATACGTCTCCCCCTCTCCTTTTTCGGATCTATTCCCACGAAACCCTAGTTTTCCCTCTCTCCGCCGGACGTGTCCGTCCCTGCCACGGACACGTCCACGTCGCCGCCCCGAAACGATGGCGCTGCCACGTGGCCCTCCGCCGCGCCTGCCGCCGCCGGGCCTGGGCAGCGAGGCGAACCGCTTGCTCACATGCACCGCAAGGCCCGCGCCCGGCTTCGGCCGCCGGGCTTCCTACCCCGCGGACCCGCTCCCGCCACGGCGGGCGCCGTCCTCGCCGGCCTGCGCCCGCCCTCGCCGGCCGGCGATCGCGCTGGCCTCTCCGTGCCTGTGGTGGCTGACGTCGCCTTTCGCGCCTCCGGACCCGATCGCCGCCTCGCCGCCTCGCCGTGGCCTTCGCCTCGCCGGCGTTGCCACCGCCGCCGCCGGTCGCTCCGGTGAGTCGGCCGCGCCCGCCGCCCGCCGCCTCCTCGCATGGGATCTGGCGGATCCGGCGAGATCCGGCCCGGATCCGCCGCGCGCGCCCATCTCCGGCCTCCTCCAAGCCGTCTCCGGCGACGAGAGCCGGCCATCCTCGTGAATCACGCCGGCTGACTTTCTTTTCCCCCTCCAAATCCTCTAAGTCCTATTTCTGCTAATATTTTCATGCATTTTCATCACATCATATCTCTGCATCCGTAGCTCCGTTTCGTGCGTGTAATATGTCAAAAGGTTCGTCTCGATGAGTAGATCATTTCATCTCATTGCATCATTTTCATGTGAGCTCATCTTGATGCCCGAAATGCTGTTGGAAGAGGGCTATCTGATGTTAGTTTCAGATTCTTATCAGAACATGCACTTTTGTCATTTTTGCCATGATTAACGTGTGCACCCTATGAACTTGAGTCCTACATGTGTTTTGTAATATTCCATGCCATCTTTACAGGGGTGTATGCCATGTATTTTTTTGATCTCTGTGGTGACTAGCACAAGCATGCAAACTAGGCTTCTTAATGTTACTGATTTCAGCCCTGTTTTGCTGATATTTTTATGCCATGTTAACTTGATGCTACGGAGAGATCCATGCATATTTTGAGATACTTTAGTAAGGATGTTTTATACATATGGTTGTTCTCTATCCATCCATGCCCTTGTTTGCAATTATGGAGTGCCATATCTTGAGTCAATCGAGCTCTACTTTTGCTATAAAATGTTTCCTGGCAGATTGTTTACATGTTATTCAATTTTGCCAAGGTTGTTGTAGTTGATCCGTGTATGCTATGATGTTGTTCTTGCCATGTATAGATTCTATGCCATGTCTTCTTGATGGATGTATGCTTAGTTTATCATGTATTGCTCTGTGGTGAGTGGTTCAAGCTCACAAACATGCCTACTTATTGTTGTTCCTGCCATGTATGAATCTGTAATATAACTTGCTATTTTGACATGGGTGCTATTACATTTTCTTATTCCTTTTGGCTTATGGTCAGTAAAGGAATTTTGTTCTATGCGATTAGTAGATTCATGCCATGCCTTTGTTTACCATGATAAGTTCCTGTAATATGATGTTTGATAGCTCTAAACATTGCAACCTGATGTTATTTCTGCTAAAGTCTGAAACTGTTACTATTTGCAAACTTGCCATGTCATTTTGAGCATGTTCTAGTGATTTCTGGAGATAGCTCAGTGTTCATGTTTTGTCATGCTTTACCTGTACATCATGCCCATGCCTTTTGTTTTCATATTTAGGTGCTGTAGCATATTGTTTTGATGCTTGCAATATGCCTAGTTGCTGTTTTGGACAGATTGTTGTCATGACTTGTTTCATGTGTATGTGTTGACCCGTTGCCCCGTTTTGAGTGTGCTCTACATGAAACTTGCTTGATTTTGCATGTAGTTTCATATTACCATGTTGCTTCCTTGTTTTGAGGTGTTTGCTTGATGTTTGTATGCATTTTTCATCAATGCCATGCTTAACTTGTTTTGCTCATATCTTTTAGGCCGTAGCTTCGAATCTAATGAACTTTATATGTAACTTGACTAGAATTTCGTGTAGATCATCGTGGTGCATCTTAACTTGCTGTTTAACAACTTGAACATAAGTTTTATTCAGATCTGGACCAATTTCGAAATTTGCATATGAGGACTTACCGGAATTGTTATATGTTGTTTCCGGCCTCATTTAAACTTGCTTTGATGTGTTGTTCTTGTTTGCATCATCTCTTGCCATGAGTAGCCTCATATAGCCTTGTCATGCATCATACTTGTTGTGCATCATGCCTTGTTCATGTGTGGGGTGTTTACCATGTTGTGTGCTTCTTCTTGTTAGTTCCTGTTTCGTTGCGATCGTGAGGATTCGTTCGTCTACGCTTGGTTCGTCTTCGTGGCTTCATCTTCTTCATGGACTCGTTCTTCTTCCTTGCGGGATTTCAGGCAAGATGACCGCTACCCTGGATCTCACTACTATCATTGCTATGCTAGTTGCTTCGTTCTATCGCTATGCTGCGCTACCTATTACCTATTTATCAAGCCATCCCAAATTGCCATGTCAGCCTCTAACCTTTTGCACCCTTCCTAGCAAACCGTTGTTTGGCTATGTTACCGCTTTGCTCAGCCCCTCTTATAGCGTTGTTAGTTGCAGGTGAAGATGAAGTTTGTTCCTGGTTGGAACATGGAGATGTTGTTCCTTGTTGGAACATGTTTACTTGTTGGGATATCACAATATATCTTATTTTATTAATGCATCTATATACTTGGTAAAGGGTGGAAGGCTCGGCCTTATGCCTGGTGTTTTGTTCCACTCTTGCCGCCCTAGTTTCCGTCATATCGGTATTATGTTCCCGGATTTTGCGTCCCTAACGCGGTCGGGTGATTTATGGGACCCCCTTGACAGTTCGCTTTGAATAAGACTTTTCCAAAGAAGGCCCAACATTGGTTTTACCATTTGCCTGACCTATCACCTTTTTCCCTTGGGAGTCGCGCTCTCAAGGGTCATCTTCATTTTAGCCCCCCGGGCCAATGCTTGTCTAAGTGTTGGTCCAAACCAGAGCCACTTGCGGTGCCGCCCCTAGGCAACTTGGGGTATCGTCGGTTGCCATACGTAGTGTTCATCCGGTCGTGGCCTGAGACGAGATACGCGCGGCTACTATCAGGATGTCGGCACGCCGGGAGGTCTTTCTGGTCTTGTTTTATTACTGTCAAAATGTCTTGTAGCCGGGATTCCGAGACTGATCGGGTCTTCCCGGGGAGAAGGAATATCCTTCGTTGATCGCGAGAGCTTATCATGGGCTAAGTTGGGACACCCCGCAGGTATAAACTTTCGAGAGCCGTGCCCGCGGTTATGTGGCAGATGGGAATTTGTTAATATCCGATTGTAGTAAACTTAAAGCAAACTCTTCTAAAATACACCAACCATGTGCGTAACCGTGAGTGTCTCTTTTCGGGGTTTATCGAGAGGAGAACACGGTTTCTGGGTTATGTTTGACGTAAGTAGGAGTTCAGGATCACTTCTTGATCATTACTAGCTGACGACCGTTCCTTTGTTTCTCTTCTCGCTCTCATTTGCGTATGTTAGCCACCATATCATGCTTAGCCGCTGCTGCAACCTCACCATTTTACCCCTTCCTTTCCCTTTAAGCTTTGCTAGTCTTGATACCCATGGTAATGGGATTGTTGAGTCCTCGTGGCTCACAGATTACTACACAACAGTTGCAGGTACATGTTTCACGATGATCATGACGTGAGAGCGATGTTTGCATGTTTTGGAGTTCTTCTTCTGCTTCTTCGATCAGGGGATAGGTTCCAGGTCGGCAGCCTGGGCTAGCAGGGTGGATGTCGTTTGAGTTTCTGTTTATGTTTCATCCGTAGTCGGATGTTGATCTTGTATATGATGTTGTTGTATTCTTGTAGTATTTGTGCCTTATGTATGTATCCCCATCTATTATGTAATGTTGATGTAATGATATCCACCTTGCAAAAGCGTTTCAATATGCGGGTCTATCCTTGGTGGGACCTTCGAGTTCCTTTTGGATAGGGTCGCATATTGGGCGCGACAATAGCACTCTCCAGTAAAAAGTTGAAGCTAATCTCGTGAGCACTAAAGTTTCTGTTTTTTACAGCATGATCATAAAGACTTCACCCAAGTCTTCCCAAAGGTTCTACTTGGCACAAACACTAATTAAAAGACAAACCCACATCTAAACAGAATCTAGATGGAATATTTATTCCTAAACAGAACCAAAAAGCAAAGTACTAAAATAAAGTTGGGTTGCCTCTGAACAAGCGCTATCGTTTAACGCCCCTAACTAGGCATGATGATTTCAATGGTGCTCACATAAAAGATAAGAATTGAAACATAAAGAGTGCATCATGAAGAATATGACTAGCACATTTAAGTCTAACCCACTTCCTATGCATAGGGATTTTGTGAGCAAACAACTTATGGGAACAATAATTAACTAGCATAGGAAGGCAAAACAAGCATAACTTCAAAACTTTAAGCACATAGAGAGGAAACTTGATATTATTGCAATTCCTACAAGCATACATTCCTCCCTCATAATAATTTTCAGTAGCATCATGAATGAATTCAACAATATAACCAGCACCTAAACCATTCTTTTCATGAGCTACTTGCATAGAAAATTTACTACTCTCCACATAAGCAAAATTCTTCTCATTCGGAATAGTGGGAGTACTATAAGAGACTTGAATACTATAAATTGTTTCAACATTAAAAGAGTAAAGTTCAGAAAAATGGTATTCATAATCATGACAAGTTTTATAAATATAATCATGACTACTTTTTATAGCATAAGTTCCATCACAATAATCATCATAAGTAGCAACTTTGTTCTCATCATAATCAATTGAAACCTCTTCTGAAATAGTGGATTCGTCACTAAATAAAGTCATGACCTCTCCAAATCCACTTTCATAAATATTATAAGATTCAACATCCTCCAAAATAGTGGTATCATTACTTCCTGAAGTTGACACTCTTCCAAACCCACTTTCATAAATATAATCATCATAGGTAAAAGGCATGCTATCATCATAACAACTTTGCATATAAAAACTTGGGATGCTAAAAATATCATCTTCATTAGAAATAGCATCCCCAAGCTTGGGATAAACATTAATTGCAGCAAATATATTCTCAAATATGTCATCCTCATCAAACATAGCTTCCCCAATCTTGGGCCTTTTCATATCATAAGCATAATCACTCTCATCATTAATGGTATGGATAGCACCAATAGTATAGCAATTATCATATTCTTCCAAGCAAGTGCCAAAAAGATTTTCAAGATCATAAGAAGTATCATTATCATCACAACAAGCAATAGGCATAACGAGATCATCATCAAGTGCATCATCTTCCAAAATTATTTTTGATTCATTTTCATGAGGCACAACAATGATAGGAGCAACTTTATTTGGGAGAGATATCTTTTTTACCTCTCTTCCTTTTTATTTTCTTCTTCTTCACCACATCATGTGTGGGTTCAATCCTCTTTTTGGAGCTCCTTATTAATGAGATTGGTTGAATAGAAGGCTCCTCCTCGTTACCTGATTCATCATAAGAAATAATAGGAGGATATTGGAAAGTCTCTTCCCTTTCGTTAGTATTCTCTTCATCCTCTATTTGTTTTATTTTCTTTATGTAATTGGAAATATAAGGATTTTCAATGCAATTCACCGCACAATACATATATATATATATCTTCTAGGTCAATATCGAGGAATTTCTCAAGGTTATATTCTGGAATATGCTTAGTTTGACGTTTCATTTCTTCATAACCCAAAAGCAAACTAAGTTCATTATGATGTGCAAGGGAAATCAAGTCATCACAATTTTTGGACACGATTCGATCATGAAACAATTTGCAATTGATATTTAAATGACCATGTTCATTGCAAAGTTCACAAGTACGGTAAAGATATTTTAAATTTTCAGCACTCACATTTAGCCTTTCTTGCAACCATTTAGTTTCCAAGTACTTATGCCCCTTGCAATATCTATCTTCCCTATTTGGTGTGTACTTACAAACCCAATATTCTCCACAAAAATCGACATGCTTATAAGAGATATTTTAATCATGACTAGTGCAATCATCATTAGTACTATGGATATTCAAGGAGTTCATAATAACAACATTGCAATCATGCTCATCATTCAAATATTTAGTGCCAAACATTTTAATGCATTCTTATTCTAACACTTTGGCACAATTTTCCTTCCCATCATACTCACGAAAGATATTAAAAAGACGAAGCGTATGCAGCAAACTCAATTCCATATTTTTTTAGTTCTCTTTTATAAACTAAACTAGTGCTAAAATAAGAAATAAAAAGATCCGATTGCAAGATCTAAAGATATACCTTCAAGCACTCACCTCCCCGGCAACGGCGCCAGGAAAGAGCTTGATGTCTACTACGCAACCTTCTTCTTGTAGACGTTGCTGGGCCTCCAAGTGCAGAGGTTTGTAGGACAGTAGCAAATTTCCCTCAAGTGGATGACCTAAGGTTTATCAATTCATGGGAGGCGTAGGATGAAGATGGTCTCTCTCAAACAACCCTGCAACCAAATAACAAAGAGTCTCTTGTGTCTCCAACACACCCAATACAATGGTAAATTGTATAGGTGCACTAGTTCGGCGAAGAGATGGTGATACAAGTGCAATATGGATGGTAGATATTGATTTTTGTAATCTGAAAATATAAAAATAGCAAGGTAGCAAGCGTAAAAGTGAGCATAAACGGTATTGCAATGATAGGAAACAAGGCCTAGGGTTCATACTTTCACTAGTGCAAGTTCTCTCAACAATAATAACATAATTGGATCATATAACTATCCGTCAACATGCAACAAAGAGTCACTCCAAAGTCACTAATAGCGGAGAACAAACAAAGAGATTATGGTAGGGTACGAAACCACCTCAAAGTTATTCTTTCCAATCAATCCGTTGGGCTATTCCTATAAGTGTCACAAACAGCCGTAGAGTTCGTACTAGAATAACACCTTAAGATACAAATCAACCAAAACCCTAATGTCACCTAGATACTCCAATGTCACCTCAAGTATCCGTGGGTATGATTATACGATATGCATCAAACAATCTCAGATTCATCTATTCAACCAACACATAGAACCTCAAAGAGTGCCCCAAAGTTTCTACCGGAGAATCAAGACGAAAACGTGTGCCAACCCCTATGCATAAGTTCATGGGCGGAACCCACAAGTTGATCACCAAAACATATGTAGCGACCAGACCCGAATGGATCCAGTCTCGTGCTCGATGTCATCCACGGATCGAGAATGCCGACACCACACAAGATTTCAAGGATTTATTGCGAGTAGCAATCACACACTCATTACATCGTTGTCCACAAGGGAACTTATCACAATAATATGGCTTAAGGCCATCTAATAATAACAGCGGAAGGCTTGGAAGGTAAGCGAGTCCATCAACTCCAACGGCATCACTGAGTATAGAACCACGACCTAACACCTTACTCATCGTCGAAAAGTGCGCAACGTGAAAGTTGCAGCCCAAACGGTCAGCACATGGAATATGGCAATGTAACACATAAGAACAATGAAGGAAATAAGCCTATGCTACATGCATATTTGGCTGGTGGTAAGGCTCTACGGTTACATTTGCATAAAGCTGATTTTTCCCTACATCAAAGGAATAATTTTATTTAACTATCATGGTGGTTGTTAAACGTTGAGAATGGTTGACAGTATCCTCAATCCCAATTAAAAGTACTCATCAAAACCCAACAACTTTTATTTAGAAGTAACATGTTGAGATTCACACGATATTCAATTACCAGATACTCAAATTGTCCATAACCGGGGACACGGCTAATCATGATTAGTTTATACACTCTGCAGAGGTTTGCGCACTTTTCCCCATTAAGACTCGATCGCCTCCGCTTGGTTCTCGTGACCGCATGGTGTTTGAGAAACGGATGACCGAGACATAGTCTTTCGAGCGCTTAGCACCTTACATGTGGGTAGACCGTACCAACCTACATCCCCTACATCAGCTAGCCTACCCGTAAGAGTTCGCACAACTTAGTCAACTACGCCAGAGCCCATAATTGGCTTGTGGCTGCACACGGAAGTTTCCAGTTTGAATAATCTTATGATCCCTTAGAGCCTGGGTGGCGGTCCAAGAAATACAGCAAGTCTGATAGAAACCAGTGCCTCAATCCACCCAGATGTGTGTTTAGGTTGCCACCTTAGATAAACCATTAATTAACAATCTCACATCTGTCATGGATATTCACTCACCCAATCCACGTCTACTAGCATAGCATGGCATAAACAAGCAAACGTAGAAGTAACTCCCAAGGTTTCATAAGTAAAACAGGTAATAGGTACTACCTCAATCTACTTCCCATCCCACAATTTAATTAGATCCTAATCATGCAAGTGTTTGAGGATTGATCTAATGCATAAAAACTGGGTAGTAGAAAAGATATGATCAAGTGTTACTTGCCTTGTCGATGATCCCGAGACCTAGAGACTCAAGTAACAAGCGGCGCACCGGTGATCTAACGCAGACAAACAACAAGCATACAATAAGTACTCATCTAATGCACGGGGAAATCTCGAATAAAAGATCTAACCAGAAAGTTCAACTTAAGAACCCTGGTTGCAAAAAGAATCGAATCAATAAAGCATCGAAAGTCGAAACTCGAGAGAGAACGACTCGGTTTTTGCAATCTGAAACTAGGTCAAAATTTCACAGTAGCAAAACTCTGTGAAAGTAGGTTAGTCGGAACGGCGGTTTCGTTACGAAACTCCAGGCGCTTGAATCACCTGATTCCGATAAACGAGCGAGAAATAAAACAGATTTGAAAATCGGATCTGAAATCGAATCAGAAAAATAACGGATTAAATCCGATTAAAAGAAAACGACGAACGGTTTAAATAACGGACGTTCGTTAAGCAGAACTAATCAAACGAACACGTTCATTGAAACGAACGGTTCGGTGAACGTTCGTTAGTTAAGAAAACCGAAAAAAAAACCAATCTAGGGTTTAAAAAAAAACCGAACATCTCTTCTTAAAAAAAACCGGATCGTTTTTTTTAGGGGAAAACCGGATCGGAACGACGGGGCGGCGGCTACCTCCGGTGATCGCCGGCGAGGCTCGGCGGGCTCGGGCGGGCGGCGAGGGGCGGCGGGTCGGCGGCGTGTTCGGCGATGGCGGGAACGGCGGGGGGAGAACGACGCCGTGGCTCGGCGGAGGGGCTCGGGTGGGGAGGAGGCGGCGACGGTGAGGTGAGGGGGGGGCGGCTATTTATGGGAGGGGGGGGAGGCGGCGCTTGGGAGGGGGGGGGGGCTGGTCTGAGCCGGGACTGGGCGGGGCGCGACGGCGGTGTGGGCACTGCATGTGGCGTCTTGTGTGAGGGAGAGGAGGCGGGCGCTGGGCCGGGCTGGCTGGCTGGCTGGGCTGGCCTGGCTGGCTGGGCCGGGCCAGGCCCTTGGCCAGTGTTTTTTTTAAAAAAATTTAAACCAAATGAATTAAAAAATACCAAATGAACTCCGATTTAAATAAAACAAATTTTCCCGACTCCTAAAATGAGTCGAACAAAATGAACTTTAAAACGGCAAACATGCGTAAATTTTAAAATGCTCATTTTGCCTAAGCAAAATAAATCTTCCAAAACCAAAATTGATTTATTTATAAAATCTTCATTTTCCTAATTGTTGGGAAAGTCATATTATTCCTCTCTTAATTTTCATAGGAAAAACTTTATGAAGATAATTAAATAAACCAATGATCCTATTTTCAAAATTTGAGAAAACCCAAATATGAAAATAATGAAACTTCCAACTTTCTCCGAGGGTCCTTGAGTTGCGTGAAATTTCTAGGATCGGAAAAATGCGAGAAAATATGATATGCATGATGACCTAATGTATAACATTCCAAATCGAAAATTTGGGATGTTACAAACCTACCTCTTAAGATGAATCTCGCCCTCGAGATTCGGGTTGGCTAGAAAATAGGTGAGGTGGTCCTTAAGCAAAACTTCCTCTCTTTCCCGGTGGCTTCATCCTCGGTGTGGTGGCTCCAATCGAACTTTGCAAAACTTGATAACCTTGCTGCGGGTAACTCTGCTGGCATAATCGAGAATCTTAACCGGTTTTTCCTCATATGTCAAGTCATCCTTCAACTGTATTGCTTCGGTGGCACTGTGTCTCTTAATGGTACCTCGCTATCTCGGGTGGCATTTCTTCAATCGAGAAACATGGAATACATCATGAACTCTGACAGTCCTTCCGCAATTCCAATTTATACATAACTTCTCCCATGCGTTGCAAAATCTTATACGGTCCAACGAAACGGGTGCTAACTTTCCTTTAACTCCAAAACGCTTAACTCCTCAAGCGGGATACTCGAGATATACTCTGTCTCCAACTTCATACTCAATCGCTGGCGCTTTGAATCGGCATAGCTCTTACATTCAGGTGGGCTACCTTGAGCCTGTCTCAATTAACTTAACTTTCTGTTCGACTCCTTAATTAAATCTGGTCCAAACAGCTGACGATCTCCAGTTTCGTCCCATGACAACGGTGTCCTGCACCTTCTTCCATACAGAGCCTCGAAAGGTGCCATCTTGAAGCTGGTTTGGTAACTGTTGTTGTAGGAAAATTCTGCATACGGCAAATTATCGTCCCAGCTAGATCCATAATCTAGTGCACAAGCTCTCAGCATGTCCTCCAAAATCTGATTGACTCTCTCGGTCTGTCCATCGGTCTGTGGGTGGAAAGCTGTACTGAATTCCAATCGGGTTCCCAATGTTTCGTGCAACTGGTTCCAAAATTTTGAGGTAAATTGGGTTCCTCTGTCTGATACGATGTTCCTCGGAACTCCGTGTAAACACACAATTCTGGTCATGTATATCTTTGCCAACTTAGCACTGCTATAAGTAGTCTTGACTGGAATGAAATGAGCTACCTTGGTCAAACGATCGACTATGACCCAAATCGAGTCATATCCTGAACGGGTCTTTGGCAAACCTGTGATGAAATCCATGCCTAGTTTATCCCACTTCCATTCGGTATCGCAACGGTTGTAATAATCCTGCTGGCTTCGATGCTCGCCTTTACTTTCGACATACGTCACAAATTGCTACATACTCCGCAATATCCTTCTTCATTCCGGTCCACCGAAAATATTCTTCAAATCCAAATACATCTTGGTATTTCCGGTGAATCGAATAGGGTGAATCATGGGCTTCTTGCAAAATCAACTTCTCGATCTACGGGTCATTGGGCACATAAACACGGTCTTCAAACCATAGGGTATCGTGCTCATCCTCACGAAATCCTTTAGCTTTTCCTTTGCTATTTTCTCCTTTATAGAGGCAACTTCCTTATCGCCTTTTGGGCATCTCGATTTTGTCCATTAGTGTCGATGAATCTCCAATGCTGCTACATAGCCTCTAGGAACTATTTCCAAACATAGTTCTCGAAGGTCCTCGGCTAACTCATTGGGTATTCCTCCCATCATTAGGGTATTGACGTGGCTCTTACGGCTCAATGCGTCTACTCGACATTAGCCTTTCCGGGTGATAATGCAATCTCATATCATAATCCTTGATTAGCTCTAACCACCTCCTTTGTCCGAGATTCAATTCTTCGTGTGAAGATGTACTTCAAACTCTTGTGATCCGTATATACTTCACAATGATTTCCAATGAGAAAATGTCTCCACGTCTTCAAGGCATGCACAACGGCTGCTAACTCCAAATCATGAGTGGCATAATTCAACTCATGGGGCTTAAGTTGTCGTGAAGCATACGAAACAACTCTTCCTTCCTGCATAAGCACGGCTCCAAGTCCTCGACGTGAAGCGCCATAATACACCTCATAATCCTTAGTCGATCTCGCAATATCAAAACTGGTGAGGTAACCAATCTTTTCTTCAACTCTTGAAAACTTGCCTCACAGTCCTCAGTCCATATGAATTTATTTTCCTTCTTCAACAATTCTGTCATAGGCTTTGCAATCCTTGAGAAATTCTTAATGAATCTTCGGTAGTATCCTGCTAGTCCAAGGAAACTCCGAATCTCTCCAACTGTCGTTGGTGCTTCCCATTTGGTTACGGTCTCAATTTTGTGGGGTCAACTGCTATCCCTTCTCCGGATATAACATGTCCGAGAAATCCAACTTCCTTTAGCCAAAACTCACATTTGCTGAACTTGGCATACAACTGGTGTTCCCTCAGTTTCTCCAAAACCAATCGCAAATGTTCCTTGTGTTCCTCTTCATTCTTCGAGAAAATTAAAATGTCATCAATGAACACCACGATTTAACTTATCCAAAAACTCCATAAACACTTTGTTCATCAGGTTCATGAAATAGGCTGGTGCGTTAGTCATCAAATGACATAACGGTATACTCGTCTGATCCATATCTCGTGGTAAATGCTGTCTTGGGTATATCTTGCTCCCGAATCTTCAACTGATGGTACCCTGATCGCAAGTCGATCTTAGAAAACACTTTGGCTCCTTGCAAACGATCAACAGATCATTTATCATAGGTAGTGGGTACTTGTTCTTGATTGTTACTTCATTCAATCCACGGTAATCAACAACCATTCTCAACGATCCATCCTTCTTCTCTACTAACAAAACGGGTGATCCCGAAGGTGAAGAACTTGGGCGAATAAAACCTTTATCCAATAGTTCCTTAATCTGCTTCTTGATTTCCGCCAAATCCTTTGCGGGCATCCTGACGGTCGCCGATATCGGGCCTGTTCACGGCAACAGCTCGATCAAAATTCAATGTCTCTATCCGTGGCATTCCCGGCAACTCTTCCGAAATACATCAGGATAATCCTTTACCATCGGTACTTCTTCCCGTATTCACCCCGATAAGCAATTAACTTGTGCTCTCCTCGGCTCGTGCCGTGATACATACTTAATCCTTCTTCCTTACGGTGTGGTGAGCAAAATTGACCTTGTGGTACAATCTATGTTTCCTCCATTCTTTGATAACCAATCCATTCCTAATATCACATCCAATCCTTGGGATTCCGAACTATTAGGTGCGAGGGGAAAACATAGTGTCCAATCCTTAGTGGCGATCGATCACACCATTTACTAGCCATGTACTCTGCTCCGGGTGAGGTTACTAGCATGGGTGACCTAAGGGCTTGGGTCGGTAAATTGTACTTATCCACAAATCCCCTTGATATGTATGAATGCGATGCACCAGTATCGAAAAGAACAACTGCAGTAAATGACTTAACCAAAAACTTACCGATTACTGCATCGGGCTGATCTTCAACCTCCTCCACATCAATGTGGTTCACCTGTCCCCTGTTGGAAGGGTTTGGCTTCTTTCCAGAGCTTCCATTGCCATTTCCATTCTGGCCTTCTGGACAGTCATTTGCATAGTGCCCAGTCTTGCGGCACTTAAAACAAGTGATGTGACTCAGGTCTACCTTGGATGGTGTTGACGGGTTGGTGCGGTTCATCCATTGCTTCCTCCATTCCCGCTCCCATTCTTGGTGCCATTATGGTTATGCGAATTACCTCCTCCATGGGTATGCTGAAACTGAATTCTGATTTAGGGGTATAACGAGGCTTCGCTGGGATCCGAGTTATACTTCCCTTGTCCATACTTCCGCTATGGTTCTCAATTTCTGCTGCTTTCCTTCAATCATGAGAGCTCGGTCTACTAACTCCTGGTAGTTGTTGAAACTTGCTACCATCAACGGCATGTGAACTCATCATTCAGTCCTTCTAGAAACTTCTCCTGTTTAGCTGCATCGTAGTAACGTCATCTAGGGCATAACGTGCTAATTTGCTAAAGTCATCCACGTAATGGCCAACAGTCCTTCCTCCTTGGCGTAAGTTGCAGAACTCACGCTTCTTCATGGCCATGGCTGCTGCTGAAACATGGGCAGTGCGAAAAGCTTGCTGAAACTGGTCCCATGTGACAGTGTCTACGGGGTAAGTGGCT
Source organism: Aegilops longissima (assembly GCA_021605205.1). Taxonomy (NCBI): domain Eukaryota; kingdom Viridiplantae; phylum Streptophyta; class Magnoliopsida; order Poales; family Poaceae; genus Aegilops; species Aegilops longissima. The sequence goes on along the minus strand of CM038680.1, from coordinate 626,027,345 downwards.
GTGAAATTTGTTGGAAATATGCCCTAGAGGCAATAATAAATTAGTTATTATTATATTTCCTTGTTCATGATAATCGTTTATTATCCATGCTATAATTGTATTGATAGGAAACTCAAATACATGTGTGGATACATAGACAACACCATGTCCCTAGCAAGCCTCTATTGGCTAGCTCGTTGATCAATAGATGGTTACGGTTTCCTAACCATGGACATTGGATGTCATTGATAACGGATCACATCATTAGTAGAATGATGTGATGGACAAGACCCAATCCTAAGCCTAGCACAAAGATCGTAGTTCGTATGCTAAAGCTTTTCTAATGTCAAGTATCATTTCCTTAGACCATGAGATTGTGCAACTCCGGATACCGTAGGAATGCTTTGGTGTACCAAACGTCACAACGAATCGGGTGGCTATAAAGGTGCATTACAGGTATCTCGAAAGTGTCATTGGGTTGGCACGAATCGAGATCGGGATTTGTCACTCCGTAAATGGAGAGGTATCTGGGCCCACTCGGTAGGACATCATCATAATGTGCACAATGTGACCAAGGGGTTGATCATGGGATGATGTGTTACGGAACGAGTAAAGAGACTTGCCGTAACGAGATTGAACAAGGTATCGGGATACCGACGATCGAATCTCGGGCAAGTACAATACCGCTAGACAAAGGGAATTGAATACGGATTGATTGAGTCCTTGACATCGTGGTTCATCCGATGAGATCATCGTGGAACATGTGGGAGCCAACATGGGTATCCAGATCCGCTGTTGGTTATTGACCGGAGAACGCCTCGGTCATGTCTACATGTCTCCCGAACCCGTAGGGTCTACACACTTAAGGTTCGATGGCGCTAGGGTTATAAAGGAACTTTGTATGTGGTTACCGAATGTTGTTCGAGTCCGGATGAGATCCCGGACGTCACGAGGAGTTCCGGAATGGTCGGAGGTAAAGATTTATATATGGAAAGTTGTTGTTGGGTTAGGAAAAGTTCGGTTTTTTCGGTATTGTACCGGAAGCTTCGGAAGGTTCCGGAGGATTCGGAGGGGTCCGGAGGTCCGGAAATTGTTCCACCACGTCCAATACAGTAGCATGGGCTGTAGGGGGCGCCCTAGCCTTAATGGGCCAGGGCACCAGCCCCCAAGGCCCATGCGCATGGGAGGGGGAAACCCTAAGGGGAGGGCCTCCACTTGACTTGAGAGGCACTCCTCCCTCTTGGCCGCCCCAAGTCCCATCTAGGGCTGGCCGCACCCCTTGGGGTGGAAACCCTAAAGGGGCACAACCCCCTTTCCCCTATATATACTTCAGGTTTTGGGCTGCCCAACACACATGAGTTCTCTCCTCTTGGTGCAGCCCCGCCTCCTCCTCCTCCTCTCCCTTGGTGCTTGGCGAAGCCTGCTGGATTGCCACGCTCCTCCATCACCACCATGCCGTTGTGTTGCTGCTGGATGGAGTCTTCCTCAACCTCTCCTCTCTCCTTGCTGGATCAAGGCGTGGGAGACGCCACCGGCTGTACGTGTGTTGAACGCGGAGGTGCCGTCCGTTCGGCACTCGGATCTCCGGTGATTTGGATCACGACGAGTACGACTCCTTCAACTCCGTTCTCATGAACGCTTCCGCTTAGCGATCTACAAGGGTATGTAGATGCACTCTCCTTCCCTCGTTGCTAGTTTCTCCATAGATAGATCTTGGTGACACGAGGAAAATTTTGAATTTCTGCCACGTTCCCCAACAAATGGCATCATGAGCTAGGTTTATTGCGTAGATTCTTTGCACGAGTAGAACACAAAGTAGTTGTGGGCGTTGATGATGTTCAATATGCTTACCGTTACTAGTCCAATCTTGTTTCGACGGTATTGTGGGATGAAGCGGCCGGACCGACCTTACACGCTCTCACGTGAGACAAGTTCCACCGACCGACATGCACTTGGTGCATAAGGTGGCTAGCGGTGCCAGTCTCCCACTTTAGTCGGAGCGGATTCGATGAAAAGGGTCTTTATGAAGGGTAAATAGCAATTGGCATATCACGTTGTGGTTTTATGTAGGTAAGATACGTTCTTGCTAGAAACCCATAGCAGCCACGTAAAACATGCAAACAACAATTAGAGGACGCCTAACTTGTTTTTGCAGGTATGCTATGTGATGTGATATGGCCAAGAAGAATGTGATGAATGATATGTGATGTATGAGATTGATCATGTTCTTGTAATAGGATTCACGACTTGCATGTCGATGAGTATGACAACCGGCAGGAGCCATAGGAGTTGTCTTTATTTATTGTATGACCTGCGTGTCATTGAACAACGCCATGTAATTACTTTACTTTATTGCTAACCGGTAGCCATAGTAGTAGAAGTAATAATTGGCGAGACAACTTCATGAAGACACGATGATGGAGATCATGATGATGGAGATCATGGTGTCATGCCGGTGACGATGATGATCATGGAGCCCCGAAGATGGAGATCAAAAGGAGCAAAAAAAAATGATATTGGCCATATCATGTCACTATATAATTGCATGTGATGTTTATTATGTTTATGCATCTTGTTTACTTAGAACGACGGTAGTAAATAAGATGATCCCTTACACAAATTTCAAGAAGTGTTCTCCCCTGACTGTGCACCGTTGCTACAGTTCGTCGCTTCTAAGCACCACGTGATGATCGGGTGTGATGGATTCTTACGTTCACATACAACGGGTGTAAGACAGATTTACACAGCAAAACACTTGGGGTTAACTTGACGAGCCTAGCATGTGCAGACATGGCCTCGAACACGGAGACCGAAAGGTCGAGCATGAGTCGTATAGTAGATACGATCAACATGAAGATGTTCACCGATGATGACTAGTCCGTCTCACGTGATGATCGGACACGGCCTAGTTGACTCGGATCATGTAATCACTTAGATGACCGAAGGATGTCTATCTTGAGTGGGAGTTCATAAGATGAACTTAATTATCTTGAACATAGTCAAAAGACCTTTTGCAAATTATGTCGTAAGCTCGCGCTTTAGTTCCACTATTTAGATATGTTCCTAGAGAAAATATAGTTGAAAGTTGAAAGTAGCGATTATGCGGATAGTAGAAAACTTATGTCCTTAATGCACCGCTCGGTGTGCTGAACCCCAAACGTCGTTTGTGGATGTTGCGAACATCGGACATACACGTTTTGATAACTACGTGATAGTTCAGTTAAACGGTTTAGAGTTGAGGCACCAAAGACGTTTTTCGAAATGTCGCGGAACATATGAGATGTTTCGAGGGCTGAAATTAGGATTTCAGGCTCGTGCCGATGTCAAGAGGTATAAGACCTCCGACAACTGTCTTAGCCTGCAAACTAAGGGAGAAAAGCTCAATCGTTGAGCTTGTGCTCGATTGTCCAAGTGCAACAATCACTTGAACCGAGTGGGAGTTGATCTTCCGGATGGGATAGTGATGTTTCTCCAAAGTCATTGCCACCAAGCTGCTAGAGCTTCGTGGTGAACTATAACATATCGAGGATAGATATGATGATCCTTGAAGTATTCGCGATGTTTGACACGCGAAAGTAGAAATCAAGAAGGAGCATCAATTGTTGATGGTTGGTGAAACCACTAGTTTCAAGAAGGGCAAGGGCAAGAAGGGACACTTCATGAAACGGCAAATCAGTTGTCTGCTCAGTGAAACCTAAGGTTGAACCCAAACCCGAGACTAAGTGCTTACGTAATAAGGGGAACAGCCAACGGAGCAGAATTACCCTAGATACTTGGTAGATGAGAAGGTGGCAAGGTCGATAGAAGTATATTGGATATGCATTATGTTAATGTGTACTTTACTAGCACTCCTAGTAGCACCAGGGTATTAGATACCGTTCGGTTGCTAAGTGTTAGTAACTCAAATAAAAGCTACGAATAAACGAAGACTAGCTAAAGGTGAGTGACGATATGTGTTGGAATTGTTTCCAAGGTTGATATGATCAAACATCGCACGCTCCCTCTACCATCAAGATTAGTATTAAACCAGAATAATTATCATTTGGTGTTTGCGTTGAGCATAGACATGATTGGATTATGTCTATCGCAATACGGTTATTCATTTAAGGAGAATAATGGTTACTCTATTTATTTGAATAATACCTTCGATGGTCTTGCACCTAAATAAATGGTTTATTGAATCTCGATCGTAGTGATACACATTTTCATGCCAAAAGTATAAGATAGTAATGATAGTACCACTTACTTGTGGCAATCGCCATGTAAGTCATATTGGTGTAAAACGCATGAATAAGCTCCATGTTGATGGATCTTTGGACTCACTCGCTTTTGAAAAGTTTGAGACATGCAAACCATGTCTATTGGTGTATACGCATGATGAAACTCCATGCAGATGGATCGTTTGGACTCACTTGATTTTGAATCACTTGAGATATGCAAAACATACCACATGGGCAAGATGACCTGAAAAGCCTCGGTTTGAGAAGATGGAACAAGATAGCAACTTGTTGGAAGTAACACATTTTGATGTGTGCAGTCCAATGAGTCTTTGAGGCATGTAGTGAATATCGTTATGTTCTTACTTCACGATGATTCGAGTAGATGTTGAGTGTATTTACTTGATGAAACACAAGTCTGAATTATTGAATGGTTCAAGTAATTTCAGAGTGAAGTTTAAGATCTTCGTGACAAGAGGATAGAATGTCTATGATATGATCATAGAGATGAATATCTGAGTTACGAGTTTTGGCACACAATTAAGACATTGTGCAAATTGTTTCACAATTAATACACCGAACACCATAGTGTGATGGTGTGTCCGAACATCATAGTTGCACTCTATTGGATATGGTGCGTACCATGATATCTCTTATCGAATTACCACTATCGCTCATGGGTTAGGCATTAGAGACAACCGCACTCACTTTAATGGGGCACCACGTAATTCCGTTAAGACGACACCGCTTGGAGAAACCTAAGTTGTCGTTTCTTGAAAGTTTGGGGCTGCGACGCTTATGTGAAAAAGTTTCAGGTTGATAAGCTCGAACCCAAAGCGGATAAAATGCATCTTCATAGGACACCCAAAACAGTTGGGTATACCTCCTAATTCAGATCCGAAAGCAATAGGGATTGTTTCTTGAATCGGATCCTTTCTCGAGGAAAAGTTTGTCTCGGAAAGTTGAGTGGGAGGATGGTGTAGACTTGATGAGGTTATTGGACCGTCACTTCAACTAGTGTGTAGCAGGGCACAGGAAGTTGTTCCCGTGGCACATACACCAATTGAAGTAGAAGCTTATGATAGTGATCATGAAGCTTCGGATCAAGTCACTACCGAACCTCGTAGGACGACAAGGACGCGTACTGCTTCAGAGTGGTACGGTGATCCTGTCTTGAAGGTCATGTTGCTAGAAAACAATGAACCTACGAGCTATGGAGAAGCAATGGTGGGCCCAAATTCCGATAAATGGTTAGAAGCCATGAAATCCGAGATAGGATCCATGTATCAGAACAAAGCATGGACTTTGGTGGACTTGCCCGATGATCGGCAAGCCATTGAGATGAATGGATCTTTAAGAAGAAGACGGACGTGGACATGTAATATCACCGTCTATGAAGCTCGACTTGTGGCGAAGAGTTTTTCACAAGTTCAAGGAGTTGACTACGATGAGATTTTCTCATCCGTAGCGATGCTTAAGTCCGTCGGAATCATGTTAGCATTAGCTGCATTTATGAAATCTGGCAGATGGATGTCAAAACGAGTTTCCTTACCAGTCTTCGTAAGGAAAGGTTGTATGTGATACAATCAGAAAGTTTTTGTCGATCCTAAGGATGCTAAAAGGTATGCTGGCTCCAATGATCCTTCTAAAGGACTGGAGTAAGCATCTCGGAGTTGGAATGTGCGCTTTGATGAGATGATCAAAGATTTTGGGTATATACAAAGTTTATGAGAAACTTGTATTTCCAAAGAAGTGAGTGGGAGCACTATAGAATTTCTGATGAGTATATGTTGTTGACATATTGATGATCAGAAATGATGTAGAATTTCTGGAAAGCATATCGGGTTATTTGAAAGATGTTTTTCAATAGAAAACCTGGATTAAGCTACTTGAACACTGAGCATCGAGATCTATAAGGATAGATCAAAAAATGCTTAATAATACTTGCAAATGAGCACATACCTTGACATAATCTTGAAGGTGTTCAAGATGGATCAGTCAAAGAAGGAGTTCTTGCCTAAGATGTAAGGTATGAAGTTAAGACTTAAAGCTCGACCACGGCAGAAAAGAGAGAAAGGACGAAGGTCGTCCCTATGCTTCAGACATAGGCTCTATAGTATGCTATGCTGTTTACCGCACCGGAAGTGTGCCTTGCCAAGAGTCAATCAAGGGTACAAGAATGATCCAGGAATGGATCATTGGACAGCGGTCAAAATTGTCCTTGGAGTAAATAAGGACATGTTTCTCGATTATGGAGGTGATAAAGAGTTCGACGTAAAGGGTTACGTCGATGCAAGCTTTAACACCTATCCGAATGACTCTGAGTAGCAAACCGGATACGTATAGTGGAGCAACCATTTGGAATAGCTTCAAGTGGAGCGTGGAAGCAACATTTATAATATGACCTAGAAATTTGCAAAGCACACACGGATCTGAAAGGTTCAGACCCGTTGACTAAAACCTCTCTCACAAGAAAAACATGATCAAACCTCAGAACTCATTGAGTCTAAATCACATGATGATGTGAACTAGTTTACAAACACTAGTAAACTCTTTGGGTGTTGGTCACATGGCGATGTGACCTATCAGTGTTAATCACATGACGATGTGAACTAGATTATTGACTCTAGTGCAAGTGGGAGACTGTTGGAAATATGCCCTAGAGGCAATAATAAATTAGTTATTATTATATTTCCTTGTTCATGATAATCGTTTATTATCCATGCTATAATTGTATTGATAGGAAACTCAAATACATGTGTGGATACATAGACAACACCATGTCCCTAGCAAGCCTCTATTGGCTAGCTCGTTGATCAATAGATGGTTACGGTTTCCTAACCATGGACATTGGATGTCATTGATAACGGGATCACATCATTAGTAGAATGATGTGATGGACAAGACCCAATCCTAAGCCTAGCACAAAGATCGTAGTTCAGTATGCTAAAGCTTTTCTAATGTCAAGTATCATTTCCTTAGACCATGAGATTGTGCAACTCCGGATACCGTAGGAATGCTTTGGTGTACCAAACGTCACAACGTAATCGGGTGGCTATAAAGGTGCATTACAGGTATCTCCGAAAGTGTACATTGGTTGGCACGAATCGAGCTGGGATTTGTCACTCCGTGTAAATGGAGAGGTATCTCTGGGCCCACTCGGTAGGACATCATCATAATGTGCACAATGTGACCAAGGGGTTGATCACGGGATGATGTGTTACGGAACGAGTAAAGAGACTTGCCGGTAACGAGATTGAACAAGGTATCGGGATACCGACGATCGAATCTCGGGCAAGTACAATACCGCTAGACAAAGGGAATTGAATACGGATTGATTGAGTCCTTGACATCGTGGTTCATCCGATGAGATCATCGTGGAACATGTGGGAGCCAACATGGGTATCCAGATCCGCTGTTGGTTATTGACCGGAGAACGTCTCGGTCATGTCTACATGTCTCCCGAACCCGTAGGGTCTACACTTAAGGTTCGATGACGCTAGGGTTATAAAGGAACTTTGTATGTGGTTACCGAATGTTGTTCGAGTCCGGATGAGATCCGGACGTCACGAGGAGTTCCGGAATGGTCCGGAGGTAAAGATTTATATATGGAAAGTTGTTGTTCGGGTTAGGAAAAAGTTCGGGTTTTTCGGTATTGTACCGGAAGCTTCTGAAGGTTCCGGAGGATTCGGAGGGGTCCGGAGGTCCGAAATTGTTCCACCACGTCCAATACAGTAGCATGGGCTGTAGGGGGCGCCCTAGCCTTAATGGGCCGGGGCACCAGCCCCCAAGGCCCATGCGCATGGGAGGGGGAAACCCTAAGGTGGAGGGCCTCCACTTGACTTGGGAGGCACTCCTCCCCTCTTGGCCGCCCCAAGTCCCATCTAGGGCTGGCCGCACCCTTGGGGTGGAAACCCTAAAGGGGCACAACCCCCTTTCCCCTATATATACTTCAGGTTTTGGGCTGCCCAACACACATGAGTTCTCTCCTCTTGGTGCAGCCCCGCCTCCTCCTCCTCCTCTCCCTTGGTGCTTGGCGAAGCCTGCGGGATTGCCACTCCTCCATCACCACCATGCCGTTGTGTTGCTGCTGGATGGAGTCTTCCTCAACCTCTCCTCTCTCCTTGCTGGATCAAGGCGTGGGAGACGCCACCGGGCTGTACGTGTGTTGAACGCGGAGGTGCCGTCCGTTCGCACTAGGATCTCGGTGATTTGGATCACACGGCAGTACGACTCCTTCAACTCCGTTCTCATGAACGCTTCCGCTTAGCGATCTACAAGGGTATGTAGATGCACTCTCCTTCCCTCGTTGCTAGTTTCTCCATAGATAGATCTTGGTGACACGTAGGAAAATTTTGAATTTCTGCTACGTTCCCCAACAAAATTCTCCCACCATGCTGCTGCGGGTCCTTCAAGCTGGTGTGCTGCAAACTTCACTCTTTCACCATCTGTGCATCCTGCAGTGGTCAGCTCCCTTCCTATCTTGCGGAGCCAGTCATCTGCCACAATCGGCTCGGTACTACTGGAATACACCGGCGGGTTCAGTCTAAGGAAACGAGTCAGATGATCCGCAGGTGGTGGTGGTGGCGGTGGGTTGTTGTTGTTGTTGTTGTTACGCACCAATGTTTGAATCGGGGTATTCGCTGCTGGATCAATTGGGTGATCTCGGCGGAAAAGCGAATCCGGGTCGCGTCTCGGAGGCATCGATGGGTTTAGAAAAGGAGAGAAATGTAGAATAGAATGAGGTCTAAGGGGAATCACTACCCAAATGCACATGAGCAAAACACACAAAATCACTTCATTCAATCAAACAAGGGCTTACAACGATCTAACTATCGCAAAAGTGCGTGTACTATAATGTTTACATGGAGGAATACTACTAATATGTGGGGACTTCTACTAATTTGAACCGTGGAAGACTCCATGATGTCTGCTCCGACTTCGTCTTCAAAGTCGGGTTCACTTGGATCCGAATCGGTGTCGTCGATGTTAATGTAGTCGCTGGGTATTCGACATACTGGTCTTCATTCTCGAGTGCCAACTTCTTCTTGAGTTCTTCGATCTCGTACTTAAGATCGTTATTGTGTCTTGCCGTAGCTACGATCTCGTCCATGTAGTCCTTGCGTGTAGTCTTTAGTTCTTCTTCGGTTCGATGACCCTTCCCTTTGTCTTCTGCAACTCCAACATGTCATTGCACATTTGGTTCTCCTGGCGTCGAATGTGCTGATTTAGCTCCTGGATGAATGCTGCAATGGATCTATCCTTCTTGGTGTTGACGACGTCCCAGTTGTCATCTCGGCGTCCGCAAATCTGGTAGATGATGTCCTTGAGGTCTTCTTGATAAACTTCCCCAATGCGTCCCATGGTGATGTGGGCTGCCATGCTCTTTCCCAGACTCCAAGTTGGTGCACTGAAAACACTATCTATAGGCTTGGTGATTGGGGCTAATGTCCTTCTGAAGCGTGAGCATGAATCTTCCAGCGCTCCTCTTCAGGCAGAGTGGCGTTGAAAGTTCCGGTGAAGCTTGGTAGCCCAATGTTCAGGTACTTGGTAACTTCCTTCAAGTGAAATCCAAAAGGTGTGCCTTCATCTGGTTGGGTGTACTTGATCTTCGCGTCCGTCATCCTAAAGAGAGTAGAAAAGATGAGGAGTTAGAAAATGGGAAGAGAGTAGTGATCTATGGCTTTAACTTAGTGGTTGTGTCTCATATCGGTGCGTGTGCTCGATACCATTCTCTCAGAAGCGACCAGACCGAATGGATCCATCTCGTGCTCGATGTCATCCTGGATCAAGAATGTCGACACCACACAGTGCTTCAAGGATTTATTGCAGAGTAGAAATCACACACTCATTACATCGTTGTCCACAAGGGAACTTATCACAATAATATGGCTTAAGGCCATCTAATAATAACAGCGGAAGGCTTGGAAGGTAAGCGAGTCCATCAACTCCAACGGCATCACCGAGTATAGAACCACGACCTAACACCTTACTGTCGTTCGAAAAGTCTGCATAGAACGTGAAAGTTGCAGCCCAAAACGGTCAAGACATGGAATATTTGGCAATGTAACACATAAGAACAATGAAGGAAATAAGCCTATGCTACATGCATATTTGGCTGGTGGTAAGGCTCTACGGTTACATTTGCATAAAGCTGATTTTTCCCTACATCAAAGGAAAAATTTTATTTAACTATCATGGTGGTTGTTAAACATTGAGAATGGTTGACAGCATCCTCAATCCCAATTAAAAGTACTCATCAAAACCCAACAACTTTTATTTAGAAGTAACATGTTGAGATTCACACGATATTCAATTACCAGATACTCAAATTGTCCATAACCGGGACACGGCTAATCATGATTAGTTTATACACTCGCAGAGGTTTGCGACTTTTCCCCATTAAGACTCGATCGCCTCCGCTTGGTTCTCGACCGCATGGTGTTTGAGAAACGGATGACCGAGACATAGTCTTTCGAAGCGCTAGCACCTTACATGTGGGTAGACCGTACCAACCTACATCCCCTACATCAGCTAGCCTACCCGTAAGAGTTCGCACAACTTAGTCAACTACGCCAGAGCCCATAATTGGCTTGTGGCTGCACACGGAAGTTTCCAGTTTGAATAATCTTATGATCCCTTAGAGCCCAGGTGGCGGTCCAAGAAATACAGCAAGTCCCGATAGAAACCAGGTGCCTCAATCCACCCAGATGTGTGTTTAGGTTGCCACCTTAGATAAACCATTAATTAACAATCTCACATCTGTCATGGATATTCACTCACCCAATCCACGTCTACTAGCATAGCATGGCATAAACAAGCAAACGTAGAAGTAACTCCCAAGGTTTCATAAGTAAAACAGGTAATAGGTACTACCTCAATCTACTTCCCATCCCACAATTTAATTAGATCCTAATCATGCAAGTGTTTGAGGATTGATCTAATGCATAAAAACTGGGTAGTAGAAAAGATATGATCAAGTGTTACTTGCCTTGTTGATGATCCGCGAGACCTAGAGACTCGAAGTAACAAGCGGCGCACTCCGGGTGATCTAACGCAGACAAACAACAAGCATACAATAAGTACTCATCTAATGCACGGGGAAATCTCGAATAAAAGATCTAACCAGAAAGTTCAACTTAAGAACCCTGGTTGCAAAAAGAATCGAATCAATAAAGCATCGAAAGTCGAAACTCGAGAGAGAACGACTCGGTTTTTGCAATCTAAAACTAGGTCAAAATTTCACAGTAGCAAAACTCTGTGAAAGTAGGTTAGTCGAACGGCGGTTTCGTTCTGAAACTCCAGCGCTTGAATCACCGATTCCGATAAACGAGCGAGAAATAAAACAGATTTGAAAATCGGATCTGAAATCGAATCAGAAAAATAATGGATTAAATCCGATTAAAAGAAAACGACGAACGGTTTAAATAACGGACGTTCGTTAACAGAACTAATCCAACGAACACGTTCATTGAAACGAACGGTTCGGTGAACGTTCGTTAGTTAAGAAAACCGAAAAAAATAAAACCAATCTAGGGTTTTAAAAAAACCGAACATCTCTTCTTAAAAAAAACCGGATCGTTTTTTTAGGGGAAAACCGGATCGGAACGACGGGGCGGCGGCTACCTCCGGTGACCTCCGGCGAGGCTCCGGCGGGGCTCCGGGCGGGGCGGCGAGGGGCGGCGGGTCGGCGGCGTGCTCCGGCGACGGCGGGAAACGGGCGGCGGAGAACGGCGACGGCGGCTCAAGGCGGGGGGCTCGGGTCGGGGTGAGGCGGCGGCAGGTGAGGTGATAGGGGGGGCGGGCGGCTATTTATGGGGGGGGAGGGCGGCGCTTGGGGAGGGGGCAGGCGCTGGTGGAGCCGGACTCGGGCGTGAGGCGACGTCTTGTGTGAGGGCACACATGGGCGGCAGGCGTCTTGAGAGGAGGAGGAGGCGTCAATGGGCCTGGGCCTTGGCCCGGGGGGGCGTTTTTTAAATTTAAACCAAACGAATTAAAAAATACCAAATGAACTCCGATTTAAATAAAACAAATTTTCCCCGACTCCTAAAAATGAGTCGAACAAAATGAACTTTAAAAACGGCAAACATGCGTAAATTTTTAAAATGCTCATTTTTGCCTAAGCAAAATAAATCTTCCAAAACCAAAATTGATTTATTTATAAAATCTTCATTTTTCCTAATTGTTGGAAAGTCATATTATTCCCTCTCTTAATTTTCATAGGAAAAACTTTATGAAGATAATTAAATAAATCCAATGATCCTATTTTCAAAATTTGAGAAAACCCAAATATGAAAATAATGAAACTTCCAACTCTCTCCGAGGGTCCTTGAGTTGCGTGAAATTTCTAGGATCGGAAAAAATGCGAGAAAAATATGATATGCATGATGACCTAATGTATAACATTCCAAATTGAAAATTTGGGATGTTACAACATACATCAAGTGAATCACGTGATATCCCATTGTCACCACAGACACGCACGGCAAGACATACATCAAGTGTTCTTAAATCTTTAAAGACTCAATCCGATAAGATTACTTCAAAGGGAAAACTCAATCCATTACAAGAGAGCAGAGGGGGAGAAGCAACATAAGATCCGACTATAATAGCAAAGCTCGCGATACATCAAGATCGTGCCAAATCAAGAACACGAGAGAGAGAGATCAAACACATAGCTACTGGTACATACCCTCAGCCCCGAGGGTGAACTACTCCCTCCTCATCATGGAGAGCGCCGTGATGATGAAGATGGCCACCCGTGAGGGTTCCCCCCTCCGGCAGGGTGCCGGAACAAGGTCCCGATTGGTTTTTGGTGGCTACACAGGCTTGCGGCGGCGGAACTCCTGATCTATTCTGTTCCCCGAAGTTTTTAGGGTATATGGATATATATATAAGAGGAAGAAGTACGTCAGGGGAGCCACGAGGGGCCCACGAGGGTGGAGGGCGCGCCCTAGGGGGGTGGGCGTGCCCCCTGCCTCGTGGCTCCCTCGTTTCTTTCCTGACATGCACTCCAAGTCTTTCCGGTAGCTTTCCTTCCAAAAATAACTTCTCCAGCTTGGTTTCATTCCGTTTCAATTCGCTTGATATTCCTTTTCTTTGAAACATCAAACAAGGGAAAAACAGAACTGCACGGGCTCTAGGTCAATAGGTTAGTCCAAAAAGTAATATAAAAGTGTTTAATAAAGCCCATAAACATCCAAAACACATAATATAATAGCATGGAACAATAAAAAATTATAGATACGTTGGAGACGTATCACCCGACTCCTGTGGTTGCTATCTTACGTTCCGTTTTCGGCTAAGGTAGTAAAGGGAGAACTACTGCGATTGTGTTTTTGGCTGGCCCGGTCAAGCACCTCAGTAGAGAAAGCCAAAAACTGACTGTCGTGATGCGGCGAGAGCCAGTCAGCAATTCGGTGACTTATTAAATCTCTAGCGATTTCTTCGTATTACCCGAAGGGTCGATTCTTTTCTGCCATGAATTTAAGGGCATCTAGGTTCGATAGCCGCATACACACCAGGGGCTATCTTACAACCCCACTGTCAAACTCCTATGGCTAAGTTAGAATGACAAATCCACATAGTCCGATTGCCTGGTTCGTCGCACTAACACCTCCTTCATGGACCAAGACGTTGGGTCAAGTGTGGATATGTGCCATCCCGAACACCCCTGTAGTATCTACATGGGGGCTGAAGCCGACGACTGGCAAAGTCTCAATAATAAAAACAGACGCACAGGAGGAAACACACTTTACGATAAACAACATAAATATATCAGAAAGCTTTGGTTTGTACAACATCCAGGCAGTTCGGACACATTCACTCGAATACAATGTCCTTTGAGCACTGACCCTTTATCAAACAGGCACCCTCAAGGACGTCTTCAAAGTAACGCTCTGGCTTGCAGTGGTCCTTGCCTCCGGGTGGACCCTCAACTGCGACGTCGGCGGCCTTCATCTTTGCCCAATGCATCTTGACACGGGCAAAGGCCATCCACGCACCTTCTATGCACACTGAGCGCTTGACAGCGTCCACTCAGGGCAAGGCGTCAACAAGTCGCTGCACTAGGCCAAAATAGCTGCTCGGAATGGGCTCGGCTGGCCACAGCCAGACTATGACATCCTTCATGGCTGCTCCGGACATCTTATGCAGCTCGGCTGTCGGTGTCAAAACCGGCGGATCTCGGGTAGGGGGTCCCGAACTGTGCGTCTAGGCGGATGGTAACAGGAGACAAGGGACACGATGTTTTTACCCAGGTTCGGGCCCTCTCGATGGAGGTAATACCCTACTCCTGCTTGATTAATATTGATGATATGGGTAGTACAAGAGTAGGTCTACCACGAGATCAAGGAGGCTAAACCCTAGAAGCTAGCCTATGGTATGATTGTTGTTCGCCCCACGGACTAAAACCCTCCGGTTTATATAGACACCGGATAGGTCAGGGTACACACAGTCGGTTACAATGGTAGGAGATCTACATATCCAGATCGCCAAGCTTGCCTTCCACGCCAAGGAAAGTCCCATCCGGACACGGGACGAAGTCTTCAATCTTGTATCTTCATAGTCTTGGAGTTCGCCGTGATGATAGTTCGCTATCCGGACACCCCTAGTCCAGACTCCTCAAGAGTCCCCGAACCAGGCTTTAATGACCATTTAGTCCGCGCGCATATTGTCTTCGGCATTGCAAGGCGGGTTCCTTCTCGAATACTTCATAGAAGGTTTTGAACACCAGGATAGTGTCCGCTCGCAAAACAAGTTCCACATACCACCGTGAGAGAGAATAATTTTTGCACAGATCTGCGACGTATTCCGTGGCATGACATCACACCACGGCCAGGCCTTTATATGAATTGTTTTCACCGCTCCACCTTAGCGCGTTTAGCGAGGCGGTTTCTTGGCACGCCTTATCAAAGCATAGATCGTGCCCCTTATTCCGGGATTCTCATCAATACAGACGTGGGTAACCCATCCGCCGCCATTGATTACGGCGCTTGGGAGATAAGCGAGTTTTACCAGTCTGGTGGGGACGATAACCGTCCGTCCATATAAGGGATAAGGATCCACCTTTTCACCCACGCCTTCTTCCTCCTTTGCTCATCCATTCTCACAAGACTCGAGCCCAGCGCCCAAGTCCGCACATCCCACCTCAACCTTCTCCAACCATGTCCGGAGCGGGAGGCAGGTGGATGGCCTCCTCCGTCATGGAGGGCACATCACAAGACTGCGGGAGGCCGGATACTTGTCCAGCAACATCGCAAGACAGGCTGCCCGATGCGGGGCAACTCATTCCAACCCCTGTGCCCCATGAGAGGGTGGTGTTTCTCCCCACTTCCTCCATGGACTAGGTTTTCCACTTCACCCATTTGTCCGGGGCTCATGTTCTACTACGGCTGGACTTCCGACGACTGGCCCCGAGTTTCATCCTCAACATCTCGGTGTTTATCGTCGTGTGCGAGGCCTTCTCTGCAAGATCCAGCCCCACTTCGCCTATGGTCAAGACCTTCAATGTCGAGCCGAAGGTTGTGGGCCGTCAAGCCGGAGTGCGGAGGCGCCATGGTTGGCAAGATGGCCAAAGTCCTATGGCTCGAGGGCTCCTTTGTGGAGACAATAAAGGGGTGGCAATCGGGGTGGTTTTATCTCACCGAGCCGCGCGACCCCAAATGGACGGCGGCCCCCGAATTCAGATCTGGCTTCCCCACACGACTCTCGTCATGGAAAGAGATGGGCCTGACGTGGGGGGATTCAGACGAGCTATCCGGTCTCCAAACATGCGTCCAAAACCTGGTGGACAAGAATCTCAGGTTTGTCGACGTGATCCAGGTGATGCTCATCCGCCGGATTCTCCCATGCCAACAACGGGCCTTCAATTTGTGGGAGTTCGATCCGGCACAGCACCGAACCTTGAACCGGCTCTTCGACACTACATACGAAGATGCCTGGAAGGTGTTGTTCAAGGGCGCCGAAGCCCCCGCATCCGCTAACAAAGATCGCGGATACAGCTCGCGGCGTCAAGCCGGCGAGGTGTAACATCCCAAATTTCCTATTTGGAATGTTTTACAATTATAGCTAAGCATCCTATGCATCCTGTTTGAAATTTGAATGCCATTTGAAGTTTCAGAGAATTTTGAGTTTTGAATTTGAATTCAAACTTTGGCAAGTGGGAAACATTTCAAAAACTATGCCTGATAAATACTTGATCAAAAGTATGAGAGGAGTAAACATGACACTCCAAAAATATCAGAGGAAAACATTGCCAAAAGTTTTGGATTCAAATCTGAATTTTATTTGAATTTGAAAAAATGGATTTTTATAAAGTTTGGATTTTGCCTTTGGAAAAATGTTCAAATGAAGGAATATTCCCTGATCATTTTGGTATATATATACCCTATATAAAATATTTATAGATTCTGTTTTATTTCTGTTTTGTTTTATTAAAAAATAAATTCAAAAAAGAACCCCCAGCGCCCGGCCGAGCCCCCTGCCTGCCAGTAGCAAAGCCCCCACCAAAGGCCCACCAGCGGCCCAGAGGCCAGCCCAATGAGCCGACCGAGCCGGCCTCACCTCCCCGCTCAAAACCCTTGGCGTCGGTCGCCGCCAAGACCCTCCTCTCTCTCTCGCAGGTCCCCCATCTTCAACCTCGCCCACGTCTTTGTTACACACACATCACGGATCTCATGAGATCCGGATCCCGATCCTCCGATCGCCCCCAAGCAAGGCCAAGGCCCCGCCTATATAAGCCGCCGCCCGCACCCCATTCCCCTAGCCCCTCGCGGACCCCTCTTCCTCTCACCCGAGCTCACCGGAGCCCGAGTCCCCTTGCCGCCATTTGCGACGCCGCCGCCGCCCTAGCCACTCCCGATCTCCCGACTCCACGAAGCCCCACTGTCGCCCCGACCCGGCCGCCACTCCGTCGACCTCCCGACGACCAAGCCACCGGCAAGACTCTATCGCCGCCGCAGAGCCGCCGTCGGACGCCGTAAGTCGCGGAATCCCTCCCCGTCCGCGCGTGATGAACGGCTAGGATTAGACCCCCGAAGGGGTACGCGTTTTAAAATAAAACCGGCCCGGTTCGTCCGGTTTATTTTTCAGTTAGGTTTTTATTTTTGAGCCGACCCGTTTTAGTTTAACCCTAGGCCGTTTAGGTTATTTTACGCTCAGTGCACAGTTTAGGCCCATTAGGCCCTTTTTCTTTTAATTTCATTTTCTGTTTTAACAGAATAGTTCCTGTTTTGAAAAATTCATATCTTTTATTCTGTTTAATATTTTTAGGTGATTCTTTTTTTGTTGGTTTGCAAACTTTCTATAGTTTCTGTAGAATATATAATTAGCTATGTTAAAATTATTTTAAATTGCTTTAATTTAGTTTTAGTCAGAATAGCAAATCTGTTATAACTTGAGTTAGAAAAATTATTTTGGATGATTCTTTTGCCCCAACTTTATTTTGACATTGCCAAACCATAGGAATTAATTTGGGTATTTTAGGATTAAGAAATAAATAGTTTTAAGCAGAATCTTGTTAATCCTAATTAATTAACTAGCTACTGTTTTCCTATTAATTTAATTAGTAAATAAATTTATTTTTAACATGTGATTGATTATTCTAGGATAGTTTCTGTCACTTTATAGGATGAACTTTTATTTATAATAAGTAAAAGTTTTATTTTATTTTTCTTAATAGAAATTGATTTAGGCCTAATAGGAGTTTTATAATAGCTCTTAAATTAATTCTTTTTGCTCCTAGTTGCTTAATGAAATCTTTTTCTGTTAAGTTAACATGAAACCTTGATTAGGTTATGTTAGAAATTTTTTTTTGTTATATAAAACTATTCTAGTTATTGTTTGAAGTAGGAAAAACTTTGAGTTGGTTTTCTTTGAGTTTTCCCCTTTTGGGTTTTTGCTTTGTTGGTTTTGGTGTGTTACCTTGTTATGCTATTGTATTATGTGATCCTATGCTATATGCTTATTGTGATCATTGTTTGTCTCGGTAGAGTTTCCGGAGTGCGAAGCTTGCTACTACGAATCTTTAGCTTACGAAGATCATCAGCAAGGCAAGTTTTGATCATGTTATTTCTATACCTATGTTTTTGTGCATTAGAATTGTCACCACCCCACCATGCATGCAGTAGTTGAAATTTTTGAAGTTATTAATTTTGAGTAGTATCATGTGGTAGATGAACCAATCCCTTGTTACCATGACCCGGGACTAAGTAGTTTACTTTGCTATGCTCAGAGACGGGTTTTGGTTGAGTGAAATTCATAAGCAAGATGTGAGAGTCAATGATGATGACAACCCCATGAACTACAATGATCAAGATGGACTTCAAAATCACTCTTGGGTGGAGGACGGTTGACGGGCACCTGGAGAACCCAGTGGTTGGCCGGGATGCATGGAGAAGTGCCATGACATCTTGCGGAAAGCTTCACCCAGCCACTAAGAGAAGGATGGATGCCCCATGACCGAAGCTTACTCATGCAGCCGCAAGCCATTATGGGCTCTGGCTGGGTTAACCTTAGTAGTGACGCTGGCTGGACGGTACTACGAGATGTAGAAGAACGGTAGGATTGATGGGTACCGCAGCAGCCGTAAGAACTCTTTGGAAGACCCTGTTTATCTCGTCCGCCTTCAAACACCATGAAGTGCTAAGACTTAAACGGAGGGAATGATTCTTATGGGAAAGTCATAAACCTCTGCAGAGTTAAAGATCTAATCGATTAGTCGTGTCCCTGTTACGGACAATTTGAGCCTCTCGAACTTGGAAGTATTCGAAATCTCAACACTAAAACTAATGAATTAATTTGAGGGTTTATGACTTAATAATTTGGGAATGAGATATTGGTTGGCGGAACCATCTCAATAACTACCAACAATTTGTAGTAATTTGCAAGCAAGTCCATTGTAGTAGGAGAAAATTGGCTTTTCGCAAAATGATGAAACTTAGAGCTCCACAGCCAAAATGCATATAGTGTTAGTAACTTTAATATTGTTATTCTTCATGACTTGCCAGCTTATTCAAAAAGCTGACCTACATGGCTGCAACGCCTTATGTTGCAGGTATATTCGATCGAGGAGTGAGGCTACGCTCCGCGCTTGGCGATTGCCCTTTCGAGTCGGATGGACTCGCTTTACTTCGACGCTTCCGCAGCATTAGTAGTTTATTTCTCATGAGTTGGCCTTGAGCCGAATTTATTCCCTTGTAATAAAGACTCTATATGAGAAACGTGTAATAATATTCAGGTGTGATTGAACTTTGATTACTTTATCGATGTACTGTGAGTACCAGCATGATCTTGGGATGGTACAGACACAGAGATTTGACCGATTTTGGGTCAGGTCGCTACACGAGGTAAGTTATTTTACCCTTTATGGGACTCTTTTTTCATAGATTGACTCTATGTGGGATCTAAAAACTCCCTAATCTTTGACAGATCTGGTCAAGACGTCCGGACAGATTAATTGTCCGGCTCCTTTGCGAAGACCCATGGACGCCTCGATTGACGGAAGCTGCTGGCTCCGGTACCCCATGTGGTGCCGGAGAAGAAGGCCAAGAAGGAGGCCACGGGAACTCGAAGGAGCTCCCGACGCCAGGTGCTGTCAGATTCTGAAGCAGAATCTTCTCTTGAGGACGAGGAGGAGGAAGAAGAAGCTTCTCCCCCAGCGGGGGAGGAGAGGAAAAGGAAGGCTGCCCCAACCGAGGAGGCCGGAGGGTCCAAGAAGGGAAGAACCCTTCCTCCGGACTTCTCCACCAACGTCGACGACGACTAGGAGGATTGGCCAACAAGGGCCAAGCCCCTGGCGAGATCGTAAGTGTCCGGATACCCATGGCTTTTTTATCATTGCATGGTGTTCTCTAATACCGAACCATCATGCAGCCCGCCCAAGGGCGAGTTCGCCGCTTCGACAAGCGGGTCCCTAAGTTCGTCGAAAATGGAGAGTACTTCACTTACGACCGCCTCCTCACCTCACGCCGCGGACGACGCCGCGGTGGGGCCCCAAGAGGGGCTTGGTCAAGAGGAAGTGGCGCAGAGGCGCCGCAAGGCAACCTCCGGACTCAGCGTGGGGGCGAGACCCCGGGGCTCTAAGCCCGACCCTCGTCCGGACTCCATGCCGAACCTTCAGCGTTCCGAGTCCGGAAGCGTCCTTCGCAAGAAGGGTAAGACGCCGTGTCCTCCGTAGAAACCGGAGGCACCGGATAGCGATCGAGGCGCTTAATGCGCTTCCATCAGGAGGAGCACCGCACTGTTATGAGTGCGGTGATCCGGACAGTTCAAGACGCCAAGAGCGGGCTGACCAAGCTCGTACTCAGCCTTCTAACAAAGCTTTGAGGTAAGTTTAGAATATGTAAAATATTACCGCATAGGCAGACAGAGCCCTCGATGCTTAGTTCGTGTTAGGAAAGAAAAGTCGGACTGAGGATCTAAAAAGATATCCGCAGGAGTCTAACATGAGTATGTCAATATGGGAATGCAGGCTACGCTGTTGACCTCTGCCGCACTGACTGCAGAGGTCGATGCATTGAAGCAAAGCCTCGAGCACTCCGAGAACGATCTCGGCTTTGCCAAGAAGCAGCTCGAGGACAAGGAAGGTAAGTAATACCTTACAAAATAAATACCTTATGGAAAAGGTTTTGGTTGCAAAAAATAACAGGAATAACATGGGTACTGCAGGGGCCACAAACGAGGTGGCGACCCTGAAGGAGGCGGTGTCCGTGGCTGAAAACAAAGCGGCTGCGGAACGCACCGAGCGAGAGAAAGGAGGCGCGCAATGGCGAGTGCGGCAAGAGCTCCAGGTTCTCGTGGAAAAACACGAGAGTTTGGAGCGTGACTCGAAGACCCGAGAGTCCGAGCTTTCTTCGGCTCTTGAGAGTGCCAAAGCTGCTAAGGCCGAGGCCCAAAAAGCCCTCCAAGAAATAGAATCGCTAAAGAAGATTGCGGCGGGTAAGGCATTCTTTATGCAAAGCAAGCATGTGAAAGTGAATTACCTATTACTTACCCGGATTCGGAGCTCTCCAGGAGCATTCGCAGATCTGCCCCGTAGTGTGGCTGATGCTGCCGCATTCTACCGCGCCAAGGAGGGGAGCTCAACGGAGAAGGTGTTCGGTCTCAAGATGTCGAGTCCGGACATCCAGTTCTCCTGAGCGACCAGCTGAAGCAGCTGGTCGAGCTCCACAAGGTCGCCGAACAGGCCATGAAGGGCCTCATAGTTCGGCTGTGGCCATTGGAGGCCATGCCTGGGAGCTACTTCGGCTTAGTGCAGTGGCTGATGGACGCCTGTCCACGGATTGAAGTCATCAAGCGCTCCGTCTGCATTGAAGGTGTCCGTCGGGCCCTTGCCCGTGCTAAAGTGAACTGGGGCAAGCTGGATGCAGAGAAGCTTGTGACGGACGGGCCACCTAAGGGCAAGGAGCATCGCACGCCCGAAATGTACTATGAGGGCCTCCTGAAGGGTGCCTGCCGAATAGCGGATGAGTGCTCCAAAGATGTAATTTTTGAATAGACTCGCATTTGTTATCCTGTACGCTGAAAACTTGTTCATATGCGCTAAGCAACGCTTGTTAATTTAAAATATTACCTTCATGCGGCCGCTTATCAAATTTGAGAGATGGCAAGTCGTTATTTCAGCCCCATGCCACAGAAAGTGGGGTGTTCGGGATAAACTTGAGCACTCTTGTTCCCATTCTTGGGTCCATCTTAGGAGGCGCCAACGAACGAACAGGCAACCGGACTTATAGTGCTTGAACACTCTCACTTAGCCATAGAATTCTATAATTTTAAATTTCGCGAAGCCCCTAGTATTCGAAGACCGAGTTCGGGCGCTATCCATACCTTGGCGGACAATTCCGGTTCCTCGCCTAAGCGGCATAAGTCTTTATGGACCCGAAAAACCTCTCGAACAGCGCATCGCTCTCGCCTATCATGACGGTCAGTTTTAGCTTTCTCCGAGGTGCTCGACCCAGCTCAACTGGGCACAATCGCGATGGTTCTCCGGTGCTACCTTAGCCGATATAACGGAACGTAAGGTACCAAAACACGGGAGTCGGGCAAACCCAACTATTGACCCAAGACATGATTCGGAGCCGATTCATATAATGCTATAAATTCGGGGTGCCGCACTTGTGAAAGAGTTCGGACTTATCACACCATAATTTTGGGGTACTGAAGCCCCTGGTGTATTGGCCGTACTAAAGTGTATGGGTGCAACATGTCATAAAATGGACATATATATAGATAAAGAAAGGAGTGCAATAATAGGCAAAAGCTATGTATTGTTTATTCGAAAAGGTACTGCAATGAAGGCAGAATGATACAAATAGTGCGATAAGCAAGGGATGGGACTATCTAACATGTCCCCCTCCAGGGGTAAGCTGTGGGATGGTATGTAAAACAGGTACAATGCTCGTAATAGAGACCACATGAACACTCGACGTAGCTTTCTGCTTCCCTGGCTGTTGCATCGTGAGTTCGGCGATTGTAGTGCCAGACATGACTTCTGGGAAACGGAGTCCTGAAAGTAAGAAAAAGGAAAAAAAGAAAAAAGAAAAAGAATGACACAATCGGGAGCCCCTGGTGCGGTTGAGCCGCATTCCGGGCGTGCCGTGGTCGTGCCCCTCCCTTTATGCCCATGGTATCTTCAGAGCGTAATTATGTACGCGTAGTACTGGCTTTGCAATTTCGCGAGGGCTGGGGTTGGGGCGGATTGCTGGCGATGCTTGAATCGTGCCAAGCGGTCTTGTTGTAGGTTACTCCGGGCGCGCTTGACAGTGTCCGGACGCTTAGTGGACGGACTCGAGAGTTGCTGTGAGAGGCTGCTTTGTACCTCCGCCGCGAGGGCCGCCGTGTGCTCCTCCGTTTGAAGAGAGCGTTCGGTGTTTCCGTTGACCGTGATTACTCCTCGAGGGCCTGGCATCTTGAGCTTGAGGTATGCGTAGTGCGGCACCGCATTGAACTTTGCAAATGCGGTTCGTCCGAGCAGTGCATGATAGCCGCCATGAACGGGACGATGTCGAAGATTAACTCTTAACCGCCGTTATCCGGGATCCGAAGACCACTTCGAGTGTAATCGAGCCCGCATAACTAGCCTCTACACCGGTATGACGCCTTTAAAGGTCGCCTTTGTAGGTTTAATCCTTGAGGGTCTATGCCCATTTTGTGCATTGTATCCCGATAAAGCAGGTTCAGGCTGCTACCGCCGCCCATCGGGACTCGGTGAGGTGGAATCCGTCAATAATTGGGTCAAGAACCAATGCGCGAAACCGCCGTGACGGATGCTAGTGGGTGGTCCTTCGATCGAAGGTGATCGGGCAGGAAGACCATGGGTTGAACTTCGGGCGATCGGCTCCATCGCATATACGTCCCTTAGTGCACGCTCGCTCCCTTTTGGGTATATGGGTTGCGATATCATGTTCACCGTCCGCACTTGTGTGGGAAAACCTTCGTCCTCTATTGTTCAGCGGCCGGGCTCTTCCTCGTCATCGCTATGCAGTCCCTTGTCATTGAGTTCGCACTTAACTTGCTCTGCTTGCTTGAACACCCAACAATCTCTGTTGGTGTGATTGGCTGGTTTTATGGGGTGCCATGTATCCGCACAAGCGATCGAGTATTCGGTCCAAGTTGGGACGGCCCCGGTATTTCTTTTGAATGGCTTCTTCCACGACCGGTTTAGAACCTCTGAATCCGCATTGACGGCCATGTCTTCAGCATTATCACCGCTAATGTGGCGCTTTGTTCTTGTTGCGACGCAACCTGCCATTGCTGTCCTTGGTATCCGAACTATCGTGGTGTTTGGCCAAGTTGTTGCTTCGAGCTAGCTAGCTGTCCTCTCCCGCACAAAAGCGGGTCATGAGTGTTGTGAGGGCTGCCATGGATTTCGCTTTTCCTGTCCTAGGTGCCGGGCAAGCCATTCGTCATGGATGTTATGTTTGAAGGCTGCAAGGGCTCTCGCATCCGGACAATCAACGATTTGATTTTTCTTTGTTAGGAACCGTGTCCGAATTGTCCGCCGATTCTTCGGGTGCTGAATTATGTGGCTAAGGTCATCGGCGCTCGTGGTCGCATATATGTGCCCGGAAGTTATCAAGGAATGCGGTTTCCAAGTCCTCCCAACAACCAATTGATTCTGGCTGGCAAGCTGTTGAGCCAATGCCGAGCTGGTCCTTTAAGCTTGAGTGGGAGGTATTTGATGGCATGTAGATCATCACCAAGGGCCATGTGGATATGGAGGAGATAGTCCTCGATCCGCACTGCGGGATCTGTGGTACCATCGTATGATTCAATGTTTACGGGCTTAAAGCCCTCGGGATTTGATGATCCATTACTTCATCTCGTGAAGCATAGTGGGTGTCTTGGCGCCTCAGTATTGGGCTATATCACGACGTAGCTCATATGAGCTTTGTCATCGTGTTCGCCCGACCGGTTTGTTGTATCCGCGCGATGGTAATCATCCCGCGTCGCTACGCCCACGCAATCCATAGATCGATCTTGTATGTTTTGCCTTATCCTCCAATATATCTCGCAAGTCCGGCGCGTTTTCCGTGCCTTGATACTTTCTGGCGGCGGCCGGGTGTGGCTTGAGAGGGCCGAGAGGCTTCTTCTGTCATGACCACGGGTGGCCGGTCTGCCATGTCGTCTGTTGGTGACTTGGGTGCTTCCTCCTCGATCGAGGCAACGGCCTGCGTTTGGGGTAGCTTTTGAGGGGCGTCGAGTTCATACTCTTCGCTGCAAGGACTTCAGTCCATCTCTCAGCTAGCAGGTCTTGGTCAGCTCTAAGCTGTTGCTGTTTTTCTTGTGGCTGCTTGCCGTGGCTATAAGCCTGCGTTTGAAATGCTCCTGTTCGGCGGGATCCTCAGGCATGACAAATTCGTCGTCGTCGAGGCTTGCCTCATCTTCGAGGGAGGCGATAATTGTCGCCCTCGACCTCTCTTCTGCCGCAGATGTCATGCGGACTTGCTTCTCCTCCTCCCGCGCTGAGTCCCGCTAGGGGGTTGTCTTCGCACCGTCAGGGTGTTATTATCCCCGTGCGGAATCACCGCTTTTCTTTGTGGTGGGATTTAGAGCGGCGCCACGACATCGGGCGCGGTTGCTTCTTGGAGGGGTCATCCTCCGTTGTTCCATCGCCGTCCCCATCTTTTGGGATGTCCACCATGTATATGTCGTAAGACGAGGTGGCCTTCCAGTGCCCTGTAGGCGCTGGGTCTTGGTCGTCTCCGGCGTCATCGTCCATGCCGTCGAAGTCTTCGGAGTCGAAGTTGAGCATGTCGGTTAAATCATCGACAGTGGCTACAAAGTGGGTGGTGGGTGGGTGTTGAATTTCTTCGTCGTCCGTATCCCAACCTTCCTGTCCGTAGTCCGGCCAGGGCTCTCCGGATAAAGAGAGAGACTTTAGTGAATTTAGGATGTCACAAAAGGGCGAGTGCTGAAAGATGTCCGCGGCAGTGAACTCCATGACCGGCGCCCAATCGGATTTGATTGGCAGGGGCGCGGAGGGTTCGGAGTCCGCAGAGGAGTCCGGCACCACGAGTCAAGGTCTTCATAAGCGACAGGGGTGGAGTTCGGCTCAATCGCCGTAGAGATCATAGCCCCGAGGCGGTGTCCAACCACTCGCCCTCGATCGGGAATCCGCCCGATTAAGGGTCGGAGCGGATCTTTGGTGCGGCCTCGTGGCACCGCTCGCCGCAGAGCTAGATCATGCCCATCGAGACAGCGGGCACGCTTGGCTTGGCTTGAATCCGTCGAAGATCAAGTCTCCGCGATATCGGCCGATAGTTCAAACTTCCAAATCTGACTGATGGCCGGGGCGTAGCTTTCGATCTGCTCAGATGGCCAAGTGAATTGCCCATGATGCAAAGCCGCCGAATACGAAGATCTGTCCGGAAGAAAAGTCTCACCTGGACCACGTCATTGTTGATGATCGAAGGAGCCATCGGGCCTATCGGTGACGACACAAACTAACTCTCAATGAAAGCACCAATGTCGGTGTCAAACCGCAGATCTCGGTAGGGGTCCCAACTGTGCATCTAGGCGGATGGTAATAGGAGACAAGGGACACGATGTTTTACCCAGGTTGGGCCCTCTCGATGGAGGTAATACCCTACTCCCGCTTGATTAATATTGATGATATGGGTAGTACAAGAGTAGATCTACCACGAGATCAAGGAGGCTAAACCCTAGAAGGTAGCCTATGGTATGATTGTTGTTCGATCCCACGGACTAAAACCCTCCGGTTTATATAGACACCGGATAGGTTAGGGTTACATAGAGTCGGTTACAATGGTAGGATATCTACATATCTGTATCGCCAAGCTTGCCTTCCACGCCAAGGAAAGTCCCATCCGGACACGGGACGAAGTCTTCAATCTTGTATCTTCATAGTCTTGGAGTCCGGCCGTGATGATAGTTCGGGTATCCGGACACCCCCTAGTCCAGGACTCCCTCATCGGCCCACTGCGCCATTTGGTCGTTCAACAGCGCCGAGCGCTCCTGCACCGTGAACTGCGACCAGAACAGCTTCTCCATCGCATGCCCCTCCTGGGCTCGGATGAATTGCGCGGCATCGGCGGCACTCTTCGGAAGATCCGCCAAAGCATCTGGAGAACTCCATAGTCGATTAAGCAAGGCATACCTCTGATCGCCAAACTTAGACTATAAAAGAAAGGGCTTACCAGCCGCTATCTGTACGGCCTGTCGGATCTACTCGCGAGCCGCTCGGGATTTGGACCTCGCCTCTTGGGCTTCCTGAAGGGCCTTGGTGAGTTCGGCCGCCTTAGCTTTATTCTCCAACTCGAGGGACTCACACCTGCGAGTGGCGTCCTTGAGCTCTTGCTCCACTCTGGACACCTGCTCCTCGAACTGGCGAGGTGGCCTGTTCGGCCTTCAAATCTGCAGCCGCTTTATCAGCGGCCGCATTGCTCACCCTTGCCTACTCCTTCGCCCGGGCAAGGTCACCCCTGAGGGTTTCGACATCAGCTGCGCTATCTGCAATTATGCATATAGCAGCGCGTAAGCTTCAACCTAGCGTTTGCAAATTAATACAATCATGTACGGAGTATTTGAAACATACCTTGCGCCTCGTCGAGCCGCTTGTTAACAAGGATAATGTCCTCTCGGCCCGCTGAAGTTTCTGCTTCAGTTCGGAAACTTCGGCGGCCTGAGCGGTCGCCACTAACAGTGAAGCCTGTTTTTTACCAAAAAGATAAGTATGTTATTTCCTGCGGACGTCTATAGATCCTCTGTTCACCCTTCTTCCTCGGCCGAACAAAGTCTCAGGGGCTACTATCTATATACAGGCATATTTTTCATATGGAAAGGGTCTAAAGACATTACATCGCATACCTCGAAGCCTGTTAGTAGGCTCGTGAAGGCTGGATTCAGCCCGCTTTTAGCGGACCGAATCTTCTCAACCACCGTACCCATCAAGGTACGATGCTCCTCCAAGACGGACGCGCTTTGCAGAGCGTCCATCAACATGTTTGGCGCCTTCAGATTAGTTGAGGTCACCGCCGGAATAGCCGCTTTCCCCTCCCTCGGAGGGGCTGCTGATTCAATTCCGGAGCCATTTGTATCTCCGGAGCAGTATCTGGCCGGGGGTCGGATGATCCAAGACCCCCGTGGCCGGTCTCCATGAGGGTTGCGCTCCCCATGTTCTCGCAGCCAAGGTGTTATCCTCTGGCGCCGTGTTGGTCCTCTCCCGCACTTCTCCGATGCCTGGAGAGATCCTTTGGGACAACACCTCGATGTCATCCACCCTAGGAGGCAGGGAAGCTGGTGGAGGCGTCTCCCTCTCCATCATCTCCAGCGGCAAATCCCCCTACGAGGAGGATTGTTGAGGGAGGTCACGGGCCGGACTGCAAAACGTGATTTAGTATTATTCTCACAATTCGTAAAGGATTGGATGTATGTAAAGCATCTTTAGGTACTTACGATTCGGCAAGGTGCTCGGCCCGGGGGCGGTGCTTGGGGATTGCTTCGGCGTCCGAATCAGAGTCGTCAGGGAGGGATAACTTTCCCCTCTTGGACACCCCCGCCTCCGGATCTGCGGAGGCCGCCCTCTTTTTCCCTTTGAGAGGAGGGTTATCTTCTTCTTCCTCCTCCTTGTCTTCGTCTTCCTCGTGAGAGGAGGGAGCCTCAGTCCCTCCGGACTTAGCGTCTGAAGTATCTTCATGGTGGAGGCCACTTTTGCCCTCCTTGCCCTTTTTATTCTTGTCCTTCTTCACCGGCGCCTGGTATGGTGCCGGAACCAGCATCTTCATTAGGAGAGGATCAGCTGGGTCTTCGGGGAGAGGGGTCGGACACCTGATCCGCTCCGCCTTCTTTGTCCAGCCCTGTTTAAATGATAGAATTCTCAGTGTATCCCCTTGGATTGATGAACCATGCTATGTGCGGAAATTTAACCCTTACCGGGGTGGCCGGATGGTTGCAGTCAAGGACGATGTCCTTGGACGTCTCCGACCACGATTTTTGAGATTTTAAGAGCTCTTTCCAGTCTCTTTGTGTGTCGTTCCGAAGAGTCGTTGTAGAGTCTGTGGCCCTTCCGGATTAAACTCCCACATACGGAGAGGCCGTCGCTGGCAGGGAAGGGTTCGGCGGACGAGCATCACCTGGATCACGTTGGTAAGGCGGGCGTCCTTTTCTGTAACATTCTTGGCGCGTTTTTGCAGCATCAACACCTCGTCGGACGATCCCCAGTCCAGACCCTTATTGATCCACGACGCGAGCCGCAGCGGGGGTCCGGATCTGAATGTAGGAGCGGCTTCCCACTTGGTGTCGCGGGGTTTGGTGATGTAGAACCACTCCTGTTGCCATGTCTTGACGGTCTCACAAAGGAACCTTGAGGCCAAGTAACATTGGGAAGCTTGCTCACCATGGCGCCACCGCAATCCACGTGCTCCCCGTCGACCACCTTCGGCTTCATGTTGAAGACCTTGAGCCATAAGCCGAAGTGTGGGGGGGATGTGGAGAAATGCCTCGCACACGACGATGAACGCCGAGATGTGGAGGAAGGAGTTCAGGGCCAAATCATGAAAATCTAGCCCGTAATAGAACATAAGACCGCGAACAAAGGGATGAAGGGGAAACCCTAACCCGCGGAGGAAGTGAGGGATGAACACAACCCTCTCGCCAGGCTCTGGAGTATGGATGGCCTGCCCCTTG
Source organism: Aegilops longissima (assembly GCA_021605205.1). Taxonomy (NCBI): domain Eukaryota; kingdom Viridiplantae; phylum Streptophyta; class Magnoliopsida; order Poales; family Poaceae; genus Aegilops; species Aegilops longissima. The sequence continues at coordinate 625,998,003 of CM038680.1, read as the reverse complement.
GTTGGGAGCCTGTGCGCGATTTCCACGGTCAAGTACCTCGCCTCCCGGAGTTTCTTGGTATCTTTCTTTGTCATGGAGGAAGCCATCCACTTGCCCTGCGCTCTAGATCCGGACATGGCTAGAATATTTGGTGGCGATGGAAAAGATCAAAGCTTTCGCTGGAGCTCGGGGACGGAAGGGCAGAGGAAGAAGAAGGCGTGAGGTGAAAAGATGGGTCCTTATCCTCTTATAAAGGCAATGAATATCAAGCGCCCCCTCATAAGCCTTAAATCTCGCCTATTCCCAAAGGGACGTGCGAATGACACGGTTGGATTACCCAAACCCGTATTGATGAGAATCCCGTGATAAGGGTGAAGGAAATATGCCCTAGAGGCAATAATAAAGTTATTATTCATTTCCTTATTTCATGATAAATGTTTATTATTCATGCTAGAATTGTATTAACCGGAAACATGATACATGTGTGAATACATAGACAAACATATAGTCACTAGTATGCCTCTACTTGACTAGCTCATTAATCAAAGATGGTTATGTTTCCTAACCATAGACATGTGTTGTCATTTGATTAATGGGATCACATCGTTAGGAGAATGATGTGATTGACATGACCCATTCCGTTAGCCTAGCACTTGATCGCTTAGTACATTGCTATTGCTTTCTTCATGACTTATACATGTTCCACGTAACTATGAGATTATGCAACTCCTGTTTACGGAGGAACACTTTGGTGCTACCAAACGTCACAACGTATCGGGTGATTATAAAGGAGTACTACAGGTGTCTCCAAAGGTACATGTTGGGTTGGCGATTTCGAGATTAGGCTTTGTCACTCCGATTGTCGGAGAGGTATCTCTGGCCCTCTCGGTAATACACATCACATAAGCCTTGCAAGCATTGCAACTAATAAGTTAGTTGCGAGATGATGTATTACGGAACGAGTAAAGAGACTTGCCAGATGCGAGATTGAACTAGGTATTGGATACCGACGATCGAATCTCGGGCAAGTAACATACCGATGACAAAGGGAACAACGTATGTTGTTATGCGGTTTGACCGATAAAGATCTTCGTAGAATATGTAGGAGCCAATATGGGCATCCAGGTTCCGCTATTGGTTATTGACCAAGAATAGTTCTAGGTCATGTCTACATAGTTCTCGAACCCGTAGGGTCCGCACGCTTAAGGTTTCGATGACAGTTATATTATGAGTTTTGATGTACTGAAGGAGTTTGGAGTCCCGGATGAGATCAGGGACATGACAAGGAGTCTCGAAATGGTCGAGACGTAAAGATCGATATATTGGACGACTATATTCGGAGTTCGGAAAGGTTCCGAGTGATTCGGGTATTTTTTGGAGTACCGGAGAGTTACGGGAATTTGCGGGGAGTATATGGGCCTTATTGGGCCATACGGGAATAGAGGAGAGAGGCCAAAGGGGAGGAGGCCTCGCCCCCCCTCTGGTCCGACTGGACAAGGCGCAGCCCCTTTCCTTCTCCCTCTCCCCTCTTTCCCTTCTCCTACTCCAACAAGGGAGGTGGAATCCTACTAGGACTAGGGAGTCCTAGTAGGACTCCACACCGGCGCGCCCTCCTAGGGCCGGCCTCCTCCCCCTTGCTCCTTTATATACGGGGCAAGGGGCACCCCATGACACACAAGTTGATCTACGGATCGTTCCTTAGCCGTGCGGTGCCCCCTCCACCATATTCCACCTCGGTCATATCGTCATGAGTTTAGGCGAAGCCTGCGCCGGTAGAGCATCATCATCGTCACCACGCCGTCGTCTTGTGACGGAACTCATCCCCGACACTTTGCTGGATCGGAGTCCGGGGATCGTCATCGAGCTGAACGTGTGCTGAACTCGGAGGTGCCGTACGTTCGGTGCTTGGATCGGTCGGATCGTGAAGATGTATGACTACATCAACCGCGTTGTCATAACGCTTCCGCTTACGGTCTGCGAGGGTACGTGGACGATACTCTCCCCTCTCGTTGCTATGCCATCACCATGATCTTGCGTGTGTGTAGGAATTTTTTTGAAATTACTACGTTCCCCAACAGTGGCGTCCGAGCCTGGTTTTATGCGTTGATGTTATATCCACGAGTAGAACACAAGTGAGTTGTGGGCGATACAAGTCATACCGCTTACAAAGCATGTCATACTTTGGTTCGGGCGGTATTGTGAGATGAAGCGGCCCGGACCGACATTACGCCAGACGCTTACGCGAGACTGGTTTCACCGCCTGCGAGCACTCGTTGCTTAAAGGTGATTGGCGGTTGTCTGTCTCTCTCACTTTAGTTGAACTGAGTGTGGCTACGCCCGTCCTTGCGAAGGTTAAAACAACACCAACTTGACAAACTATCGCTGTGGTTTTGATGCGAGGTAAGAACGGTTCTTGCTCAGCCCGTAGCAGCCACGTAAAACTTGCAACAACAAAGTAGAGGACGCCTAACTTGCTTTTGCAGGGCATGTTGTGATGTGATATGGTCAAGACGTGATGCTATATTTTATTGTATGAGATGATCATGTTTTGTAACCGAAGTTATCGGCAATGGCAGGAGCCATATGGTTGTCGCTTTATTGTATGAAATGCAACGCTATGTAATTGCTTTACTTTATCACTAAGCGGTAGCGATAGTCGTAGAAGCAATAGTTGGCGAGATGACAACGATGCTACGATGGAGATCAAGGTGTCGCGCCGATGACGATGGTGATCACGACGGTGCTTCGGAGATGGAGATCACAAGCACAAGATGATGATGGCCATATCATATCACTTATATTGATTGCATGTGATGTTTGTCCTTTATGCATCTTATCTTGCTTTGATTGACGGTAGCATTTTAAGATGATCTCTCACTAAAAATTATCAAGACGTGTTCTCCCTGAGTATGCACCGCTGCCAAAGTTCGTCGTGCCTGCACACCACGTGATGATCGGGTGTGATAAGCTCTCACGTCCATCTACAACGGGTGTAAGCCAGTTTTGCACACGCAGAATACTCAGTTAAACTTGACGAGCCTAGCATATGCAGATATGGCCTCGTAACACGGAGACCGGAAGGTCGAGCGTGAATCATATAGTAGATATGATCAACATAGTGATGTTCACCATTGAAAACTACTCCATCTCACGTGATGATCGGTTATGGTTTAGTTGATTTGGATCACGTGATCACTTAGATGACTAGAGAGATGTCTGTCTAAGTGGGTGTTCTTTAGTAATATGATTAATTGAACTTAAATTTATCATGAACTTAGTCCTGGTAGTATTTTGCAAATTATGTTGTAGATCAATAGCTCGCGTTGCTGCTTCCCTATGTTTGTTGCTTTCATATGTTTATTTTGATATGTTCCTAGAGAAAATTGTGTTGAAAGATGTTAGTAGCAATGATGCGGATTGGATCCGTGATCTGAGGTTTATCCTCATTGCTGCACAGAAGAATTATGTCCTTAATGCACAACTAGGTGACAGACCTATTGCAGGAGCAAATGCAGACGTTATGAACGTTTGGCTAGCTCAATGAAAGTGCGTTATATCGACTAGAGGGGGGGTGAATAGGCGATTTTTATGAATTCTTCACTGAGGAATTTGCCGGTGAGGAAGTTCCTTAGCGAAGAAATACTTGCAGCGGAATAAGTACTCATAAGTAAGCATAACAGATTACAAGCATTGTCATCATGATGAAATGAAGACAATCATAGAGTACAGAAAGCGTAATCACAGGATAACACAAGATGAAGACAAACAGACTGAAGAAATTGAACTGAGGAAATTGAGAAAGTCTTCACCAAAGTCTTCAAACACGGATATGAACAAACACTCAACAAGAATGAGGAAATGAAAGGGTTGAGGAAATAGAACCAGTTAGGTTGGTGAAGACAATGATTTGGTAGACCAGTTCCAACTGCTGTCTCGGTTATGCGTCTGGTTGGAGCGGTTGAGTATTTAAACTCGAGGACACGCAGTCCGGACACCCGACCACCGAGCACGCAGCTCGGGACACCAAGTCCTCACCGTATTCTCCTTGAACTAAGGTCACGCAGACCTCGCCCAATCACTCGTGGTAAGTCTTCAGCGACTTCCAAACCTTCACATACTTGGTCACTCGGCGATCCACAATTCCTCTTGGATGCTCTAGACCTTGACGCCTAACCGTCTCGGAAGAAGCACAGTCTTCAAAGGTAAAAGCGTCGGATCCACGCAGGATCAATTTCTTGATGATGCTCAATCACTTTGGGTTTGTAGGGGTTTGGTTTTGGGTTTTCCTCACTTGATGATTTTCGCTCAAAGTCCTCGAGAGGATGGGTTGCTCTCAAATGACAAGTGTCAAGTTCTCTCGGAGCAGCCAACCAACTAGTGGTTGTAGGGGCGGCTATTTATAGCCTAGGGAGCAGCCCGACATGATAAGACATAAATGCCCTTCAATGATATGACCGTTAGGTGGATAAGATATTTGGGACAGGTGGCGCAAGAGCATAAGAACGATCGGAAATTTGAACATCAAATTCCTCGGGGCTATCATGTTCTCATGTGTAGGCAATTCAGACCGGCGAATTCCTAACTCTCGGTCCGAACAAATTCCTCAATGACGTAAGAGCTTCGTCTCATCCATCAAGAAATTGACCGAACTGTATGAGATTTCAAATGCTTCACTCAAGGGATTGGTAGGTGTAGGATTTTGAGTTGAGCATCAAATGGAAATTTTTCCTTAGTATTTCCTCGACCCCTTTAACAAAGACGGTGTTTCCTATGACTCAAGAAAGAGAAAATGAAACTACGAAAACAAAAGTCTTCACGCTTCATGTTCCTCAAATGAATACCAAGTCTTCAAGGTCACACCAATTTCTTCACTTTCAAAGTCTTCGTAAAGTCTTCGAATATCAAAGTCTTGGTTGAAGAACTTCATTTTAGGGTCGACTTTCTTTGTAAATATCAAACTCCTCATAGACTTATAGACCCGTGTACACTCACAAACGCATTAGTTACTTAACCTATAAGTCTTCAATACACCAAAATCACTAAAGGGCACTAGATGCACTTACAATCTCCCCCTTTTTGGTGATTGATGACAACATAGGTTAAGTTTTCAACGGGGTTAAACATATGAAGTGTAAATACTGATAATGAGGAATTTGATTGCAAGATATAGAAGAACTCCCCCTGAAGATGTGCATAGTGAGGATTTTGCTTTTGAGGCAATTGCACATTTGAAGAAATGAATCATGGAGATCTCCCCCTATATCTTGTAATTCATACACGCATTTAACATATAGTATGAAGAATTTGAAATGCATGATGAAATATGGTGCTTGATGTTATGCAATGTAACGCATCAAGAGTATCAGAGCCCAAAAGGCCAAATTGGATCAGAGCATAACAAGTATCAAAACTACTATAATCAGAGCATAGAGCAAAAGCATAATGCATCAAAAGTATCAAAGCACCATCGGGTTTAAGATTACAACTCGATCCAATAAAAGGTTTCAGAAGAACGAGAGTTGTAACTTAATAAAATACTGTATATAGACAAAAACTAGACCCGCTTGAAGACTAACTCAAATTTCTCCCCTTTGTCATCAAATGACCAAAAGGATCGGCGAGGACTAACGCTCTTGAAGAATTTCAAGTTGAAGATGGAGCGCCAAAGATTGTTGGGGTCGGTTGTTGAAGTAGGACCAGCAGCAGTTGTCTTCCAAATCTTCATTTTCATCGTTGTCGCGAGATGAAGAATAGGAGCTGGCCACCAAGGAAGGAACTTTGACCTTCTTGAATTTCTTGGAGGAGGTGCAGACCAGTCAAATTCTTCCTTGAGTCCCATTGAATGCAGTTCTTCTTCATTGTAGACATGTGAAAGAACAGCCAAAGCGCTTGAAGGTTTCATGAAGGTAGTAGTGGTTTTTCTTCACTTGCATTGTGTGTTGAGGTCATGTTGTAGAGAAGAGTACCAAACCGACGTTTGACCCACTTATGATTGCGATCAACCTTCCGATGAAGACCGAGGAGTAACTCACGATCATCATCACCACAGGTGCGATAGCTTGAGGACTTTGCTTGATGAAGTATTTGCTGCTTTGAGTCATGTGTGGCGAGTCATCATTGGTGGAGTAGGATGCTGATTTATAAACTGTCCATCCAATGGACTAACGCCTTCATCGATCACAGCAGTGGCCTTGCCCTTTTCATCACCGAGGTAATTGTCCGCTTGAGGACTTCAATCGGGGCAAGTAGCTGCAGTGGTTCAAAGTATCACTTTGTAATTCAAGTGAAGATCTTGACCGATGAATCTCATAATCCAAGGCGCATAAGGTTTCAGCTCAAAAGGTGACATGGCAATGTTAGCGAGTCCTCATGAAGAAATCATGGAAATTGACGGAACGCCATGGATGATGTTGAAAAGCATATTCTTCATGATGCCAACGACTTCTTCATCGCTCGAGTCGTGGCCTTTGATAGGACTCATAGTCTTCGTCAAAATTTGATAGACTGTCCGAGGCACATATAATAATTCCTTGACGAGGAATTTGGTTCTTGGGGCCTGCCTTGGCTTCAAAGGCTTCATCAAGACTTGCATATAGTGATTTGAAAGTTCTTTTCTTCATAGATCGACGTGCACCATCAAGCGGAGGATCGAGTGGTAGGGCACGAAGCAATTCACTTCTGGTGCCTTGTAGTGAGTGTTTTCATCATCCAATCTAAGACCCATGAATTCACATCTTCAGCGTCTCCGTGATGTGCGAGTTGCATAGAATCAAGAATTAGCTCTTCATTCCAATCACAAATATCAAGCAGAAGTTTAGAAGTCCCTGCATCGTGAAGAACACCGAGGACCGGCTCAAAGCTCGGTAGCGACTCCATATCCACATGAGGAATATGAGCATGATCAAGATTTTGTCCTTGTTGAAAAGCACCGAGGAATAGAAGTTGGCTTGGTGGCAGTCCGTAAACGCCTCTTCCTAATGCAAGCGTAATCATAAGGATTATATTCATGAAGAACACGTGCTCGGCAAAGAAATCTTCAGCCTTGAACTTTTGCTTGGTTGAGAACGGATTCTTTTGCTTGGGCAGAGGGGTGTCGGTGAGTTGCATCACCACCTCAGGAATCACAAGTTCAGGTTCTTCACTCGAGGATTTCTTGTTCCTCAATAGGTGCGATCGAGGATTAGCGCAGCAGCAGTTTCATCAGCACTAGTGGCTGGAATTTCTTCATGCACGTAACCAGTGGGTTGATTTTCTTGAGTCCATTTGGACTGTTTGAGCAGAGACCGAGGAACTTGTTGGAGCGGGTGAAGAGAGGAGTATTGGGATGCTGACTTTCCCAAAAGTCATCATTTATCACTGGAGTGGTGCATCCAATATCCACATCTTCATTTTCAATTTCCTCAGCACCAGCTTGAGGAATTTCATAGTCTGATGAGGAAATAAGTGGGGTTGAAGGGATTGCTTCCACTTCAATTTCTTCATCAATTTTCTCTGACGAAGCAGCAGATTGATGTTCTTCATTAGATCCGATTGGGATCTCATAGTCTTGTCCAAAAGGAACAACTTCCTTTGATGGTATGGAGGTGATTGGAACAGCATCAATTGGGTTTTCAAATGAGCTGGTCATTGGCTTCATTTTCTTCGCAGCCGAAGAATCTGACGCAGCTGATGCTTTCCTTTTCTTCACAGCAGCTCGTTCTGCAGCCTTGGTTTTCTTCACATCAGAAGCAGTTGGCGCAGGAGGAGCTGAGGAATTTGGTGTAGTTTCTTCAGGAGCAACTGATGCAGTTCCCCTGTCTTGAGCAATTTCTTCAGGCGCACCACTAGTGGGTGCCCGGCAGTTTCTTCGGTGGTGGGATGGGATCATCAGCCCTCGAATCAACATTTTCTTCAAAGAGCTGAACGACATATTGTCTTGGCATTTTCTTCAAGAGGCTGAGCAGAGGCTCCACTGAGGAATTTCATGTTGCAATCGGGCAGCAACACTTAGAATTTCTTCGTCAGGTTGATTTAATCTGGTCTTGGCTCCTTGCCAATCAGCATAGTAGGAATCGAAGTTTTTGCTGAGGTCTTGAATTTCAGTTTGGACCTTGAGAAGCTCCTCAGGTGTCATCTTCACAACGTTTTTCTTCAGGAACTTCTCCTTCCTGTATTGAGCCTTTTTGATTTCCCTCGCCTTCTCAAACTTCCATTTTTCTTCAGAGATGAAGTGAGTCAGCGCATGACTTTGACCAGGTGTCGATGAAGATCAGCGAGAGGGTATTGGGATCATTGTGCAGAGATCAATAAAGTCGAGGACTTTCTTCGGATCCAATAGCAGTGGCACAGATGTACCTTTGGCTCTAGCGGCCTTCACTTGACGGTCTCTGATGATTTCTTCAAGTTCTTCATCAGATGCCTCATCATCAGATGGTACATGAAATACAACTAGTTTCTTCCTTGGGCTAGGTCGAGGACCTCGTCCAGCTGTTGCTTTGGTCTTCAGCTGAGCCGGGCCAGATGAGGAAATTGGAGCAGCTGAGGAACTTGCAGAAATGCCTGAGGCTATTGAGAAACCAGTGGTCCTTTGACAAGTAGCCAGGTGCACAGGAACTGAAGGTTTGGACGGAGCTGTTGAGGACTTTGGTGGAACGGCAGCAGTGTGAGGAAATTGCTTGGAAGGTGCTGCTGAGGAACTTGGCCGTGAGGGCACAGATGATGAAACACTTGGCTTATGAGCAGGCTTCTTTTGCATTGATTTCCTCGGTTTGACCGAGACCTCAGTGGCAGTAGCAGCAGCAGAATCCTCATTGAATTTCTTCACTCCTTCCTTTGCTTGCTTTGCCAATTTTGCTTGGCGTTTAGCCCATTCATCAGGAAAGTCCTCACCGCGTTTGATGCTAGTCGGATCAGCTACTTGCCCAGGTGCCAGAGGAGCTCTTGGGCATGGAGGATTTAAAGCAAATTTCTTCATGTACTTAGGAGTTACATATCTGTATTCCTTCCATTCCCGTGCCCACCTCCGTTCAATCTTCTGAATACGCACCTTGCGTTGATTTTTGCTTTCTTCATCCGGAGTGCAATAGTCAGCATATATTTCCTCAGGGATTTCAAACGCTGTCATAACCTCAGGTTTCTTTCCTCCCTTCTGCGGCTTCTTACCGTCTGCCATTTTCTTCAGGTGAGGAAATTGAACAATTGAGTTCTCTGAAGAAGTGTGCAGTTTTTCTTCGAGGAACGCTGCAAATGAGTTAAGTTGATGAGAACCTAGGGATTCAGCAGCGGACATTTGTACCTGTGAGAATGAGTATAGGTGCGAGGAATTTGGAGAGGTCATATCGTTCTCGTAAGGTTTTCAAAAGAACAAGTTTTGAGGATTTTAACCAGATGAGCCTTGAAGAATTTCACTAAGCGTTCTTTGTCTTAGGTTCCAGAGTTGTATAGATCGAGGATCCACACAATTGAGGAATCTTGAAGAAAATCATTGCTTAGAGAAACGAATCAAGAGATTTGAGGTGTTCATATGTGTGAAGAATTTTAAGAATAAACACCTTTGAAGAATTTGAAGAAGATTTGAGAATCAAAGCGAGTAATAAAGGTTACTTTTAATTACCCGAAATGAAGAACACGACGAACTAAGATGAACAGTTGGGAAGTTCGTCCGTTCAGATCTTCCACGCCCTAACTTGGCAGAGGAAATCAGCTACGGCGACGGCGGAGTGAAGATTTTCCACGGTCGGCGCGAGTACGTCGGCGAAGAGGTCAAGGCAGTGAAGCTTTTCCTCACCGGCGACGATGGAGTAGCGGCGCTTAGGGTTTTGAGGAGCTCGGCGGGAGAGAGAGTCGAGTAAAAGAGTGAGGAAGGGAGAGGGGTATTTATAGACACGGTGAAAAGCGGATCGTCCAAGATTTAGGACGAACGTGCCCCTGACCGCTTCCCTTCTCACGACATGTGTCACCCACGTACTGTCTAGTGGAGATCGTGTACGATCGTGGGTGAATATAATAATGCATCGTGGGATGCGGAACGGTTTGAGCGGTAAAAGCGAAGGTTTGAATAAGATTTGTTTTAAAAGTTCCATTGCAATTTCTTCAGCTGTCAAGGACATAGTGAAGATTTTGAACGAGTTTCAAAGTAGAACGCACATGAAGAATTTGTGAATAGATTGGGTTGAGTATAGCATAGAGGGGAAGGGTCCGATCACATTCACTTAGCTAAAAAAAACGACTTGAAGAAATAGCCATAAGTGAATGCTGTAGAGGACATAAACATATATATATATATATATATATATATATATATATATATATATATATATATATATATATATATATATATATATATATATATATATATATATATAGCCAATGAAGAAAGACGACGGAAACAGTGAAGATTTTGCAAAGTTGAAGAATTTGAAAATCAAGAATTTCAAAAGCGAGGAAAACTCAAATTGAAGATTTTCAACTTTGGTGGTGGCGTGACCCACCGTATAAGAATGATGATTTCAGACACGCATACAATTGTCGAGGGTTCTGAGAATCAAATTCTTCATTAATTTCTTCACACTTAGAGTGTTATTCTTCATTGATTGAAGAAAACGTTTCTTCATGTGTTGCACATCTAAGTCATCAATTTTGCATAAGTGTTAGGATGTGTGTCCTTTTCAAAGAACATTCAAGATTCTAAGATATTTAGCTCACACCGCAACTTGCTAAATCTCTTCTCATCCAAGGGCTTAGTGAAGATATCAGCTAGCTGTTCTTGATCTTCACGTGCTCGATGGAGATGTCGCCTTCAACACATGATCACGAAGAAAATGATGACGAATTTGAATGTGCTTTGTCTTGAGTGCTGAACTGGTTGTGAGCAATCTTGATGGCACTCTCATTGTCACAGAGAGAGGCACATTCTTCACGTTGATGCCGTAGTCCTTGAGGGTTTGCTTCATCCATAGTAATTGAGCACAACACGAGCCAGCAGCAATGTATTCAGCTTCCGCGATGGACGGTGATACGCAGATTCTGTTTCTTCGAGGACCAACGCACCAAAGATCGTCCGAGGAAATGACAAGTACCAGATGTTGACTTGCGGTCCACACGATCACCAGCATAGTCGAGTCGTAATATCCAATGAGATCAAAAGTAGAGCCCTTGGGGTACCATAATCCTAGTGTTGGTGTGTGAGCTAGATATCAAGAATATGCTTCACAGCCTTATGGTGTGATTCCTTGGTGTAGCTTGAAATCGGGCACACATGCAAACACTAAGCATTATATCTGGCCTAGATGCACATAAGTACAATAAAGAACCAATCATGGAGCGGTATACCTTGTGATCAAGTCAATACCATTTTCATCAATTGCATAGATGGCCATTTGTGGGCATAGGAATTTTGACACCTTTGCAATCTTGCATGCGAATTTCTTCAGGACATCTTTGAGGTATTTCTCTGAGATATGAATATGCCATTGTGTTGTTGATTGAATTTGAAGACCTAAGAAGAATTTCAACTCTCCCATCATAGACATTTGATATTCTTCACTCATCATATAGGCAAATTCATCACTATAACGTTGGTCAAGACACCAAAGATAATATCATCAACATATATTTGGCACACAAAGAGTTCACCATCATAAGATTTAGTAAAGAGAGTAGGGTCGAGTGAACTGGTGTGAAGCCATTCTTCACGAAGAATTCCTTCAATGTATCATACCACGCCCGAGGGCTTGCTTGAGGCCATAGAGGGCCTTATTTAGTCTCAAGACTTTGTCGATTCTTTGGATCTTCAAAACACGGGGTTGAGCAACATATACTTCTTCCTCAAGCTTACCATTGAGGAATGCACTTTTCACATCCATTTGATATAAAGTGATATTGTGATGGTTAGCATAGGCGAGTAATATGCGAATAGACTCAAGTCTAGCAACAGTGCAAAAGTTTCATCGAAATCAATTCCTTCAACTGCGTGTAGCCTTGAGCTACTAGTCGTGCCTTATTCCTCACCACAAGACCATTTTCATCTTGCTTGTTGCGGTAGATCCACTTTGTGCCAATGATATTATGCTTGCGAGGATTTGGACGTTTGACCAGTTCCAGACGTTGTTGAGCTCGAATCGATGTAATTCTTCTTGCATGGCCTGAATCCACTCGGCTCGTAAATGCTTCATCTACCTTAGTGGGCTCTGTGATAGAGACAAAAGCATAGTGCCCACAAAAGTTAGATAAATGTGAAGCTTTTGAGCGAGTGAGAGGACTGGCGCTTCAATGTCATCGATGATCTTGTCAACTTGCACTTCTTTTGCAACGCGAGGATGAGCTGGTTGTCGCCGAGGAATTTGATCATTTTCCTCAAGACCATTTTCTTCAAAGATTATCTTCAAGTGCATCAGCTCGACGTTCTTCAGCGACAGGAATGAATTCTTCAGCAGTTTCTTGAGAGGAATGACATCCTCGGTTGCCTTGAACCTGATAGAATCCTCGGTGCTGGTTCGTCTAACATGAAGGTAGGTGCTCTCTTTGCGAGCCATTAGTTTCATCGAACCGCACATCTACGAAGGTCAACAATCTTGTGGAGGCGATGTTGAAGACTCTGTAGGTGTGCGAGTCCTTTCCGTAACCAAGCATAAAACCTTCATGTGCTTTGGTGCAAATTTAGAGTTGTGGTGAGGATCTCTAATCCAGCATTTAGCAATCAAGACTTTGAAATAACTTACATTGGGTTTCTTGTCGTGAGGAGTTCATAGGCAGTCTTCTTGAAGAATTTGTGAAGATATACTGTTGATGATGTGGCACGCAGTGTCAATTGCTTCAATCCAGAAACGACTAGGCGTTTTACATCAAGCATAGTGCGAGCCATCTCAAGGAGAGTTCTGTTCTTGCGCTCCACGCCATTTCTTTGAGGAGTATAGGGAGCAGATAACTCATGAGTAATACCAAGTTCATCAAGATAGTCATCAAGACCGAATTCTTGAACTCAGTTCCATTGTCACTCCCGATGTGCTTGATCTTCACACCAAAGTTAGTTGAAGCCCTCGAGGAAAATCGTTTGAAGATTTCCTACACTTGATTCTTGTAAGTAACAATGTGTACCCATGTGTAACGAGAGTAATCATCAACAATAACAAAGCCATATAGTGATGCTTCATTAACGACAACTGAGTAATGATTGGGACCAAAGAGGTCCATGTGAAGCAATTGAAGGGACGAGTAGTGGTCATGATAGTCTTTTTGGATGCTTGGCCTTGGTCATTTTTCCAGCTTCACGGGCTCCGATAAGTGATCCTTGAGGAATTTGACATTCTCAATGCCAATGACATGCTTCTTCTTCGCAAGCATGTGCAAATTCCTCATGCCTGCGTGACCAAGTCGTCGATGCCATAGCCAGCCTTCGAAGCTTTTGCAAGTAGGCACACGGCTGGTTGTGGTCCTGAGAGAAGTCAACAATATACAAGTCTCCTCTCTAAAGCCTTCAAGACTTTGGAATTGTCACTTCCATAATCACAACACAACGATATTTGCCAAAGATAACAACCATATCAAGATCACAAAGCATTGAGACTGACATGAGGTTATATCCTAAAGACTCAACAAGCATGACTTTGTCCATGTGCATGTCCTTAGAGATAGCAACCTTACCAAGTCCCAATACCTGACTTTTGCCTTTATCAGCAAAGATGATATGCTTCAGATGTGACGGTGATAAGGTAGCATCCATCAATAGATTCTTGTCACCAGTCATGTGATTTGTACATCCACTATCGAGAACCCACTCAGTGGCTTTGGGTTGATCATCCTGCAGATGAATTACTCATGAATTACTTACGATCTCATATACTTCATCAGTGAAGAATATGATATCAAGTTCATCAGATGAATTTCATCAGTCAGTATTAACACATAAGGAGTATGAGGACGTGTGAAATGAAAGTTCATTTCATCATGATTAGCCTGCGTCCTTTCAGGCATTTTGTCAGGCCCCCAGCAAATTCTTCAGACGTTAAGGCACGCCCGAGACCTGACCATGCGTAAGAGATTAGTTCTTTTCTTCACCACCCACATCTGAAGGGGTGGCAAAGAGTTCATCATTCTGCGAGCACCATACGAGAATGGTGGCATAGAGGCCAAACCATTTCGTTTCACATAAGAGGGGTTAGGGTAAGCATATGAATAAGCAGAGAAATTCTTCGAGGACTTATGAACATATTGGTTTGAAGAATAATGCACATATTCATAGCCCTTAGCTCTACCCTTCGAAACAGAGTTGTTAGCACGATGATAATCATATGAGGACTTTGATCCTTTTGAGGAATTTGATCCACGTGAGGAATTTGGTCCGTATGAGGACTTGGATCCATATGAAGAATTTGGTCCATATGAAGAATTTGATCTGGGGTTCCTTTTCTTCACTGGTGGTGTCATGAGGACATTCACCTGAAGACTTTCAAGGCACTTCTTGGGAACCCAGATTTTCTTCATAGGGGAACCGTTCCTGCAGTTAGTGCCAACATATCTAGCAAATACTTCACCATTCTGATTTTTGAACAGTTTATAGTTTGAGTCAAATGACTCATCGCAAGAATGAGGAAATTCACATGTAAAGTCGGATAAGGTAGATGGATCAATGGAGGTCCCTTTGCAGCAACCCATGAGGTTTTGGGATACCGCTCGGGCTTCCAATATGTTCCATCAACATTGAGTTTCCTCTCAAAGGCAATACCCTCTTTCCTAGGGTTCTGTTGAGGATCTGCTTTTAAGCACATCACAAAGAGTCGATGCCCTTTGAGGCTTTTGTACATGCCTGTCATGTAAAATTCCTTCAGTCCTGCATCGTCAGTGATACTAGCAATGTCCTCGATGAGTAATTAGTGATAGCAAAGGCAGGTGAAGAATTTGTAACAGTTGAAGCATTTGAACATTCAGTGAAGAATTAGCGATTCACGCTCAATGCACTTTAAGCATGGAGGAACAAATTCTTCTTGAGAAGCGCTAATTTGTTGAGCAAGTAATGAATCGCGCTCCTTCAAGATCTTCATAACTCGCTCTTAGCTTCTCAAGATCTTGCTTTCTTTGAAGAAATTCATAAGAAAGTTTCTCATGATCAGTTAGGAGAGTGTTATGATGACCTTGAAGGCTGTCAAGCCTAGACTGAAGTCTCTGAAGATTTTCAGTCAGGGCTTGAGTGCGATCCATTTCTTCACCTAACATATCATCACTCTTATCTAGCATGTTTTGAACCTTTTCAAAAGCCCTTTGTTGTTTTATAGCAATCTTAGCAAGTTTAGAGTAGCTGGGCTTGAGATCCTCATCAGATTCATTTTCACTAGATTCAGAGGAGGTGAAATTGAGTACCTTGGCACCTTTTGCCATGAAGCAATAGGTGGGAGCGTAGTCATCATTTTCCTCATCAGGCTTGTCGGCGGAGTCAGTTTCTTCAGTGTTGAAGATGGACTTGCTAACGAAGGCAGTAGCAAGAGCTAGACTAGCCACACCAGATTCGGATTCTTCAGACTCCTCCTCTTCCTCATTTTCCTCAGATTCAGCTTCAGAGTCCATTTCCTTGCCAATGAATGCCCGAGCCTTTTTGGAGCTGCTCTTCTTGTGAGAAGAAGGTTTTGAGGATTTTGATGATGAAGATTTTGATGATTTCTTCTTCTTCTTCATGTCATCGTAGGCTGTAATCCTTGTGCTTCTTCTTCTTTAATTCCTTTTCCCATCGAGGACAATCTTGGATGTAGTGACCAGGTTTCTTGCATTTGTGGCAAAGTCTCTCTTATAGTCACTAGATGAGGAATCACTGCTTCTTGAGGATTTTCCAAAGCGACCACGTCTTGTGAATTTCTGGAATTTCTTCACGAGCGTGCTAGCTCTCGCCAAATTCTTCAGATCTCCAAGGCTACTACCGTAGTCTTCACTCTCGATTCGAGACACGCCTTGGCCTTGTGGCACGTGTTTTCCATAGCCGTAACCATAGAGATCTCTTTCAAAGACAAGCTGGAACTCGTGAGTATTTAGCCTTCGAGGATATCGGCAGGATTAGGAGACTTGTATTCAGCTCGTTCTTGTATCATCGTGCGAGTATCAAATGAGGAATCAAGCGATCTTAGCAATTTCTTCACCACTTCATGGTCGGTGATGTCGGTGGCACCAGTGCTTGAAGCTCATTTGAGATGTCGGTGAGGCGATCAAGGTTTGTTGAACATTTTGGTTGTCGAGTCTTTTGAAGCGGTTGAAGAGATTCAAGAACATCAACTCGAGAGTCACGCTGAGTTGAAACACCTTCATTTACTTTGGACAGCCTGTCCCGGATGAGTTTGGCGATTCCAAAGCACTCACTCTTCCATATTGACCTTTGCTCGATGGCCACATATGATATTCTTCTCTTGAGAATCGAGTTGCTTGAATCTCTTCACATCAGCATCATTGAGAGAGGGTGTGGACCGAGGAAACACCTTTTGTCACAACATACCGTAGATCGTTGTCAATTGCTTCAAGATGCATTCGCATTTTGTTCTTCCGAAGAGGGGTAGTCCGTCCCATCGAAGGTAGGACACCTGCTGAGACCTTGATCATACCTGCGGTCGACATAACTAAAACTCGGTGGTTAAACTAAAATCACACGTAACAAGGGAGTACCTTGCTCGATACCAATTGAAAGTGCGTTATATCGACTAGAGGGGGTGAATAGGCGATTTTATGAATTCTTCACCGAGGAATTTGCGGTGAGGAAGTTCCTTAGCGAAGAAATACTTGCAGCGGAATAAGTACTCGAAGTAAGCATAACAGATTACAAGCATTGTCATCATGATGAAATGAAGACAATCACAGAGTACGTAAAGCGTAATCACAGGATAACACAAGATGAAGACAAACAGATCAAGAAATTGAAGCGAGGAAATTGAGAAAGTCTTCATCAAAGTCTTCAAACACAGATATGAACAAACACTCAACACAAGAATGAGGAAATGAAAGGGTTGAGGAAATAGAACCGATTAGGTTGGTGAAGACAATGATTTGGTAGACCAGTTCCAACTGCTTTGTCTCGGTTATACGTCTGGTTGGAGCGGTTGAGTATTTAAACTCGAGGACACGCAGTCCGGACACCCGATCACCGAGCACGCAGCTCAGACACCAAGTCCTCACCGTATTCTCCTTGAACTAAGTCACGCAGACCTCGTCCAATCACTCGTGGTAAGTCTTCAGGCGACTTCCAAACCTTCACATACTTGGTCACTCGGCGATCCACAATTCCTCTTGGATGCTCTAGACCTTGACGCCTAACCGTCTGGAAGAAGCACAGTCTTCAAAGGTAAAAAGCGTCGGATCCACGCAGGATCAATTTCTTCAGTGATGCTCAAACACTTTGGGTTTGTAGGGGTTTGGTTTTGGGTTTTTCCTCACTTGATGATTTTCGCTCAAAGTCCTCAGAGGATGAGTTGCTCTCAAATGACAAGTGTCAAGTTCTCTCGGAGCAGCCAACCAACTAGTGGTTGTAGGGGGCGGCTATTTATAGCCTAGGGAGCAGCCCGACATGATAAGACATAAATGCCCTTCAATGATATGACCGTTAGGTGGATAAGATATTTGGGACAGTGGCAAGCCTGACAAAGAACGATCGGAAATTTGAACATCAAATTCCTCGGGCTATCATGTTCCTCATGTGTGGCAATTCGACTGGCAAATTCCTAACTCCTCGTCGAACAAATTCTCGGTGACCGGAAGAGCTTCGTCTCATCACATCAAGAAATTGACTGAATGTATGAGATTTCAAATGCTTCACTCAAGGGATTGGTAGGTGTAGGATTTTGAGTTGAGCATCAAGTGGAAATTTTTCCTTAGTATTTCCTCGACCCCCTTTAACAAAGACGGTGTTTCCTATGACTCAAGAAAGAGAAAATGAAACTACGAAAACAAAAGTCTTCACGCTTCATGTTCCTCAAATGAATACCAAGTCTTCAAGGTCACACCAATTTCTTCACTTTCAAAGTCTTGTAAAGTCTTGAATATCAAAGTCTTCATTTGAAGAACTTCATTTTTAGGGTCGATTTTCTTTGTAAATATCAAACTCCTCATAGACTTATAGACCTGTGTACACTCACAAACGCATTAGTTACTTAACCTATAAGTCTTCAATACACCAAAATCACTAAGGGGCACTAGATGCACTTACACTCAATATGATGACTACTTGATAGTTTAGTGCACCATGCTTAATGGCTTAGAATCGGGACTTCAAAGACGTTTTGAATGTCACGGACCATATGAGATGTTCCAGGAATTGAAGTTAATATTTCAAGAAAATACCCGAGTTGAGAGATGTGAAGTCTCCAACAAGTTCTATAGCTAAAACATGGAGGAGAATCGCTCAACTAGTGAGCATGTGCTCAGATTGTCTGGGTACTTCAATCGCTTGAATCAAGTGGGAGTTAATCTTCGAGATAAGATAGTGATTGATGAATTCTCTAGTCACCATCACTAAGTTACTAGAACTTCGTGATGAACTATAGTATGCAAGGGATGACGAAAACAATTCCCAAGCTCTTCGTGATGCTAAAATCGTGAAGGTAGAAATCAAGAAAAACATCAAGTGTTGATGGTTGACAAGACCACTAGTCTCAAGGAAAAGGGCAAAGGAAGAAGGAAACTTCAAGAAGAGCGGCAAGCAAGTTGCTGCTCGAGTGAAGAAGCCCAAGTCTGGACCTAAGCCCGAGACTAAGTGCTTTTGCTGCAATGGAACTGGTCTTTGAAGCGGAACTACCCCAAGTATTTGGCGGATAAGAAGGATGGCAAAGTGAACAAAGGTATATTTGATATACAGGTTATTGATGTGTGCCTTACTAGTGTTTATAGTAGCCCTGAGTATTTGATACTTGTTAGGTTGCTAAGATTAGTAACTCAAGCAGAGCTACAGAATAAACAGAGACTAGTTGAAGGGGAAGTGACGATGAGTGTTGGAAGTAGTTCCAAGATTGATATGATCATCATCGCACACTCCCTATACTTTCGGGATTAGTGTTAAACCTAAAAAAATGTTATTTGGCATTCGCGTTGAGCATGAATATGATTTGATCATGTTTATTGCAATACGGTTATTCATTTAAAGTCAGAGAGTAATTGTTATTCTGTTTACATGAATAAAACCTTCAAATGGTCATACACCCAATGAAAATAGTTTGTTGGATCTCGATCATAGTGATACACATATTCATAATATTGATGCCAAAAGATGCAAAGTTAATAATGATAGTGCAAATTATTTGTGGCACTGCCGTTTGGGTCATATTGGTGTAAAACGCATGAAGAAACTCCATAAAGATGGATTTTCGGAATCACTTGATTATGAATCATTTGATGCTTGTGAACCGTGCTTTTTGGGCAAGATGACTAAAACTCCGTTCCCCGGAACAATGGAACGAGCTAATGACTTGTTGGAAATAATACATACCAATGTATGTGATCCAATGAGTGTTGATGCCCGTGGCGAGTATCATTATTTTCTGACCTTCACAGATGATTTGAGCAGATATGCGTATATCTTCTTGATGAAACATAAGTCTGAAATGGTTGAAAAGTTCAAAGAATTTCAGAGTGGAGTGGAAAATCATCGTAACAAGAAAATAAAGTTTCTGCGATCTGATCGTGGAGATGAATATTTGAGTTACGAGTTTGGTCTTCAATTAAAACAAAGTGGAATAGTTTCACAGCTCACGCCACATGGAACACCACAACATAATGGTGTGTCCGAACGTCGTAACCGCAATTTATTGGATATGGTGCGATCTATGATGTATCTTACCGATTTACCACTATCGTTTTGGGGTTATGCATTAGAGACAACTGCATTCACGTTTAATAGGGCACCATCTAAATCCGTTGAGACGACACCGTATGAACTATGGTTTAACAGTAAACCTAAGCTGTCGTTTCTTAAAGTTTGGAGTTGTGATGCTTATGTGAAAAAGTTTTCACCTGATAAGCTCGAACCCAAATCGGAGAAGTGCGTCTTCATAGAATACCCAAAGGTAACTATTGGGTACACCTTCTATCACAGATCCGAAGGCAAGTTATTCGTTGCTAAGATGGATCCTTTCTAGATAAGAAGTTTCTCTCGAAAGAAGTGAGTGGGAGGAAAGTAGAACTTGATGAGGTAATTGTACCTTCTCCCTTATTGGAAAGTAGTTCATCACAGAAATCAGTTTCAGTGATTCCTACACCAATTAGTAAGGAAGTTAATGATGATGATCATGAAACTTCAGATCAAGTTGCTACCAAACCTCGTAGGTCTTCCAAAATAAGATCCGCACCAATGTGGTACGGTAATCCTATTCTAGAAGTCATGTTACTAGACCATGATGAACCTACGAACTATGAGGAAGCGATGATGAGCCCAGATTCATGAAATGGCTTGAGGCCATAAAATCTGAGATAGGATCCATATATAAGAACAAAGTGGGGACTTTGGTTGACCTGCTCGATGATCAGCAAGTCAAGTTAAATAAATGGATCTTCAAGAGGAAGACAGCCACTGATAGTAGTGTTACTATCTACAAAGCTCGACTTGTTGCAAAAGGTTTTCGACAAGTTCAAGGTGTTGACTACAATGAGATTTTCTCAACTCTAGCGTTGCTTAAAGTCTGTCCGAATCATGTTAGCAATTGCCACATTTTATGAAATCTGGCAAATGGATGTCAAAACAACATTCTTTAATGGATTTATTAAAGAAGATTTGTATATGATGCAACCAGAAGGTTTTGTCAATCCTAAAGGAGCTAACAAAATGTGCAAGCTCCAATGATCCATCTATGGACTGGTGCAAGCATCTCGAGTTGGAATACACGCTTTGATAAGTTGATCAAAGCATATAGTTTTATCTGAGACTTGCGGTGAAGCCTGTATTTAAAATAAAGTGAGTGGGAGCACTACCGCCTTTTTGATAAATATATGTGAGTAACATATTGTTGATCAAAAATGATGTATAATTTTTCCGAAAGCATAAAGGAGTATTTGAAAGGAGTTCTTTAAAAGAAAGACCTCAAGTAAAGCTACTTACATATTGAGCATCAAGATCTATTGAGATAGATCAAGACGCTTGATAAGTTTTTCAATAAGTACATACCTTGTTAAGATTTTGAAGTAGTTCAAAATGGAACAGTCAAAGAAAAGTTCTTACCTGTGTTGCAAACGTGTGAAATTGAGTAAGACTCAAATCCCGACCACGGCAGAAAATAGAAAAGAGAATGAAAGTCATTCCCTATGCCTCACCATAGGTTCTATAAAGTATGCTATGCTATGTACTGGACCTATTGTATACCTTGCTCTGAATTTTGGCAAGGGGTACAATAGTGATCTAGGAGTAGATCATCGACATTGGTCAAGAACATCCTTAGTGAGGACTAAGGAAATATTTCTCGATTATGGAGGTGATAAAAGAGCCCGTCGCAAAGAGTTACATCGATGCAAGCTTTTTACACTGATCCAGATGAATCTAAGTCTCAATCTGGATACATATTGAAAGTGGGAGCAATTAGCTAGAGTAGCTCCGTGCAGAGCATTGTAGACATAGAATATTTGCAAAATACATACGGCTCTGAATGTGACAGACCCGTTGACTAAGCTTCTCTCACGAGCAAAACATGATCATACCTTAGTACTCTTTGGGTGTTAATCACATAGCGATGTGAACTAGATTATTGACTCTAGTAAACCCTTTGGGTGTTGGTCACATGACGATGTGAACTATGGGTGTTAATCACATACAGATGTGAATATTAGTGTTGAATCATATGATGATGTGAACTAGATTATTGACTCTAGTGCAAGTGGGAGACTGAAGGAAATATGCCCTAGAGGCAATAATAAAGTTATTATTCATTTCCTTATTTCATGATAAATGTTTATTATTCATGCTAGAATTGTATTAACCGGAAACATGATACATGTGTGAATACATAGACAAACATATAGTCACTAGTATGCCTCTACTTGACTAGCTCATTAATCAAAGATGGTTATGTTTCCTAACCATAGACATGTGTTGTCATTTGATTAATGGGATCACATCGTTAGGAGAATGATGTGATTGACATGACCCATTCCGTTAGCCTAGAACTTGATCGTTTAGTACATTGCTATTGCTTTCTTCATGACTTATACATGTTCCTGTAACTATGAGATTATGCAACTCCTGTTTACGGAGGAACACTTTGGTGCTACCAAACGCCACAACGAATCGGGTGATTATAAAGGAGTACTACATGTGTCTCCAAAGGTACATGTTGGGTTGGCGTATTTTGAGATTAGGTTTTGTCACTCCGATTGTCGGAGAGGTATCTCTTGGCCCTCTCGGTAATACACATCACATAAGCCTTGCAAGCATTGCAACTAATAAGTTAGTTGCGAGATGATGTATTACGGAACGAGTAAAGAGACTTGCCAGTAACGAGATTGAACTAGGTATTGGATACCGACGATCGAATCTCGGGCAAGTAACATACCGATAACAAAGGGAACAATGTATGTTGTTATGCGGTTTAACCGATAAAGATCTTCGTAGAATATGTAGGAGCCAATATGGGCATCCAGGTTCCGCTATTGTTTATTGACCAAGAATAGTTCTAGGTCATGTCTACATAGTTCTTGAACCCGTAGGGTCCACACGCTTAAGGTTTCGATGAAAGTTATATTATGAGTTTATGAGTTTTGATGTACCGAAGGAGTTCGGAGTCCCGGATGAGATCGGGGACATGACAAGG
Organism: Aegilops longissima; assembly: GCA_021605205.1. Classification (NCBI taxonomy): domain Eukaryota; kingdom Viridiplantae; phylum Streptophyta; class Magnoliopsida; order Poales; family Poaceae; genus Aegilops; species Aegilops longissima. The sequence goes on along the minus strand of CM038680.1, from coordinate 625,975,291 downwards.
AGTCTCGAAATGGTCGAGACGTAAAGATCGATATATTGGACAACTATATTCGGAGTTCGGAAAGGTTCTGAGTGATTCGGTATTTTTCGAGTACCGAGAGTTACGGAATTCATGGGAGTATATGGGCCTTATTGGGCCATACGGGAATAGGAGAGAGGCCAAAGGGAGGAGGCCTGCGCCCCCTCTGGTCCGAATTGAACAAGGGGCGCAGCCCCTTTCCTTCTCCCTCTCCCCTCTTTCCCTTCTCCTACTCCAACAAGGGAGGTGGAATCCTACTAGGACTAGGGAGTCCTAGTAGGACTCCATACCTGGCGCGCCTCCTAGGGCCGGCCTCCTCCCCTTGCTCCTTTATATACGGGGCAAGGGGCACCCCATGACACACAAGTTGATCTACGGATCGTTCCTTAGCGTGTGCGGTGCCCCCTCCACCATATTCCACCTCGGTCATATCGTCAGGAGTTTAGGCGAATCCTCGCGCGGTAGAGCATCATCATCGTCACCACGCCGTCAGGTGACGGAACTCATCCCCGACACTTTGCTGGATCGAGTCCGGGATCGCCATCGAGCTGAACGTGTGCTGAACTCGGAGGTGCCGTACATTCGGTGCTTGGATCGGTCGGATCATGAAGACGTACGACTACATCAACCGCGTTGTCATAACGCTTCCGCTTACGGTCTACGAGGGTACGTGGACGATACTCTCCCCTCTCGTTGCTATGCCATCACCATGATCTTGCGTGTGCGTAGGAATTTTTTTGAAATTACTACGTTCCCCAACAAAGGGGACACGATCTCTGCTTTGACAAGACGTGTCAATGGTCGTGCCTCGAAACGCGAAGCGGGGGCTGTAAAACGGTTCAAAATAATAACAAGGCCAGAACATAACGTCTCGCCGAAAAAGTTGCCCGTGGACGTGACTTATTTTGTTTTAAGTATTTTTGCCCTTACAGCCTAGGGTTGTGATTATTAAACAGAGCCGGATACAGGTTTTATGTGTGGAAGACTGCTTTGGAGTATTCGGATAAGGAACCCGCCTTGCAATGCCGAAGACAATCTGCGCACCGGATACATTGCCATTGAAGCCCGGTTCAGGGGCTACCGAGGGAGTCCTGGATTATGGGGTCCTCGGGGAGCTGGCCTATGTGACATGGGCCAGACTAATGGGCCGCGAAGATACAAGAGCGAAGGCCTTCTCCCGTGTCCGGATGGGACTCTCCTTTGCGTGGATGGCAAGCTTGACATCCGGATGTGTAGTTTCCTTCCTCTGTAAACCGACCTTGTACAACCCTATCCCCCTCCGGTGTCTATATAAACCAGAGGGTTTAGTCCGTAGAGGCAATCATAATCATACAAGCTAGACGTCTAGGGTTTAGCCATTACGATCTCGAGGTAGATCAACTCTTGTAACCCATATACTCATCAAAGTCAATCAAGTACGAAGTAGGGTATTACCTCCATTAAGAGGGCCCGAACCTGGGTAAACATCGTGTCCCTGCCTCCTGTTACCTTCGATCCTTAGACGCATAGTTCGGGACCCAATACCCGAGATCTGCCGGTTTTGACACCGACACCATGCTTGCTTGGCGGACTTCGAGAGTTCGGATCTGGAGTCCGAGGTGAGTTCGACCCTCCGGCGATAGGAGGAACCTGGTTTGAATCTGTGTTCGATGTGAACTCAATTACCCCCGGATCTTTGATAGTGCGGCTTACAGCGGAGAGTCCGGTGGGCTCTAAGCTCCCATCTTTGGATCAGGCGGTTTGCTCCGGATCTGAGGCCAGGGCGGTGTTCGGAGCCGCAAACCCTTCATAGATCAAATCTCCTCGGATATCAGCGACATAATTTAGGTTCCCAAAACTGATCTGATGACCAGGGGCGTAGCTGTCGATCTGTTTGAGGTGGCCAATTGAGTTGGCACGCAGAGCGAAGTCACCGAATATGAAAATCTGGCCGGGAAGGTAAGCTTCCCCGGAGATGGCGTCATGGTAGATGATCGAATGAGCCATCGAGCCTTCTGTTGACGACACAGTGGAACTCTCAATGAAAGCACCAATGTCGTTGTCAAAACCGGCAGATCTTGGGTAGGGAGTCCCGAACTGTGCATCTAAGGATCGAAGGTAACAGGAGGCAGGGGACATGATGTTACCCAGGTTCGGGCCCTCTTAATGGAGGTAATACCCTACTTCCTGCTTGATTGACTTTGATGAGTATATGGGTTACAAGAGTTGATCTACCTCAAGATCGTAATGGCTAAACCCTAGACGTCTAGCCTGTATGATTATGATTGCCTCTATGGACTAAACCCTCCAGTTTATATAAACACCGGAGGGGGCTAGGGTTGTACAAGGTCGGTTTACAGAGGAAGGAAACTGACATTCGGATGCCAAGCTTGCCATCCACGCAAAGGAGAGTCCCATCCGGACACGGGAGAAGGCCTTCGGTCTTGTATCTTCGCGACCCATCAATCCGGCCCATGTCACATAGGCCGGCTCCCCGAGGACCCCATAATTCAGGACTCCCTCAACAAGGCATTCCTCCTGTATCTGGGAGTTGCATAATCTCATAGTCAAAGGAATATGTATTTGACATGAAGAAAGTAATAGCAATAAACTGAACGAATGGGTCTTGTCCATCAAATCATTCTACTAATGATGTGATCCCGTTCATCAAATGACAACACATTTCTATGGTTAGGAAACTTAACCATCTTTGATTAGCGAGCTAGTCTAGTAGAGGCTTACTAGGGACACTGTATTTTGTCTATGTATCCACACATGTATCAAGTTTCCGGCTAATACAATTCTAGCATGAATAATAAACAATTACCATTTTTTTGAGAAACTTGACAGTAGGGGGAATGTTGGGGAACGTAGTAATTTCAAAAAATTTCCTACGATCACGCAAGACCATGGTGATGGCATAGCAACGAGAGGGGAGAGGTCCGCCCACGCACTGTGAGACCGAAAGCGAAGCGTTATATTAACGCTGTTGATGTAGTCGTGACGTCTTCACGATCCGACCGATCCAAGCACCGTTACATTCGGCACCTCCGAGTTCTTGGCACACGCTCAGCTCGATGACGATCCCCGGCTCCGATCCAGCAAAGCGTCGGGAAGGAGTTCCACAAGACGACGGCGTGCAGGACGATCTTGATGTTCTACCGTCGCAGGCTTCGCCTAAGCACCGCTACAATATGACCGAGGTGGAATATGGTGGAGGGGGCACCGACACGGCTAAGGAACGATCACGAAGATCAACTTGTGTGTTCTAGGGTGCCCCCTGCCCCGTATATAAAGGAGCAAGGGGAGGGCGGCCAGCCCTTGGGCGCACCAGGGGGGGGAGTCCTCCTCCTAGTAGGAGTAGGACTCCCTTTCCTAGTCCTACTAGGAAGAGGGAAGGGGAAGGAAAGAGAGGAGAGGGAGAGGGAAGGGGCTGCGCCCCCTCTAGTCCAATTCGGACTCCCCATGGAGGGGGGCGCACCACCTCCTGGTGCAGCCCTCTCTCTCCCTCTTGGCCCAATAAGGCCCATAACTTCCCGGGGTTCCGTAACCCCTCGGCACTCGGTTTTCTCCGAAACTTCCGGAACCTTTCCGGTGTCGAATATAACCATCCAATATATCAATCTTTATGTCTCGACCATTTCGAGACTCCTCGTCATGTCCGTGATCACATCCGGGACTCGAACTCCTTGGTACATCAAAATACATAAACTCATAATAACCGTCATTGAAACCTTAAGCGTGCGGACCCTACGGTTCGAGAACTATGTAGACATGACCTAGAACTATTCTCGGTCAATAACCAATAGCGGAACCTGGATGCTCATATTGGTTCCTACATATTCTACGAAGATCTTTATCGGTCAAACCGCATAACAACATCGTTGTTCCTTTGTCATCGGTATGTTACTTTCCGAGATTCGATCGTCGGTATCCAATACCTAGTTTAATCTCGTTACGGAAAGTCTCTTTACTCGCTCCGTAATACATCATCTCACAACTAACTCTTTAGTTGCAATGCTTGCAAGGCTTATGTGATGTGTATTACCGAGAAGGCCTAGAGATACCTCTCCGACAATTGGAGTGACAAAACCTAATCTCAAATACGCCAACCCAACAAGTACCTTTGGAGACACCTGTAGTACTCCTTTATAATCACCCGATTCGTTGTGACGTTTGGTAGTACCAAAGTGTTCCTCCGTAAACGGAGTTGCATAATCTCATAGTTACAGGAACATGTATGGGTCATGAAGAAAGCATTAACATACTAAACGATCAAGTGTTAAGCTAACGGAATGGGTCATGTCAATCAGATCATTCAACTAATGATGTGACCTTGTTAATCAAATAACAACTCCTTGTTCATGGTTAGGAAACATAACCATCTTTGATTAACAAGCTAGTCAAGTAGAGGCATACTAGTGACATCTTGTTTGTCTATATATTCACACATGTATTATGTTTCCGGTTAATACAATTCTAGCATGAATAATAAACATTTATCATGATATAAGGAAATAAATAATAACTTTATTATTGCCTCTAGGGCATATTTCCTTGATCTCCCACTTGCACTAGAGTCAATAATCTAGATCACATCACCATGTGATTAACATCGATAGTTCACATCATCATGTGATTAACACCCATAATTCACATCGCCATGTGACCAAGACCCAAAGGGTTTACTAGATTCAGTAATCTAGTTCACATCGTTATGTGATTAACACCCAAAGAGTACTAAGGTGTGATCAAGTTTTGCTTTGTGAGAGAATCTTAGTCAACGGGTCTGCCACATTCAGATCCGTATGTATTTTGCAAATCTCTATGTCAACAATGCTCTGCACGGAGCTACTCTAGCTAATTGCTCACACTATCAATATGTATCTAGATCGAGACTTAAAGTCATCCAGATCGGTGTCAAAACTTGCATCGACGTAACCCTTTACGACGAACCTTTTATCACTTCCATAATCGAGAAACATATCCTTATTCCATTAAGGATAATTTTGACCGCTGTCGATGATCTATTCCTAGATCACTATTGTACTCCTTGCCAAACTCGATGCAGGGTATACAATAGATCTGGTACACAGCATGGCATATTTTATAGAACCTATGGCTGATGCATAGGGAATGACTTTCATTCTTTTTCTATCTTCTGCCGTGGTCGGGTTTTGAGTCTTACTCAATCTCGCACCTTGTAACACAGGCAAGAACTCTTTCTTTGACTGTTCCATTTTGAACTACTTCAAAATCTTGTCAAGGTATGTATTCATTGAAAAACTTATCAAGCGTCTTGATCTATCTCTATAGATCTTGATGCTCAATATGTAAGCAGCTTCACCGAGGTCTTTCTTTGAAAAACTCCTTTTAAACACTCCTTTATGCTTTGCAGAATAATTCTACATTATTTCCGATCTACAATATGTCATTCACATATACTTATCAGAAATGCTGTAGTGCTCCCACTCACTTTCTTGTAAATACAGGCTTCACCGCAAGTCTCAGATAAACTATATGCTTTGATCATACTATCAAAGCGCTTATTCCAACTCCGAGATGCTTGCACCAGTCCATAGATGGATCGCTGAAGCTTGCACATTTTGTTAGCTCCTTTAGGATTGACAAAACCTTCTGGTTGCATTATATACAACTCTTCTTTAATAAATCCATTAAAGAATGTAGTTTTGACATCCATTTGCCAGATTTCATAAAATGTGGCGATTGCTAACATGATTCGGACAGACATAAGAATCGCTACAGTTGAGAAAATCTCATTTGTAGTCAACACCTTGAACTTGTCGAAAACCTTTTGCAACAAGTCGAGCTTTGTAGATAGTAATACTACTATCAGTGTCCGTCTTCCTCTTGAAGATCCATTTATTTAACATGGCTTGCTGATCATCGAGCAAGTCAATCAAAGTCCATACTTTGTTCTCATACATGGATCCTATCTCAGATTTCATGGCCTCAAGCCATTTCATGAATCTGGGCTCATCATCGCTTCCTCATAGTTCGTAGGTTCATCATGGTCTAGTAACATGACTTCTAGAATAGGATTATCGTACCACTCTGGTGCGGATCTTACTCTGGAAGACCTACGAGGTTTGGCAGCAACTTGATCTGAAGTTTCATGATCATCATCATTAATTTCCTCACTAATTGGTGTAGGAATCACTGGAACTGATTTCTGTGATGAACTACTTTCCAATAAGGGAGAAGGTACAATTACCTCATCAAGTTCTACTTTCCTCCCACTCACTTCTTTCGAGAGAAACTTCTTCTCTAGAAAGGATCCATCTTAGCAACGAATGTTTTGCCTTTGGATCTGTGATAGAAGGAGTACCCAACAGTTTCCTTTGGGTATTCTATGAAGACGCACTTCTCCGATTTGGGTTCGAGCTTATCAGGTGAAAACTTTTTCACATAAGCATCACAACTCCAAACTTTTAAGAAACGACAGACTTAGGTTTCTTCGTTAAACCATAGTTCATACGGTGTCGTCTCAACGGATTTAGATGGTGCCCTATTAAACGTGAATGCAGCTGTCTCTAATGCATAACCCAAAACGATATTGGTAAATCGGTAAGAGACATCATTGATCGCACCATATCAAAATAAAGTACGGTTACGACGTTCGGACACACCATAACGTTGTGGTGTTCCAGGTGGCGTGAGCTGTGAAACTATTCCTCATTGTTTTAATTGAAGACCAAACTCGTAACTCAAATATTCATCTCCACGATCAGATCGCAGAAACTTTATTTTCTTGTTACGATGATTTTCCACTTCACTCTGAAATTCTTTGAACCTTTCAACTATTTCAGACTTATGTTTCATCAAGTAGATATACCCATATCTACTCAAATCATCTTGTGAAGGTCAGAAAAATAACGATACTTGCCACGAGCATCAACACTCCTTGGATCGCATACATCGGTATATGTGTTATTTCCAACAAGTTTGTTGCTCGTTCCATTGTTCCGAAGAACGAGGTTTTAGTCATCTCGCCCAAAGGCACGGTTCGCAAGCATCAAATGATTCATAATCAAGTGATTCCAAAAGTCCATCAGCATGGAGTTTCTTCATGCGTTTTACACCAATATGACCTAAACGGCAGTGCCACAAATAAGTTGCACTATCATTATTAACTTTGCATCTTTTGGCATCAATATTATGAATATGTGTATCATTACGATCGAGATCCAATCAAACTATTTTCATTGGGTGCATAACCATCGAAGGTCTTATTCATGTAAACAGAATAACAATTATTCTTTAACTTAAATGAATAACCGTATTGCAATAAACATGATCAAATCATATTTATGCTCAACACCAAATAACACTTATTTAGGTTCCACACTAATCCCGAAAGTATAGGGAGTGTGCGATGATGATCATATCAATCTTGGAACTACTTCCAACACTCATCGTCACTTCCCTTCAACTAGTTTCATTCATTCGCAACTCCGTTTCAAGTTACTACTCTTAGCAACCGAACCAGTATCAAATACCGAGGGGTTGCTACGAACACTAGTAAAATACACATCAATAATCTGTATATCAAATATACCTTTGTTCACTTTGCCATCCTTCTTATCCGCCAAATACTTGGGGTAGTTCCGCTTCTAGTGACCAGTTCCTTTGCAGCAAAAGCACTTAGTCTCGTGCTTAGGTCCAGACTTGGGCTTCTTCACTCGAGCAACTTGCTTGCCGCTCTTCTTGAAGTTCCCTTCTTCCCTTTGCCCTTTTCCTTGAGACTAGTGGTTTTGTTAATCATCAACACTTGATGCTCTTTCTTGATTTCTACCTTCGTCGATTTCAACATCACGAAGAGCTCGGGAATCGTTTTCGTCATCCCTTGTATACTATAGTTCATCACGAAGTTCTAGTAACTTAGTGATGGTGACTAGAGAATTCTGTCAATCACTATCTTATCTTGGAAGATTAACTCCCACTTGATTCAAGCGATTGAAGTTCCGGACAATCTCGAGAACATGCTCACTAATTGAGCGATTCTCCTCCATCTTTTAGCTATAGAACTTGTTGGAGACTTCATATCTCTCAACTCGGTATTTGCTTGAAATATTAACTTCAATTCTGGAACATCTCATATGGTCCATGACGCTCAAAACGCCTTTGAAGTCCCGATTCTAAGCCGTTAAGCATGGTGCACTAAACTATCAAGTAGTCATCATATTGAGCTAGCCAAACGCTCATAACGTATGCATCCGCTCCTGCAATAGGTCTGTCACCTAGCGGTGCATTAAGGACATAATTCTTACGTGCAGCAATGAGGATAAACCTCAGATCACGGATCCAATCCGCATCATTGCTACTAACATTTTTCAATACAATTTTCTCTAGGAACACATATAAAAACATAGGGAAGCAACAACGCGAGCTATTGATCTACAACATAATCTGCAAAATACTACGGGACTAAGTTCATGATAAATTAAAGTTCAATTAATCATATTACTTAAGAACTCCCACTTAGACAGACATCTCTCTAGTCATCTAAGTGATCACATGATCCAAATCAACTAAACCATAACCGATCATCACGTGAGATGGAGTAGTTTTCAATGGTGAACATCTTATGTTGATCATATCTACTATATGATTCATGCTCGACCTTTCGGTCTCCGTGTTCCGAGGCCATATCTGTATATGCTAGGCTCGTCAAGTATAACCTGAGTATTCTGCGTGTGCAAAACTGGCTTGCACCCGTTGTAGATGGACGTAGAGCTTATCACACCCGATCATCACGTGGTGTCTCGGCACGACGAACTTTGGCAACGGTGCATACTCAGGGAGAACACTACTTGATAATTTTTAGTGAGAGATCATCTTAAAATGCTACCGTCAATCAAAGCAAGATAAGATGCATAAAGGATAAACATCACATGCAATCAATATAAGTGATATGATATGGCCATCATCATCTTGTGCTTGTGATCTCCATCTCCAAAGCACCGCCATGATCACCATCGTCACCGTAGCGACACCTTGATCTCCATCGTAGCATCGTTGTCGTCTCGCCAACTATTGCTTCTACGACTATCGCTACTGCTTAGTGATAAAGTAAAGCAATTACATGGCGCTTGCATTTCATACAATAAGCGACAACCATATGGCTCCTGCCATTGCCGATAACTCGGTTACAAAACATGATCATCTCATACAATAAAATATAGCATCACGTCTTGACCATATCACATCACAACATGCCCTGCAAAAACAAGTTAGACGTCCTCTACTTTGTTGTTGCAAGTTTTACGTGGCTGCTACGGGCTGAGCAAGAACCGTTCTTACCTACGCATCAAAACCACAACGATACTTCGTCAAATAGACTCCGTTTAACCTTCTCAAGGACCGGCGTATACACTCAGTTCAACTAAAGTGAGAGAGACAGACACCGCCGGTCACCTTTAAGCAACGAGTGCTCATAGCGGTGAAACCAGTCTCGCGTAAGCGTACGCGTAATGTCGGTCCGGGCCGCTTCATCTCACAATACCGCTGAACCAAAGTATGACATGCTGGTAGGTAGTATGACTTGTATCGCCCACAACTCACTTGTTTTCTACTCGTGCATATGACATCAACGCATAAAACCAGGCTCGGATGCCATTGTTGGGGAACGTAGTAATTTCAAAAATTTCCTACGATCACGCAAGACCATGGTGATGGCATAGCACGAGAGGGGAGAGTGTCCGCCCACGCCCTCGTGAGACCGAAAGCGAAGCGTTATATTAACGCTGTTGATGTAGTCGACGTCTTCACGATCCGACCGATCCAAGCACCGTTACTCCGGCACCTCCGAGTTCTTGGCACACGCTCAGCTCGATGGCGATCCCCGGCTCCGATCCAGCAAAGCGTCGGGAAGGAGTTCCGTCAAGACGACGGCGTGGTGGCGATCTTGATGTTCTACCGTCGCGGGGCTTCGCCTAAGCACCGCTACAATATGACCGAGGTGGAATATGGTGGAGGGGGCACCGCACACGGCTAAGGAGCGATCACGAAGATCAACTTGTGTGTTCTAGGGTGCCCCCGCCTGCGATATAAAGGAGCAAGGGGAGGGCGGCCAGCCCTTGGGCGCACCAAGGGGGGGGAGTCCTCCTCCTAGTAGAGTAGGACTCCCTTTCCTAGTCCTACTAGGAAGAGGGAAGGGGAAGGAAAGAGAGGAGAGGGAGAGGAAAGGGGCTGCGCGCCCCTCCTAGTCCAATCGGACTCCCCATGGAGGGGGGCGCACCACCTCTGGTGCAGCCCTCTCTCCCTCTTGGCCCAATAAGGCCCATAACTTCCCGGGGTTCGGTAACCCCTCCGGCACTCCGTTTTCTCCGAAACTTCCGGAACCTTTCCGTGTCCGAATATAACCATCCAATATATCAATCTTTATGTCTCGACCATTTCGAGACTCCTCGTCATGTCCGTGATCACATCCGGGACTCGAACTCCTTGGTACATCAAAATACATAAACTCATAATAACCGTCATTGAAACCTTAAGCGTGCGGACCCTACGGTTCGAGAACTATGTAGACATGACCTAGAACTATTCTCGGTCAATAACCAATAGCGGAACCTGGATGCTCATATTGGTTCCTACATATTCTACGAAGATCTTTATCGGTCAAACCGCATAACAACATACGTTGTTCCCTTTGTCATCGGTATGTTACTTTCCCGAGATTCGATCGTCGGTATCCAATACCTAGTTTAATCTCGTTACTGGAAAGTCTCTTTACTCGTTCCGTAATACATCATCTCACAACTAACTCTTTAGTTGCAATGCTTGCAAGGCTTATGTGATGTGTATTACCGAGAAGGCCTAGAGATACCTCTCCGACAATCGGAGTGACAAAACCTAATCTCAAATACGCCAACCCAACAAGTACCTTTGGAGACACCTGTAGTACTCCTTTATAATCACCCGATTACGTTGTGACGTTTGGTAGTACCCAAAGTGTTCCTCCGTAAACGGAGTTGCATAATCTCATAGTTACAGGAACATGTATGGGTCATGAAGAAAGCATTAACATACTAAACGATCAAGTGTTAAGCTAACGGAATGGGTCATGTCAATCAGATCATTCAACTAATGATGTGACCTTGTTAATCAAATAACAACTCCTTGTTCATGGTTAGGAAACATAACCATCTTTGATTAACAAGCTAGTCAAGTAGAGGCATACTAGTGACATACTGTTTGTCTATATATTCACACATGTATTATGTTTCCGGTTAATACAATTCTAGCATGAATAATAAACATTTATCATGATATAAGGAAATAAATAATAACTTTATTATTGCCTCTAGGGCATATTTCCTTCAGGGAAAACCCCTACTGTTTTGTCACATATCTATATAAATTGGGTGTTTACATAGACATGACATCCAGCCAAGTTACAAGGTTCACCTTTTGCACCTAGTGTGCAGCTAGGGAATTCTAAGACAATGCAAGTTATTGGCTATACAACAGTTATCATTGTATAAGGAAATATAAAATAAAAACTTTATTATTGCCTCTAGGGCATATTTCCTTCACCTATGGCTCTGGGGATTGGTAGGCTCGTCTGCCTGCTCTTTTTTACACGCGACTATGTTGTCAAGTTCATCAATCCCTTTCTACTCGCGACAGGGTTGGCGCTCTTGAGCAAGAGGGCTGAGAGTGCTCTCCGATGACAGTTTGGTGGGGAACTAGAATTAAAATCTGATGGTTTTATTCATGAGGTGCATTCATTACTTTTTTGTTGGTCGACGTGGTACCTTCTAGTGGTGGTTCATTCTCTCTTGCACTTTTGCTCGACGGCAAGTTGAGGACGTCCAATTATGTGCCTTGGTGATACGTCCATTTTGCATCATGTTTTCTTACTGTTATTTATGATGTTTTCATGAATAATAATGCTTTTTGGAGTAATTCTAATGCCTTCTCTCTCATAATTTGCAAGGTACACACCAAGAGGGAGAATTCCGGTAGCTGGAAATCCGGACCTGAAAAAGCTACGTCAGGCTACCTATTCTGCACAACTCCAAACAAGTTGAAACTTCACAGAGAACTTTTATGGAATATTTGAAGAATATTGGAGCAAATAAGTACCAGAGGGGGCCCACCAGGTGGGCACAACCCACCTGGGCGCGCCAGGGAGCCCAGGCGCGCCCTGGTGGGTTGTGCTCACCCAGGCCCACCTCTGGTGCCCATCTTCTGGTATATAAGTCATTTTGACCTAGAAAAAATAAAGGAGAGGACTTTCGGGACGGAGCGCTGCCGTCTCGAGGCGGAACTTGGGCAGGAGCACTTTTACCCTCCGGCGGAGCGATTCCGCCGGGGGAACTTCCCTCCCGGAGGGGGAAATCATCGTCATCATCATCACCAACAAGTCTCCCATCTTGGGGAGGGCTATCTTCATCAGCATCTTCAACAGCACCATCTCATCTCAAACCCTAGTTCATCTCTAGTGTTCAATCTTGTTACCGGAACTATAGATTGGTGCTTGTGGGTGACTAGTAGTGTTGATTACATCTTGTTGTTGATTACTATATGGTTTATTTGGTGGAATATTATATGTTCAGATCCAATATGCTATTTAATACCCCTCTGATCTTGAGCATGATTATCATTTGTGAGTAGTTACTTTTGTTCTTGAGGTCACGGGAGAAATCATGTGAACTTGATATGTGTTCGATATTTTGATAGTATGTACGTTGTGATTCCCTTAGTGGTGTCATGTGAACGTCGACTACATGACACTTCACCATATTTGGGCCTAAGGGAATGCATTGTGGAGTAGTAATTAGATGATGGGTTGCGAGAGTGACAGAAGCTTAAACCCCGGTTTATGCGCTATTCCGTAAGGGACCGATTGGATCCAAAAGTTTAATGCTATGGTTAGAATTTATTCTTAATACTTTTCCCGTAGTTGCCGATGCTTGCGGGAGGGTTAATCATAAGTAGGAGGTTTGTTCAAGTAAGAACAACACCTAAGCACCGATCCACCCACATCTCAAATTATCAAAGTAGCGAACACAAATTGAACCAACATGATGAAAGTGACTAGATGAAATTCCCATGTACCATCAAGAACGCTTTGCTCACTATAAGAGACCGTTTTGGCCTATCCTTTGCCTCAAAAGGATTGGGCTACCTTGCTGCACTTTTGTTACTACTATCATTACTTTCTCGTTACAAAATATCTTGCTATCAAACTACTCTGTTACTTACAATTTCAGCACTTGCAGACATTATCTTGCTGAAAACCACTTGTCATTTCCTTCTGCTCCTCGTTGGGTTCGACACTCTTACTTATCTAAAAGAGCTACAATTGATCCCCTATACTTGTGGGTCATCACATGGCACTGTTGGTTGTTCTATTTTTGTGTTGTCTTATCTTGTTGTGACCAGCCTTCTAAGAGTTTTTTTGTCACACACCTTATAAAGCTAATCGTGTGCGAATGTCATTAGGAACAATGAACCTACTGAAAAATGCTCACGCCCCGCTTTATATATAAAGCAACAACCAATCATCATACAACTAAACACACCCCATCGGCACTATAAGGTCCCTCCCAATGCTCCACCTTGTACAGGTGCTAAGGCTGATGGAGAACGAAGCATGAAAATGAAAAAACAAAATCCTACGAACACCCATGATCTATCTAGGAGAACTATAGCAACACGAGGAGAGAGTGTGTCTACGTACCCTCATAGACTGTTAAGCGGAAGCGTATATCACTGATGTCTACTACGCAAATTTATTCTTATAGACTCGTGTTGGGCCTCCAAGCGCATAGTTTTGTAGGACAATAGAAATTTTCCCTCAAGTGGATGACCTAAGGTTTATCAATCTGTGGGAGGTGTAGGATGAACATGGTCTCTCTCAAACAACCCTGCGACCAAATACAAGAAATCTCTTGTGTCCCCAACACACCCAATATAATGGCAAATTGTAGAAGAGATGGTGATAAAAGTGTAATATTGATGGTAGAAATATATTTTTATAATTTGAATAAATAAAAACAGCAAGGTAGAAAATAGTAAACGGGCACAAAAATGGTATTGCAATGCTTGAAAACGAGGCCTAGGGTGCGTACTTTCGCTAGTGCAATCTCTCAACAATGCTAATATAATTGGATCATATAACCATCCCTCAAAGTGCGATGAAGAATCACTCCAAAGTTCCTATCTAGCGGGGAACATAAGAACAAATTGTTTGTAGGGTACGAAACCACCTCAAAGCTATTCTTTCTGTTTGATCTATTCAAGAGTTCATACTAAAATAACACAAAGCTATTCTTTTCGTTCGATCTATCCTAGAGTTCGTACTAAAATAACACCAAAGAAAATTCAGATTCATAATACTCAATCCAACACAAAGAACTTCAAAGTGTGACCCAAGATTTCTACCGGAGAAACAAAGACAAGAACGTGCATCAACCCCTATGCATAGATTACCCCAATGTCACATCGGGAATCCGCGAGTTGAGTGCCAAAACATATATCAAGTGAATCAATATGATACCCCATTGTCACCACGAGTATTCATATGCAAGACATATATCAAGTGTTATCAAATCCATAAAAGTATTCAATCCGATAACAATGAAATCTCAAAGGGAAAAACTCAATTCATCACAACAAGATAGAGAGGGGAAAACACCATATGATCCGACTATATTAACAAAGCCCGCGATACATCAAGATCGTGACATCTCAAGAATAGGAGAGAGAGAGAGAGATTAAACACATAGCTACTGGTACAAACCCTCGGCCCCGAGGGTGGACTACTCCCTCCTCATCGTGGTGGCCGCTGAGATGATGAAGATGGCCACCGGTGATGATTTCCCCCTCCGGCAGGGTGCCGAAACGGGCTCCCGATTGGTTTTCGGTGGCTACAGAGGCTTGCGGCGGCGGAACTTCCGATCTAGGGCTACCCGGAAGGGTTTTGGAATATTTGTGAATTTATAGGGCGAAGAGGGGGTGCGGGAGGCCACCGAGGTGGGAACAACCCACCTGGGGGGCCAGGGGCGCCCTGGTGGGTTGTTCCCCCCTCGGGGCACCCCCAGATGCTGCTCTAGCCCATCCTGGGTGTTCTGGTCCATAAAATTCTCCAAAAAGTTTTGCTGCATTTGGACTCCGTTTGATATTTGATTTTCTGCGATGTAAAAAACAAGTAGAAAACAACAACTAGCACTTGGCACTGTGTCAATAGGTTAGTCCCAAAAAATGATATAAAATGATTGTAAAATGCTTGTAAAACATCGAAGAATGATAATATAACAGCATGGAACAATAAAAAATTACAGATACGTTGGAGACGTGTATCAGCATCCCCAAGCTTAATTCCTGCTCATCCTCGAGTAGGTAAATAGAATTTTTGATGTGGAATTCTGCCTAACATGTCATCTCATATTCTTTTGTTTATAGCATGGACATTTGGACTTTTATATGGTTCAAAGCAATAGTCTAGTTTTTACATGAGACTTAAATACTCAAGCATATCAACAAGCAACCATGTCTTTCAAAATATCAATGCTAAAATAAGTTATCCTTAGCCCATCATGCTCAATCATTGATCCATTCATGAAACACACTTGCATATTAGCTACACCCAATGCTCAAGTACGATCATAGTGCCCACTAGTTGGTGCTTTATAAGAGAAGGCGGAGACTCAAAATAAAAATAAAAATTGCATAAAGTAAAAGAAGGGCCCTTCGCATAGGGAAGTAGGGATTTGTAGAGGTGCCAGAGCTCAAAGCGAAAATTGAGAGATAAAAACATTTTGAGAGGCATACTTTTCCCACCAACGAAAATGACTTAGAGCTCCCAACACTTTCCATGCTAGATATATCATAGGCGGCGGTTCCCCAACAAAAAATAAAGTTTATTCCTTTTTCAACCATACTTTCACTTTCCATGGCTAGCCGAATCCATGGTTGCCCTCCATACCAACACTTTCCAAGGAATTTATTATTTGACAACATAAAGTAAATTCATTTTTCATTTCGGGACTGGGCATCCCTAATACCTTTGCCTTACTCGTGCAATGACAAGTGAATAAACACTCATCGTGAGAATAACACATCTAGCATGGAAAATATTGGCCACCCCTCACCGCCTCGCGAGCGGTACGAGCACACAAAAGAGAAATTTATTTTGGAGATGGCACATGCAAATTTGCTTAGAACAGCAAGGGAATACCGCATATAGGTAGGTATAGTGGACTCATGTGGCAAAACTGGTTTAAAGGATTTTGGATGCACAAGTAGTGATCGTACTTAGTGCAAAATGAAGGCTAGCAAAAGATTGAGAAGCGACCAACCAAGAAACTAATAAACACATAAGCGAGAATTAAGCATAATTAAGACCGAATAATGCACCACAAGTAGGATGTAATTTCATTGCATAACTATTGTCTTTCGTGCTTGTATAGGGAATCACAAACCTTAACACCAATATTCTTACTAAAGCACAATTACTCATCAACATGACTCACATATCACATCATCATATCTCAAAACTATTACAAGGAATCAAGTTTATTTTGCCCAATGATCTTCATGAGAGTTTTTATTATATCTTTCTTGGATATCTATCACTTTGGGACTAATTTTCATGTGTTGCTTTTGATAAGCTCAAACAAATATAAGTGAAGATCATGAGCATAATATTTCTTTCTCTCAAATTAATTTAAGTGAAGCAAGAGAGAATTTCTACAAAAATATTAAAGCACATCGTGCTCAAAAAGATATAAGCGAAGCACTAGAGCAATTCCATAGAAAAGAGCTTTGTTGACGGGATGTGAGTGCCGCTTACCTAGCCTCTCTGGCAACTATTTGAGGACTCTATTTTATTTAAAAACTTTCACTCCTATGTATTTTATTAAAACAGAAAGAAAAACTAAATAAAAATACATTCCAAGGATAGCACACATCATGTGAAGACGCAAAAACATAGGCTCAACCGATACTAACCGATAATTGTTGAAGAAGAAAGCTGGTGTGCCTACCTGGGCATCCCCAAGCTTAGATACTTGAGACTTCTTGGAATATTAACTTGGGGTGCCTTGGGCATCCCCAAGCTTGAGCTTTCGTGTCTCCTTAATTCCTTTTATATCACGGTTTCCCTAAATCTTAAAAACTTCATCCACACAAAACTCAACAAGAACTCGTGAGATAAGTTAGTATAAACCAATGCAAAAACCTTATCATTCTCTGTTGTAGCAAATAAAAAAATTATTATCCAACATTGCATACTAAATGCCTCTGCATATTTAATACTTCTATCCTTGAATAGAATCATTAAACAAGCAAACATATGCAAACAATGCAAACATAGCAGCAATCTGCCAAAACAGTACACTCTGTAAAGAATGCAAGATTCATCATACTTACCTAACTCCAAAAATTCTGAAAATTTACCACACTGTAGAAAATTTATCAGAGATTGTTGTGCAAAAAGTTTCAACATTTTATCACATTCTGAATTTTCTAGGGAATTTTTGCAACAGCTATAAACTTTCTGTTTTGAAACAGCAACATGTATACTTGCAAAATAAGCATGGTAAAGGCTATCCTTGAAATTTTATTGAAAAGAAAGATGCAAAACATTATTCTAAATAACAGCAAGCAGATCCTAACAAAAGAAAATGATGCTCCAAGAAAAACACATATCATGTGACGAATAAAAATGTAGCTCCAAGTGAGGTTACCGATAATGTTGGAGACGAAAGAGGGGATGCCTTCCGGGGCATCCCCAAGCTTAGTTGCTTGGATATTACTTGAATATTACCTTGGGGTGCCTTGGGCATCCCCAAGATCAGGGTCTTGTCACTCCATATTCTCCTCATATTGATATCTCACCCAAAACTTGAAAACTTCAATCACAGAAAACTTAACGGAACTTCGTGAGATAGGTTAGTATGATAAGAGCAAACCATTTCACTTTGGTACTGTCAAAGAAAAGATTCATAATTGTTTCCACACAATGCCTACTGTAGCACATCATTTCCACAATTTATATTGAGCAATATAAGCCATAGAAACTAGAAAACAAGCAAACTATGCATTGAAAACAGAATCTGTCAAAAACAGAACATTCTGTAGTAATCTGCACTCCAACCATACTTCTGCTACTCCATTTTTTTTTTGAAAAAATACGACAACATAGGGAATTTGTATATGTATCACCTGTAAAAAATTCAGATCAAAATCACGTTCCAGTGAATTTTCAAAATTCCTGGACTGAGTGCAAAAGTTTTTGTTTTTGCACAGATTCAAGTCAACTATCATCCACATTATCCCAAAGGCTTTACTTGGCACTTTATTGAAACAAAAGAAATAAAACATGATTAATATAGTAGCCTAATAATGTGAACACACAAAAACAGTAGGTTAAAGTGTTGGGTTGTCTGCCAACAAGCGTTTTTCTTTAATGCCTTTTAGCTAGGCATGATGATTTCAATGATGCTCGCATAAAAGATAAGAATTGAAACACAAAGGGAGCATCATGAAACACATGGCAAGCACACTTAAGTCTAACCCACTTCCTATACATAGAGATTTTGTGATCAAACAATTTGTGGGAACAATAATCAACTAGCATAGGAAGGCAAAACAAGCACAACTTCAAGATTTTCAACACATAGAGAGGCAACTTGATATTATTGCAATTCCTACAAGCATAAGTTCCTCCCCCATAATAATTTCAGTAGCATCATGAAGAAATTCAACAAAATAACCATCACATAACGCATTCTTTTCATGACACAAAAGCATAGAGAACTTATTACTCTCCACATAAGCAAATTTCTTCTCATCAATAGTAGTGGGAGCAAACTCAACAAAATAACTATCATGAGAGTGAAAATTAAAAGCATGATGACAAGTTTCATGGTTACCATTATTCTTTATAGCATACATTTCATCACCATAATCATCATAGATAGCAACTTTGTTATCATAGTCAATTGAAGCCTCATCCAAAATGGTGGATTCATCACTAAATAAAGGCATGACCTCTCCAAATCCACTTTCATCATTATAATCATCATAAATAGGAGGCACGCAATCATTATAAAAAAATTGCACATCAAATCTTGGGGGACTAAAAATATCTTCTTCATCAAACATAGCGTCCCCAAGCTTATGGCTTTGCATATCATTAGCGTCATGGATATTCAAAGAATTCATACTAACAACATTGCAATCATGCTCATCATTTATACCAAACATTCTATAGAATTCTTCTTCTATCAATTGAGCACAATTTTCCTTTCATCATTTTCACGAAATACATTACAAAGATGATTAATATGATGCAACCTTAATTCCATTTTTTTGTAGTTTCCTTTTGTAAACCAAACTATTGATAAACAAGAAACTAAAAGATTCGATTGCAAGATCTACAAATACACCTTCAAGCACTCACCTCCCCGGCAACGACACCAGAAAAAGCTTGATGTCTACTACGCAACTTTATTCTTGTAGACTCGTGTTGGGCCTCCAAGCGCAGAGTTTTGTAGGATAGTAGAAATTTTCCCTCAAGTGGATGACCTAAGGTTTATCAATCCGTGGGAGGTGTAGGATGAAGATGGTCTCTCTCGAACAACCCTGCGACCAAATACAAAAAATCTCTTGTGTCCCCAACACACCCAATAAAATGGCAAATTGTATAGGTGCACTAGTTCGGCGAAGAGATGGTGATAAAAGTGTAATATTGATGGTAGAAATATATTTTTATAATCTGAATAAATAAAAATAGAAATGTAGAAAATAGTAAATGGGCACAGAAACGGCATTGCAATGCTTGAAAATGAGGCCCAGGGTCCGTACTTCCGCTAGTGCAATCTCTCAGTAATGCTAATATAATTGGATCATATAACCATCCTCAAAGTGCGATGAAGAATCACTCCAAAGTTCCTATCTAGCGGAGAACATAAGAACAAATTGTTTGTAGGGTACGAAACCACCTCAAAGCTATTCTTTCCGTTTGATCTATTCAAGAGTTCATACTAAAATAACACGAAGCTATTCTTTCCGTTCGATCTATCCTAGAGTTCGTACTAAAATAACACCAAAGCAAATTCAGATTCATAATACTCATTCCAACACAAATAACTTCAAAGAGTGACCCAAGATTTCTACCGGAGAAACAAAGACAAGAACGTGCATCAACCCCTATGCATAGATTACCCCAATGTCACCTTGGGAATCCGCGAGTTGAGTGCCAAAACATATATCAAGTGAATCAATACGATACCCCATTGTCACCATGAGTATTCATATGCAAGACATATATCAAGTGTTCTCAAATCCATAAAAGTATTCAATCCGATAACAATGAAATCTAAAAGGGAAAAACTCAATTCATCACAACAAGATAGAGAGGGGAAGACACCATATGATCTTACTATATTAACAAAGCCCGCGATACATCAAGATCGTGACATCTCAAGAACACAAGAGAGAGAGAGAGAGATTAAACACATAGCTACTGGTACAAACCCTCGGCCCCGAGGGTGGACTACTCCCTCCTCATCGTGGTGGCCGCCGAGATGATGAAGATGGCCACCGGTGATGATTTCCCCCTCCGGCAGGGTGCCGGAACGGGCTCCCGATTGGTTTTCGGCGGCTACAGAAGCTTGCGGTGGCGGAACTTCTGATCTAGGGCTACTAAGGGAGTCCTGGATTAGGGGGTCTCCGGACAGCTGGACTATATCCTTTGGCCGGACTGCTGGTGTCGGTGTCTGTAACATCCCAAATTTTCCTATTTGGAATGTTTTACAATTATAGCTAAGCATCCTATGCATCCTGTTTGAATTTGAATACCATTTGAAGTTTCAGAGAGTTTTTTTTTGAATTCCAAACTTTGGCATGTGGGAAACAATTCCAAAACCAAGCCTGATAAATACTTGATCAAAAGTATGAGAGGAGCAAACATGACACTCCAAAAATATCAGAAGAAACGATGCCAAAAGAATTGGATTCAAATCTGAAATTTTATTTGAATTTGAAAAAAATGGATTTTCATAAAGTTTGGATTTTGACTTTGGAAAAATGTTCAAATGAAAGGGAATATTCCCCTGATCATTTTGGTATATATATACCCTATATAAAATATTATTAGTTTAGGTTTTATTTTTGGTTTTGTTTTATTAAAAAAATAAAAGAAAATCTTTTGAGCGCCACCAGAACCACCAGAGCCCAGCCAGCGCCAGCGCCTCGGCCACCCACAAGACTTTGGCCCGGCCAGGCCGGCCCCAAGGCCAGCCAGCCCAGCCAGGCCAAGACTCACCCCGCCCCTCGCCGAATCCCTAGGATCCGGTCGCCACCAAAACCCTCCTCTCTCCCTCACCGACCAGTGGACCCCCCCTCTCTTCTTCCCTCGCCCACAACGGACCTCATGGGAGATCCACGGATCCGAAGGATCCGGATCCCGACAGCCCCGATGCCCTTCCGCCCGCCTGACCCCTGGCTATATAAGCCGAGGCCCCGCACCCCATTCCCCCCTTAGCCACGCCGAGCCTCTCTCCCTCTCTCTCCGGCACGCCGAGCCCGAGCTCAACCCCCGCCAAAACCCTCGCCGTCGCCGCCCTAGTGCCCCCGACCTCACCAACCCCACCGAACCCTTCCCCGAGCTTCCCCGCGTCTCCCGACGTCTCCCAAGCTCGCCGACCCTAACGCCTCGGAGCACTCCCCGCCGCCCGCCGACGTCGCGGAGTCCGTGAGTCCCGCTTTCCCTCCACCGTCCGATCCCAATCGGGTGGCTAGGATTAAAGCCCCAAAGGGTATGTTTTAGTTAGAAAACGGCCGGCGGTGCGGTTTATTTTTTTGTTAGGTTTATTATTTTAGGCGGTTCGTTTTAGTTAAACCCTAGGCCCATTTAGTCTATCGGCGCCTAGTGCAATTGTTTAGGCCCATTAGGCATTTTTCTTTTATTTAGATTTTCTGTTTTAGCCGATAGTTTCAAATTTCAAAATGTATATCTTTTATTCTGTTTAATATTTTGAGTGATTCTTTTTTGTTGGATTGCAAATTTTATGTAGTTTCTGAAAAACATATATTTAGCTATGTTAAAAATAATTAAAAATGCTTTAATATTGTTTTAGTCAGAATAGCAAATCTGCTATAGTTTTAGTTAGAAAAATTATTTTGCATGATTCTTTTTGCAATCACTTTATTTTGATATTGCCAAACCCTAGAAATTAACTTTGGTATTTTAGGATTAATAAATAATTAATTCTAGGCAGAATCCTATTAACCCTAATTAATTGATTAGTTCCTGTTTTCCTAATTAATTAATTAGTAAATTATTTTATTTTTAACTTGTGATTAGTTATTCTAGGTTAGTTTCTGTCATTCCATTAGATGAACTTTTATTTATAATTAATAAAAGTTTTAAATTAATTTTCCTAATAGAAATTGGATTAGGCCTAAATTGAGTTTTATAATAGCTAATTAATTAATTCTTTTTGCTCCTAATTGCTTAGTTAATCCTTTTCTGTTAAGTTAACCTAAAACCATGATTAGGTCATATTGAGGAATTTTTGTTAAATAAAAACTCTTTTTGCTATTATTTGGAATAGGGAAAAACTTTGAATTTGATTTCTTTGAGTTTTCCTTTTTGATTTGGTTTTGATTGTTTGGTTGTGTTAAGTTATCTCTGTTATCTTGTGTGATCCTCTTGCTTTGTACTTATTATGTCATTGTTTGTCTCGGTAGAGTTCTGAGTCTAAGCTTGCTACTCGACTCTTTAGCTTACGAGGATCATCGGCAAGGCAAGTTTTGATCATGTTATTTCTATACCTATGTTTTTGTGCATTAGTAGTTGTCACCACCCACCATTGCATGCAGTAGTGATAATCTTGAAGTCATTAAACTTGAGTAGTATCATGTGGTAGGATGAACCAACCCCTTGTTACCATGGCCCCGGACGTAGTAGTTATTTTGCTATGCTCGAGACGGATTTGTGGTGAGTGAAATCCATAAGCAAGATGTGAGAGTCAATGATGATGACAACCCATGGACTACAATGATCAAGATGGACTTGGAAAATCACTCTTGGGTGGAGGACGGTTGACGGGCACCTGGAGCACCAGTGGTTGGCGGGATGCATGGAGAAGCGCCATGACATCTTGCGGAAAGCTTCACCCAGCCACGAAGAGAAGGATGGATGCCCCATGACCGGAAGCTTACATGCAGCCGCAAGCCATTATGGGCTCTGGCTGGGTTGACCCTTGTAGTGAAGCTGGCTGGACGGTACTACGAGAAGTAGACGAACGGTAGGGTTGGATGGGTACCGGCAGTGGCCAGAAGAACTCTTTGGAAGACCCTGTTTCATTCGTCCCGTCTTCAAACACCATGAAGTGCGAAGACTTTAAAGGAGGGAATGATTCTTATGGGAAAGTGCGCAAACCTCTGCAGAGTGTTATAACCTAATCGATTAGCCGTGTCCCCGGTTACGGACATTTGAGCATCTGGACCTTGGAAGTATTCGGATATCTCAACACTAAAACTAATGGAATAATTTGATGGGTTTATGACTTAATAATAATTTGGGAACGAGATATTGGTTGGCGGAACCATCTCAATAACTACCAACAATTTGTAGTAATTTGCAAATAAGTCCACTGTAGTAGGATAAAATTGGCTTTACGCAAAATGATGAAACTTAGAGCTCCACACCAAATATGCATATAGAGTTAGTAATTTTATTATTGTTGTTCCTCATAACTTGCCACTTATTCCAAAAGCTGACCTACATGGCTGCAACGTATTATGTTGCGTAGATATATTCCGATCAGAGTGAGGCTACGCTCCGCGCTTGGCGATTGCCCTTTTGAGTCGGATGGACTCGCTTATCTTCGACGCTTCGCAGCATTTTAGTTTATTTCTCATGAGTTGGCCTTGAGCGAATTTATTCCCTTGTAATAAAGACTCTATATGAGAATCGATTAATGATATTCAGGTGTGATTGAACTTTGATTACTTTATCGATGTCTTGTGAGTACCAAAGATGATCTTGGGATGGTATGCATACGTAGATTTGACCGATTTTGGGTCAGTCGCACAGAGATGGTATCGAGCACACGCCGACCGTAGGATCGTAACCCCTAGGATCGGAAAGCCATAAGCGAGACCATTTACTTTGAACCCTCTTTCATTCTATATTTCTTCCCTGATCTATTCGACTCTTCTCTCCTTTGCAACATTCTAGATGGCCGTCGAGTTCACCCCAGTTTTGCTACGGAGTTCGCCAGCCCGATGAGACAATGCCCTTGGAAGGAAGCTGGTCCAGATGGTGAAGCTGCTGAAGATTGCTCGCCCTCGATCACTTTGGAAACCCACTAATGCACTTCCGACGGACACCGCCACTGGATTGAGGTGCATATCCTGTGGAGGACATTTGGAGGACGACGAGCCTATCAACTTTGAGTTCACCGAGTTCAACTGGATCATCGGAAGAGACGTGGCGATCTACCGAGCACTTGGACATCTCCGAGAGGAGTACAGGACTGAGCTCGATCACTCGGACCTCGCCATGGTTTCTCGCAGGCAAGGAATGGAGATATCATCCGTACCATCGAGGACGATTCCACCCTCTCGTACATTCAGGACTTGGAGTGTCTTCTCGTGAAACGGAGATTCAGGCTCGCCGTAACTCAAGACACATCGGAAGCTTTTGTTCCATGAACTGGGGAGGAGAAGGCACGCGCAGACTTCCTTGGCCATGAGGAAGAAATCACGGACTTCATGGAGATAGTCGACGACCTGAAGATGAAGCTTGCGCGATTGAGGAAAAGATGGACTTGGGTGAGGACCTTTACCCGAGTGGAGATGAAGGGCCCTCGTGAGCAATGATCAGATTTGAAGGAGTACCACCGAAGGAAACCCCAAGAGGAGGCGCCACTGATGCAGACTTTTAGTCGACCACCATGTTAGCTTTTACTTTTTCGTCGATCAGTAGGCCGATGTTTTCTTTCGTTTAGTCATGAGCTTTTGTAATCGAGTTTGAACCATGTTTGAGTGGAATGAATAAATGATTGGTGTGTTATGATTGTGCATTCATATGGGTAGTGTTATTTCTCATAGACCCTTGTTCTATTCTAATTTTCTCATCTACTCCAAAACACCAGATGCCTCCGAGACGTGACCTTTGGTTTCCGCCGAGCTCACCCAGCTGCTCCAAAGCAGCAGAATGCACCGATGCAGCTCGATTCGAATCGAACAACCCGCCAACAATCCACCGCCACCACCACCACCCACTGTGGACAATTTGACTCGATTTCTGAGGTTGAATCCGCCAGTGTTCTCTAGTAGCACTGAGCCGATTGTGGGTGACGATCGCTCCGCAAGATTGGAAGAGAGCTAGTCACCGTTGGATGCACCGATCTTTGAGAAGGTGCGCTTTGCCGCGCATCAACTGGATGGACCTGCAGCTTCTTGGTGGGAAAATTACACCGCCACTTTTCCTTTGGGTGGCATCACTTGGGATCAATTCCAGCAGGCCTTCGACTTGCTCATGTCTCATCTGGAGCCATGAGTCGAAGAAGCGTGAGTTCCGAAACTTGCGCCAGGGGAATCGTACTGTGGCACAGTACGTGGAGGAATTCAGCAAACTTGCTCGCTATGCCCCTGATGATGTGGCCACTGATGCCGCCAAGCAGGAGAAGTTCCTTGAAGGACTCAATGATGAATTGAGCATGCAGCTTATTGTGGCTACTTTCAACAACTACCAGGAGCTGGTAGACAAGGCCACGATTCGGAAGGCAAGCAGCAGCAGATAGAGAGCCGCAAGAGGAAGTACAGCCGGGGAAGCACAATTCAGGAGCTCACAGAAGCCCGCTATGCACCGTACTCGGGAGGGCACATCCATCACAACCATGGAGGTCATAACCATGGTGGAAATGGAAACAACCGCAGTCGGGACAACAAGTCAGGCCATGGCAATGGCAATGGCAATGGTAATGGCAATCAGCACCGTTCTGCCCGGCTCAGAAGGATCTGAGCCACATCACCGCTTCAAGTGCGGAAGACAGGCACTACGCCACCGACTGCCCGGAGGCCAAGCGGAGGAACGGAATGGCAATGGAGGCTCAAATAAGAAGCCCAATCCCTTCCTCGTGCTCAAGTGAATCACATCGGCGTGGAGAACGTCTATGATCAGCCGAACATCGTGGTTGGTAAGTTTTATTGAATTCACGTTCCGTTTTGGTTCTGTTTGATTACGGTGCAACGATTCATTCATATCAAGGGTAGTTGTGGATAAGTACGGATTACGCACTAGAACCCTTAAAGCCCCCTCGCGTCGGTTCGCGCAGAGGAGAAATGATGGCAGGTTTAAGCTGTCCGCAAACCTCAACATCGGGAACCACAAATTTCCGTAGAACTCATAGTGTTGGAAACTCAGACCTTGGATGTAATCCTAGGCATGGATTAGTTGTCAAAGTATGAAGGAAACATTGGTGTGCCGGCAAGTCTATTACGCTCACCACCCCGGAGCGTAAGAGGATCAAGTACGTAGCTGAGCACAGCCGGATGAAAAATCAGGTGCATTCCCTCACGGGAGTTGTTCGGGAGGAAGTGCACATGGTGCAAGAATTTCCGATGTGTTCCGGAGGAATTACCAGGAATGCCACCGGACGAGACATTGAGTTTCGATCGAGTTATTGCGGCACAGCCCCAATATCCAAGAGACCTTATCGGATGCCACCGAATGAGTTGAAAGAGATCAAGGAACAAATAAATGAGTTATTGGAGAAAGGATATATTCGTCCAAGCTCATCACCTTGGGGAGCCCAGTTCTTTTGGTAGAGAAGAAGGATGGAAGCTTGAGGATGGTTGTGGATTATCGTGCATTGAACGAGGTAACCATCAAGAACAAGTACCCTCGCCCATGATCAATGACTTGTTTGATCAGCTTGTTGGAGCCAAGGTATTCTCTAAGATCGATCTTCGATCGTGGTATCACCAATTGAAAATTCGTGAAAAGGATATACCCAAAACAGCATTCACCACTGGTATGGTTTATCTGAGTATACCGTCATGTCATTTGGATTGACTAATGCTCCTGCATACTTCATGAATTTGATGAACAAGGTATTCATGGAGTACTTGGACAAGTTTGTCGTGGTGTTCATCGATGACACAATGATATTCTCCAAGAGCGAGGAAGAGCATAAGGAACATTTGCGTCTAGTTACGAGAAACTTCGAGAACATCACTGTATGCCAAATTCAGCAAATGTGAATTTTGGTTGAAGGAAGTTGGATTCCTCGGACATGTTATTTCAGGAGAAGGAATAGCAGTTGATCCCGCCAAGGTTGAATCATCACCGATTGGCAGTCACCCACCTCGATCAAGGAGATCCGCAGATTTTCTCGGACTTGCAGGATATTATCGGAGGTTCATTGAGAACTTCTCGAAGATTGCCAAGCCCATGGTGAGCTGTTGAAGAAGGAAGCCAAGTATGTTTGGACCGAGGAATGTGAGGCCAGTTTTCAGAATTGAAGAAACGGTTGGTCACAGCTCCGGTGTTGATATTGCGGACATACATAAGGAATACCAGGTCTATTAGACGCTTCTCGTCAAGGACTCGGAGGAGTATTGATGCAGGAAGGCAAGGTTGTAGCGTATGCCTCCGGACAGCTACTGGCCTCATGAGATGAATTATGCCACGCATGATTTGGAGTTAGCAGTGTAGTGCATGCACTCAAGACTTGGAGACATTTTCTCATTGGAAATCGTTGTGATGTCTATACGGATCACAAGAGTCTGAAATATATCTTCACGCAGAAGGAATTGAACCTCGAGCAGAGGAGATGGCTAGAGTTGATAAAGGACTATGACATGAGGCTGCATTACCACCCGGTAAAGCCAATGTTGTAGCAGATGCTTTGAGCCGTAAGAGTTATGTGAACACTCTTACAGCAGGAGGATTACCCCAGAGTTGGTTGATGACCTCGAGAGATCTCCGATGGAGATAGTTCGAAAGGATTTGTCGCAACTCTGGAAGTTCAGTCCACCTTGACCGAAAGGATTCGTGAAGCCGTAAGTCGGACAAGGAAATCGATGAGATTAAGCAAAAGATGGAGGATGGAAAAGCTAAAGGATTCCGAAAGGATGAACATGGAACTATATGGTTTGAGGATCGTATTTATGTGCCCAATGATCCCGAGCTCAGGAAGCTAATTCTACAGGAGGCACATGATTCACCGTACTCAATTCACCCCGGCAACACCAAGATGTACCTGGATTTGAAGCAAAGTTTCTGGTGGACAGGAATGAAGAAGGACATTGCCGAGTACGTAGCCGTATGCGATGTTTGCCAACGTGTAAAGGCAGAACATCGAAGCCAGCAGGTTACTTCAACCTTTGCCGATTCCCGATTGGAAATGGGAGAAACTTGGTATGGATTTCATCACAGGATTACCGGGACCCGTTCAGGTTATGATTCTATCTGGGTAGTGGTTGATCGTTTGACTAAGGTAGCTCACTTCATTCCGTGAAGACTACCTATACCAGTGCCAAGTTGGCCAAGATATACATGACCAGGATCGTATGTGCGCATGGAGTTCCGAGGAAAATCGTGTCGATAGAGGAACGCAGTTTACCTCAAAGTTTTGGAAGCAATTGCATGAAACTTTGGGTGCGAGGCTGGAATTCAAGACAGCTTTTCATCCATGAGATGATGGACAGACCGAGAGAGTCAATCAGATTACGGAGGACATGTTGAGAGCTTGTGTGCTAGACTATGGGTCTAGCTGGGATGATAATTTGCCATACGCAGAGTTCTCATACAACAACAGATTATCAATCCAGTTTGAAGATGGCCCTTCAAGCTCTATACGGAAGGAGGTGCGAGAACACCATTGTGGGATAGTGTTGGAGATCGATCACTTTTCGGTTCCGACCTTATCAAGGATTCCAAGAGAAAGTCAAGCTGATTCGAGACAGGCTCAAGATAGCCCGATCATGACGTAAGAGTTATGCCGACGAAGAAGCGCAAGGAGGTGACTTACGAAGTGGGAGACCGAGCATACCTTCGTGTGTCTCCACTACGCGGAATCAAGAGGTTTGGAGTCAAGGGAAAGTTAGCACCCCGATTCATTGGCCCCTACAAAATCCTCGAGCGACGTGGAGAAGTTGCATACAAGTTGGAATTGCCGGAAGGATTGTCCGGAGTTCATGATGTCTTTCACGTTTCCCAGTTGAAGAAGTGCCATGCAGACATGGCCGATGTTCCGTTGAGAGACACAGTGCCCCTAGAGGCCATACAGCTTGACAGTGATTTGACTTACAAGGAGAAACCCGTCAAAATTCTCGAGACTGCAAGCAGAGTCACCCGCAGCAAAGTCATCAAGTTTTGCAAGGTCTTTGTGGAGTCACCACACCGAGGAAGAAGCCACACAGGAACGCCAAGAAGACCTTCGTCGAGATCATCCGCACCTATTTGCTAGCCAACCCGAATCTCGAGGGCGAGATTCATCTTAAGGTGGGTAGGTTTGTAACATCCCAAATTTTCCTATTTGGAATGTTTTACAATTATAGCTAAGCATCCTATGCATCCTGTTTGAATTTGAATACCATTTGAAGTTTCAGAGAGTTTTTTTTTGAATTCCAAACTTTGGCATGTGGGAAACAATTCCAAAACCAAGCCTGATAAATACTTGATCAAAAGTATGAGAGGAGCAAACATGACACTCCAAAAATATCAGAAGAAACGATGCTAAAAGAATTGGATTCAAATCTGAAATTTTATTTGAATTTGAAAAAATGGATTTTCATAAAGTTTGGATTTTGACTTTGGAAAATGTTCAAATGAAAGGAATATTCCCTGATCATTTTGGTATATATATACCCTATATAAAATATTATTAGTTTAGGTTTTATTTTTGGTTTTGTTTTATTAAAAAATAAAAGAAAATCTTTTCAAGGCCACCAAAGCCACCCAGCCCAGCCAGCGCCCGCGCCTCGGCCACCCACAAGACTGGCCCAGCCAAGCCAGCCCACTGAGGCCAGCCCAGCCTGAGCCAGCCCAGCAAGACTCACCCCCGCCCCTCGCCCGAATCCCTAGGATCCGGTCGCCGCCCAAAACCCTCCTCTCTCCTCACCGACCGTGGACCCCCCTCTCTTCTTCCTCGCCCGAACGGACCTCATGGGAGATCCACCGGATCCCGAAGGATCCGGATCCCGACAGCCCCGATGCCCTTCCCCCTCGCCCGACCCCTGGCTATATAAGCCGAGGCCCCGCACCCCATTCCCCCTTAGCCACGCGGAGCCTCTCTCCTCTCTCTCCGGCACGCCGGAGCCCGAGCTCAACCCCGCCAAAACCCTCGCCGTCGCCGCCTAGTGCCCCCGACCCTCACCAACCCCACGAACCCTTCCCGAGCTTCCCGCGTCTCCCCGACGTCTCCCCGAAGCTCGCCGACCCCCCAACGCCTCGGAGCACTCCCGCCGCCGCCGCCGACGTCGCCGGAGTCCGGTGAGTCCCCGGCTTTCCCCTCCACCGTCCGATCCCAATCGGGTGGCTAGGATTAGAAGCCCCCGAAGGGGTATGTTTTAGTTAGAAAACCGGCCGGCCGGTGCGGTTTATTTTTTTTGTTAGGTTTATTATTTTAGGCCGGTTCGTTTTTAGTTAAACCCTAGGCCCATTTAGTCTATCTGACGCCTAGTGCACTGTTTAGGCCCATTAGGCATTTTTCTTTTTATTTAGATTTTCTGTTTTAGCCGATAGTTTCAAATTTCAAAAATGTATATCTTTTATTCTGTTTAATATTTTTGAGTGATTCTTTTTTTGTTGGATTGCAAATTTTATGTAGTTTCTGAAAAACATATATTTAGCTATGTTAAAAATAATTAAAAATGCTTTAATATTGTTTTAGTCAGAATAGCAAATCTGCTATAGTTTTAGTTAGAAAAATTATTTTTGCATGATTCTTTTGCAATCACTTTATTTTGATATTGCCAAACCCTAGAAATTAACTTTGGTATTTTAGGATTAATAAATAATTAATTCTAGGCAGAATCCTATTAACCCTAATTAATTGATTAGTTCTGTTTTCCTAATTAATTAATTAGTAAATTATTTTATTTTTAACTTGTGATTAGTTATTCTAGGTTAGTTTCTGTCATTCCATTAGATGAACTTTTATTTATAATTAATAAAAGTTTTAAATTAATTTTCCTAATAGAAATTGGATTAGGCCTAAATTGAGTTTTATAATAGCTAATTAATTAATTCTTTTTGCTCCTAATTGCTTAGTTAATCCTTTTCTGTTAAGTTAACCTAAAACCATGATTAGGACATATTGAGGAATTTTTGTTAAATAAAAACTCTTTTTGCTATTATTTGGAATAGGGAAAAACTTTGAATTTGATTTCTTTGAGTTTTCCTTTTGATTTGGTTTTGATTGTTTGGTTGTGTTATGTTATCTCTGTTATCTTGTGTGATCCTCTTGCTTTGTACTTATTATGTCATTGTTTGTCTCGGTAGAGTTCCTGAGTCTAAGCTTGCTACTACGACTCTTTAGCTTACGAGGATCATCAGCAAGGCAAGTTTTGATCATGTTATTTCTATACCTATGTTTTTGTGCATTAGTAGTTGTCACCACCCACCATTGCATGCAGTAGTGATAATCTTGAAGTCATTAAACTTGAGTAGTATCATGTGGTAGGATGAACCAACCCCCTTGTTACCATGGCCCCGGGACGTAGTAGTTATTTTGCTATGCTCGTAGACGGGATTTGTGGTGAGTGAAATCCATAAGCAAGATGTGAGAGTCAATGATGATGACAACCCATGGACTACAATGATCAAGATGGACTTGGAAAATCACTCTGGGTGGAGGGCGGTTGACGGGCACCTGGAGCACCCAGTGGTTGGCGGGATGCATGGAGAAGCGCCATGACATCTTGCGGAAAGCTTCACCCAGCCACGAAGAGAAGGATGGATGCCCCATGACGGAAGCTTACTGTGCAGCCGCAAGCCATTATGGGCTCTGGCTGGGTTGACCCTTGTAGTGAAGTCGGCTGGACGGTACTACGAGAAGTAGACGAACGGTAGGGTTGGATGGGTACCGCGGTGGCGGAAGAACTCTTTGGAAGACCTGTTTCATTGGTCCGTCTTCAAACACCATGAAGTGCGAAGACTTTAAAGGAGGGAATGATTCTTATGGGAAAGTCGCAAACCTCTGCAGAGTGTTATAACCTAATCGATTAGCCGTGTCCCGATTACGGACATTTGAGCATCTGGACCTTGGAAGTATTCGGATATCTCAACACTAAAACTAATGGAATAATTTGATGGGTTTATGACTTAATAATAATTTGGGAGCGAGATATTGGTTGGCGGAACCATCTCAATAACTACCAACAATTTGTAGTAATTTGCAAATAAGTCCTTTGTAGTAGGATAAAATTGGCTTTACGCAAAATGATGAAACTTAGAGCTCCACAGCCAAATATGCATATAGAGTTAGTAATTTTATTATTGTTGTTCCTCATAACTTGCCGACTTATTCCAAAAGCTGACCTACATGGCTGCAACGTATTATGTTGCGTAGATATATTCGATCGGGAGTGAGGCTACGCCCGCTTGGCGATTGCCCTTTTGAGTCGGATGGACTCGCTTATCTTCGACGCTCCGCAGCATTTTAGTTTATTTCTCATGAGTTGGCCTTGAGCGAATTTATTCCCTTGTAATAAAGACTCTATATGAGAATCGATTAATGATATTCAGGTGTGATTGAACTTTGATTACTTTATCGATGTCTTTGTGAGTACCAAAGCATGATCTTGGGATGAATATGACATACGTAGATTTGACCGATTTTGGGTCAGGTCGCTACAGTGTCAAAACCGTCGGATCTCGGGTAGGGGGTCCCGAACTGTGCGTCTAGGCGGATGGTAACATGAGACAAGGGACACGATGTTTTTACCAAGGTTCGGGCCCTCTCGATGGAGGTAAAACCCTACTCCTTCTTGATTAATATTGATGATATGGGTAGTACAAGAGTAGATCTACCACGAGATCGAGAGGCTAAACCCTAGAAGCTAGCCTATGGTATGATTGTTGTTAGATCCCATTGAACTAAAACCCTCCGGTTTATATAGACACGAAGAGGGTTAGGGTTACCTGAGTCGGTTACAATAGGAGGAGATCTACATATCCAGACGCCAAGCTTGCCTTCCACGCCAAGGAAAGTCCCATCCGGACACGGACGAAGTCTTCAATCTTGTATCTTCATAGTCCAGAGTCCGGCCAAAGGTCATAGTCCGCCATCCGGACACCCCTAATCCAGACTCCTCAAGAGCCCCGAACCAGGCTTCAATGACGACGAGTGCGGCGCATGATTATCTTCGCATTGCAAGGCGGGTTCTTCTCCAAATTCTGCGCACTGTTGAATAGTGTCGACTTCGTGAATATTGCGCTCCTTGGCTTCCACACCCAATAACCGTATTCCACGTGTCAAACGAATGCGAAAAGCCAGGGTGTTTTTACATTTACCCCCCTAGCTGCGCAAATGAGCTGCCTATAAAAGAGACGAGGATTTAGATCCGAATCACACCATCTTCCCTTCGCGAGCATTCATCGGAGCGCATCCGACAGAGATCCATTCCATCATGGCGGTCGGCGCAGCTCCTCCTCTCGCCTCCCAACCCTCGGCACGGAGGTTGGGAGAGATGTTCCGTCCCGCACAATGAGCTAGTGACGCCCAAACCAAGGGATTCCTTCCCCAGCCTTCATGGTCCCGGTTCGAGCGGACTTGCCACCTATAATGGCGGAGAGCAAGCGGAGAGCGTCCCAGATCCCTCCAAAGGAGAGCGGGTATGCCTTGTCCCTTATCTCGATAAGAGGGCTCGGATTTCCAATTCATCCGTTTCTCAGGGGTTCCGGAGTTCTACGACCTCGGTTGCACAACCTTACGCCTGCCTCCATATTGCATATTGCGGGCTTCGTAGCCCTTTGCGAGCTGTTTTGGGCATCGAGGCTCATTTCGCTACCGTGGAAGAAGCTGTTCTACCTTGTGCCCCGTTCTCGGAGGGGTCGATATATCGTGGGCGGAGCGAACTATGGCGCATCGCCAGGACCGGATATCTATCCGGAACCCCAAGGAAGGCGTCCGAAGTCTGGCCTTCAGAATGGTTTTATATAGAAGACGTCCCCCTGCCGGACCCTGTTCGGATCGGCCTCCCGGAGTTCAATAATGCTCCTTTGAAGAAGCACCTAAGCTGGCGTCCACAGAGCCCTCAGAGGGAAAATGACAAGGACATCCTTTACCTGATGAGCCGGATAAGGTTGTTAGCTCATCGGGACTGACCATGATCGGGGTGATGGCCACATGCATTATGTGGGGGTGCAGCCGCTTCAGTATAGAGGCCACCCCATGTGGGATTTCAATGGGGAGGATGATGCCACCCGCTGCGGCCGTAAGGGGCCGGGATCGGTTGTCGCTCTGACGAAGATCTTGTCCGCATTGTACAAGGGAGAAGAGCAGGAATTCCTCTGCGTCAATCCACAAGGCGGATTTTCTATGTACAATCCTCCAAGCTGGGTAAGCGGGCACTTCTTTTTGCCCATCTGTTCCATATTCCCATAGTTAAGTACCTTATCTTGTGATTTCGACGCAGGAATTGCGCCGGGCCATAAAGGATATAAACAACCCTCCTCCACAACCCGAGGATCCGGAACGGTCCCTCGATCCGGCCTCCCAAGAGGATCCGGACATATCCGTGGAGCTGATTGATGGGGTATTTCACCTGTGAGCATCAATAATGCCTTGGTGGCTATTACAGCCGATTATCCTGGACTGCTCCCTGCCTCACAAGTAATCGAGACCGAAGTCCCAATACTTCGAAGATGATCCATCCGTGCTTATTTTTGATCACTGTATACCAATGATGTTTTGCAGGGGAGGATCCCGAGGCCGAATGTCGAACCTGCGGCAACTAGCCAACAGGGGACCGCGAGGGCGGGTAGGCTAAAGAGACACGCAGTCCGGGTCGAGGCACCGGCGCAGCAGTAAGGCACGCTGCCTTATTCCAAGGTATTATTCTTACGATGCACACTAACGCCCGTGCCCTCCTTTTTTTAGGAAAAAAGGGCTCGCCGGACTATATCCAGAGAGATCGCCAATCGAGCCTCCACCAGCCAGGCTCCAAAGCCAAGTCCAGAAGTAGAGGCGAACATGAGGCGTGCGTCGGACGCTCCTCCGACAGAGGATGCGGACAGACTGTCCGCCATCAATTCCGAGGTGGAGAGTGCCATGAATCACAGGCGTCGCCGAACAGTTCTTCGTGACGCTTGTTTCTCCCAAGAGGCATTGGATGCCTTCTATTCGGGAGATGCGTACCTCGGTGCCGCTCAAAATGGTCTAGCCAGAGCCACGGAGCAGTATGTGAAAGACATACGGGTAAGAAAATTTGATGGTTATATATGTCAGTAGCCCCCGAGACTTGAAATAGTTAAAATAACTGATTTAAGGATCATTTGTTATGCAGGATCTTACAAAAAAGAATACCCAACTGTCCCAGGAGCTGGAAGAGTGCAAAGCCCAAATTGAGGCCGCACTAGCGCGACGATGGGGAGGCCAAGGAGACCCCTCCGGTAATATACGCTTCGAAAGATAAGTATGTTGTGAAGTGCGGCGTGTGTGCAAATCTGACAATATCATTGCAGATGGCGCCGGAGTAGATCCAGACAAGCAACAACTCTTGCGCCGGTTAAAGGACGGCGAGAGCGTGCTTACGAGGGTGAGGCGGGAGAAAAATAATCTCCAAGATGCCAACACCCAGCTGGACGAGGAACTAAAGGATGTTCGTGCCCAGCTGTCAGACTCCGTGAAGGAGAATCGACGGCTTCGACGTGGCATTTTTAGTAAGTGCTTGAACGAACTTTGAAAAAGAGTTCGGCGAGGAAGTCGACTAACAGAGTTATGCCTGTAGGTATGCTCACCGGTCGTCCTGCAGAGGAAATGCCCGGTTCTATGGGTGACCTTCTTCCCGAGCTATTACAACAACACGAACGAGTTCGGCAGGTGATGAAAGGCGTCGCCCAGGCCTTGTGGCCATCTGTCTCCATGCCCAAAGGCCTTGGAGAGCTTGCAGAGAGGCTTAAGGGGGCGCGGTGGTGCTTTTGATTATGGAAGATATCGGCCTGCCGTCAAGGTGCCAGGGAGGCCTGGGCCATGGTGAAGACGCGGTACACGAAGGCTGACCCAAACCACATGGCCGAGGTCGGACCTGTGGGGGCCGATGGGAAGGAGATCCCTGTGAGCTTAGTGTACGGCCAAGTAGAGTTGGCCGCCAAATATTCCCAACAGGACTGTAAACTAGACAGCCTGTTGGATGGTATTGAAGAGGAATATGCTCAGTCAAATTGACTATGTAATTTAAGATGACATGTAAAATGCCTTCTAGCCGGATTGTAGATCGTTTGTCATGGCGGACCTTTTCGCTTCAACCTCGGGACCCGATAGTCCGGAGTGTGTCCGAATACCCTCTCGGTTATGTAAGAACCGGGGCATGCATGGAGACCAGGCGTAGGGGTCATTAGTGCTTGAACAGACAAGTGCCCAACTAGTTATGTTATATTACATGGTTAGTAAGAAACATCTTCCATGGAGAATAGTTTTGTTAGGGGTTTCTTTCTCGGGAGGCATGCCCTAAAGTGCATGTCCGGATCAAAAAAAGGTAAAAGCATCTGGGGCAGATAAATAAACAAGTGGAAATCATCTTTAGTTCACCGATCGAATATTCCCTTAAGAACGCTAGCTTTCGGCTTCACCCAGTCGAGGTACACATCCGGCTGACCGGGTAACAATCACAGAGGTGCTCCCTTTACCGCCTAGCCGAACAATCGGGAACGTAGGGGTAAGCACAGGAGCCAGGCAACCCAGCTTGGCCAAAACTTAAGTCATATCGATGCATATAATGGTGAATAAAAGGTACATGCGGAAGTGTGACACATGTGTTGGGCGTGAAGCCCGCATAAGTAAGCTTCTGTTAAGGAAGCCCCCAGGTATAACGAGCACGGATAGCGCGTCAATTGTGTGCGAACAAGGCACGAACGAGCCCTTAAAGGCTGTAAGAGAAAGGGAGGGAGAAGGAGAGAAATATAAGATAGCTAATGTGTAAAAAATAGACAGAGGAAGGAGACGAACACAGAGTCCGGCGCTAGGCGTAGAACCTTCAGAGACGGGCTGCGTTCCATCGGTTCGGCTCGAGTCGGTTATCCGATGCATCTCGCAGACGGTATGCTCCACCAGTCAGGACTTGGTCAATAATAAAGGGACCTTCCCATTTGGGCTTGAGTTTGTCCTTTTTCTTGTCCGGCAAGCGTAGAACTAACTCGCCAACATTGTAAGTTTTGGCCCGTACTTCTCTGCTTTGATATCTTCGAGCCTGTTGTTGATAGAATGCGGAACGGGCTTTTGCCACGTCACGCTCCTCCTCCAAGGCGTCCAAACTGTCCTGCCGATCGAGTTCGGCTTCTCTTTCTTCGTACATGCGCACGCGAGGTGAGTCATGAATTATGTCACAGGGCAGAACTGCCTCTGCGCCGTATACCATAAAGAATGGTGTGAATCCGGTGGTGCGATTCGGCGTGGTCCGCAGCCCCCAGAGTACGGAGTCGAGCTCCTCTACCCAGTGCGTGTTAGATTCCTTGAGGGACCGCACTAATCTGGGTTTAATGCCGCTCATAATTAGACCATTTGCTCGCTCGACTTGACTGTTAGTTTGTGGGTGATAGACTGAAGCATAGTCGAGCTTGATGCCCATGTTTTTGCACCAGAGTTTGACCTCATCGGCCGTAAAGTTCATGCCGTTATCAGTGATGATGCTGTGGGGGATGCCATAATGGTGTACGACCCCTGATATGAAGTCTATCACCGGTCCGGATTTGGCCGTCTTAACAGGCTTGGCCTCTATCCATTTGGTGAATTTATCCACCATGACCAGTCGGTATTTTTGCTTGTGGGTTCCTCCTTTAAGGGGTCCAACCATGTCAAGCCTCCAGACCGCGAAGGGCCAGGAGATGGGTATAGTTCGGAGGGCGGTGGGTGTCATGTGGCTTTGGTTAGCAAAGAGCTGGCAGCCGACGCATCGTTGGACTAAGTCCTGAGCATTTGCCCGGGCCGTCGGCCAATAAAATCCTGTACGGAAGGCCTTGCTTACAAGGGCCCGGGCTGCGGCGTGGTGCCCGCCGAGTCCGGCATGAATTTCAGCCAGGAGATTCCGCCCTTCCTCTTCGGAGATACACCTTTGAAGGACCCCGGTGGTGCTTTTCTTATAAAGCTCTCCCTCATGGACTTTATAGGCTTTAGATCGCCGCACTATGCAGCATGCCTCCTTTTGGTCCTCGGGAAGTTCCTGCCTGATTAGGTAGGCTAGGAATGGTTCTATCCACGGGGCAATGACTGCCATTATTATGTGGGCTGAAGATGTTACTTCGTTGGCGAGCCTCCGGTTGTGTCGAAATTTTCGTGTCGCAAGGCGGGTGGGTCGGGCTGTTATTTCCGGACTCCGTTCCCATAACACGGATGGCTTGAACAGCCTCTCTAAGAAGATATTGGGGCGGCATCGCGCTTATGCCAATGTCGTGCCAAGACGCGTCCGCTGCTGCTTGTTTTCCCGAGCTATATGGTAAAATTTGAGCCCTTGAACCGGTGACATTTCTAGGGCGGCGTTACGATAAGCTGCCATTTTGGATCCTTGGCATCAAAGTCTCCATTTATTTGGGATATCGCGAGGTTGAATCGCGCACCTCTAGGCGTTGAATGCCCATGGAGCGCCATCCGGAGACCATGTAGAAGGGCCTCGTATTCGGCTGCGTTGTTGGAGTCCATATACATTATCTGGAGTACGTATTGAACTGTATCTCCTATTGGGGACGTTCGGAGGTTATCGAATGTGAGCCTCAGGTCGTCTACTAGAGTTTCCACATGCTTGGTTTTGACGACCACATCATCTACGTATGCCTCCACTGTTTTGCCGATCTGGTTTGCCAGACATGCCTGAATCATGCGCTGATATGTTGCGCCGGTGTTTTTGCGCCCGAATGGCATTGTGTTGAAGCAGAATGGGCCGTATGGGGTGATGAATGTCGTTGCGGCTTGGTCAGGCTCTGCCATCTTAATTTGATGGTAGCCGGAGTATGTGTCGAGGAAACACAATGAATCGTGTCCTGCGGTAGCGTCAATAATTTGATAGATGCGGGGGAGGGGGAAAGGATCCTTTGGGCAAGCCTTGTTGAGGTCCTTGAAATCGACGCGTAGGCGCCAGGATTTGTCCTTCTTTGGTACCATCACCAGGTTTGCTAGCCAGTCCGGATGTTTTATATCTCTGATGAATCCGGCCTCCAATAGTTTGGCTAGCTCCTCTCCCATGGCTTGTCTCTTAGGTTCGAGAAACGCCAAGAGCCTGCTTGGTGGCTTGAATCCTTTTAGGATGTTTAGGCCGTGCTCGGCCAGCCGGCGATGGGATTCTGGCATGTCGAAGGGTGCGAGCAAAATGTCCCAATTTTCGCAGAGGAATTCTCGTAATGCGCATCTACATCAGGCTTTAATTGCGCCGATGGAGGCCGTTTTGTAGGGTCCGTCGGATGGACTTGGAATTTGACTATTTAAATCGCGGTTTAAAGGAGGTGGACTTGGATCTTTTATCGAGTATCACGTCGTCCCCTGTTCACCGTGGAGCGCAGCGCGATCAGTTCCTCGGCCGCTAGGGCTTGGATAGTGCCTCAAGGGCGGTCGCGGTTGTCTTATTTTCGACGCGAGTGCTATGTCCGGGTCACTAGCAAGGCGATGATTCCGTTGGGCGGGCATTTTGAGCTTCATGTACCCGTAATGGGGTATAGCTTGAAAAATTGTGAATGCCTCTCGCCCTAATAGGCGTGGTATCCGCTGCTGAGCGGGTCACTTGGAGCGTGACCTCCTCGGACTGTAATTATCCGGCGTGCCGAACACCACATCTAGTGTGATTTTTCCTGTACAACACGCTTCCCGACTGGGGATTATTCCTCTAAAGGTTGTGCTGCTTCGCTCAATGCGGCTCCAGTCTATTTCCATTTTTCGAAGGGTTTCCTCGTAAATGAGGTTCAATCCGCTGCCACCGTCCATGAGTACCTTGGTAAGGCGAAAGCCGTCCACTATTGGACTAAGGACCAATGCGGCTAGTGCTCGGGCTGTTCGGAATTTAGGTTCATCACTGGCATTAAAGGTAATAGCCGTGACACTCCATGGGTTTATCGTTGCTACTTGGTAGACTTCGGCAAGGCTGTGGAGTGTTCGTTTTCGCATATTATTTGATGCGAAAGTCTCGAAGACTGTTAATACCGTACTAGTATCCCTGGGCTGGTGCTCTGTGGATTCTGGGGTTAGAAGCTCTTCGCCACTTTTGGCCACCTGCCGGAGTATCCAACATGCTCTAAGGCTATGAGTTGGTGTGGCGCCCTCTGTACTATGAATTTTACAGGGTCCATTGAGCCATCCCTCCAGTACGATTACATGCCCTGTAGGGTTTCTTTTTTTTTGGTGTTTAACCCGGGTGACTGTCGATAATGCACCCTTTTATTTCGGACTGGGTTTGTATTCAGGGCCGGATTGTCCCAAAATCTTACTTCGGTTTTCCACGCGCTTTCCATTGCACAGTACTTTCGTACTATGGACACCAAGTCAGCAAAGCATGTAATTTCACGGCGACCTATGGCGTTGAGGATTCCCTTGTCCATGCAATTATTGCAGAAGAATGAAATTGCGTCTTCTTCGCGGTAGTCCTTTATCCTGTTCATAACCAGGAGGAATCTGGCCCAGTAATGATGTACTGTTTCCTCGGGCTCTTGCCTAATTTTGGATAGATCGCATATGTTCAGGTGGGTGGGTGGAATTAAATCCAAAATCTCACCCAATTTGAGACTCAAGGGCCGAGGAGTTTCTAAACTCGGAAGTTAGGATTCTTGGATGTTGTCCAATGAATCTAGCTCGTTGCCTGACTCTAAGTTCAGGTCTTGAGTGACATCCTCCCCTTCGCGGGTATCCGGCTAGGAGGGATCGGGAATCCGGACATAGCTAGTCCTTAAGATAGATGAAGGGTCGCCAGATTGTTCCTCCACCACAAGAACGTGATGGGTGACACGGGAGAGTTAATCTCTCGGATCGGGTTTAGGCCCAATCGACCAGAGTCTCAGAAGCGACTCCTGCGGCGATGGCGCGATCCGAGAGCTCGTTTAAGGAAGAGAGCTTCGGATCTAACCGCTCGACGAGCTCCGTGTTGGCGTGAAGATTGCTTTCGATGACCCGAGAAGTCATCATCGGTGGCGGCGAACATGCGGTCATAAGAAAACCGCCTAGCCGGAGATTTTGGCCGATAGCCAAAGCTCCTTTAGCAACAAGATACCGTCTTTAAAGGCGGGATGAGGCATCCTTCCGATGGCGGCGACACGGAGGAACTCCCAATGAAAGCACCAATGTCGGTGTCAAAACCGGCGGATCTCGGTAGGGGTCCCGAAGCTGTGCGTCTAGGCGGATGGTAACAGGAGACAAGGGACACGATGTTTTTACCAGGTTGGGCCCTCTCGATGGAGGTAAAACCCTACTCCCGCTTGATTAATATTGATGATATGGGTAGTACAAGAGTAGATCTACCACGAGATCGAGAGGCTAAACCCTAGAAGCTACCCTATGTTATGATTGTTGTTAGCCCCACGGACTAAAACCCTCCGGTTTATATAGACACCGGAAAGGGCTAGGGTTACAGAGTCGGTTACAATGGGAGGACATCTACATATCGTATCGCCAAGCTTGCCTTCCACGCCAAGGAAAGTCCCATCCGGACACGGACGAAGTCTTCAATCTTGTATCTTCATAGTCCAGAGTCCGCCAAAGGCTATAGTCCGCCTTAGGACACCCCTAATCCAGACTCCCTCAATGACCGTCCGCGGATACACTAAAGTAAATCGGCCGGGCGAATCTGCGAACAAGACTCATATGAACTGCGTTGTGATATAGCCCGCACAGAGGCGCAAGACACCCCTATGCTTCACTGATGAAGTTATGGATCACGAATTCCCGGAGGGTTTTAAACGCGTAAAATATCGAATCGTATGATGGTACAACTGATCCCGCAGTATGGATTGAGGATTTTCTCCTCCATATCCACATGGCTCGCGGTGATGATCTACATGCCATCAAGTACCTCCCACTAAAACTCAAAGGACCAGCTCGGCATTGGCTGAATAGCTTGCCAGCAAGCTCCGTCGGCAGTTGGGAGGATTTGGAAGATGCATTCCTTGACAACTTCCAAGGCACTTATGTGCGACCACCGGATGCTGATGATTTGAGCCATACAACTCATCAGCCAGGGGAATCGGCCAGGCAATTCTGGACACGGTTCCTAACTAAGAAAAACCAAATTTTCGACTGTCCGGATGCAGAGGCCTTAGCGGCATTCAAGCATAACATCCGTGACGAGTGGCTCGCCCGGCACCTTAGTTAGGAGAAGCCAAAATCTATGGCAGCCCTCATGACACTCATGACCCGCTTTTGTGCGGGCGAGGATAGCTGGCTGGCTCGTAGCAACAACACGTCAAGGAATCCGGCCACCCCAGATACTAAAGATGCTAACGGCAGACCACGTCGTAACAGACACAAGCGCCGCAACAACGGCGATAATGCCAAAGATACGGCAGTCAATGCCGGATTCAGAGGCTCTAGATCCGGTCAGCGGAAAAAGCCATTCAAAAGAAGTACTCCGGGCCCGTCCACTTTGGACCGCATACTCGATCGCTCGTGTCAAATTCATGGCACCCCCGACAAACCAGCCAATCACACCAACAGAGAATGATGGGTGTTCAAGCAGGCCAGCAAGTTGAATGCCGAAAACAAAGACAAGGGGCTGCATAGCGATGACGAGGAGGAGCCCCGGCCGCCGAACACGGGAGGACAGAAAAGGTTCCCCCCACAAGTGAAGACGGTGAACATTATATACGCAACCCACATTCCCAAGAGGGAATGAAAGCGTGCACTAAGGGACGTCTATGCGATGGAGCCTGTCGCCCCAAAGTTCAACCCATGGTCCTCTTGTCCGATCACCTTCGATCGCAGGGACCACCCCACTAGTATCCATCATGGAGGATCCGCCGCATTGGTCCTAGACCCTATCATTGACGGATTTCACCTCACTCGAGTCCTCATGGATGGCGGCAACAGCCTGAACCTGCTCTATCAGGATACAGTGCGCAAAATGGGCATAGGTCCCTCGAGGATCAAACCCACCAAAACCACCTTTAAGGGTGTCATCCCAGGTGTAGAGGCCCATTGCACAGGTTCAATGACACTGGAAGTGGTCTTCGGATCTCCGGACAACTTCTGTAGCGAGGATTTAATCATCGATATCGTCCCGTTCCGCAGTGGCTACCATGCACTGCTCGGGCGAACCGCATTCGCAAAATTCAACGCGGTACCGCATTACGCATACCTCAAGCTCAAGATGCCAGGACCTAGGGGGGTCATAACAGTCAATGGAAACACAGAGCGTTCGCTCCGCAAGGAGGAGCACACTGCGGCCCTCACAGCAGAAGCACAAAGCATCCTTTTAAGTCAAACCGCCAATTCGGCGGTACACCACACGGATACCGTCAAGCGAGTCCGGAGTAACCTGCAGCAGGATCGCCCGGCACGTTCAGAGCTCGCCTAGCGATTCGGCCCCCGTCCTAGTCCCAGTCAAGCGACGAAATCCGTGCTGCGCGTACATGATTACGCACTAAAAATACCATGGGCATAGACGAGGGCACGATCAGGGCATGTCCCATAATGCGGCTCAACCGCCCTAGGGGCTGCATACCTTTATCATTTTTTTCCTTTCAGGACCTTACTCTCTGGAAGCCCTTTCCGGCAGCATGATTGCCGGACACATTACGGGAAGGAACAACCAAGGGGGCAAGAAGCTAAGTCGTACAATGGAATCCCAAGGTGGTCTCTGATAACGATCAAAATCCCTGTTTTAAATACCCGTACGCAGCTTGCCCTTGGATAGGACATGTCAAATAGTCCTATTCTTTGCTTATTTGCACTACCTGTATACATACGCTTTGACGTATTATTTAAATAACAATGCATATCATTAGTCTATTATTGCATTATCTATCCTTTTTCTTGTATGTTCATTTACGACAATTTGCACTGTACATTCTAATGCGGCTAATGCGCCTGTGGGCTTTCGATACCCCATATCTGGCGTGAGAAGTCCGAACACTTTCGACGGTCGGCAACCCGAACTTATAGCATTATATGCATCAGCTCGAATCATGTCTTGGGTCAATAGTTGGGTTTTCCGGCTCCCATGTTTTGGTACCTTCGTTCCATAATATCGGCTAAGGTAGCTTGGGAGAACTACTGCGATTGTGTCGGTTCTTCGCAGACGAGCACCTCAAGAGAGAAAGCCAAAACTGGTGTCATGATGAGGCGAGAGTTGGCGCTGTTCGAGAGGTCTCAAGTCCTTAAAGACTTTTTCCACTTGAGCAGGAGTCGGCCTTGCGACTTAGGCGTATATAGCGCCCCAAATTCGGCCTTCCGAATACTAGGGGCTTCGCCAAAATTTAAAATTGTAGACTTCTATGGCTAAGTGAGAGTGATAAAGACTTATAGTCCGATTGCCTAGTGCATTGCGCTGAACACCTCCCTCGAAGGACCTAAAATTGGGATAAAGAGTGCTCAGGTTTATCCCGAACACCTCAGTACTAGTTACATGGGGGCAGAAGCCGACGACTGGCCAACTCTCAGATTTTTATAAACGGCCGCACAGAAGGTAATATTTTAAATTCAAAAAGCGTTGCATAGCGCAAATGAACTAGTTTTAACATTACAGGATCACATGAGCACGTTCATTAAAAAATTACATCTTTAGCACATTCCTCCGCCACAAGGCGGGCACCCTTCAGGACACCATCATAAT
Source organism: Aegilops longissima (assembly GCA_021605205.1). NCBI lineage: Eukaryota > Viridiplantae > Streptophyta > Magnoliopsida > Poales > Poaceae > Aegilops > Aegilops longissima. Next base: position 625,930,333 of record CM038680.1, on the reverse strand, counting down.
ACATTTCGGGGTGGCGATGCTCCTTGCCCTACGGTGGCCCCTCCTTCACCAGCTTCTCGGCGTCCATCATCGCCCAGTGCACTTTCGCACGGGCAAAGGCCCTGCGTGCACCTTCGATGCAGACAGACCGCTTGATGACTTCAAACCGGGAGCAGTCATTCACAAGCCGCCTCACCAGGCCGAAGTAGCTGCTAGGCAGGGACTCGCCATGCCACATCCGGATTATGAGATCCTTCATGGCCTGTTCGGGAGCCTTGTGAAGCTCGACCAGTTGCTTCAGATGGTCGCTCAAAGGCATGGGGTGTTCGGTCCCAGTATACTAAGACCAGAACAACTTCTCTGTCGAGCTCCCCTCCTCGGCATGGTAGAACTCCGCGGCATCCGACACACTGGGGGGCAGATCTGCGAATGCTCCTGGAGAGCTCCGAACTCGGGTAAGTAAAAAGAAATTTTCTTTCACATGCTTGCTTTGCATAATGAATGCCTTACCTGCCGCTATCTTCTTAACCGCCTCAACTTCCTGGAGGGCCTTTTGGGCTTCGGCCTTGGCATGTTTTGCGCTTTCGAGGGCCTTCGCAAGATCAGACTCTCACGTCTTAGAGTCAAGCTCCAGGGACTCGCGCTTCTTGACGGGAGCCTAGAGCTCTTGTTGCACCTCGCCTACTCGGGCCTCTTGTTTTTCTCGCTCAATGCGCTCCTTGGCCGCTTTGTTTTCGGCCTCGGACAGCGCCTTCTTCAGGGTCGCCACTTCGTTCGTGGCCCCTGGCACATTCATGATGATCCTATTATTTTGCAACCAAATCTCTTTTTTATATATAGACAAGGTATTACTTACCTTTGCTCTCCTCGAGCTGCCTCTTGGAAGGCCGAGCTCTTCCTCGGACCGCTCAAGGTCCTGCTTCAGCGCAGCGACCTCCACAGTACGTGCGGCAGCGGCCAGCAGTGAAGCCTGCATATTCACATAGACATATTATAGTTATACTCCTGCGATTATTATTTGATCCTCTATTGGCTTTTCTTCATGAGCATAAGCGAGCATCGGGGCTACTGTCTATGCGGTAATATTTTCCTTTGACTACTTACGAAAGCTTTGTTAGGAGGTGGCACAAGCTTGATTAGTCCGCTTTTGGCGGATCGACCCTTCTCGATCACCGCACTAATGATAGTGCGGTGCTCTTCAGCGATGGGCGCGCGGCGCTTCCAGCAAGTTGTCGGTGCCTTTGGATGGATAGAGGCCACCGCGCGGGCGGCTTGCCCTTTAACATGGGGTCGCTGCGGGTCCGGAACCTTTGGAGGTTCGGCGCGGTGTTCATTTGGGGTCGAACTTGGAGCCCGTGGGAGTCTTGCCCCCTTTACGCGCAGGGTCCGGAAGGTCGCCTCGAGGCGCCTCCGGAACTACCTCCCCTCGGCTCGGTGCCCTTTGGGACAACACCTCGACGTTGTCCGTGGGGCGAGGGGTAGAAGCGGTGGGAAGTGAATCGCTATTCATATCCGACGGGTCCAAAGAGCCATCCGACGAAGATACGTCGATGTGGGCTCGGGGCGGACTGCATAATCATGTTCGACATGATGAGAAGCAGCACAATAAAACATACCATGAATTACTATGGAATCCGGATACTTACGACTTCGCCAGGGGCTTGTCCCTGAGAAACCACTCGCCGTCGCTGTAGGCGGCTGTCGTGGAGCAGTCCGGGAGGAGGGTCCTTCCCTTCTTGGACCCTTCGGCCTCCCCGGTTGGGGCGGCCTTCTTCTTCTTGTCTCCCCCGGCTGGGGGGAGAACTTTCTTCTTCCTCCTCCTCATTTTCGTGGGAGGAGTGCGCCTCGGAGTTATCAGACAATGAGACCGATATAACCTTGCGCCGGAGACCCTTCCGAGTCCCCGTGGCCTTCTTCTTGGCCTTCTTCTCCGGCACCTCATAAGGCGTCGGAACCAGCATCTCCGTTAGGAGAGCGTCTGCCGGATCTTCGGGCAGGGGGCTGGACAATCGATCTGCTCCGCTGTCTCGACCCAGTCCTAGAAAATGGCGTGGAAGCTTAGATCCCGCACATGATTAAACTGGGGAAATAAATATCCTGCGAGATATGAAAACTTACCGGATTGGAATGGCGCTTTGCGCTGAGTCCACGGTCTTCGGTAAGGGGAGGAGGTACCTCGGCACCCTTGAACATCACCCTCCAGATGTCCTTGTGCGTCGTGTCGTAGAGCTCTTGCGGAGTTTGGTGCTTGGCCGGATCGAACTCCCACAAATTGAATGCCCGTCGTTGACACGGGAGGATCCGGCGGAAGAGCATGACCTGGACCACATTGACGAGCTTGATCTTCTTGCTCATCATGTTTCTGATGCATTTTTGTAGTCCGGTCAGCTCCACCGAGGGACCCCAAGATATGCCCTTCTCCTTCCAGGAGGTGAGCCACATGGGGATGCCGGATCGAAATTCGGGGGCCGCCACCAAGTTGGTGTCGCGCGGCTCGGTGATGTAGAACCATCCTGATTGCCACCCCTTTACGGTCTCCACATAGGAGCCCTCGAGCCATGTGACATTGAGCATTTTTCCCATCATGGCGCCTCCGCACTCCGCTTGCTGACCGACCACCACCTTCGGTTTAACATTGAAGGTCTTCAGCCACAGGCCGAAGTGGGGCCGGATGCAGAGGAAAGCCTCGCACACGACGATAAACGCCGAGATGTTGAGGATGAAGATAGGGGCCAGATCATGGAAGTCCAGCCCGTAGTAGAACATGAGGTCGCGGACAAACGGGTGGAGGGGAAATCCCAGTCCGCGGATGAAGTTGGTAAGAAAACTACCCTCTCATAGGGTTCTGTAGTAGGGACGATCTGCCCCGCATTTGGCAGCCGATGCGCGATATCCGCGGCCAAGTATCCGGCTCCCCGCAGCTTTTTGATGTCCTCCTCCGTGACGGAGGATTTCATCCACATGCCTCCCGCTTCGGACATGCTTGGAGCGGTTTGAGGAGAAGGACGCGAACTTGGGTGCTGGAGCTCGAGTGCGCAAGAATGGATGAGCAAGGGGAAAGAAGGCGTGGGTGAAAAGGGTGAACCCTTATCCCTTTATAAGGGCGGACAAAACTGTACGCCCCCACCTGCCTAGTAAACTCGCTTATTCCCCAAGCGCCGTAATTGATGGCACGGTTGGGTTACCCACGCCCGTATTGATCAGAATCCCGTGATAAGGGGACAAGATCTCTGCTTCGACAAGACGTGCCGAGGAAACCGCCTCGCAATATGTGCCATGGCTGGTTGAGAAAAACTGTTTGAATAATGATCGGGCCGTGGTGTGATGTCATGCTACAGAATGTGTCAGCAGATTAGATTTGTGGAAATATTATTCTCTCTACGGGGGTATGTGGAATTTGTTTTGCAGAGACGGACAATATCCTTGTGTTCAAAATCTTCTATGGAGTATCCGGAGGAGGAACCCGCCATGCAATGCCGAAGACAATCTCCGCGCCGGACTCATCATCATAGAAGCCTGGTTCAGGGGCTACTGAGGGAGTCCTGGATTAGGGGGTCTCTGGATAGCCGGACTATATCCTTTGGCCGGACTGCTGGACTATGAAGATACAAGATTGAAGACTTCGTCTCGTGTCCAGATGGGACTCTCCTTGGCGTGGAGGCAAGCTTGGCAATACGGATACGTAGATCTCCTCCCTTGTAACCGACTCCATGTAACCCTAGCCCCCTCCGATGTCTATATAAACCGGAGGGTTTAGTCCATAGGACAACAACAATCATACCATAGGCTAGCTTCTAGCGGTTAGCCTCTACGATCTCGTGGTAGATCAACTCTTGTAATACTCATATCATCAAGATCAATCAAGCAGGAAGTAGGGTATTACCTCCATCGAGAGGGCCGAACCAGGTAAACATCGTGTCCCCGCCTCCTGTTACCATCCGCCTTAGACGCACAGTTGGGACCCCTACGAGATCCGCCGGTTTGACACCGACAGCTACCCCGAAGGGTTTTGGAATATTTGTGAATTTATAGGGCGAAGAGGGGGTGCGGGAGGCCACCGAGGTGGGAACAACCCACCTGGGGGGGGGGGGCAGGGGCGCCCTGGTGGGTTGTGCCCCCCTCGGGGCACCCCCTAGGTCCTGCTCTGCCCCATCCTGGGTGTTCTGGTCCATAAAAATACTCCAAAAAGTTTCGCTGCATTTGAACTCCGTTTGATATTGATTTTCTGTGATGTAAAAAACAAGTAGAAAACAACAACTAGCACTTGGCACTATGTCAATAGGTTAGTCCCAAAAATGATATAAAATGATTGTAAAATGCTTGTAAAACATCCAAGAATGATAATATAACAGCATGGAACAATCAAAAATTATAGATACGTTGGACACGTATCAATCACGTGGTTGATGTAGTCGTACTTGTCACGATCCAATCGCGATCCAAACCGATGAGTACCGAACGGACGAGCCTCTGCGTTCAGCACACGTACGACTCAATGACGTCTCCTCCTCCTTGATCCAGCAAGCGAGGGAGGAGAAGTAGATGGGATCGCCGGCAGCACGATGGCATGACGGTGATGGTGGTCGAGTGATTTCGGCAGGGCTATGCCGAGCGCTACCAAAACAACAAAGACGCAGGAGTTACGAAGTAACAGGAGAGAGAGGGGGGGCCAAGGGCTCGTGTGTCCTCTTGGGGCGCCCCTTCCCCTCTATATATAGGTGGAGGTCATGGTGGCCAGCTGTAAGGGCATATTTATCCCTAAGGTGTTTTGGTGATTGATGACAATGCTTTTGTGGACAAATCGTGTGCCTTGAGTATTTCATACGTTTCATCACTAGGCACAAGACGGTTTGGTGCCCCTCGAAGATTATTAAAGACGGCGTTTTTCTACGTTTCTTTTCGGTGGATTTGAGTCGTAGGAAAGCCGTACTATTAAGAGGGGGTCCGTTTTGGAAAGGTTCGGGTGGAATCGTCACATACACGTTTACTTCTTTTGCACCGCCCTTCCCTTCGCACTTTGGAGCATCCTCCGTTTTCTTCATATATATGCAAAGAGAAGGATTCCTAGTGTTGTTGTTCTGGGTCATGCGGTAGTATTGCTCTACGGAGCGGTAGTACCGCAGGCACCTTTGGTAGTGCGGTAGTACCGCTCCTATGGAGTTGTAGTACCGCGTCGTCAGACCAGACTCGGCTGCTCGTGCGGCTGTAGGTGCGGATGTAATTTTTTACATCCGCGCCCTACGCGGTAGTACCGTGAGTCCTAGCCTGGCACAGCAACATGAGCGGACGTAGGGGCGGATGTAATTTTTTACATCCGCTCCTTGCACGGCAGTACCTAGTGCCAAGTGCGGTAGTGCCGTGTCAGATTTTTGCATCATTTAATATTCAGCGGAAGTTGGCACGGATGTATTTTTATTTATCCGCGCCCTTCCCAGGCTAGTCCAATCCTGCCTTGCGGTAGTACCGCAAGGGAGCGAATGATAATGCAGCGCCCGGTAGCAGATACCGCCCTCAGCCTTTTCTTCTGAGGCTTGGGCTAGCTCCTACATGCAACAGTAGTAATCTTGTGGTCCCTTGTGGTAGTACCGTGAGCTCTTGCGGTAGTACCGCTTGTCTGCTGCGGTAGTACCGCAGGTCGCAGGCTAGTTTAGTGGATAACGGTTGGATTTTTCTCTCCACTATATAGGGGGTGTCTTCTTCCTCTAGTTGACTACCTCTTCCAACCCTAAGCTCCATTGTTGCTTCAAGCTCCATTTTCGCCCGATCTCTCTCCCTAGACAATCAAACTTGTTGATTTTCTAGGGATTGGTTGAGAAGGCTCCGATCTACACTTCCACCAAGAGAAATTTGATTCCCCCCACTAATCCCTTGTGGATCTTGTTACTCTTGGGTGTTTGAGCACCCTAGGCGGTTGAGGTCACCATGAGCCATAGTCCATTGTGGTGAAGCTTCGTGGTGTCATTGGGAGCCTCAATTAAGTTACGGAGATTGCCCCAACCTTGTTTGTAAAGGTCTGGTTGCCGCCTCCAAGGGCACCAATAGTGGAATCACGGCATCTCGCATTGTGTGAGGCGTGAGGAGAATCGTGGCCCTAGTGGCTTCTTGGGAGCATTGTGCCTCCACACCGCTCCAGCGGAGCGTGCTTCCCCTCAAAAGGAAGGAACTTCGGTAACACATCCTCGTCTTCACCGGCTCCACTCTTGGTTATCTCGTGCCTTTACTTGTGCAAGCTTATTTGTGTTATATCCCTTGCTTGCTTGTGTTCTTGTTGTTGTCACATCATATAGGTTGCTCACCTAGTTGCATATCTAGACAACCTACTTTGATGCAAAGTTTAATTTGGTAAAGAAAAACTAAAAAAATTTAGTTGCCTATTCACCCCCCCAGTCAACTATATCGATCCTTTCACCAGCCCTCCAAGCCCTAGGGCTGGCGCACCAAGGGGAGGAGTTGGACTCCTAGTCCAATTCCCTCCTTTCCATTAACACGTGGACTTTCCAGCTTTCCCAGCCACATGGGCCATGAGGGACTTGTGCGCTTGGCCCAATAAGGCCAAGGCGCCTCCCCTCAGCCCATGCTGACCCTTGGGACATGGTGGAACCCTTGGTGGACCTCCGGACTCCTCTGGAAGTTTCCCAATACAATACCAAAAAAACTGAAACTTTTTTCGGAACCCTGAAAGCAACTTTCTATATATAAATCTTTACCTCTGGACCATTCTGGAGCTCCTCGTGATGTCCGGGATCTCATCTGGGATTCGAAACAATATTCGGTCACCAACATGCATATCCCAATACTACTCTAGCGCCACGGAAAGTTAAGCGTTCGGACCCTAGGGGTTCGAGAATCATGTATACATGACCGAGACACCTCTCCGGTCAATAACTAATAGCAGTAGCTAGATACTCATATTGGTTCCTACATATTCCATGAAGATATTTTATTGGTTGAACCACTATGTCAAGGATTAGGTTAATCCCGCATGCAATTCCCTTTGTCCGACGATATGTTACTTGCCCGAGATTCGATCGTCGGTGTCTCCATACCTAGTTCGATCTCATTACCGACAAGTCTCTTTACATGTTTTGTAACACAAGATCTCGTGACTAACTCATTAGCCACATTGCTTGCAAGCTCTTTATGATGTTGTATTACCGAGAGGGCCAGAGATACCTAACCGTCACACCGAGAGACAAATCCCAGTCTTGATCCCAACCCAACAGACACCTTCGGAGATACCTATAGAGCATCTTTATGATCATCCAGTTACGAATTGACGTTTGATAGCACACAAGTTATGTATTCCTCCGGTATCCAGGAGTTGCATGAACTCATGGTCTTAGGAATAGATACCTGACATGAAGAAAGTTGTAGCAATAAAACTCAACTGATACGATCGAGTGCTAAGCTTACGATTGGGTCTTGTCCATCACATAATTCTCCTAATGACAACTCATGCCTATGGTTAGGAAACCTTAACCATCTTTGATCAATGAACTAGTCCAGTAGAGGCTCACTAGGGACATAGTATTTGTTTATGTATTCACACATGTATTTAAGTTTCCGGTCAATACAATTCTAGCATGAATGATAAACCTTTATCATGAACAAGGAAATATGATAATGACCAATTTATTATTGCCTCTAGGGCATATTTTCAACAAAGGCTGCCATGTAGGCGAAAAATATGATGTGGCAAGGTAACTAAGAGGAGAGAGATGAGTGTGGTGACCCCAGGAAGAAACAATGCCAAGTGCGTGAACCTAGGAAAAACACTTAAATGAAAGAAACCCACCGATGCATGAAGAACTTTAGTTCCTAAATCATTACAGGAAGGATGCTTAGGTACAACAAATTAAGCACCTTTGCGTTCTAGTGGCTAAACTTTTTAATGTGCTTAGCACCTCATCTTAGCATCGATGCATTGGAAGAGGCCTAACACACACACTCAAGGCATGATACAAGGGTGATAAGAACAGCTACGCAAAGAAGCCGTGCATGACGAATCGGGAGCTCTAAGAAGGCGCCTTCAAGAAGAAAAGGACAGTATAATGCCGCCACCGCCCGGTCCAGGGATTAGGGTTTTCCCCGGAGCATCAAGGGAGAAGAAGACGGGCCGTGACGACACCTCGAGAAGGAGACGACACCATAGGCGCCGCCGACGTTGACCTAGCATAGCCAGAATAAGTTTTCACCCCGGCACGCCCTCTGCATTTTCCAGACGGAGCACACCAATCCACCACTCACCGCATGCAGCATCGCCACCAGCCGCCGCACACAGACCACCAAGTCGCTTACACGACCATGGCATCCAGTCCACACCATAGTCGTGAGCTCCGCCCACGAGCACCGCGGCTAGCAGTACCAAGGTTGTCGCGAGCCCCTAGCTTGCTTCCGACTAAAAAAACTGAGCCAAGATATTGAACTACTACATGTATGCCATGCATATCTGTGACACGTCTCGATCTGTGTGACTGACGGGAAGCCGACATTACAAAAATGAAATTGTTAAAATTCTTTTAAGAAAATAAATTAGTGGCATTGAAATTATCTTTGAAAAGGAATGAAAATATATAAAGAAAAATAATAAAAAAATAACAAAACAAATAAATGGCAAAATTTGCACATGGTTTACATAAAATTTGCGCTTCCTTATAATATGCAACAATAAATATATAATAGTGAAAATTCACAAAAAGGAAATTTCCTAAAAGGAATGAATTAGTGAAATATAAATAAAAATAAAATCAGAAGAATGAAGTTTTCTATGAAAAATTGAATTAGTGGTTTTGGTATTACCCCTTAAGAAGAAAGAAAATAAAATAAAAGCAAAAGCAAAATAATCAAGTTCCTTTATGAAAGAATGAATGACTGGTTTTGGCATGACCCTTTGAGAAAAAAAAGAAACTAAAGCAAAATCAAAACAATGGGGTTCTCTAAGGAAGAATGAATTAATATCATTGGTATTACCGTTTAATAAGGACAGAGTAAAATATAGAAAAGCAATAACAAATTTTGCACAAAATATACACATCAATTACGCTTTTTAAAAATTGTCAGTCGACCCTTCCCCAGTCGCCCCCGCGGGCGACAACCGGAGGAAACCTCGCACCGCCGCTCTGCTCCTCGTCCCGTCCATCGCCGCCGCCGGTGGCGTCGCCGGCCAAAGGCCGAGTGGCATAGGCGGTGGCGGGGCGGCCCCCTCCCTCGCGCTGGTTGCGGGCGTCGCGGGGTGCCTCCTCCTGCTCGACTAGTGAACCAAAAATGCTACGCTTACGGTCAGCTTGCCACGGATTGCACCTACGGACTCCCTCCCCACCAGTCTCTGCGCCCCCTGATTTTCACCGTGGGGTCATTGTCATCCCAACTTCCACAGAAATAGTGACACATCATCCCGTAACAGCAGCCCCGTATGAATTGCCCCTAAGTGTAGCATCGTTGCTAGTGAACCTATAAACCCCATGCCTCCTCTCTAGCTACGCTCGCGTAAGTAAGCCGTTGTGTGCGTGATTGCTCAAATTGCCATTGCATGCCAAGTCTTGAACTGTGTTCCTCTTCAATTCCGGGGCATGGGTCTCGCGGCGTTGCAACATATCGTAGGCTCGTAATCCTTTTTCTTTTTCTTTTCGATTGATGACATGGCGTATAGTTGCATGGTCACCACACGTTTGACGTTGTGCTCTAACGCTAGCTCCATAGAACCTGAGCCTTTATAAACCTCGAGCACGTCGAAGATCGATCGAGCCCCTCTTCCATCCATTCATCATACTTATCCGTTCCAAAGTTCAAGGGGCCGCCGGAGTTCACGGCACACGTGCACTCTCCGGCCGCAGTGCAGCAGTGGACAAAGCCATCTGTCACTGCTGTTACGAACAAGCCGATCTGCTTCCAAGAAGAAACGAAAACAGAGGTAACAGCAACACGCATTCTCACTCTACACTTATTATTCTCTATATCTCATACTACTGCTTCTGGTCTGGTCACCGCGCTGCCAGATCAGACAATGACTGAGCTTCATATGGATGTAGCTAGGAGTGAGTGACGAACTCGGCGACGGTGGCCATGTGCGCGGCAGCCTTGGGCGACTGGAGGTTGTTGAGGAAGTAGCAGTGCCCCTCGCCGGGCGTCTCGTACAGCCGCGCCTGCCCGCCCCAGCCGCTGCCCCGGAGCGCGTCCACGTACGCGCGCTGCCACGGCCCCAGCCCGTCCTGCCCCGACTTGGTCACCAGCACGCGCGCGGCGCCGAGCCGCCGCCACGCGTCCGCCGGCAGCGCCATCGGGTCCACGTACGGGTGCTCCGTCCCGTACCGCCCCGCGCAGATGAACCCCCACGATCGCTCCGCCCACGGGCCCGCGTGCCCGCCCAGGAAGTACGGGTCGAGCAGGGCCACGCCCTTGATACGCGTGCTGCTGCTGCTGCTGCCATCCAGGCCCTGCTGGCCAACGCGCATTGCGAGGTTGTGCGCGATGTTGCCGCCGGCGCTGTCCCCGCCGACGAACAGCCGGGACATGTCCCCGTGCTTGGACAGCCAGGACGCGCCGTAGCCGGAGCCGTTGTGGGCGTTGGAGAGCACCCACTGGAGCGCCGTCCAGGAGTCGTCGTAGGCGGCCGGGAGCGTGTGCTCCGGCGCGAGGCGGTAGTTCACCGACACCGCGATGACGCCCGCCCTGGCCGCCAGCACGTTGAGGTAGTTGTGGTACACGGGGCCGAAGGCCGACTCGACGACGAACGCGCCGCCGTGGAAGTAGAGGAGCACGGGGAGCCTGCCGCGGCGGCTCGGCCGGTAGAGCCTGACGGCGAGGCCCGTGCCCTGGTCGACGACGACGTCGGTGGAGGCGACGCCGGTGCGCGCGTCCACGGACGGCGGCACCACGCTGGTGCCCATCAGCCGCTGCACCCGCCCGCTCTGGTACTGGATGAGGAAGGGCGTGAAGTCGAACTTGACCGCGTCGCCGTTGGCGCGGCCGCGCAATGCCGAGACCCCCTCCCCGAGAGCCGAGCAGAGCGCGAGGAGGAGGGAGACGAACAGAGCTCGCGTGGCCATGATGGCTGGCTGGCTAGAGCACGGAGCGCGGAGGGAGGGGACAGTGCGCGCGGCCGCGAGTGACCCGCACTGTGCCGCGGTACTCCCGGTGCGGTGTGAGTGCAGTGGCCCGGGGCGCGCACGCACGCACGCTCATATATATACATGCACGCGCGCACCGGTCGACGCGGCGGGCACGGTGGGCAGCGCGCACCGGGCGGTCGATGGTGCGCGAGCTCCTTGTGCGGGAAGCGACGGATGGCGTGCGCGATGTACGTGGCTCGGGTCAATGCGGAGCATGCGCTGAGTGCCGTCTTCATAGTGGGGCGGCTCGGCACACTCGCGCGCGAGCCATTACTAGTGGTGGCCCGTAACCATCCGGCCGGCGCCTAGTGCTTAAGTGCGCGGACCTATCTATCCATCCTCCCCGTCGATCGTCACTCACGCTCGTAACTGGCGCGTGGTTAATCAAGGCGGGCGCGAGTTATGTTACTATAGGCCGACAAACGGCCGTTGGTAGGTTTTGGAGTGCGTTCAATCAATCCAACGCCTACGTTGTTCATCAATCAAACGTACGTTTCGTCACGGGCGCAGTCCATTAATGCCAACTGTTGGTATGGTGGGAGGGTTTTGGAGCACGCACTCCGTACTACGTGTGGACGGACGCTGGCCGCTCCAGTTGGCTTCTGCGGACGGAGATCGGCCGGTGTAGACCCAGCGTGTCACTTTGGTGGCTTGCGAGTTGTGACCCTGGGCGAAGCTACTTTCCGCGACCACTTTGCATTGCGTCCTCCCGTCGTGCGAGCGACTGCAGATGGCGGGACGCGTTTACTGCGCCATGGCTGGCGACCTGGCGTTTTACTTACTGATTGCGCCGTTGCACGAGGCTACCTGGGCGGGTTGTCTCCTCTAAATTAGTGTACCATGCATTTACTAACGAGACTCCGAAGAGCCATCGGTGGGTGGCACGAACGCTGGCCCGTCCGTTACCGGGTTCGGCCAGGACTGGCGCCATGTGTGCACTGGCGTGCGTGAGCTCGCTCTCTCCTTTTGTGCTGCAATGGTCTCTGGCCGTTGGAAGCTTGGAATGGTAAATGCAGGGCAGAGCAGAGGAGGCAAGTGTCAAGGCACTCTGGGTCTCTGGCACGAGCATGTGGGTAGGGTATGAATTGTATCGGTCTCAGGCGGTTTGGCGCAGCATGGCGACGAGCTCAACGGCCACGCCACGCCACGGTGTATCATTTCGTACGGGTCCGGATTGATGGGAGGGATTTCCGTTCTCGTGATCAAGGGATGGGATTGGATTTGCTTGTGAGCGACCGCAACGTGCCCGGAGTGTGTGTGTTCCAGGCTCTCGTCCTCACGAGCATGGTGGAATCGTGCTATCGTAGTACAGAAGATATCCACTTTTCGGAACCGAGAGAATGCAGCACGTACTAATAAACTGGGCGTGCTGGGAAGGGGCGAGGGATGGACACCATATTTTGCCGAATTCGTCTGGTCCCGTCTCAAGGCCCTAGTAGTAGTTAATAATCCAAGTCCTGCAATTTCAATCATCAAATTCAGTTCCAACAAGAAATTATACAAGTAGTAACTTTTTCTCATAAACTATAAACAAATTAGTAAATTTAGGGAAGCTCCGCCCATGAATCAGTTCGGTGTAAAAAATACAAACAAAAAGTACTCCATATCCCTAATTTATAAGTACTAGCAAATAGCCCGTGCATTGCAATGGAACAAAAAATAATGCATTCACTAGCCCAATAAGTATGGTCTAAACCGTGTGGAGAGCGTCAAGTCCAGTAGGGGAAGGCCGTGTCGAAGTCTAGGGCAACATCGTGTTGGAAACCCGAGCAAACAGACTTAGCCACGGGGCAGCATACGAAGAAGTCACGGGAATTCCCTAGAGGAGAAAAGGAGATATTTACGCCGATACAAAGCAGCATGGGGGACGGCCGACGACGGATGAGAACCACGGCCGACGACAATGTTTACTCGGGGGAGAGAGAGGCGTCGGGAAAGATAGTTTTTTTAGGATGAGAATGGTATATTCGAGACGTGTAAGTAATGCGACTCTTGCCAAAGCGTGCGTGTTCTTTTATTTTTCTCAGGGAGACCAAGTGTGCAAGAAAAATAGCAAAAAAAAAAAAAACTTTGTGTTGCAACAGGTAAGAAAATGTTGACCGACATGAGGGAGGCTTCTGAATTTCCTCGGCGCAATAACGTTACCGCAACACATGAAAACTTTCAGCTACCTCCATCCTGAACACCATCAAGCATCATCCGGTAATTTAGTTTAAATTAACCATCACGAAGAGCCAGAATCCCGAGCAAACACCATCCACGCCTCAGCGTGTAGTCCAGCTAGTGGTCCACCCCCTCACAACCATCATCACCGTCGGATGTCTAGCCGACCAGCTCGTCTTCCTTCCTGTGCGCCTACGTGATCCAGTTTTCTCTTTTGTAGTGACCCTCTGTTTATGTAATCCCTCTGCTAATGGATTGAATCCAGTTTTCTCTTTTGTGCTAACCCTCTGTTTAGTTTATCCCTCTGCTCAAGGATTCTTTTAGAGTCAATTACACCATCGGTGCTTAAACTTGACAAAAAAAGTCACTTTAGTCTTAAAATTTGTGGCACACATTGAACTGGTGCCACAACTTGGCTAGGCCGTGCAAATACGGTGCAAAACGCGTTTGAATACGCATGCGGCACCGATGAGGCGTGACAGCGTGGCTTGGGGCCCATTGCCAGTGACCTCCCCATGTAGAGTAGGAGTGTGGGGTGTTATTTTCGCAAAAAAAAAAACCCTCAGAATTTTTTTTTCTTTGCACGAGAAAGCCCCTGACAGTAGCGAAACCCAGCTGTAGCACAAATTTTATATTGGAATGAAAAAATAACATAAATTAAGACGAAGACACGAACTGGCCATTTGGACCATCCGCTCGCTCGGCTAGCCACCCAATCGCTACAGCATTTGACGGCTTGGCGGATACACATATCTTATATCTTTTGCTTAAACAATATAAATTAATAATTTTACTAATTCAGAAAAAAATGTTGCCGTGCGGTTCGAACCTTCGACTTGGGGCAAAATTTAAGACGAGCCGGTCACTGCATCGACATATTTGGTCTCTACTGGGATTGTTCTCCTTTTTGTCACATGAGCAAAAACATACTGTGTTTTCTTCATTTTTAGAATTTGTAAAAAATATGTAAATTCTAAATATAAATAATATACTTATACATAAAATAAATTACACAGAAAGATGCTCATCTAGTTCAAAAAATTTCCCACCTATTAATTTTAAAGAATCCATAAAATTAAATTACAAATTATACAAATGTTTGTATAATTTTGAAAAGCGCCCACATCATTTTGTTGGAATTAAAATTCTTAATTTATGTTGTTAAAAGCAACAATATAATGACAGAGTATCCTTGTAAGACAAGAAGTGTATCCTTGTGTGTTGGTTAGCTGTGCAGTTCGGTTAGCGAGCGGTCGCTGTTCAATTCCTCGACCATGCAATATATATTTTTTGAAATGAAGGCAAAAGATTTGCCTCATCTATTAAATAAGGAGAGAATAGAGTTTAGAGTTTGACATAGCTCCCTACACACAAGCGGCATGAAAATTGCTCGCACAAAATTACAGTCCCAAGTTTCTTTGCGCCGGCAGAAACCCATAACTTTGCTTCTTCAAGAATGGATCTAAGAAGAAAAGGTGGTGGAGTAAATTTTTGACGAAACACTCTAGCATTCCACTCGTTCCAAACGGTCCACGAGATGAGCATGGTGAGGGAGGTCATGGCATGCCAGTTTGGCCGTCGGTTATCGGTTCGTTTGCCCACCACTCGTTGACGGATTCATCAAGATGCCACCCTGAGGTGTTGATGTGAGTTAGCCCAAACTTCTCGATGATAGATCTCCATAGCCTAAGCGTGTACCGACACTTGAAGAAGAGGCCACGCTGTCACGCTTCATCAGCGTCGCATGCATATGCAAGCAAGTTTTGCACCGTATTTGCACGACTAGCCAAGTTGTGGCACCAGTTCAATGTATGCCACAAGTTTTGATACTAAAGTGATTTTCCTTGTCAAGTTCAAGTACCAGTGGTGTAATTGACACATTCTTTTATGTAGTAACCCTCTTGTATAGGCAACTTCTTGATATTTCAGGCAACTTTTCCAGCGTATATGAATTGGTGGAAGTACGTATTTAGATATACATCCGTGTCTAGACAAATCTAAGACAAGAATTTTGGGACGGAGGAAGTATTAAAATTGAGCACCCTCCCAGCCTTCTCAGGCCACTAGCATTTCTAACCGTTCGATTTCATGTGCTAAATGTCCCTGACCGTTAGATGTTCTGTCAACATGATTTTTTCGCGAGGTGGGCTGGTTGTCCTAAAGTGCAGCTATTCCCGTAGCCTTTTTGGCCCATTGTTGTTAAGTGGGCTGATATTTGGTTTTCTGGCCCATATCTCCGCCTCGACTCGTGATGCCAATTTCTTTGCCTCGACTCCTGATATAACTAGATGATATCCCGCGCGTTGCTACGGGACTTCTTGCCCACTATAAGCAGCATGAAGGAAAAGTGTAATCGAATGAACTATTAATATTTAAGTTGAACGTATACAATTTGGTATAAACTTACAAAGACATAGCGCTAGCATGGCATGACTGTCCTCAATATTCAGGTTAGCATTGTAAAACCATTGAATAATTCTGATATACTTAGTTGGCTTGTAGTAGTGAATTAAAAAGAGGCATTTATTCACCTGAACGCAAAATGTTCAAATTCGTGTTGCCAAGTCGTAATGAGAGAAAAATAAAATATGGGGATATTCCCATATGATAGGAGAGGTAACGCATACCAAGTAAGAACTGAGCAGCCATCGGATATCTTATTTATTTGCATTACCAAGATTTCCTGCAGTTTCTGATGAGTTAAATCAAGTTCAACCATCCACGCACCCTAGAAATTTGTGCTTTATTGTTCTGATATAAAATTTCCGATAGCATTATTTCACAACAACCCAAAAGACCAACAAATATGAACGTTCAGTATCTATGAACATAATTACAAATGGGCAGTAGATAGTCAATAATCCTATGTCATAACCTCAGTGTAGCAAGATGGTAGAGGAATTTGGAATGGAGCCATGGAGAAATGAAGGAACACCTTAATATAGTTACGGGATTGAAACGACTCTGAGTTGAACCCGCGAACGCAAGCACAAGGGTGTGAGGTACGTAGCAGACGGCAAAGGGGATTCGTCATTTGTCCTGCTCAGCATCAATTGTAGGAACAGAGTCAGACCAACAACGTGGCGAGGTTAATTAGGAGATTTAGTCGTGGATTAAGCAGTTATCTACCTGATCACGGACAAAGTCCTCAGCACCGTCAATATATCGCGTACTTGTTCATGAAGCAGTGGGAGTGGAAACGCCACAGGCGTAGAGCGTAATTGACTTGACGGTCACACTGTCATTCATGCGTGAGGTCCAGCTTGTGCCCCAACGCGATTTCCAGTGCCTTGACATGATTCTACAGTTAAACACAAAAGCAACATCGTCAATGATGTCTTATTCAATCTAGCACTACGAACCTGAGCATGGGAGGCTGTAGGTAGCATCATCACCTAGGAGCGCCGGATCTTGGGTAGCCTTTAGGAGCTGATTCGTTCTAGCCTCTCGGTCATGTTGCATGCATACATGGTGTCTGCCACTTGGCCTTCACTAATCAACTCTGTTGTGCGCTCGGTGCCGCAAAATTCAAAAGCCAAACTGTATCAAAATTACCTCAAGCACAATCAAACTAACAAAGAAGGACACGACATTGAGGTCTAGGGAATCAGGACCTAGATGAGGTGTTGGCAGCAGTGAGGGGAACGTGGTCCGAGAAGAGACCTTGGAGAGGAGGGTGAGGGTCATCTGAGAAGAGATCCTTGGGGAGGCGATTGGGGCGATGGTGACGATGGTGCTCGGGGATGTTGATGTTGATGCAGACTTCAAATTCTCCGCATGTTGGTGGCAAGGCAAATCCAGGGGTACCAGCGCTTCGAGAAATTGATTCCAAGGCGAAACATAATAGATCTCTTAAAGGGATGTGATAGCCAACTTTGGTGTGGGCTTCTTAATAGGGAGGCCCATCAGGGAGAAGATGAACAGAGAAACAAAGATCCAACGGTTGCAAAATGGAGGAGATGAAAAGGAAGGACGTTTGGAATGCCTCATGGGGAGGAAGGAGTAATGAAAAGATGTGAATGGGGGTGATTATCACCAGAAAACTAAATGTTTTCTAGAGGTGGAGCGAGAGAGGAGGTTTCTGGCCTTCGACTATAGCTTGGGGGGAAATGACGTTTTTTTAAAGGAAGAGATGCATGGGCTTTGATCAGTTGTTACACCCGGAAATTAACTACTGGCCGGAACAGGGCTACTGACATGGCACATGTGTTGTGGTGGGATGATTGCATGTTAAGATAAATGAAGTAATGGACCTACTTGATGATGTGGATAGCTTGCATGTCAAGAGAAATAGGATAGTGGGGATCAACTATTTATGTATTATAGATATCTGAAGAGCAGTCAGCCTTTGTTCCTGGACGGCTGATAACTGACAACATTATCACTGCGTATGAGTGCCTCCATTTTATGAAAAGGAACAAATCAAAGAAGCACCGGTCCTTTGCACTCAAGCTCGACATGATGAAAGCTTATGACAGGGTCGAGTGGCCCTATTTAAGGGCAGTGATGATGAAACTGGGATTCACGGAAAGGTGGGTAAATATAGTGATGAACTTAGTCACGTCGGTTAAGTTCTTTGTGCTTTCCAATGGGAATAAGTTGGAGGAGTTTGAACCATCAAGAGGGATCAGACAAGGGGACCCAATCAGCCCTTATTTGTTCTTGCTTGCAGCAGAGGGCCTTTCGTGCCTGTTAAAATCCAAGGATGAGTCATCCAACCCGAGTGGGTTACAAGTGGCACCTATGGCACCCCAACTAAGCCATTTGTTATTTGTTGATGACAACCTGCTGTTTTGTAAGGCGAGTAATGCTGGAGCTGAAGAGGTGAACCTAGTACTGAACAGTTACTGTGAAGCTTCGGGCCAACGGATTAACTTTGCGAAATCTTCCATCTATTTTAGTAAGGGTGTTCCTGATAGCACTCGGGAGGAGATAAAAAATACTCTTAATGTCCCAAATGAAACACTCAATGAAAAGTATCTGGGTATGCCATCTGACGTAGGAAATTCCAAAAATGGGGCTTTCAAATATCTGAAGGATAGTTTGTGGAGCAAAGTTCAAGGCTGGCTAGAGAATACTATGTCGACAGCGGGTAAAGAGGTCTTGGTCAAAGTAGTGGCACAAGCAGTTCCGGTCTTCTCTATGTCTTGCTTCAAGTTACCGAGGGGATTATGTGAACACCTCAATATGCTCATAAGAAAATTCTGGTGGGGCTCTAAGGATGGTAAGAGAAAACCTCACTGGGTCTCATGGAAGGCCATGACAGAACCAAAAGGTATGGGTGGGCTAGGTTTTAAGGATTTTGAGCTCTTTAACTGATCAATGCTGGCACGCTAGGCATGGAGACTTCTGCAGAATCCCGAGGCCCTTAGTGCACGTGTGCTGAAAAGTATCTACTTCCCGGACACAGATATTTTGAATGCAAATCTGGGCGGTCAACCGAGTCAGGTTTGGCGGGCTATAGTTGAAGGTCGAGATGTGCTGAAGCAAGGAATCATTCGCCGAATAGGCAATGGTGAATCTACCAACATCTGGGCAGATACGTGGATACCGAGGAATGAGATGTTACGCCCGTACGGCTGCCGTGTGGCCAATCCACCAACCTGGGTGGCCGAGCTGATTGACAACACCAACGCCACCTGAGATGTTGAACGCGTCAACCAGGTTTTCATGCCAATGGATGCTAAGATCATCTTAGGTATTCCTCTATGTACACGCAACACGGATGACTTCTGGAGCTGGAACTTCGAGAGGAACGGTGTTTTCTCGGTCAAATCAGCATATCGTATGTTAGTGGAAACCAGAAGGCGGCGGGAGGCTTGGTTGGAAAACACAGCAGGCTCGTCAACGACAGTAGCAGAAGAAGGAACGTGGAAAATGTTATGGAGCACAAAGGTATCGGGGAAAGTGAAGATGTTCATGTGGAGTTTATCTAAACAATCCCTCCCAACAGAAGATGTTCGAGCTCATAGACATATGTCAGACAGTTCGGCTTGTGGGATGTGTGGAGCACTAGATTCATGGAGCCACTCATTGCTGAACTGTACATCATCCAGGTGTGTGTGGGCTTTGGTTGATGATGATCTTGCCCAAGTTCTGGTTGCTACCACCGAACCAAAAGCTAAGCTATGGCTTTTTACACTAATAGAATCCCTATCACATGACCAGTTTGTACTGCTAGCGGTCACGTTGTGGGCAATATGGACGGCTCGGCGGAAGGCAGTTCACGAAGGGATTTTTCAAACACCACAAGCCACTACTGATTTTGTCAGGAGATTCATAGCCGAGCTAGAGGTGCTGGGGAACAAGAAGGAACCCGCGGCACGAGACTGAAGGAAATATGCCCTAGAGGCAATAATAAAGTTATTATTTATTTCCTTATTTCATGATAAATGTTTATTATTCATGCTAGAATTGTATTAACCGGAAACATAATACATGTGTGAATATATAGACAAACAGTATGTCACTAGTATGCCTCTACTTGACTAGCTTGTTAATCAAAGATGGTTATGTTTCCTAACCATGAACAAGGAGTTGTTATTTGATTAACAAGGTCACATCATTAGTTGAATGATCTGATTGACATGACCCATTCCGTTAGCTTAACACTTGATCGTTTAGTATGTTAATGCTTTCTTCATGACCCATACATGTTCCTCGTAACTATGAGATTATGCAACTCCGTTTACGGAGGAACACTTTGGGTACTACCAAACATCACAACGTAATCGGGTGATTATAAAGGAGTACTACAGGTGTCTCCAAAGGTACTTGTTGGGTTGGCGATTTGAGATTAGGTTTTGTCACTCCGATTGTCGGAGAGGTATCTCGAGCCTTCTCGGTAATGCACATCACTTAAGCCTTGCAAGCATTACAACTAATGAGTTAGTTGTGAGATGATGTATTACTGAACGAGTAAAGAGACTTACGGTAACGAGATTGAACTAGGTATTGGATACCGACGATCGAATCTCGGGTAAGTAACATACCGATGACAAAGGAACAACATTATGTCGTTATGCGGTTTGACCGATAAAGATCTTCGTAGAATATGTAGGAACCAATATGGGCATCCAGGTTCCGCTATTGGTTATTGACCGAGAATGGTTCTAGGTCATGTCTACATAGTTCTCGAACCCGTAGGGTCCGCACGCTTAACGCTTCGATGACAGTTCATAATGAGTTTATAAGTATTGATGCACGAAGGTTGTTCGAGTCCCGGATGTGATCACGGACATGACGAGGAGTCTCGAAATGGTCGAGACATAAAGATTGATATATTGGAAGCCTACATTTGGACATCGGAAGTGTTCGAATGATTCGGTATTTTTTGAGTACAGGAGAGTTACGGAATTCGCCGGGGAGAAGTATTGGGCCTTATTGGGCCCTGGGAAAGAGAGGGGCTGCCTAGGCAGGCAGGCGCGCCCATGGCCTAGTCCGAATTGGACTAGGGGAGGCCGCACCCTTCTCTCTTCCCCCTTCCCCAAGTCCTAGTCCAACTAGGAGAAAGGGGGGGGGAGTCCTACTCCCGGTGGGAGTAGGACTCCTCCAGGCGCGCCTCTCTAGGGCCGGCCTCCTCCTCCCTCCCTCCTTTATATACGGGGGCAGGGGGCACCCCATGGACACACAAGTTGATCTACGGATCTTTCCTTAGCCGTGTGCGGTGCCCCCTTCCACCATATTCCACTTCGGTCATATCGTCGCGGAGCTTAGGCGAAGTCCTGCGCCGGAGAAGTCATATCGTCGCGGAGCTTAGGCAAAGCCCTGCGTCGGTGGAGCATCAACATCGCCACCACGCCGTCCGTCGTCGACGGAACTCATCCCGACACTTTGCTGGATCGAGTCCGGGATCGTCATCGAGCTGAACGTGTGCGAACTTCGGAGGTGCCGACGTTCGGTGCTTGGATCGGTCGGATCGTGGAGCGTCGACTACATCAACAGCGTTGTTATAACGCTTCGCTTTCGGTCTCACGAGGGTGCGTGGGCGGACACTCTCCCTCTCGTTGCTATGCCATCACCATGGTCTTGCGTGATCGTAGGAAATTTTTGAAATTACTACGTCCCCAACAATGATGGCATCCGAGCCTGGTTTTATGCGTTCATGTCATATGCACGAGTAGAACACAAGTGAGTTGTGGGCGATACAAGTCATACTGCCTACCAGCATGTCATACTTTGGTTCAGCGGTATTGTGAGATGAAGCGCCCGGACCGACATTACGCGCAGACGCTTACGCGAGACTGGTTTCACCGCTCCGAGCACTCGTTGCTTAAAGGTGACCGGCGGGTGTCTGTCTCTCTCACTTTAGTTGAATCGAGTGTGGCTACGCCCGGTCCTTGAGAAGGTTAAAACGGAGTCTATTTGACGAAGTATCGTTGTGGTTTTGATGCGTAGGTAAGAACGGTTCTTGCTCAGCCCGTAGCAGCCACGTAAAACTTGCAACAACAAAGTAGAGGACGTCTAACTTGTTTTTGCAGGGCATGATGTGATGTGATGTGGTCAAGACGTGATGCTATATTTTATTGTATGAGATGATCATGTTTTGTAACCGAAGTTATCGCAATGGCGAGAGCCATATGGTTGTCGCTTTATTGTATGAAATGCAAACGCCATGTAATTGCTTTACTTTATCACTAAGCGAGAGCGATATGTTGGGGAACGTAGTAATTTCAAAAATTTCCTACGATCACGCAAGACCATGGTGATGCATAGCAACGAGATGAGAGTGTTGTCTCACGCACTCGAGACCAGCAACGGAAGCGTTGACGCATAACGTAGAGGAAGTAGTCGTACTTCTTCCCGATCCAACCGATCCAAGTACCGAACGACGGCACCTCCGAGTTCTGCACACGTTCAGCTCGATGACGTCCCTCGAACTCCGATCCAGCCAGTGTTGAGGAGAGTTTCGTCAAGACGACGGCGTGGTGACGATGATGATGTTCCACGGCGCAGGGCTTCGCCTAAGCTCCGCAACGGTATATTCGAGGTGTAGTTTGGTGGAAGGGGCACCGACACGGCTAAGGAACGATCTCAATGATCAACTTGTGTGTCATGGGGTGCCCTCTGCCCCTGTATATAAAGGAGGGAAGGGAGGGCTGGCGGCCACCAAGGGCTGCGCTGGGAGTCCTACTCCCACCGGGAGTAGGATTCCTCCCCAATCCTAGTCCAACTAGGATTGGCCAAGTGGGAAGGGAGAGGGCGCCACTCCTTCTCCTAGTCCTAATAGGACTAGGGAAGGGGAAGGTGCTGCCAGCACTTGGGCCCCTTTCCTCCTTTCCACTAAGGCCCATCAAGGCCCATTGACCCCGGGAGGTTCCGGTAACCCGGTACTCGTAAAATTCCCAATTTCACCGGAGTGATTCCGAGTCAAACATAGGCTTCCAATATATCAATCTTTATGTCTCGACCATTTGAGACTCCTCGTCATGTCCGTGATCTCATCCGGGACTCAACAACCTTGGTACATCAATATCATATAAACTCATAATAACTGTCATTGAAACGTTAAGCGTGCGGACCCTACGGGTTCGAGAACTATGTAGACATGACCGAGACACCTCTCGGTCAATAACCAATAGCGGACCTGGATGCCCATATTGGTTCCTACATATTCTACGAAGATCTTTATCGGTCGACCGCATAACAACATACGTTGTTCCCTTTGTCATCGGTATGTTACTTGCCCGAGATTCGATCGTCGGTATCCAATACCTAGTTCAATCGTTCATCGGCAAGTCTCTTTTCTCGTTCCGTAATACATCATCTCACAACTAACACATTTAGTTGCAATGCTTGCAAGGCTTATGTGATGTGCATTACCGAGAGGGCCCGAGATACCTCTCCGACAATCGAGTGACAAATCCTAATCTCGAAATATGCCAACCCAACATGTACCTTTGGAGACACCTGTAATGTACCTTTATAATCACCCGACATCGTTGTGACGTTTGGTAGCACCCAAAGTGTTCCTCGGGCAAACGGAGTTGCATAATCTCATAGTCATAGGAACATGTATAAGTCATGAAGAAAAGCACTAGCAACAAACTATACGATCAGGTGCTATGCTAATGGAATGGGTCATGTCAATCAGATCATTCAACCAATGATGTGATCCCGTTAATCAAATAACAACTCCTTGTTCATGGTTAGGAAACATAACCATCTTTGATTAACGAGCTAGTCAAGTAGAGGCATACTAGTGACACTCTGTAGGTTTATGTATTCACACATGTATTATGTTTCCGGTTAATACAATTCTAGCATGAATAATAAACATTTATCATGATATAAGGAAATAAATAATAACTTTATTATTGCCTCTAGGGCATATTTCCTTCATCTCCCACTTGCACTAGAGTCAATAATCTAGTTCACATCGCCATGTGATTTAACATCAATAGTTCACATCTATATGTGGTTAACACCCATAGTTCACATCGACATGTGACCAACACCCAAAGGGTTTACTAGAGTCAATAATCTAGTTCACATCGCTATGTGATTAACACCCAAAGAGTACTAAGGTGTGATCATGTTTTGCTTGTGAGATAATTTTAGTCAACGGTCTGTCACATTGAGCCGTAAGTATTTTGCAAATTTCTATGTCTACAATGCTCTTGCGGAGCTACTCTAGCTAATTGCTCCCACTTTCAATATGTATCCAGATTGAGACTCGAGTCATCTAGATTAGTGTTAAAACTTGCATCGGCGTAACCTTTTACGACCTAACCTTTTTCACTTCCATAATCGAGAAATATATCCTTATTCTACTAAGGATAATTTTGACCGCTGTCCATTGATCTACTCCTAGATCTCTATTGCACTCCTTGCCAATCTTAGTGGTAGGGTATGCAATAGATCAGTACACAACATGACATACTTTATAGAACCTATGGCTGATGCATAGGGAATGACTTTCATTCTCTTTCTATCTTCTGCCGTGGTCGGGTTTTGAGTCTTACTCAATCTCACACCTTGTAACACAGGCAAGAACTCTTTCTTTGACTGTTCCATTTTGAACTACTTCAAAATCTTGTCAAGGTATGTATTCATTGAAAAACTTATCAAGCGTCTTGATCTATCTCTATAGATCTTGATGCTCAATATGTAAGCAGCTTCACCGAGGTCTTTCTTTAAAAACTCCTTTCAAACACTCCTTTATGCTTTGCGAATAATTTTACATTATTTCCGATCAACAATATGTCATTCACATATACTTATCGGAAAGGCTGTAGTGCTCCCACTCACTTTCTTGTAAATCTGAGGCTTCACCGTAAGTCAGTATAACACTATATGCTTTGATCAACTTATCAAAGCGTGTATTCCAACTCGAGATGCTTGCACCAGTCCATAGATGGATTCTTTGGAGCTTGCACATTTTGTTAGCTCCTTTAGGATTGACAAAAAACTTCGGTTGCATCATATACAACTCTTCTTTAATAAATCCATTAAAGAATGTAGTTTTGATATCCATTTGCCATATTTCATAAAATGTGGCAATTGCTAACATGATTCGGACAGACTTTTAAGAATCGCTATGTTGAGAAAATCTCATTGTAGTCAACACCTTGAACTTGTCGAAAACCTTTTGCGACAAGTCGAGCTTTGTAGATAGTAACACTACTATCGTTGTCCGTCTTCCTCTTTAAGATCCATTTATTTAACATGGCTTGCGATCATCGAGCAAGTCAATCAAAGTCCATACTTTGTTCTCATACATGGATCCTATCTCAGATTTCATGGTCTCAAGCCATTTCGCGGAATCTGGGCTCATCATCGCTTCCTCATAGTTCGTAGGTTCATCATGGTCTAGTAACATGACTTCTAGAATAAGATTATCGTACCACTCTGGTGCAGATCTTACTCTGGAAGACCCACGAGGTTTTAGTAACAACTTGATCTGAAGTTTCATGATCATCATCATTAACTTCCTCACTAATTGGTGTAGGAATCTTTGGAACTGATTCCGTGATGAACTACTTTCCAATAAGGAGAAGGTACAATTACCTCATCAAGTTCTACTTTCCTCCCACTCACTTCTTTCGAGAGAAACTTCTTCTCTAGAAAGGATCCATCTTAACAAAAAACTTGCCTTCGGATCTGTGATAGAAGGTGTACCCAACTTTTCCTTTTGGGTATTCTATGAAGACGCACTTCTCCGATTTGGTTTCGAGCTTATCGGTGAAAACCTTTTTACATAAGCATCACAACTCCAAACTTTAAGAAACGATAGCTTAGGTTTATTGCTAAACCATAGTTCATACGGTGTCATCTCAGCGGATTTAGATGGTTGCCCTATTAAGCGTGAATGCAGCTGTCTCTAATGCATAACCCCAAAGCGATAGTGGTAAATCGGTAAGATACATCATAGATCGCACCATATCAAAATAAAGTACGGTTCTGACGTTCGGACACACCATAATGTTGTGGTGTTCGGTGGCGTGAGCTGTGAAACTATTCCACATTGTTTTCATTGAAGACCAAACTCGTAACTCAAATATTCATCTCCACGATCAGATCGCAGAAACTTTATTTTCTTGTTACGATGATTTTCCACTTCACTCTGAAATTCTTTGAACCTTTCAACTATTTCAGACTCATGTTTCATCAAGTAGATATACCCATATCTGCTCAAATCATCTTGTGAAGGTCAGAAAATAACGATACTTGCCACGAGCATCAACACTCATTGGATCGCATACATCGGTATGTATTATTCCCAATAAGTCAAGTAGCTTGTTCCATTGTTCGGAGAAGCGGAGTTTTAGTCATTTTGCCCAAAAGGCACGGTTCGCAAGCATCAAATGATTCATAATCAAGTGATTCCAAAAGTCCATCAGCATGGAGTTTTCTTCATGCGCTTTACACCAATATGACCTAAACGGCAATTGCCACAAATAAGTTGCACTATCATTATTAACTTTGCATCTTTTGGTTTCAATATTATGAATATGTGTATCACTATGATCGAGATCCAATGAACCATTTTCATTGGGTGTGTAACCATATAAGGTTTTATTCATGTAAATGAACAACAATTTATTCTCTTACTTAAATGAATAACAGTATTGCAATAAACATGATCAAATCATATTTATGCTCAACACCAAATAACACTTATTTAGGTTCCACACTAATCCCGAAAGTATAGGGAGTGTGCGATGATGATCATATCAATCTTGGAACTACTTCCAACACTCATCGTCACTTCCCTTCAACTAGTCTCTGTTTATTCGTAACTCCTGTTTGAGTTACTAATCTTAGCAACCGAA
Organism: Aegilops longissima; assembly: GCA_021605205.1. Taxonomy (NCBI): domain Eukaryota; kingdom Viridiplantae; phylum Streptophyta; class Magnoliopsida; order Poales; family Poaceae; genus Aegilops; species Aegilops longissima. The sequence goes on along the minus strand of CM038680.1, from coordinate 625,903,809 downwards.
CAGTATCAAATACTCGGGGCTACTATAAACACTAGTAAGGCACACATCAATAACCTGTATATCAAATATAACCTTGTTCACTTTGCCATCCTTCTTATCCACCAAATATTCGGGGTAGTTCGCTTCGGTGACCAGTTCCATTGCAGCAAAAGTACTCGGTCTCGGGCTTAGGTCTAGACTTGGGCTTCTTCACTCGAGCAGCAACTTGCTTGCCGTTCCTTTTGAAGTTCCCTTCTTTCCTTTGCCATTTTCCTTGAGACTAGTGGTCTTGTCAACCATCAACACTTGATGTTTTCTTGATTTCTACCTTCGCCGATTTTAGCATCGCGAAGAGCTCGAGAATCTTTTTCGTCATCCCTTGCATACTATAGTTCATCACGAAGTTCTACTAACTTAGTGATGGTGACTAGAGAATTCTGTCAATCACTATCTTATCGGAAGATTAACTCCCACTTGATTCAAGCGATTGAAGTACTCGGACAATCTGAGCACATGCTCACTAGTTGAGCGATTCTCCTCCATCTTTTAGCTATAGAACTTGTTGGAGACTTCATATCTCTCAACTCGGTATTTGCTTGAAATATTAACTTCAATTCTGGAACATCTCATATGGTCCATGACGTTCAAAACGTCTTTGAAGTCCCGATTCTAAGCCGTTAAGCATGGTGCACTAAACTATCAAGTAGTCATCATATTGAGCTGGCCAAATGTTCATAACGTCAGATCGCTCATATTGAGCTAGCCAAACGCTCATAACGTCGCATCTGCTCCTGCAATAGGTCTGTCACCTAGCGGTGCATTTAAGGACATAATTCTTCTGCAGCAATGAGGATAAACCTCAGATCACGGATCCAATCCGCATCATTGCTACTAACATCTTTCAATACAATTTTCTAGGAACACATATGAAAACATAGGGAAGCAACAACGCGAGCTATTGATCTACAACATAATTTGCAAAATACTACCGGGACTAAGTTCATGATAAATTAAAGTTCAATTAATCATATTACTTTAGAACTCCCACTTAGAAAATATCCTCCAATTCTCTAAGTGATTGCGTGATCCATATCAACTACACCATGACCGATCATCACGTGTGATGGAGTAGTTTCAATGGTGAACATCAATATGTTGATCATATCTACTATATAATTCACGCCGACCTTTCGGTCTCCGTGTTCCGAGGTCATATCTTATATGCGTAGCTCGTCAAGTATAACCTGAGTATTCTGCGTGTGCAACTGTTTTGCACCGTTGTATTTGAACGTAGAGCCTATCACACCCGATCATCACGTGGTGTCTCAAAGACGAAGAACTTTCATAACGGTGCATACTCGGGAGAACACTTCTTGATAATTTAGTAAGGATCATCTTATAATGCTACCGTCAATCAAAGCAAAATAAGATGCATAAAGGATTAACATCACATGCAATCAATATAAGTGATATGATATGGCCATCATCATCTTGTGCTTGTGATCTCCATCTCCAAGCACCGTCATGATCACCATCGCCACCGGCGCGACACCTTGATCTCCATCGTAGCATCGTGGTCGTCTTGCCAACTATTGCTTCTACGACTATCGCTATCGCTTAGTGATAAAGTAAAGCAATTACATGGCTTTTGCATTTCATACAATAAAGCGACAACCATATGGCTCCTCGCCGATTGCCGATAACTCGGTTACAAAACATGATCATTTCATACAATAAAATATAGCATCACGTCTTGACCATATCACATCACAACATGCCCGCAAAAACAAGTTAGACGTCCTCTACTTTGTTGTTGCAAGTTTTACGTGGCTGCTACGGGCTGAGCAAGAACCGTTCTTACCACGCATCAAAACCACAACGATACTTCGTCAAATAGACTCGTTTAACCTTCTCAAGGACGGGCGAGCTACACTCGATTCAACTAAAGTGAGAGAGACAGACACCCGCCGGTCACCTTTAAGCAACGAGTGCTCGGAGCGGTGAAACCAGTCTCGCGTAAGCGTACGCGTAATGTCGGTCCGGGCCGCTTCATCTCACAATACCGCTGAACCAAAGTATGACATGCTGGTAGGCAGTATGACTTGTATCGTCCACAACTCACTTGTGTTCTACTCGTGCACATGACATCAACGCATAAAACCTGGCTCTGATACCACTGTTGGGGAACGTAGTAATTTCAAAAATTTTCCTACGATCACGCAAGACCATGGTGATGCATAGCAACGAGATGAGAGTGTTGTCGTACGCTCGTGAGACCAGCAACGGAAGCGTTGACGCAACGTAGAGGAAGTAGTCGTACTTCTTCCCGATCCAACCGATCCAAGTACCGAACGTACGGCACCTCCGAGTTCTGCACACGTTCAGCTCGATGACGTCCCTCGAACTCCGATCCAGCCGAGTGTTGAGGAGAGTTTCACAAGACGACGGCGTGGTGGACGATGATGATGTTCCACCGGCGCAGGCTTCGCCTAAGCTCCGCAACGGTATATTCGAGGTGTAGTTTGGTGGAAGGGGCACCGACACGGCTAAGGAACGATCTCAATGATCAACTTGTGTGTCATGGGGTGCCTCTGCCTCTGTATATAAAGGAGGGAAGGGAGGGGCTGGCGGCCACCAAGGGCTGCGCTGGGAGTCCTACTCCCACCGGAGTAGGATTCCTCCCCCAATCCTAGTCCAACTAGGATTGGCCAAGTGGGAAGGGAGAGAGGCGCCACCCCTTCTCCTAGTCCTAATAGGACTAGGGAAGGGGGAAGGTCTGCCAGCACTTGGGCCCCTTTCCTCCTTTCCACTAAGGCCCATCAAGGCCCATTGACCCCCGGGAGGTTCCGTAACCCAAAGATCGGTAAAATTCCCAATTTCACCCGGAGTGATTCCGGAGTCCAAACATAGGCTTCCAATATATCAATCTTTATGTCTCGACCATTTCGAGACTCCTCGTCATGTCCGTGATCTCATCCGGGACTCCGAACAACCTTCGGTACATCAATATCATATAAACTCATAATAACTGTCATTGAAACGTTAAGCGTGCGGACCCTACGGGTTCGAGAACTATGTAGACATGACCGAGACACCTCTCTGGTCAATAACCAATAGCGGGACCTGGATGCCCATATTGGTTCCTACATATTCTACGAAGATCTTTATCGGTCAGACCGCATAACAACATCCGTTGTTCCCTTTGTCATCGGTATGTTACTTGCCCGAGATTCGATCGTCGGTATCCAATACCTAGTTCAATCTCGCATCGGCAAGTCTCTTTTCTCGTTCCGTAATACATCATCTCACAACTAACACATTTAGTTGCAATGCTTGCAAGGCTTATGTGATGTGCATTACCGAGAGGGCCCAGAGATACCTCTCCGACAATCGAGTGACAAATCCTAATCTCGAAATATGCCAACCCAACATGTACCTTCGGAGACACCTGTAATGTACCTTTATAATCACCCGCTTACGTTGTGACGTTTGGTAGCACCCAAAGTGTTCCTCGGCAAACGGGAGTTGCATAATCTCATAGTCATAGGAACATGTATAAGTCATGAAGAAAAGCACTAGCAACAAACTATACGATCGGTGCTATGCTAATGGAATGGGTCATGTCAATCAGATCATTCAACCAATGATGTGATCCCGTTAATCAAATAACAACTCCTTGTTCATGGTTAGGAAACATAACCATCTTTGATTAACGAGCTAGTCAAGTAGAGGCATACTAGTGACACTCTGTAGGTTTATGTATTCACACATGTATTATGTTTCCGGTTAATACAATTCTAGCATGAATAATAAACATTTATCATGATATAAGGAAATAAATAATAACTTTATTATTGCCTCTAGGGCATATTTCCTTCACGATAGTCGTAGAAGCAATAGTTGGCGAGACGACAACGATGCTGCGATGGAGATCAAGGTGTCGTGCCGGTGACGATGGTGATCATGAAGGTGCTTCGGCGATGGAGATCACAAGCACAAGATGATGATGACCATATCATATCACTTATATTGATTGCATGTGATGTTTATCTTTTATGCATCTTATCTTGCTTTGATTGACGGTAGCATTATAAGATGATCTCTCACTAAAATTATCAAGAAGTGTTCTCCCGAGTATGCACCGTTGCGAAAGTTCTTCGTCTTTGAGACACCACGTGATGATCGGGTGTGATAGGCTCTACGCTCAAATACAACGGGTGCAAAACAGTTGCGCACGCGAATACTCGAGTTAAACTTGACGAGCCTAGCATATAACAGATATGGCCTCGGAACATGGAGACCGAAAGGTCGAGCGTGAATCATATAGTAGATATGATCAACATAGTGATGTTCACCATTGAAACTACTCCATCTCACGTGATGATCGGACATTAGTTGATTTGGATCACGCAATCACTTAGATGACTAGAGAGATGTCTATCTAAGTGGGAGTTCTTAAGTAATATGATTAATTGAACTTTAATTTATCATGAACTTAGTCCTGGTAGTATTTTGCAAATTATGTTGTAGATCAATAACTCGCGTTGTTGCTTCCCTATGTTTGTTGCTTTCATATGTTTATTTTGATATGTTCCTAGAGAAAAATTATGTTGAAAAATGTTAGTAGCAATGTTGCGGATTGGATCCGTGATCTGAGGTTTATCCTCATTGCTGCAGAAGAATTATGTCCTTAATGCACCGCTAGGTGACAGACCTATTGCAGGAGCAGATGCGACGTTATGAACGTTTGGCTAGCTCAATATGAGCAGACATCTGACGTTATGAAAGTTTGGCTAGCTCAATATGATGACTACTTGATAGTTTAGTGCACCATGCTTAAACGGCTTAGAATCGGGACTTCAAAGACGTTTTGAACGTCATGGACCATATGAGATGTTCCAGGAATTGAAGTTAATATTTCAAGCAAATACCGAGTTGAGAGATATGAAGTCTCCAACAAGTTCTATAGCTAAAAGATGGAGGAGAATCGCTCAACTAGTGAGCATGTGCTCAGATTGTCTGAGTACTTCAATCGCTTGAATCAAGTGGGAGTTAATCTTCCAGATAAGATAGTGATTGACAGAATTCTCTAGTCACCATCACTAAGTTAGTAGAACTTCGTGATGAACTATAGTATGCAAGGGATGACGAAAAAGATTCTCGAGCTCTTCGCGATGCTAAAATCGGCGATGGTAGAAATCAAGAAAAACATCAAGTGTTGATGGTTGACAAGACCACTAGTCTCAAGGAAAATGGCAAAGGGAAGAAGGGGAACTTCAAAAGGAACGGCAAGCAAGTTGCTGCTCGAGTGAAGAAGCCCAAGTCTAGACCTAAGCCTGAGACTGAGTACTTTTGCTGCAATGGAACTGGTCACTAGAAGCGGAACTACCCCAAGTATTTGGCGGATAAGAAGGATGGCAAAGTGAACAAATATACAGATTATTGATGTGTATTTTACTAGTGTTCGTAGCAACCCCTCGGTATTTGATACTGGTTCGTTGCTAAGAGTAGTAACTCAAACGGAGTTGCAGAATGAACAGAAACTAGTTGAAGGGAAGTGACGATGAGTGTTGGAAGTAGTTCCAAGATTGATATGATCATCATCGCACACTCCCTATACTTTCGGGATTAGTGTTAAACCTAAATAAATGTTATTTGGTGTTTGCGTTGAGCATGAATATGATTTGATCATGTTTATTGCAAAACGTTATTCATTTAAAGTCAAAGAATAATTGTTGTTCTGCTTAAATGAATAAAACCTTCGATGGTCATACACCCAATGAAAATAGTTTTCAGAATGGTTATTCATTTAAAGTCAAAGAATAATTGTTGTTCGTTTAAATGAATAAAACCTTCAATGGTCATACACCCAATAAAAATAGTTTGTTGGATCTCGATCGTAGTGATACACATATTCATAATATTGATGCCAAAAGATGCAAAGTTAATAATGATAGTGCAACTTATTTTGGCACCGCCGCTTGGGTCATATTGGTGTAAAGCGATGAAGAAAACTCCATCTTGATGGACTTTTGGAATCACTTGATTATGAATCATTTGATGCTTGCGAACCATGCCTTTTGGGCAAGATGACTAAAACTCCGCTTCTCGGAACAATGGAACAAGCTCTTGACTTATTGGAAATAATACATACCGATGTATGCGATTCAATGAGTGTTGATGCTCGTGGCAAGTATCATTATTTTCTGACTTTCACAGATGATTTGAGCAGTTATGCGGATATCTTCTTGATGAAACATAAGTCTGAAATAGTTGAAAAGTTCAAAGAATTTCAGAGTGAAGTAGAAAATCATCGTAACAAGAAAATAAAGTTTCGCGATCTGATCGTGGAGATGAATATTTGAGTTACGAGTTTGGTCTTCAATTAAAACAAAGTGGAATAGTTTCACAGCTCACGCCACCGGAACACCACAACGTTATGGTGTGTCCGAACGTCAGAACCGTATTTTATTTTGATATGGTGCGATCAATGATGTCTCTTACCGATTTACCAATATCGTTTTGGGGTTATGCATTAGAGACAGCTGCATTCACGCTTAATAGGGCACCATCTAAACCGCTGAGACGACACCATATGAACTATGGTTTAGTAGTAAACCTAAGTGTCGTTTCTTAAAGTTTGAGTTGTGATGCTTATGTGAAAAGTTTTCACCGATAAGCTCGAACCCAAATCGGAGAAGTGCGTCTTCATAGAATACCCAAAAGAAACTGTTGGGTACACCTTCTATCACAGATCTAAAAGCAAAACATTTGTTGCTAAAATGGATCCTTTCTAGAGAAGGAGTTTCTCTCGAAAGAAGTGAGTGGGAGGAAAGTAGAAACTTGATGAGGTAATTGTACCTTCTCCCTTATTGGAAAGTAGTTCATCACGTAAATCAGTTCCAGTGATTCCTACACCAATTAGTGAGGAAGTTAATGATGATGATCATGAAACTTCAGATCAAGTTGCTACCAAACCTCGTGAGGTCTTCCAGAATAAGATCCGCACAGTGAGTGGTACGGTAATCGTGTTCGGAAATCATGTTACTAGATCATGATGAACCTACAAACTATGAGGAAGCGATGATGAGCCCAGATTCCGCGAAATGGCTTGAGGCCATGAAATCTGAGATGGGATCCATGTATGAGAACAAAGTATGGACTTTGATTGACTTGCTCGATGATCAGCAAGCCATGTAGATAAATGGATCTTCAAAGAGGAAGACGGACACTGATAGTAGTATTACTATCTACAAAGCTCGACTTGTCACAAAAGGGTTTTCGACAAGTTCAAGGTGTTGACTACAATGAGATTTTCTCAATCAGTAGCGATGCTTAAGTCTGTCCGAATCATGTTAGCAATTGCCACATTTTATGAAATCTGGCAAATGGATGTCAAAACTACATTCTTTAATGGATTTATTAAAGAAGAGTTGTATATGATGCAACCGAAGATTTTGTCAATCCTAAAGGAGCTAACAAAATGTGCAAGCTCCAGCGATCCATCTATGGACTGGTGCAAGCATCTCGGAGTTGGAATAAACGCTTTGATAGTGTGATCAAAGCATATGGTTTTATACAGATTTTTGGAGAAGCCTGTATTTACAAGAAAGTGAGTGGGAGCACGACAACATTTCTGATAAGTATATGTGAATGACATATTGTTGATCGGAAATGATGTAGAATTATTCGCAAAGCATAAAGGAGTATTTGAAAGGAGTTTTTCAAAGAAGGACCTCGGTGAAGCTGCTTACATATTGAGCATCAAGATCTATAGAGATAGATCAAGACGCTTGATAAGTTTTTCAATGAATACATACCTTGACAAGATTTTGAAGTAGTTCAAAATGGAACAGTCAAAGAAAGAGTTCTTGCCTGTGTTACAAGGTATGAGATTGAGTAAGACTCAAAACCCGACCACGGCAGAGGATAGAAAGAGAATGAAAGTCATTCCCTATGCATCAGCCATAGGTTCTATAAAGTATGTCATGTGTGTACAGATCTATTGCATACCCTACCACTAAGATTGGCAAGGAGTGCAATAGAGATCTAGGAGTAGATCAATGGACAGCGGTCAAAATTATCCTTAGTAGAATAAGGAAATATTTCTCGATTATGGAGGTGATAAAAGAGCCCGTCAGAAAGAGTTACATCGATGCAAGCTTTTTACACTGATCCAGATGACTCTAAGTCTCAATCTGGATACATATTGAAAGTGGGAGCAATTAGCTAGAGTAGCTCGTGCAAGAGCATTGTAGACATAGAATATTTGCAAAATACATACGGCTCGAATGTGATGACCGTTGACTAAAAGCTTCTCTCACGAGCAAAACATGATCATACCTTAGTACTCTTTGGGTGTTAATCACATAGCGATGTGAACTAGATTATTGACTCTAGTAAACCCTTTGGGTGTTGGTCACATGTCGATGTGAACTATGGGTGTTAATCACATACGAGATGTGAATATTAGTGTTGAATCACATGATGATGTGAACTAGATTATTGACTCTAGTGCAAGTGGGAGACTGAAGGAAATATGCCCTAGAGGCAATAATAAAGTTATTATTTATTTCCTTATTTCATGATAAATGTTTATTATTCATGCTAGAATTGTATTAACCGGAAACATAATACATGTGTGAATATATAGACAAACAGTATGTCACTAGTATGCCTCTACTTGACTAGCTTGTTAATCAAAGATGGTTATGTTTCCTAACCATGAACAAGGAGTTGTTATTTGATTAACAAGGTCACATCATTAGTTGAATGATCTGATTGACATGACCCATTCCGTTAGCTTAACACTTGATCGTTTAGTATGTTAATGCTTTCTTCATGACCCATACATGTTCCTGTAACTATGAGATTATGCAACTCCCGTTTATCGGAGGAACACTTTGGTACTACCAAACGTCACAACGAATCGGGTGATTATAAAGGAGTACTACAGGTGTCTCCAAAGGTACTTGTTGGGTTGGCGATATTCGAGATTAGGTTTTGTCACTCCGATTGTCGGAGAGGTATCTCGAGCCTTCTCGGTAATGCACATCACTTAAGCCTTGCAAGCATTACAACTAATGAGTTAGTTGTGAGATGATGTATTACGGAACGAGTAAAGAGACTTACCGTAACGAGATTGAACTAGGTATTGGATACCGACGATCGAATCTCGGGTAAGTAACATACCGATGACAAAGGGAACAACGTATGTCGTTATGCGGTTTGACCGATAAAGATCTTCGTAGAATATGTAGGAACCAATATGGGCATCCAGGTTCCGCTATTGGTTATTGACCGAGAATGGTTCTAGGTCATGTCTACATAGTTCTCGAACCCGTAGGGTCCGCACGCTTAACGTTTCGATGACAGTTCATAATGAGTTTATAAGTATTGATGCACCGAAGGTTGTTCGGAGTCTCGGATGTGATCACGGACATGACGAGGAGTCTCGAAATGGTCGAGACATAAAGATTGATATATTGAAGCCTACATTTGGACATCGGAAGTGTTCCAATGATTCGGTATTTTTGAGTCTGGGAGAGTTACGGAATTCGCCGGGAGAAGTATTGGGCCTTATTGGGCCTCAAGGAAAGAGAGAGGGCTGCCTAGGGCAGGCGCGCCCATGGCCTAGTCCGAATTGGACTAGGGGAGGGTCGCACCCTTCTCTCTTCCCCTTCCCAAGTCCTAGTCCAACTAGGAGAAAGGGGGAGTCCTACTCGGTGGGAGTAGGACTCCTCCAGCGCGCTCTCTAGGGCCGGCCTCCTCCTCCCTCCCTCCTTTATATCTGGGGCAGGGGCACCCCATGGACACACAAGTTGATCTACGGATCTTTCCTTAGCGTGCAGCGGTGCCCCTTCCACCATATTCCACTTCGGTCATATCGTCATGAGCTTAGGCGAAGCCCCGCGCCGGAGAAGTCATATCGTCGCGGAGCTTAGGCGAAGCCCTGCGTCGGTGGAGCATCAACATCGTCACCACGCCGTCAGGTTGACGGAACTCATCCCCGACACTTTGCTGGATCGAGTCCGGGATCGCCATCGAGCTGAACGTGTGCAGAACTCGGAGGTGCCGACGCTCGGTGCTTGGATCGGTCGGATCGTGGAGACGTACGACTACATCAACCGCGTTGTTATAACGCTTCCGCTTTCGGTCTACGAGGGTACGTGGACGGACACTCTCCCCTCTCGTTGCTATGCCATCACCATGGTCTTGCGTGATCGTAGGAAATTTTTTGAAATTACTACGTTCCCCAACAGCGGACCCCCTGCTCAGGTCAGGCCGCGAGCTCCACCTGCGGGCTGGTTCGAAATTCATGTTGACGCCGGTGTAAGAACTGGGAGGGGAGGATCAGCTTTTGTGATCTATAGGGATCAACAAGGCAACTACCTGGGAAGCTCAGCGTTGGTCATTGCTGTAGGGCAGGAAAAAAAGCTCGAAGCTCGTGAGCTAAACGAGTAACTCGTGACTCGGCTCGAATCGACTCGAACTCGAAGAATAACGAGTCGAGCCGAGCTTTAGTTTAAGATCGTTTATAGACCAAGTTAAACGAGCCAATCTCATGAGTACTCGTGTAACTCATTAGACTCGTTACAAGAGATCAGCTAAGCACCCTGCGTCCTAGGCACACAACACAAGGCCCAACTGCGCTACAAATATGAAAAAAATGATTACTTGTGAATGTAAAATGTACATATTAAACATGTACAATGTTCACAAACAATGTTTATTTTTATGTTATTCGTAAGGTTTTATGTTCATATCCTTGACGAGCTTATCAAGCTAAACGAGCCAGCTCGCGAGTTATACGAGTCGAACCAATCTTCGATTTGAACTCGTTATAGTAACGAGTCGAGTCGAGCTAGCTCGTTAATGAAACGAGCTTTAGCGAGTCGAGCCGAGATGGCTCGACTCGGCTCGAGTTCCAGCCCTAATTGCTGGAGTGGATGACCCAGTGATTCTGGAGACGATCGCAAGCCGTGAAGCACTTGCTCTTGCTGAAGATCTCAACCTGAATAACTTGATCATCGCCTCTGACGCTAAGCAAGTGGTTAGTGACATCTCAAAATTACATATGGGCAGAAACGCGACAATTATCCAAGAGATTAGAATTAGAGCTTCTTCTTTCGCGTGTAATTTTATGTTTAAAGGTCGTGCGGCTAATAGAGACGTACATAAACTTGCAAAGTACTCACTCTTGTTAGGGCCGGGGCGCCACGTTTGGTTAGGCCAACCCCAGGCTCCGATTTGTATCCCACGCATTGTGGACTTTGGTGATGAATAAATTGGTTTTCACCCCTAAAAAAAAGACTCCTCCTCTCCCCATCTCAAAAAAAAACTCCTCTCCCCGACCTCTTCTCTTCTGTCCGCCTGTTGGGCTTGCGCCCGCACGCGCTTGACCGCCGGCGGGTGAAGGAGTCAGGGCCGGATCCGGCGGCTTGTCGCCGCTCTTATGGATCCAGACCGCATCCATCGCGATTGGGTGGTGCCTGCGGCCCATCTCGATTCCCACCGCTGTCACCGACCCAGGCCTCCGGCCTCGACCTCAATTCCTTCCTGTTCCTCCCCATCAAGCAGGTCGTCGCGCTTCACTAACGTTGACCTCGAGCGGCAGAGACGTCCCCCGACCTCAATCTCCAGTGGCAGCGTCCAGCATATCCAGCCATATTGTCCACCGGTGGCGCCACCAGATTCTCCCGCGACCTCAACCTCCTGTTGTGGCATCGTCTATCATATCTAGCCAGGTGCCACCAGATTCAGCGTCCACATGTGCGGTGCGAATGTCGTCCTAGATGGCTTCCGCACATCCATGCCTTGCCTACAGGTACAACCAGCCTTTCCCCATTCGCAATAGGGCAGCGATCTGCGCCGGCGCACCGGCCCAACGGTTGGACCGGTCAAGCCCGAGCCGTCAGATCTGGCCCCCCTGAGCCGTCAGTCCCTTCGTTCCCCACCTCCCATCTTCAACCTCTCGCACGGAAAAAGGGGGAGGCCTGCCTCGCACACGGGCCGACGCCTCCGCACACGCCAACCGCCTCGCCTCACCTCCTCACCGCCGGCCGCCCTCACCGCCGGTCGCCGCCCACACCTATGTCGCCTTGTGCGTTTCTCACCTACGTTGATGCAGCAGTGTGCGCCCATGGTTGCAGCCTTGTAGCTCCAGTGCCATCGCTCCCAATTCCGGTGCACGACGGCCACGCTTCGGTGGCGACGGTTCGCCGGAAAACAGCGCCCCGATGGTTGCAGCTTCTCTGATTGTGCAGAGTCTAGCTTTCTCTCTCAAAGGTTGAAGCTTTTTTCCTCTACGGTAGAAGCTTTTCTGTAAACGGTTGAAACTTTTTTCGCACATACAATTCAAAGCTTTCTCTGTCGAATGGTTGCAACTTCTCTGATTGTGCAGAGTCTAGCTTTCTCTCAAAGGTTGAAGCTTTTTCCTCTACGGTTGAAGCTTTTATGTAAACGATTAAAACTTTTTTTTGCATGCACGATTTCAAAGCTTTCTCTGTCGAACGGTTGCAACTTCACCGATTGTGCATAGTCTGGTTGTAGCTTTCTCTCTCAAAGGTTGAAGCTTTTTCCTCACGATAGAAGCTTTTTCGTAAACAATTGAAACTTTTTTCGTTTTGAGCAGCACCTGGGTGAAAGCTTCCTTTATCGTTCGGTTGAAGCTTTTTTCGTCAAAGGTTGTAGCATTTTCTGTAGACGGTTGTAGCTTTCCTCGATAGCAATGAAGGTTTGCAGCTTTCTGTGTATACGGTTGAAGCTTTTCATATAGAGGTTGAAGCTTTTTTTTAGCGGTTGCAGCACACGGGGTCTGCGCAGGCCTCTCCTGCAGGTTCGCCGGGATACGACACCCCCGACAACGGCGGCCATAGGTGTCAGGACCGCAACATCGCCGTGCACTCCCCAAAAACAGCACTCACTCGTACCAAGGCGCCACCATGGTCGCTACGCAGCTACTAGGACCACCGGCGAGCTGCGAGCAGATGTGTGACAGCGACGGCCGTGTGGCTGCTGTGGCGGGGATGGAGCAGCCGCCACGGCCGTGGCCGAGGCTGCGAGGAGCTGGGCGCTGGGATGGAGGCCGATGCGGCGAAGCTCCGCCGTGCCCTTCGGTAACACCTGTGCGAGCTGCGTGAGGAGGTTGTGGAGGAGCAGAGCCACGGCGGCTGGAGGTGGAAGAAAGGGGCGGAGGAGAACGAAGAGAAAGGGATAAGTCACGATATTTGGTTCGCGTGGGTGGGTCCACCGACCTTACGTGTCATGGCTGAAAGGTGGGCGCTGCGTGCATGGATGCGACCGGCCGAAAGTTCGGCCGGTGCGCCGCACCCAAGCGTTTCCCTTCGCAATATCAGGGCCGTACCAGGGAAATCAGAGGCCCCGTGCAAATCAAAATTAGGCCCTATGTGTAAAAAAAGACAACCAATTTATTTTTCACTCACTGCAGTTTTTTTCACAAAAACTTACACCGGTTGACTGTATAGGTTCAGAAAAGACCAGGAAATAGGCAATAGCACGCACTAAAGAGCCACGAGATTGAGAAAGAGGGGCAGATATGAAGCGCTGAGAGGAATTCATGCATTGTGATTAGAAAGAGATACGGGGATTGGATTGGCGTAAGATATTTTCATCAGTTCTTTACTCTACTATCTAATGCCTCGTTTAATATCTTGATTAACAAAAATAATTGGGGGCCCTCCGGTTCTGGAGGCCCTGTTTGGTTGCTCCTGTTGCACTTGCTCATATACGGCCATGCGCAATATGCCTAGGCTAGAGATGGAGGCCTTTCTCCATGCGAGAATCACCCATGACATGGCTATGGTTATGGTAGATACACTTGATTTAATATCTGAGTTCCATAGTATGCATATTTTTCTACTTGTCCTAGGTATTCCAAATAAATTCAGAGTTCTATTATTTATTTTATGTATGGTTTAATTGCTTTTCGAAGTGCACATTGTATGTTGGTGATACGTTTTAAATTGAATTCTTTCTCTTTTAGACTTTTAAAGGGATTGAGCAGAACAAAAAAGAATAGACGTTTTTGTTTAGTTTACAACAGAGAAAGGAACTTGGAAGGCGATTCAGTTTTGTCATAAGAATTGATGCTAAGTATCTTGTGCATTTAACTTTGAGGGGAAACCGCACCCTGATACGTCCATTTTGCATCATGCTTTTATATCGATATTTACTGCATTATAGGCTGTTATTACACGTTATTTTACAATACTTATGCCTATTCTCTCTTATTTTACAAGGTTTACATAACGAGGGAGAATGCCGGCAGCTGGAATTCTGGGCTGGAAAAGGAACAAATATTAGAGACCTATTCTGCACAACTCCAAAAGTCCTGAAACTCCACGAAAGTCATTTTGGGAAATAATAAAAATATCCAATGGAAGAAGTTCACGAGAGGGCCCCACTGGCCATGAGGGTGGGGGCGCCCTACCCCTGGCGCGCCCCTACCTCGTGGGCCCCCTGGTGGCCCTCCGATGCCCATCTTCTGCTATATGAGGTCTTTCAAGGGAAAAATCATAAGCAACCTTTCGGGACGAAACTCCGCCGCCACAAGGCGGAACCTTGGCGGAATCAATCTAAGGCTCCGGCAGACCTGTTCTGCCGGGGACACTTCCCTCCGGGAGGGGGAAATCATCGTCATCATCATCACCAACGCTCCTCTCATCGGGAGGGCAATCTCCATCAACATCTTCACCAGCACCATCTCCTCTCAAAACCCTAGTTCATCTTTTGTATCCAATTCTTGTCTCCAAGTCCGGGATTGGTACTAGTAGGTTGCTAGTAGTGTTGATTACTCCTTGTAGTTGATGCTAGTTGGTTTGTTTGGTGGTTCATATCCTTTATGCATATTAATACCCCTCTGATTATGAACATGAATATGCTTTGTGAGTAGTTACGTTTGTTCCTGAGGACATGGGAGAAGTCTTGCTATTAGTAGTCATGTGAATTTGGTACTTGTTCGATATTTTGATGAGATGTATGTTGTCTCTCCTCTAGTGGTGTTATGTGAACGTCGACTACATGACACTTCACCATTATTTGGGCCTAGAGGAAGGCATTGGGAAGTAATAGGTAGATGATGGGTTGCTAGAGTGACAGAAGCTTAAACCCTAGTTTATGCGTTGCTTCGTAAGGGGTTGATTTGGATCCATATGTTGCATGCTATGGTTAGGTTTACCTTAATACTTTTGTTGTAGTTGCGGATGCTTGCAATAGAGGTTAATCATAAGTGGGATGCTTGTTCAAGTAAGAACAACACCCAAGCACCGGTCCACCCACATATCAAATTATCAAAGTACCGAACGCGAATCATATGAACGTGATGAAAACTAGCTTGACGATATTCCCATGTGTCCTCGGGAGCGCTTTTCCTATTATAAGAGTTTGTCAGGCTTGTCCTTTGCTACAAAAAGGATTGGGCCACCTTGCTGCACTTTATTTACTTCTGTTACTTGTTGCTCGTTACAAATTATCCTATTACAAAAACTATCTGTTACCGCTTATTTCAGTACTTGCAGAGAATACCTTTATGAAAACTGCTTATCATTTCCTTCTGCTCCTCGTTGGGTTCGGCACTCTTACTTATCTAAAGGACTATGATAGATCCCCTATACTTGTGGGTCATCAAGACTCTTTTCTGGCGCCGTTGCCGGGGAGTGAAGCGCCTTTGGTAGGTGGAATTTGGTAAGGAAAAATTTATATAGTGTGCTCAAATTACTGTCACTTGTTACTATGGAAAGTAATCCTCCGAGGGGCATGTTCGGGGTATCTTCACCCCGACCAGTAGAGCAAAGAGTTGCTCCTCAACCTACTGAACCTACTAAAAATGAATATGAAAATGTTCCCTTTGAATTTCCTTCGGGTATGATGGAAAAACTACTAGCTAACCCTTTTGTAGGAGATGGAACAAAGCATCCTTATGAGCACCTAATATATGTGGATGAAGTTTGTGGACTATTTAAGCTTGCAGGTATACCCGATGATGTTGTTAAGAAGAAGGTCGTCCCTTTATCTTTGAAGGGATATGCATTGACATGGTATAGGCTATGTGATGACACGAGATCATGGAACTATAGAAGATTGAAATTGGAATTTCATCAAAAGTATTATCCTATGCATCTTGTTCATCGTGATCGCAATTATATATATAATTTTTGGCCTCGCGAAGGAGAAAGCATCGCTCAAGCTTGGGGAGGCTTAAATCAATGTTGTATTCATGCCCCAATCATGAGCTCCCAAGAGAAACAATTATTCAAAATCTTTATGCTCGGCTTTCTGAAAACAATCGCACCATACTCGATACTTCTTGTGCTGGCTCTTTTATGATGAAGACTATTGAATTTAAATGGGATTTATTGGATAGAATTAAACGCAACTTTGAATATTGGGATCTCGACAAAGGTAAGGAGTCAGGTATGACACCTAAGTTTGATTGTGTTAAATCTTTTATGGATACCGATATTTTCCGTAAGTTTAGCACTAAATATGGACTTGACTCCGAAATAGTAACTTCTTTCTGTGAATCTTTTGCTACTTATGTTGATCTCCCTAAGGAGAAGTGGTTTAAATATCATCCTCCCATAGAAGTAAATGTAGCTGTACCTATTAAAGTTGAAGAAAAGATTGTCACTTATAATGATCCTATTGTTCCTACTTCTTATGTTGAGAAACCACCCTTCCCTGTTAGAATAAAGGATCATGCTAAAGCTTCAACTGTTGTTCGTAAAAGTAATATTAGAACTTATACACCTCCTAAGCAAGTTAAAGTAGAACCTAATATTGCTATTGTTAAAGATCTCTTGGCTGATAATATTGATGGGCATGTTATTCAATTCTGCGGTGAAACTGTTAGAATTGCCAAACCTTGTGCTAAAGATAAACATAGACCTGTGGTAGGCTGCATGTTATTTCTGTTAAAATAGGAGATCATTGTTATCATGGCTTATGTGATATGGGTGCTAGTGCTAGTGTTATACCTCATACTTTATACGAAGAAATTAAGCATGAAATTGCACCTGCTGAGTTAGAAGGAATTGATGTTACAATTAAACTTGCCAATAGAGATACTATATCAGCTGTGGGAATTGTTAGAGATGTTGAAGTCTTGTGTGGGAAAACTAAATATCCTGCTGATTTTCTTGTTCTTGGTTCCCCACAAGATAGCTTTTGTCCCCTTATATTTGGTAGACCCTTCTTGAATACTGTCAATGCTAAGATTGATTGCAAAAAGAATGTTGTTACTGTTGGCTTGGATGATATGATTCATGAGTTTAATTTCTCTAAATTTAGTAGACATCACCGTAAAGAAGAATTGCCTAGTAAGGATGATATTATTGGTCTTGCTTCTATTGCCTTACCTCCTGATGATCCTTTAGAACAATATTTGCTAGACCATGAAAATGATATGTTTATGAATGAAAGAAGGGAAATAGATGAAGTATTCTTTAAGCAGGAACCTATTCTGAAACACAATTTGCCTGTTGAAATCCTAGGGGATCCTCCTCCACCCAAGGGTGATCCCATGTTTGAGCTTAAATCGTTGCCTGATAATCTTAAATATGCTTATCTTGATGAAAAGAAAATATATCCTGTTATTATTAGTGCTAACCTTTCAGAGCATGAAGAAGAGAGATTATTGAAAACTCTGAAGAAGCACCGTGCTGCTATTGGATATACTCTTGATGATCTTAAGGGCATTAGTCCCACTCTATGTCAACACAAAATAAATTTGGAAGAAGATGCCAAACCGGTTCGTGATCATCAACGAAGGTTGAATCCTAAGATGAAAGAAGTGGTAAGGAAAGAAATACTAAAGCTTCTGGAGGTAGGTATAATTTATCCCGTTGCTGATAGTCAATGGGTAAGCCCTGTTCATTGTGTCCCTAAGAAGGGAGATGTTACTGTTGTTCCTAATGATAAAGATGAATTAATTCCACAAAGAATTATTACAGGTTATAGGATGGTAATTGATTTCCGCAAATTAAATAAAGCTACTAAGAAAGAGCATTACCCCTTACCTTTTATTGATCAAATGCTAGAAAGATTATGCAAACATACACATTATTGCTTTCTAGATGGTTATTCTGGTTTCTCTAAAATACCTGTGTCGGCTAAGGATCAATCAAAGACTACTATTATATGCCCTTTTGGTACTTTTGCTTATAGACGTATGCCTTTTTGTTTATGTAATGCACCTGCTACCTTTCAAAGATGCATGATGGCTATATTCTCTGACTTTTGTGAAAAGATTTGTGAGGTTTTCATGGACGACTTTTCCGTCTATGGATCCTCTTTTGATGATTGCTTGAGCAATCTTGATCGAGTTTTGCAGAGATGTGAAGAAACTAATCTTGTCTTGAATTGGGAAAAGTGCCACTTTATGGTTAATGAAGGTATTGTCTTAGGGCATAAAGTTTCTGAAAGAGGTATTGAAGTTGATAAAGCCAAGGTTGATGCTATTGAAAAGATGCCATGTCCCAAGGACATCAAAGGAATAAGAAGTTTCCTTGGTCATGCCGGATTTTATAGGAGGTTCATTAAGGACTTCTCAAAAATTTCTCGGCCTCTGACTAATTTATTACAAAAAGATATACCATTTGTCTTTGATAATGATTGTGTAGAAGCATTTGCAATGCTTAAGAAAGCATTGATCTCTGCACCCATTGTTCAGCCACCAGATTGGAATTTACCCTTTGAAATAATGTGTGATGCTAGTGACTATGATGTAGGTGATGTTCTAGGGCAAAGAGTTGATAATAAATTAAATGTTATCCATTATGCTAGTAAGACTTTAGACAATGCTCAAAGAAACTATGCTACTACTGAAAACGAATTCTTAGCAGTTGTATTTGCTTGTGATAAGTTCAGACCTTATATTGTTGATTCTAAAGTAACTATTCACACTGATCATGCTGCTATTAAATATCTGATGGAAAAGAAAGATGCTAAACCTAGACTTATTAGATGGGTTCTCTTGCTACAAGAATTTGATTTGCATATTGTTGATAGAAAGGGAGCTGAGAACCCCGTTGCAGACAACTTGTCTAGGTTAGAAAATGTTCTTGATGACCCACTACCTATTGATGATAGCTTTCCTGATGAACAATTAAATGTCATAAGTACTTATCATAGTACCCCATGGTATGCTGATTATGCTAATTACATTGTTGCTAAATTTATACCACCTAGTTCCACATACCAGCAAAAGAAAAAGTTTTTCTATGATTTGAGACATTACTTTTGGGATGACCCACATCTTTATAAAGAAGGAGTAGATGGTGTTATTAGACGTTGTGTACCTGAGCATGAACAGGAGCAGATCCTACGCAAGTGTCACTTCGAAGCTTATGGAGGACACCACGCTGGAGATAGAACTGCGCATAAGGTATTGCAATCGGTTTTTATTGGCCTACTCTCTTCAAGGATGCCCGTAAGTTTGTCTTGTCTTGTGATGAATGTCAGAGAATTGGTAATATTAGTAGATGTCAAGAAATGCCTATGAACTATTCACTTGTTATTGAACCATTTGACGTTTGGGGCTTTGATTATATGGGACCTTTTCCTGCCTCTAATGGATATACACATATTTTAGTTGCTGTTGATTACGTTACTAAGTGGGTAGAAGCTATTCCAACTAGTAGTGCTGATCATAAAACTTCTATTAAAATGCTTAAATAAGTTATTTTTTCGAGGTTTGGAGTTCCTAGATATTTAATGACTGATGGTGGTTCACATTTTATTCATGGTGCTTTCCGTAAAATGCTTGCTAAATATGATGTTAATCATAGAATTGCATCCCCTTATCACCCACAGTCTAGTGGTCAAGTAGAATTGAGTAATAGAGAGCTCAAATTAATTTTGCAAAAGACTGTCAATAGGTCTAGAAAGAATTGGTCCAAGAAACTTGATGATGCATTATGGGCCTATAGAACTGCATATAAAAATCATATGGGTATGTCTCCGTATAAAATGGTTTATGGAAAAGCATGTCACCTACCTCTTGAACTAGAGCATAAGGCTTATTGGGCTATTAAAGAGCTCAACTATGATTTCAAACTTGCCGGTGAGAAGAGGTTATTTGATATTAGCTCACTTGATGAATGGAGAACCCAAGCTTATGAAAATTCCAAGTTGTTTAAAGAAAAAGTTAAAAGATGGCATGACAAAAGGATACAAAAGCGTGAGTTTAATGTAGGTGATTATGTATTGCTATACAACTCTCGTTTAAGATTTTTTGCAGGAAAGCTTCTCTCCAAATGGGAAGGACCCTACGTTATCGAGGAGGTCTATCGTCCCGGTGCCATAAAAATCAATAACTTCGAAGGCACAAATCGGAAGGTGGTAAACGGTCAAAGAATCAAACACTATATCTCAGGTAATCCTATAAATGTTGAAACCAATGTTATTGAAACCGTAACCCCGGAGGAATACATAAGGGACACTTTCCGGAACGTTTCAGACTCCGAAAAGGAATAGGTATGTGGTACGGTAAGTAAACCGACTCCAAAACAGTTTTTAAGGCAATATTTCCCCGTTTTGGAATATTTAGAAAAATAGAAAAATAAGTAGCAGTCCGGGAAGGACACGAGGGCCCCACGAGGGTGGAGGGCGCGCCCCCCTACCTCGTGGGCACCTTGTGTGCCTTCCGGACTCCGTTTTCTTGCAAGATACGTATTTTGGTCGGTAAAAATTCATTATATATTCTCCCGAAGGTTTTGACTCCCGTATCACGCAAATATCCTCTGTTCTTGTTTCGAGCTATTTTTCTGACATATCTAGAGCATCATGTCGTCCCCCTCCTCCAACAATGGTGACAAATATGCTTGGCTAATGAAGATAGAGCTGAAGTGGGAAGAACCCATGGAGATCAACAAGGATGAAGGGATCAAGAAGGCCACGGAGGACCAAGCTCCCGCAGCAGAAGACACATTTCAACTTGATCACAACTTTCTCACGCCAACTGAAATCGAAGCTTTTAAGATGATTGAGTTAGCTCGTATTCAAAACAAGTATCTCACAAGTGAAAATATTTTGTTGAAGGATCATATCGTTGCACTCAAGGGCATTATTCGCAAGTTGGAGGACCTCTTACGCTCGATGTGCGACTACCCATCACCTCCAGCATCTTCACCGACAAAGAAGGAGATATCATCACATGGGTATGGGCACTCCCCTTGGTAACTGCCAAGCTTGGGGGAGGTGCCCCGGTATCGTATCACGATCACATCTCCTATCTTTACCATTTTTCTTAGTTCGATCCTATTAGTAGTATCTTGATCTAGTAGAATAAAGTTTATGGCATGATCTAGTTTTGAGTTTTGCTTTATGATCTCTCTATGTAATCGAGTCCGTGAGCTATATAATAAAGATTAGTGTTGAGTCAAGGGCTTGATTATTTTGCCATGATCTTGAGTGAATAAAAGAAAAGAAGAAAAAGGGATAAAAAGAAACAAAGAGTTCATATTGATCTTGTTGAGAGTAATGACTTCACATGGAAAGGGTATGATGATTGAAAGTTGTTGGGAGTTGGCAAACATAGATTTGGTCATCGTTGCAATTAATAGGAAGTAATAAAGAAAGAGAGGTTTCACATATAAATATACTATTATTGACATCTTTTATGATTGTGAGCACTCATTAAAATATGACATGCTAAAGAGTTGACATTGGACAAGGAAGACAACGTAATGGGTTATTCTTGTATCTGAGATAAAGTATATTGTCATGGATCATCCAACATGTTGATCTTGCCTTTCCCCCTCGTGCTAGCCAAATTCTCAGCACCAAGTAGAGATACTACTTGTGCTTCCAAAAACCCTTAAACCAGTTTTGCCATGAGAGTCCACCATACCTACCTATGGATTGAGTAAGATCCTTCAAGTAAGTTGTCATCGGTGCAAAGCAATAAAAGTTGCTCTCTAAATATGTATGATTGATTGGTGTGGGGAAATAAGCTTTATACGATCTTGTGATGTGGAAGAAATAAAAGCGACGGACTGCATAATAAAGGTTCATATCACAAGGGGCAATATAAAGTGACGTTCTTTCGCATTAAGATTTTGTGCATCCAACCATAAAAGCGCATGGGAACCTCTGCTTCCCTCTGCGAAGGGCCTATCTTTTATTATTATCCTCTACCTTATGCAAGATTCATGGTGATCTTCACCTTTCCTTTTTTACATTTTATCCTTTGGCAAGCACAGTGTGTTGGAAAGATCCTGATTGATATATCTAGTTAGATGTAGGGGGCATGAGTTATTATTGTTGACATTACCCTTGTGGTAAAAGGTTGGGAGGCGAAACTATAAGCCCCTATCTTTCTCTGTGTCCGATTAAAACTCCGTAACCACAAGTATCGCGTGAGTGTTAGCAATTATGAAGGACTAAATGATAGTTGAGTATGTGGACTTGCTATTAAGCTGTGACATAGACTCTTTCTGATGTTATGATAAATTGCAATTGCTTCAATGACTGAGGCTATAGTTTGTTTGTTCTCAATAAAGTTTATGATTCTTACTCTGCATTGTGAATGGATTATTACTTGAACATAAGCAATCATATGACATTTCCTATATATGTTGTTGTTATGAGAATAATCATGATGCCTTCATGTCCGTAATTTTTTTTATCGACGCCTCTACCTCTAAACATGGGGACATATTTATCTTTATCGGCTTTCGCTTGAGGACAAGCGAGGTCTAAGCTTGGGGGAGTTGATACGTCCATTTTGCATCATGCTTTTATATCGATATTTACTGCATTATGGGATGTTATTACACGTTATGTCACAATACTTATGCCTATTCTCTCTTATTTTACAAGGTTTACATAAGGAGGAGAATGCCGCAAATGGAATTCTCAATGGAAAAGGAGCAAATATTAGAGACCTATTCGCACAACTCCAAAAGTCCTGAAACTCCACGAAAGTCATTTTGGGAAATAATAAAAATATCCAGCGGAAGAAGTTCACGGAGGGGCCCCACCTGCCACGAGGGTGGGGCGCGCCCTACCCCCGGGCGCCCCTACCTCGTGGGCCCCGTGGCCCTCCGATGCCCATCTTCTCGCTATATGAGGTCTTTCGTCGAGGGAAAAATCATAAGCAACCTTTCGGGACGAAACTCCACCGCCACGAGGCGGAACCAATCTAGGGCTCCGACAGAGCTGTTCTGCCGGGGACACTTCCCTCCGGGAGGGGGAAATCATCGCCATCAGCATCACCAACGCTCCTCTCATCGGGAGAGGGCAATCTCCATCAACATCTTCACCAGCACCATCTCCTCTCAAAACCCTAGTTCATCTCTTGTATCCAATTCTTGTCTCCAAGTCCGGGATTGGTACTATTAGGTTGCTAGTAGTGTTGATTACTCCTTGTAGTTGATGCTAGTTGGTTTATTTGGTGGAAGATCATATGTTCAGATCCTTTATGCATATTAATACCCCTCTGATTATGAACATGAATATGCTTTGTGAGTAGTTACGTTTGTTCCTGAGGACATGGGAGAAGTCTTGCTATTAGTAGTCATGTGAATTTGGTATTTGTTTGATATTTTGATGAGATGTATGTTGTCTCTCCTCTAGTGGTGTTATGTGAACGTTGACTACATGACACTTCACCATTATTTGGGCCTAGAGGAAGGCATTGGGAAGTAATAAGTAGATGATGGGTTGCTAGAGTGATGAAGCTTAAACCCTAGTTTATGCGTTGTTTCGTAAGGGCTGATTTGGATCCATATGTTTCATGCTATGGTTAGGTTTACCTTAATACTTTTGTTGTAGTTGTGGATGCTTGCAATAGAGGTTAATCATAAGTGGGATGCTTGTTCAAGTAAGAACAGCACCCAAGCACCGGTCCACCCACATATCAAATTATCAAAGTACCGAAAGAGAATCATATGAACGTGATGAAAACTAGCTTGACGATATTCCCATGTGTCCTCGGGAGCGCTTTTCCTATTATAAGAGTTTATCCAGGCTTATCCTTTGCTACAAACAGGATTGGGCCACCTTTCTGCACTTTATTTACCTTTGTTACTTGTTGCTCGTTACAAATTATCCTATCAAAAAACTATCTGTTACCGCTTATTTCAGTACTTGCAGAGAATACCTTGCTGAAAACTGCTTATCATTTCCTTCTGCTCCTCATTGGGTTCGACACTCTTACTTATCGAAAGGACTACGATAGATCCCCTATACTTGTGGGTCATCACACCCATACAAATTCAAGAATCAATTATCTAACCAGGTTTACTAAACATCTATGCATTTCTCTTATTTATTTTGCATATTCATCACTATTTTGTGATTTGGTTGTGATTGTTAGATGTGTATAGTCTCTTTTCGGTATAACCCCATTGTATAAGGGGCTCTCTGCACATTACCACACATGTATATGTAATGGCCTTTGGCCCTCAGTAAAGCTTAGTTGTTGTTTATCCAACATGGTATCAGATGTTAGGTTTCCCTCTCTCTCGCACGCTGCGACCCCGTGCTAGCTCCTCCCACGATCCACCCGGTCCGGCCCTTCTCGCCGCGAATCCGGCCGCCCCGACTGTCCTCGCTGCGGATCCGGCCGCCCCGGTCCTCCTCGCTGCGACTCCGGCCACCCCGGTCTGCTCCGCTGCCCGGCCCCTGTCGGGCCTGCTGCTCCTTCGACTTCTTTGTTGTGCTGCTTGCCGCTTGGCCCCGTGTCTCCTCCACAGCCGCCCTGCTCCAGTGGCACTGCTGTCCTCGAGCGCCGCCGGCTCCCACTCTGGCTCGGGTCTTGGGCACTGCTGCTTCGCTGCTGCCCCGATCCGTTTCGGCCCTCGGGTGCTGCTGCAGATCTGGCCTTGTTCGCCTGCTCGATCCCCCCTCGTGAGCATCTCTTCCCCGCTCGGTTTCTGGCCTCGTGAGCTTCTCTGCCCGATCCAGATCAGGCCTTCGTTGAATTCCAAGAAAAAAGGCCAGACAACAGCAGCAGAGTGACTTCCTCATGTCCTCTTCGGGCTATGTCGCGGTCCCTCGGTGCTCGGTGATGTTTGATGGCACCAACTATGCTGAATTTGTGGGCTTCATGCGCATCCATATCCGTGGACTCCTTCTGTGGGGTATTCTCTCTGGCGAGGTCCCCTGTCCGCCATGCCCGGTTGCGCTATGGCCCCAATCCCACCAGTGCCACCGGTCCTTGCTACTGATGCTTCTCAGGCTGACCGAGATGCTGCCAAGGCTCTGGATGATGTTGCGGTTTATGCTTATGATCAGCAGGTATCCGCTTATTCCGATGCTCTCTCTGTGTACAGGGATGATATGTCTGCTTACACTTAGTGGTGCAATGATGATGCTCGAGCTGCTGCTGTTCTCACTGCGAGTGTCCTCCCTCAGTTTGCTTCGGAGTTCATGGGACTTGGCACCGTTGCAGTGATGTGGTCTTACCTCTGTCAGCGCTATCAACCCTCTGGTGATGCTCTCTACCTACCTGTCATGCGTGAGGAGCACGCACTCCAGCAAGGTGATTCTTCTGTTGATGAGTTCTATTCCCAGTGCTCTGCCATCTGGCGTCAGCTTGACTCCCTGCGGACAGTTGTTTGTGGCACTTGTCGTTGCTCTCAGACTACGCGGTCTGACTTGGAGTTTCAGAGGGTGCATGAGTTCTTATCTTGCCTCCGGTCTGAGTTTGAGCCTCGTCGTGCTTACCTGCTTGCTCGTGGACGTGTTCCTATCTCGGAGGTACTTGCCGAGCTTTGTGCTGAGGAGACTCGCCTTCGCTCTGCTGGGTTGCTTGTTGTTTCGTCAGTGTTGGCTGCTAGAGCTCCTGAGACATCCGCTCGTCTTACCGCTCCGCCGCTCCTACCTACTCCTTCAGGGGGCTGGGTCGCCCTCCTTATGCTAACAAGGGCACGTCGCGCCGTGACACCTTCTGTGGATACTGCTCCAGGTCAGGTCACCCAGAATCTGATTGTCGCCAGAAGAAGCGTGACCAGAGGCGATCCTCTTCCAGTGGGACTCCTGCGTCTTCCTCGACTCCGTCACTCACTGACCAGGACATTGTACGGCTCAAGCGTCTACTTGCTTCCTCTGGTTCTTCCTCGACGGGCTCTGTTGCTGCTGTGACTACTTCTACGCCACCGCCAGCATCTACACCGTCAGGTACATCTTCCTGGGTTCTGGACTTTGGAGCTTCCTTTCATATGTCCTCTGATTCTTCAGCGTTGTCTTCTCTTCGCCCTCTTGATTCTCCTATTAATGTTCTTACTGCCGATGGCACATCTCTTCCTGTTGCTAGTCGTGGTATTCTTTCCACTCCGTCTTTTTCTGTCCCAAGTGTTTCACACGTTCCTCGTCTTACCATGAATCTTTTTTCCGCTGCCCAACTTACTGATTCTGGTTGTCGTGTCATTCTTGATACCGACTCTTGCTCCATTCAGGATCGTCGCACCAAGGCTTTGGTTGGTGTTGGCCCCCGGCGCCGTGAGTCAGCGGGCCTTTGGGAGGTTGACTGGCTTTGTGTTCCTTCCGCTGCCACCACTTCTGCCAGCTCTCATGCTCTTGCTGCCTCTTCGTCTGCGTCCTTCCAGCAGTGGCATCATCGCCTTGGTCACATCTGTGGCTCTCGCTTGTCTTCTTTAGTTCATCAGGGCCTTTTAGGGTCTGTATCTGGAGATGTCTCCTTACATTGTAATGGTTGCAGACTTGGCAAACAGACTCAATTACCTTATCCTACCAGTGAGTCGGTCTCTCAGCGTCCTTTTGACTTAGTTCATTCTGATGTCTGTGGTCCTGCTCCCTTTGATTCGAAAGGTGGCCATCGCTACTATGTTTTGTTTATTAATGATTTCTCTCTCTACACTTGGCTCTACTTCATGAAATTTCGTAGCGAGGTTCTCTCTATATACAAGCGTTTTTCTGCCATGGTTCACACCCAGTTTTCCACGCCTATTCGCACCTTTCGTGCCGACTCCGCTGGAGAGTTTATCTCCCAACTTTTGCGTGGTTTTCTCGCGGAACAGGGTACTCTTGCCCAGTTCTCTTGTCCTGGTGCTCATGTTCAGAATGGCGTTGCGGAACGTAAGCATCGTCATTTGCTTGAAACGGCTCGTGCGCTGATGATCGCCGCTTCCCTTCCCCCACATTTTTGGGCTGAGGCTGTTTCTGCGTCCACCTACCTCATCAACATCCAGCCATCAACTGCCCTGCAGGATGGTATTCCTATGGAGTGTCTCACTGGTCGTTCTCCTGACTACTCAGCCCTTCGTATGTTTGGATGTGTGTGCTATGTCCTTCTTGTCCCACGAGAACGCACCAAACTGACTGCTCAGTCGGCTGAGTGTGTTTTCCTTGGCTACAGTGATGAGCACAAGGGCTATCGCTGTTGGGATCCTATTGGTCGTCGCTTGCGCATCTCGCGTGATGTGACTTTTGACGAGTCTCACTCTTATTACCCACATCCTTCTTCCTCGAGCTTCTCTGTTGACGACATTTCGTTTCTTCTTCTCCCCAATACACCTCGCTATGTGCCTCATGTTTCACCTCTTCCTACTCATGCACCTCTCATTCCTTCTCCTTCACCACAGACACCATCCTCCCCATCCTACTCCTCCACCTCCCCCCCTTCCTCTCCAGTCCGTCCCCCTCTCTCACCGTTTCCTCTCCACTATACTCGTCGCCCTCGTTCTGAGGATGCTTCTCCTGACGCGCCTTCCACCTCTGGTGCACCTTCCGTCATGCCTCTCCCGGTTCATAACCTCCGTGCTCGGCCTCGCCCCCCGCCCGATCGCTACTCTCGAGATCGGTGTGGTCTCTCTATTATTGCTGAGCCCACTTCCTATTGGACTGCCATGACTCAACCTGAATGGCAGCTTGCGATGGCCGAAGAGCTTGCTTCCCTTGAGCGCTCTGGCACATGGGAGCTGGTTTCCCTTCCTTCTGGTATTCGTCCCATCACCTGCAAGTGGGTCTACAAGATTAAGACTCGCTCTGATGGTTCTCTTGAGCGCTACAAAGCTCGTCTTGTGGCCCGTGGTTTACAGCAGGAGCAGGGACGCGATTATGATGATACATTCGCTCCTGTGGCTCATATGACCACTGTTCGCACTCTTCTTGCTGTGGCTTCTGTTCGTCAGTGGTCTATCTCTCAACTTGATGTCCAGAACGCTTTTCTCAATGGCGATTTGCGTGAGGAGGTCTACAAGCAGCCACCACCGGGGTACTATGCTCCTGACGGTATGGTCTATCGACTTCGCCGCTCCCTCTACGGTCTTAAACAGGCCCCTCGCGTCTGGTTTGAGTGCTTCGCCTCTGTGGTGACTGCCGCTGGTTTCTTGCCCAGTGATCATGATCCCGCGCTGTTTGTTCACACGTCTCCTCGTGGTCGGACTCTTCTCCTTCTTTATGTTTATGACATGATCATCACTGGTGACGACTCTGACTACATTGCCTTTGTTAAGGCCCGCCTTCACGACCAGTTCCTCATGACTGATCTTGGTCCACTTCGCTATTTTCTTGGGACTGAGATCTCCTCGACCTCTGATGGCTTCTACATCTCCCAAGAGAAATATATTTAGGACCTTCTTGCTCGAGCTGCTCTCAGTGATGACCGCACCGTTGTGACTCCTATGGAGCTCAACGTTCAGCTTCGTGCCTCTGATGGTGACCCTCTTCCTAATCCCACTCGCTATCGTCACCTCGTTGGTAGCCTTGTCTATCTTCTTCATTACTGCGCCCCGACATCTTCTATCCTGTTCACATCCCGAGTCGGTTTGTTTCAGCTCCACCTCATCCACTATAGTCACCTCCTCCGTGTTCTCGATATCTTCGTGGCACGATCTCTCAGCCTTTTCTTTCCCGCTCCAGTTCTCTTGAGCTCCGTGCTTACTCGATGCTACAGGCTAGTGATCCTCTCGATCGACTTTCATTGCCCTGCCTTCTTGTGTCTTTCTTGGTGGCTCTCTTATTGCACGGAAGACAAAGAAATAGGCTGCAGTTTTCGCTTCGAGTACAGAGGCTGAGTTGCGAGCCATGGCTATCTTGTGGTGAGGTGATCTCGTTACGGTGGTTACTTGAGGATTTTGGTGTGTCTGCTGCTACCTCGACTCCCTTCTTGTCGACAAGATCTTGGTGCCATCAAGATATGCAGCGTGACCGGTGAAGCAAGAGCTCACCAAGCACATCGGTGTGAATGCCCATTTTGTGCGGTCTTTGTGCGAGATCGGACTCTCGCTCTTCACTATGTGCCCTCCGAGTTTACATTGGCTGACTTCTTCACGAAGGCACAAGACTCGAGCGCAACATGCCTTTTTCCTCTCCAAACTCAGTGTTGTTGATCCATCATGAGTTTGAGGGGGGGTGTTAGATGT
The DNA here is from genome assembly GCA_021605205.1 of Aegilops longissima. Taxonomy (NCBI): domain Eukaryota; kingdom Viridiplantae; phylum Streptophyta; class Magnoliopsida; order Poales; family Poaceae; genus Aegilops; species Aegilops longissima. The sequence goes on along the minus strand of CM038680.1, from coordinate 625,874,479 downwards.
GTATAGTCTATTTTCAGTATAACCCCATTGTATAAGGGGCTTTCTGCACTTTACTACACATGTATCTGTAATGGCCTTTGGCCCTCAGTAAAGCTTAGTTGCTGTTTATCCAACAGTGATAACCAACGGGAGGAAGGAGAAGATCGCCTCCAGCATGCTGAGACCTCAAGGCAACTCAAGAGCAGATCGCCAATGGAAGCTACACCATCCTGCTCCAGCCGGATCTGGAGGCCGGTGCACCATGATTCACCAAGGGCACCGTCGTGAGGTTCGCCGTCTATTTGCCGGCCGTCTTGTGTCCGTTTGCTGGTTGCTCATGGGGACGGCGGTGTCGGCTCATTTTGGTGGTGCTTATTGTTGGCAGGTTCGTGCAGCACACGGGAGGTTCGGGAGCGTGTGATGACCATCATGTCCAAGATACCGCAGCTCGAGGACACCATAGCCGTCCAGAGCAATGATATCTTGGATTGAAATCTGTAAGTGGAGGATACATTGTAACCTGTCAAATAATGTGTACCTGTTGAGAGAGTAACAATAGCAGAATGTTGACATGTCTGTGTTTGGGATTGTAGGCAGAAGGCCACGACCGGTTAACTCCGTGGAAGGTACAATACTGCCGATTTCATTTCTGAATGTTGCGTTGTACGGTCACAATATCTTAAAAAAAAAATCTTCGGCAATGCTTATCTGTAGCTGAAAATCCTCTTTTGGTTATGCAGTACATCCTCTCCTCTTGCAGGAGAAGGCCATGACCGGTTAACTCCGTGGAAGGTACAATACTGCCGATTTCATTTCTGAATGTTGCGTTGCACGGTCACAATATCTTAAAAAAAAATCTTCGTCAATGCTTATCTGTAGCTGAAAGTCCTCTTCTGGTTATGCAGTACATCCAGGGGCGGGCCCACTTCAATTCATGGGTATTCAGTTGAATACCCATTATTTTTGTCAAAAGATTTCATATATATAGTGTATATTACACACAGCTATGAAAAAAGAAGTAAACCGAGGCAATAAGTGAGGCTAACAAGCCTTCAGCCCATGTTCTGGGTGCGCTGGCTGGTTCCCTCCCTTCCCACCCCACATGGCCCAGTAGCCACGACAGTAACTCCTTCCACGCTCGCAGCCCATTCAAAAATAACTGCAGCCTGCGTTATTTCGCTGAACTCAATTGATCAAATGAACCGTCGGGCCGCCTCCCGAAATCCCAAATCAGATCGCACCTCATCCTCATATGCGACCGCGCGCAGCGGCGCATCCAGACATGGCACAAGCGCACAATGGCATGGGCAGGTGTGGTCGTGGCCGCGGGCCGGCGGGCGGCGGCGCGGTGCAGACATCTCGCATCCGGCATGAAGTCCAAATTTTCCTACGTCGGCACTCCGGATCAGGATAAATGGCCTCGGCCGCATTCTGCTTGCGAGGTAGCGTCCACATCCCCCACACATACAAACAGTAAGTTATTGTCTAATTGGCTTTCTGTTTCAGCGTATTGAAATTTCAGATTTGTTTGCACTTACCAGTGAATTTATGTGTTGTTTACACAAAAGAAACTGAGATTTTAGAAGTTATTAAGTAGTCTAATACATTAATATTGTTTGCAACAATTCGAGAATCTGTTTGAATTATGAATTCGTAACAACAAACATTACTTTAAAAAATTAGCACTCTGAAACTTGAGGTTTAAAAAAAGCAAACTTTTCAAATTTTGAATACACGCTCTTAAAAATCATGGGCCCGCCCCTGAGTACATCCTCTCCTCCTCTGATGTTGATGTGAAATCTCCTTCTACAAGGTAACTAGACAATCCATTCCTACAAATTTGCAAGCTTTGTTTCTCTCAAGTCTTCCACTCAACCCCAGACAATATTTCATTGAATCTGTGAATTTTCTCCTGAACTGATAGATGCAGTTGCAGGTCAAAACATTGTGATATGAGGTAATGGAAATATTTATGGAGGAAATTTACTTTTACACATCGTATAGGTTATCTTTATCTAAATCATGAGGTCCTTTTTCAGTTATGAGTTGCAGTAGTACTACATGAAGATTATAAATTAGGTACGATTGTTTTTGCTTTCTAATTCATGAGTACCTGCGTACAAACTCAGTATCTATTTTCACCATGTCATGGCACGGCAACCGTGGGGCGAATATGATTGAACCTTATAAGCTGGCCTCAAGAACATAAACACCGGTTCCATTTTATTTTCCCGGACCTCATAAATACTCATTTTGCTTATAACAGTTCCGATATATGACAAAAAGATTAAGCAGAAAGCAATGCTTGCTATAGATTCCTGTAACTGTCTTTCTTTAGAACGTCTAGCCCTTTGTATATATTTCCTAGAGATAAAAAAACCTAATCGCTCTAGCTGGGCTTAAATTTAGGACATTTCTTTTTGGTTGTTAAATAAGGTTTCACAACAGTGGTAGAGATAGTTCGAACTTGCAATAGCTCTGTGTCAGATGAAAAACAACAACACAAGAAGCGAGCATGTCAATCATGGGTATTGTTATTGTTCAACTTTTCCAATAGTGTTGGAGAAAACATGGTTGTTGCCGATTGAACGAATGTTATGTTTTCAAAGAGAATTCAAGTTCGTCTTTTATGTATTTATATGTGCTGATGCAATAAAATTTGATTGAATCTTCTTTGAAATTTATTCCAGCACTAATGCATAACTAAGTAATGATATCTAGCTTGAGCAGCTCAACTACGACGCACTGGATACACGCTAGGTATACTGACATCTTATGCATATCTTCGCTTTTATTTCAGTTATCACTTTTGGTGTAGAACTCTTTGTCTTCCATTTTATACATGATGTTACTTTGCTATATCAGTTATGTTGTCCTAACCGGATAGTTATCTTTTCTGTAAGCGACACAGGTGGTTGCTGATTGGTTGACATTTTAATTTGGACCTTACTTAATTCGTACAAGTGTAGTGACACCATTTTCCCTGTTGGTTTGTTTTGGTAAGCATTTTCATGTATAAAATGGAATTGCCGGTCTGCCACATTATTACATATAGCTTCCAGCCTGATTGATCTTTAACAAAACAACAAACAAAAGGGAAAAGTATGATTACTGCATATCCCTGCTACTGCTCGTATGGTAGTATTTAGTATATATCATTATTTGATATTGCAACTAATTTAATTCTTGTTAGGATGCTTGTCCTATGAATTTGATGCCCTCCACAAGAAACAGCCAGCTGCATTAGGCAGACATAAATCTTCTTTGTTTTGGAACATGGTGGCCCTTTGGTAGAGGCATGTGAAGATTCCATTTACGCATGATGTATACAATCTACTCACTCTGTTCCTAAATATAAGTTTTTTAAGAAATATCAATATAAACTACTCTCTCCGTCCCGAAATGTAAGACGTTTTTTGATACTATGGTAGCGTCAAAAAATATCTTACATTTTGGGACGGAGGGAGTACATACGAATGTATATAGACATAGTTTATAGCGTAGATTCACACATTTTGCTCCATATGTAGTCCATATTGGAATCTCTAAAAAGGACTAATATTTATAAACGGAGGGAGTATTTCTTATTGCCTATTATCTGTACTGATTAGTTGTATTTACTATCTAAATTGTTATGTATGTTGTTATACCAAGCCAGTTTGTATATGTGACCTTGCCTTTACGGAGTATATATATGAGATTTTCTTGGATTACCAACTAATGTATGTTTATGTGTAAATTAAGTATATTTCATGTGGTCATTTATTTATCAAAATACCTATCATTTCATTGTAGAAATAGATAGGCGCAGCAACTAATGTATGGTTATGTTTAGGTAAATTCAATATATTTCATGTGGTCATTTATTTATCAAATACACCCTCCGTTCTAAAATAGATGACCCAACTTTGTACTAAAGTTAGTACAAAGTTGAGTCATCTATTTTGAAACGAAGGGAGTACCTATCATTTCATTGTAGAATAGACAGGCACAGCAACGCGCGTCATCAATAATCTAGTAACAAATCAAGGTGGGATTAAAGATATGTGCATCCTCTCTCATTTGTAGTACTGCTGTATAAAAATGCCCTCTTTATGAATTATATACGAAGGCCAAGGCCACTTGCCTATATAAAAGAAATTCTGAAACATGACTTGTGACCATAAGAGATGGCCAGTTAGCGCAGCGATTTGATGCAGAGAAGGCCTCGCAGTACATAGACGTGAGCGTGGTACAAAATTTTCTAAGTGACGTGCGACGTACGAAATTCAAAACAACCTCGTAAGTTAAACAACGGACGAATAATCGGGCTGTATAGACAGGGCTATTTGTTTCCTTTCTTGCTTCTTTTCCTTTTATACATTATTATTTTTGTTGCCCCACATTTTTTCTGTTTCCGTTCAACCATTTTACAGATTTTGCGCTAAGTACCTAACAATTTGTTTCATATACATAACATTACTTTGTGTCACAATTCAATGCCATAAAAATCATTTTTCAAATACCTAAAAATACATCCTTTTCAAATATAGGAACATGTTTTTGTACATGTTGTTGACGCCTGATTTTGGCAAGATACAGAGTGAAAGGGTTTTCAGCATGAAAAGTTTCACATCGCCGAATGGAACAACTTTAATGTTTGGACCATAATTATTCGGCATCATATCAAAGACCAAAACTACACTCAGATTGTCATGTTCAGGTGTTCTGAGTGCTTTTTGGTCAATTAAGCCTCAAGGACAACCTCGGATGAAGGCATGCTCTACATGAATTGTCTTCGTCTCGTCAAATCGGTCGATTTTTATATAAAAATCATCTCAATCCGAGTTCGTATGCAAAAGTTAGAGCTATCTGAATGCAGCCCTGTCAAGAGGCGAAATATGACGCGGGAGACCAGACATGTCTTGGCAAGTGTCTGACGTAATGCGTGAGTATTTTGCCCCAGAAGATGGCCTCGAATCGGAAAACGTTCAACACGAAAGTTTTTCGTCTCGTCAAAACGGTCAACTTTGCTTTTGGGCACATTTTTATCCGAGGTCGTTTACTGCCTCAAAAACCTTGCCGGGGAAAGCTTGCCGCCGTGAACAGTAACCTTGCCGGGGGAGAGCTTGCCGCCGTGAACAGTAGAAACTGTCGAGGCCAATCCGACCAGATGCTGAAGATGGGCTCAAATACTTATCTAGATGGCTTCGGATGAAAAAATGTTCAACACGGGAGTTGTTCGTAACATCGAAACGGTCAACTTTGCTTTTGGAGTCATCATCATCCAACGTAGTATATGACCTGCAGAGACGCTGCAAGAGTCGGACGGTCCGGTCAGCTGAACGAGTCCGACTCGAAATTAGAGATGACCCCGTGGAGTATTCAAGATGGCCTTATTTGGAAAAGTTACGGATTGTTGGCCTCGTCAAAGCACACAAAATTGATATTTGAACCGTCTCCATCGGAAGTCATATGCAGATTCCACGCCCACGCAAGGAGCTAGATGAAGATTGGACCAGATTCGGGCTGAATCCGAGTGGGACCAGAACTAGGACTCTAGGACGTGAATTGATGTAATTTTCTTGTAAGGAAAGCCTAGATAAATCCTTTGCTTGTACGGGAAGTCCAGCCGCCTCTTATATATGTTGGGGGTGACGGCCGATTAAACAACACCCAATCGAACAAACACATCTACTACTTTTTCGTGTTCATCTACTTTTTATCTCTCCCTTGTATCTTTCTTCTCATTCTTCGCTAGTTCTTCACGCCGAAGGGCTGCGGATCCACGAGGCTCTAGGGGCGAGCGAATCGACCTAGGGCAGCCCATAGCCGCCGCGCGCCCTGACGGGGTCCCTCCCGGGCGTGTGGGGTTTTGGGTCCTCAAAAGCAACCGCCGGATTGTCTTGCGTACCGCGCTTCCGGCGGGTCTCCTTCGACGTGAGCTGCGGTGCATCACCCCCGGCGTCGAGGGTACACGGTGACGTGTTCGTGTGCGAACACACTTTTTGGCGACTCCGCTGGGGATCGAAGATCAATCATCATCATCCACCATGTCTGATCTTCCCAAGCCATCTGAGGTGGACACCGATAACATCATTAAGCCCGGTCTTGATGAGATATCGGCCGATCATCGCCAAGTCTATGAGGAGTACAAGAAGCCGCGCGAGGAGAAGGACTTGCAGGAGTTCCTTGCAAAGTTCAAGAAGGATCGCCAAGGCAACATCACTCCGATTGGAGAAATCAAGTTTCCTCCTCTTGAAGCCGAGCGAGTTAAACCTCTGTAAGTACTACCTTTTCTCTGAGCAGTGGGCTGAGATTGAAAGTCGTATTGCTGATGGTAACAATCTAGTCTATCAAACTTTCATAGAAAATACTAATGCTCAGAAGAATACATCTCAATCGACTAGTGGTAATGATGGTGTAGCCGCTAGTGTGCAAAACCCTAATCTGGCTTTACCTATTGCATCGGTGCCTCCTGTGCCGATGGCTTATTTGTTGGGGAACGTTACAGAAAATTAAAATTTTTCCTACGGTTTCACCAAGATCCATCTATGAGTTCATCTAAGCAATGAGTCAAGAGAGAGAGTTTGCATCTACATACCACTTGTAGATCGAGTACGGAAGCGTTCGAGGGAGTGGTGATGATGAAGACGTTCCCAACGTGATTCCGATCACCGATGACCAAAGTCTTTGAAAGGACAGCACCTCCGTGTTCAACACACGACGGGACGATGGCGTCTCCTCCGTCTTGATCCAGCAAGGATGAAGGAGAGGTTGAGGAAGACAACTCAATGGCAGCACGACGGCGTGGTGCAATTTGTCTGAGAGGTTCTCCGGCAGGCTTCGCCAAGCTCACACGGAGAAAGAGAGGAGTTGGGAGGGAGGGCTGCGCCTTCAATTGTGTTGGCAGCCCTCCCCACCCCTCTATTTATAGGAGGAGAGGGCAAGGGGGCGGCCATCTAGGGAAACCCTAGATGGGGCGGCGCCCAAGGGAGGAGGGAGGGTGGCTTGCCCCCAAGCTAGGGGCCCCTTTAGGGTTTCCTCCCCATGCCCTAGCCGCATGGGCCTAGGTGGGAGGTGCGCCCAGCCCACCGGGGCTGGCCCCTCCCACTTAGCCCATGTGGCCCCCGAGAGGTGGCCTCCGGTGGACCTCGGAACCCTCCCGGTTGCCCGGTACATTACCAGTATACCCCGAAACTTTCCGAGTCCGTTTAACCACTTTCCATATATAAATCTTTACCTCCGGACCATTCCGAACTCCTCGTGACGTCCGGGATCTCATCCGGACTCGAACAACATTCGGTAATCACATACTTGTCTTCCTATTAACCCTAGCGCCACCGAACCTTAGTGTGTAGACCCTACGGGTTCGGGAGACATGCGAACATGACCGAGACTACCTCAAGTCAATAACCAACAGCGGGATCTGGATACCCATGTTGGCTCCCACATGCTCCTCGATGTTGTCATCGGATGAACCATGATGTCAAGGGTTCAAGCAACCCCGTATTCTATTCCCTTTTGTCAGACGGTATGTTACTTGCCCGAGACTCGATCGTCGATATCCCAATACCTCGTTTAGTCTCGTTACCGGCAAGTCACTTTACTCGTACCGCAATGCATGATCCCGTGACCAGACACTTGATCACTTTGAGCTCATTATGATGATGCATTACCGAGTGGGCCCGGTGATACCTCTCCGTAATACGGAGTGACAAATCCCGATCTCGATCCGTGTCAACCCAATGGTCACTTCGGAGATACCTATAGTGCACCTTTATAGTCACCCGATTACGTTGTGACGTTTGATACACCCAAAGCACTCCTACGGTATCCGGAATTGCATGATCTCATGGTCTAAGGAAGAGATACTTGACATTGGAAAAGCTCTAGCAAAACGAACTACACGATCTTTGTGCTATGCTTAGGATTGGGTCTTGTCCATCACGTCATTCTCCTAATGGCGTGATCCCGTTATCAACGACATCTAATGTCCATAGTCAGGAAACCATGACTATCTGTTGACCAACGAGCTAGTCTACTAGAGGCTTACTAGGGACGTATTGTAGTCTATGTATTCACACGTGTATTGCGATTTCCGGATAATATAGTTATAGCATGAATAAAAGACAATCATCATGAACAAGGAAATATAATAATAATGCTTTTATTATTGCCTCTAGGGCATATTTCCAACAGTCTCCCACTTGCACTAGAGTCAATAATCTAGTTACATTGTGATGAATCGAACACCCATAGAGTTCGGTGTTGATCATGTTTTGCCCATGGAGAGGTTTAGTCAACGGATCTGCGACATTCGATCCGTATGCACTTTACAAATTTCTATGTCTCCATCTTGAACATTTTCACGGATGGAGTTGAAGCGGCGCTTGATGTGCCTAGTCTTCTTGTGAAACCAGGCTCCTTGGCAAGGGCAATAGCTCCGGTGTTGTCACGGAAGAGTTTGATCGCCCCGACGCATTGGGTATGACTCCTAGGTCGGTGATGAACTCCTTCACCCAAATTGCTTCATGCGCTGCCTCCGAGGCTGCCATGTACTCCGCTTCACATGTAGATCCCGCCACGACGCTCGCTTGCATTGCACCAGCTCACCGCTCCACCATTCAACATATACACGTATCCGGTTTGTGACTTAGAGTCATCAGATCGTGTCGAAGCTAGCGTCGGCGTAACCTGTTCTGACGAGCTCTTCGTCACCTCCATAAACGAGAAACATGTCCTTTGTCCTTTTCGGTACTTTAGGATATTCTTGACCGCTGTCCAGTGTTCCTTGCGGGATTACTTTGGTACCTTCCTACCAAACTTACGGCAAGGTTTACATCAGGTCCGGTACACAGCATGGCATACATAATAGATCCTATGGCTGAAGCATAGGGATGACACTCATCTCTTCTTTATCTTTTGTCGTGGTCGGGCATTGAGCTGAGCTCAATCTCACACCTTGCAATCTGAGCAAGAACCCTTTCTTGGACTGATCCATTTTGAACTTCTTCAAAATCTTATCAAGGTATGTGCTTTGTGAAAGACCTATGAGGCGTCTCGATCTATCTCTATAGATCTTGATGCCTAATATATAAGAAGCTTCTCCAAGGTCCTTCATTGAAAACACTTATTCAAGTAGGCCTTAATGTTGTCCAAGAATTCTATATCATTTCCCATCAAGTATGTCATCTACATATAATATGAGAAATGCTACTGAGCTCCCACTCACTTTCTTGTAAACGCAGGCTTCTCCATAAGTGCAAGATAACCCAAACGCTTTGATCATCTCATCAAAGCGAATGTTCCAACTCCGAGATGCTTGCACCAGCCCATAAATGGATCATTTGGAGCTTGCATACTTTGTCGACATTCTTAGGATCGACAAAACCTTCCGGCTGTATCATATACAGCTCTTCCTTAAGATAGCCGTTAAGGAACGCTGTTTTGACGTCCATCGCCATATCTCATAATCATAGTATGCGGCAATTGCTAACATGATTCGGACGGACTTAAGCTTCGCCACGGAGAGAAAGTCTCATTGTAGTCAATCCCTTGAACTTGCCGATAACCCTTAGCGACAAGTCGAGCTTTATAGATGGTGACATTACCATCGCGTCCGTCTTCTTCTTAAAGATCCATTTGTTTTCTATCGCTCGCTGATCATCGGGCAAGTCGGTCAAAGTCCACACTTTGTTTTCATACATGGATTCTATCTCGGACTTCATGGCTTCTAGCCATTTGTTGGAATCTGGGCCCGCCATCGCTTCTTCATAATTGAAGGTTCACCGTTGTCTAACAACATGATTTCCGGGACGTGGTTGCGTACCACTCACAGTGCGGGCGTGTCCTAGTGGACCCACGAGTTCAAGAGCAACTTGATCTGAAGTACCTTGATCATCATCATGAATTTCCTCTTGGTTGGTGTCGGCATCACAGAACATTTTCTGAGCTGCACTACTATCCTGTTCAAGAGGTAGTACTTCATCGAGTTCTACTTTCCTCCCACTTACTCCTTTCGAGAGAAACTCTTTTCCGAAAGGTTCCGTTCTGGCAACAAAGATCTTGCCTTCGGATCTAAGGTAGAAGGTATACCCAAAGGTTTCCTTAGGGTATCCTATGAAGACGCATTTTTCCGACTTGGGTTCGAGCTTTTCAGTTGAAGTTTCTTGACATAAGCATCGCATCCCCAAACTTTTAGAAAGCGACGGCTTAGGTTTCTTCCCAAACCATAATTCATACGGTGTCGTCTCAACGGATTTAGGCGGTGCCCTGTTTAAAGTGAATGTAGCTGTCTCTAGGCGTATCCCCAAAATGATAGCGGTAAATCAGTAAGAGACATCATAGACCGCACCATATCCAATAGAGTGCGACACGACGTTCGGACACACCGTTCTGTTGAGGTGTTCCAGCGGCGTTAGTTGTGAAACGATTCCACATTTTCTTAAGTGTGTACCAAATTCGTGACTTAAATATTCTCCTCCACGATCCGATCGTAAGAATTTTATCTTTCGGTCACGTTGATTCTCTACTTCATTCTGAAATTCCTTGAACTTTTCAAAGGTCTCAGACTTGTGTTTCATCAAGTAGACATACCCATATCTACTCAAGTCATCTGTGAGAGTGAGAACATAACGATATCCTCCACGAGCCTCAACGCTCATTGGACCGCACACATCGGTATGTATGATTTCCAACAAGTTGGTTGCTCGCTCCATTGTTCCGGAGAACGGAGTCTTGGTCATCTTGCCCATGAGGCATGGTTCGCATGTGTCAAATGATTCATAATCTAAAGACTCCAAAAGTCCATCGACATGGAGCTTCTTCATGCGCTTGACACCAATGTGACCAAGGCGGCGTGCCACAAGTATGTGGGACTATCGTTATCAACTTTACATCTTTTGGTATTCACGCTATGAACATGTGTAATACTACGCCGAGATTCATTAAGAATAAACCATTGACCATCGGAGCATGACCATAAAACATATCTCTCATATAAATAGAACAACCATTATTCTCAGATTTAAATGAGTAGCCATCTCGCATTAAACGAGATCCAGATACAATATTCATGCTCAAACTTGGCACCAAATAACAATTATTAAGGTTTATAACTAATCCGTGGGTAAATGAAGAGGTAGCGTGCGACGGCGATCACATCGACTCTGGAACCATTCCCGACGCGCGATCGTCACCTCGCCCTTCGCCGATCTCCGCTTATTCCGCAGCTCCTGCTGTGAGTTACAAATATGAGCAACGGCACGGTATCAAATACCCGGGAGTTACTACGATTCTGGTAAGGTACACATCAATTACATGTATATCAAATATACCTTTGGTGTTGCGGCCTTCTTATCCGCTAAGTACTTGGGGCAGTTCCGCTTCGGTGACCCTCCCTTGCAATAAAAGCACTCGGTCTCGGGTTTGGGTCCATTCTTTGACTTCTTCCGGCAACTTGCTTATCAGGCGGGGCAATCTCCTTGCCGTCCTTCTTGAAGTTCTTCTTACCCTTGCCCTTCTTGAACTTAGTGGTCTTATTGACCATCAACACTTGATGTTCTTTCTTGATTTCAACCTCGGTGACTTCACATAGAGAACACTTCAGAATGGTCTTTACCATCCCCGCATGTTGTAGTTCATCACAAAGCTCTTGTAGCTTGGTGGGAGCGATCGGAGGATTCTGTCAATGACCGCCTCATCGTGGAGGTTAATATTCATTTGGGTCATACGGTTGTGCAACCCAGACATCTTGTAATGTGCTCACTTGTGTAACTGTTTTCCTCCATCTTACAACTATAGAACTTGTCGGAGATGTCATATCTCTCGACCCGGCGTGAGCTTGAAAACCAGTTTCAGCTCTTGAACATCTCATATGCTCCGTGATGCTCAAAACGCTTTTGGAGCCCGGTTCTAAGTCTGTAAAGCATGCCGCTTTGAACGAGGGAGTAATCATCAAGACGAGACTGCCAAGCATTCATAATGTCTTGGTTCTTCGGGACGGGGGCGTCACCTAGCGGTCCTTCTAGGACGTATTGTTTCTGGCAGCTATGAGGATGATCCTCGGGTTCCGGACCCAGTCCGTATAGTTCTGCCGTCATCTTTCAGCTTGGTTTTCTAGGAACGCGTTGAAGTTCAAGTTGACATGAGTGTTGGCCATTTGATCTACAAGACATATCATGTAAAAGATTTTAGACTATTGTTCATGATAATAAAGTTCATCTAATCAAATTATTAATGAACTCCCACTTAGATTAGACATCCTCTAGTCATCTAAGTGTTACACGATCCAGTCGACTAGGCCGTGTCCGATCAACACGTGAGACGGACTAGTCTGCGTCGGTGAACATTCTCATGTTGATCGTATCTTCCATACGACTCGTGTTCGACCTTTCGGTCTCCGTGTTCGAGGCCATGTGCGTACATGCTAGGCTCGTCAAGTTAACCCTAAGTGTTTCTGCGTGTGTAAATCTGTCTTACACCGTTGTATGTGAACGTAAGAATCCATCACACCCGATTAACACGTGGTGCTTAGAAGCGACGAACTGTAGCAACGGTGCACGATTAGGGAGAACACTTCTTGAAATTGTTCTAAGGATCATCTTATTTACTACCGTCGTTCTAAGTAAACAAGATGCATAATCATAATAAACATCACATGCAATTATAAACTAGTGACATGATATGGCCAATATCATATAGCTCCTTGATCTTCATCTTCGGGGCTCCATGATCATCCTGTCACCGGCATGACACCATGATCTCCATCATCATGATCTCCATCATCGTGTCTTCATGAAGTTGTCACGCCAACGACTACATCTACTTCTATGACTAACGCGTTTAGCAATAAAGTAAAGTAAGTTACATGGCGTTCTTCAATGACACGCGGGTCATACAAAATAAAGACAACTCCTATGGCTCCTGCCGGTTGTCATACTCATCGACATGCAAGTCGTGATTCCTATTACAAGAATATGATCTCATACATCACAATATATCATCATTCATCACAACTTGGCCATATCACGTCACATGACAATTGCTGCAAAAACAAGTTAGACGTCCTCTAATTGTTGTTGCATCTTTTACGTGGCTGCAATTGGGTTCTAGCAAGAACGTTTTTCTTACCTACGAGTAACCACAACGTGATCTTGTCAACTTCTATTTACCCTTCATAAGGACCCTATTCATCGAATCCGCTCCAACTAAAGTAGGAGAGACAGACACCCGCCAGCCACCTTATGCAACTAGTGCATGTTAGTCGGTGGAACCGGTCTCACGAAGATGCGTGTAAGGTTGGTCGGGCCGCTTCATCCCACAATACCGCGGAAGCAAGGAACGACTAGTAACGGCAAGTAAGTTGACAAGATCCACGCCCACAACAAAATTGTGTTCTACTCGTGCAAAGAGAACTACGCATAGACCTAGCTCATGATGCCACTGTTGGGGAACGTTGCAGAAAATTAAAATTTTTCCTACGGTTTCACCAGGATCCATCTATGAGTTCATCTAAGCAATGAGTCAAGAGAGAGAGTTTGCATCTACATACCACTTGTAGATCGAGTACGGAAGCGTTCGAGGGAGTGGTGATGATGAAGACGTTCCCAACGTGATTCCGATCACCGATGACCAAAGTCTTTGAAAGGACAGCACCTCCGTGTTCAACACACGTGACGGGACGATGGCGTCTCCTCCGTCTTGATCCAGCAAGGATGAAGGAGAGGTTGAGGAAGACAACTCCAATGGCAGCACGACGGCGTGGTGCAATTTGTGCAGGTTCTCCGGCAGGCTTCGCCAAGCTCACACGGAGAAAGAGAGGAGTTGGGAGGGAGGGCTGCGCCTTCAATTGTGTTGGCAGCCCTCCCCCACCCCTCTATTTATAGGAGGAGAGGGCAAGGGGGCGGCCATCTAGGGAAACCCTAGATGGGGCGGGCCCAAGGGAGGAGGGAGGGTGGCTTGCCCCCAAGCAGGGCGCCCCTTTAGGGTTTCCCTCCCCATGCCCTAGCCGCATGGGCCTAGGTGGGAGGTGCGCCCAGCCCACGGGGCTGGGCCCCTCCCACTTAGCCCATGTGGCCCCGGAGAGGTGGCCTCCCGGTGGACCTCCGGAACCCTCTGGTTGCCCGGTACATTACCGGTATACCCCGAAACTTTCCGAGTCCGTTTAACCACTTTCCATATATAAATCTTTACCTCCGGACCATTAGGAACTCCTCGTGACGTCAGGGATCTCATCAGGACTCGAACAACATTCGTAATCACATACTTGTCTTCCTATTAACCCTAGCGTCACCGAACCTTAGTGTGTAGACCCTACGGGTTCGGAGACATCTGAACATGACCGAGACTACCTCAAGTCAATAACCAACAGCGGGATCTGGATACCCATGTTGGCTCCTACATGCTCCTCGATGTTGTCATCGGATGAACCACGATGTCAAGGGTTCAAGCAACCCGTATTCTATTCCCTTTGTCGACGGTATGTTACTTGCCCGAGACTCGATCGTCGGTATCCCAATACCTCGTTTAGTCTCGTTACGGCAAGTCACTTTACTCGTATCGCAATGCATGATCCCGTGACCGGACACTTGATCACTTTGAGCTCATTATGATGATGCATTACCGAGTGGGCCCAGTGATACCTCTCCGTAATACGGAGTGACAAATCCGATCTCGATCCGTGTCAACCCAATGGTCACTTTCGGAGATACCGTAGTGCACCTTTATAGTCACCCGCCACGTTGTGACGTTTGATACACCCAAAGCACTCCTACGGTATCCGGAATTGCACGATCTCATGGTCTAAGGAAGAGATACTTGACATTGGAAAAGCTCTAGCAAAACGAACTACACGATCTTTGTGCTATGCTTAGGATTGGGTCTTGTCCATCACGTCATTCTCCTAATGACGTGATCCCGTTGTCAACGACATCTAATGTCCATAGTCAGGAAACCATGACTATCTGTTGACCAACGAGCTAGTCTACTAGAGGCTTACTAGGGACGTATTGTAGTCTATGTATTCACACGTGTATTGCGATTTCCGGATAATACAGTTATAGCATGAATAAAAGACAATCATCATGAACAAGGAAATATAATAATAATGCTTTTATTATTGCCTCTAGGGCATATTTCCAACATTATTATCCTACCCAAACAAATCAGATTGTGGCTGCACCCATTAATCCTATTATGAGCATACCAGGTTCGGTAGCAACGCCGAACCCAACCTTACCTACAGCTACAACTACTCGACCACTAGCAAGTTATGGGTCGACATACCTGCCACAATTCTTACCTACAGCTAGTAACCCTACTCCTCCTATGCCACTGCCACAAGCTTCATTGTCCACTATGGATGATGGTCTAGCTAATCTTAGAGAGGAGATGGCTAAGATGCTTGAGAGAATTTTGGGGTTGAGTTACCTCGGAATCGGATTTACCAAAAGCCGTACCCCGAGTACTTTGATGCCATCCAGTGCCCTCCAGGATATAAAATTCCAGATTTTGTTAAGTTCAATGGAGAGGGCACAAAAACCACATGGGAGCATGTTAGTCAATACTTAGCACAACTAGGTGAAGCAGGCTCACTGAATGAGTTGAAAGTGCGTTTATTTCCTTTATCATTAAGCGGTACCGCATTTTCATGGTTTTCTTCTTTACCACATGGTTCCATTCGAGTTTGGTCGCAGCTAGAGCAGAAATTTCATGATCACTTTTACAGCGGCGACAATGAACTCAAGTTGTCACATCTAACATCGGTTAAGCGAAACATGATGAATCGGTCTCCGATTACGTCAAGAGATTCGAGAGAAACGAAAACCGATGTTTTAGTTTGGTGATAACCGAGAGAGACTTGGCAGACCTAGTCTTTGAGTGGTTTGAGAACTCCCATTAGAGAAAAGCTAGAAGGCTATGAGTTTTAAATATCAACCAAGTCTTACAAAGGGCCTTGGCTCAGGAAAGCCGAAGCAAAGATCTCAAAGAAGTGCATAGATACAAAGCCGATCGACCAAAGATGAATATGGTGGAATATGATAGTGATCACTCGGACGATGAGGGTGATGTTTTTGCTACTGAATTTGTTTGGCCATCTAAGGCCAAACCCTTTACTTGCAATGATCTGAAACCGATTCATAAGAATCGTGATGAAGAGATGAAGTTTACTTTTAACATTGCTAAGTGTGATAGAATATTTGATGCTTTGCTGCAGGCTAAGATTATTAGAATATCTCATACTTTACCGCCGTTTGAAGAGCTAAAACGGCGTGCTTATTGCAAGTATCATAACTCTTTTTCTCATGCTACTAACGATTGCAATGTTTTTCGACGACGAATACAATCGGCCATTAATGATGGACGATTGAACTTTTCTGAGATGCAAGTTGATAAACAGCCCTATCCAATGAACACCATGGATTTAGAAGGGAAGAAGCTGCTCATTCGGCCGGAGGTAGCCGAATCTGCTAATAAAGCTAATGTCATTGTTGGTAAGCCCAGGAAAGACAAGGAGGGTGACAAGGTCTTGGGGAGACATGTGCTTGATAAGCAACCCGATGGCAAGGAAGTGATCACGATCACCATCAAGAATCCTACACTCGGGGGCAAACACAGTGCAAGAGGACACTTGAGTTAAATTTGTCAAGCCCAAGAGTCCGAAGTTGGCAAATGGAAGAGGAATGAAGCTAAAGTGCAACATAAGCGGATCAAGCCAACTTTTGATATGTTGCTGTCCAAATATGCTAATCGATCGGTGGTCCCAGCTCTAACCGCCATCACACTTGAAGCGACCAAGGTCACCATCGAATGATATGTTCGGTCGGTATGTGAAACCGAGTGGACCAAGGGCGATCTTGTAAGAGCAGAGGCAATCTGTGTGGAATCGACTTGATTACCCATATAATGGCCGGTGAACATCGGTGACTATCGGTCGGCTGGTCAAAAATGCGACCGAAAGTGGAAAATATCCTAGTGTAAGAATGCACCTGGTGGAAGCTATCCAAATGAAAAATGTGGCCAAGTAGATTCCATCCGATCGAGTTCCATCCGAGTGGATTCCATCGAGTGGCGTCCATCCGAGTGGATTCCATCCGAGTAAAAGGTGCGCCCGAGTGGAAATTTCATGCATCGGAAAGTCGAAAAGAATGGCGTGTTAAGTCACCAAGTGTTGCAGCAGTTGAGTCGGGAAAAGGCAAGGAGAAAATGGATGTCGACTCACTTATCTTGGGCACCGAAACATTCCCCATCTGACAGCCGATTGTGCATAATCACTGACCGAGCCGATACTTGCTATCGCGCTAAAGCACTCGGTTAATGACCATGAAGCAAGCACCAGCCAAGTAAAGGTGAAAGATGCTAAATACACTCGACCAAAGTGGTGTCCTCCAGGGCTAACAAAGACACATAAGAGGAAACTACAGAGGTTAAGGAGTCAAGAGATGGCAGAGCAGGAGGCCGAGAAGCAAAGGGATAAGTTGTTCAATGACAGTCGACCCATGGTTCCAGCAAAACAAGTGTGGAGGCCTAAACAAATACAAGATACATCAGCTTCTACATCTATCACAGAGGTGCCTACACCACCCAAGGACGATGCGACAACTATTACATCATCTGCAACACTTCTTACTTCTCCTTCACTTGACCAGATTTCATAATCGGTCGATCCACTTGAAGAAGAGGCTGATATGTTAGACTATGAGTCTACACCGGTCCATGAAGGTATGGATATCAATATGGTATATTACTTACCTGCTGAGTTTCGTGTTGTAGATGAGGAAGGGGAAGTGGCTCAACTGGATTTTGGCCCTAAAACGCAATATTCGAGAAGCCAAAAGAACCGAGAACACATTTGAAACCGTTGTATCTCGTGAGGTCATATCAATGGATCGCCACTCGATCGAATGCTTGTTGATGGTGGTGCTGTGGTAAATCTTATGCCCTATTCGATCTTCGTGAAATTGGGTTTGCTCGATGAAGAATTGATCAAGACCAATATGGTGCTCAACGGGTTTGAAGGCAAAGAGAGCTGAAGCCAAAGGTGTGATGTATGTGGAGCTTACAATGGAAGCAAAACTTTGGCTCTGCATTCTTTGTCGCCGAGGTGCAAGGTAACTACAACGTTATACTAGGCCGTGATTGGGTTCATGCAAACCGGTCGTGCCATCCACTATGCACCAGTTTTTGATTCGATGGGTTGATGATGAAGTGGAAGTCATTCATGCGGATAATTCGCCTGTGTTGCTTTGGCCGATGCATCGGTGGATTGGCAACATCCCAATGCTACTTGCTTGACGGGACGTGACTTATCGAGTTTGATTTTCTCGGTAGCGACCAAGAATGGTTTTGTGCCGTGTCTTTAAAGCCGATTGAATGCAATCGGCTCCAAGGTATGATATGTTTAAATGGATTCTAGTTCAGTGGTTACAAAACATCTTGTAAAATATCGGTCCGCGAGAACGATATGTATGAGTCTATTGAGGAGTTGGATGACATGGATAAACTTGGACAAGGTTTTACATCGGCCGATCCGTTAGAAGAGGTAGATATCGGAGCGGATCAGTCGGTGGACCGACATTTATAAACAAAAATTTGAAAGCCGATTGTAAAGCTAAATTAATCGAGCTATTGAAAGAATATGTTTGTTGCTTTGCATGGGAATATCATGAGATGCGAGGGTTGAGCCGAGAGCTAGTGGAGCATCGGTTGCCTATAAAGGCGGTTTAGACCTTATAAACAATCGACCGAAAGTTTAATCCGAAAACATATGACCGGATCAAGGAAGAGATCGGTCAATTGCTTGAAGCTAATTTCATTCGACCTTCTTTGGTATGCCGAGTGGATTTCTAACATTGTCCCAAAGGAGAAGAAGGGATCCGGCAAGTTGAGGGTGTGCATTGACTTTAGAGATTTGAATAGGGCTACACCCAAAGATGAGTATCCCATGCCAATAGCCGATATGCTTATTAATGATGCTACGGACATAAGGTTATTAGCTTTCTAGATGGTAATGCGAATACAATCAAATTTTTATGGCTGAAGAGGACATGTACAAAACAGCTTTCCGATGTCCTGGTTTCCTTGGTTTATTTGAGGACGGTGATGACATTCGGATTAAAAATCTGGAGCCACATATCAAAGAGCTATGAATTTGATTTTCATGATTTACTCGGTATCATACTTGAAGTTTATATTGATGATATTGTTGTCAAATCGGATGCTTTTGAATCTCACTTGGCCGATTTGCGTTTAGCTTTTGAGAGAATGAAAAGGTATGGACTAAAGATGAATCCTTTGAAATGTGCATTCGGCGTGTCGGTGGCAAATTTTGGGTTTCATTATTCATGAAGATGGCATCGAAATTGATCCCAAAAGATAGAGGCCATCTAGAAAGTGGAGGCTCCAACATGCAAGAGAGATATGCAAAAGTTCCTTGGCAAGGTCAATTATTTGAGAAGGTTCATAGCCAATCTGTCAGGGAAAGTTGATGCATTTACTCCTATCCTTCGGTTAAAGAATGATGTTAATTTCACTCAGGGGGGCAAAACAGCAAGAAGCCTTTGATATGATCAAGAACTATTTGTGCACTCCTCCGGTAATGAAAGCACCCAAGCATAGAGAGCCTTTTAAGCTTTATATCGCAGCAGAGGAAGGTGTTATTGGTGTTGTTTTGACTCAAGATACCGAAGGAAAAGAGCATGCCATTACGTATTTGAGCAGACGCTTATTGGACGCCGAGACAAGGTATACATCTATTGAAAAACTATGTCTATGCTTATATTATGCTTGCACAAAATTGAGACATTACCTAGTGCCGAGTGCTTGTGTAGTAGCTTGCCAAACCGACGTCATTAAGTACATGTTGCATAGGCCAATTCTTAGTGGTAGAATTGGCAAGTGGGCTTATGCTTTGATTGAATATGATTTGGCTTATGAATCTATAAAATCCATGAAAGGCCAAATTGTTGCTAATTTCATTGTTGAACATAGGATTAATGACAAGCATGATGTTGATATAAACCTTGTTTCATTAGTGCCATGGAGATTGTACTTTGATAGTTCAGTTTGTAGCAATGGCCAAGGTGTTGGTATTGTTTATATATCTCCTCATGGTGCTGTTTTTGAAGCCTCATGCCGCTTAGAATATTTTTGCACAAACAATCAAGCCGAATATGAAGCATTGTTATTCGGTTTAGAGATGCTACTTGCTATAGGTGTTACGCACATTGAGGCTTACGGTGATTCGTTACTAGTGGTGCAGCAAATATCCAGAATCTTTCAGTGTTTGGACGAATCACTTAATGTTTATCTTGATAAATGTCTAGATATAATTTCTACTTTGGATTGTTTTAGCATTGCACATATATCTAGACATGACAAGCTGGAAAGCAAATGAGTTGGCACAGCAAGCATCTGGATATCATGTTGATCGTGGCATGTTTCATATCTCTCAAAACCGATGTCTTGTCTTGCCAATATGGGAGAGGCCGAACCTGAACCCACTTATTCGCCATTAACAAAAATCTAGTGCGGTGATAATTCCGATTGGAGAAAGCCCATTGTTGATTACTTGTGCAATCCGAGTGAAAGGGTGGACGGGGCTGTTCGGCGATGGCTTTTAAGTATACAATGAGAGATGATGGTCTTTATCGCGAACGATCGATGATGTTCTTCTAAAGTGTTTGGATGAGGACCGGGCAAGAGTTGCTATGGGGAAGTACATGAAGGTATTTGTGGCACTCACCATTCGGCTCCCAAGATGAAATGGTTATTATGACGTCTGGGTTTTATTGGCCGACTATGATTAATGATTGCTTCAGATATTATAAAGGATGTGAAGCTTGTCAAAAGTTTGGTGATATTCAATTGGCTCCTGCTGCTATGTTACATCCTATTATCAAACCGTGGCCTTCGGAGGTTCAAAAGTGCATCGGTTCATATTGGTGGCAACTGATTATTTCACTAAATGGTGCAAGCAAGTACCTCTCAAGAACATGACACATACGGAGGTAATTCAGTTCATCACCGAGCACATTATTCATAGATTCGGTATTAGTCAAACGTTAACTACGGATCAAGGTTCATCTTTCATGTCACACCAAGTCGAGAGTTTGCGAATCTTATAACATAAAGTTGCTCAATTCCTCTCCGTATTATGCCCAAGCTAATGGACAAGCTGAGTCTAGCAATAAAATTTTAATCAAGCTCATCAAGAAGAGGATTGAGGATAATCCGAGGAGATGGCATGAGTTGTTGTCCAAGCTTTGTGGGCACATAGAATTTCAAGGCATGGTGCTACCAAGGTGACTCCATATGAGCTTGTATATGGCCAAGAGGTTGTTTTACGGTGGAAGTAAATTTGAATGCTTTGAGAATAGCCAAACAAAATGATTTATCGGCAGAGACTTTTATAACTTGATGATGGACAATATTGATGAAGTTGCCGATAAACGTTTGGTTGCTTTGAAGTACATAGAGAGACAAGTTGAGGGTTGCAAGAGCTTACAATAAGAAAGTTAAGTTGAAGAATTTTCAAGTTGGTGATCTCGTCGGAAGGTGATTCTGCCGATTGGTTCAAGAGATAGGAAATTGGGAAGTGGTCTCCGAGTTGGGAAGGTCCTTTTAGAATTACAAGGGTTGTTCCGGAAATTCATATTTGATGGAATCAATACAAGGGCATTGTTACCCGAGCTCTCAACGGAAAATATTTGAAGAAGTACCACCCGAGTGTGTGGCGGGAAGCCCTGAGTAGGCAATGGCCGATATCGACTATCGCCCTTAGCACAAACATAGACGATACATAATTATCGCCTACGAGGAAAATAAATGGCCGATGGAGTGTTGACATCGTCCTTAGAACGAACACTATGCATATTATTTTTGGCGTGCAAGCTTTGCCGAAAAACAGGGGGCATGTGTTGACGCCTGATTTTGGCAAGATCTGAGTGAAAGGGTTTTCAGCATGAAAAGTTTCACATCGCCGAATGGAACAACTTTAATGTTTGGACCATAATTATTGGCATCATATCAAAGACCAAAACTACACTCGGATTGTCATGTTGGTGTTCTGAGTGCTTTTTGGTCAATTAAGCCTCTAGGGCAACCTCGGATGAAGGAATGCTCTACATGAATTGTCTTTGTCTCGTCAAATCGGTCGATTTTTATATAAAATCATCTCAATCCGAGTTCGTATGCAAAAGTTAGAGCTATCTGAATGCAGCCCTGTCAAGAGGCGAAATATGACGCGGAGACCAGACATGTCTTGGCAAGTGTCGACGTAATGCGTGAGTATTTTGCCCCAGAAGATGGCCTCGAATCGGAAAACGTTCAACACGAAAGTTTTTCGTCTCGTCAAAACGGTCAACTTTGCTTTTGGGCACATTTTTATCTGAGGTCATTTACTGCCTCAAAAACCTTGCCGGGGAAAGCTTGCCGCCGTGAACAGTAACCTTGCCGGGGGAGAGCTTGCCGCCGTGAACAGTAGAAACTGTCGAGGCCAATCCGACCAGATGCTGAAGATGGGCTCAAATACTTATCTAGATGGCTTCGGATGAAAAAATGTTCAACACGGAAGTTGTTCGTAACATCGAAACGGTCAACTTTGCTTTTGGAGTCATCATCATCCGATGTAGTATATGACCTGCAGAGACGCTGCAAGAGTCGGACGGTCCGGTCAGCTGAACGAGTCCGACTCGAAATTAGAGATGACCCCGTGGAGTATTCAAGATGGCCTTATTTGGAAAAGTGATCAACATAAGGATTGTTGGCCTCGTCAAAGCACACAAAATTGATATTTGAACCGTCTCCATCGGAAGTCATATGCAGATTCCACGGCCCACGCAAGGAGCTAGACAGAAGATTGGACCAAATTCGGGCTGAATCCGAGTGGGACCAGAACTAGGACTCTAGGACGTGAATTGATGTAATTTTCTTGTAAGGAAAGCCTAGATAAATCCTTTGCTTGTACGGAAAGTCCAGCCGCCTCTTATATATGTTGGGGGTGACGGCCGATTAAACAACACCCAATCGAACAAACACATCTACTACTTTTTCGTGTTCATCTACTTTTTATCTCTCCCTTGTATCTTTCTTCTCGTTCTTCGCTAGTTCTTCATGCCGAAGGGCTGCGGATCCACGAGGCTCTAGGGGCGAGCGAATCGACCTAGGGCAGCCCATAGCCGCCGCGCGCCCTGACGGGGTCCCTCCCGGGCGTGTGGGGTTTTGGGTCCTCAAAAGCGCCCGCCGGATTGTCTTGCGTACCGCGCTTCCGGCGGGTCTCCTTCGACGTGAGCTGCGGTGCATCACCCCCGGCGTCGAGGGTACACGGTGACGTGTTCGTGTGCGAACACATGTGCATTTAATTTGCAATAAAATATTTTATATTTAAAAATGATATACAAGATTATTTCAAAATAATATAAATCTTGGGACCGTAACAAAGGAAAAAGGGGGGAAATTTACATGTTAGTAGGTTATGCTAGGAGGCATATGGGGAGCGCGGCTATACTTCGCTCGCAGCAAGAGCACACGTGCACTCGCCTCAAGCGACTAGTTACTGGCCCGACCCAACGAGGGGATGCACACTGCCTTCCTTTTCTTCTTTTTCTTCTTTTTTTTCTTTTATTATTGACATTTCTGGAATCAAAAACAATATATTTAAAATTTTAAAACGATCATCGCGCATTCATAAAATTCTTCATAGAGTGTTAAAAAATGTTCGCACAATTTCAAAAACATGTTGATAGCATTTAGAAAAGTTCTCGAGATCCAAAAAATGTTCACATCCTTCGAAAAAGATTATGACATTTGCGAGGTGGCCAAGACACAGACACCAACATTATGCTTATTGGCATTTTAATTCTGAAAAATTGAAATGAAGCCCGAAAATCATAAAACTTAGATTGGTGTCACGACGTGAATCATAGAGGTTTTAATAGAAATTGTTAGTGTTTCGCAAAGGTTGTCACGTAGACTGCTGGAATAAAACCATCTCCGAGTAAGATATTATGTTTGAGAAGGAATATACCATGCTTGCATGCGAAGAAACCGTTGTTTCCTTGTTTCACCTTGAAACTAGGCTTCAGGAGGGAATAACCCTAGTTTGCATGTGAAGTGACTGCTGCTTTGCCGATTGGTCTTAAACTTTTTTGCACAACCAACACGCACTATTATTTGTATTGTGTCAAAATTGAGCATTTTTTGTGGTTCGTTTGCTATATTGAGATCATAAAATGCATTTGTAGGCATTTAAAGATATAACTCTAATTTGAACAAAAGATATACATGTATAAGGACACCAACATGATAATCGCTAGAAATGGGGCTGACAATTCTTATTGGTGGTCTTTAGTCTATGGTTAATCCATGTATAAGGACAGAACATGAGTCCCAGTCACATGGTGGCTGAGACTCGGGCACCAACATGATACTTTATTGTCATTTAAATTCTAGAAAATTTAAACGAAGCCTAAAAATCAGAAAACTTAGCATGGTATCATGATATGAACCCTAAAGGTTGTAATACAAATGTGTTAAGTGTTTCGCAAAAAGACACACGTAGACTGCTTACAAACAAAAGCATCTCCAAGCAAGAAATTAGGTTTCGAGAAGGAATTAACCAGGGTTGCATTTGCAAGTGACCGTTGTTTCCTCGGTTGGCTTTGAAACTTTTTCCACACTTAACATATACCATTACATGTGGCATGCCAAAAATTAGTATTTCTTTTGGTATATTCTCTGTATTTAAGCTGTTAAGTGCACTTACCGCCATCAAGTCCAAATTAACACTAAAGGTGCCAGACTATTACATGGATCTCACAAAATAAAAAAAATACTAGTGGTGCAGACGAAAAAACGTCTGCCACTCGTATTTGCCACCCATCGATAAGTTAATCCCAACTGTAACATCCCAAATTTTGGAATGTTAATATAATTAATTGAATTGTTTGTTTGTTTGCTTGAGTGAATTAAACTTGAGTGAAATTTGAACCTTTTCAAAAACTTTTGAAAGAGAGGAATAAAATGACTTTCCCTTCTCCGTAAATTCAAATTCATCCTATTAAAATCAATGAGAGAAGATGACATGACTTCTTCAACTATAAAGAATTTGAACGGAGTTTTGCAATTTAATTCTTTCAAATATTTGCACTTGCTTCTCTATTTTTCTTCCCCGAGAAATACCCCGAAAAATAAATTCTTGCAAGCAAGAAAGAGCGGAGGAAAATGACCCTCCAAAATCAGGGGCATTTTGAAAATATTTGAGCCAAGAAAACCAAAGTTTTATTTAAAATTATTTGCAAAAAGAAATAAAGCCTTTAGGGATTTTCTGAAAAACATATTTTTTTAAGTTTTTATTTTGGCCGTGGAATAATGCTCATCATCTACATTTTATTTTTCTGATAATTTTAGTATATAAAAACTCTTTATTCCGAATTGATTTGATTTCATTTTATTGTTTTAGTTTCCTAATTTTAAAAATAGGAATGGAATCGTTTTTATTAGGAAAAACCTGGCCCATTAAGCACTTTCCTATTCTAGCCCAACAAGAGATCATCTCCTTCCTCTGTTTCCTCTCACGTTACAGAAGCTTTCCATATCCATGGAGACAGAATCTCCACCTTCCCGATCTCCTCGTCTTTCCATCCCAGCGCCTCCCGAGACCGCCTATAAAACCCCTCCTCTCCTCGTTCCATTTTTCCCATCACCACGCCTCCCTGCCCGTAGCACCTCGCCACCGTCCTCCTTTTCCTGCCTAGAACGCCACCGGGAGCTCTCCTGAACCTCCCATCGCCCAGCGCCACCTCCCCAGCGCCGACCCCTCCTCCGCCACCCCCCCCACCTCGGCGACCTCTCCCCTCACCGAGCAGCCCTCCACATCGCGTCTCCTTCCTGCCATCTCTGCCTCACGTACAGGTAACTCTGTTTTCGTTTTCAGATTTATTCCCGTAACAGATTTAGTTCCGTTCTTGTTTAGCCTATAACTTTTGATCTAGAAGTCCAATGATGCTGATTCTTTTTGCGTTAGATCACAATTTTCTTGTAGTTTCCAAAAATATATAATTTGTCTATGTTTGGATTTATAAAAATTGAGTTAGATCAGATTTGAATTAAAGCTTGTATTGCTTATTCCGGGAGTTTCATAATAGATTTTTATTTAATTCTTTTTGCTCCTAGTTGCTTAATGAAATATTTTCTGTTTAGTTAACATAAAACCATGATTAGGTGATGTTAAGAAATTTTTGTTATATAAAACTATTTTTGTTATTGTTTGAAGTAGGAAAAACTTTGAGTGGCCTTTCTTTGAGTTTTTCTTTTGGATTTGGTTTTGGTTGTTTTGTTGTGTTATGTTACTTTTGTTATGTTGTGTTATGTGATCCTATTGCTATGTGCTTATTATAGTTATTGTTTGCCTCGGTAGAATTTCCGGAGTGCGAAGATTGCTACTACGAAACCCTAGTTTTTCGAAGATCGTCAACAAGGCAAGTTCACTTTGACCATGCTTTTCCTACCTATGTTTTATTGCATTTAGTGGCACCTTTGCAACCACCCCTCAGTAGTGTTATTGAAATTCTTGTAGTTGAGTAGTATGCATGAGGTAGGAACCCATCACCCTGTTACCAAGCCCGGGACGTTATTTTATTCTAATGCTACGCTGTAGTAGACGGGGTTTGGTATGAGTGTTCGAGAGTGGTGTGAAGAAGGAGGACTCTCGCCAATGACGACAACTCCATGATGGAATCTGCAAGGACTGCATCTTCAAGACCTCAAGACTTCAAGACTCGAGACAAGAATTCAATACACACTCTGGGTGAAGGGCGGTTGACGGGCACCTGGAGAACCCAGTGGTTGGCGGGATGCATGGAGAAGCGCCATGACATCTTGCGGAAAGCTTCACCTGACTCAAAGAGACGGAAGAATACTTCACGCCGGAAGCTTACCTGCAACCGCAAGTCATTATGGGCTCTGGCTTGGTTGACCTTAGTTGTGACTCTGGCTGGGACGGTGCTAGCAGATGTAGAACTACGGTAGGATTGGATGGGTACCGGACAGTGGTCAGAGGAACTCTTTGGAAGACCATGTTTCGGTCATCTTGTTCTCAAACACTCTGAAGTGCGAGGACGTAAAGAGAGGGATCGAATCTTGCGGGTAAAGTGTACAAACCTCTGCAGAGGGTTATAACCTAATCGATTAGCCGTGTCCCCGGTTACGGACAATTTGAGCATATGGACTTGGATCTATCTCAGAACTCTCAACACCGGACTGATAACTTAATTGTGGGCAACTTATGATGATTTTTGGGCTATGAGACATCGGTTGGCGGAACCATGTCATGATAGAAAATTCCATAGTGCAGACTTCATTTATGCCTTTGATGTAGGGAAAATAAAACCAGCTTTTATGCAAAACAAAACTCGGACACGAGCCACAAAGCCATATTGCATATAGTATAGTTTTATCATCTGTTCTTTTTATTGTGATCTTGCGGTACATTCAATGTATTGACCTACACGGCTGCAACGTATCATGTTGCGTATACTTTCCTCGACGAGTAAGAGTTACGATACAGGTTACGGTCTACACTCAACTCGCCGATGGCGTTGATGGGACTCCACACTCGTTTGATTGTTTCCGCTGATTATTATGAGGTATATATCATTTTACGTTATTTATACATGTGATTGCACTTTGATATATACATTGATGTCTTGTGTGTGCCAAAGATCTTGATCCGAGGATGGCACAAGAATACGAGGCTTATTTGTCTCGAGGTCGGGTCGCTCTGATATGGTATCGAGCACATGTTGGTGAGGACGTGACCCTAGAAATCGGAAAGCCCTAGGACAGAAATCTCTAAAACTTTATTTACAAAAGACTCTTACTTCTCATCTTTTCTGATTTTATCAAATAGACCCTCTCACCTCAAATAGTTAGAATATACCCTTATCCTTTGATCACTCGGAGGATCAATCAAGACGCCCAAGAAGGATTAGATATCGAGAACTGATGACCCCTTGAGTAAATATGATTTCACCATGTATTAGAAGAATTGAAGCTACAACCGTTGAAGACTCAAGACTTGAAGGATCTCAAGAATTATTTGACCTTTAGAAGACCAAACCCTGTTACACACCCACGTTAGATGCGATGATTTGTGAGCTGTCATTTGTTTGATGTTTTCCGACAGCCCCAAAATAAAACTTGTTTCTTCAAAACTATTGTTTGTATTTGTGTATTCTTCCCCACCTCTCTCATATCTCATCCCAAAACTTTTGGACCCCATAGATGATGAATGAAGTTGGACTGATATTCTCTGGATCAAGACTCACCGGAGGCGAGCTATGGATTCGTAACATGGAGAATCACTTCGGGAGCAATTTGATTCCAAGGAAGTATGAGGTTCAATACGCTCTTCAGTGCTTTACAGAAAGTGCTACAACCTGGTGGAAAATGCATCAAGCCATACAAGGATTTAATGGAGCAAGAACTTGGGAGGAATTCAAGAAGACCCTGTTGAGATCACGTCTCATCCGGAAGCACTATGATAACCCGAAGAAGAAACCTTGTGCCTGCAAGATTTGCGGAGAAATAGGACACACCCAGGAGGAACACAAGGATGGATTCCCTCATTGTGAGGAGAAACACCCAGCTGAGGAATGCCCAACTAGGCAAGTTACTTGTTTCTTGTGTGAAGGAACCACCCACTACCCGACTCAGTGTCACATTTACCCCATGGTGCAACAAACTATTCAGGAGCAGGAAGAAGGAATGAAAGAAGCCCTCCGAGAAGTTATGAAAGAACCTGTGATGAAGGAATGTGTTGAAGACCCCGATGGAGAAGGCCTAATCAGATTCTACTCCAATGCCTGCTATTCATGTGGAGAAGAAGGACATTTTCACGAGATTGCACCAAGGAAAGAAAAGAGTATCTGGGATACTCCCGACGGAAGCAATAGAGTTTGATCCACAGGAATAAAAGGTTTGATCGAACGAAGAAACCCGGAAGAGAAAATAAAGACACCCTCGTAACAACCCAATTTCTGCAAAGAGGGACAAGAGTCATATTACCTGTTTTGAATGTAAGGACGCCGGGCATTATGCCAATCATTGTCTCGAAGGAAGCAAGGAACTCAAGCAGCAGCACCATCTCCAAGAAGCCCAAAGACTTATCGAAAGTTATGTGTTTTCATTGCAAGGAAGCAGGACATTATGCTACTAAATGTTCCTACAAGAAGGAAGCTGGAGTTGAGTAGTTGGAATTTTGACATGGATAATAAGAGTGGTAGAAACCAATTTTTTATGATTACAATAAGTTGAGTTATGTAATGGGTGCTCGAGTTTGTAATGGATTCATGAAATCAATAAAGTTAAGGTGACATGTTTTCATATGTTTAATTGTATGAGTTGTTACTCTATGAACACGGATTTTGACCATTTTCGAGGATATGAGAAATATGGTCTATGGATGGATTTGTGAATTTCATTTTAAGGGTGAAAGTACCCTATGAAGAACACTAGACCAATGGAAATGGAAATGTGTCCCACAGGTTGGAGTTTGGAAAAAAATGAGTTGAAGTTTTATCTTTGATATGATGGTATTAAGAAATGAGATGTTATTGGATTTAAAGTGGTGTAATGTTGGAAAATGGAGCAATTGTAACTCCAAGGATGAGTGAAATTGGTACAAGTGTTGAAGTGGGCTCATAACCCACGGGCCCAGGAATTAATAAGGGTCAAGTACCCTTTGGAGAAATTTTGGGAATAGACTACGATTTGATCAACCGACGATTCTATAGGAGTTTACACAAAACACGAGAGTTGTTAAGGAACGATAGATGTTTGTTTGGCCTGCAGAATCAATGGATTTTCCGAACTTGATAAATCGACAAGAGAAATTCTGCAATGCTTGTGAGGAAGACCGAGTGTTAGAATGCGAGATTCGCAAAACCATGTACAAGGTAATGATTTGGGTGCGGGATGTATTGATCACCATACCGACTTACTCTTATTATTCGCTTTGCTATATGGGATGGAAAAATCTGAGTGACTTACCTATAGTAGAGGACGACGATCAAAACCTTGTTTAAACCTTAGAAAGGTATAGGTATTTTTCCCTTGTACACGGCAGTTGTTGCCAACCGTAGGTTATACGGTGAGGTTCAACCTGCACCCGTTTTCTAGGGAAACCATAAATCGTTGACCACCATGAGGTACCGATATTTGTTTAGAATTGGCGCCGGACCGTCACTATGAAGACCCGGTCTCGGAATAACCTTACCAAGAGTAAAAGACAAAAGAATTGAGGAAAAGGTTATGCCACTACCGGAAGAGCCCAGAGAAGGAATTATCCTTAATATCTGAGAAGACCGACACTGTCAGCAATAAGGATGGAGTATCTGAGTTTTGATGGAACCGTAACAATGCTTCTAAGGGTGGTAGCACCCGAGACCCGGAGACGATCGATGGATTTTTTGAGAAGACCCCAAAACCCTAACCTATTTCTTGCTAGCCTCTTCGAATCTCGGGGACGAGATTCATTTTAAGTGTGGTAGGTTTGTAACATCCCAAATTTTGGAATGTTAATATAATTAATTGAATTGTTTGTTTGTTTGCTTGAGTGAATTAAACTTGAGTGAAATTTGAACCTTTTCAAAAACTTTTGAAAGAGAGGGAATAAAATGACTTTCCCCTTCTCCGGTAAATTCAAATTCATCCTATTAAAATCAATGAGAGAAGATGACATGACTTCTTCAACTATAAAGAATTTGAACGGAGTTTTGCAATTTAATTCTTTCAAATATTTGCACTTGCTTCTCTATTTTTCTTCCCAGAAATACCCGAAAATAAATTCTTGCAAGCAAGAAAGAGCGGAGGAAAATGACCCTCCAAAATCAGGGGCATTTTGAAAATATTTGAGCCAAGAAAACCAAAGTTTTTATTTAAAATTATTTGCAAAAAGAAATAAAGCCTTTAGGGATTTTCTGAAAAAACATATTTTTTAAGTTTTATTTTGGCCGTGGAATAATGCTCATCATCTACATTTTATTTTTCGATAATTTTAGTATATAAAAACTCTTTATTCGAATTGATTTGATTTCCTTTTTATTGTTTTAGTTTCCTAATTTTAAAAATAGGAATGGAATCGTTTTATTAGGAAAAACCTGGCCCATTAAGCACTTTCCTATTCTAGCCCAACAAGAGATCATCTCCTTCCTTTGTTTCCTCTCACGTTACACAAGCTTTCCATATCCATGGAGACAGAATCTCCACCTTCCCGATCTCCCTCGTCTTTCCATCCCAGCGCTCCCGAGACCGCCTATAAAACCCCTCCTCTCCTCGCTCCATTTTTCCCATCACCACGCCCCCCTGCCCGTAGCACCTCGCCACCGTCCTCCTTTTCCTGCCTAGAACGCCACCAGAGCTCTCCGAACCTCCCATCGCCCAGCGCCACCTCCCAAGCGCCGACCCTCCTCCGCCACCCCCACCTCGGCGACCTCGCCTCACCGAGCAGCCTCCACATCGCCGTCTCCTTCCTGCCATCTCTGCCTCACGTCTGGTAACTCTGTTTTCGTTTTCAGATTTATTCCTGTAACAGATTTAGTTCCGTTCTTGTTTAGCCTATAACTTTTGATCTAGAAGTCCAATGATGCTGATTCTTTTTGCGTTAGATCACAATTTTCTTGTAGTTTCCAAAATATATAATTTGTCTATGTTTGGATTTATAAAAATTGAGTTAGATCAGATTTGAATTAAAGCTTGTATTGCTTATTCCGGGAGTTTCATAATAGATTTTATTTAATTCTTTTTGCTCCTAGTTGCTTAATGAAATATTTTCTGTTTAGTTAACATAAAACAATGATTAGGTGATGTTAAGAAATTTTTGTTATATAAAACTATTTTTGTTATTGTTTGAAGTTGGAAAAACTTTGAGTGGCCTTTCTTTGAGTTTTTCTTTTGGATTTGGTTTTGGTTGTTTTGTTGTGTTATGTTACTTTTGTTATGTTGTGTTATGTGATCCTATTGCTATGTGCTTATTATAGTTATTGTTTGCCTCGGTAGAATTTCCGAGTGCGAAGATTGCTACTCTGAAACCCTAGTTTTTCGAAGATCGTCAACAAGGCAAGTTCACTTTGACCATGCTTTTCCTACCTATGTTTTATTGCATTTAGTGGCACCTTTGCAACCACCCCTCAGTAGTGTTATTGAAATTCTTGTAGTTGAGTAGTATGCGTGAGGTAGGAACCCATCACCCTGTTACCAAGCCCGGGACGTTATTTTATTCTAATGCTACGCTGTAGTAGACGGGGTTTGGTATGAGTGTTCGAGAGTGGTGTGAAGAAGGAGGACTCTACGTCAATGACGACAACTCCATGATGGAATCTGCAAGGACTGCATCTTCAAGACCTCAAGACTTCAAGACTCGAGACAAGAATTCAATACACACTACTGGGTGAAGGACGGTTGACGGGCACCCGGAGAACCCAGTGGTTGGCGGGATGCATGGAGAAGCGCCATGACATCTTGCGGAAAGCTTCACCTGGACTCAAAGAGACGGAAGAATACTTCACGCCGGAAGCTTACGTGCAACCGCAAGTCATTATGGGCTCGCTTGGTTGACCTTAGTTGTGACTGGCTGGGACGGTGCTAGCAGATGTAGAACTACGGTAGGATTGGATGGGTACCGGACAGTGGTCAGAGGAACTCTTTGGAAGACCATGTTTCGGTCATCTTGTTCTCAAACACTCTGAAGTGCGAGGACGTAAAGAGAGGGATCGAATCTTGCGGGTAAAGTGTACAAACCTCTGCAGAGGGTTATAACCTAATCGATTAGCCGTGTCCCCGGTTACGGACAATTTGAGCATCTGGACTTGGATCTATCTCGAACTCTCAACACCGGATGATAACTTAATTGTGGGCAACTTATGATGATTTTGGGCTATGAGACATCGGTTGGCGGAACCATGTCATGATAGAAAATTCCATAGTGCAGACTTCATTTATGCCTTTGATGTAGGGAAAATAAAACCAGCTTTTATGCAAAACAAAACTCAGATACGAGCCACAAAGCCATATTGCATATAGTATAGTTTTATCATCTGTTTTTTTATTGTGATCTTGCGGTACATTCAATGTCTTGACCTACACGGCTGCAACGTATCATGTTGCGAGATACTTTCTCGACGAGTAAGAGTTACGATCTGTGGTTACGGTCTACACTCAACATGCCGATGGCGTTGATGGGACTCCACACTCGCTTGATTGTTTCCGCTGATTATTATGAGGTATATATCATTTTACGTTATTTATACATGTGATTGCACTTTGATATATACATTGATGTACTGTGTGTGCCAAAGATACCGATCGAGGATGGCACAAGAATACGTAGGCTTGACCGTCTGAGGTCGGGTCGCTACAGATATGGTATCAGAGCACATGTTGACTGTAGGACGTGACCCTAGAAATCGGAAAGCCCCTAGGACAGGAAATCTCTAAAAACTTTATTTACAAAAGACTCTTACTTCTCATCTTTTCTGATTTTATCAAATAGACCCTCTCACCTCAAATAGTTAGAATATACCCCTTATCCTTTGATCACTCGGAGGATCAACTGAAGACGCTCCAAGAAGGATTAGATATCGGAGAACTGATGACCCCTTCAGAGTAAATATGATTTCACCATGTATTAGAAGAATTGAAGCTACAACCGTTGAAGACTCAAGACTTGAAGGATCTCAAGAATTATTTGACCTTTAGAAGACCAAACCCTGTTACACACCTACATTAGATGCGATGATTTGTGAGCTGTCATTTGTTTGATGTTTTCCGACAGCCCCAAAATAAAACTTGTTTCTTCAAAACTATTGTTTGTATTTGTGTATTCTTCCCCACCTCTCTCATATCTCATCCCAAAACTTTTGGACCCCATAGATGATGAATGAAGTTGGACTGATATTCTCTGGATCAAGACTCACGGAGGAGGCGAGCTATGGATTCGTAACATGGAGAATCACTTGGAGCAATTTGATTCCAAGGAAGTATGAGGTTCAATACGCTCTTGATTGCTTTCTGAAAGTGCTACAACCTGGTGGAAAATGCATCAAGCCATACAAGGATTTAATGGAGCAAGAACTTGGGAGGAATTCAAGAAGACCTGTTGAGATCACGTCTCATCCGGAAGCACTATGATAACCCAAGAAGAAACCTTGTGCTGCAAGATTTATGGAGAAATAGGACACACCGGGAGGAACACAAGGATGGATTCCCTCATTGTGAGGAGAAACACCCAGCTGAGGAATGCCCAACTAGGCAAGTTACTTGTTTCTTGTGTGAAGGAACCACCCACTACCCGACTCAGTGTCACATTTACCCCATGGTGCAACAAACTATTCAGGAGCAGGAAGAAGGAATGAAAGAAGCCCTCAGAGAAGTTATGAAAGAACCTGTGATGAAGGAATGTGTTGAAGACCCGATGGAGAAGGCCTAATCAGATTCTACTCCAATGCCACGCTATTCATGTGGAGAAGAAGGACATTTTTCACAAGATTGCACCAAGGAAAGAAAAGAGTATCTGGGATACTCCCCGACGGAAGCAATAGAGTTTGATCCACAGGGAATAAAAGGTTTGATCAGAACGAAGAAACCCCGGAAGAGAAAATAAAGACACCCTCGAACAACCCAATTTCGCAAAGAGGGACAAGAGTCATATTACCTGTTTTGAATGTAAGGACGTCGGGCATTATGCCAATCATTGTCTCGAAAGGAAGCAAGGAACTCAAGCAGCAGGCACCATCTCCAAGAAGCCCAAAGACTTATCGAAAGTTATGTGTTTTCATTGCAAGGAAGCAGGACATTATGCTACTAAATGTTCCTACAAGAAGGAAGCTGGAGTTGAGTAGTTGGAATTTTGACATGGATAATAAGAGTGGTAGAAACCAAATTTTTTTATTATTACAATAAGTTGAGTTATGTAATGGGTGCTCAGAGTTTGTAATGGATTCATGAAATCAATAAAGTTAAGGTGACATGTTTTCATATGTTTAATTGTATGAGTTGTTACTCTATGAACACGGATTTTGACCATTTTCGAGGATATGAGAAATATGGTCTATGGATGGATTTGTGAATTTCATTTTAAGGGTGAAAGTACCCTATGAAGAACACTAGACCAATGGAAATGGAAATGTGTCCCACAGGTTGGAGTTTGGAAAAAAATGAGTTGAAGTTTTATCTTTGATATGATGGTATTAAGAAATGAGATGTTATTGGATTTAAAGTGGTGTAATGTTGGAAAATGGAGCAATTGTAACTCCAAGGATGAGTGAAATTGGTACAAGTGTTGAAGTGGGCTCATAACCCACAGGCCCAGGAATTAATAAGGGTCAAGTACCCACTGGAGAAATTTTGGGAATAGACTACGATTTGATCAACCGACGATTCTATAGGAGTTTACACAAAACCTGAGAGTTGTTAAGGAACGATAGATGTTTGTTTGGCCTGCAGAATCAATGGATTTTCCGAACTTGATTCGTCGACAAGAGAAATTCTGCAATGCTTGTGAGGAAGACCGAGTGTTAGAATGCGAGATTCGCAAAACCATGTACAAGGTAATGATTTGGGTGCGGGATGGATTGATCACCATACCGACTTACTCTTATTATTCGCTTTGCTATATGGGATGGAAAAATCTGAGTGACTTACCTATAGTAGAGAGACGACGATCAAAACCTTGTTTAAACCTTAGAAAGGTATAGGTATTTTTTCCCTTGTACACGGCAGTTGTTGCCAACCGTAGGTTATACGGTGAGGTTCAACCTGACCCGTTTTCTAGGGAAACCATAAATCGTTGACCACCATGAGGTACCGATATTTGTTTAGAATTGGCGCCAAACCCGTCACTATGAAGACCCAGTCTCGAATAACCTTACCAAGAGTAAAAGACAAAATAATTGAGGAAAAGGTTATGCCACTACCGGAAGAGCCCAGAGAAGGAATTATCCTTAATATCTCGAGAAGACCGACATCGCCAAGCAATAAGGATGGAGTATCTGAGTTTTGATGGAACCGTAATAATGCTTCTAAGGGTGGTAGCACCCGAGACCGGAGACGATCGATGGATTTTTGAGAAGACCCCAAAACCCTAACCTATTTCTTGTTAGTTTCTTGAATCTCGGGACGAGATTCATTTTAAGTGTGGTAGGTTTGTAACATCCCAAATTTTGGAATGTTAATATAATTAATTGAATTGTTTGTTTGTTTGCTTGAGTGAATTAAACTTGAGTGAAATTTGAACCTTTTCAAAAACTTTTGAAAGAGAGGGAATAAAATGACTTTCCCTTCTCCGTAAATTCAAATTCATCCTATTAAAATCAATGAGAGAAGATGACATGACTTCTTCAACTATAAAGAATTTGAACGGAGTTTTGCAATTTAATTCTTTCAAATATTTGCACTTGCTTCTATTTTTCTTCCTCGAGAAATACCCGAAAATAAATTCTTGCAAGCAAGAAAGAGCGGAGGAAAATGACCTCCAAAATCAGGGGCATTTTTGAAAATATTTGAGCCAAGAAAACCAAAGTTTTTATTTAAAATTATTTGCAAAAAGAAATAAAGCCTTTAGGGATTTTCTGAAAAAACATATTTTTTAAGTTTTATTTTGGCCGTGGAATAATGCTCATCATCTACATTTTATTTTTCTGATAATTTTAGTATATAAAACTCTTTATTCAATTGATTTGATTTCCTTTTATTGTTTTAGTTTCCTAATTTTAAAATAGGAATGGAATCGTTTTATTAGGAAAAACCTGGCCCATTAAGCACTTTCCTATTCTAGCCCAACAAGAGATCATCTCCTTCCTCTGTTTCCTCTCACGTTACTGAAGCTTTCCATATCCATGGAGACAGAATCTCCACCTTCCCGATCTCCCTCGTCTTTCCATCCCAGCGCCTCCCGAGACCGCCTATAAAACCCCTCCTCTCCTCGCTCCATTTTTCCCATCACCACGCCCCCCCTGCCTGTAGCACCTCGCCACCGCCCTCCTTTTCCTGCCTAGAACGCCACCAGAGCTCTCTCGAACCTCCCATCGCCCAGCGCCACCTCCCAAGCGCCGACCCCTCCTCCGCCACCCCCACCTCGCTTGGCGACCTCGCCGCCTCACCGAGCAGCCTCCACATCGCCGCCTCCTTCCTGCCATCTCTGCCTCACGTCAGGTAACTCTGTTTTCGTTTTCAGATTTATTCCTGTAACAGATTTAGTTCCGTTCTTGTTTAGCCTATAACTTTTGATCTAGAAGTCCAATGATGCTGATTCTTTTTATGTTAGATCACAATTTTCTTGTAGTTTCCAAAATATATAATTTGTCTATGTTTGGATTTATAAAATTGAGTTAGATCAGATTTGAATTAAAGCTTGTATTGCTTATTCCGGGAGTTTCATAATAGATTTTTATTTAATTCTTTTTGCTCCTAGTTGCTTAATGAAATATTTTCTGTTTAGTTAACATAAAACCATGATTAGGTGATGTTAAGAAATTTTGTTATATAAAACTATTTTTGTTATTGTTTGAAGTAGGAAAACTTTGAGTGGCCTTTCTTTGAGTTTTTCTTTTGGATTTGGTTTTGGTTGTTTTGTTGTGTTATGTTACTTTTGTTATGTTGTGTTATGTGATCCTATTGCTATGTGCTTATTATAGTTATTGTTTGCCTCGGTAGAATTTCCGGAGTGCGAAGATTGCTACTACGAAACCCTAGTTTTTCAAGATCGCCAACAAGGCAAGTTCACTTTGACCATGCTTTTCTTACCTATGTTTTATTGCATTTAGTGGCACCTTTGCAACCACCCTCAGTAGTGTTATTGAAATTCTTGTAGTTGAGTAGTATGCATGAGGTAGGAACCCATCACCCTGTTACCAAGCCCGGACGTTATTTTATTCTAATGCTACTGTAGTAGACGGGTTTGGTATGAGTGTTCGAGAGTGGTGTGAAGAAGGAGGACTCTACGCCAATGACGACAACTCCATGATGGAATCTGCAAGGACTGCATCTTCAAGACCTCAAGACTTCAAGACTCGAGACAAGAATTCAATACACACTCACTGGGTGAAGGACGGTTGACGGGCACCTGGAGAACCCAGTGGTTGGCGGGATGCATGGAGAAGCGCCATGACATCTTGCGGAAAGCTTCACCCAGACTCAAAGAGACGGAAGAATACTTCACGCCGGAAGCTTACCTGCAACCGCAAGTCATTATGGGCTCGCTTGGTTGACCTTAGTTGTGACTCTGGCTGGGGACGGTGCTAGCAGATGTAGAACTACGGTAGGATTGGATGGGTACCGACAAAGTGGTCGAGGAACTCTTTGGAAGACCATGTTTGGTCATCTTGTTCTCAAACACTCAAGTGCGAGGACGAAAGAGAGGGATCGAATCTTGCGGGTAAAGTGTACAAACCTCCGCAGAGGGTTATAACCTAATCGATTAGCCGTGTCCCGTTACGGACAATTTGAGCATCTGGACTTGGATCTATCTCGAACTCTCAACACCGGATGATAACTTAATTGTGGGCAACTTATGATGATTTTTGGGCTATGAGACATCGGTTGGCGGAACCATGTCATGATAGAAAATTCCATAGTGCAGACTTCATTTATGCCTTTGATGTAGGGAAAATAAAACCAGCTTTTATGCAAAACAAAACTCGCATACGAGCCACAAAGCCATATTGCATATAGTATAGTTTTATCATCTGTTTTTTTTATTGTGATCTTGCGGTACATTCAATGTATTGACCTACACGGCTGCAACGTATCATGTTGCGTATACTTTCCTCGACGAGTAAGAGTTACGATACAGGTTACGGTCTACACTCAACCCGCCGATGGCGTTGATGGGACTCCACACTCGCTTGATTGTTTCGCTGATTATTATGAGGTATATATCATTTTACGTTATTTATACATGTGATTGCACTTTGATATATACATTGATGTACTGTGTGTGCCAAAGATACTTGATCCGAGGATGGCATAAGAATACGTAGGCTTGACCGTCTGAGGTCGGGTCGCTACAGATATGGTATCAGAGCACATGTTGACTGTAGGACGTGACCCTAGAAATCGGAAAGCCCCTAGGACAGGAAATCTCTAAAAACTTTATTTACAAAAAGACTCTTACTTCTCATCTTTTCTGATTTTATCAAATAGACCCTCTCACCTCAAATAGTTAGAATATACCCCTTATCCTTTGATCACTCGGAGGATCAACTGAAGACGCTCCAAGAAGGATTAGATATCGGAGAACTGATGACCCCTTCAGAGTAAATATGATTTCACCATGTATTAGAAGAATTGAAGCTACAACCGTTGAAGACTCCGAAGACTTGAAGGATCTGAAGAATTATTTGACCTTTAGAAGACCAAACCCCTGTTACACACCTACGTTAGATGCGATGATTTGTGAGCTGTCATTTGTTTGATGTTTTCCGACAGCCCCAAAATAAAACTTGTTTCTTCAAAAACTATTGTTTGTATTGCGTGTATTCTTCCCCACCTCTCTCATATCTCATCCCAAAACTTTTGGACCCCATAGATGATGAATGAAGTTGGACTGATATTCTCGGATCAAGACTTCACCGGAGGCAGAGCTATGGATTCGAACATGGAGAATCACTTGGAGCAATTTGATTCCAAGGAAGTATGAGGTTCAATACGCTCTTGATGCTTTTACGTAAAGTGCTACAACCTGGTGGAAAATGCATCAAGCCATACAAGGATTTAATGGAGCAAGAACTTGGGAGGAATTCAAGAAGACCTGTTGAGATCACGCCTCATCCGAAGCACTATGATAACCCAAGAAGAAACCTTGTGCTGCAAGATTTATGGAGAAATAGGACACACCTGGGAGGAACACAAGGATGGATTCCCTCATTGTGAGGAGAAACACCCAGTGAGGAATGCCCAACTAGGCAAGTTACTTGTTTCTTGTGTGAAGGAACCACCCACTACCCGACTCAAGGTCACATTTACCCCATGGTGCAACAAACTATTCAGAGCAGGAAGAAGGAATGAAAGAAGCCCTCCGAGAAGTTATGAAAGAACCTGTGATGAAGGAATGTGTTGAAGACCCGATGGAGAAGGCCTAATCAGATTCTACTCCAATGCACGCTATTCATGTGGAGAAGAAGGACATTTTCACAAGATTGCACCAAGGAAAGAAAAGAGTATCTGGATACTCCCGACGGAAGCAATAGAGTTTGATCCATGTGGAATAAAAGGTTTGATCGAGAACGAAGAAACCCGGAAGAGAAAATAAAGACACCCTCGTAACAACCCAATTTCGCAAAGAGGGACAAGAGTCATATTACCTGTTTTGAATGTAAGGACGCCGGGCATTATGCCAATCATTGTCTCGAAGGAAGCAAGGAACTCAAGCAGCAGGCACCATCTCCAAGAAGCCCAAAGACTTATCGAAAGTTATGTGTTTTCATTGCAAGGAAGCAGGACATTATGCTACTAAATGTTCCTACAAGAAGGAAGCTGGAGTTGAGTAGTTGGAATTTTGACATGGATAATAAGAGTGGTAGAAACCAAATTTTTTTATGATTACAATAAGTTGAGTTATGTAATGGGTGCTCGAGTTTGTAATGGATTCATGAAATCAATAAAGTTAAGGTGACATGTTTTCATATGTTTAATTGTATGAGTTGTTACTCTATGAACACGGATTTTGACCATTTTCGAGGATATGAGAAATATGGTCTATGGATGGATTTGTGAATTTCATTTTAAGGGTGAAAGTACCCTATGAAGAACACTAGACCAATGGAAATGGAAATGTGTCCCACAGGTTGGAGTTTGGAAAAAAATGAGTTGAAGTTTTATCTTTGATATGATGGTATTAAGAAATGAGATGTTATTGGATTTAAAGTGGTGTAATGTTGGAAAATGGAGCAATTGTAACTCCAAGGATGAGTGAAATTGGTACAAGTGTTGAAGTGGGCTCATAACCCATGTGCCCAGAATTAATAAGGGTCAAGTACCCATCGGAGAAATTTTGGGAATAGACTACGATTTGATCAACCGCGATTCTATAGGAGTTTACACAAAACCCGAGAGTTGTTAAGGAACGATAGATGTTTGTTTGGCCTGCAGAATCAATGGATTTTCCGAACTTGATTAAATCGACAAGAGAAATTCTGCAATGCTTGTGAGGAAGACCGAGTGTTAGAATGCGAGATTCGCAAAACCATGTACAAGGTAATGATTTAAAAGGGATGGATTGATCACCATACCGACTTACTCTTATTATTCGCTTTGCTATATGGGATGGAAAATCTGAGTGACTTACCTATAGTAGAGAGACGACGATCAAAACCTTGTTTAAACCTTAGAAAGGTATAGGTATTTTTCCCTTGTACACGGCAGTTGTTGCCAACCGTAGGTTATACGGTGAGGTTCAACCTGCACCCGCTTTCTAGGGGAAACCATAAATCGTTGACCACCATGAGGTACCGATATTTGTTTAGAATTGGCGCCAAACCCGTCACTATGAAGACCCAGTCTGGAATAACCTTACCAAGAGTAAAAGACAAAATAATTGAGGAAAAGGTTATGCCACTAGGAAGAGCCCAGAGAAGGAATTATCCTTAATATCTCGAGAAGACCGACATCATCAGCAATAAGGATGGAGTATCTGAGTTTTGATGGAACCGTAATAATGCTTCTAAGGGTGGTAGCACCGAGACCCGAGACGATCGATGGATTTTTGAGAAGACCCCAAAACCCTAACCTATTTCTTGTTAGTTTCTTCAATCTCGGGGACTAGATTCATTTTAAAAGTGTAGGTTTGTAACATCCCAAATTTTGGAATGTTAATATAATTAATTGAATTGTTTGTTTGTTTGCTTGAGTGAATTAAACTTGAGTGAAATTTGAACCTTTTCAAAACTTTTGAA
Organism: Aegilops longissima; assembly: GCA_021605205.1. Lineage (NCBI taxonomy): Eukaryota > Viridiplantae > Streptophyta > Magnoliopsida > Poales > Poaceae > Aegilops > Aegilops longissima. The sequence goes on along the minus strand of CM038680.1, from coordinate 625,832,573 downwards.
AGAGAGGAATAAAATGACTTTCCCTTCTCCGTAAATTCAAATTCATCCTATTAAAATCAATGAGAGAAGATGACATGACTTCTTCAACTATAAAGAATTTGAACGGAGTTTTGCAATTTAATTCTTTCAAATATTTGCACTTGCTTCTCTATTTTTCTTCCCGAGAAATACCCGAAAATAAATTCTTGCAAGCAAGAAAGAGCGGAGGAAAATGACCTCCAAAATCAGGGGCATTTTGAAAATATTTGAGCCAAGAAAACCAAAGTTTTTATTTAAAATTATTTGCAAAAAGAAATAAAGCCTTTAGGGATTTTCTGAAAAAAACATATTTTTTTAAGTTTTATTTTGGCCGTGGAATAATGCTCATCATCTACATTTTATTTTTCCGATAATTTTAGTATATAAAAACTCTTTATTCAATTGATTTGATTTCCTTTTATTGTTTTAGTTTCCTAATTTTAAAATAGGAATGGAATCGTTTTATTAGGAAAACCTGGCCCATTAAGCACTTTCCTATTCTAGCCCAACAAGAGATCATCTCCTTCCTCTGTTTCCTCTCACGTTACTGAAGCTTTCCATATCCATGGAGACAGAATCTCCACCTTCCCGATCTCCCTCGCTTTTCCATCCCAGCGCCTCCCGAGACCGCCTATAAAACCCCTCCTCTCCTCGCTCCATTTTTCCCATCACCACGCCTCCCTGCCTGTAGCACCTCGCCACCGCCCTCCTTTTTCCTGCCTAGAACGCCACCAGAGCTCTCCTGAACCTCCCATCGCCCAGCGCCACCTCCCCAAGCGCCGACCCCTCCTCCGCCACCCCCACCTCGCTTGGCGACCTCGCCTCACCGAGCAGCCTCCACATCGCCGCCTCCTTCCTGCCATCTCTGCCTCACGCAGGTAACTCTGTTTTCGTTTTCAGATTTATTCCCGTAACAGATTTAGTTCCGTTCTTGTTTAGCCTATAACTTTTGATCTAGAAGTCCAATGATGCTGATTCTTTTTATGTTAGATCACAATTTTCTTGTAGTTTCCAAAATATATAATTTGTCTATGTTTGGATTTATAAAATTGAGTTAGATCAGATTTGAATTAAAGCTTGTATTGCTTATTCCGGGAGTTTCATAATAGATTTTATTTAATTCTTTTTGCTCCTAGTTGCTTAATGAAATATTTTCTGTTTAGTTAACATAAAACCATGATTAGGTGATGTTAAGAAATTTTTGTTATATAAAACTATTTTTGTTATTGTTTGAAGTAGGGAAAACTTTGAGTGGCCTTTCTTTGAGTTTTTCTTTTGGATTTGGTTTTGGTTGTTTTGTTGTGTTATGTTACTTTTGTTATGTTGTGTTATGTGATCCTATTGCTATGTGCTTATTATAGTTATTGTTTGCCTCGGTAGAATTTCCGGAGTGCGAAGATTGCTACTACGAAACCCTAGTTTTTCGAAGATCGTCAACAAGGCAAGTTCACTTTGACCATGCTTTTCTTACCTATGTTTTATTGCATTTAGTGGCACCTTTGCAACCACCCCTCAAGAGTGTTATTGAAATTTTGTAGTTGAGTAGTATGCATGAGGTAGGAACCCATCACCCTGTTACCAAGCCCGGGACGTTATTTTATTCTAATGCTACGCTGTAGTAGACGGGGTTTGGTATGAGTGTTCGAGAGTGGTGTGAAGAAGGAGGACTCTACGTCAATGACGACAACTCCATGATGGAATCTGCAAGGACTGCATCTTCAAGACCTCAAGACTTCAAGACTCGAGACAAGAATTCAATACACACCACTGGGTGAAGGGCGGTTGACGGGCACCTGGAGAACCCAGTGGTTGGCGGGATGCATGGAGAAGCGCCATGACATCTTGCGGAAAGCTTCACCCAGACTCAAAGAGACGGAAGAATACTTCACGCCGGAAGCTTACCTGCAACCGCAAGTCATTATGGGCTCGCTTGGTTGACCTTAGTTGTGACTCTGGCTGGGACGGTGCTAGCAGATGTAGAACTACGGTAGGATTGGATGGGTACCGGACGGTGGTCGAGGAACTCTTTGGAAGACCATGTTTGGTCATCTTGTTCTCAAACACTCAAGTGCGAGGACGAAAGAGAGGGATCGAATCTTGCGGGTAAAGTGTACAAACCTCTGCAGAGGGTTATAACCTAATCGATTAGCCGTGTCCCGATTACGGACAATTTGAGCATCTGGACTTGGATCTATCTCGTAACTCTCAACACCGGACCGATAACTTAATTGTGGGCAACTTATGATGATTTTTGGGCTATGAGACATCGGTTGGCGGAACCATGTCATGATAGAAAATTCCATAGTGCAGACTTCATTTATGCCTTTGATGTAGGGAAAATAAAACCAGCTTTTATGCAAAACAAAACTCGTATATGTGAGCCACAAAGCCATATTGCATATAGTATAGTTTTATCATCTGTTCTTTTATTGTGATCTTGCGGTACATTCAATGTATCGACCTACACGGCTGCAACGTATCATGTTGCGATACTTTCCTCGACGAGTAAGAGTTACGATCTGGTTACGGTCTACACTCAACCCGCCGATGGCGTTGATGGGACCCCACACTCGCTTGATTGTTTCACTGATTATTATGAGGTATATATCATTTTTACGTTATTTATACATGTGATTGCACTTTGATATATACATTGATGTACTGTGTGTGCCAGCATACTGATCCAGGGATGGCACAGTAACACAGAGGCTTGACCGTCTGAGGTCGGGTCGCTACACCAACTTACTAGGGGACAGACACAAATTCATCCCGCGAGAGTATGCCCGCCATTGGTAATTTTGACCCAAAGCTAGTCTGATGCAAATACCAGTGGCAGGCATGACTTTTGCGCCCAACCCTAGTAAGTGGCCAAATTACGAGGGCAAACGCAGATGTGCACCCGCCACTTGTAAGGGTCCACCTAGTAGATCCGAGTAGTGTATGGCTTCACCAACATGAGCAGGCTTACGATGTGTGCTGGCTCGGCGAAAAACTCACGCGGCTGCCTCCTAACCTAGCCATTGCCATAACTACCATCACAACTTTGGTCTACCTCCTCTTCTCTATCCGGCGGCCTCAAAGGCGGAAAGAGGAGTGGGGACCCGTTCGTCTCATTTTTTGAGTTAGTTTTTCTATTTCTCTCGCGACATCGATGAGGTGGTGTGATCTTGGCGTGTTGGAATAAGGTCTCTCCGGCCTTTCCCTACCTCGATGACGTTTCATCTAGCACCAACGAAGAGCCTGTGAGAGTTTATGTCCCAAATATGTTGGTTCCCTTCATATCTTGCCAGTTCGTGTGTCTTTCAAGGAGAGCTTATGGCTGGCTATTGCTGTGGCGACTTCGATGTATTCTTCTGTGTTGTTGTTCAGTGGCTTGGTCCAGTTTCTCGAACCCTCTGTGCTGATGGTGATGGATTGCAAGCCTGTTCTGCGTGGGGTGATGCTCCGGCCAATGATGCTTCAATGATTTTTAGATCTCGTCTCAAGGGGCGAGTGGCTATTGCGGCCTTCAAAGCCTAGTATGGCGAGGGTGTTTGCAGTTGTCGCTTTTATTCACTGTTGGTTCTGCAATTCTCAATCTCCGGTCGGCGGTGTACAATTAGAGGAAGAAGAAGACTAGTGTGCTTTTTAATATAACTTTATTTTGTACTGGTGGTTCTACATCCAATTGTCTTTCTTCGTACTCGCATCTGTTTTCCTCGATATTAATCAGATCTAAGATGCCATTTGGATGTCTTTATTCAAAAACAAAAACAAAACATGAGCAGGCACCAGGCAAGTTCTTCATACCGGTTGTTTGTGTCACGATGATGGATGTGATGGAAGCACAATGAGGCTGCAGGATAAAATAACACTTGGTGATGAGATATTTTGGTTCATATTGGATGATATATCTAAAAACGATACTTACAAAATTATACGTTCTATTTATATATCCATAGAGCCTAAAACTGGCATATTAGCCTATATATCGGTCGTATCGGCCTAGATTTAAAAGGTCGGCATAAAGACTCCTGACTGCTCTGTCTGAAGGAAATATACCCTAGAGGCAATAATAAAGTTATTATTTATTTCCTTATTTCATGATAAATGTTTATTATTCATGCTAGAATTGTATTAACCGGAAACTTAGTACATGTGTGAATACATAGACAAACAGAGTGTCACTAGTATGCCTCTACTTGACTAGCTCGTTGAATCAAAGATGGTTAAGTTTCCTAGCCATAAACATGAGTTGTCATTTGATTAACTGGATCACATCATTAGAGAATGATGTGATTGACTTGACCCATTCCGCTAGCTTAGCACTCGATCGTTTAGTATGTTGCTATTGCTTTCTTCACGACTTATACATGTTCCTATGACTATGAGATTATGCAACTCCCGAATACCAGAGGAACACTTTACGTGCTACCAAACGTCACAACGTAATTGGGTGATAATAAAGGTGCTCTATAGGTGTCTCCGATGGTACTTGTTGAGTTGGCATAGATCGAGATTAGGATTTGTCACTCCGATTGTCGGAGAGGTATCTCTGGGCCCTCTCGGTAATGCACATCACAATAAGCCTTGCAAGCAATATGACTAATGAGTTAGTTGCGGGATGATGCATTACGTAACGAGTAAAGAGACTTGCCGGTAACGAGATTGAGCTAGGTATTAGATACCGACGATCGAATCTCGAGCAAGTAACATACCGATGACAAAGGGAACAACGTATGTTGTTATGCGGTTTGACCGATAAAGATCTTCATAGAATATGTAGGAGCCAATATGAGCATCCAGGTTCCGCTATTGGTTATTGACCGGACACATGTCTCGGTCATGGCTACATAGTTCTCGAACCCGTAGGGTCCGCACGCTTAAAGTTCGGTGACGATGGGTATTATGAGTTTTTGTGTTTTGATGTATCGAAGGTAGTTCTGAGTCCCGGATATGATCACGGACATGACGAGGAGTCTCGAAATGGTTGAGACGTAAAGATCGATATATTGGACGACTATATTCGGACACCGAAATGTTCCGGTGGTTTCAAGAAAATCGGAGTTGGGAGGGTTACCGAACCCCGGAGAAATAGTGGGCCTTATGGGCCTTAGTGGAGAGAGAGAGGGCTGGCCTAGGGCAGGCCGCACGCCCCTCCCCCTTTGGTCCGAATTGGACTAGGAGAGGGGGGCCGAGCCCCCCCTTTCCTTCTCCCTCTCCCCCTTCCTTCCCCCTCCTACTCCTACTAGGAGGTGGACTCCTCCTGGCGCGCCTATAGGGGCCCGCCGGCCTCCCCCCTTGCTCCTTTATATACGGGGGCAGGGGGGCACCTCTAGACACACAAGTTGATCTGTTGATCTCTCACAGCCGTGTGCGGTGCCCTGCTCCACCATAATCCACCTCGATCATATCGTACCGGTGCTTAGGCGAAGCCCTGTGTCGGTAGCATCATCATCACCGTCACCACGCCGTCGTGCTGACGAAACTCTCCGGCAAAACTTTGCTGGATCGGAGCTCGCGGGACGTCATCGAGTTGAATGTGTGCTGAACTCGAAGGTGCCGTGCGTTTGGTACTTGGATCGGTCGGATCGTGAAAACGTACGACTACATCAACCGCGTTGTGCTAACGCTTCCGCTTTCGGTCTACAAGGGTACGTGGACAGACTCTCCCCTCTCGTTACTATGCATCACCATGATCCCGTGTGTGTACGAATTTGTTTTAAATTATTACGTTCGCCAACACCGTCAATCTCTAGAAAGTACCCGTATTTTGGCAGTTTTAGGCGTCGTTAGTATTAGTTTGTAGTATCTTTTCAGTTGCAATTTGCAAACCGTGGATTCTGGAAGGCAGCGTTAAAATCACACGCCATGTCTGCAGTGGGTGTCGTTTACCAAACTCGTCTGCCCCAGGGAACAGAACACTACGAAATTTTCTTGCGGAAAAAAAAGAGCACAACGAAATTTTCTTGCGGAAAAAGAAGAACACTACAAAATTCGGAGTTTGAAAAACAAAAAACGCCAAAAAAAATGGATCACCCCAATTACTGGCCCGCGGTTACTTAAATACGGGCTGTGAGGCCAGCCCATGTATTCACTAGCCCATCGTTCCGCAAAGTTTCGCAAGTGTACAAGTGAGAGCCCAGCAAGTGAAGCCTGCCAGCCTATATAGAAAACCCGGCGCCCTCGCGACCCGACCTCCTCATTCTAGCCAGGCGAGAGCAAAAGGTAGGGTTTCCAGTTGCAAGCCGCGCCGCCGCCGCCATGGGACACTCCAACGTTTGGAACTCGCACCCCAAGAACTACGGCCCCGGATCCAGGGTTTGGTAATGATCCTCTCTCTACTCCTTACTCTTGATCGATTGGGAACTTGTACCCCGTCCTCTCCTAGATCGGTAGCAACGGGCGCTTCCATGTCCGCACCTGTAGATCCGTGGCGCAAGCTCGTAGCTTAGCTCTAAATCTTGTATATATTCGTGTTCTATGCACAAGATTCACGCGCCTTGGATTGCTTGATGGTTTGATGTCGTGACGCGTGGTGGTTTGGATCTTTTCTTGCAGCCGTGTCTGCGGCAACTCGCATGGCCTGATCCGCAAGTACGGGCTGATGTGCTGCAGGCAGTGCTTCCGCAGCAACGCCAAAGACATTGGCTTCATCAAGGTATGCGCCGCCACACTGTCCGTGGATTTCCTGAATCTTTGCCTGAATATGATGGCTGCCGAGTAATACTAGTATATGTCCCCATGCTTTGCTTTGAATAATATACATGCTCTGTCTACAAGGCCTCTCTTGGTATGGTGAACCAGTTTTAGCTTGTTATTGACTACCATCTTGTAGCATGTGTTGTTACATATTGTGGTGTAATGTATGACATATTAGATTCATCTATTCAAAATAGATGTGTGTGTTCCTCTTGACAGAGCAAACCTGGTCAAGTTTTCCAATCATCACCTCATGTTCTGCCTTGCAATGTTTTGTATCTGTTTGATCAATGTGTAATTTCTAGGCACCACATGGCATCTTGGAACGGACAGGGTTGTGCATGACTACACCATACTAGCTCCGCTCGTTGTTCCCACCAATATATGTCTTATCTGTTGCATCCGTGCCCAGTTTCAACTATTTTACTAACCGTTAGCTACCAAGTATTTTTGAGCATGCCAGTCCATTTTAATGCATTACAATTGAGTCTATTGCAATGGGGCAAATATCTATTAAGTAGGCATATATTTACATAACTAGTTGTACTTTATGATTTCGTACAAAATTGAGATGATTTTCCTTTTGAAGAATGCTGTTTCCATTTCCACTTTTGTCTGATTAACTGTAGGTTTTATGCTTCAATTTTTGGGTTTGGGTAAATTATTTTTCAGATTCACATGTTGTTGTGCCTGAATACCTGAATGTTTGTGTGTGACTAATTTATTTTTATGCCTTTTATTTTGCATATCAAAATCTCTTTATACTGATCTCTGAATTTGCACTCTTGTTTAACAGTACCGTTAAGAATGGAAACCTCAAAGGAAGCAAGCACTAGGAAATTATCATCGAACTGTGGTGCTTCATCGAGGCTGATCTTTATCCTATAAGCTATGTAATGAACTACTATTAATGTTTGAATCCTGGTGACAAAACCATGAAACCATGTTAGTGACTGCTGTTTGAGCATGTGAAACCGATAATTCTGTTACTGTCGTGCATTATGGTCAGAAGGTTGCTCTGCATCCTTATATTTTTATTATTTTGCAAAGGCCGGCCGTGCCCTGTTTTGATGCTCTAATTTATATTCCTCGTGTTCATACCTATTGGCTTCTGTTCTTAATAAGTCTCTGCTGTGCTCTACTATTCTCTCTGTGTGATTGTTTATGATCTTCTTTGTTTGTTGAACAGTTGTCCTTAGCTGCCCTGACTTTGCTTAAGCTAAAATATGTCTGTAATTGTTAAATGGTCATCTATAACACTTGTCAATGCTGAGCTTCTCTAGGGTATTAGGTGCGGGTCAAAACAAGCATTAGTGGAATTATTAGTTGGTCACATATAGGAAAACCTAGAATCCACGGTTGTATATGAATTTGATGCGTGACTGTCCTGCTACCGACCATATTTTGCCACCTCCCAAATGGCTAGAACTCTTCGGAGGCCAACTATTTCTTTGCCACCCTCTTGTTCTAATCGTTGGAAACCTGGAGCATCCAATGACAGCCAACAATACCTGTATCCCACTCAAAATTTGAGCATGTATCACATTGTCAAAATTGAGCGTCTCCAGGGATTGGGTAGAATGCTTAGTGTACCTCAAAAAAGAGAGTAGAAAGCTTTCCCTCACAAAAAGAAAAGAGAGAGTAGAAAGCTTAGTGATACGATTGCATATGAATTTGCTGGGTGATCTAGGAGTAGGATGCATGGATACTTCATAGAACCAGTGTATCTGTATGGGATATAACGTATCTAATACGGATATCTTACCCTGCTGATCATCAGGCAATATATAAACCATTTATAAAACAACTTATGTATAGTTGGCCGATGCGTTTTGGATACGATACAACAGGACCCTTCATAACCGTCCTGAAATCTGGGCGGGCTGCCTGGTCGCGAAATTGCCACCCAACTGCGGCTGGCAAATCCGGCCCAAACGTCTGGACTGGCCGACACTTCCTGTGTCCAGCCCATATGTGTAGCGGATATGGGAATGCCTGGACACGTCCGCTACATCGGATTCGGCCAACTGTGGCCGACTCTACATAAATTAGACCTTATCCGCACTTTGGATGAAACACTAGCCGCACTCCACTCCCCTTCAATAATACCCAAGTTCCTTTCTGGCAAGCTCCAACGTAGTCCTTCATGGCGGCCACTGGATCTGACTTTAAGATGTCTGGATCCGAGGACTGAGAGCTCATCCCTTGCAGTCTCGAGGAGCAGATGGCTGTCTCGCCGCTCTCCGACGATCTCGGAGGAGTGCATCCTCCGCGGTCTTCTCCGAACTGACGGGAATCCATAGCGTAAATGGCACTAGGATCCGCAGGGGCCGGCGGATCACGCCACGTGACCGCGACCTCGCTGGTATCGGAGACCACCGCATGGCAGGGCAACCCCGTTGTGCCAGCGGAACCATTTAGGTGGCACCTCGTCCCCATGATTCGCGACCATATCCGCCTCCATGGTGCGCGGCCAAAACAAGGAGGAGGTATGCGGTAGCCACGCGAGGCGCGAGGCGCGGCGCGCTTAAGGCGGCGGCAAGAGCTCGCGAGGCGGAGGCGGCGGCGGCGGCTTCGGTAGCCCACGAGCCAGAGGTGGAGGAAGCGCTCCGTGACCGCATAGTCGAGAAGTGGCAGAGGAGGACGGTCAGCCGATGGCTAAAGATCAAAGTAGTGTCGTCCGTGCCATGGCCGGACTGCCCCCAAGGAGGGGAAGCACGAGGATGATGACAGATCAGACAGCTCTGGCAACGCGCAGATCCACCTCAATCCGTTTTGCGTCTTTGACCACTACCATCGCACAGAGGACGGCAAGGGTAAGGGAAAATGTCGTCATGGATGAACTTTTTCCATTGTCGTAACATTCGTAGTTAGTAGAGCATGTCAATTTTTGGTAGTCCAATGGCATGTGTGAACTACATATGTAAAATTATCGTTGCAAGAGATTAGTATGGATTTGAGGATTTGGTTTGATTGATTTGATTATGGACGCGAACTTTGGATGCCTGCCCGATCACCGTTTGTGGACGCGCCCGAACGGATTAGGTAACTGTGATTGGTTATAGATGCTCTTAGGAGGTAATAATGGCGCAACCTTAGTCCTCCGACGCCCCACCCTTTCCTCCCCGCTTCTTTCCATCCGAGGTCGACAACAGGCAGTGGAAGGCCATGGTCTAGCCGACGAGCTCCTCCTTCCTCGCCGACTCACCATCGTCCTCGTCACCAACTCACCTCACCCTCAGCCCCTCTCACACAGCAGTCTAGCCAGCTCGTCAAGCTTGATCCTCGGCGGCAGGTCAACGTTGACGTCGCACAACGTATTTGTTCTGAACTGTTTAGCCGAGAGTCGTACCCCAAACGGACGTCCGTTTTGTCCGCTTGAGGGTGACAATGGGATCGTCCGCCCAGATTTGTGGATGCCCCGGCCGTGCGCCCAACGGGCGGCCGTATTTCGACCGCATCACGTCCGCCAAGAGGCCATTTATACTAAAATGAAGCATAGCATAGCAAACAGTTCAAATCAAACATAGGAAATAGTTCCACATTCGCAATAGTCTTAGACCATCTCCAACAGCTGCGCCAAAAGGCGCGTGCGCAGGACGTTTTCGCGCGCTCCAGCGATGGCGGGAAACTAGCGCGCGCGGGAATCGTTTGCGCGCGCACGGAAAAAGGCGGCAACTCGCGCGCTAGATTTGGCGCACCGCGTCCGGCGCGCCTATAAATTGTAGCGCCCACCGCCGCTCTCGCCGCTTAGCGCTTTCTTTCCGCCGCCGACACGACACCACCGCGCCACCATGCCGCCTCACCGCCAGGGAGGTAAGGGCTACCGCGGCGTCCGCGTGCGTCCGTCCGGCACCTACTCCGTCTTGATCCGGTTGGGCGGCGGCGTGTGCCTCGGCCTCGGAACCTTCGACACCGCCCAGGACGGCGCCCGCGCATACGACGCTGCAGCGTGGTGCCTCCGGCGGTCCCGTTGGGACATGAACTTCACCGACGTGGCGACGCCGGAGCGGGCACAGGAGTTGGCTCCTTTCCCGCCGCTTATCACCGACGAGGATCGGCGCAAAAACCGGAGGCGGGAGCGCCGTCTCAGCCTGGCCGAGATGGACGAGGAAGCCATGGCGCTGTGGAGGCAACACTTCCCGCAAGATATCATCAACGAGGAACAGTTCTTCGCCGAGAGGAGGGCGGAGAGGGAGGAGAGGAGGAAGGAGCGAGCCGCCTATCGCGAGGACAAGCGAACGCGGAAGGCGGTCGCTAAATACAACATCACGCTAGGAGAAGCTCGTCTTGGGAGTCCCACGACGAGCGGTTCCTTGACGCTTACGCTGCAACGTCTGAGGTGGACATCACCGAGGCAGAGTCCGAGTCGGAGAATGACGAGTAGTAGTAGTTTTTCGTTTTTGTTCTGTATCGTAGAACTATGTACTATGACTATGTATTGTAGGAGAAGACTTGAACTATGTACGCATTTCTATAAATATAGCGCGCCTGCTGGAGCGGCTCGGGCGTGCTTTATTTTGCGGCGGCTGCTCGAGCAGCCAAGACCGCCAATAAAACCTGGCTCACTCGGCGCCAGATTATGACTTTAGGCGTGCGTGCTTGCGCGGCTGTTGGAGATGCTCTTACAACCCAATAAAAATAAAAACAATATCAAATAGTACAACCCAATCGAATTTGTTTGCATGAAAAGAGATTAAACCGATAGATTTACTGGTTGCCAATGTGAGTCCACATGTGCTCAACCAAGTCATCCTGGAGCTGCACATGAGTTTGCCAATCATGCATTTCACCATGGAATTGGACAAACTGTTGGAAGGTTGCAGGTGGTGGATGCTCTGGCTCAACATTTTCCCAAAATCAAACCCTTGGCCGTAGATGCTATCACCACGCTCATCCTCCAATGGTCATGTTGTGCATGATCACATAAGCAGTCATCACCTCCCAAAGCTACTGAGTGCTCCATGTCAATGCAGGGTTTCAAACGATACCCCGTTGAGATTGAAGTATGCCAAAAGCACGCTCCACATCCTTCCTAGCACTCTCCTGCATTTGGGCAAACCTGTCTCTTCTGTCCTTGCGGATTGGGTATGGTCTTCACAACAGTTGACCACTGAGGATAGATACCATCAGCTAGTAATATCCCTTCTTGTAATGGTGGCTATTGATCTCAAAGTTGATCTCTGGGAAGTGGCCTTCTGCAAGCCTTGCAAACACTGGAGAACACTGAAGCACGTTGATATCATTGTGAGAATCAGCCATGCTGATGAAATAATGCCATATCCATAGATCTTGTGAAGCCACTGGAAGCTATGTACCTAGGGTAGGGTTATAGGCCTGACCTAGACACCCTCCCCAAGGACAGCGCCCTCAAGTCAGAAGCATTCAAAGGGTACCATCATCCACTCGACCAGAAACATTTCACTCGAAAGAATCACTGTCACTCGACCGTAACAGAAATCGCTCGACATACAGAAGATCTAAAGTCACTCTGCGCAGCAACGGTCGGGCATTAACTCATAGACTTAATGATCATTTATAGCACTTTATTACGGACGTTACCTATAACGCTCCTTCTTTATGTACATTGAACCCTATGTAACAGGGGATGGCTGGGGTCCTGGCGCACTCTATATAAGCCACCCCCTCCTCTGGGACAAGGTTCGCACCCCGTGTAACACACACACACACACATAATTCAGTCAAACGCCTCCGGGCACCGAGACATAGGGCTATTACTTCCTCCTCGAAGGGCCTGAACTCATAAAACTCGTGTGTATAACTTCGCCATAGCTAGGATCTTGCCTCCTCATACCTACCCCCCATTCTACTGTCAGTCTTAGATCCACAACAGTTGGCGCCCACCGTGGGGCAGGTGTCTTAGCGACTTGTTGGTGAAGTTGCGATTTTTCTGATTCCCATCATCATGGTTTCCGGCGGTGGATTGGCCGAGGGCCGTGAGATCCGTCTCGGCGAGCTCGTCTTCGTCACCGACGACTCCGCCTGGCTCCAAGAGGCTCCACTCGACGTCGAGGCGCACCCCGTTCGTGGGGCGACGCACTTTCGTGCATGCGTCCGCGGCGTCCTTCTTCGGCAGCCATCGACTCAGTATCGATCGGCTCCTGTGGCGTCCTCGTTCCCCGCTGTTCGCCGGCGCAAGCGTTCCGGTCGGTCGCGGCTCCAGCGGTGGGTGAGGCACGCGGTGGCCCGCCAGTCGGCCACCCCACAAGTCGTGGCAATCGAGCCCGACGAAACTCTCTACCCCCTGTTCAACTGGCTCCGTTGAGACCGCATCCGAGTGCGACAACAGTGACCCCGCGGCGGAAGTTTTGATGGTCAATGGACCACGCAGTCCTCTTGGCTTCCCCACCGACGACGGTGGTGATGGCGGTGGCGATCCGTCGCGCGCTCACGAGGAGTACCGCCCCGAGCCTCTTTCTTCGCAGCAGAGGGAAGAGCTCCGCCGCCGCAATATGGATGCACTTCACACTCCTATCGTTGGAGAAACCCCCGAGGTCCGGGCCTTGGAGGAGGTGCGCCTGGCCAACTTGGCTGAGCGCACTCGACTGGAGAACCTCCAGCACGCACTCAACGAGTGTGCTCGGCAGTGGATTCCTGAGTCTAGTCGACGACAACTTTTTCCACCTCCAACTCAGGTATACCGAACTCCGGTTCAGAATCTCACAGCTGCAGCCCGAATAGCAGAGTCGATTCAGCTGTCCCAGTTGGGAGCTGGCAGAGGTTTGATGCAGATCCGGGCTTTACTCCGGGCAGCGGGAGAGCAGAACACAACAGTATCTCAGTCGCGGAATAGGATTCATAGCAGATCTGTGATGGCGGACACAGTTCAGTCGGGTCACAGCCCAAGATCGCCCCCGCGGCATGAGGGACGTGGAGATCGGCGAGATCAGTAAAGAAACCGTGAGCAGTGTGATCACCGACTCGACCACGATGACCGTCGTCGAGTGCCCACGCCTCCCCCGAGGAGTGGGTCATATGTGCCGTTGCAGCACGATGACAGATGCCCTCACAGTGGTGGACGAAGAATTCCAGTCGACCCTAGAGAGCCGGGCTTTGATGCGAGATCTATTCTCGTTCAAGGTCTAGTTGACATGAACAGGGCACACTGAGAAGGCCATGACAGTGATTATCCGACCGGCAGCAGAGTGCATGTTTCAGGTCTAGAGTGTTTCAGCAGAGCCATCAGGGCTGCAGTGATTCCTTCCAACTTCAGGTTGGCGACTGGAGTCAGCAAGTTCACTGGTGAGTCCAAGCCTGACACTTGGCTTGAGGACTACCGAGTGGCTGTACAGATCGGTGGCGACAATGATGAAGTGGCCATGAAGCACCTCCCTCTGATGTTGGAAGGCTCGGCCAGAGCATGGTTGAATCAGTTAGCACCTAGCAGCATATATAGTTGGGAGGAACTTGCCCGAGTGTTTGTTAGAACCTTTGAAGGTACATGCAAACGACCAGCAGGGTTGACAGAATTACAGTCTTGCGTGCAAAAACCGAATGAGACCTTGAGAGATTATATCCAGAGATGGATCACATTGCACCATCTGATGGAGAATGTGTCGGATCACCAAGCGGTTTGTGCCTTCAAGGAGGGTGTTAAGTATCGAGAGCTGAATCTGAAATTGGTCTGGACAGGATATGTCCCGACTTCGGATGATGGAGATTGCCACCAAGTACGCTAATGGTGAAGAGGAAGACCGACTCCGGAGTGGCAAACACAAAACAGTCGCCCAAGAAACCGGAGGAGGGAATTCCAGTCGGAAACAGAAACGCAAGGCCGAACCAGCGGCTCCTGGTGAAGCTTTAGTTGTGGCTCAAGGGAAGTTCAAGGGGAAGCCCAAAGGGCCGTGGAACCCCAAGAAAGTGAAAGATCAAGATGGAAATGATGTGTTGAATTTACCATGCCACATTCACACCAAAAAAGATGAAGATGGTAATCTCATTTATACTAAACAGACCACTCGACAGTGTCGGCTCCTGATCTAGCAGTTCCGAGAGAAACAACCCAAGGAGAAGGAAAAGAGGTCAGACAAGGGTAAGGATAGGGAAGAAGATGATGATGGTTTTCCCAACATCAATTCCACTCTGATGATTTTTGCTGATGTTGAAAGCAAAAGTCGACTGAAAGTTATCAACAAACAGGTGAACATGGTTGCTCAAGAACGCCAAGTTATTTGAAGTGGTCCCGCATCGCCATCACATTCGACCACCCCGACCATTCAGCAGCCAGATAGCCACCCACGGGAGGCAAGCACCGTGGTCGACCCAGCTTGTTGAAGGCACTCGACTGACTAAAGTGCTGATGGATGGTGGTAGTGGCCTGAATATCCTGTGCTGAGACCTTGAAGGGAATGGGCATTGCGATGTCCAAGCTTAGTGAAAGCAATATGAGTTTCCACGGCGTTATACCTGGCAAGAAGGCTGAATCACTCGGCCAGATCGCCCTTGATGTGGTTTTTAGTGATTCCAAGAATTACCGCAAAGAAAAGTTGACATTTGAAGTAGTGGATTTCCATAGTGCTTATCATGCTATTCTGGGTAGGCCTGCCTATGCACGTTTCATAGCTCGACCATATAACGTGTACCTCAAGTTGAAAATGCCTGGTCCCAGAGAAGTGATCACTATCACTGGCAATCGGCAGAAGGCAGAAGAGTGCTTCCAGAAGTGCTCAAAAATCGCCGATGCACAAATGGCGGCAGTCGAAATGCAAGAATACCGGAAGAACGCAGATCCAAGTGATGTGTTGCGCTCCAAGAAGACTACCATCGATTACGATTTCACCGTCCGTGAAACCAAGCCGACTCATATTCACCCGACCGATCCTAGTGCTGCTCCTACTCATATCTCAACTTCACTCGACAAAAATAGGAAGAAGCGCCATCCAGTTCCTCCGTGAGAACGGGACATCTTTGCATGGAAGCCTTCGACATGCCGGTGTACCTGGGGACCGGCTGAGCATCGCTTATGATCGACCGAAAGTAAAACCAGTCAAGGAACATCTTCGACGGTCCGCCGTACAGAAGAGAAAAGAAATTGGTGAGGAAGTGGCTCGGCTCCTGGCAGCTGAGTTCATCCGTGAGATTTACCACTCCGAGTGGCTCGCCAATGTTGTCATGGTCCCCAAGAAAGACGACTCACTTCGCATGTGCATTGACTTCAAGCATATCAATCGGGCCTGTCCTAAAGATCATTTTCCTCTCCCCCGCATCGACCAAATCGTCAACTCGACTGTGGGATGTGAGCGATTGTATTTTCTGGACGCCTATTCCGGGTATCATCAGATCTGACTGTATGGACCTGATGAGATAAAAACGGCTTTCATCACTCCATTCGGATGCTTATGTTATGTCACCATGCCATTCGGCCTGAAGAACGCCGGAGCCACATTCATGAGGATGATTCAGAAGTGTCTGCTCACTCAAATCAGTCGGAATGTGGAAGCATACATGGATGACATTGTGGTCAAGTCACGTAAGGGTTCCGACCTGCTGGCTGACCTTGTTGAAACCTTTGCCAACCTCAGAAGGTATGATATCAAGATTAATCCTTCAAAGTGCACATTCGGAGTTCCTGGCAGAAAGTTACTCGGCTTCCTCGTTTCCGAACGAGGGATCGACGCTATACCAGAGAAAGTTGGTGCTATACTCCGGATGAAACGCCATGTGCGTGTACATGATGTCCAGAAGCTTATGGTTGTTTGGCCGCCTTGAGTCGATTCATATCTCGTCTCGGTGAAAAGGCCTTGCCTCTTTACCGACTGATGAAGAAGTCTGACAAGTTCGAGTGGATGATGAAGTCGACGCAGCGCTTGCGAGCTCAAAGCCCTCGCTTTCCATCCAGCCGATGCTTGCTGCCCCAATCAGCAAAGAGCCTTTACTGCTTTATATTGCAGCCACAGGACAAGTTGTCAGTACAGTACTCACGGTCGAGCGGTAAGAAGAAGGAAAAGCCTATAAAGTTCAGCGCCCAGTATACTATGTTTCTGAAGTTCTGACTCCATCCAAGCAAAGATATCCACATTATCAGAAGCTTGTTTATGGAATTTACATGACCACACAGAAGGTTGCTCACTATTTCTCTGATCACTCCATTACAGTCGTCAGCGTGCACCATTGTCAGAGATCCTGGATAACAGAGATGCAACTGGTCGAGTGGCAAAGTGGGCGATTGAACTCCTTCCTTTGGATATCAAGTTTGAGGCAAAGAAAGCTATCAAGTCCCAAGCAATAGCAGATTTCCTCGCCGAGTGGATCGAACAGCAACTTCCGACTCAGGTTCACTCGGAGCATTGGACCATGTTCTTTGATGGATCCAAGGTGCTGAATGGTTCCGGTGCTGGGGTGGTATTGGCATCCCCCGAGGCGACAAACTGAGCTATGTTCTCCAGATTCACTTTGACTCCTCCAACAATGAAGCTGAATATGAAGCACTTCTGTACGGGTTGTGTATGGCCATTTCACTCGGCGTCCGTCGCCTCATGGTCTAAGGCGACTCAGATTTAGTGGTCAATCAAGTGATGATGGAGTGGGACATCAGAAGCCCAGCTATGACTGACTATTGTAATGCAGTGAGAAAGTTAGAGAAGAAGTTTGAGGGGTTAGAGCTCAATCACATACCTCGAATGAAAAATCAAGCAGCCGATGATCTGGCAAAGATAGGTTCCAAGAGGGAATCCATTCCCAGCAATGTGTTCTTGGAACATATTCATTCACCTTCAGTTCAAGAAGATCCTTTCACTGAAGAGCCCCCACAACCAAAGAGTGCCACTGATCCGACTGAAGTCGAAGTCCCAGCCGTGGTCGACTTGATCATGGAGGTTTTGGTCATCACTCTCGACTGGACAGTACCATATATCGCGTACATTCTTAGAAAGGAACTCCCAGAGGATGAAGAAGAGGCTCGGCAGATCGTCCGTCGATCCAAAGCCTTTACTGTGATAAGAGGACAGTTGTTCAGAGAAAGTGTGATTGGAGTCTGCCAGAAATGCATAACACCAGAAGAAGGTCGAGTGATCCTCAATGACATCCACTCGGGGACCTGTGGTCACCATGCGTCCTCTCGGATCATTGTGGCCAAAGCATACCGAGCGGGATTTTATTGGCCACGAGCAAATGAGATGTCAAAATAAATAGTCGACAAATGTGAAGGTTGCCAGTTTTACTCCAACATGTCTCACAAGCCTGCATCAGCCCTGAAGACCATCCCACTCGTCTGGCCCTTTGTTGTTTGGGGATTGGACATGGTTGGACCTCTGAGGACTGGTAGGAGCGGCTTCACTCATGTGCTCGTGGCAGTCGACAAGTTCACCAAATGGATTGAAGCCAAGCCTATCAAAAACCTTGAAGCCAGTACTGCTGTCAGCTTCATCAAAGAGTTAACATTCAGATATGGTGTTCCGCACAGTATCATCACTGACAATGGGTCAAACTTCGGTTCTGATGAGTTCAGAGCCTTCTGTGCTTCCCAAGGTACTCGAGTCGATTATGCTTCAGTCGCCCACCCCCAGTCGAATGGACAAGCTGAAAGAGCAAACGGATTGATTCTCAAAGGACTGAAACCCCGACTGATGCGTGATCTCAAGCATGCAGCGGGCGCCTGGGTCGATGAACTTCCATCAGTGCTTTGGGGGTTGAGGACAACTCCCAATCGGTCGACTGGCCGAACTCCATTCTTCCTGGTCTATGGAGCTGAGGCTGTACTTCCGAGTGACTTTCTCCACAACGCACCCCGAGTCGAGCTTTTCTCAGAAGATGAAGCAGAACAGGCACGTCAAGATGTAGTTGATCTCCTGGAAGAGGAAAGAGAGATGGCCTTGATCCGGTCGACCATCTATCAGCAAGACCTGCGTCAATTCCACGCCAGAAACGTGAGAGGTCGAGCATTTCAAGAGGGAGACTTGGTTCTTCGAGTGGATCAGCAGAAACCACACAAGCTTGCTCCTGCTTGGGAAGGCCCCTTCATCGTCACCAGAGTGCTCCACAACGGAGCATACCACCTTTACAACGTCGAGCACAAGAAAGATGAGCCACGCGCTTGGAATGCGGAGCTGCTCCGCCCCTTTTACACTTAAGTTTTCAGACTGTTGAGATGTAATAAGAAATACCTTCTAGTTTGATTATTAAAGACACAATTTTTTTTGCAATCTCATAAATGATTGTTGTTCCTTTTTTATTCTCTAAATCCCCCAGTGGGTGGCTTAGCTGCGAACCCGTTTCGCCTAAGTTCGAAAAATCCTACCGAGTGGTGAGCAAGCCTCTCACTTGGGGGCTTAGCCGCGAATCCATTTCGCCTAAGTTTAAAAAATCCTACCGAGTGGTGAGCAACCCTCTCACTCGGGGCTTAGCTGCGAATCCGTTTCGCCTAAGTTTAAAAAATCCTACCGAGTGGTGAGCAACCCTCTCACTCGGGGGCTTAGCTGCGAATCCGTTTCGCCTAAGTTAAAAAAATCCTACCGAGTGGTGAGCAAGCTGATACGTCTCCAACGTATCTATAATTTTTTATTGCTCCATGCTATATTATCTACTGTTTTGGGCAATATTGGGCTTTATTTTCCACTTTTATATTATTTTGGGACTAACCTATTAACCGGAGGCCCAGCCCAGATTTGGTTGCTTTTATGCCTATTTGGTGTCTCGAGGAAAAGGAATATCAAACGGAGTCGAAACGGAACGAAATCAATCGGAGAAGTTATTTTGGAAGGAAACCTACCGAATAGACTTGGACCCTATGTCAGGAGATGAGGGAGGTGCTCATGAGGGTGGGGCGCGCCCCCGCATCGTGGGGCCCCCAGAGCTCCACCGACGCATTTCTTCTGCACCCATATATACTCACGCACCTAAAACTTCCGTAAAAGAAGATAGATCGAGTTTCACGCCACAAAACCTCCAGAGCCACCAAAACCAATCGGGACCTGTTCAAGACACACGCCGAGGGGGAACCCTCACCGTGGCCATCTTCATCATCCCGGCGCTCTCCATGACGAGGAGGGAGTAGTTCACCCTCGGGCTGAGGGTATGTACCAAGAGCTATGTGTTTGATCTCTCTCTCTCGTATTCTTGATTTGGCATGATCTTGATGTATCGCGAGCTTTGCTATTATAGTTGGATCTTATGTTTCTTCTCCCCTCTACTCTCTTGTAATGTTGAGTTTTCCCTTGAAGTAATCTTATCGGATTGAGTCTTTAAAGATTTGAGAACACTTGATGTATGTCTTGCCGATGCATGATCTGTGTTGACAATGGGATACCACGTGATTGACTTGATGTATGTTTAGGTGATCAACTTGCGGGTTCCGCCCATGAACCTATGTATAGGGGTTGGCACACGTTTTCGTCGTGATTCTTGGTAGAAACTTTGGGGCACTCTTTGAGGTTCTATGTGTTGGTTTGAATAGATGAATTGAGATTGTGTGATGCATATCGTATAATCATACCCACGGATACTTGAGGTGACATTGGAGTATCTAGGTGACATTAGGGTTTTGGTTGATTTGTATCTTAAGGTGTTATTCTAGTACTAACTCTAGGGCTGTTTGTGACACTTATAGGAATAGCCCAACGGATTGATTGGAAAGAATAACTTTGAGGTGGTTTCGCATCCTACCATAATCTCTTCGCTTGTTCTCCACTATTAGTGACTTTGGAGTGACTCTTTGTTGCATGTTGAGGGATAGTTATATGATCTATCTATGTTATTATTATTGAGAGAACTTGCACTAGTGAAAGTATGAACCCTAGGCCTTGTTTCCTATCATTGCAACAACCGCTTACGCCACTTTTACCACTTGTTACCTTGCTGTTTTTATTATTTCAGATTACAAAAACCTTTATCTACCATCCATATTGCACTGGTATCACCATCTCTTTGCCGAACTAGTGCACCTATACAATTTACCATTGTATTGGGTGTGTTGGGGACACAAGAGACTCTTTGTTATTTGGTTGCAGGGTTGCTTGAGAGAGACCATCTTCATCCTACGCCTCCTACAGATTGATAAACCTTAGGTCATCCACTTGAGGGAAATTTTCTACTGCCCTACAAACCTGTGCACTTGCAGGCCCAACAACATCTACAAGAAGAAGGTTGCGTAGTAGACATCACAAGCCTCTCACTCGGGGGCTTAGATGCGAATCCGTTTCGCCTAAGTTTAAAAAATCCTACCGAGTGGTGAGCAAGCCTCTCACTCGGGGGCTTAGCCGCGAATCCGTTTCGCCTAAGTTTAAAAAATCCTACCGAGTGGTGAGTAAGCCTCTCACTCAGAGGCTTAGCTGCAGTCCAAGATTGCCTAAGTTTGAAAAATCCCACCGAGTGGTGAGTAACCTCCCACTCTGGGGCTTAGATGCAGTCCAAGACTAGCCTAAGTTTGAAAAATCCTACCGAGTGGCGAGCAACCTCCCACTGGGGCTTAGCTGCAGTCCAAGACTACGCCTAAGTTTGAAAAATCCTACCGAGTTGTGAGCAACCTCCCACTGGGTCTTAGCCGTAGTCCAGTACTCGCCTAAGTTTGAAAAATCCTACCGCGTGGTGAGCAACCCTCCCACTCGGGGGCTTAGCTGCAGTCCATTACTCGCCTAAGTTTGAAAAATCCTACCAAGTGGTGAGCCACCCTCCCAATCGGAGGCTTAGCTGCAGTCCAGTACTCGCCTAAATTTGAAAAATCCTACCGAGTGGTGAGCAACCCTCCCGCTCGGAGGCTTAGCTGCAGTCCAGTACTCGCCTAAGTTTGAAACACATCCCTATTCGCAAGGACGACGAGGTGCAGGTCGACCGCAACCTTCTCCTCGAGCTACGCCACAAGTACAACGACGCTCCATCCCTATCCCCAAGGATCGACGAGGTGCAGGTCGATTGCAACCTTCTCCTCGGAGCTATGTGACAAGTACAACATACGCCCATCCCTATCTCGCAAGGACAACGAGGTGCAGGTCGACTACAACCTTCTCCTCGGAGCTACGTCACAAGTACAACATACGCTCCATCCCTATCCGCAAGGACGACGAGGTGCATCTCAACTGCAACCTTCTCCTCAGAGCTACGTCACAAGTACAACGTACGCTCCATCCCTATCCGCAAGGACGATGAGGTGCAGGTCGACTGCAACCTTTTCCTCGGAGCTACGCCACAAGTATAACGTACGCTCCATCCCTATCCGCAAGGTTGACGAGATGCAGGATGACTGGAATCTCCTCCTCAGAGCTGCATCTCAAGTACAAAGGTTATTCCGAGTGAAGGATAAGTTCCACTCGACAGCAAACACAAGCATATTCGGAGATAAACAAAATTCAGATAAATCCTAAGGCTCTTGACCGCGGATTAAAGTACTCGGGCATCAAGCCTGAAGGAGTTTAACGGTTACAAAATCACTCGGCATTCTGAGGCAAATTTAAGGTGAGGCATAAAAGTTTGTTCACTCTGCAGGAGGAGGGCTAGCAGGCTCGACGAATTCGTCCAGGTCGATTCCGTCGGCAATCCGAGTGGCAGCAGCAATGAAGGTCTCCATGAAAGATTGGAAGTCGTGCTTCTTGGTATTGGCAACCTTGATCGCTGCCAGCTTCTCTTCTCGCGCTTCCTTGCAGTGGACACGAACCAGGGACAGAGCCACATCAGCGCAAGACCAGGCGTAAGACTTCTTCCATTCTTGCACTCGACCGAACCTCATTAAGCCGAGTCATCAGAGACTCGAGGTCATTCGGGCGCCGCCCTTGGCGTGAGAGCTATGTCGATCCGCGACATTGCGACTTTCAGTCGAGCAAGATAGTCTACAACACCAGCAACGCGAGATTCCGGTCGGAGCACGTTCATGGCAGCTTCGTACTTCACCGGAGAGTGGATGGGGTCCAAGCTTGTCTCAACTCACCCAGTCTCTTCCTCGAAGTTCTAGCAAAATTCTGCATGCACAATTCAAAGATGAGTCAGCGGTTGTATGTCGAGTCAACAATAACAAGTCACGGGTCGAAGAAAATACCTTCAAGCATGACGAATAGCTTCTTAGCAAGACCTCCAGATAGTTCTGCAGATCATCCTCTTACGAGCAATGCCTTCCATCTACTCGCTCAGATTTTTCTTGTCCTTCTTCAAAGTAGTCGCTTCCTTATTGGCTTCATCAAGGGCAGTTTTCAGCTTGGCGTTTTTTCCTCCGGCTTGCCGAATCGGGCTAGCTTCGCTCAGCGAGTGCAGTTTTCTCAACAGCTGTTTTCTGTGCGGCGGCAAGATCTTGGTCCTTTTTCGCCAGAGCTTGGTTCAGTTTCTCTGAAAGAAACAACGCTCGGTTCAGAAAAAGCAAAATAAAATCTGGTTCAGAGACAACTTAGTCGACAAGTTTATTCTTACCAGCGGCTTCATCCTTGGCTTTCTGCAGATTTGTCTTGGCCAGCTCTAGATCGAGGTTGAGTTGAATCTGCTTCTTCTCCAGGTCAGCAAAACGAGCTACAAGTTCACAAGATTTCTATACTCAAAGGACAGTCAATCAACAGATGGAAAGACTGGTTACTTCAGAGCAATGGTCTGATAAATTCAGCAAGATCTAAGACTACTGCCGAATCAAACACCCAACAAGAGTCTGGGATTACACCAGTGGGTGCACTTAGCGTGCCCCACTAGTCCGATTTCCACTCGACGTGGTCTGCCCAGCCGAGTGTAAAAAAATAGAAAAGAGGCAAGTTGTTCTCGATCAGTAGTCAATCGCCGTAGTCGCACCACGGTCTCGGGGATTACACCCTGGGTGCACTTAGCGTGCCCCACGGTTCAAGTTCCACTCGACATGGCCCGACCAGGCCGAGAGAAAAATCCAGTTCTAAGACTACGGTAAGCGCCTGCGATCAACTATAGTCTCGGGGATTACACCCGATTGGGTGCACTCAGCGTGCCCCCACTAGTTCAAAGATCCAATCGACACAACTTAGTCGACTCAAGATACAAGTTTTCTCAGTGGCAGATCAAAAACACCCAGTGGGTGTACAAACGCGAAACGCAGACAGATGAAAAGAGTTTTCAAAGGAAGTTTTCAGGTAGCATATCCTAACAGAACAAGTGGCAAGCTAAAGAGTCAGTCGGTGATCAACCAACCTGGACGTTGCTGTGAAGGGCTGAGCTGGCGTCGTAAGCCGCTTGGCTAGCTTCCCGGACCATCTTAATCTGCTCCATCATGATGCCCGCCTGGCGTATGGCTTCCTTGGCAGCACCCACTTGGTCCTCTGGGACGTGATGTGCGGAAAAGAGCGAAGATGGATCGGCTAGAGTCTGAGCAGTCGACGCCGAAGGCTGAGCACTCGTCAGTGGTACGGCGAAAGTTACAGAAGTCCGATTGGCATTGCCACCTTCCTGGATCGCTATTTCGGTCGCCGACGCATACTGAGGTGTCTTTCCAGCTGACGCCTTCCTGTTTCTTCTCCCCTGGGACCTCATTGGCACGTCTTCGTCATCATCTGGAAGATCAATGACATGGGGAGGAGCTGCAAAAAGAATCAATTGCCAGAAATTCAATCGACCAATAAAACGACCGAGTAAATAAGGACAAGATTATGAGAATCGTACCTGGATTGGAGGTGACGGCATCTTCCATTTCTTCGTCTTCATTCAAGCAAGACAAAAGTTAGTCGGTTGACTACATGCAGCTACATGATAGATCAAGATAACACTCGGCAATTCAGAGTTGGACCTTGTCTGTTTCATACGAGTTGTCGAGTGGAGGGACTCAACTGGACCCACTGGGGTTATCTTCGTTGCCAGTGATACCCTTCAACCACTTCTCCACCGTATCCTCGTCGACCTCTTCCGGGTGGATCCGAGTGGAATCGTCAATGCCCGAATACATCCACATCGGACGGTCACGGGCTTGAAGCGGCTGAATGCGTCGTCTGAGGAAGACTTCCAACAGATCCATGCCGGTCACGCCGTCACGGATGAGCTGGACCACTCGCTCAACCAGCACCTTCACCTCCGCTTTCTCCCCCGGGGTCACTTTCAAGGCGGAGGGCTTCTCTACTCGAGCCATGGAAAAGGGAGAAGTCCGGTGATCGACACGAGTCGGCTGGTCTTTGCAAAGAAACTGGTCGATCGCCACCCTCGGACTGACTCGGGAAGGATTATGGATGGGAAGGAGCTCTTACCCCTCATTTGAATCCCAAGACCCCACACATCTGGATCACTTTTGTCTTCTCATCACTTGGATTAGCTTTTTTGACCGACTGAGAGCGACACGTGAAAATGTGCTTGAAGAGGCCCTAGTGTGGTCGTCAACCCAAGAAATTCTCGCACATAGACACGAAAGCGGCAAGATACACAATGGTGTTGGGGGAAAAGTGATGAAGTTGTGCTCCAAAAAAGTTCAGGAAAGCTCGAAAAAAAGGATGAGGAGGCAAAGAAAACCCACGGTCGACGTGAGTGGCGAGGAGGACGGACTCACCCTCCTGCGGTTAGGGCTCAATCTCGTCCTCCGGGAGCCGCGCGGATCCGTGGGGGATCAATCCCTCCTCGGCCAGATCGTCAATGTCGTCCTGACGAATCGTCGACCGGATCTAATCGCACTGGATCCGGCCGCGCGGTAGACCGGACTCGACGAAGATCCGCCCTAGCTGGACCTCTTCCCTTCGCTTTTGTCGCTTCTTCGCACGCTCCAAAGCCACCGTCTTCTCCTTCCCCATCGCTGTTGGGGAACGCTGCGAAAATTAAAATTTTTCCTACGGTTTCACCAAGATCCATCTATGAGTTCTACTAAACAACGAGTTACTAGAGAGAGTTTGCATCTACATACCACTTGTAGATCGAGTACGGAAGCGATCGAGGGAGTGGTGATGATGAAGACGCTCCCAACGTGATTCCGATCACCGATGACCAAGTGCTGAACGGACAGCACCTCCGCGCTCAACACACGACGGGATGCGGAGACGTGGCGTCTCCTTCTGCCTTGATCCAGCAAGGAGGAAGGAGAGGTTGAGGAAGATCACTCCAATGGCAGCCACGAGGGCGTGATGCGGATGGAGGGATCAGATTCGGCGAGGCTTCGCCAAGAAGAAGGTCGAGTGATCCTCAATGACATCCACTGGGGACTGTGGTCACCATCGTCCTCTCGGATCATTGTGGCCAAAGCATACCGAAAGGGATTTTATTGGCCACGAGCAAATGAGATGTCAAAATAAATAGTCGACAAATGTGAAGGTTGCAGCTTTACTCCAACATGTCTCACAAGCTTTGCATCAGCCACGAAGACCATCCCACTAAATGCGGCCCTTTGTTGTTTGGGGATTGGACATGGTTGGACCTCGAGGACTGGTAGGGCGGCTTCACTCATGTGCTCGTGGCAGTCGACAAGTTCACCAAATGGATTGAAGCCAAGCCTATCAAAACCTTGAAGCGATCTTGCTGTCGGCTTCATCAAAGAGTTAACATTCAGATATGGTGTTCCATACGGTATCATCGACAATGGGTCAAACTTGGTTACGATGAGTTGAGCCTTCAGGCTTCCCAAGGTACTCGAAGTCGATTATGCTTGATCGCCCACCCCGGTCGAATGGACAAGCTGAAAGAGCAAACGGATTGATTCTCAAAGGATGAAACCCCGATCGATCGTGATCTCAAGCATGCAGCGGGCGCTGGGTCGATGAACTTCCATCGATTGCTTTGGGGTTGAGGACAACTCCCAATCGGTCGATTGGCGAACTCCATTCTTCTGGTCTATGGAGCCGAGGCTGTACTTCGAGTGACTTTCTCCACAACGCACCCCGAGTCGAGCTTTTCTCAGAAGATGAAGCAGAACAGGCACGTCAAGATGTAGTTGATCTCCTGGAAGAGGAAAGAGAGATGGCCTTGATCCGGTCGACCATCTATCAGCAAGACCTGCGTCAATTCCACGCCAGAAACGTGAGAGGTCGAGCATTTCAAGAGGGAGACTTGGTTCTTCGAGTGGATCAGCAGAAACCACACAAGCTTGCTCCTGCTTGGGAAGGCCCCTTCATCGTCACCAGAGTGCTCCACAACGGAGCATACCACCTTTACAACGTCGAGCACAAGAAAGATGAGCCACGCGCTTGGAATGCGGAGCTGCTCCGCCCCTTTTACACTTAAGTTTTCAGACTGTTGAGATGTAATAAGAAATACCTTCTAGTTTGATTATTAAAGACACAATTTTTTTTGCAATCTCATAAATGATTGTTGTTCCTTTTTTATTCTCTAAATCCCCCAGTGGGTGGCTTAGCTGCGAACCCGTTTCGCCTAAGTTCGAAAAATCCTACCGAGTGGTGAGCAAGCCTCTCACTTGGGGGCTTAGCCGCGAATCCATTTCGCCTAAGTTTAAAAAATCCTACCGAGTGGTGAGCAACCCTCTCACTCGGGGCTTAGCTGCGAATCCGTTTCGCCTAAGTTTAAAAAATCCTACCGAGTGGTGAGCAACCCTCTCACTCGGGGCTTAGCTCTTGAATCCGTTTCGCCTAAGTTAAAAAAATCCTACCGAGTGGTGAGCAAGCTGATACGTCTCCAACGTATCTATAATTTTTTATTGCTCCATGCTATATTATCTACTGTTTTGGGCAATATTGGGCTTTATTTTCCACTTTTATATTATTTTGGGACTAACCTATTAACCGGAGGCCCAGCCCAGATTTCTTGTTTTATGCCTATTTGATTGTCTCGAGGAAAAGGAATATCAAACGGAGTCGAAACGGAACGAAATCAACTGGAGAAGTTATTTTTGGAAGGAAACCTACCGAATAGACTTGGACCCTATGTCAGGAGATGAGGGAGGTGCTCATGAGGGTGGGGGGCGCGCCCCCTGCATCGTGGGGCCCCTGTAGCTCCACCGACGTACTTCCTGCACCCATATATACTCACGTACCCTAAAACTTCCAGAAAAGAAGATAGATCGGGAGTTTCGCCGCCACAAAACCTCCAGAGCCACCAAAAACCAATCGGGACCCTGTTCCGGCACCCTGCCGGAGGGGGGAACCCTCACCGGTGGCCATCTTCATCATCCCGGCGCTCTCCATGACGAGGAGGGAGTAGTTCACCCTCGGGGCTGAGGGTATGTACCAGTAGCTATGTGTTTGATCTCTCTCTCTCTCGTATTCTTGATTTGGCATGATCTTGATGTATCGCGAGCTTTGCTATTATAGTTGGATCTTATGTTTCTTCTCCCCCTCTACTCTCTTGTAATGTTGAGTTTTCCCCTTGAAGTAATCTTATCGGATTGAGTCTTTAAAGATTTGAGAACACTTGATGTATGTCTTGCCGTGCGTATCTGTGTTGACAATGGGATACCACGTGATTGACTTGATGTATGTTTAGGTGATCAACTTGCGGGTTCCGCCCATGAACCTATGTATAGGGGTTGGCACACGTTTTCGTCGTGATTCTTCGGTAGAAACTTTGGGGCACTCTTTGAGGTTCTATGTGTTGGTTTGAATAGATGAATTGAGATTGTGTGATGCATATCGTATAATCATACCCACGGATACTTGAGGTGACATTGGAGTATCTAGGTGACATTAGGGTTTTGGTTGATTTGTATCTTAAGGTGTTATTCTAGTACGAACTCTAGGGCTGTTTGTGACACTTATAGGAATAGCCCAACGGATTGATTGGAAAGAATAACTTTGAGGTGGTTTCGTACCCTACCATAATCTCTTCGTTTGTTCTCCACTATTAGTGACTTTGGAGTGACTCTTTGTTGCATGTTGAGGGATAGTTATATGATCTATCTATGTTATTATTATTGAGAGAACTTGCACTAGTGAAAGTATGAACCCTAGGCCTTGTTTCCTATCATTGCAACACCGTTTACGCTCACTTTTACCACTTGTTACCTTGCTGTTTTTATTATTTCAGATTACAAAAACCTTTATCTACCATCCATATTGCCTTTGGTATCACCATCTCTTTGCCGAACTAGTGCACCTATACAATTTACCATTGTATTGGGTGTGTTGGGGACACAAGAGACTCTTTGTTATTTGGTTGCGGGGTTGCTTGAGAGAGACCATCTTCATCCCTCGCCTCCTACTGATTGATAAACCTTAGGTCATCCACTTGAGGGAAATTTTCTACTGCCCTACAAACCTGTGCACTTGCAGGCCCAACAACATCTACAAGAAGAAGGTTGCGTAGTAGACATCACAAGCCTCTCACTCGGGGGCTTAGATGCGAATCCGTTTCGCCTAAGTTTAAAAAATCCTACCGAGTGGTGAGCAAGCCTCTCACTCGGGGGCTTAGCCGCGAATCCGTTTCGCCTAAGTTTAAAAAATCCTACCGAGTGGTGAGTAAGCCTCTCACTCAGAGGCTTAGCTGCAGTCCAGTACTTGCCTAAGTTTGAAAAATCCTACCGAGTGGTGAGTAACCCTCCCACTCGGGGGCTTAGTTGCAGTCCAGTACTCGCCTAAGTTTGAAAAATCCTACCGAGTGGCGAGCAACCCTCCCACTCGGGGGCTTAGCTGCAGTCCAGTACTCGCCTAAGTTTGAAAAATCCTACCGAGTTGTGAGCAACCCTCCCACTCGGGGTCTTAGCCGTAGTCCAGTACTCGCCTAAGTTTGAAAAATCCTACCGCGTGGTGAGCAACCCTCCCACTCGGGGGCTTAGCTGCAGTCCATTACTCGCCTAAGTTTGAAAAATCCTACCAAGTGGTGAGCCACCCTCCCAATCGGAGGCTTAGCTGCAGTCCAGTACTCGCCTAAATTTGAAAAATCCTACCGAGTGGTGAGCAACCCTCCCGCTCGGAGGCTTAGCTGCAGTCCAGTACTCGCCTAAGTTTGAAACACATCCCTATTCGCAAGGACGACGAGGTGCAGGTCGACTGCAACCTTCTCCTCGGAGCTACGTCACAAGTACAACGTACGCTCCATCCCTATCCCCAAGGACGACGAGGTGCAGGTCGACTGCAACCTTCTCCTCGGAGCTATGTGACAAGTACAACATACGCTCCATCCCTATCTGCAAGGACAACGAGGTGCAGGTCGACTACAACCTTCTCCTCGGAGCTACGTCACAAGTACAACATACGCTCCATCCCTATCCGCAAGGACGACGAGGTGCATCTCAACTGCAACCTTCTCCTCAGAGCTACGTCACAAGTACAACGTACGCTCCATCCCTATCCGCAAGGACGATGAGGTGCAGGTCGACTGCAACCTTTTCCTCGGAGCTACGCCACAAGTATAACGTACGCTCCATCCCTATCCGCAAGGTTGACGAGATGCAGGATGACTGGAACCTCCTCCTCAGAGTTGCATCTCAAGTACAAAGGTTATTCCGAGTGAAGGATAAGTTCCACTCGACAGCAAACACAAGCATATTCGGAGATAAACAAAATTCAGATAAATCCTAAGGCTCTTGACCGCGGATTAAAGTACTCGGGCATCAAGCCTGAAGGAGTTTAACGGTTACAAAATCACTTTCGGCATTACGAGGCAAATTTAAGGTGAGGCATAAAAGTTTGTTCACTCTGCGGGAGGAGGGCTAGCAGCTCGGACGAATTTGTCGAGTCGATTCCGTCGGCAATCCGAGTGGCAGCAGCAATGAAGGTCTCCATGAAAGATTGGAAGTCGTGCTTCTTGGTATTGGCAACCTTGATCGCTGCCACTTCTCTTCGCGCTTCCTTGCGGTGGACACGAACTGTGGACAGAGCCACATCAGCGCCGCACCGGGCAGAAGACTTCTTCCATTCTTGCACTCGACCGGGAACCTCATTAAGCCGAGTCATCAGAGACTCGAGGTCATTCTGGAGCGTCGCCCTTGGCCAGAGAGCTATGTCGATCCGCGACATTGCGACTTTCAGTCGAGCAAGATAGTCTACAACACCAGCAACGCGAGATTCCGGTCGGAGCACGTTCATGGCAGCTTCGTACTTCACCGGAGAGTGGATGGGGTCCAAGCTTGTCTCAACTCACCCAGTCTCTTCCTCGAAGTTCTAGCAAAATTCTGCATGCACAATTCAAAGATGAGTCAGCGGTTGTATGTCGAGTCAACAATAACAAGTCAGTCGGGTCGAAGAAAATACCTTCAAGCATGACGAATAGCTTCTTAGCAAGACCTCCCAGATAGTTCTGCAGATCATCCCTCTTGCGAGCAATGCCTTCCATCTACTCGTTCAGATTTTTCTTGTCCTTCTTCAGGCGAGTCGCTTCCTTATTGGCTTCATCAAGGGCAGTTTTCAGCTTGGCGTTTTCTTCCTCCAGTTTGCCGACTGAAGCTAGCTTCTGTTCAGCGAGTGCAGTTTTCTCAACAGCTGTTTTCTGTGCGGCGGCAAGATCTTGGTCCTTTTTCGCCAGAGCTTGGTTCAGTTTCTCTGAAAGAAACAACGCTCGGTTCAGAAAAAGCAAAATAAAATCTGGTTCGAGAGACAACTTAGTCGACAAGTTTATTCTTACGGTGGCTTCATCCTTGGCTTTCGCAGATTTGTCTTGGCCAGCTCTAGATCGAGGTTGAGTTGAATCTGCTTCTTCTCGTGTCGACAAAGCGAGCTACAAGTTCACAAGATTTCTATACTCAAAGGACGGTCAATCAGCAGATGGAAAGACTGGTTACTTCAGAGCAATGGTCTGATAAATTCAGCAAGATCTAAGACTACTGCCGAATCAAACACCCAACAGTAGTCTCGGGACTACACCCAGTGGGTGCACTTAGCGTGCCCCCACTAGTCCAGTTTCCACTCGACGTGGTCTGTCCAGGCCGAGTGTAAAAAAAATAGAAAAGAGGCAAGTTGTTCTCAGACCGTAGTCAACTGCCCGTAGTCGACCACGGTCTCGGGGACTACACCCAGTGGGTGCACTTAGCGTGCCCCCACTGGTTCAAGTTCCACTCGACATGGCCCGACCAGGCCGAGAGAGAAAAATCCAGTTCTAAGACTACAGTCAACTGCCCGCAGTCAACTATAGTCTCGGGGACTACACCCAGTGGGTGCACTCAGCGTGCCCCCACTAGTTCAAAGATCCAATCGACACAACTTAGTCGACTCAAGATACAAGTTTTCTCAGTGGCAGATCAAAAACACCCAGTGGGTGTACAAACGCGAAACGCAGACAGATGAAAAGAGTTTTCAAAGGAAGTTTTCAGGTAGCATATCCTAACAGAACAAGTGGCAAGCTAAAGAGTCAGTCGGTGATCAACCAACCTGGACGTTGCTGTGAAGGGCTGAGCTGGCGTCGTAAGCCGCTTGGCTAGCTTCCCGGACCATCTTAATCTGCTCCATCATGATGCCCGCCTGGCGTATGGCTTCCTTGGCAGCACCCACTTGGTCCTCTGGGACGTGATGTGCGGAAAAGAGCGAAGATGGATCGGCTAGAGTCGAGCGATCGCGCGAAGGCTGAGCACTCGTCGATGGAATGCGGCGAAAGTTACTGAAGTCCGATTGGCATTGCCACCTTCTGGATCGCTATTTCGTCGCCGACGATATCCGAGGTGTCTTTCCAGCTGACGCCTTCCTGTTTCTTCTCCCCTGGGACCTCATTGCACGTCTTCGTCATCATCTGGAAGATCAATGACATGGGGAGGAGCTGCAAAAAGAATCAATTGCCAGAAATTCAATCGACCAATAAAACGACCGAGTAAATAAGGACAAGATTATGAGAATCGTACCTGGATTGGAGGTGACGGCATCTTCCATTTCTTCGTCTTCATTCAAGCAAGACAAAAGTTAGTCGGTTGACTACATGCAGCTACATGATAGATCAAGATAACACTCGGCAATTCAGAGTTGGACCTTGTCTGTTTCATACGAGTTGTCGAGTGGAGGGACTCAACTGGACCCACTGGGGTTATCTTCGTTGCCAGTGATACCCTTCAACCACTTCTCCACCGTATCCTCGTCGACCTCTTCCGGGTGGATCCGAGTGGAATCGTCAATGCCCGAATACATCCACATCGGACGGTCACGGGCTTGAAGCGGCTGAATCGTCGTCGAGGAAGACTTCAACAGATCCATGCCGGTCACGCCGTCACGGATGAGCTGGACCACTCGCTCAACCAGCACCTTCACCTCCGCTTTCTCCCGGGGTCACTTTCAAGGCGGAGGGCTTTCTACTCGAGCCATGGAAAAGGGAGAAGTCCGGTCGGTGACACGAGTCGGCTGGTCTTTGCAGTAAAACCAGGTCGACTGCCACCCTCGGACTGACTCGGGAAGGATTATGGCTGGGAAGGAGCTCTTACCCCTCATTTGAATCCCAAGACCCCCACACATCTGGATCACTTTTGTCTTCTCATCACTCAGATTAGCTTTTTTGACCGACTGAGAGCGACACGTGAAAATGTGCTTGAAGAGGCCCCAGTGTGGTCGACAACCCAAGAAATTCTCGCACATAGACACGAAAGCGGCAAGATACACAATGGTGTTGGGGGAAAAGTGATGAAGTTGTGCTCCAAAAAAGTTCAGGAAAGCTCGAAAAAAAGGATGAGGAGGCAAAGAAAACCCACGGTCGACGTGAGTGGCGAGGAGGACGGACTCACCCTCCTGCGGTTAGGGCTCAATCTCGTCCTCCGGGAGCCGCGCGGATCCGTGGGGGATCAATCCCTCCTCGGCCAGATCGTCAATGTCGTCCTGACGAATCGTCGACCGGATCTAATCGCACTGGATCCGGCCGCGCGGTAGACCGGACCTCGACGAAGATCCGCCCTAGCTGGACCTCTTCCCCTTCGCCTTTGTCGTCGCCTTCTTCGCACGCTCCAAAGCCACCGTCTTCTCCTTCCCCATCGCTGTTGGGGAACGTTGCAGAAAATTAAAATTTTTCCTACGGTTTCACCAAGATCCATCTATGAGTTCTACTAAGCAACGAGTTACTAGAGAGAGTTTGCATCTACATACCACTTGTAGATCGAGTACGGAAGCGATCGAGGGAGTGGTGATGATGAAGGCGTTCCCAGCGTGATTCCGATCACCGATGACCAAGTGCTGAGCGGACAGCACCTCCGCGTTCAACACACGACGGGGACGGCGTCTCCTTCGTCTTGATCCAGCAAGGAGGAAGGAGAGGTTGAGAAGATCACTCAATGGCAGCACGAGGCGTGATGCGATGGAGGGATCAGACTCGGCGAGGCTTCGCCAAGCGTGTCACGGAGGAGGAGAGGTGTTGGGAGGGAGGGCTGCGCCTTCAATGGTGTGTGCAGCCCTCCCTCTACCCCTCTATTTATAGGGGAAAGGAGGAGGGCGGCCCCTCTAGATCCATCTAGAGGGGGCGGCGACGAGGGAGGGGGCTTGCCCCCAAGCAAGGCGCCCTTTGGGTTCCCCTCAACCCTAGGCGCATGGGCCAAGGGAGGGTGCGCCCAGCCCATGATGGGCTGGCTGCCCCACGCAGCCCAAGTGGCCCCCAAAGGGTGGCCCCTCCCGTGGTCCTCCGAAACCCTTCGGTGGACCCTCCATAAAACCGATATGATCCGAAACTTTTCGGTGTCCGTTTGATGACTTCCCATATATAAATCTTTACCTCCGGACCATTCCGGAACTCCTCGTGACGTCCGGGATCTCATCCGGGACTCCGAACAACATTCGGTAATCACATACAAGTCTTCCTATTAACCCTAGCACCACCGAACCTTAAGTGTGTAGACCCTACGGGTTCGGGAGACATCTGAACATGACCGGACGCCTCTGGTCAATAACCAACAGCGGGATCTGGATACCCATGTTGGCTCCCACATGCTCCTCGATGATGTCATCGGATGAACCACGATGTCTAGGGTTCGAGCAACCCGTATGCTATTCCCTTTGTCGACGGTATGTTACTTGCCCGAGACTCGATCGTCGGTATCCCAATACCTCGTTTAATCTCGTTACGGCAAGTCACTTTACTCGTCCGTAATGCATGATCCCGTGACCGGACACTTGGTCACTTTGAGCTCATTATGATGATGCACTACCGAGTGGGCCCGGTGATACCTCTCCGTCATACGGAGTGACAAATCCTGTCTCGATCCGTGTCAACCCAAGCAGACACTTTCGGAGATACCGTAATGCACCTTTATAGTCACCCGATACGCGTTGTGACGTTTGGTACACCAAAGCATTCCTACGGTATCCGGGAGTTACGATCTCACGGTCTAAGGAAGAGATACTTGACATTGGAAAAGCTCTAGCAAAAGCGAACTACACGATCTTTGTGCTATGCTTAGAATTGGGTCTTGTCCATCACGTCATTCTCCTAATGGCGTGATCCCGTTGTCAATGACATCGATGTCCATAGTCAGAAACCATGACTATCTGTTGACCAACGAGCTAGTCTACTAGAGGCTTACTAGGGACGTATTGTAGTCTATGTATTCACACGTGTATTACGATTTACGGATAATACGCTTATAGCATGAATAAAGACAATTATCATGAACAAGGAAATATAATAATAATGCTTTTATTATTGCCTCTAGGGCATATTTCCAACAGTCTCCCACTTGCACTAGAGTCAATAATCTAGTTTACATTGTGATGAATCGAACACCCATAGAGTTCGGTGTTGATCATGTTTTGCCCATGGAAGAGGTTTAGTCAGCGGATCTGCGACATTCAGATCCGTATGCACTTTACAAATTTCGTGTCTCCATCCCGAACATTTTCACGGATGGAGTTGAAGCGACGCTTGATGTGCTGGTCTTCTTGTGAAACCAGGCTCCTTGGCAAGTGCAATAGCTCCGGTGTTGTCACAGAAGAGTTTGATCGGCCCCGACGCATTGGGTATGACTCCTAGGTCGGTGATGAACTCCTTCACCCAAATTGCTTCATGCGCTGCCTCCGAGGCTGCCATGTACTCCGCTTCACATGTAGATCCCGCCACGACGCTCGCTTGCGGCTGTACCAGCCTTCTTGCTCCACCATTCAACATATACACGTATCCGGTTTGTGACTTAGAGTCATCAGATCTGTGTCGAAGCTAGCATCGGCGTAACCCTTCTGACGAGCTCTTCGTCACCTCCATGAACGAGAAACATGTCCTTTTCCTTTTCGGTACTTCAGGATATTCTTGACCGCTGTCGGTGTTCCTTGCCGGGATTACTTTGGTACCTTCCTACCAAACTTACGGCAAGGTTTACATCAGGTCAGTACACAGCATAGCATACATAATAGATCCTATGGCTGAGGCATAGGGGATGACACTCATCTCTTCTTTATCTTTTGCCGTGGTCGGGCATTGAGCTGAGCTCAATCTCACACCTTGCAAAACAGGCAAGAACCCCTTCTTGGACTGATCCATTTTGAACTTCTTCAAAATCTTATCAAGGTATGTGCTTTGTGAAAGACCTATGAGGCGTCTCAATCTATCCCTATAGATCTTGATGCCTAATATATAAGCAGCTTCTCCAAGGTCCTTCATTGAAAAACAGTTATTCAAGTAGGCCTTAATGCTGTCCAAGAATTCTATATCATTTCCCATCAAAAGTATGTCATCTACATATAATATGAGAAATGCTACTGAGCTCCCACTCACTTTCTTGTAAACGCAGCTTCTCCATAAGTCTGCATAAACCCAAACGCTTTGATCATCTCATCAAAGCGAATGTTCCAACTCCGAGATGCTTGCACCAGCCCATAAATGGATCATTGGAGCTTGCATACTTTGTCAAGATTCTTAGGATCGACAAAACCTTACGGCTGTATCATATCTGCTCTTCCTTAAGATAACCGTTAAGGAACGCTGTTTTGACGTCCATCGCCATATCTCATAATCATAGTATGCGGCAATTGCTAACATGATTCGGACGGACTTAAGCTTCGCCACGGAGAAAAAGTCTCATCGTAGTCAATCCCTTGAACTTGCCGATAACCCTTAGCGACAAGTCGAGCTTTATAAATGGTGACATTACCATCCGTCCGTCTTCCTCTTAAAGATCCATTTGTTTTCTATCGCTCGCCGATCATCGAGCAAGTCACCAAAGTCCACACTTTGTTTTCATACATGGATTCTATCTCGGACTTCATGGCTTCTAGCCATTTGTTGGAATCTGGGCCCGCCATTGCTTCTTCATAGTTCGAAGGTTCATTGTTGTCTAACAACATGATTTCCGTGACAGGTTGCCGTACCACTCAGTGCGGAGCGTGTCCTAGTGGACCTCTGGGTTCAAGTAGCAACTTGATCCAAGTACCTTGATCATCATCATGAATTTCCTCTTGGTTGGTGCGGGCATCACAGAACATTTTCTGAGCTGCACTACTCTCTGTTCAAGAGGTAGTACTTCATCGAGTTCTACTTTCCTCCCACTTACTTCTTTCGAGAGAAACTCTTTCTCGTAAAGGTTCCGTTCTTGGCAACAAAGATCTTGCCCTCGGATCTTAAGTAGAAGGTATACCCAATGGTTTCTTTAGGGTATCCTATGAAGACGCATTTTTCCGACTTGGGTTCGAGCTTTTCAGGTTGAAGTTTCTTGACATAAGCATCGCATCCCCAAACTTTTAGAAACGACAGCTTAGGTTTCTTCCCAAACCATAATTCATACGGTGTCGTCTCAACGGACTTAGACGGTGCCCTATTTAAAGTGAATGTAACTGTCTCTAGAGCGTATCCCCAAAATGATAGCGTAAATCGGTAAGAGACATCATAGACCGCACCATATCCAATAGAGTGCGACACGACGTTCGGACACACCATTACACTGAGGTGTTCCAGGCGGCGTTAGTTGTGAAACGATTCCACATTTTCTTAAGTGTGTACCAAATTCGTGACTTAAATATTCTCCTCCACGATCTGATCGTAAGAATTTTATCTTTCGGTCACGTTGATTCTCTACTTCATGGGACATGGGTTCGCACCCCCTGTAACACACACACACGCATAATCCAGTCGACCGCCTCCGGGCACCGAGACGTAGGGCTATTACTTCCTCGGCGAAGGGCCTGAACTCGTAAAACTAGTGTGTACAACTTCGCCATAGCTAGGATCTTGCCTCCTCATACCTACCCCCCATTCTACTGTCAGTCTTAGATCCACGACAGCCACCTCCTCAAGTATGACAATGGCACCTTTCACATGCCTGTTGTACTGCCCCTGCCAAGCAAATGGACAGTTCTTTCACTTCCAGTTCATACAATCTATACTTACTTGCATGCGCGGAAAGCCCCTGTCGGCATTGATCGCCAACAACCTCTCTGTATCAGCGACAATTGGCTCTCTCTGGTACTTAGGGCCGAACACTGCAACCACGACCTTACAGAAACTATACATCGAGAGGAGACATGTGGACTCACTCATACGGACATACTCATCCACAAGATCACCAGGAATTCCATGTGCAAGCATGCGGATAGCCGCAGTGCATTTCTGGTAAGAAGAGAAGCCAAGCTTGCCTAGGGCATCCTCTGTGCACCCAAAGTATGGGTCATATCCTACCACTCCCTCCCGAATACGATTGAACACATGTTTCCTCATTTAGAATCGGCGACGAAATCGATGTGGTTGCGGCATTCTCAAAGTAACCAGTATAGAGAAGGGTGTGGCCTTTCTCCCTATTGCGGTTTAGGGCCGAAGCATGGCCGGGGACTGATATCCTGAACCGAGGGGGCTTCCTACTAATGTGGTCATGGACGACCAATGCAGCACCACAAACTCTTCATCATCGAGGACGAATCATTCGATGAGCAAATGAAGTTGTGAAAGAAATACTCATCCCCGATGTATCCATTGTACCTTGTGAGGAAAGCGTCGAACACCTTGTGGTTTTGGTGGTGAGGCGGCCGCGAAAAGCACGTCGAGCTCCCCTCGCTGGCAGCAAAAGCAAGGTTGGGGTCGGTGTTGGTCGTCGGCGCCCTGCGGCAATGCAGGCCTGTCGGAAGTTGTTGGTGTCGACGAGCGACACCGACGGCCGTAGCTTCTCTCCCACCGACAATAAGGAACCACGAATGCTGGCAAAAAGCTTTCTGAAACGCGAGCGTGGGACGGCTATGGCATGGCGTGGTCGTTGTTTGGACGGCCTTGGTGAAACTCGACGCGCCTGGGAACAGAGGTGGCGGCGGCGATGGCGGGGGCGGAGAGCGGAGGGAGGGCAGTGAAAGAGAAAAGGGGCGTCTCTGACTACAGGCGTGACGAATCACCTAATGGCAGTGCGCAACGAAGTGACTACGTATTTTTTTCCCGTCATGGACTCGCAAACTTGTGTGGTGCCTGATTGTCCACACACCTGCACGTGCCCATCACTTTAGAACCAGAGGGCCAGCCTATGTGCTAACCTAGGTGGCGACGCGATGTGGGAGAAGGAAGGAGGGCGTGCGATCGCCAGTGCACCAGCCGGGCAAAACCTGTTCGACCGGATAAACCCTCCCGCAACGTGACAGGCCCGTGTATATAGAAGAGAAAAGACGACCACGATCATCCATGTGACGCACCACACGCCGTTATTCCACAGCACAGGTGTCGCAGCGTCGGCGCCCGAATTAGCCGATGCCGTGGACGTGGACGCCCGGCGGGGAAGCTTCGCCATCGGCCCGGGCTCCGGAGCACTCGACGAAAATCCATCGGAACGGCCCGGGCGCCCCGCTGGGACAGGTGGTCGAAGCGCTGGCGCACAGCACAGCGCGCGCCCGCAGTCCCCATCCCGTCCCGGCGCGATCGGCCAATCGCGGCCCGGAATTTTATCGGGGGCGAGGCGAGGCGAGATCGGAATCTGAATTCCGGAGGCGGATAGCGCCACCTAGGGCCCTCCCTCCCTCCCGCCGTGCCCATCCCCCCCAGCTGTCCCCAGCCTGGACTCCAACGACGCCGCAGCCAGCGCACCGCTCCACCACGCCTCTTCCTCCTCCATCCGTCAAGATCGCATAGGTTCTCGCTGCCATGCGGGCCCGCGCAGCGCAAGTTGCACCGCTTTCCGTGGGCGAGGCGAGCTGCACTGCACTGCACCCGTGGACGATCGGGAGAAGGCAGTACAGTGGTTCGGATTAGTTTATGGCGCTGGGGGAAACGAATGAATGATTAACGACGGCTTACGGATATGTGCAGGCCATCCACCGTGCGTCGCGGACAGCGCGGCACGGCACGTCGGCATGCGCAGGCCGCTTTTCTAATGCCAATTGCTCCGGCGCCCGTGCGTGCAGTTCATCTCCTCTCTGCCGCGCTGTGCTCTCACATGCGCGCCGGATCGATCGGGATTAGTAAAAGGGTTTTCCGTGCGGCGACAGTACCTGGATTCCAGCCGGGCACGGCAGTGGGGCGAGTGAGCTGACTGACACCCACACACACACCCACCAACTGTGGATGGGTGAACGGGTCGTGCGGCCCGCTTGGAGCTAGCATTGGATTCTTCTTCTTCTTCTTGAAAACATTCGGCGTGCGGGCGGGCAGGCGCTCGTGCAAGCCCGCAGGCCGCACGCTGTCGCCCTGCTGCACATGACAGCGATCCGCAAGCGACGACGCCGGGTACCTGAGATCCCAACGTGAAATGCTTCCAGCGCCAGCGCAAAAATACACTTCTACTGGCGCACTTCTACAGTCCACACGACGCTGGCACAGTTGCGATCCCGTTGCTCTAGTAAAATAGTGATCATTTGTATACTGATGATCCCAGGTGGAGGGGGGTGTACTATAGCTGGCCTTGAGCTAGTGGTGGTTACTGCTTTTCCGATGCGATCATAGTCATACTTTGACCATGTTAATTTAATATATCGAACTTATTTAATTTCTACACACTGCATTGAGTCATTGCAGCTATATTTGCTATGTTTGTGTTGACTAGGTATTTTGGAAGATATCAAGCTAAATTGCGATCTTGCCAAAGATTTGTGTTTTATGTGCACCTATCGTAGCTATGGCGGCCGCATTTAAAGTTTGATTAAGCTCATGTTGATATATCTTGGCAAAAGGTGTTTTTTAGATAAAATGTGGCTAAGGCAAAATAATGGATAAGCATCCGGACATGATGCAAGCGTGGCATGAAAGTGATGTCATTGAACTAGCGACATTTCTTGCTAGGCTGCTAGCAGGATGTCACGATGTGAACAACGCCATGCATTCATGCATAACGTGTAGATGCACATATTCTCACACTCGCAAAAATACCAAAGGAAGATCGGGGTAACAAAAGCTTGAAGATCCGTGTGGGCACTAAGGATGTAAGCGGGGCGGGTTGACTTACAACACCATGGTAGAAAAATAGCGTTAAATTTAGGCAAGTGATGAACAATTTATGAGCTAATTGATGAGTATGACACCTAGTTCAAAATATCTACCCACCTTAAAGCATTCGGTTCTTGGCCCGTAGTTTCCCCCGACGGCTGGACGTGTGAAGCTAAACACAGATAGGTCCGTGTTAAAATGGGGTACCCGGAACAAGAATGATCTTGAGAGATGTTGGAGGTAATATCTTCATTAGCTAGTGCATGTATTTATTTGATTGTGATGATATTCTAGAGACTAAGATTCTTGCTATACGGGAAGGACTCATGCTTTCCCTGCAGTGGAGCAACCTACTAATTGATATTGAATCTGACTGTCTAGAAGTAGTCAATATGGTGCAAAGTGGAGATATTAATAGATCAAAACATGCCTTTTTGATAAAGGAGATGAAAGAAAGTTTGATTGAGCATACTTCTTGTATTACTCATGATTGATGCACAAAAAAAATATTCCAGTCATTTCCTGGCAAGTTTTGGAAGATCACAATGCCGAACAGTTGTGTTGCTTGGGTTTGGTCCAAATGAACTTCTCGGCATTGTCATTCGTGACTCTAATTCTTGATTTTCAGTAATGCAAGTATTATCCTGCAAAAATAAAGATGCATATCACCGATCCTAGGGTTCGAATTCTTGCGACAAGTGCCATATGTATATTTCTATCGATATTTTTGCGCATGCTTTGCTATTTTGTAGAAATGGGCAGAGAATTTCTGAGTTTATTCAAAAATACTCCCAATGTTGTGTACTATCAAGTGTAAATATTGTCCCTTTTCCTTTACAAATGCAAAGAAATTTAACCACCGCAAGTCATGTACAAATTTAAGATTGGTTCGAATACAAATTCAATTGTATATTCTTTTGGGGCCTGCAACTTGTGTTTTCTTGATCAATTTGATGCACCAAATGTTTTGATGAATTGGCAATTTTCTTTGACGAATATACGAGTAAAATACATCAACAGCCTTGTAGAAAGACATTGTACCTCTCACAATACAGTACCTATGCTAGCACTGACAGTGGAACCCGAGCTAAACCAGCCAGTCGCCGGCTGGCCCAGTCATTGCGCGCATGGCCGAGAAAAAGAAGGAATGAAACCAAACCAAAGCAAACCAAGCGTCTGGCACAGCGCGGCATCCGCACAACCACTCTCGGGCCCATCCGTCCGGGCTCCAGCTCGGCCCCTTCACCCCACACACACCACCCCTTGCCCCTCACCCCCACTGACACCGCGCCCCCAGCAGAGAGCGATCGCCAGCCGGGTCGACTGGTGTGGTGTACGTACGGTTACAGCCATGGCTCAGCGGGATCCAGCCTGGCCGCCCGCCCCCCGTCCTCCCATATACACCCGCCAATCTCTCTCCCTCCCTCCCACCTTATCTCCCGGGTCTCCAAGCCACGCCCTCGCCTCGCCTCCTCCGCTCGCCGCGGATCCGTCCATCCCGCCTGACCGATCGGCGCCATGGACCCGTGCCCGTTCGTGCGGGTGCTGGTCGGCAACCTCGCCCTCAGAATGCCGGTCGCGCCGCCCGCCGCCGGCGCCGGCGCCGGCGTCCACCCCTCCACCTCCCCCTGCTACATCAAGATCCGCCTCGGCAAGATGGCCTGCCAGACCGCCGCCGCCCCGCTCGTGCTCTCCGACGCCGCCGAGCAGCCGCCCTCCGGCGCACTGGCCGCGGCGTTCCACCTCTCCAAGGCCGATTTGGAGTGGTTCGCCCGCAAGCCCTCCCTCTTCTCCCCCGCCCGCGGGGCCGCCACGCTCAAGGTCTCCGTCTACGCCGGCCGCAAGGGCACCACCTGCGGGGTCAGCTCCGGGCGGCT
The DNA here is from genome assembly GCA_021605205.1 of Aegilops longissima. Lineage (NCBI taxonomy): Eukaryota > Viridiplantae > Streptophyta > Magnoliopsida > Poales > Poaceae > Aegilops > Aegilops longissima. The sequence continues at coordinate 625,789,977 of CM038680.1, read as the reverse complement.
GCTCGGGAAGGCCACCATCTCGCTGGATCTCAAGGGCGCCGAGGCCAAGCCCGCCGTGCTGCACAGCGGCTGGATTTCCGTCGGGAGGCGCGGCGTTGGCGGCAAGGGTGGCGGGTCCGCGGCCGCGGAGCTCAGCCTCACCGTCCGCGCCGAGCCCGACCCGCGGTTCGTGTTCGAGTTCGACGGCGAGCCGGAGTGCAGCCCGCAGGTGATGCAGGTCCGGGGCAGCATGAAGCAGCCCATGTTCACCTGCAAGTTCGGCTGCCGCACCAACAGCGACCTGCGGAGGTCGGTCGCGCAGACGGAGCGGGAGGCCGCCGGGAAGGAGCGCAAGGGGTGGTCCGTGACGGTGCACGACCTCTCGGGCTCCCCCGTCGCGCTCGCCTCCATGGTGACGCCCTTCGTGGCCTCGCCGGGGACGGACCGCGTGAGCCGCTCCAACCCGGGCGCCTGGCTCATCCTCCGGCCCGCGGGCGACGGGGCGTGGGAGCCGTGGGGCCGCCTCGAGTGCTGGCGGGAGCGCGGCGGGGCGGGGTCCTCCGACAGCCTCGGCTACCGCTTCGACCTCCTCGTCCCCGGCGTGGACCACGCCGTCCCCATCGCGGACTCCACCATCGCCGCGTCCAAGGGCGGCAAGTTCGCGCTCGACCTGACCGCGGCGCAGCCCCTGAGCCGGGGGAGCACCCCGGGATGCAGCCCGCGGGGCAGCGGCGACTTCAGCCAGTGGCCTCTGGGGAACTACCGCGGCTTCGTGATGTCGGCCTCGGTGGAAGGCGAGGGCCGGTGCAGCAAGCCCACGGTGGAGGTCGGGGTGGCGCACGTCGGGTGCGCGGAGGACGCGGCGGCGTTCGTGGCCCTGGCGGCGGCCGTGGACCTGAGCATGGACGCGTGCAGGCTCTTCTCGCACAAGCTCAGGAAGGAGCTGTCGCACCTGCGGTCGGACGTCCTCCGGTGACCGCCGCAAACATCTCATTCCGATCCGACGAGCAAACTGTACAAAGTAGCCGAGAATCTAGAAGACAATTTAGCTGGTTCTTTAGTTGGTTGCGGCCCGTAGCAGTTCGATTTTGGCGATGGGCTAGTAGCTGGTTCGGATCGCCTTCTTTTTTGCGAGCGGCAGTGTGGTGTGGTTGTGATTTTTTAGTTGGCTACTCCACTTTTAGCCTCCTTTGCTAGCTGTTTCCCTCTATCAATGAAATGAAACCGAGAGAGCCTTTGTGATCTACTCCTACTCCATTTCGAGTTTGACCTTTGTAGTGGAACGCAAGTCCTTTTGCAAGATGTGAAAAGATGAACTAGTAGTAGCACGTACTCATTTGCGACTGAGACTGACTTGAGCCCGTGATTCCGCTTCCGCAGAGGATAAACCAAAATCCGAAGCAATTTTGTGTGAGAGGTATCATAGCCATGCGGCCTGCTTTTGCAAATGGCAGCAAAAACGACTGTTTACAACTTTTCGGATGAACCAAAGCTTGGCCTGGCCCTTGGATCCTTGGAGGAGCAACTGGACCCTGCAAGCAAGGCTGCCCTTATTTTTTTGAAGGAAAAGGACTTGTGAAGGGGAGGAACAGGGAACGCACGGCACAGCAGCAGGAGGTGCATGAGGGGTGGGGGCATGGCAATGGCAGGTGTGGTGGGGGAGTAGGGCCGGTCTCCCTGCCCTGCCCTGCCCATCCGGCACGCCCACCAGTCACCCACCGGCCGCGCAGCGAGGGCGAGGCCAGCACCAGTAGGGTGTGCGATGGGAGTGTGGGGCTGGCTACCGGCTAGGCTGTGAGCCTAGCGTTGGAGCGGGTGTTGGGATTGGCGCCCAGCGACTCTTCCTCGGCTGTCGTCTGCTCTGCTCCCGCGCCCGCTGGCTGTGCTGGCGATCGGGCGTGGATGGGGCCGGCCCGGTCCGCTCCTTTCGGGTAAAGAGGAGGAGCGCCCCATGCCAGCCAGCCACCGCTGTACCTTTCTTTCGAAAAGGAGAAGCCATATGTTTTCAGACATGGGTTTCGAAAATCTGACGACGAGTTTGCCGGATGAGGTTTTGGCTTCGTGTATCGGATAATAAGAGCATCTTCAACAAGCGGCCAACGCGCGCCTTAAAACTACTTTCGCCACACGCTGCTTTTGCGGTTTGGCCATAAATACGGCTTCAACAACAATAGCGTTAAAATGCGCAGTAGGGCCGCTCAAAGAATACAAGCAAAAAAATACAGCGCACATAGTCTGCTTCACATGATACAAAATGCGTATATTCAGACTTCTCCAACAATATATAGTTCTATTATGTTCACATAGCCTACTTCTACTGTATAAAATAAAACTGGCTTCTCCAACGATATATAGTTCTACTACGTCCACATAGCCTGCTTCTACGATACAAAATAAAACTGGCTTCTCCAACGATATATAGTTCTACTACTACTCGTTCTTCGACTCAGACTCTGCCTTGGTGATGTCCTCCTCCGACGTCGAGCATAGGCGTCAAGGAACCGCCGTCGCGGGAGTCCTGTGACGACGATCTCCTAGCGCCATGTTGTATTTAGCGACCGCTTTCGCGTTCGCTTGTCCTCGCGATAAGCGGCTCGCGCTTCCTCCTCTCCTCCTCTCCGCCTCCTCTCGGCGAAGAACTGTTCTTCGTTGATGATGTCTTGCGGGAAGCGTTGCCTCCACACCGCCATGGCTTCTCGTCCATCTCGGCGAGCTAAGACGGCGCTCCCGCCTCCGGTGTTTGCGACGGTCCTCGTCAGTGGTAAGCCGCGGGAAAGGCACCAACTCCTGTGCCCGCTCCCGCGTCGACACGTCGGTGAAGTTCATGTCCCAACGTGACCGGCGGAGGCGCCACGCCGCAACCTCGTATGCGCGCGCGCCATCCTGGGTGTTGTCAAAGGTTCCAAGGCCAAGGCGCATGCCACCGCCCGACTGAATTGAGGCGGAGTAGGTGCCGGACGGGCGCACGCAGACGCCGCGGTAGCCTGAACCTCCCCGGAGGCGAGGCGGCATGGTGGCGCGGTGGTGGCAGCTCAGCGGCGAGGAGGGAAAGCAGTGGAGAGAGCGAGAGAGAGCGGCAGATGGCACTGCAGTTTTATAGGCGCGCGCGAAGCAGCGCGCCAAATCTTGCGCGCAAGCTGCCGCCTTTTCCCGCGCGCGCTTGTTTCCCGCCACCGCTGAAGCGCGCGAAACCGGTCGACGCGCGCTAAAAAGCACTTTTACCGCGCGGGCGCGTCTTCTAGCGCGTCTGTTGGAGATGCCCTAAGAACAAAATGTTTCGATCTTGGCTTGCAAGTGCCAAATTAACGTGAAATAGACCAAAGGGACCAAAGAGTTTACTGCTCCAGTTACAGTTAGATTTCTATGGCCTCTTTGGTACAATACAATTTAATACAGAACTCCATGTTTAAGATTTGTATGGACTTATGACCAAAGAGTAACTCCATGTTTAAGATTTCACACCTGTTAAGTCTTAGTCGATCGAGCCTTCGTTAAGTCTCAGTCGATCCTATATCCATTAAATTTTACATTAAGATTCGCGCCAAACTTTATCTTTATTTTCTCTCTCTCCTCTCTCTTTTGTATGTTATGCCATTTGACTGAGACTTGGTTCAATCCCAATCGACAAAGACCTAGCTACGCTCTTAAGATTTTATGACCAAAGAGTAACTTTTTCTAGGATTTTGCTTCACATAAAATTTCCTACGTAACATGTTTACATTGCACAAATAGAACCATAGGAGTTGTTATAACACAAATATCTTTTGGTGCTCGGACACCATGGAGCTCGTTTTGTTTCCTTTTTTCTTTTTTTTTTTTGCTTCGATGCTCCTGTCAAATCTGTCGTGCGTAGCACCTGCCAACCAGGCATGACTCGGCGTCGCATTTGTCGGTCAGGCATTGACTTGACAGCTCTACCGAAGCTCCGTGCAAGACGAAGCCGCTCCACCTCCTGCATCTGTCTTCCAGCGCTGCTCCCAAAAGAGAAACAATACCGTAGTACCGCCATCGTCCCATCTGGAAGACCAGATCCTAGGGTTTTCTCTGAAGTAACACGAGTGGGTCGACAACGGTTGCACGACGATGCCTTCATCAAGGTAACTGCACAAAACGCCGTCATCGCTCGCTAACGGCTCGGTTTTCACCGGCAACTGTGTCTCCCCGACTCGTAGCCGGGACTACATGATGAATGTCGAGATCCGACCACCCTGCCAGAGGCCGACCACCTCTGACGGAAGAGGTGACCACCACCGTCGGCTGCTCCGGCCAGAATAGATCTGACCGGAGGTGCCGCTGACGCGACCACCACGCCCTGCACACCGCCGCCGCCGGTCCAAAGGCAGATGGCGCGCGCCGCCGCCGCCGCCGCCGCCGCAGCGCGCCCCTCCGACGCCGCCACGATGCAGCCATCGCCGTCATGCCGATCGGATCAGGCGCACCTACACACGATTCGAGGCGCAGCACAACCCCAGATCCATGGGAGAGAGGCGATGTCCTCCGTCGTCACCGGCGCGGCCGCTGGCAAAGGCGGTGGCGTCCCCGACGACGACGGGGAGGAGGAGGAGTGTGCGCCCAGCGCTGGGTTTAGGGCGCCGCCCGAGTCGCCCTAGCGGGGGCTAGGGCCGGGGCTCTGTTGGCGCAATCATATCGTGTATATGCTTGCCGAAATATATATTCTTTCCACCGATTTACGTACGGCGTGAAGAGGAGGAGAGGAGGATTAGCGTCTCGGTCCAGCTAGCTGGTGCAGCAAACATATTTCCTAGTTATATCTATTGAAATACAACTGAAAACATTGCGATTTGAATGCCCTCGTTTGTGCATGGCTTTCTGAAACGGAGGTAAAAACTTTGCCTCATGTCGTTAATTAAGAAAAATGTTGCCACCCCACACATCATTCCCGCTGATGCATAGTCAAAGTGAAGTAGTGAGTCCACTGTACACTGCCTATAATGGAGCATTAAGATGATCTTCATATTATCAACGCACCGCGATGGATATGCTTGTTCGATGTTAGTTCTTTTTCTTGTCGAATTGCTCATGAGCATGAGCATTCCCCTTTGACCGAGAGCACGCGTCATTCCCCACATAGAGGCGCTATCAGTGTCAAAGTCCACGTGAAAAAAATAGTCCATGCGACATGTCGCAGTTTCTGAGCTGTTTTGCAACTGTGAGAATGAAGAGGTGGAAATTTCAACCTCTCTCCATTATCCGAAAAAAGACGTCGCAGTTTCTGAGCTGTTTTGCAACTGTGTGAATGAAGAGGTGGAAATTTCAACCTTTTTCCATTATCCGAAAAAAGACGTCGCAGTTGGGCAACCTTAACCGACTGGACGCCGGCCGGCTAAATGCTGTCATCCACGCCACATGCGGCCGGTTCGCGGTGCACACCAACACCAGCCACTAGTCCATGCCACCAGCACCCGGGCATCTCCTCCGGCTGGCGTACGTTTCCATTATTTTGGTTGCCGAAATATATATTCTTTCCAGCGATTACGCACGGCGTGAAGAAGAGGAGATACGAATTAGCGTCTCGGTCCAGCTAGCTGGTGCTTGATGCATGGACGAAAGAGGTGGAAATTTCAACCTCTTTCCATTATCCGAAAAAAGACGCACGGCGTGGATAGGTCGCTCCTCTTCCCCGAAAACTTAGGAGCCCTCCCGAGCGGCGACTAGGGTTTCGAGGGGAAACGACGGCGCACGTCAGATCTCGATCGGCGGGGCGCGTTGGGCGGCGTGAGGATGAATTCATCCGACGCTGGCAAAGAGAAGGAGGGAGCTCTCTCGCCACGCGCGGCGAGGGCGCGACTGGAGGAGGCGATGGGCAAATTGGATCTGACGGAAGAGGAGGCAACGCCGCTGGTGATTGACGACGCCGACGATGAGCCGGTGAAGTGGTCATTGGCGGGCAAAGTCCTACATCCGCACACGTTCCACATCCAGACGATTTCCAACGCCCTTCGGCCAGCATGGGGAAACCCTAAGGGCCTGTCTTTTCGGTCCGCAGGGGAGAACATCTTCGTGGCAGAATTTGCATGCAAGCGTGATCTCGAGCGGGTTTGGGAAGGAAGCCCATGGCATATTAGTAAGCATGCAATGATTCTTTCGGAGTTCACCGAGTGTATGAAGCCGTCCGAGCTGCAGTTCAACAATTTGCAGCTTTGGGCTAGGGTTCTCAACCTGCCCTTCAATCTCCGCAATGAAAATCGAGGGCAGGCGGTGGCGAAACAGATCGATGCTAACGCCCAATCAACACAGTTTGACCCCATGGGGGGGTTTCTTGAGGACGAGGGTTACAATTGATATCAACAAACCTCTAAGGAGGTGGATACTCATTGATTCAGCTGCCCGTGGTGGTCGCGACTGGTATGACATACAATACGAGAATGTCCCAAATTTCTGTTTTTCGTGTGGCCGCCTTGGCCACGCTGACCTGATGTGCCCGACGCCTGGGCCAAGGGATGAGAACGGCGACCTACCGTTCAAGACAAGCCTCAGAGCGCCAGAGGATAAGAGGAGGACTGGGTCGAGCGACAACTCAGGAGCCAGCCAGAGCAACTCAAAACAAGGTGGACGAGGCGATGTTCCTGAATCAAGTTCGACCAAGGATGCCAACCCCGAGGTCACCTCACCTAAGAAGAAGAATGCACATGGAAATAAGAGGAAGGGTGGACCACCAAAGCAAGTTTACAGAAAGGTTATCATACCCGCATGCGCCAACTGAGGATCAGGAGAACTCTCAGGCCAATGCGATCATACAATACGATCCTACGGTGGCAAGGTGTGTTGACGAAACGGACGAGGGGGAAGGAGAACATGCACCCAAGAAGAAGAGGGACACACCAACTACTTCAGAAGATTCGGCGGGCGCTGCAGGGCAGCCCTGCCAGTCCCAATGAGCTGCATAAGCTGGAACTGCCGGGGGCTTGGGAACCCCGAGGCAGTTCATGAGCTTCGCAACGTTGTGAAGCAAGAAGGGCCCGTGCTGGTTTTTGTCATGGAGACGAAGATCAGTGGAAAGCGAGTCGAGGATCTGCGGCATACTCTAGGGTTTGCAGGCAGTTTTGCAGTAAATAGCGACGGCCTAAGCGGAGGCATAGGGCTGTTCTGGTCCAATGACATTAAGGTTGAGCTTAAAAACTTCAGCAAAAATCATATTGATGTGATGGTTAGTTCAGACACCATGGGCTTGAACGCGTGGAGGTTTACAGGGTTCTATGGAGCGCCAAGAGCATCCGATCGTCACCATAGCTAGCGCTTCCTTAGAACACTCCACAGCATTCCACATGGTGCGTGGATGTGTGCCGGAGACTTCAATGAGACTCTATATCCCCATGAACACTTCAGCAGAACTGATCGCCCCGAGCGACAGATGAGGGAGTTTCCAGAGGTCACGGATGAGTGTGCTCTCCAAGATCTTGGCTGGTCAGGTGTGGCCTATACATGGGACAATCGGCAATCTGGAGATGCCAATCTCAAAGCACGGCTCAATAGGGCCTTTGCTAATGAGGAGTTCCGACAGAAGTTCGAACACACACGGGTCAGGCATGTGTGTGCGGTGGAGTCAGATCACTGCTTCATTATAGCTGAGTTGAGAAACCAAGCATTTGCACATAGACCACCGGGTTCCAAGCAGTTCCGTTATGAGAACGTCTGGCAATCTCACCTGGATTACGAACAGCTCATTACTCAGACTTGGCGGGGTCAGACACACGTTTCGGGGCTGCAGGGAATTATGGACTCCCTAGGGAACTTCAGCGACAACTCGAGCCCTGGGGGTCGCGCGAGTTTGGCAGTTTGACAAGGACAGTCCGGAACTTGCAGAAACGACTGGACAAGCTGCGCCAACGATCGGTGGGGCGAGGCCCTACAGATGAGGAGAAGAATGTTATGCAGAAGCTCCGAGAGGCGATGCGCCTCGAGGAGACATGGCTGAGACAGCGTTCCCGAGTTCCATGGCTACGAGACGGAGATCGTAATACGGCATATTTTCAAGCTCAAGCCAGAAAATGGAAGCGGGCAAACAGGATTGTGGGACTCAAGCGTGCTGATGGCTCTGTTTGTGTCTCGGAGGCGGAGGACAAAGCTGAAACCCAAGCTTTCTACCAAGCTCTGTATACATCGCAAGGTGCTAATGACACTAGCGTGTTGTTATCGTATGTTCCACCGAGGGTAACGCATGAGATGAACGAGATGCTATGTAAACCATATGAGGCCGAGGAGGTGCACCAAGCATTGTTCCAAATGGATCCATCCAAAGCGTCCGTAGTGGACGGTTTCACTGCCGGCTCCTTCCAACTGTTGGAAATATGCCCTAGAGGCAATAATAAAAGCATTATTATTATATTTCCTTGTTCATGATAATTGTCTTTATTCATGCTATAACTGTATTATCCGGAAATCGTAATACACGTGTGAATACATAGACTACAATACGTCCCTAGTAAGCCTCTAGTTGACTAGCTCGTTGGTCAACAGATAGTCATGGTTTCGACTATGGACATCGATGTCATTGACAACGGGATCACGTCATTAGGAGAATGGCGTGATGGACAAGACAATCCTAAGCATAGCACAAGATCGTGTAGTTCGTTTTGCTAGAGCTTTTCCAATGTCAAGTACCTCTTCCTTAGACCATGAGATCGTGCAATTCCGGATACCGTAGGAGTGCTTTGGGTGTATCAAGCGTCACTGGCGAATCGGGTGACTATAAAGGTGCACTACGGTATCTCCGAAAGTGACCATTGGGTTGACACGGATCGAGGCTGGGATTTGTCACTCCGTATGACGGAGAGGTATCACTTGGGCCCACTCGGTAATGCATCATCATAATGAGCTCAAAGTGACCAAGTGTCCGGTCACGGGATCATGCATTGCGATGCGAGTAAAGTGACTTGCCGGTAACGAGACTAAGCGAGGTATTGGGATACCGACGATCGAGTCTCGGGCAAGTAACACACCGTCGACAAAGGGAATAGAATACGGGTTGCTTGAACCCTTGACATCGTGGTTCATCCGATGACAACATCGAGGAGCATGTGGGAGCCAACATGGGTATCCAGATCCCGCTGTTGGTTATTGACTTGAGGTAGTCTCGGTCATGTTCGCATGTCTCCCGAACCCGTAGGGTCTACACATAAGATTCGGTGGCGCTAGGGTTAATAGGAAGACAAGTATGTGATTACGAATGTTGTTGAGTCCGGATGAGATCCCGGACGTCACGAGGAGTTCGGAATGGTCCGGAGGTAAAGATTTATATATGGAAAGTGGTTAAGCGGACTCAGGAAGTTTGGTGGTATACTTAGGTAAAGTCTGGGGCCACCGGAGGGTTCCGGAGGTCCACGGGAGGGGCCACCTCTCGGGGGCCACATGGGCTAAGTGGGAGGGAACCAGCCCTGGTGGGCTGGGTGCGCCCCCACCTAGGCCCATCGCCTAGGGTTTGGGAGGAGGAACCTAAAGGGGGCGCCTCAGCTTGGGGGCAAGCCACCTCCTCCCTCCTCCTTGGCCGCCCCCCTAGGGTTTGCCCTAGAGGGCGGCCCCCTGACCCTCTCCTCCTATAAATAGAGGGGTGGGGGAGGGCTGCCAACACAGTTGTAGGCGTAGCCCCTCCCTCCCAACACCTCTCTTTCTCACGCAAGCTTGGCGAAGCCTGCTGGGAGAACTACCAGACTAGCTGCACCACGCCGTCGTGCTGCCATTGGGATTGTCTTCTTCAACCTCTCCTTCTCTCTTGCTGGATCAAGGCGGAGGAGACGCCATCGTCTCCCACGTGTGTTGAACACGGAGGTGCTGTCCTTCAATACTTTGGTCATCGGTGATCGGAATCACGTTGGGAGCGTCTTCGTCATCACCACTCTCAAGAACGCTTCCGTATTCGATCTACAAGTGGTATGTAGATGCAAACTCTCTCTCGTTACTCGTTGCATGGTAGAACTCATAGATGGATCTTGGTGAAACCGTAGGAAAAATTTTAATTTTCTGCAACGTTCCCCAACAATGGCATCATGAGCTAGGTCTATCGTAGTTCTCTTTGCACGAGTAGAACACAATTTTGTTGTGGGCGTGGATCTTGTCAACTTACTTGCCGTTACTAGTTGTTTCTTGCTTCCGCGGTATTGTGGGATGAAGCGGCCCGGACCAACCTTACACATACTCTTACGTGAGACCGGTTCCACCGACTAACATGCACTAGTTGCATAAGGTGGCTGGCGGGTGTCATCTCTCCTACTTTAGTGGGAGCGGATTCGATGAACAGGGTCCTTATGAAGGGTAAATAGAAGTTGACAAGATCACGTTGTGGTTATTAAGAGGTAAGAAAACGTTCTTGCTAGAACCCAATTGCAGCCACGTAAAAGATGCAACAACAATTAGAGGACGTCTAACTTGTTTTTTGCAGCAATTGTCATGTGACGTGATATGGCCAAGTTGTGATGAATGATGATATATTGTGATGTATGAGATCATGTTCTTGTAATACTCCCTCCGTTCCTAAATATTTGTCTTTCTAGAGATTTCAAATGGTGACTACATACGGAGCAAAATGAATGAATCTACACTCTAAAATATGTCTATATACATCCGTATGTGGTGACCATTTAAAATTTTTAGAAAGACAAATATTTAGGAACGGAGGGAGTAGGAATCACGACTTGCATGTCGATGAGTATGACAACCGGCAGGAGCCATAGGAGTTGTCTTTATTTTTTATATGACCTGCGTGTCATTGAAGAACGCCATGTAAATTACTTTACTTTATTGCTAAACGCGTTAGCCATAGAAGTAGAAGTAGTCGTTGGCGTGACAACTTCATGGAGGCACGATGATGGAGATCATGATGATGGAGATCATGGTGCCATGCCGGTGACAAGATGATCATGGAGCCCCGAAGATGGAGATCAATGGAGTTTTATGATATTGGCCATATCATGTCACTACTATATAATTGCATGTGATGTTTATTATGCTTATACATCTTGTTTACTTAGAACGACGGTAGTAAATAAGATGATCCCTTAAGAACAATTTCAAGAAGTGTTCTCCCTAAGCGTGCACCGTTGCTACAGTTCGTAAGCTTCTAAGCACCACGTGATGATCGGGTGTGATGGATTCTTACGTTCACATACAACGGGTGTAAGACAGATTTACACACGCAAAACACTTAGGGTTAAACTTGACGAGCCTAGCATGTACAGACATGGCCTCGGAACACGGAGACCGAAAGGTCGAACACGAGTCGTATGGAAGATACGATCAACATGAGAATGTTCACCGGCGATGACTAGTCCGTCTCACGTGATGATCGGACACGGCCTAGTCGACTCGGATCGTGTAAACTTAGATGACTAGAGGATGTCTAATCTGGTGGGAGTTCATTAATAATTTGATTAGATGAACTTAATTATCATGAACTTAGTCTAAAGCTTTTGAATTATATGTCTTGTAGATCAAATGGCCAACGCTCATGTCAACTTGAACTTCAACGCGTTCCTAGAAAACCAAGCTGAAAGATGACGGCAGCAACTATACGGACTGGGTCCGAACACGAGATCATCCTCTTAGCTGCCAGAAACAATACGTCCTAGAAGGACCGCTAGGTGAAGCTCCGTCGCAGAACCAAGACATTATGAATGCTTGGCAGTCTCGTCTTGATGATTACTCCCTCGTTCGGTGCGGCATGCTTTACAGCTTAGAACCGGGGCTCCAAAAGCGTTTTGAGCACCACGGAGCATATGAGATGTTCGAGGAGCTGAAACTTGTTTTCCAAGCTCACGCCCGGTCGAGAGATATGACATCTCCGACAAGTTCTATAGTTGTAAGATGGAGGAAAACAGTTACGTCGGTGAACACATTACGAAGATGTCAGGTTGCACAACCGTATGACCCAGTGAATATTAACCTCCCCGATGAGGCGGTCATTAACAGAATCCTCGATCGCTCCCACCAAGCTACAAGAGCTTTGTGATGAACTACAACATGCAGGGGATGGTAAAGACCATTCTGAAGTGTTCTCTATTTGAAGTCAGCCGAGGTTGAAATCAAGAAAGAACATCAAGTGTTGATGGTCAATAAGACCACTAAGTTTAAGAAGGGCAAGGGCAAGAAGAACTTCAAGAAGGATGGCAAGGAGATTGCCGCGCCTGTAAGCAAGTTGCCGGAAGAAGTCAAAGAATGGACCCAAGCACGAGACCGAGTGTTTTATTGCAAGGGAAGGGTCCTTTGGAAGCGGAACTGCCCCAAATACTTAGCGGATAAGAAGGCCGGCAACACCAAAGGTATATTTGATATACATGTAATTGATGTGTACCTTACCGATGTCGTAGTAACTCCTGGGTATTTGATACGGTGCCGTTGCTCATATTTGTAACTCACAGCAGGAGCTGCGGAATAAGCGGAGGCTGGCGAAGGGCGAGGTGACGATCTTGGCGTCGGGAATGGTTCAGTCGATGTGATCGCCGTCGACACGCTACCTCTTCATCTACCCACGGATTAGTTATGAACCTTAATAATTGTTATTTGGTGCCAAGTTTGAGCATGAATATTGTATCGGATCTCGTTTAATGCGAGATGGCTACTCATTTAAATCCGAGAATAATGGTTGTTCTATTTATATGAGAGATATGTTTTATGGTCATGCTCCGATGGTCAATGGTTTATTCTTAATGAATCTCGGCGTAGTATTACACATGTTCATAGCGTGAATACCAAAAGATGTAAAGTTGATAACGATAGTCCCACATACTTGTGGCACTCGCCGCCTTGGTCACATTGGTGTCAAGCGCATGAAGAAGCTCCATCTGATGGACTTTTGGAGTCTCTTGATTATGAATCATTTGACACATGCGAACCATGCCTCATGGGCAAAATGACCAAGACTCCATTCTCGGAACAATGGGCGAGCAACCAACTTATTGGAAATCATACATACCGATGTGTGCGGTCCAATGGCGTTGAGGCTCATGGAGGATATCGTTATGTTCTCACTCTCACGGATGACTTGAGTAGATATGGGTATGTCTACTTGATGAAACACAAGTCTGAGACCTTTGAAAAGTTCAAGGAATTTCAGATTGAAGTAGAGAATCAACGTGACCGAAAGATAAAATTCTTACGATCGGATCGTGGAGGAGAATATTTAAGTCACGAATTTGGTACACACTTAAGAAAATGTGGAATCGTTTCACAACTAAAGCCACTGGAACACCTCAGCGTAATGGTGTGTCCGAGCGTCGAATCGCACTCTATTGGATATGGTGCGGTCTATGATGTCTCTTCTTGATTTACCGCTATCATTTTGGGGATACGCTCTAGAGACAGCTACATTCACTTTAAATAGGGCACCGTCTAAGTCCGTTGAGGCGACACCGTATGAATTATGGTTTGGGAAGAAACCTAAGTCGTCGTTTCTAAAAGTTTGGGGATGCGATGCTTATGTCAAGAAACTTCAACTGAAAAGCTCGAACCCAAGTCGGAAAAATGCCTCTTCATAGGATACCCTAAGGAAACCGTAGGGTATACCTTCTACTTAAGATCCGAGGGCAAGATCTTTGTTGCCAAGAACGGAATCTTTCGGAAAAGAGTTTCTCTCGAAAGAAGTAAGTGGGAGGAAAGTAGAACTCGATGAAGTACTACCTCTTGAGCAGGAAAGTAGTGCAGCTCGGGAAAATGTTCTGTGGTGCCTACACCAACGAAGAGGAAATTCATGATGATGATCAAGGTACTTGGAACAAGTTGCTCTGAACTTCAGAGGTCCACTAGGACACGTTCCGCACTGCAGTGGTACGGCAACCCTGTCACGGAAATCATGTTGTTAGACAACAATGAACCTTGAACTATGAAGAAGCGATGGCGGGCCCAGATTCCAACAAATGGCTAGAAGCCATGAAGTCCGAGATAGAATCCATGTATGAAAACAAAGTGTGGACTTTGGTGACTTGCCCGATGATCGGCGAGCGATAGAAAACAAATGGATCTTTAAGAAGAAGATGACGCGGATGGTAATGTCACCATCTATAAAGCTCGACTTGTCGCTAAGGGTTATCGGCAAGTTCAAGGGATTGACTACGATGAGACTTTCTCTCCGTAGCGAAGCTTAAGTCCGTCCGAATCATGTTAGCAATTGCCGCATACTATGATTATGAGATATGGCAGATGGACGTCAAAACAGCGTTCCTTAACGGCTATCTTAAGGAAGAGCTGTATATGATACAGCCGAAGGTTTTGTCGATCCTAAGAATCTTGACAAAGTATGCAAGCTCCAGCGATCCATTTATGGGCTGGTACAAGCATCTCGGAGTTGGAACATTCGCTTTGATGAGATGATCAAAGCGTTTGGGTTTATGAGACTTATGGAGAAGCCTGCGTTTACAAGAAAGTGAGTGGGAGCTCTGTAGCATTTCTCATATTATATGTAGATGACATACTTGATGGGAAATGATATAGAATTCTTGGACAACATTAAGGCCTACTTGAATAAGTGTTTTTCAATGAAGGACCTTGGAGAAGCTGCTTATATATTAGGCATCAAGATCTATAGAGATAGATCGAGGCGCCTCATAGGTCTTTCACAAAGCACATACCTTGATAAGATTTTGAAGAAGTTCAAAATGGATCAGTCCAAGAAGGGTTCTTGCCTGTTTTGCAAGGTGTGAGATTGAGCTCAGCACAATGCCCGACCACGGCAAAAGATAAAGAAGAGATGAGTGTCATCCCTATGCCTCAGCCATAGGATCTATTATGTATGCCATGCTGTGTACCGGACCTGATGTAAACCTTGCCGTAAGTTTGGTAGGAAGGTACCAAAGTAATCCCGCAAGGAACACCGGACAGCGGTCAAGAATATCCTGAAGTACCGAAAAGGACAAAGGACATGTTTCTCGTTTATGGAGGTGACGAAGAGCTCGTCGTAACAGGTTACGTCGACGCTAGCTTCGACACAGATCTGATGACTCTAAGTCACAAACCGGATCGTGTATATGTTGAATGGTGGAGCGAGAAGCTGGTGCAGCTGCAAGCAGAAGCGTCGTGGCGGGATCTACATGTGAAGCGGAGTACATGGCAGCCTCGGAGGCAGCGCATGAAGCAATTTGGGTGAAGGAGTTCATCACCGACCTAGGAGTCATACCCAATGCGTCGGGGCCGATCAAACTCTTCCGCGTGACAACACTGGAGCTATTGCCCTTGCCAAGGAGCCAGGTTTCACAAGAAGACAGAGCACATCAGCGTCGCTTCAACTCCATCCGTGAAAATGTTCGAATGGAGACATAGAAATTTGTAAAGTGCATACGGATCTGAATGTCGCAGATCCGTTGACTAAACCTCTTCCATGGGCAAAACATGATCAACACCGAACTCTATGGGTGTTCGATTCATCACAATGTAAACTAGATTATTGACTCTAGTGCAAGTGGGAGACTGTTGGAAATATGCCCTAGAGGCAATAATAAAAGCATTATTATTATATTTCCTTGTTCATGATAATTGTCTTTATTCATGCTATAAGCTGTATTATCCGGAAATCGTAATACACGTGTGAATACATAGACTACAATATCGTCCCTAGTAAGCCTCTAGTTGACTAGCTCGTTGGTCAACAGATAGTCATGGTTTCGACTATGGACATCGATGTCATTGACAACGGGATCACGTCATTAGGAGAATGACGTGATGGACAAGACCCAATCCTAAGCATAGCACAAGATCGTGTAGTTCGTTTTGCTAGAGCTTTTCCAATGTCAAGTACCTCTTCCTTAGACCATGAGATCGTGCAATTCCGGATACCGTAGGAGTGCTTTGGGTGTATCAAAGCGTCACTGGCGTAATCGGGTGACTATAAAGGTGCACTACAGGTATCTCCGAAAGTGACCATTGGGTTGACACGGATCGAGGCGGGATTTGTCACTCCGTATGACGGAGAGGTATCTTGGGCCCACTCGGTAATGCATCATCATAATGAGCTCAAAGTGACCAAGTGTCCGGTCACGGGATCATGCATTGCGGATGCGAGTAAAGTGACTTGCCGATAACGAGACTAAGCGAGGTATTGGGATACCGACGATCGAGTCTCGGGCAAGTAACACACCGTCGACAAAGGGAATAGAATACGGGTTGCTTGAACCCTTGACATCGTGGTTCATCCGATGACAACATCGAGGAGCATGTGGGAGCCAACATGGGTATCCAGATCCCGCTGTTGGTTATTGACTTGAGGTAGTCTCGGTCATGTCGCATGTCTCCCGAACCCGTAGGGTCTACACTTAAGATTCGGTGGCGCTTAGGGTTAATAGGAAGACAAGTATGTGATTACCGAATGTTGTTGAGTCCGGATGAGATCCCGGACGTCACGAGGAGTTCGGAATGGTCCGGAGGTAAAGATTTATATATGGAAAGTGGTTAAACGGACTCGGGAAGTTTGGTGGTATACGGTAAAGTACCGGGGCCACCGGGAGGGTTCGGAGGTCCACCGGGAGGGCCACCTCTCCCGGGGGCCACATGGGCTAAGTGGGAGAGGAACCTGTTGGGTAACGTAGTAATTTCAAAAATTTTCCTACGATCACGCAAGATCATGGTGATGCATAGCAACGAGATGAGAGTGTTGTCTCACGTACCCTCGAGACCGAAAGAACGAAGCGTTGACATAACGTAGAGGAAGTAGTCGTACTTCTTCCCGATCCAACCGATCCAAGTACCGAACGACGGCACCTCCGAAGTTCTGCACACGCTCAGCTCGATGGCGTCCCTCGAACTCCGATCCAGCCAAGTGTTGAGGGAGAGTTTCACAAGACGACGGCGTGGTGGACGATGATGATGTTCCACGGCGCGCGCAGGCTTCGCCTAAGCTCCGCAACGGTATATTCGAGGTGTAGTTTGGTGGAAGGGGCACCGCACACGGCTAAGGAACGATCTCAATGATCAACTTGTGTGTCATGGGGTGCCCCTGCCCCTGTATATAAAGGAGGGAAGGGAGGGGCTGGCCGGCCAAGGAGAGGTGCGCCAGGTGTCCTACTCCTACTAGGAGTAGGATTCCCCCAAATCCTAGTCCAACTAGGTTTCCCCAAGTGGGGAGAGAGAGAGAGAGGCGCCCTTCTCCTAGTCCTAATAGGACTAGGGAAGGGGGAAGGTGCTGACCAGCACTATGGCCCCTTTTCTCTTTCCCACTAAGGCCCATCAAGGCCCATTGACCCCGGGAGGTTCCAGTAACCCCGGTACTCGGTAAAATTCCCAATTTCACCCGGAGTGATTCCGAGTCCAAACATAGGCTTCCAATATATCAATCTTTATGTCTCGACCATTTCGAGACTCCTCGTCATGTCCGTGATCTCATCCGGACTCGAACAACCTTGGTACATCAATATCATATAAACTCATAATAACTGTCATCGAAGCGTTAAGCGTGCGGACCCTACGGGTTCGAGAACTATGTAGACATGACCGAGACACCTCTCGGTCAATAACCAATAGCGGACCTGGATGCCCATATTGGCTCCTACATATTCTACGAAGATCTTTATCGGTCGGACCGCATAACAACATACGTTGTTCCCTTTGTCATCGGTATGTTACTTTCCGAGATTCGATCGTCGGTATCCAATACCTAGTTCAATCTCATTCTTGGCAAGTCTCTTTTCTCGTTCCGTAATACATCATCTCACAACTAACACATTTAGTTGCAATGCTTGCAAGGCTTATGTGATGTGCATTACCGAGAGGGCCAGAGATACCTCTCCGACAATCGGAGTGACAAATCCTAATCTCGAAATATGCCAACCCAACATGTACCTTCGGAGACACCTGTAATGTACCTTTATAATCACCCGATTACGTTGTGACGTTTGGTATCACCCAAAGTGTTCCTCGGCAAACGGGAGTTGCATAATCTCATAGTCATAGGAACATGTATAAGTCATGAAGAAAAGCACTAGCAACAAACTATACGATCAGGTGCTATGCTAATGGAATGGGTCATGTCAATCAGATCATTCAACCAATGATGTGATCCCGTTAATCAAATAACAACTCCTTGTTCATGGTTAGGAAACATAACCATCTTTGATTAACGAGCTAGTCAAGTAGAGGCATACTAGTGACACTCTGTAGGTTTATGTATTCACACATGTATTATGTTTCCGGTTAATACAATTCTAGCATGAATAATAAACATTTATCATGATATAAGGAAATAAATAATAACATTATTATTGCCTCTAGGGCATATTTCCTTCAGTCTCCCACTTGCACTAGAGTCAATAATCTAGATTACACAGTAATGATTCTAACACCCATGGAGTCTTGGTGCTGATCATGTTTTGCTCGTGGAAGAGGCTTAGTCAACGGTCCGCAACATTCAGATCCGTATGTATCTTGCATATCTCTATGTCTCCCACGGACCAAATCCGGATGGAGTTGAAGCGTCTTTTGATGTGCTTGGTTCTCTTGTGAAATCTGGATTCCTTTGCCAAGGCAATTGCACCGAGATTGTCACAAAAGA
The DNA here is from genome assembly GCA_021605205.1 of Aegilops longissima. NCBI lineage: Eukaryota > Viridiplantae > Streptophyta > Magnoliopsida > Poales > Poaceae > Aegilops > Aegilops longissima. The sequence goes on along the minus strand of CM038680.1, from coordinate 625,771,514 downwards.
TTTTCATTGGACCCGATACACTAGGTACAACACCTAGATCGGTTATGAACTCCTTCATCGAGACTCCTTCATTAGCTGCTTCGAAGCAGCTATGTACTCAACTTCACATGTAGATCCCATAGCGACGCTTTGTTTGGAACTGCACCAACCGACAGCTCCACCGTTTAATGTAAATCGTATCCGGTTTGCGATTTAGAATCGTCCGGATCAGTGTCAAAGCTTGCGTCGGCGTAACCGTTCTGACGAGCTCTTTGTCACCGCCATAAATGAGAAACATATCCTTAGTCCTTCTCAAGTACTTAAGGATGTTCTTGACCGCTGTCCGATGATCCACTCTGGATTACTTTGGTACCTGCCTGCTAAACTTACAAACAAGGCACACATCAGGTCTGGTACACAGCATTGCATACATGATAGAGCCTATGGCTGAAGCATAGGAACATCTTTCATTTTCTCTCTATCTTCTGCGGTGGTCGGGCATTGAGTCTTACTCAACTTCACACCTTGTAATACCGGCAAGAACCCTTTCTTTGCTCGATCCATTTTGAACTTTTTCAAAACTTTATCAAGGTATGTGCTTTGTGAAAGTCCTATTAAGCGTCTTGATCTATCTCTATAGATCTTAATGCCCAATATGTAAGCAGCTTCACCGAGGTCTTTCATCGAAAAACTCTTATTCAAGTATCCCTTTATGCTATCCAGAAATTCTATATCATTTCCGATCAATAATATGTCATCCACATATAATATCAGAAATGCTCTGAGCTCCCACTCACTTTCTTGTAAATACTGGGCTTCTCCAAAAGTCTCATATAAAACCAAATGCTTTGATCACACTATCAAAACGTTTATTCCAACTCCGAGAGGCTTGCACCAGTCCATAAATGGATCATTGGAGCTTGCACACTTTGTTAGCTCCCTTTGGATCGACAAAACCTTCTGGTTGCATCATATACAACTCTTCTTCCGTAAATCCATTCAGAATGCAGTTTTAACATCCATTTGCCAAATTTCATAATCATAAAATCGGCAATTGCTAACATGATTCGGACGGACTTAAGCATCGCCACGGGTGAGAAGGTCTCATCGTAGTCAATCCCTTGAACTTGTCGAAAACCTTTTGCAACAAGTCGAGCTTTATAGACGATAACATTACCATCAGCGCCGTCTTCTTCTTGAAGATCCATTTATTCTCAATTGCTTGCCGATCATCGGGCAAGTCAACCAAAGTCCACACTTTGTTCTCATACATGGATCCCATCTCAGATTTCATGGCCTCAAGCCATTTTGTGGAATCTGGGCTCACCATCGCTTCTTCATAGTTCGAGGTTCATCATGTTCCAAATAACATGACTTCCAAAATAGGATTACCGTACCACTCAGTGCGGATCTTGCTCGTTGATCTACTAAGTTCAGTAGAAACTTGATCTGAAGTTTCATGATCATCATCATTAGCTTCCTCCTATTTGGTGTAGGTGTCACGTAAACTGTTTTCGTGATGTACTATTCTCAATAAGGGAGTAGATACAGATTATCTCATCAAGTTCTACTTTCCTCCCACTCACTTCTTTCGTGAGAAACTCTTTCTCAAAAAGTTTCCGAATTTAGCAACAAAAATCTTGCCTTCGGATCTGTGATAGAAGGTGTACCCAACTGTCTCCTTTGGGTATCCTATGAAGACACATTTCTCGATTTGGGTTCGAGCTTATCAGGTTGAAGCTTTTTCACATAAGCATCGCAGCCCCAAACTTTCGAAGCGACAACTTTGGTTTCTTGCCAAACCACAGTTCATAAGGCGTCGTCTCAACGGATTTAGATGGTGCCCTATTTAAAGTGAATGTAGCCGTCTCTAAAGCATAACCCCAAAACGATAGCGGTAAATCAGTAAGAGACATCATAGATCGCACCATATCTAATAAAGTACGACACGACGTTCGGACACACCATTACGTTGTGGTGTTCCGGTGGCGTAAGTTTGAAACTATTCCGCATTGTTTCAAATGTAGGCCAAACTCGTAACTCAAATATTCTCCTCCACGATCAGATCGTAGAAACTTTATTTTCTTGTTACGATGATTTTCCACTTCACTCTGAAATTCTTTGAACTTTTCAAATGTTTCAGACTTGTGTTTCATTAAGTAGATATACCCATATCTGCTCAAATCATCTGTGAAGGTGAGAAAATAACGATATCCGCCACGAGCCTCAACATTCATTGGACCACATACATCGGTATGTATGATTTCCAATAAATCTGTTGCTCTCTCCATAGTTCCGAGAACGGTGTTTTAGTCATCTTGCCCATAAGGCACGGTTCATAAGTGCCAAGTGATTCATAATCAAGTGACTCCAAAAGTCCATCGGTATGGAGTTTCTTCATGCGCTTTACATCGATATGACCTAAACGGCGAGTGCCACAAATAAGTTGCACCATCATTATCAACTCTGCATCTTTTGGTTTCAACATTATGAATATGTGTATCACTACTATCAAGATTAAGTAAAACAAACCATTCTTCAATGGTGCATGACCATAAAAGATATTATTCATATAAATAGAACAACCATTATTCTCTCGATTTAAATGAATAACCGTCTCGCATCAAACAAGATCCAGATATAATGTTCATGCTCAACGCTGGTACTAAATAACAATTATTTAGGTCTAATACTAATCCCGAAGGTAGATGTAGAGGTAGCGTGCCGATTGCGATCACATCGACTTTGGAACCATTTCCCAGCGCATTGTCACCTCGTCCTTAGCCAATCTTCGCTAATCCGTAGCCCTGCTTTGAGTTGCAAATATTAGCAATGAACCAGTATCAAATACCAGTGCTCTGCGAGTATTAGTAAGGTACACATCAATAACATGTATATCACATATACCTTTGTTAACCTTGCCATCCTTCTTATCCGCCAAATACTTGGGGCAGTTCCGCTTCAAATGACCAGCTGCTTGCAATAGAAGCACTCAGTTTCAGGTTTAGGACCAGACTTGGGTTTCTTCTCTTGATCAGCAACTTGCTTGCCGCTCTTTTGAAGTTTCCTTTTCTTGAAACTAGTGGTTTTGTTAACCATCAACACTTGATGCTCCTTTTGATTTCTACCTCCATGACTTTCAGCATCGCGAAGAGCTCGGGCATTGTTTTGGTCATCCCTTGCATATTATAGTTCATCACGAAGCTCTTGTAGCTTGGTGGCGTGATTGGAGAATTCATCAATGACGCAATCATCCGGAAGATTAACTCCCAGTTGAATCAAGTGATTGTTATATCCGGACATTACGAGTATATGCTCCTTGTGAACCGTTCTCCTCCATCTTACAGCTATAGAACTTATTGGAGACTTCATATCTCTCAATCCGGGCATTCGCTTGGAATATTAACTTCAACTCTGGAACATCTCATATGCTCCATGGTGTTCAAAACGACGTTGAAGTCCCGGTTCTAAGCCGTAAAGCATGGCACACTGAACTATAGAGTAGTCATCACTTTGCTTTGCCAGACGTTCACAACTTCGGCGCAGCCCTTGCACCAGGCACGGCACCTAACGGTGCTTCGGGGCGTAATTCTTCATGCAGCAATAAGGATAATCCTCGTTACGGACCCAGTCCGTGTAATTGCTGCCATCATCTTTCAACTTTGCTTTCTCAAGGAACGCATTAAAATTCAACGGAACAACAAAGACGATCCATCTATCTACACATCATAGACAAGCAAGATACTATCGGTACTAAGTTCATGATAAATTTAAGTTCAATTAATCATATTACTTAAGAACTCCCACTTAGAAAAATATCCTTCAATTCTCTAAGTGATTGCGTGATCCATATCAACTACACCATGACCGATCATCACGTGTGATGGAGTAGTTTCAATGGTGAACATCAATATGTTGATCATATCTACTATATGATTCACGCTCGACCTTCGGTCTCCGTGTTCGAGGTCATATCTTATATGCATAGCTCGTCAAGTATAACCTGAGTATTCTGCGTGTGCAACTGTTTTGCACCGTTGTATTTGAGCGTAGAGCCTATCACACCCGATCATCACGTGGTGTCTCAAGACGAAGAACTTTCATAGCGGTGCATACTCGGGAGAACACTTCTTGATAATTTAGTAAGGATCATCTTATAATGCTACCGTCAATCAAAGCAAAATAAGATGCATAAAGGATTAACATCACATGCAATCAATATAAGTGATATGATATGGCCATCATCATCTTGTGCTTGTGATCTCCATCTCGAAGCACCGTCATGATCACCATCGTCACCGGCGCGACACCTTGATCTCCATCGTAGCATCGTTGTCGTCTCGCCAATCTTATGCTTCTCGACTATCGCTACCGCTTAGTGATAAAGTAAAGCATTACAGCGATTGCATTTCATACAATAAGCGACAACCATATGGCTCCTGCCGATTGCCGATAACCGGTTACAAAACATGATCATCTCATACAATAAAATTCAGCATCATGTCTTGACCATATCACATCACAACATGCCCTGCAAAAACAAGTTAGGCGTCCTCTACTTTGTTGTTGCAAATTTTACGTGGCTGCTACGGGCTGAGCAAGAACCGTTCTTACCTACGCATCAAAACCACAGCGATACTTCGTCAAATAGACTCCGTTTAACCTTCTCAAGGACCGGGCGTAGCCACACTCGATTCAACTAAAGTGAGAGAGCAGACACCGCCGGTCACCTTTAAAAGCGAGTGCTCGGGCGGTGAAACCAGTCTCGCGTAAGCGTCTGGCGTAATGTCGGTCGGGCCGCTTCATCTCACAATACCGCTGAACCAAAGTATGACATCTTTGGTAGGCGGTATGACTTGTATCGTCCACAACTCACTTGTGTTCTACTCGTGCACATGACATCAACGCATAAAACCAGGCTCGATACCTTTGTTGGGTAACGTAGTAATTTCAAAAATTTTCCTACGATCACGCAAGATCATGGTGATGCATAGCAACGAGATGAGAGTGTTGTCTCGTACCCTCGTAGACCAACAGCGAAGCGTTGAGCGCAACGTAGAGGAAGTAGTCGTACTTCTTCCCGATCCAACCGATCCAAGTACCGAGCGTCGGCACCTCCGAGTTCGCACACGTTCAGCTCGATGGCGTCCCTCGAACTCCGATCCAGCCAAGTGTTGAGGAGAGTTTCGTCGAAGACGACGGCGTGGACGATGATGATGTTCCACGGCGCGGGGCTTCGCCTAAGCTCCATAGCGGTATATTCGAGGTGTAGTTTGGTGGAAGGGGCACCGCACACGGCTAAGAGCGATCTCAATGATCAACTTGTGTGTCATGGGGTGCCCCTGCCCCTGTATATAAAGGAGGGAAGGGAGGGGCTGGCCGCCAAGGAGAGGTGCGCCAGGGTGTCCTACTCCTACTAGGAGTAGGATTCCCCCAAATCCTAGTCCAACTAGGTTTCCCCAAGTGGGAAGAGAGAGAGAGGGCCCCTTCTCCTAGTCCTAATAGGACTAGGGAAGGGGGGAAGGTGCGGCCAGCACTATGGCCCCCTTTTCTCTTTCCCACTAAGGCCCATCAAGGCCCATTGACCCCGGGAGGTTCGGTAACCCCGGTACTCGGTAAAATTCCCAATTTCACCCGGAGTGATTCCGAGTCAAACATAGGCTTCCAATATATCAATCTTTATGTCTCGACCATTTCGAGACTCCTCGTCATGTCCGTGATCTCATCCGGGACTCGAACAACCTTGGTACATCAATATCATATAAACTCATAATAAGCATCATCGAAGCGTTAAGCGTGCGGACCCTACGGGTTCGAGAACTATGTAGACATGACCGAGACACCTCTCGGTCAATAACCAATAGCGGGACCTGGATGCCCATATTGGCTCCTACATATTCTCGAAGATCTTTATCGGTCGGACCGCATAACAACATCGTTGTTCCTTTGTCATCGGTATGTTACTTGCCGAGATTCGATCGTCGGTATCAATACCTAGTTCAATCTCGTTCTTGGCAAGTCTCTTTTCTCGTTCCGTAATACATCATCTCACAACTAACACATTTAGTTGCAATGCTTGCAAGGCTTATGTGATGTGCATTACCGAGAGGGCCAGAGATACCTCTCCGACAATCGGAGTGACAAATCCTAATCTCGAAATATGCCAACCCAACATGTACCTTCGGAGACACCTGTAATGTACCTTTATAATCACCCGATTCGTTGTGACGTTTGGTATCACCCAAAGTGTTCCTCGGCAAACGGGAGTTGCATAATCTCATAGTCATAGGAACATGTATAAGTCATGAAGAAAAGCACTAGCAACAAACTATACGATCGGTGCTATGCTAATGGAATGGGTCATGTCAATCAGATCATTCAACCAATGATGTGATCCCGTTAATCAAATAACAACTCCTTGTTCATGGTTAGGAAACATAACCATCTTTGATTAACGAGCTAGTCAAGTAGAGGCATACTAGTGACACTCTGTAGGTTTATGTATTCACACATGTATTATGTTTCGGTTAATACAATTCTAGCATGAATAATAAACATTTATCATGATATAAGGAAATAAATAATAACATTATTATTGCCTCTAGGGCATATTTCCTTGAGAACCAGCCCCGGTGGGCTGGGTGCGCCTCCCACCTAGGCCCATGCGCCTAGGGTTTGGGGAGGAGGAAACCCTAAAGGCGCCCCTAGCTTGGGGGCAAGCCACCCTCCTCCCCTCCTCCCTGGCCGCCGCCCCTAGGGTTTGCCCTAGAGGGCGGCCCCCTTGACCCCTCTCCTCCTATAAATAGAGGGGTGGGGGAGGCTGCCAACACAGTTGTAGGCGTAGCCCTCCCTCCCAACACTCTCTTTCTCACGCAAGCTTGGCGAAGCCCCTGGGAGAACTATCAGTACTAGCTGCACCACGCCGTCGTGCTGCCATTGGGATTGTCTTCTTCAACCTCTCCTTCTCTCTTGCTGGATCAAGGCGGAGGAGACGCCATCGTCTCCCGACGTGTGTTGAACACGGAGGTGCTGTCCTTCGATACTTTGGTCATCGGTGATCGGAATCACGTTGGGAACGTCTTCGTCATCACCACTCTCAAGAACGCTTCCGTATTCGATCTACAAGTGGTATGTAGATGCAAACTCTCTCTCTCGTTACTCGTTGCATGGTAGAACTCATAGATGGATCTTGGTGAAACCGTAGGAAAAATTTTAATTTTCTGCAACGTTCCCCAACACCAACGCCATTGGAAGCTGCTGCGGGATGAGGTGACTCACTCGGTGCTTGCTTTTCTCAACGGTGGCGAACTACCAATGGGTCTAAATGACACGTCGATTACATTGATCCCCAAGGTATGTCACCCTCAGGGCATAATGCAGTACCATCCTATTACACTTTGCCCTGTTCTTTACAAATTGGAAGTCAAGGTGATTGCTAACAGGCTACGGCTATGCATGAATGACATTGTTAGTGAAGAACAGAGTGCATTCGTTCCGGGTCATCTGATAACGGATAACGTTCTCGTCGCTTTCGAGAGTGTGCACACTATGAGGCGACGGAAGAAAGGGAAAAATTATACTTGTGCAGTTAAGCTGGATATGATGAAGGCTTACGATAGAGTGGAGTGGCACTTTTTGGAAGCAATGCTTTTGAAACTGGGGTTCCATGGGGATCTGGTCAGGCTGATTATGAAATGTGTCACTTCAGTGAGATTTTCAGTTCGTGTCAACGGCGAGCTGCAACCCTTCTTTAACCCATCGAGAGGGGTTCGGCAGGGATGTCCAGTGTCCCCATACCTTTTCCTGCTTTGTGCCGAAGGCTTCTCATCGCTGCTGAAGCACTATGGAAACTTTGTTGATCGAGGAATAAGGGTGAACTTCAGAGCACCTTGGGTGAGCCACCTCTTGTTCGCCGATGACAGTCTTATTTTCATTAAGGCGGACACGGAGAGTGCAACAAGATTGAACGAAATTCTAGAGATCTACGGGGAAGCGTCGGGACAGAGTGTAAACAGAAGCAAAAGCTCAATCTTCTTCAGTCCCAACACACCCGCACCTCTCAGACAAGTTCTGAAACTAACACTTGGTGTTCTAGTGGAGGCTTTTTCAGAGCGGTACCTCGGTCTTCCGACAGTTGTTGGTAAGATAAACAGCGGTACCTTTGAGTACCTAGGGGACAGAGCCCGCGGGCATATGCAAGGATGGTCGGAGAGGCTTTTTGCTTGCGCCGGGAGAGAAGCACTTCTCAAATCTATTGTCAAAGCAATACGGACGTTCAACATGAGTTGCTTTCTCTTGACGAAGAAGGTGTGCAAGGGTTTGACCTCCAACATGGCAAAATTCTGGTGGGGGAGTTCCATTGACAGAAGATCACTCCATTGGATCTCATGGGACAAGCTTGCAACACCAAAGTGTAATGGCGGTATGGGATTCCGTGATCTGTGGATCTTTAACTTGGCATTGTTAGGAAAGCATGGATGGCGCTTCATGACAAACCCTGATTCCTTGTGTGCCAAGGTAATGAAAGGGAGATATTTTCCTGACACAGACTTCATGCATGCCTCGGTACCCAACTCTTCCTCGGCGATGTGGAGAGCTATTGTGGCAGGCCGTGAAGCCTTGCAGGCAGGACTGGTGAAGCGGGTCGGTAATGGGTCCTCTATATCTGTATGGGAGGACAAGTGGATCCCTTCTATGGTTACAATGTCACCGATGCTACAACCAGCAAATGTGACAGTCCTCACTGTCGATGAGCTGATTGATACGGATAGCTGGAGTTGGCGTAGGGAACTAATAAGAGAAAATTTTATTGCACCAGATGTGACAACAATTCTGAATATTCCGCTACGGCGGGGAGGAGGTGAGGATTTTCTCGCGTGGGCACATGAGAAGTCAGGGAACTACTCTGTTAAATCAGCGTACCGGGCTCTAGTGAATCAAAAAGAGCGTCTAGCTCTAGATGAAGGGCAAGCTATCGGCACCTCAGTGAATCAACAACAGATGTGGAACGCAATCTGGAAACTCAAAGTCGTCCCGAAAGTGAGGGTGTTCTGGTGGCGGGTGATGAGGGCATCTTACCTGATGAATGCACCCTTAAACACCGCCACATAAGACAGATCAACACTTGTAAAATTTGCCTAGCCATGGAGGAGGACTTGGAACATGCACTGCTGCACTGTTCGCATGCGCGGAGGTTTTGGGAGGAAACAAGATTGTTATTTCATGTGGATCTACCTCGGCTCCATCCTCTTACTTGGACGAAAGACATTCTATGCGACCACCGATTCTCTGACAAGGAACGGGCAATCTTCATCACAGTGATGTGGGCAATTTGGACATCTCGAAACCGACTGACTCACGACAAGGAGGGGTGGAATCCAACCTATTCGGTCAGACGGGTTAGAGAAGATCTAGCCATCTTGGAATTACCCAGGCAGCATGAGATCACACTTCCCGGCTTTGGCTGGGAGCCTCCTGACGATCCTCATATCAAGATCAATACAGATGTTGCGGTTCACCTTGATGATGGCAATGCTGGAGCGGGAGGGGTCGCCCGCTCGTCCTCAGGCTTCAAGGGTGCATGGTGCAAACCGATATCGGGTGTTACGGATCCTCTCATGGCGGAGGCTCTAGCGCTGAAGGAAGGAGTCCTTCTTGCTACACTTCAAGGCTTCACGCATGTGATCATGGAGACTGACTGTCTAGAGGCAGTTGACCTCTGGAACTCTCGCTACACCGGTTGGTCGGTGATAGCACCTATTTTGTTAGAAATTGGAGAGCTAGCATTTAGTTTTACTTCTTTTCGCATTCAACATGTAATGAGAACAGCCAATGGTCCTGCACACTTGTGTGCTAAGCGTGCTTGTACGCTTAATGTGACCGAGAGCTGGCTCGATACCACTCCTGGCTTCCTGATCAGCAGTGGCGGAGCTAGCTCCCAGCGACCTGGGGCAGCTGCCCGGGCTGCTCCGGCCATCCTTCACTAAACAATACAAAAGAAACCATAATTAGTATTACTAATTACTTGGGCAAATGCTGGGCACTATGGCTGTGTAAAGACTCTGTCCCGGCTCCTTGAGCTGGCTGGCTCCGCCACTGCTGATCAGCAACCTACTGGCTGACTGTTCAGCGAACGCCTTTGTTGAATAAAGCTCTCTAAAGTTCTCCGAAAAAAAAAAAAATTTACGCACGGCGTGAAGAAGAGGAGATACGAATTAGCGTCTCGATCCAGCTAGCTGGTGCTTGATGCATGGACGAAAGAGGTGGAAATTTCAACCTCTTTCCATTATCCGAAAAAAGACGTCGCGTGTTAAAAAAAAAGACGTCGCAGTTTGGCAACCTTAACGGACTGGATGCCGGCCAGCTAAATGCTGTCATCCACGCCACACGCGGCCGGTTCACGGTGCACACCAACACCAGCCACTAGTCCATGCCGCCAGCACACGGGCATCTCCTTGCCTTGCTCCGGCCGGCGTACGTTTCCTTCCAGCATATGGTTGCCGAAATATGTATTCCTTCCAGCGTCTCGGTCCAGCTAGCTGGTGCATTTGATGGACGACTCAAATCACGGAGAAAACCAAGCCCGAAATTAAACTTGACGCAGGAGGGGAGGGGAGGGGAGGGGAAATGGGGAATGCTGATTGATATGATAGCTGCGGCTGCCAATATCCTGAGTTCCTGACGCCGCCGCACATTACGTGCACGTCTGAGTCACGACAGCTCACGCTTCCCTGGGATGGGATCGAGCAACAGCTAATGTATGGCCGAACTCAACGGAGAAAATCACCTCAAGGTACGTAATCCCGGAACTGGCGAGAAGCGAACGGCATACCGGGGGATCCATGTCATCTCCCCATGAGGCTGGTCATAGTGGGGAGTAACTTAGACTAGTGTCATGCATATGACATTAGTCTAAGTTACTATCTTCATAAGGCTGGTCATAGTGGGAAGTAACTTAGACTAGTAACACGTATATGTTACTAGGCTATGTTACTACCTCTATAGTGGGTAGTAACATATATGTAGTGTCATGCATTACTTCATTTATTATTTTATAAACTCATTTAGCATTGGAAACCGCTAGGTGATGGTAACATATTATGTTACTCTATTTGTCTCTTTCCTCATTAATTATTTGACACATCATCACTTTTGCTTATGTGGCATCTATGTTACTACTTATGTTACTCCCACTATGACCAGCCTAATGCAAAGTAACATGATAGTAGTGTTGTGGATGGCTTCATTTATTAGCTTGTAGACTTATCTTGTCTTGTGAAACGCTATGTTACAGTAACATATTATATTACCACCTTTTATTAAATACTTGTTACATAAATAAATTTTTTTTGGAGTGCGCTATGTTACTAGCTACGTTACTCTCACTATAACTAGCCTGAAGTTCGGCGGCTGCCAGGGTGGAGCCCGGGTGGTTAAATTGTGGTGATGGGCAGGCTCGCGTCGTCGATCGCCTCGCCGGCGCGCAGCTGCAAACGTGCTACAGTGGGTCCATGGAGATGAGCCGTTGTTGTCGAGCCTGCCTGGCTGTTCCTCCGAGCTTTGCCAGCTTGCCAGGGGCACGTACGAAAAGGAGCGGCACTGCGGTGTGCCACTGTCGGTCGATCGACGCAAATTAATCGCGCGCGCGCGTGTGGTCCTCGACGAGGGCCGTACCCTACGCTACGGTACGCACGCACGTACGTCTGTACACTGTGCGCGCGCGGTACATCCACGCACCATGCTAGCGTGTTGTTCCTGGCGCTGCGGGTTCACGTGCATGGCGTCTGCAATATGCATGTCCTGTGTGGTAAAGCATGTTTTGAGACGCCCGGGTTTCCGTAGGAACCAAAACCTCTTTTTTTTTTTAATGAAATTCAGCTCCCTTCATTTTGTGTGTGTTAGGAGCAGCAGCGGATTCCTGAAAACTGGAGCTGTGCAGGATGCTGTTCGGCAGCCTTGGCTGGCAGAAAATGCCCACGGAGTGACAGAGACGGCATTTCGTGCCAAAGCCAAGCGGCGGGCGCACCATACGTTCGACCGCGCGGGACATCAAATTGGGGTGGTACAGCGCGACCGACTTCGGGCCGGGTGCGTCATTTGCGTCGACCAAGGGGTGATCGGGCAGGCGCTCATGCCGTGAGCCCATCCCGTGACGCTCACGCGGTTCTCGTGTTGCGTACGGGCCAACGTCCACGGAGGCTAAGGACATTCTAAACACGTTAGTTCTGGCCGACCTAGCCACTAGTCGTACGTGTGATTTGGACGCTACGCTTTGGATGCGAGCTGAAAGCATCATCCCATGCGGAACGCTCGGGACCTTTGCGCTTTGTGGTGTTGTAGGAGAGGATATGCATGAGCATGACCAGACTGCGTATAGTAGTGTTACCATAGATATGACACGTGAAATCAAATATATATGGGGCGCTGCTAGGTCAGTTGGGTCGGGTCACTAGCCATTGGATCTGCTTGGATGCATCAACGCGACGTGGTGTCAATCTCTTCTCATCGCAGCAAGCTCCCCCCACCCCCCTCCATTTTCTGGCCGGCCGTAGCAGCACAACCGCGTGCGTCTCTATTGGAAGCAAAAGGTTAAAGCACTATGTTAATGATTCGTTGACAAACTATCAAGATATTCACGACACCATATGCTTTAGAGCTGCTAACAGGATACTTAAGTACACCCACAAAGATACATACAACATGTTCATGCTAACATCACAAATTAGTTCACGAAAATCATGCAATTTTTGTTTTCTTATTTTCACTGGTTTATAGGGGATTGGGTTGAATATATTCTTGTTGCACTGTCTGTATAAAATAAAAACTAATTTAACTTTCACTGCAAGTTGAATGAATATGCGCATTTTTAACGGCCGACATTACAACTACAACATAAATAATAATATCATCAATATTAGCAAATTTATCATTTGGATAATAATATTAAAAAGTTATTAGAAAACTACGCACGTGATTTGATAAAAATAAGTATGAAAGTTCAGTATAATTATTGAAACTGTTATGACTCGGTTTGTGGCCCAAATTTAATGTAAACACATTTGTTTTGTTTACTTTGAGATTACATATTTGACACTCAACTGGATTTTAATTAGATTTTGACAATGATATGAAAATTGTATATTTAATAAAAAATATAAAATAACTAAAAAATAATTAAAATTCATTTAAAATTTCAAATAATAATGTAGACATATTTTCATGTAAGGCCAGAGTTAACGGCGTTGACCAAGACAAATGATGTCATTGTTTTGACGAAACACATGTTTAGCACAAGACATTAGCCATTTACAACTCTATGCCTAGGGGTGGGCACTGTTAAATCAAAAACCGGAAAACCAAACCGAACCGAACCGTATTAACCGATTTGTCAGTTAATTTGGTGGTTCGCTTTTTGGTTCGGTGGGAAGTTGTATGGTTGTTCGGTGTTTGGTGTTTGTTCGGTTTGAATTGCCTGGAAACCGTATGGACCGAAGAAACCGATATGTACTATGCCTCTTGTATATGCGTAGCAGGCCCATTTGCCGATCGCCCCATCCTTGTTATACATTAGGAATAGCTAACGTAATCGCCCTACACTCCCACGTACGGAAACCTAGCCGTCAACAGTGACTCCATTAGGCGGCGTCCTCTCCGGCCTTTGGCGAACAACGCATCATCCAGCCGACTCCGGTGAGCCAGCAATCACCGGAAATCCTTGTTGGTTCTGTCGGACGTCCGGCTAGTCGGTCAATGACAGGTACTTCAACCGCTGCTCTGAGTTTCTAATCTCTCGATCAAAGTAGTACTACTACAATAATACCATGGAACGTAGTCAACATTTATATTCTCCTATCCATGGAACATCTGATATGTCATATGTATACATGGCTCCAGGTTACGGAAGATACTGTACTAATTAGTGTACTGTTGAGGGCATGTGCTGCTCAGTTTATAACTGATATTAAGGTTTCTAGCTCCTGTTATTATTTTGTGCATTTCATACAATGCAAATCACATTCCATGAATCATTACACTTATACTAATGGGTGCATGTACTTTGGTTTTCCAGTTAACCGAACAAACCGAACCGATATATTTTGGTGAATATGGTTCAGTTTCTAAATTTTGTGTGATTATTTCGGTTTCCATTTCTCCAAAACCAAAATTATAAAAAAACCGAATAAACCGATGTTGGGGAACGTAGCAGAAATTCAAAATTTTCCTACGTGTCACCAAGATCTATATATGGAGAAACTAGCAACGAGGGGAAGGAGAGTGCATCTACATACCCTTGTAGATCGCTAAGCGGAAGCGTTCAAGAGAACGGGGTTGAAGGAGTCGTACTCGTCGTGATCCAAATCACCGGAGATCCTAGTGCCGAACGGACGGCACCTCCGCGTTCAACACACGTACAGCCCGGTGACATCTCCCATGCCTTGATCCAGCAAGGAGAGAGGGAGAGGTTGGGAAGACTCCATCCAGCAGCAAAGACGACGGTGTGGTGGTAATGGAGGGCGTGGCAATCTGCAGGCTTCGCCAAGCACCCATGGGAGAGGAGGAGGACTTGGGAGAGGGGGAGGGCTGCGCCAGGGGCAATGGTGCAGCTCCCATGCGCCTCCCCACTATATATAGGGGTGGAGGGGGATTATTTCTTGCCCTCCAAGTCCATTGGGGCGTTGGCAAAGGTGGGAGGAAAGAAATCCCATCCTTCCCTTTCCCCATCGATTGTTATCCCCCCTTTTTAGGGATCTTGATCTTATCCCTGCGGGATATAATCTTATTCCTTCTAAGGGGGGGGGGGATCTTGGTGCGCCTTGACCAGGGTTGTGGGGCCTTGCCCCCCACTACGCACGTTCATGTGGGTCCCCCCATGCAGGTGGGCCCCACTCCGGAACCTTCTAGAACCTTCCCGGTACAATACCGAAAAATCCCGAACATTTTCCGGTGGCCAAAATAGGACTTCCCGTATATAAATCTTTACCTCCGCACCATTCCGGAACTCCTCGTGACGTCCGGGATCTCATCCGGACTCGAACAACATTCGGTAACCACATATATCTATTCCTATAACCCTAGCGCCATCGAACCTTATGTGTAGACCCTACGGGTTCGGGAACCATCTTGAACATGACCGAGACGTTCTCCGGTCAATAACCAACAGCGGGATCTGGATACCCATGTTGGCTCCCACATGTTCCACGATGATCTCATCGGATGAACCACGATGTCAAGGACTCAATCGATCTCGTATACAATTCCCTTTGTCTAACGGTATTGTACTTGCCCGAGATTCGATCGTCGGTATACCGATACCTTGTTCAATCTCGTTACCGGCAAGTCTCTTTATTCGTTCCGTAACACATCATCCCGTGATCAACCCCTTGGTCACATTATGCACATTATGATGATGTCCTACCGAGTGGGCCCAGAGATACCTCTCCGTTTACGAGTGACAAATCCGGTCTCGATTCGTACCAACCCAATGCAGACACTTTCGGAGATACCTGTAGTGCACCTTTATAGCCACCCGTTCGTTGTGACGTTTGGTACACCCAAAGCATTCCTACGGTATCCGGAGTTGCACAATCTCATGGTCTAAGGAAAGATACTTGACATTAGAAAAGCTTTAGCATACTGAACTACACGATCTTTGTGCTAGGCTTAGGATTGGGTCTTGTCCATCACATCATTCTCCAAATGATGTGATCCCGTTATCAACAACATCCAATGTCCATGGTCAGAAACCGTAACCATCATTGATCAACGAGCTAGTCAACTAGAGGCTTACTAGGGACATGGTGTTTTCTATGTATCCACACATGTATC
The DNA here is from genome assembly GCA_021605205.1 of Aegilops longissima. Taxonomy (NCBI): domain Eukaryota; kingdom Viridiplantae; phylum Streptophyta; class Magnoliopsida; order Poales; family Poaceae; genus Aegilops; species Aegilops longissima. Next base: position 625,755,710 of record CM038680.1, on the reverse strand, counting down.
TGAGTTTCCTATCAATACAATTATAGCATGGATAATAAACGATTATCATGAACAAGGAAATATAATAATAACCAATGTATTATTGCCTCTAGGCCATATTTCCAACAGTCTCCCACTTGCACTAGAGTCAATAATCTAGTTCACATCGCTATGTGATCAACACTCATAGGTCACATCGCCATGTGACTAACATCCAAAGGGTTTACTAGTGTCACTAAACTAGTTCACATCATCATGTGATTAAGACTCAATGGGTTCTGGGGTTTGATCATGTTTTGCTTGTGAGAGAGGTTTTAGTCAATGGGTCTGCAACATTCAGATCCGTATGTACTTCGCAAATCTCTAGGTCATATTGTAAATGCTGCTTCCACGCTCCACTTGGAGCTATTCCAAATGGTTGCTCCACTATACGTATCCGGTTTGCTACTCAGAGTCATTCGGATAGGTGTTAAAGCTTGCATCGACGTAACCCTTCACGCCGAACTCTTTATCACCTCCATAATCGAGAAACATGTCCTTATTTACTCCAAGGACAATTTTGACCATGTCCAATGATCCATTCTGGATCATTCTTGTACCCTTGAGTGACTCATGGCAGGCACACTTCGATGCGGTACACAAAGATAGCATACTATAGAGCCTACGTCGAAGCATAGGGGACGACCTTCGTCCTTTCTCTCTCTTCCGCCGTGGTCGAGCTTTAACTCTTAACTTCATACCTTACAACTCGGCAAGAACTCCTTCTTTGGTGATCCATCTTGAACACCTTCAAGATTATGTTAAGGTATGTGCTCATTTGAAAGTACCATTTAGCGTTTTTTGATCTATCCTCATAGATCTTGATGCTCAATGTTCTAGTAGCTTAATCCAGGTTTTCCATTGAAAAACACTTTTCAAACAACCCTATATGCTTTCTAGAATTTCTACATCATTTCTAATCAACAATATGTCTACAATATATACTCATTAGAAATTCTATAGTGCTCCCACTCACTTCTTTGGAAATACAAGTTTCTCATAAACTTTGTATAGACCCAAAATCTTTGATCATCTCATCAAAGCGTACATTCCAACTCCGAGATGCTTACTCCAGTCCTTAGAAGGATAGCTGGAGGTTTGCATACTTGTTTGCATCTTTCAGGATTGTCAAAAACCTTCTGGTTGTATCACATACAACCTTTCCTCAAGAAAACTGTCAAGGAAACAATGTTTTGACATCCTATATGCAAGATTTCATAAATAATGCGAATCGCTAATCCAATTCAACAGACTCTTAGCATCGCACTGGTGAGAAAGCCTCACCGTAGTCAACTCCTTGAACTTGTCGGAAAATATCTTTAACGACAAGTCGAGCTTCTTAATGGTGATACTTACCATCATTGTCCATCTTCCTTTTAAAATCCATCTTTACCCAACGCCCCACGACCATCAAGTATTTCTTCCAAAGTCATGGATCCTCTCTCGGATGTTATGGCCTCGAGCCATTAAATCGGAATCCGGGCCCACCATCGCTTCTCCATAGCTCGTAGGTTCATCGTTGTCTAGCAACATGACCTCTAAGACAGATTGCGTACCACTCAAGCGAAGACGTGTCCTTGTCGACCCACGAGGTCCGGTAGTGACTTGATCCAAGCAACATGATCACTATCATCAGCTTGCACTTCAATTGGTGTAGGTGCCACATGAACAACTTCATGTGCCCCGCTACACACTGGTTGAAGTGATGGTTCAATAACCTCATTAAGTCTCCACCATCCTCCCACTCAATTCTTTCCAGAGAAACTTTTCCTCGAGAAAGGACCCGTTTCTAGAAACAATTACTTTTGCTTCCGGATCTGAGATAGGAGGTATACCCAACTGTTTTGGGTGTCCTATGAAGATGTATTTATCCGTTTTGGGTTCGAGCTTATCAGGATGAAACTTTTTTCACATAAGCGTCGCAGCCCCAAACTTTTAAGAAACGACAACTTAGGTTTCTCCAAACCATAGTTCAAACAGTGTCGTCTCAACGGAATTACGTGGTGCCCTATTAAAGTGAGTGTGGTTGTCTCTAATGCCTAACCCATGAACGATAGTGGTAATTCGATAAGAGACATCATGGTACGCACCATATCTAATAGGGTGCAACTATGATGTTCGGACACACCATCACACTATGGTGTTCCAGGCGGTATTTATTGTGAAACAATTTCCACAATGTCTTAATTGCGTGCCAAAGCTCGTAACTCAGATACTCATCTCTATGATCATATCATAGACATTTTATCCTCTTGTCACGATGATCTTCAACTTCACTCTGAAATTACTTGAACCATTCAATAATTCATACTTGTGTTTCATCAAGTAAATACACTCAGTATCTACTCAAATCATCCGTGAAGTAAGAACATAACGATATTCACTGCATGCCTCAAAGACTCATTGGACTGCACACATCAAAATGTGTTACTTCCAACAAGAGGCTATCTTGTTCCATCTTCTCAAACCGAGGCTTTTGGTCATTTTGCCCATGTGGTATGATTTGCATATCTCAAATGATTCAAAATCAAGTGAGTCCAAACGATCCATCTGCATGGAGTTTCTTCATGCGTATACACCAATAGACATGGTTAGCATGTCTCAAACTTTTCAAAAGCGAGTGAGTCCAAAGATCCATCAACATGGAGCTTCTTCATGCTTTTATACCAATATGACTTACATGGCGATTGCCACAAGTAGCTGGTACCATCATTACTATCTTATATCTTTTGGCATGAAAATGTGTATTACTATGATCGATATTCAATAAACCATTCCTTTAGGTGCAAGACCATTGAAGGTATTATTCAAATAAATAGAGTAACCATTATTCTCCTTAAATGAATAATCAGTATTGCGATAGACATAATCCAATCATGTCTATGCTCAACGCAAACACCAAATGACAATTATTCTGGTTTAATACTAATCTTGATGGTAGAGGGAGCTGCGATGTTTGATCACATCAAACTTGGAAACACTTCAACACATATCGTCACTCACCTTTAGCTAGTCTCCGCTTATTCCGTAGCCTTTTATTTCGAGTTACTAACACTTAGCAACCGAACCGGTATCTAATACCCCGATGCTACTAGGAGTACTAGTAAAGTACACAATAACTTAATGTATATCCAATATACTTCTATCGACCTTGCCACCTTCTCATCTACCAAGTATCTAGGGTAATTCTGCTCCATGGCTGTTCCCCTTATTACGAAGCACTTAGTCTCGGGTTTGGGTTCAACCTTGGGTTTCTTCATTAGAGCAGCAGCTGATTTGCTGTTTCTGAAGTATCCCTTCTTGCCCTTGCCCTTCTTGAAACTAGTGGTTTCACCAACCATCAACAATTGATGCTCCTTGTTGATTCCTACTTTGCGGTGTCAAACATCGCGAATATCTCAAGGATCATCATATCTATCCCTGATTTGTTATAGTTCATCACGAAGCTCTAGCAGCTTGGTGGCAATGACTTTGGAGAAACATCACTATCTCTGGAAGATCAACTCCCACTCGATTCAAGTGATTGTTGCACTCAGACAATCTGAGCACAAGCTCAATGATTGAGCTTTTCTCCCTTAGTTTGCAGGCTAAGAAAATCGTCGGAGGTCTTATACCTCTTGACGTGGGCACGAGCCTGAAATCCCAATTTCAGCCCTCGAAACATCTCATATGTTCCGCGACGTTTCGAAAAACGTCTTTGGTGCCTCAACTCTAAACCGTTTAACTGAACTATCACGTAGTTATCAAAACGTGTATGTATGATGTTCGCAACATCCACAGACGACGTTTGGGGTTCAGCACACTGAGCGGTGCATTAAGGACATAAGCTTTCTTTTGTCCGCATAATCTCTACTGTTAACTTTCAACTATATTTTCTCTAGGAACATATCTAAACAGTGGAACTAAAGCGCGAGCTTACGACATAATTTGCAAAGGGCTTTTGACTACGTTCAGGATAAATAAGTTCATCTAATGAACTCCCACTCAGATAGACATCCCTCTAGTCATCTAAGTGATTACATGATCCGAGTCAACTAGGCCGTGTCCGATCATCACGTGAGACGGACTAGTCATCATCGGTGAACATCTTCATGTTGATCGTATCTACCATACGACTCATGCTCGACCTTTCGGTCTCTTGTGTTCCGAGGCCATGTCTGTACATGCTAGGCTCGTCAAGTCAACCTAAGTGTTTCGCGTGTGTAAATCTGGCTTACACCCGTTGTATGTGAACGTAAGAATCTATCACACCCGATCATCACGTGGTGCTTCGAAACGACGAACTTTTGCAATGGTGCACAGTTAGGGGGAACACTTTCTTGAAATTTTAATGAGGGATCATCTTATTTACTACCGTCGTTCTAAGCAAATAAGATGCATAAACATGATAAACATCACATGCAATCAAATAGTGACATGATATGGCCAATATCATTTTGCTCCTTTTGATCTCCATCTTCGGGGCTCCATGATCATCATCGTCACCGGCATGACACCATGATCTCCATCATCGTGTCTTCATGAAGTTGTCTCGCCAACTATTACTTCTACTATTATGGCTAACGGTTAGCAATAAAGTAAAGTAATTACATGGCGTTGTTCAATGACACGCAGGTCATACAATAAATAAAGACAACTCCTATGGCTCCTGCGGTTGTCATACTCATCGACATGCAAGTCGTGATTCCTATTACAAGAACATGATCAATCTCATACATCACATATCATTCATCACATTCCTTTTGGCCATATCACATCACATAGCATACCTGCAAAAACAAGTTAGGCGTCCTCTAATTGTTGTTTGCATGTTTTACGTGGCTGCTATGGGTTTCTAGCAAAACGTTTCTTATCTACGCAAAAGCCACAACGTGATATGTCAATTGCTATTTACCCTTCATAAGGACCCTTTTCATCGAATCCGATCCGACTAAAGTGGAGAGGCGGCACCGCTAGCCACCTTATGCAACAAGTGCATGTCAGTCGGTGGAACCTGTCTCACGTAAGTGTACGTGTAAGGTCGGTCCGGGCCGCTTCATCCCACAATGCCGCCAAATCAAGATTGGACTAGTAACGGTAAGCATATTGAACAAAATCAACGCCCACAACTACTTTGTGTTCTAGTCGTGCAAAGAATCTACGCAATAGACCTAGCTCATGATGCCACTATTGGGAGCGTGAAAGAAATTCAAAATTTTCCCACGTGTCACCAAGATCTATCTATGGAGAAACTAGCAACGAGGGAAGGAGAGTGCATCTACATACCCTTGTAGATCGCTAAGCGAAGCGTTCAAGAGAACAGGGTTGAAGGAGTCGTACTGTCGTGATCCAAATCACCGGAGATCCTAGTGCCGAGCGGACGGCACCTCCGCGTTCAACACACGTACAGACTGGTGGCGTCTCCCATGCCTTGATCCAGCAAGGAGAGAGGAGAGGTTGGGAAGACTCAATCCAGCAGCAGCACGACGGTGTGGTGGTGATGGAGGGCGTGGCAATCCTGCAGGCTTCGCCAAGCACCGCGAGAGAGGAGGAGGACTTGGAGAGGGGAGGGCTGCGCCGAGGGCAAGGGTGCAGCTCCCATGCGCCTCCCACTATATATAGGGGTGGAGGGGATTATTTCTTGCCCTCCAAGTCCATTGGGGCGTTGGCAAGGTGGGAGGAAAGAAATCCCATCCTTTCCTTTCCCCATCGATTGTTATCCCCCTTTTAGGGATCTTGATCTTATCCTTGGGATATGATCTTATTCCTTCTAAGGGGATCTTGGCGCTTGACCAGGGTTGTGGGGCCTTGCCCCACTACCCATGTTCATGTCGGTCCCCCATGCAGGTGGGCCCCACTCCGAACCTTCTAGAACCTTCCCGGTACAATACCGAAAAATCCCGAACATTTTCGGTGGCCAAAATAGGACTTCCGTATATAAATATTTACCTCCGCACCATTCGGAACTCCTTGTGACGTCCGGGATCTCATCCGGACTCGAACAACATTCGGTAACCACGTATATCTATTCCCTATAACCCTAAGCGTCATCGAACCTTAAGTGTGTAGACCCTACGGGTTCGGGAACCATCTTGAACATGACCGAGACGTTCTCCGGTCAATAACCAACAGCCGGATCTGGATACCCATGTTGGCTCCCACATGTTCCACGATGATCTCATCGGATGAACCACAATGTCAAGGACTCAATCGATCTCGTATACAATTCCCTTTGTCTAACGGTATTGTACTTGCCCGAGATTCGATCGTCGGTATACCGATACCTTGTTCAATCTCGTTACCGGCAAGTCTCTTTATTCGTTCCGTAACACATCATCCCGTGATCAACCCCTTGGTCACATTGTGCGCATTATGATGATGTCCTACCGAGTGGGCCCAGAGATACCTCTCCGTTTACACAGAGTGACAAATCCCAGTCTCGATTCGTGCCAACCCAACAAACACTTTTGGAGATACCTGTAGTGCACCTTTATAGCCACCCAGTTACGTTGTGACATTTGGTACACCCAAAGCATTCCTACGGTATCCGGGAGTTGCACAATCTCATGGTCTAAGGAAAAGATACTTGACATTAGAAAAGCTTTAGCATCTGAACTACGATCTTTGTGCTAGGCTTAGGATTGGGTCTTGTCCATCACATCATTCTCCAAATGATGTGATCCCGTTATCAACGACGTCCAATGTCCATGGTCAGGAAACCGTAACCATCTGTTGATCAACGAGCTAGTCAACTAGAGGCTTACTAGGGACATGGTGTTGTGTATGTATCCACACATGTATCTGAGTTTTCTATCAGTACAATTATAGCATGGATAATAAACGATTATCATGAACAAGGAAATATAATAATAACCAATTTATTATTGCCTCTAGGGCATATTTCCAACAACCGAACCATATTAATCATATAAACCAAATGCCCAGCCCGACTGTGCCACAAAATTTTGGGATACATTGATCTTTTTGACTCAATTCAATAGATTACATTCGCCCGCAAAAAATATGCGACTTTAATATTAAAGGATGTCTTTATATTGAACCATATACTAATAAGAAGCTTGGACAAGTAAGTGTGACATGTGCTACTTGAGCTTGCGTTGATTTTTCCCTTGAAGAGGAAAGGGTGATGCAGCAAAGTAGAGATACGTATTTCCCTCAGTTAAAACCAAGGTATCAATCCAGTAGGAGGCACAAGCAAGTCCCCAATATATGCACCTGCACAAACTAACAAACACTTGCACACGACGCGAAAAAGGGGTTGTCAATCCCTTCACGGTCATGAACAAGAGTGGAATCTAGTAGAGATAGGTATAAAAGATAAATAAAAGGCAAACCAAAGTAAATATAAATAAAGTGCAACAAGGTATTTTTTGGGTTTTTTGGTTTATAGATCTGAAAATATTTAATGAAAAATAGACCCTAGGCCATAGGTTTCACTAGAGGCTTCTCTCTTGAATAAAGCATACGGTGCGTAAACAAATTACTGTTGAGCAATTGATAGAAAAGCGCATAGTTATGATGATATCTAAGGCAATGATCATGAATATAGACATCACGTCCGTGACAAATAGACTGACTCCTGCCTGCATATACTACTATTACTCCACACATCGACCGACTCCCCCCTGTTGGGGAACATAGCATGCAATTTCAAAAAGAAATTCCTACGCTCACGGAAGATCTATCTAGAAGATGCATATCAACGAGAGGGGGAGAATATGTCCACGTACACTCGTAGACCGAAAGTGGAAGCGTTTGATGACGCGGTTGATGTAGTCAAACTTCTTCTCGTTCCGATCGATCAAGTACCGAATGTACGGCACTTCCGAGTTCTGCACACGTTCAGCTCGATGACGTCCCTCGAACTCTTGATCTAACAAAGTGCCGAGGGAGAGTTCCGTCAGCACGACGGCGTGGTGACAGTGATGGTGAAGTGATCCGCGCAGGGCTTCGCCTAAGCACTATGAAGATATGACCGGAGGTGTAATCTGTGGAGGGAGGCGCGACACACGGCTAACATATGTTGTTGTGTCCTCTAGGCGCCTCCCCCCTCATATATATAGGTGGGAGGGAGAGGGGGCAGCCAAGGGGGAGCCCCAAGTAGGAGGAATCCTACTTGGGGGCCCTGTCCAATTCGGCCCCCCTTCCTTATTAACCGGAGGGGAAAGGAAAGAGAGAGGGGGGAGGGTAGGAAGGGGGAGGCTGCATCCTCCCCTTTCCTTCTCCCTCCCCCTCTTTCCTTATCCTCCTATTTCGGCTTATATGGGGGCGCACCAGCCCCTTGTGGGCTGGTCTGTCCCCCTCTTGGCCCATAAGGCCCATATCTTTGCTGGGGGGGGGGGTGCCCGGAATTCCTTTCGGTGACCCGATATGTACCCGATACTCTCCGGAACACTTCTGGTGTCCGAATACTATCGTCCTATATATCAATCTTTACCTCTCGACCATTTCGAGACTCCCCATCATGTCTGTGATCTCATCTGGGACTCCGAACAACATTCGGTCACCAAATCACATAACTCATATAATACAAAATCGTCATCGAACGTTAAGCGTGCGGACCCTACGAGTTCGAGAACTATGTAGACATGACCGAGACACCTCTCCAGTCAATAACCAATAGCGGAACCTGGATTCTCATGTTGGTTCCCACATATTCTACAAAGATCTTTATCGTTCGTACCGTAATGACAACATACGTTATTTCCTTTGTCATCGGTATGTTACTTGCCCGAGATTCGATCGTTGGTATCTTCATACCTAGTTCAATCTCGTTACCGGCAAGTCTCTTTACTCGTTCCATAATTTTCATCATCCCGCAACTAACTCATTAGTTACATTGCTTGCAAGGCTTCTTATGATGTGCATTACCGAGAGGGCCCAGAGATACCTCTCCGATACTCGGAGTGAAAAATCCTAATCTCGCTCTATGCCAACCCAACAAATACCTTCGGAGATACCTGTAGAGCATCATTATAATCACCCAGTTATGTTGTGACGTTTGATAGCACACAAGGTATTCCTCCGGTGTCCGGGAGTTGCATAATCACATAGTCAAAGAATGTGTATATGACATGAAGAAAGCAATAGCAATAAAATTGAACGGTCAATATGCTAAGCTAACGGATGGGTCATGTCCATCACATCATTCTCCTAATGATGGGATCCCCTTCATCAAATGACAACTCGTGTCTATGGTTAGGAAACTTAACCATCTTTGATTAACGAGCTAGTCTAGTAGAGGCTTACCAGGGACACGGTGTTTTGTCTATGTATCCACACATGTATCAAGTTTCCGGTTAATACAATTCTAGCATGAATAATAAAAATTTATTATGATATATGGAAATATAAAATAACAAATTTATTATTGCCTCTAGGGCATATTTCTTCAGTCTCCCACTTGCACTAGAGTCAATAATCTAGATTACATTGTTATGATTCTAACACCCATGGAGTCTTGGTGCTTATCATGTTTTGCTCGTGGAAGAGGCTTAGTCAATGGGTCTGCCACATTCAGATCTGTATGTATTTTGCAAAGTTCTACGTCTCCCTCCTTAACTTGATCACGGATGGAGTTGAAGCGTCTCTTGATGTGTTTGGTTCTTTTGTGAAATCTGGGTTCCTTCGCCAAGGCAATTGCTCCTGTATTGTCACAAAATATTTTCATTGGACCCGATGCATGATGTCTACTATGCAACTTTATTCTTGTTGATTCGTGTTGGGCCTCCAAGCGTAGAGTTTTGTAGGACAACAATAGTTTTCCCTCAAGTGGATGACCTAAGGTTTATCAACCCGTGGGAGATGTAGGATGAAGATGGTCTCTCTCAAGCAACCCTGCAACCAAATAACAAAAAGTCTCTTGTGCCCCCAGCACACCAAATACAATGGTAAATTGTATAGGTGCACTAGTTCGGCAAAGAGATGGTTAAAAAAGTGTAGTAATGATAGTAGATATGAGTTTTTGTAGTGCAAACAATAAAAAAACAGCAAGGTAGCAAGTAACAAAAGTGAGCACAAATGGTATTGCAATGCTAGAAAACAAGGCCTAGGGTCCATACTTTCGCTAGTGCAACCTCTCAACAATGCTAACATAATTGGATCATATAACCACCCCTCAAAGTGCGATGAAGAATCACTCCAAAGTTCCTATCTAGCGGAGAACATAAGAATAAATTGTTTGTAGGGTACGAAACCACCTCACAGCTATTCTTTCCATTCGATCTATTCAAGAGTTTGTACTAAAATAACACAAAGCTATTCTTTCCGTTCGATCTAGCCTAGAGTTGGTAGTAAACACTACAAAAAAATACACTTCCGTGATTATACGTGTTTGTCACAGTAGGTCACGTTTTCTGTCATGCATGTACATCCATGTCGATTTTATGACAGAATCAAGATAGTCATACCTGTGTTGTCGTAGAAGTGTTGCATGACATTACCAAAATTATCATCACGAAAGTGTGCACTTCCATGACGATAAATCGCGCGCCATAGAAGTGCTTTTGGCAAGGGTGACCGACACGTGGCATCCACCGTAACGGTTCGTCGTTGAACTATCGGGTCCGGTTTTGGATCCGATAACCCGTTAACAGCCCGAACCAATGAGGATTTTCCACGTGTAAAATTGTCATTGGCCGGAGGAAACACGTGTTGGCTCAACATTGGGACAGATGTCATGCATTCATCGGACAGGAGGCGCCTATGATAGGTCGACACATGGCACGACCCAACAGAGGCCCATTCCGGTGAAAAGGCCGGCCCGTTTGACTTGGTCAAAAGGTAACGGGCCGGCCCTTGGAAAGCCTGTTAACGGCCTATTCGTATATAACTCATTTACGATCCGCTAACTCACAACCCGTTAGGCCTATCGGAATTAAGCCTAGCAGGTTCATCTGGGCCGTCCAATATGATTTCAGCCCGTTGTAACTTCCGGCCCATGTATGGCCCAGGATGTCTTTCGGCCCATACGAGGCCATCTGTAACTCGTGGCCCATTTACGACCTGTGGTGAATCTGGCCCGCAATGAGCATTGTATGGCTTTATACCCATTAACGGCCCATTATTCCATTGGGCTGTTTCCAACCCGTGTTATCTTTCGGCCTTCTCAGGGCCCATTTATTCTTGGGCTTATTTCAAGCATTCAGTTACTTACGGCCCGTTACTGGCCTTTTCTATTTGTGGGCAAAATTTAGCCCGTGGTTACAGTCGGCCCGTTAATCCATTGGGCCGTTTTCATAGCGTCATCACATACGTCCGATTAATGACGGCCCATTATGGTCGGCCCATGAACGGATGATTCCAAATCTAGCCCGTTTGCGGCCCATAATGCGATCTGTTATTGGCCCATGTTTGGCCGATCGATCATACGGCCCGTAGAAGGCCCATTGATGCTACAGCCCGTAGAAGGCCCATTGTTTCTACGGCCCTTACATGGCCCATTGTTTCCACGGCCCGTAGGAGGCCCATGGTAACTACAGTAAATATGCAGCCCATGGTTATTGTGACCTAGTTTTAAAAAATAGGTTATTGCGGCCACTAGCAAACCATGGAAAAAGAACTGCACTGACTACAAGCAAACAAATAAACAAGACAATAAGGAAATAAATAAGCAAGCAACTTACGCTAGGCTATCACGGCTATTACACATATTACATCCACTGGGCATGAAAGTTCGCCACCAGTGCAAATATAGGGAACAAAGTCGCATATCATATACACTGGTTGTCAAAGTTGGCGACCAGGGCAAATAAACGACGCAGCAAAACAAGTCCAGAACTGAAACCACTTTAGAAGAGCTCAAGAAACAATATCCTGGGTACCCATAATGCTGGCAAGATGCTTAGCAAGCTTATTAACTTTCTCTTGTTTGGCGCTTAAATCCTCGGCGCTTGTCGTTGCACCGTAAAGTATGCATCTGAATTCTGCAGGACTTCTCGGTCCTTCAACTTCTGTCAGAAAGACATCTGATCGATGTCTTTCAACTTGAAGTTGAGACTCAAGAAGACGAACTGATTCAGGCAGCGAGTTCAAAGAGCTTCCAGCAGTAGTGGCCAGTAACTCGAACACTACATCAAGACAATACTTTTGGGTTCTCTCACAGTCGTCAAGATAGTTTTTATCAGCATTCTTGGAGACTGATAAGGATGCCTCACTATCTTGAACCTTATCTTCATTACTTCCTTTACCATTGCATAACGGGGTAATGTTCTCCAATATTTTTTCCGCATTCTAGAAGAGAAACAAGAAGACACATCACAGGTTTACCATGTTGTATATGAAACTCATTTTGGTAAATTAGTTCAGTAGTAAAGTGGACAAGATAACAACATGAAACAAACATATATCTATGTACCATGGTCACTTTATGGTCTATATCATTCTAGTTTTTGTTGCCAAATCAAGATAGAGACACAGTTCAAATAATATTTGTTTAAGACAAAGCAGAATAGACAGAATATAAGTGTGGTAAACTATAGAGCAATAACAACACTTGTAATGTGCATGACATGAGAACATAACTGTTTATTCAATTGAAACTGAAATCAACATAGAGCAAGTTACAACAGCAAAGCAGTTAAATAAACAGGTTTAAAACATACCTGTTGCGTCATTGGAGTTTCAATTCCATCCTTCAAATGTGAAAATAGTTGGTATGAGTAAATACAGTGATGCAAGAGCAAAGGAGTATGAACCATAGCTACAAAACCTGATCTGAGAACAATTCTTCTTCTCCTTTAAGCGTTGAGTTGGGTTTCAGAGTGGTGGTCCTCGTGCTTTGGGCACTGCAGTTCCCTTACTAACTGCTCGTGTTTGGGTGCTCTGTGGTGGAGATGGTGTTGTGTCAACTGGAACTGGGTTACTATCTACTGGGGTTGGGGTTAGAAGGGGTGTAGATGGTTCTATGTCCAACTGGGTAGGGGTACAATCTGCGAGAGTCTGGGTTATGTGTGGTGGGGCTGGTTCTTGGGAAAGTACAACCGTGGTTCTATCTGCATCAACTGGTAGCACTATCTTTTCTGAAGACCATGTTGTCACTCCCTTAGATACTGCCATCACCCTCTCCAATTCAAATGGCTAATAAACAAGAAAAAGTAATTGAATATACAGATATTGTATGATAGACAGGTGCAATGGATAGTGGGGAATAAAAGAGGGCATGAAATAATTCACATTTATGTTGTCTAACCAAACAGGATAGCATGACACGATTTCACATATATGATGGCTAACTAAACAGGATAGCATGACACAATTTCACATTATGATGGCTAACTAAATAGATGGAAAGATATAGTTCAAAATATGATTACTATGTAAACATGATGACATGATATAACTATATAATGTGTTTATTAAATAGGTTGGCATGCCATAATTCACATACATGCCGCCTATGGAAACATGATAGCATGATATAATTCACGGATAGAATGACATAATTCAAAATATGATGACTATAAACACTAAACAGGATGAGATGATATAACTATATGATGTTTTTATTAATTGGGTTGCCATGCCATAATTAATATAGATTCTGTGTATGTAAACATGATGGCATGATTTAATTCAAATATATGATTTATATAGTAAGCAAGTAAGCAGATGGCAATCCATATATGATGTAAAAACTAAGCAATGCAAGACAACATGCATGACATGGGTAATATAACCCTGCCAAGTTTGAGCATAGAACTCAGGGGGCAAATAGGACTGGTCATCAGTCTCTGAATCCTCCTCTGAAGAGCTCTCTATAACCAGCAAGATGTCTGCTTCAGCAGGTAGCATTGTCTGCTCTGAATACCTTGTTTTCACTCCAGATACTTCCATCACCGCTTCAAATGGCTGATGCACAGGAAGAGTAGTTGAATATACAAACGTTGTCGACAAATGGAACACGTAATAGAAAAAAATGATAGCATGATATAATTCACATACATGATGATTGGCTAAACAGCATGGCATTGCATAATTCACATATATAATGCCTTCGCAACAAGATATCATTGCATAATTCACATATATAATGTCCTGCAACAAGATGGCGATGCATAATTCACATATATGGTAATTAGACACTAAACATGTGGCATTCACACAAAGGATGTCTAAGCTAATCAAATGACATAGCAATGCAAGACACCATATGCACGATATGAGCAACATAACCCTGCCAAGTTAGAGCATACACCTCGGGGATAGGACTGGTTATCTGTCTCTGAATCCTCCTCTGAGGAGCTATCCGTAACCATCGAGATATGCGCTTCATCAGATAGCATAGTCTGCTCTGAAGACCTTGTTTTCACTCCAGAGTTTTTTCCATCACCGTGTCAAATGGCTGATGCACACGAAGAGTAGATGTACTAACATTGTTGACAAATGTAATACGTAACGAAAAAAGGATGGCCTGATATAATTCACATATAAGATGACTGGCTAAGCAGGATGACATTGCAAAATTCACATATATGATGCCTGGCTAAACAAGATGGCGTTGCATAATTCACATAAACGATGAATAAACTAAACAGATGACATTCACACAAAGCATGTCTAAACTAAGAAGATGACATATTTGATGTATAAAGTAAGCAATGCAAGCCACCATATGCATGATGTAACCAACATCAGCATGCCAAGCTAGAGTGAAGACCTCGGGGGGGGGGGGGGGTAAATAGGAGTGGTCTTCTCCTTCTGAATCCCCCTCAGAACAAATATCTTCCTCTTGATTACAATCCGAAATGGGTGGAGGGGGGCTGCCTTTGCGCCTACCATGGAGCGACGTCTGCATAAAATTTTATTGCCACGCAAGGCTCGTCTCTTTTACTCTACATGTTCAGTTCCATTGTGTACAATAACTGACATGCATAGGAATAAAACATAGTGAAATTATGTAAGGAATGCATGCAGAAATCCAGAGTGATGGTAGCAAACCGTGGATAGACCCAAAACCAATGATAGCAGGCAGATAATGGCTTCAGTTAAAAAATACAGATAATGGCTTCTTTACTGTTTGTTTCCCCACCAACATGAAACTCATAGTAGACACCAAAGATTAACCAGATAGTAGATAAATACTATTGATTGCAGCCCCGATATGTACCCTACAACCATTTAAAAACTCGAGTTTGACTAGGGATGACACCCACAGGGTTTGGGTACGGGTGGAGCCACCCCATACCCTTACCCATCATCTCAAACCTTACCCATCACCCGTACCATACCCATTGACGGGTACAATTTTTTCCCATACCCGTCATCCATCATGGTAAATGGGTACTGCGGGTAAAATTACCTAGATTTGCAACACATCAATTTGAGAATTACATAGTCATAAACAACGACTTATAACAATAATTTATAAAAAAAATAGACATCATGACATGAACGCATACTCGTTCATGGGCTAGCTATTGTGGTGCTGCGACCTAACATGAATGCATGACGTGGTCTTGTTAGGGCTGTTGGATTTATGTAAGTATAATATGTTTAGTATTTGGATAAATAATATATAAGGTATATTTGTCAAAATATATGCGGCAACATGGGTACATGGGTATGGGTTATACTAAAACATACCCATACCCACTATAGCCGATGGGTATGAAAATTTCCTATTTATGTACCCATGGGTATTGTTTTGACCCATACCCTTGCCCTAATAGGATTTTTACCCACAGGGTACATGGGTAAATGGTACCCATTGCCATCCCTAAGTTTGACCATTAGTTTGGAGCTGACTCAGAGTCTAATCGGTGAACATGACAAAAAAGTAGCATGTAATATTAAGCGATGCATAACGTAAGCAGACACGAAAGAGTGCGACCTCTCTTGCGGACCCGTGTAGTCGTCGAGGTCATCTGCTCGGTTGATGATGGTAATGTAGTTGTCATGGCTGCCCACGGCGAGGAAGAAGATCTGAGGCGGCGAAAGACAGTCTGGAGGCCGGATCCCTGCTGTGCTGGACCCTTCTGTCGTTGGAGCAGCTGAGCTGGGGTGGACGACGGCACAACAGGATCGGGACAAACCACACAAGGTTTTCTTTGACAACTATCTGTAAGAGAAGTAATTCTTAAGGGCTCGTTTGAATTGGAGGATTCTAACAACGCAGGGATAGGAAACACACAATAATAGGATAGGAATGCACGTGCAAAACAGAGAATTTAAAAACACAAGATTTCTGCCAATCTGGGTGTTTGGTTCACAAGAATTGGAAGATCACAGGATGCAAAGAAGCATGGTGAGATTAAGTCAAACCACAAGAAAATGTACGGTTATAATGCTATTATGCTACTATCTCTTAGTCTTGTGCTTCATGAATAGGAATTTGAAAAGGAGGACAAGTGGATATGAAAATTCCTACGGTTTTTCTTTCATGGAGACACTAAAGGAACAAATCCTACAATTTTCCTGTGCTCCATTCTTTTGAACCAAATGCATGAATAGTAGTACCATAGGAAACTTTCCAATTCCTATGTTTTTCCTTCACTTTTCCTTTCAAGCACTGGCGATTCTAGTAGGCAGGCTTGAGCAAGGAAAATCCTACACTCAAAAAATGTTTCTGTGCTACTTCTACTACTTTGGACCCAGGCCACTGCCCTACTAGCTCAACTCCCAGGCCCATCGACAAATGCACAGCTCAAGCGCGCAGAGACAAATAATTATGGCATTCAAGAGAGTCCATCATGGACAGCTAAGTTGCCTGGTACCTCACTGCTTGCCATATAGTAGGAGAAACTAATCGTATTTCACGTTACTACATATGCTCAGTGGACAATATATATAACATGTAGAGTAAAAAAGAGATGCAACAAGTGTACAACCTCTTTGGCGAAGGCATGTCGATCTCAGCGTGGTTGGGTTGGTCGGTGAGGATGATCCAGCTGACTTGCTTGTCCGAGGAGAGGAAGAAGATCTTAGGCATCTTGAGATGGAGCCCGGGGTACTGCTCCGCTTTGATGGAGGGTTTCGTCGTTGGAGCAGCTTCGGTGAGTTGTACGAAGCCAAGGCTGAAGGAGGACAAGAGAGACAACGTTAACCTGAGTGGAATTCTAATAGCATCTCCAATAGATGACGTAAAATATATAACCACAAAGTGCTAGATGTAAAATACATCAGCCGCTCATCTCTGAACTTAACTGTCAAAACTGAATTTAACTGTCGAAACTGAACTTAACTGTCGAAACTGAATTTTGCTGTCGAAATTGAATTTTACTGTTGAAACTGAACGCACTTGTAGCAGAAAAGCAGTAGCAGCAGCACGTGCGAGAGCCGGGGCAGCTGGTCGTGTAGCAGCATCAGTCGAATGACACCACCAGCCAAACCGCCACCTGCCCGCCAGCGTCCGGCGGTGCGCCCCCCAGCCCGCTCCGAAACCACTCCCCACCGCCGGTCCACACCCGTCCCGGACATCCCTCTAGCCCCCCCTGTGCCGAGCTTTTTCTCCGGCAATCCCCACGCCACCACCCCTACCCTGAACCCTAAGATAGATAGTGGGGTACCTCTCCGCCGAGCCCCTCCCCGCTGCGGCTGGTTCTTCCTTAACTTTGGCGAGCCCCCCACCCCCTGAAAATCAACTGACCCAAAAGTCGATTCAGTCTGAAGTGTAGCCAAATTGGAGTAGCATCGCAAACAAGAGCAAGAGCGAGAGCAGGAGCGCGAGCAAGAGCAATAGCAAGAGCTGACCAGGCAGGGGATCGAGAGCAAGAGCAGAGCAGCAGTGCGAGCGAGAGCTAAAGCAACAACAGCTCCTACTGATGTGGACGTCGCCGCCGAGGGAGCGACGACGTGGAGGAAGTGGTCGGCGATGCCGCCGTGGATGGAGCCGCGCCATGTCGGCTCGGGACCAAGTGCCGGCAGCACCGTGAGATTGAATCAAGAATAAAATGCGGCGATTAATGTACAACCTCTTTGGTGGCACCGATTAGGCCTAAGCTTCATCCGAGAAAACAGCGACGATGCTGCTCTTCCGGTGGTGCAGGTGAAGACGAGGGGAACGCCGGGGCAACTCCTTGGAGGTGGAGGACGGGGTGGCTGAACCGGCGGGACGACGAGATCGACGATGGATCCTCATCCGGTATGGTGGATGAGGGACGTTGAGGTGTTGTTGTGGACGACGTCGTCGGGGAAGAGGCTCCAGCTGGGTGGCGGAAGGAGGAGGGTGTGGGGCTTCGCGGGTTTTCGCGGCCTCGGTGTACGAATGGGTGGGCTGATGGGATGGAAGTGGGGAACCATGGCTTAGGGACGCGCTTGTCCGAAATGTGAGGTAAGTTACGAAATTACCCCCATCGATTTGTGCTAGGCGGTTCTTTCGGTTCAGGGGTATCACGGGCATTTCACGTGTCGGGATTTCGCAGGAGGTGGGCGTTTTTGCGCGCGTTATAATTTTGGGATAGCAAGGCGCGGGTTGAGATGGAGGGAGTTTTTGGAGCACAACAAGACAAAGATATATCTTAAATATTTCGGGGTAACAAGGCGCGGGTTGAAATTGCCGGACAAGCCTAACGTGTACTGTACCAAATCAATTCGCACTTCTGTCAACGAAAAAACAAAATGAAATCAATTCGCACCACACAAGAGAGCCTAGTCCCGTGTACTGTACCAAATCAATTCGCACTACAAATGCCATTCAAAACTTTGAATTCATGTTATGTTCAATTAAAATATTTCGCTACGTGTATAATGCATGCAACCTGCTACTCAAATGAACGTTTTAGTGCATTCCAAATGTATATACTACCGCTTCCATATGAACTAAATTTGAATTCGTTTCTCTATTTGAATAAGATCTACAATAATGATTGTTGTGAAGTCAAACCATTTGAATTCGTTTCTCTATTTTAATAAGATCTACAATCATTATTATTGTCAAGTTAAACCAGCATTTGTGTATTATCATCACACCACACCACATGATTACTGTCGAGTTAGATATGAACTATGTGTACTATATGAACTCGAACTCAATTTTTTGAATCCACTTTATGTTGATTTCAAATCACAGTACATTTCAAGCTCTAGCTAGATCTTCATAATCTAAACCTTATCTTATATGTCTAATGTGTTTACCACATAATGTATGGTGCCCCGCCCCTACTCCTACAAGTATTTAGATGTGAGTTGCAAATGCCACACGTTAACAGAAATTCAAATAAAATGTGAGATTGTTCGATATATAGTATTGTTTAGATTGTTCGATATTTAGTTGTAAGCTGCAAACGCCACACATTATCACAAATTCAAATAAAATGTGAGATTGTTTGATGTATAGTATGGTTTAGATTGTTCGACATTTAGCTATGAGCTGCAAACGCCATGCGTTATCACGTTATGTTATAACATGTGCAAAACCACAGCACGCGTATCACCGCTATATTCATGGATGCATATGTTTATAACACTATGATCTCCTATTGAAATATATGAATCCACTTTCATATCAAATTATCATCTTTGTTAGTCTCTTACACCCACACAATCCTCTAACCTTTTAGCTAGCACTAACTTTCTCTCGTGCATGCACAAGCCCTCCTCCCCCTCCCCCTCCCTCAGCATTCTATCCATCACGCACATTCATTTTTTTCTTTAGGTCGTTCTCCCACAGTCTCCACAACTCCTTTCCCACACACACCGATCGATAAACCTCTCCAGCGATGTCTGCCTACAACATACACACGCACCTTCCATCTCCTCCTTTCTGCATCCATGCCTCGTGTCTCTCATACGGTCCCACACACGTGTAAACTCTCGCCCCTCTTTTCATCGATCTCACAATCGCACACTCCTCCCCCTATCTAGCTAGTAGCCCGGCCTCTCGCACCACCTCCTAGCTCCATTCTCTCTTTCTATCCGTCTCATTGGGCCTTATTTGCCTCTAACAAATGGATGTACACCGACCGATCTCCCGCTATACATATAGCTAGCTAGGTCCTTATAACTCATTTTCCCCCACGCGTCAACCGATCTACCTCATTAGTTATGTCTCTCCCTTCGTCCGACAAATAATAATTGATCTACCGATCTAGTTAGGTTTGCTTACCAAACACATGGTTCCCCTTCATCTTCCATGCATGCGTCCTGACAAATCTATCACGCACAGGCACACGCAGAAAAACATCCCCATTCTTATTGATAATATTGTAGTTCTACCCTCGGTTTGTCTAGTAGGCCTCTCCCACCATATTCGAGAAGCAACTCCATCACCCATTCAACACTCTACCCCTCTCCCTCCCTCTCTCTCTCCTCTCTCTCCCTGTCCCAACCTATTTCCCGTACTCTAGTTATTTATGGATGTCGATTGATCTCCCTCAAGACATAGCTGGGTCTCTCCTTCTCAACACATATACGAGTCATTCTACCTCTCTAGTTAGGCCTCTGCCTCCCCTCCCCCCCCACACACACCGATACATCGAGTGCTCTAGTCATGTCTCCCTGCCACACACAAACTTGCCCTGTGCCCTCTGACGTTCTGGTAGGTCAGTCGCCCTATTTCTTTGACTTGCAGACATACAATTTCGATGGCTCTCTTCATCGATCTCGCACCCACCTACTTGATCCTCTCTTCGACTCTATCGATATCTATGACCCCTCCCTCTCTTCTTGTGGATCGCCCCCTCTATATATGATATCGATAGGCCTCTATTTTCACACACATTGCATGTGTCAAATTTTTGTTTGAGATGTCATCGACACATATTCCCAAAAATACATTCACGAAATCACGCCCCAAACAAAAAACACTCACGTACGCACACGCCATCTGTCCAGGTTTGTATCTCTCTCACACACACCCACGTAGGTGGGGGACATGCACGAATAGAAGAGGTGCACGCACGGCGCACGTACTCCCGTCTCTTTTCTAACCACACCCGCGCGGGTACATGGTGGAGCTCATTTCTATACGAAAAGGCAGCCCACGTGGTAATTTGACACATGTACTGGTTGTCCACTTGATGGAGGATCGTCTACGACGGGCGAACAAACAAATTGCGACTTGACGCGTTATGTTAAAAAAGAGGCAAACCATGTGGGGCCTACCTTAGAGGCAATGCTCTATACACTCGAGATGCTCTGTGCATGTTACTTTTGATGTGTCCCGTCAACTCACAGAACGAGAAGCTTGCTTAGTACACCGTCTCCCCCACCCAAGGGCGCGGTGGCTCACAGGACGAGGTGAAGCTTGCTTACTATGCCTTACGCCCGCTCCCTCGCCCACGCGCGTGGTGGCTTGCAGGACAAGGAGAAAATTTTACTACTCCCTCCGTCTAGGTGTATAAGTCATCTTAGGTTGTGCACCACATGTCATTTTGCTAATTAATAGCATTGCATGCAATGAACTAACCACCGCATGTCATGTTTGTTAGTCTCAAGTCATTAAAAGCATGCATGGCCCACATCTTCTATTGGTTGATATGTCAGGAAACAAGAAATGAGGAGGGAGTTAATGTACCATGCCTGAGTGTTTTGGGATTATTTGGTTTTCGTAAGGTGACTTAAACACCTAGACGGAGGGAGTACTCCCTCCGTTTACTCCTCGTCCCTACCTTGGTTAGAGAGATTATCATATTGTTTGGAATATATGTCCTTTAGTAGATTTCAATATGAACTACTAGTACATACTCCAAACACCGATGCATATAGACGTATTTAGAGTGTAGATTCACTCATTTTGCTCCGTATGTAGTCAATATTTAAATGGACATAATAGTACGCACTCTCCCTCGCCCCTCGACCCTCGCCCACGTGGTGGATGTGCAGCAATTCATTCGGTCTCATATAGCCAGAACGATATATACTGAAGTACCATTATTGCTCGACTTCCCGAAGAGGCAAAGAGCCAATCACAAGGTTAATATTTTGGAGATGCCAAGCGCAAGGTTTATAGGAGAACGAGTAGTAGTAGTAGTACTAGTAGTACATACCAGTGGTACGTACTGTACGAGGAAGAAGGCAACAAGATGTATGTTTTGCGTGACAGTCTCTTCTTACAGGACGTGCTAGACCTAGTGGACCTCATTGTTGCAATGGGACTACTCCCTATCATAGATGGCACGATTCAGAGTGGTGGGCAGCGGGCATAATTCAGAGCTTCTTAGTGTTAAACCCCATGAAGAAGTCCCATCGAAAGGAATAGCCATCCTCTACACGTGCTCCTATGTAAAAGGAGTAAATGAGACAAAAGGAGAAAGAGACAAAGTAAAAAAAAATCACCAGCCTTAGATCCAACCATATTGTATCAGTGAATGATATTTCTACGTCGTGATTGACATGGCTATATTATTAACCATGCTACGGAAGTAGAAGCAGATTTTTATTCATTCGCGGAGGTAGCAGCGGATGGATATTCATCGAGGAGTGAAATGATGGATGCTTCCTCAGTCAAACATAGAGAAAGGCAGGCCTCGTGATTTCACAGCTTGTTAGTCATTATTACTACCTATACTCTTCGCCCATATATAATAACCGCGTGGTAGTACACTAGTGGGCTATACTTTTAATAACCATGCTCGAAGAGAAGAGGTGCACTCACCCACGCACGTAGTGTACTAGTAGCACTCTTTGCATCTTCCCCAACCACACACGTGACACGGTGGAGCTCCTTTCTGTAAGATGATGTAGCCCACGTGATAATTTGACGCGTCTAGTAGTAGTTACTCACTTATAAATAATGGAGGGTCGGGAACCACGCATGAACGGTGCCGCGTCATTTATAAATAAAGTTTTTTTTCTTCAGTGGCACGTATGCAATATAAATAGGTTCATATGGAGAGAAAAGGAAACCGCTCCACTATATACATAGCCAGGATGAGCCTACACGGTTGCTTGCTGGGTTTGCTCTCTTCACACTCTCTCGCATAAAACGACTGTGGCCACATCTCTAACATCCTGGTGGATCACGTCCGCCGGGGGAAAGGGTGGATGCTTAGTGTAGAATCGGTCGCCGTCGCCGACGGCGAAAACCCACTATCGGCACGTCCCGATCAGGGGTTCCCGCCGTTCTCTCTCACAAAGCCGGTGAGGTTGCCTTCGACCCTTGTTCACTGCCGCGACGTGGGCAGTTGCCGCCTCCCGCCGCCCTCCTCTAGGTTGAGCTACGTCCCGATATCCCTCAGGTACAACTTCCTTTACAACCTCTTATTCTAATCATGCTTCTTCAATTTCTTTGCCACAGGGATGCTCATCTCGATTTTGGTGAAACTACACAAAATGATCCGATGGTCAAAGGGTTGCAAACTTCATTTCTTTGGAAGCTCCAACGTTGCCAGCAAATTAAAGCCTGGTTAGGATTTACGGTTCAAGGGCTAGGTACTGCATGGATCATTTTTTTCTTTAGCTGTCTCTGTTCCAAAATAAGTGTCAACTTTAGTAGTAGTACAACTTTTTACTAAAGTTTGTATAAAGTTGAGACACTTATTTTGGAACGGAGGGAGTACATATTAGCTATGATCTGTCAATCATTGAGATGCAATAGCATGCATGTTAGTCTCCTTTGTATTTGATGAAATGTTGCAACGGGCAACCTTGGACGCAAGATACATGAAACAAAAGCTGGAAGCTTCATAGCATTGTACAAATTTATCTCGCTGAGAAATTACAGTATGTACTATACTAGTACAATACGATGTAAAAAGTTAGGTGTCGCACGGTGTCCAGAAAATATGGTGATAGTGTGAGATTGGCCATGAAATCACTGAGCCTGCATGTTTTCACTGCTTTCGCACTTCTCCACTGTAAGAATGGAGAAAATTGTACTCCCTCCATTCCAGAATATAAGTCTTTTTAGAGATTTCAACAAGTGACTACATACGGAGCAAAATAAGTGAATCTATACTCTAAAATATGTCTATATACATTCGTATGTTGTAGTCCATTTGAAATCTCTAAAAATACTTATATTTAGGAACGGAGGGAGTAATCTAGTAGTATCTCCTTTCGCCGAAAGCGTGCGACATCCAGCAGTCGTACCACCTCAGTAATAATGACCAATGAGCTGTGAAATCACATAGACCCAGAAGTAAGTGAGAGGTCGCGTCCGCTCTGCCCGAGCATGAATGCGGCACTGATTCTTTGGAGCGGCGCTGACCGTTTCGGGCGGGAAGAACGCGCGGGCGATGGAGGGGCTTTGGGTGGGCCAGACTGGTCAGGAGCGGGCGTGGGAGCTGTCCGCCTGTCCCGACCGGATGCCCAGAAACGAGAGGATGCACTGACTCTCGCGGCTAAATCGTACACTACACACCATCTCTCTGTAGGAGTAGGTCGATGTGTCGCTCTCTCTAACACACACATGTTGTTAAACACACACACACACAGAGAGAGGTAAAATGAGTCTATATCTCAATTAATGAAGACTTGCGTGTTACCATCCATATGTTACTACCCACTATGAAGGTAGTAACATAGACTAGTAACATATGCATGTTACTAGTCCAAGTTACTCACCACTATGACCAGCCTAGCAATGTAACCAAGCGCTCCTTACTCTGCCTTTTTATCTCCCCTGGAAACCCAATGCATGGAGCGCAACTATGCATTCATCAGTTAAGAAATCAAAGTCGGCTTGCATGCGAGTTAATACATTGCCGTGCATGGTAGCTAAAACGACATCTCTTATGTGGCAATGAGTTAATGAGAAGAGAGGTAGTTTGAGTAACTTAGCTAGTTACCTTAACATCACATGTGCCAATGCAATTTGAGTCTATAACCTAATAAATGAGGCTTCGCATGTTACCATACTTATGTTACTACCCACTATGAAGGTAGTAACATAGTCTAGGGATATGTGTATGTTACTCTCCATTGTGGCCAGTCTTAGTTGTTGTGATTAATTGTTGCGTTTAGAGACAGAAATCAGGGCTTTGACTGGAGCAAGGACCTGTCAAGTTTCTCCTTCTCCTCCAATCTGCTTGCACCTTGGTCCCGGTGCACCTTCTAAATTGACTTTTATTACACCTAGACGGAGGGAGTAGTACGAGATACGGTGGCACACTGACTTAGGTCAAATACAAGTGCCCAAAATTGTGTGCATGTTATAATAAGGATTCACTTAAAATAGTATGTGAGCGAATAGAGGGATCAATTGGACAGTGTTTACAAGCAGTAGCGAGATGTGTGAGGTAAGATACACCGCTGGCGCTTTTAATTTTTCTTATTAATTTGTTTGTTTCACCCTGTGACTGGTGGGACCCAACATACTACGTGGAGAGAGGTAAGGTGACTAAGGATGCATTATTTCTGTACCATCAACGCTGCTTTAAATCCCAAAAGACCTTACCACCAAAGCCACATGACACAATTATGATTTAAATCCCAATGACTCTCACGCAAAAAAACACGGCATGCTTGTCACACGAATGCAGGAATGTATAAAAGGTTATTTTCCTCTCATTAAACATAACGTGAGGGTGGTGTAGCTGGTTAGCCTGTTCGCTCATCAAACTTGAGGTCTCGGGTTTGATAACCACACTTGAGCATAAATTTGTTTTATTCGACTTCTTTCTTCCACCCAATGACAGGTAGGTCCCGCATGACAGAGAGAGAAAGTGATCTTGGGCGGTGCCAGGAGGATTCTTTGACTGGTCAAAATGGATGGATACGGAGCTATACGATCTCGGCCTCGGCTCTTGTTTTCTAGGGTTTGCACTCTTCACACTCTCTCTTCACTATATATATACACGCTGGAGCCTCAGCACTTGTATTTGCTCTCTTCACACTATCTCACCCTCTCCAGATCTAAACAAGACTTCGTTGGCCTCTCTCTCTCCCCTCACTGCTGGTCAAAGAGCCGACATGATCCATCTACCGGGAAGGGAAGGAGGCTTAACGCTGTTGCCGTTGGCGATGGAGGGAATCCACTACCGGCGCAGCTGTTCTCTTTCACCCAGCGGCTGTGCGAGAGGGCCTCCGACCCCTTCTTGCTCGCTGCCATACATAGTGTGGGCAGAACGGCCTCCGGTCACCCACCGAACCACACCCCAAGAACCTTAAGGTATAATTTACTTATTCCACATGCATTGCTCTAGCTCCATGTGGGCTTTTTCCGCTCCTGCACTCGAATCTAGGTGTTGGATCAAATAGGAAAATACTGGGGAAAATTGTATAGCATGAATCTAGGACGTGGTTCAAAGAGGAAAGGAATGGGGGGGGGGGGGAAGTAGTGGGGAAAGTTGTATAGCATGAATCTAGGACGTGGTTCAAAAGAGAAAGGAAGGGGGGAAAGTTGTGGGGAAAGTTGTATAGCATGAATCTAGGACGTGGTTCAAAGAGGAAAGGAAAGGGGGAAAGTAGTGGGTAAGTTGTATAGCATGAATCTAGGACTTGGTTCAAAGAGGAAAGGAAGGGGGAAAATACTAGTACAGACTGGCTATCCAGCACCTACGTTGGTCGAAAAGGGAAAACAATGACAAACGCAAAGACGCACATACATAATCTAACTGATCTTTTTGTTTTGGGGGACAAGGCTGTAGAGTCTGAGCAGGACTATATTTGCTGCGCTCACATAGGGAAAGGTGTCTAAAGATAACAAAACTAGGACCAACACAAATGGACTATGCTTTGGTGCCTTAAGGCACCTGCCTTTGTGTCTATGACATGTGGGCCCAACAGGTGGCTGGCCCACAAGTCAGTGGCCCAAAGGTTGGTGCCTTTAAGGCATCGAAGCTGCGTCCAACTCAAATATGCTCCTTGGTTGTTTGTTCTTTGTTGCAACAGACTGTGCATCACCCCTTCATACATCGGTAGATGCACATGTTACTGGTGCGTCCACTATCCCGTGCAACTCTTTAGCTGTTGTTAATCTAAGGCCCTGTTTGGTTAAAAAGTCCTTGGACTTTTTTAGTCCCAAATAAAAAGTCCCTAGTCCCTACCTGCTTGGTTCCAGGGACTAAACATGGACTAGAGGTCATTAAATGACATGCTAAAAGACCATGTTACCCCTAGTAATGAACTAATAGAGATAAGGTGCGATGCGGGGCAGGGGCAACTGTTGGAAAAAGTCCCAAAAAGACTCTCCCTCGGGGTCTTCTTTCTTTAGTCCCAAATGCCCACTTTTAGTCCCTAAAAGTCCCTCCTGTTTGGTTTAGATGGAACTGAAAGGGACTTTTTTTAGTCCCTACACCAAAAAGTCCCTGTAAACAAACTCCCTCTAATAATGCCGCTGGAAAATTGATGCAATGCCACAGTTAAAAGCAAATTACATGTTTAACAAATTTTATTGTTAATATAATATCTTTGTTAATATGAATCAATGCCACCGTTTGACAAATGCTACTGTCTTGATTTCTTTCCCATTTAGATAAGTTAGATGCTTCTTTTTGTTGGCTTCTGTGTCATCCACCGTTATTGACCACTTGTTGTTTCCTTTGCACCTCTATGTAAA
Source organism: Aegilops longissima (assembly GCA_021605205.1). NCBI lineage: Eukaryota > Viridiplantae > Streptophyta > Magnoliopsida > Poales > Poaceae > Aegilops > Aegilops longissima. Next base: position 625,728,316 of record CM038680.1, on the reverse strand, counting down.
CAGGGTTATCTACTTCACCTCGTTGCTATTGTCACCTTTTGTTGCACTACACAAAACACTTTTGTTTTAACAGTGTTTTGTGCAGTTCAACCAAAATGTCACACCGACAACGTTGCTTGATTGCCTGATCTTAGTGGAACTGCACAAGCGGAGATCTTACTTCCTATCCGTGTTGGCAAATTTGGTTCAGATCTTGTTCTTGTGAGTTGTTTGAATTCCGCGTCATGAGAGGTCAGTACTAACCTTCTTTCACATGATTGTGTAGTGTGCTTTCATATGTTGTGCTACTTGTACGGTGATGTTGCTTGATTTTAGTGAACTACACAAATGGAGACAAGACTTCCAATCTGTATGTGCACCGTAATATCCCATTGAGGTAAGATAAGGATGTTTCACAACTTTTGGCCTGTATTTTGCCACTTTCATCAGAAAATTAATGTCGTTGTGTAGTGCTATACTTGTGCTCCCTAATTGACATGCCAAATCTTACATTGAAGCCGAAGCTTGTCTGTTATTGAACCAAGTGATGAAGGGGAAGAACAAGCGGAAGAAAAACAAAAATCAGCTCCGGTCTGTAATGAAGAATCGAACTGTGATGACACAAGTAATGATATAGTTTTGCATCTTAATTTATTGCTATGGCTGGAACGAGCAATTGTTTTGCCACTGATTTGATGCCACTCTTAATGTAATATGTAATTATCTCTACTTGTGCAAACAGGGATCTTCTTTGAAGATACCATATATTTTAGTGGAACTGCACAAGAAGATGTTGGAAACATTAAACTAATCAAGGAGTATATAGAAAGCATGGCAACCACAGTAGATAACAACATATGGTTCCAGAGAAGTGCTTGACCTCTATGCTCTACACAATAAGCCTCCTGACAAAGGTTGGTACTCGCCCACGGATTTCATCCATATGATTGAGCTTTGTCATCTCTATTGGTGTCGTGCTACTGTTTAGATACTGTCATGTGAAAGTGGTATTGTCCTTGAGAAGTGCTTCATCTGTGCTGTTTCAAATATTTCCTTTCCTTTTTTGAGCAAACAGGGATGCTAGCATTTAGTTGTCCTCTTGTCTTTGCACAACAGGATCATCCTCCTCTGAAGAATAATATGGAGTACGTGAAGTGACTAGTTCCGATTATGCCAGGATGAAGAAGCCCTGTCTATCTTCTCATCAGAAGGAGCAGTTGAAGGATGGTTACATTACTCCCCACAAGACCAAACTAACTTTAGCTCAGAAGGACTGACAGATCTCCATCTTTTTTGCTGTGATGCGCAAGTACAATGTTTTTCTTGGATTCTTTCCAGTGAGTTCCATTTTTTAAAGTGTGCTCTACATGGACCATGTAGGTGCCTATTTAGACTGTCAATTCATAGTACAGTTTGCTTTATACTAATCACTTTTTTTGTATTTTTGCAAACAGGGGTGCTCAGCTTGATTTCAATGGGAACTGCACAAAATTTTCATGAATACATCGAATCATTCATTTCCACCACAACAAAGGAGGTGCCGATATGTTCAAGGTGTTGCAACATATAAAGGCGGAATCATACAAGCTACGCGTGAATTTGGTTGATTTTTGGTGGAACTGCACAAAAAGAACAGCTGGTTTGTTTAGCACGAGGTGCCATGTCAATGTCCGAACTGATGGCAAACCCTGCCCATTCAACAATCGTAGGCATTTGATATTTTGGAATGGGAAAACCTTGTCAAAGTTTGCTCATAGATGTACGCAAAACAACACACATTTGACATTTTTGAATGGGACAACCTTGTCAAATTTTGCTCATTAATGTTAACAAGAAGACATGCGTTTCATATTTTTGAATGGGACGCCCTTTGCTGTCAGCAGCGTCGATCGATTTTTCTTTATTGTTTAGTTGTGAAGTAAATATTGGCTCTGACATGTGAATCGCCGAGATGCATAACCATTGATTGTTTTTAACGTTCTCTATGAATTGCTAGGCCAGTGTGTTTGATTGCAATGTACAAGAACGCTAAAAAGTAACTCAAACTCTTTGTACTCCCTCTGTACCTTTTTACTTCGCACATTAGATTTCTTTCAAGTCAGTTGATTTTATATTGTGCATGTTCATACTTTTTTATAAAAGATTGGTCAAAGTAGACATACTTTGACTGCAGACAAAACTTGTATGCAGACTAAAAAGGACCGGATGGAGTACATGTGAAATTGCTGCAAACGAGGTGATCACCCTGGGAATAATCCTAGTACGTATTGTTTTGCATGTTCATCCAATCGCAGTGATACAAGAATTCGAACTAATCGAACTAAATTCATTTATACACGGTCGGATTTCATATAAACATGCCGGATTCATTACATTTTATACATTCTTCAACTAAAAAGGGGTGCACTGGAGGTTTAATTAATTAACCGAATCTACCCACCTGTGTCCGGCTGAGCTGAACAGAAGCTTATTCTCGATCGGACTGAGCTTCAGTGACTTAACTACAGGTGCAGTTGCGTAACTGACATGTGGCCCAGATGCCTGTTGGGCCCACGTGTCAGTGACCCAACTGCACCAGCAGTTAAGTAAGTGAAGCAGCGTCCTTCTCCAACATAGCTCTCCGACTCCATGTAGCCGCCAAGAAGCTAATTGGCCGTAAATGGTCAACCCGCCTAGCTTGGCTTCAACCGGAGGGTAGCAACGGTGGCCTTACATGGACCCGAGCGGCGGCGACCTACCGTGTTCTACTCTTCCTCGTTCTTTGTGTGGCGCGACCTCGCTGGCAGCGGGGCGAGGCCTCGACGGAGCCGGCGATGTCCTCTGTCTCGTTGCTGGCGGGGCGGCGCCTCAGCAGAGTGGGGGAAATCCTCTGCCTCGTTGCCGGCGGGGGGGGGGGGGGGGCTCGGAGGAGCCGGCGGTGTCCTCTACCTTGTTGTTGGCGCCGCGGGGCCTCGGCGGAGCAGGGCCTCATCGATGCCAGCGGAGCGGGGACTCGTTGGAGCCGGCATTCTCCTCTTCCTCGTACTCAGAATCGCCAAACAATGCCTCGCCCGCTTCATGGCCCTCTTTGTAGGCGGCTGCAGCCTCCTCCAGCACTCGAGGCGGCCCTCGTGGGCGGAGCGGTACGAGTCGAGCAGCGCCTCCTGCTCCGCCCACTCCGCGGCGATCTGCTCCTCCATCTGCAGGTGCTCCTGGAGGAGATGGTGGTTGTAGGCGTTGTCTGCCCGCGCCTCCCGGAACTGCTCGTGACGTTTATGCCTCACCGTGTCCATGTATTGGGCACGGGCCTCGTCGATGGTCATGGTGCAATGCATCGGCCAGGATGGCGCGGAGGAGGGGGTTGGCGCCGGATCGTCGACTACCATGTTATCCATTAGGATGTCGTCGTCCTCCGGCTGCCTGCCGGCCAGCCAGTCGGCAGCAATGGCTGCCATCTCCTTGTGGTCCGTCGTCCGCCCGTCCCGAAGAGCGCTGGAGCGCGAGGAAGCCATGGTGGGCAGTAGTGGTGTGGACAGGAGAAAGGGAATGGAGGCGGATGACTGCGGCTATGGCCGGCGCAACAGTTTATATAACACTGGTGGGCGGCGGAGGGACGGACGTGTGGCGCCGAAGTAGCCGCTTCGGCAACCGCGTATCACTAATGTGGGCGGCAGATAGACGGACGAAAAACATTTGTGTCGTTTGAAGGCGGAGCAATCGCCTGCATCGGGAAGCGGGGCAAGCGGCGCTGACTGTTTCGGGAGGAAAGTGCATGCGGGTGAGGAAGGCGGTCTGGGTGGGCCAGGGCAGTAAGACTCGTGCTTGGCAGCGGGTCAGCCCAGCAGCTGGCCATTCTGGCTCGCCAGCAAGCTCGCCGAGCTGAGCGTCGACAATCAGACGATGGACGTAGCTTCTGACCAGGAGCTGGCGCCCCTGTCCAAGCCGGTTCATGCTGTGTTCACCATAGAGCAGGTGTGGCCGCACTTCGACGCCCTAATTAATGGCGGAAGAGCTACCAGCGCAGGAGGACCTGTGCTGCAACCTCCGTCTCCTCAACGAGCACCGATGAACAAGCGAACGACAATGCCATCGCGGACATGTGGCCCTATGATCCTTGCTTCCCGAATGAGCAACGGGCGCTGTCAGACCATCCGTTGGGCTCGCGAGGCCCTCTCCGTCGTCCTTCGAGTTGTTGCACTTGCCATGGCGCCGCCGTCTTGTGTTGTCAACATGGTCAACGGACATGAGGAATGAGGAGATGACTTTACTTGGAGAGGATGACAGTGGGGACCCACCAGGGCCATAGCTGCACGTACGCAAGTGCCTCCTTATTATATACAACTATAATTTTTTTGCTTCCTCCTGGTTTCCCGGCATCACGGTCCGACACCATTGTCAACCTATGTAGTCAATAAACGAGAGAATTGCACAAGGAGCGGCCGACAGCTGGGACCAAGCAGCTCGAGCAGTAGTTTTGTTTTTTAGGTGTGAGCACTGCAGAGTTTTTCTTGAGCGATATTTTCGTTGTTGGTCATAGGAGAGCAGGATATTAACAGGGTGGGCTGTGGCCCGTCTAGCCCATGCTAGATATACAGCCCAAATATTAATTTTTTTCAAGCTGAAAATGGCTAGCCCAGCTATACTTTTTTTTGAGGAATACCCAGGCAAGGTCAACTTGTTATTCTCCGCCCCGCTGGGCTGCAATTCTTTCCAATGAGGGATGCATTAGGCTTAACAAGAAAATGGGCTTTAAGAAATAATAAATGGGATGTAATTATAAAAACTGGGTAGTAACTATAAAAAATGCACAAAACACGTAATTAGTTTCTAAAAAATTATTTTTGGATTTTGAAAATTCTAATTTCATTAATTGTTGCGCGCGCAATGTTTCGTTGGATTTTTACGTAATACAAATTTATATTGAAATTGTATTTAATCTGACTAGAAATTTTAGGATAAATATATTTCGGATCCCATCAAAATGTGAGATATTTTATTAAATTATATTTTGAACGGTTGGTTGAAATTATTAATCGTTGTCCTAGCTAGAAAATGGACTGTACTTTTAACAAATTGTAAATTGGCTGTAGTAAATTCCATTAGAATTCAAAAATGGGTTGTACATTCTTACAAATCGCAAATGGGCTATAAGTTCTCTGCCACACACTTTTGGGCCTACTAAGTTCACGCGTCCCCTAAAAAAGGTAAGTTGACGCCTATGCAAGGCTTTGTCAACTTATAGTCAATACATTGTTCTAGCAGCAGCGGCCGTTGGATGTCCATCCAACGGATGTCGTGCTTCTTCTTCAATCTCGGATATTCTAGCTTCAGCCGCCCAAAAAATGATTCCTCCCCCTGACATCTGGGGTGCACCGTTTCGGAGGCTGACCTGTGGGCCTACTAAGTTGACGCCTACCAAGGGCTTTGCCAACTTAGTCAATATAAACAATTCTAGCTGCAGAGACCGTACGATGTCCATCCAACGTCCATAGTGGTTCTTCAACCTCTGGTCTTCTTGCTCCAGCCGTCCAAACCAGGAGCCAGTGGGACTGCCTGCTCCCGCCTCCCGTGGCCGGCTGTGCTGCCGCACAGGCCGCACCGCCCAACCCTACTCCATTGCTGGCCAGACCATTCCTCTACTCACCCACACCTCCTGTTATTTTCCGGCGATGGCAGCCAGACCAGTAAACCTACGTACTCCCCACCGCGTGGGCAACCACTGTCGAGTCTTCCCCGACTCCGTGTCGTTCCCTTCCTAGGCCTCGCCGTCGTCCACCACCCTGGTGCTCTCGGCGCGCCGTGTTCAACATGGTCAACGAATGACATCCATCGGATGTGGACTGTACGTGGAGAGGCTGACAGCTGGGTCCAAGGCGACACACAAGGAAATGCCTCCTTATTACGCGCAAAATAACAATTCCTCCACCTGACAGTAGGGACCCACCGGACGGGCGACCGTATTTTGTGAAAAAACGTTTCCCACCTGACTGCTGGGACCCACCAGCTACATCTTCGCACGCAAGGAAGTGCATCCATATTACGGGCAAAAAAAATGATTCGCCCCCCTGACTGCTGGGACCCACCAGCTACATCTTCGCATGCAAGGAAGTGCCTGACAGTCGGGACCCACCTGGTCGAGGCGTACATAGCGTTGTCATTCTGGTCGCGAACGTGTACGTACATACAATCGGTCTGTCTGCAGGCTGCAGCGATGCGTGGCCGTGTAAGGAAGGGCACGTCTCGTAGTAGAGGCGCACACGTGTTGTAGTAGTGGCGCGCACATAGCATGTACACGTACGTATAGCAGCCAGGGTGCAAGAAAGTAAATACGGCCACATACGTACATACGGGTGGGGTCTCGAACGCCTACTCACGCATACGTACGGCTAGGTCACGTGTACATGGCTGGGTCAGAATGGAGAAACTGTGTCGTCATCGTGTTCATGGGGAGGCAACCGACTGGGTCGGAATGGAAGGCGTCGTCGTGTTCATCGGGAGCCAACCAGCTTGGACGAAACAGCCGATGGAAACGAGGCCTAGCGTACCGCAGAATGGAGGAAACGACCTTGTGTTCGACCGGCCACGGTCGAAACGAGATCCTGTTCATCGGGAGGGGTCCAGTGTATAGAAAAATAGAGGAAATGGACTTCTCTTAGACCTCCTATGGTCGAAACAGAGTCCTGTTGATCGGGAGGGTTGTGGCGTACCGCAAAACAGAGGAAACAGACTTGTGTTGGAGCGCTACGGTTGAAACGGAGGTCCTGTTCATCGGGAGGGGTGTGGCATACCGCAAAATGGGACTCCACGGGATACTGTTCATCTCCACCGTCGATTGCCTCCAAGGGCTACAATTCATCCACGGCGTCTCCCCTCCTACCTCCACCAGCCACTGTTCATCTAGCCTCCACCGCTCCTCCACCGGCTACTGTTCAACTAGCCCTCTCCACTGGGTCCTGTTCAACCACCCCTCCGCGGGTTAATGTTCATCCAGCCCTTCACCCGCTACTATTCAAACAACCCTCCACCGGCTACTGTTCAACCAGCGCTCCACGAGGTCCTGTTCATCCAGCCCTCCACGGGGTCCTGTTCATCCACTCCCAACCGGCTCGATCGATCGGGGTCCTGTTCATCCAGCGGCAACGACCTCTACTACCACGGGGTCCTGTTCATCCAACCCCCACCGAGAACTATTCATCCAAACCCCCCAACAACGCTCACTGTTCATCAAGGGAAGGAGGCAGCAGTGTTCGATCGGCTTCAGTTAGTAGCAGTAGCGAAGGACTCACTCGGTTCAGTTAACAGCAAGGGATCGATCGCTCGGGTTCACTAACGTAGCTAGTGGAATCGCTCGGGTTCAGTTAGAGCCCAATGCCTCGCTTGGGTTCAGTTAGAGCCCAACGCCTCGCAAACACGCGCGTACGTGTACGGGAGAAACACACATCGCTCGGCCCCCACCACCCACCGTAACCGGGAACTCCCTGATATTTTCCTTGCCCTCGCTTCTAACATGGGTTTTTCCGTCATGAACGACCCAAAGAATGTTATGCAGCTGCATCTCCGGCCCGCCCAGGATGAAAAGCCCATTTTCTGTCATGATTTTTTGTCATAGAAGTAGGAGCCCACCACTTCTATGATGATACCAGGTTTTGGCACAATTATCGTCATAGAAGTGTCATAAGCATGACAGAAAAAATCGTTCGGCCCAAAATGTCACGGATGTGTCTTTTTTTGTAGTGAAAATAACACCAAAGCAAATTCATATTCATAATACTCAATCCAACACAAAGAACTTCAACGAGTGCCCCAAGATTTCTACTGGAGAAACAAAGACAAGAACGTGCATCAACCCCTATGCATGGATTACCCCAATGTAACCTCGGGGATCCGCGAGTTGAGTGCTAAAACATATATCAAGTGAATCAATACGATACCCCATTGTCACCACGAGTATTCAATTGCAAGACATAGATCAAGTGCTCTCAAATCCATAAAAGTATTCAATCCGACAACAACGAAATCTCAAAGGGAAAAACTCAATTCATCACAACAAGATAGAAGGGGAAAACACCATATGATCCGACTATATTAACAAAGCCCGCGATACATCAAGACCGTGACATCTCAAGAACACGAGAGAGAGAGAGAGAGAGAGAGAGAGAGAGAGAGAGAGAGAGATTAAACACATAGCTACTGGTACAAACCCTCAGCCCCAAGGGTGGACTACTCCCTCCTCATCGTGGTGGCCACCGGGATGATGAAGATGGCAACCGAAGATGATTCCCCCCTCCGGCAGGGTGCCCGAACGAGGTCTAGATTGGTTTTCGGTGGCTACAGAGGCGTGCAGTGGCGGAACTTCTGATCTAGGTTAACCCTGAAGGGTTTCGGAATATTTGGGAATTTATAGTGCAAAGAGGGGGTGCGGGAGGCCATCGTGGTGGGCACAACCCACCTGGGCACGCCCTAGTGGGTTGTGCCCCCTCGGGGCACCCCCAGGTGCTGCTCTAGCCCATCTTGGGTGTTCTGGTCCACAAAAAATCTCCAAGGAGTTTCGCGGTGTTTGGACTCCATTTGTTATTGATTTCCTGCGATGTAAAAAACAAGCAAAACAACAAGCTGCTTTGAGCCTTTGGGTCAATAGGTTAGTCCCAAAAATGATACAAAGTTGCTATAAAATGATTGTAAAACATCCAAGAATGATAATAAAACAACATGAATACTTCATATATTATAGATACGTTGGAGACGTATCAGCATCCCCAAGCTTAATTCCTACTCATCCTCGAGTAGGTAAATGATAAAATAAATAATTTATGAAGTGTGAATGCTAGCAAAGTGCACAAGTTTGATCAATGAAAATTTCAATCACTTTTCCTAGAATCATAACAAAAATTCTTTCTTATAAAACTTCTCATGTTATAGTAGCAACCAATTCACATGTTAAGGTTCAAACAATGAACTCTCTTGAAACTCAACAACCTATGTTCTTAGTCACCAAGCAATTGCAATTCAACTTATTCAACGGAGTCTAAGTAAGAGCTCCACATACTCAACCATCATATAGTCTTCTATGATTGCTAACACTCATCGCATACACATGCGCAAAATGTTTCAACCGGACACATAGAAAGATAGGGGCTTATTGTTTTGCCTCCCAACGTATTCGCCTCAAGGGTGATGTCCACAATAATAACTTATGCTACCCATATTCAAATGGACATATGTGCCTAGATCTTTCCTCACCACATGATGCTTGCCAAAGGAGAAAAATAAAACGAAAATATAGAGAAAAACTTTGACTCTTTGCATAAAAGTAAATACTGAAAAGTAAAAGATAGGCCCTTCACACAGGGAAGCAGAGGTTGCCATGCGCTTATTTGTTTGTATGCTCAACCCCTTAGTGCAAAAGAACGTCACGTTATATTGCCCCTTATGATAGCAACCTTTATGCAGTCCATTGCTTTTATTGCTTTGCCATCATAAGTTCGTACAACGCTCAATTTTCTCTTACACTAAAGGATCTAACACTTTTAGAAGCAATTTTTATTGCCTTATTGCACCGATGACAACTTACTTGAAGGATCTTGCTCAATCCTTAAGTAGGTATGGTGGAGTCTTGAAAAATAAGATTTGGGTTTAAGGGTTTTTGGATGCACAAGTAGTATCTCTACTTGGTGCGGAATTTTTGGCTAGCAAAGATGGGGGGGGCAAGCACCACATGTTGAAGGATCTATGACAATATGACTTCTATGTGAATATGAACAAACATAAACCATTACGTTGTCTTCCTTTTCCAATGTAAACAATTTTGGCATATAATATTTTGATGGGGGCTCACAATCACAAAAGATTTCCATGATAGTGTATTTGCATGTGAAAGTTCTCTTCCTTATACTAATTATTTGTGTATTGCTTGTATGACCAAAATTGTGATTGTCAAGCCTCAAAAGATTTCACTTTCCAGACCCAATGTGAAGCTACCACTAGGCATGATAAGATATCAACTTCATGACATTCAATTTATTAAACAATTTACTCATAGGATATAAGTGAAGCACAAGAGCAATTTCAAAGAAAAGAGCTTCGTTGACGGGATGTGAATACCGCTTACTTAGCCTCCCTGGCAACTATTTGAGGATTCTATTTTATTTAAAAACTTTCAGAACTAAGTATTTTATTAAAACAGCAAGCAAAACAAAATAAAATGACAATCCAAGGATAGCACACATCATGTGAAGAAGCAAAAACTTAGGCTTAACCGATACTAACTGATAATTGTTGAAGAAAAAAGGTGGGATGCCTACCGGGGCATCCCCAAGCTTAGATGCTTGAGACTTCTTGAAATATTATCTTGGGATGCCTTGGGCATCCCCAAGCTTGACCTTTTGTGTCTCCTTAATTCTTCTCATATCACGGTTTTCCTAAATCTCAAAAGCTTCATCCACACAAAACTCAACAAGAACTCGTGAGATAAGTTAGTATAAACCAATGCAAAAGCTTTATCATTCTCTACTGTAGCAAATCACTAAAATTATTATTCAACATTGCATACTAAATGCCTATGCATATTTAATACTCCTATCCTCAAATAGATTCATTATAGCAAGCATATGCAAACAATGCAAACATAACAGCAATCTGCCAAAACAATACAATCTGTAAAGAATGCAAGAGTGTCAATACTTATTCAACTCAAAAAATTATGAAATTCTACCACACTGTAGAGAATCTATCATAGCTCATTTTGCAAATACTTTCAATATTTTATCACATTCTGACTTTTCTAGGGAATTTTTGCAACAGGGTAACTTTCTGTTTTCAAACAGCAACATGTAGACTTTTAAAATAAGCATAGTAAAGGCTATCAATGCCACTTTTATTGAAATAAAAGATGCAAAACATTATTATAAATAACACCAAGAAAATCCTAACAAAATAAATTGACGCTCCAAGAAAAACACATATCATGTGACGAATGAAAACATAGCTCCAAGTGAGGTTACCGATAATGTTGAAGACGAAAGAGGGGATGCCTTCCGGGGCATCCCCAAGCTTAGTTGATTGGATATTAACTTGGGGTGCCTTGGGCATCCGCAAGATTAGGGTCTTGTCACTCCTTATTGTCCTCATATCGACATCTCACCCAAAACTTGAAAACTTCAATCACACAAAACTTAACGGAACTTCGTGAGATAGGTTAGTATGATAAAGAACAAACCATTTCACTTTGGTACTGTAAAAGACAATATTTATAATTGTTCTCACACAATGCCTACTGTAGCATATCATTTCCACAATTTATATGGAGCAATATAAGCCATAGAAATTAGAAAACAAGCAAACTATGCATTGAAAACAGAATCTGTCAAAAACAGAACAGTCTGTAATGATCTGGATAACTACCATACTTTTGCTACTCCAAAAATTATGAAACAATTAGGACCACGTGAGAAATTTGTATATTAATCTTCTGCAATAAGAATCAACTCAAAAGCACTCTTCTGTTATAAATAAGAATTATTTTCGTGAGCGCAAAAGTTTCTTTTTTTCAGCAAGATCAAATAAACTATCACTCAACATGATCCCAAAGGCTTTACTTGGTACTTTATTAAAATAAAGCTATAAAACATGATTACTACAGTAGCATAATCATGTGAAAACACAAAAAAAGTAAAAGTGTTGGGTTGTCTCCCAACAAGCGCTTTTCTGTAATGCCTTTTAGCTAGGCATGATGAGTTCAATGATGCTTGCATAAAAGATAAGAATTGAAGATAACAAGAGCATCATGAAACACATGGAAAGCACATTTAAGTCTAACCCACTTCCTTTGAATAGGTATTTTGTGAGCAAACAATTTATGGAACAAGAATCAACTAGCATAGGAACGCAAGACAAGCAAAACTTCAAAACTTTTAACACATAGAGAGGAAACTTGATATCATTGAAATTCCTACAAGCATAAGTTCCCCCCTCATAATAATTTTCAGTAGCATCATGAATAAATTCAACAATATAACCATCACATAAAGCATTCTTTTCATGACACAAAAACATGGAGAACTTATTACTCTCCACATAAGCAAATTTCTTCTCATCAATAGTAGTGGGGGCAAACTCAACAAACTAACTATCATGAGAGTGAAAATTAAAATCATGATGTCAAGTTTCATGGTTATCATTATTCTTTATGGCATACATGTCATCACCAGAATCATCATAGATAGCAACTTTGTTATCATAGTCAATTGAAACCTCATCCAAAATGGTGGATTCATCACTAAGTAAAGTCATGACCTCTCCAAATCCACTTTCATCATTATAATCATCATAAATAGGAGGCATGCTTTCATCATAATAAATTTGCACATCAAACCTCGGCGGACTAAAAATATCATGTTCATGAAACATAGCATCCCCAAGCTTATGGCTTTGCATATCATTAACATCATGGATATTCAAAGAATTCCTACTAACAACATTGCAATCATGCTCATCATTCAAATATTTTGTGCCAAACATTTTATTGACTTCTTCTTCTAACAATTAAGCACAATTTTCCGAGCCATCATTTTCAAGAAAGATATTACGAAGATGATCAATAATATGATGCAACCTTAATTCCATTTTTTTGTAGTTTTCTTTTACTAACCAAACTAGTGATAAAACAAGAAACTAAATGATTCAGTTGCAAGATCTAAAGATATACATTCATGCACTCACCTCCCCAGCAACGGCGCCAGAAAAGAGCTTGATGTCTACTACCCAACTTTATTCTTGTAGACTCGTGTTGGGCCTCCAAGCACATTGTTTTGTAGGACAGTAGCAATTTTCCCTCAAGTGGATGACCTAAGGTTTATCAATCCATGCGAGGTGTAGGATGAAGATGGTCTCTCTCAAGCAACCCTGCAACCAAATAGCAAAAAGTCTCTTGTGTCCCCAACACACCAAATCCAATGGTAAATTGTATAGGTGCACTAGTTCGGCGAAGAGATGGTAATAAAAGTGTAGTAATGATAGTAGGTATGAGTTTTTGTAGTGTGAACAATAAAAAAACAGCAAGGTAGCAAGTAACAAAAGTGAGCACGAATGGTATTGCAATGCTTGAAAACAAGGCCTAGGGTTCGTACTTTCGCTAGTGCAACGTCTCAACAATGCTGACATAATTGGATCATATAACCACCCGTCAGAGTGCAATGAAGAATCACTCCAAAGTTCCTATCTAGCGGAGAACATAATAAATTGTTTGTAGGGTACGAAACCACCTCAAAGCTATTCTTTCCGCTCGATGTATTCAAGAGTTCGTACTAAAATAACACAAAGCTATTCTTTCCATTCAATCTATCCTACAGTTTGTACTAAAATAACGCCAAAGCAAATTCATATTCATAATACTCAATCCAACACAAAGAACTTCAATGAGTGCCCCAAGATTTCTACAGGAGAAACAAAGACAAGAACGTGCATCAACCCCTATGCATAGATTACCCCAATGTCACCTCGGGGATCCGCAAGTTGAGTGACAAAACATATATCAAGTGAATCAATACGATACCCCATTGTCACCACGAGTATTCAATTGCAAGACATATATCAAGTGCTCTCAAATCCATAAAAGTATTCAATACAATAACAACGAAATCTCAAAGGAAAAAACTCAATTCATCACAACAAGATAGAGAGGGGAAAACACCATATGATCCGACTATATTAATATAGCCTGCGATACATCAAGATCGTGACATCTCAAGAATACAGGAGAGAGAGATTAAACACATAGCTACTGGTACAAACCCTCATCCCCGAGGGTGCACTACTCCCTCCTCATCGTGGTGGCCGGCGGGATGATGAAGATGGCCACCGGAGATGATTCCCCCCTCCGGCAGGGTACCAGAACGGGGTCTAGATTGGTTTTCGGTGGCTACAGAGGCCTGCAGCAGCGAAACTTCTAATCTAGGTTAACCCCGAAGGGTTTCAGAATATTTGGGAATTTATAGTGCAAAGAGGGGGTTCGGGAGGCCACTGAGGTGGGCACAACCAACCTGGGCGCGCCTCGGCCCCCAGGCGCCCTGGTGGGTTGTGCCCCCCTCGGGGCACCCCCCAGGTGCTGCTCCGGCCCATCTTGGGTGTTCTGGTCCATAAAAAATCTCCAAGGAGTTTCGCGGTGTTTGGACTCCGTTTGTTATTGATTTCCTGCGATGCAAAAAACAAGCAAAAAACAACAACTGGCACTGGGCACCGGGTCAATAGGTTAGTCCCAAAAATTGATATAAAGTTGCTACAAAATGATTGTAAAACATCCAAGAATGATAATAAAACAAAATGAATACTTCATAAAATATAGATACGTTGGAGACGTATCAAGGCACTAGGTATTACACCTAGATCAGATATGAACTCCTTCATCCAGACTCTTTCATTCGCTGCTTTCAAAGTATCTATGTACTCCGCTTCACACGTATATCCCGCCACGATGCTTTGCTTGGAACTGCACCAACTGACCGCTCCACCATTCAATATAAATACATATCTGGTTTGTGACCTAGAGTCATCCGAATCAGTGTCAAAACTAGCATCGACGTAACCGTTTACGACGAGCTCTTTGTCACCTCCATAAACGAGTGTCGGTGTCAAAACCGGCGGATCTCGGGTAGGGGGTCCCGAACTGTGCGTCTAGGCGGATGGTAACAGGAGACAAAGGACACGATGTTTTTACCCAGGTTCGGGCCCTCTCGATGGAGGTAAAACCCTACTCCTGCTTGATTAATATTGATGATATGGGTAGTACAAGAGTAGATCTACCATGAGATCAGAGAGGCTAAACCCTAGAAGCTAGCCTATGGTATGATTGTTGTTCCTCCTACGGACTAAAACCCTCCGGTTTATATAGAGATCGGAGAGGGCTAGGGTTACACAGAGTCGCTTACAATGGAAGGAGATCTACATATCCGTATCGCCAATCTTGCCTTCCACGCCAAGGAAACTCCCATCCGGACACGGGACGAAGTCTTCAATCTTGTATCTTCATAGTCCAGGAGTCCGGCCAAAGGCTATAATCCGGCTATCCGGACACCCCCTAATCCAGGACTCCCTCAGTAGCCCCCGAACCAGGCTTCAATGACGATGAGTCCGGCGCGCATATTGTCTTCGACATTGCAAGGCGGGTTCTTCTCCAAATTCTGTGTACCTATTGAATAGTGTCCGGCTTCTCGTGAATATTGTGCTCCTTGGCTTCCATGCCCAATAATGGCCGTCTTCCACGTGTCAAACGAATGCGAAAAGCCAGGGTGTTTTTACATTTACCCCCTAGCTGCGCAAATGAGCTGCCTATAAAAGAGGCGAGGATTCAGATCCGAATCACACCATCTTCCCTTCGCGAGCGTTCATTGGAGAGCATCCGACAGAAATCCGTTCCATCATGGCCAGTCAACGCAGCTCCTCCTCTCACCCTCCCAGTCCTCAGCTTGGAGATTGGGAGAGATGTTCCGTCCCGCACAGCGAGCTAGTGACGCTCCAAACCAAGGGATTTCTTCCCCCAGCCTTCCTGGTCCCGGTTCGAGCCGGACTCGCCACCTATAATGGCGGAAAGAAGGCGGAGAGCGTCCCCAATCCCTCCAAAGGAGAGCGGGTATGCCTTGTCCCTTATTTGATAAGAGGGCTCGGATTTCCAATTCATCCGTTTCTCCGGGGGCTCCTGGAGTTCTACGGCCTCCAGTTGCACAACCTTATGACTGCCTCCATTTTGCATATCGCGGGCTTCGTAGCCCTTTGCGAGCTGTTTTTTGGCATCAAGGCTCATTTCGCGCTGTGGAAGAAGCTGTTCTGCCTCATGCCCCGTTCTCAGGAGGGTTCTATATATCAAGTGGGCGGAGCCGAACTATGGCGCATCGCCGGGACCGGATATCTATCTGGAACCCCAGGTAAGGCGTCCGAAGACTGGCCTTCAGAATGGTTTTATATAGAAGATGTCCCCCTGCCGGACCCTGTTCGGATCGGCCTCCCCGAGTTCAATAATGCTCCCTTGAAGAAGCGCCTAAGCTGGCGTCCACGGAGCCCTCATAGGGAAAATGACAAGGACGTCCTTTACCTGATGAGCCGGATAAGGTTGTTAGCTCATTCCGGACTGACCATGATCGGAGTCATGGCCACATGCATTATGCGGGGGGTGCAACCGCTTCAGTATAGAGGCCACCCCATGTGGGATTTCAACGGGGAGGATGATGCCACCCGCTGCGGCCGTAAGGGGCCGGGATCGATTGCTGCTCTCACGAAGGCCTTGTCCGCATTGTACAAAGGAGAAGAGGAGGAGTTCCTCCACGTCAATCCACATGACGGATTTTCAATGTACAATCCTCCAAGCTGGGTAAGCGGACACTTCTTTTTGCCCATCCGTTCCATATTCCCATAGTTAAGTACCTTATCTTGTGATTTCGACGCAGGAATTGCGCCGGGCCGTGAAGGATATAAACAGCCCTCCTCCACAACCCGAGGATCCGGAACGGTCCCTCGATCCGGCCTCCCAAGAGGATCCGGACATATCCGTGGAGCTGATTGATGGGGTATTTTACCAACTGAGCATCGACAATGCCTTGGTCGCCATTACGACCGATTACCCCGGAATACTTCCAGCCTCTGTGTAAGTGGCGATGCGAAGTCCCAATACTTTGAAAACGATCCATCCGTGCTTATTTTTGATCACCGTATACCAATGGTGTTTTGCAGGGGGAGCCCGTGAGGCGGAAGGCCGAGCCTGCGGTTGCTAGCCAACAAGGGGCAGCAAGGCCCAACAGGTTGAAAAGAAGTGCGGTCCGGATTGAGACGCCGGCGCAACGGTATGGCGTGCCATCTTATTCCCAGGTTTTATTCCCGGAAGGCATACTAACGCTCGTGCTATCTTCAGGAAAAAGAGCGCTCGCGGACTATATCCGAAGAGGTTGCCAATCGAGCCTCCACCAGCCAGGCTACAAAGCCAGGTACAAAAGCGGAGGCAAACACGAGGCGTGCGTCGGACGCTCCTCCGACAGAGGATGCCGACAGACTGTCTGCCACCAATTCCGAGGTGGAGAGTGCCATGAATCACAGGCGTCGCCGGACAGTTCTTCGTGACGCATGTTTCTCCCAAGAGGCATTGGATGCCTTCAATTTGGGAGATGCGCACCTCCGTGCCGCTCAAAATGGTCTAGCCAGAGCCACGAAGCAGTATGTGAAAGACATACGGGTGAGAAAATTGATGGTTATATATGCCGGTAGCCCCGAGACTTGAGGCAGTTAGAATAACTGATTTAAGGATCATTTGTTATCTGAGGTCTTACAAAAAGAATACCCAACTGTCCCAGAGCTGGAAGAGTGCAAAGCCCAACTTGAGGTCCGCACTAGCGGCTGCAGGGAGGCCAAGGAGACCCCCTCGGTAATATACGCTTGAAAGAAAAGTATGTTGTGAAGTCGCGGCGTGTGTAAATCGACAATATCATTGCAGATGGCGCGAGTAGATCCGGACAAGCAACAACTATTGCACCGGTTAAAGGCGGCGAGGCGTGCTTACGAGGGTGAGGCGGAGAAGAATAATCTCAAGATGCCAACACCCGGCTGGGCGAGGAACTAAAGGATGTTCTGCCCAGCTGCCGGACTCCGTGAAGGAGAATCGACGGCTTCGACGCGACATTTTTGGTAAGTGCTTGAACGAACTTTGAAAAAGAGTTCGGCGAGGAAGTCGACTAACAGAGTTATGTCTATAAGTATGCTCACAGTCGCCCCTGCAGAGGAAATGGCGGTTCTCGGGTGACCTTCTTCCGACCTCTTACAACTGCACGAACGAGTTCGGCAGGTGATGAAAGGCGTCGCCCAGGCCTTGTGGCCATCTGTCTCCCTGCCCGAAGGCCTTGGAGAGCTTCCAGAGAGGCTTAAGGGAGCGCGGTGGCGCTTCCGATTATGGAAGATATCGGCTGCCGTCAAAGGCGCCAGGAGGCTGGGCCATGGTGAAGATGCGGTACGAAGGCTGACCCAAACCACATGGCGAGGTCGGACCTATGGGGGCGATGGGAAGGAGATCCCGTGAGCTTAGTGTGCGGCCAAGTAGAGTTGGCGCCAAATATTCCAACAGGGTGTAAACTAGACAGCATGTAGGATGGTATTGAAGAGAATATGCCCAATCAAATTAACTATGTAATTTAAGATGACATGTAAAATGCCTTCTAGCAGATTGTAGAGCGTTTGTCATGGCGGACCTTTTAAGCTTCAACCTCGGGACCCGACGATGCAGTGTGTCGAATACCCTCTTGGTTATGTAGGAACCGGGGCATGCATGGAGACCAGGCGTAGGGGTCATTAGTGCTTGAACAGACAAGTGCCCAACTAGTTATGTTATATTACATGGTTAGTAAGAAACATCATCCAGGGAGAATAGTTCCGTTAGGGGCTCCTTTCCCTGGGAGGCATGCCCTAAAGTGCATGTCCGGACTGCGAAAAAAGCAGAAAAGCATGTGGGGGCAGATAAATAAACAAGTGAGAAATCATCTTTAGTTCACCGACCGAATATTCCCTTAAGAACGCTAGCTTTCGGCTTCACCCAGTCTGAGGTACACATCCGGCTGACCCGACAGTAACAATCGCAGAGGTGCTCCCTTTACCGCCTAGCCGAACAATCGGGAACGTAGGGGGTAAGCACAGGAGCCAGGAAACCCAGCTTGGCCAAAACTTAAGTCATATCGATGCATATAATGGTGAAAAAAGGTACATGCGGAAGTGTGACACATGTGTTGGGTGTGAAGCCCGTATAAATAAGCTTCTGTTAAAGGAGCCCCCAGGTATAATGAGCGCGGATAGAGTATCAAGTGTGTGCGAACAATGCGCGAACGAGCCTTTAAAGGCTGTAAGAGAAAAGGAGGGAGAAGGAGAGAAATATAAGACAACTAATGTGTAAAAATAGGCGAGGAAGGAGACGAACTCAGAATCCGGCGCTAGGCGTAGAATCTTCGAAGACGGGCTGCGTTCCATGGGTTTGGCTCGAGTCGGTTATCCGATGCATCTCGCAGACGGTACGCTCCGCCGGCCAGGACTTGGTCGATAATAAAGGGACCTTCTCATTTGGGCTTGAGTTTATCCTTTTTCTTGTCTGGCAGGCGTAGAACTAACTCGCCAACATTGTAAGTTTTGGCCCGTACTCTCTGCTTTGTTATCTTCGGGCCTGCTGTTGATATAATGCGGAACAGCCTTTTGCCACGTCACGCTCCTCCTCCAAGGCATCCAAACTGTCCTGCCGATCGAGCTCGGCTTCTCTTTCTTCGTACATGCGCACGCGAGGTGAGTCATGAATTATGTCGCAGGGCAGAACTGCCTCTGCGCCGTATACCATAAAGAATGGTGTGAATCTGGTGGTGCGATTCGGCGTGGTCCGCAGCCCCAGTCTGGTCGAGCTCCTCTACCCGGTCGTGTTAGATTCCTTGAGGACCGCACTAATCTGGGTTTGATGCAGCTCATGATTAGACCATTTGCTCGCTCGACTTGACCGTTAGTTTGAGGGTGATAGGCTGAAGCATAGTTGAGCTTGATGCCCATGTTTTTGCACGAGTTTGACCTCGTCGGCCGTGAAGTTCGTGTCGTTATCGGTGATGATCTTTGTGGGGACTTGATAGCGATTGTACGACCCTGCTATGAAGTCTATCACTGGTCGGATTCGACCGTCTTAACGAGGCTTGGCCTCTATCCATTTGGTGAATTTATCCACCATGACCGGTGAGGCATTTTGCTTGTGGGTTCCTCCTTTAAGGGGTCCAACCATGTCAAGCCCCTGGACATGCGAAGGGCGGTGATGGGTATAGTTTGGAGGGCGGTGGCTGGCATGTGGCTTTGATTAGCAAAGAGCTGGCAACCGACGCATCGTTGGACTAAGTCCTGAGCATCTGCCCGGGCCGTCAGCCAATAAAATCCTGTACGGAAGGCCTTGCTTGCAAGGGCCCGTGCTGTGGCGTGGTGCCCGCCGAGTCCGGCATGAATTTCATCCAGAAGATTCCGCCCTTCCTCTTCGGAGATACACCGTTGAAGGACTCTGGTGATGCTTTTTTTATAAAGCTCTCCCTCATGGACTTTATAGGCTTTAGATCACCGCACTATGCAGCGTGCCTCGTTTTGGTCCTCTGGAAGTTCCTGCCTGGTTAGGTAGGCTAGGAATGGTTCCGTCCACGGGGCAATGACTGCCATTATTACGTGGGCTGAAGATGTTACTTCGTTGGCAGCGCCTCCAATTGTGTCAGAATGTTCAGTGTCGGGCAGTGCTGTTGGGTCCGGGCTGTTATTTTCGGACTCCCCTTCCCATAATATGGATGGCTTGAACAACCTCTCTAAGAAGATATTGGGGGGGGGGCATCACGCTTTGCGCCAATGCGTACCAAGGCGTCTGCTGCTGATTGTTTTCCGAGCTATATGGTGAAATTGAGCCCTTGAACCGGTGACATTTTAGGGCGGCGTTGCGATAAGCTGCCATTTTCAGATCCTTGGCATCAAAGTCTCCATTTATTTGGGATATCACGAGGTTCGAATCCCCGCGCACCTCTAGGCATTGAATGCCCATGGATACTGCCATCCGGAGACCATGTAGAAGGGCCTCGTATTTGGCTGCGTTGTTGGAGTCCGTATCTGATGTCGAGTACGTATTGAAGCTGTATCTCTGTTGGGGACGTCGAGCGACGCCACCCCAGACCAGCCAACATTTTGGAGCCGTCGAAGTGCATGATCCAGTTGGAATATGTGCCGTACTCTTTAGGGAGTTCGGCTTAAGTCCATTCGGCGACAAAGTCGGCCAAAACTTGCGACTTAATGGCTCGCCGTGGCTTATAGGTTATGTCGAACGGGAGGAGCTCAATGGCCCATTTGGCAATCCGGCCCGTCGCGTCGCGGTTGTTTATAATGTCGTTAAGAGGTACTTCAGAGGCTACTGTTATCGAACACTCTTGAAAGTAGTGTCGCAGCTTCCGGGATGCCATAAACACCGCGTAAGCTATCTTTTGATAATGCGGATACCGTGACTTGCATGGAGTGAGGACAGTGGACACGTAGTAAACTGGTTTTTGAAGGGGGAACTTGTGTCCATCCGTTTCTCGTTCGACAACGAGCATCGCGCTTACAACTTGATGAGTTGCCGTGATGTAGCATTGGTTCGCCCATGTTGGGCGCGGCCAGGACCGGGTTTGTTGCCAATATGGCTTTTATTTCTTCGAGTCCGGCCGTGGCGGCATCCGTCCACTCGAAGTGTTTGGTGCGCCTGAGGAGGCGATAAAGGGGTAATGCCTTTTGTCCCTAGTAGGAGATAAAGCGGCTTAGAGCCGCCACACATCCAATCAATTTTTGTATTTGTTTGAGGTCCTTTGGGATATCCAATTGTGAAATAGCTCGGATCTTGGCTGAGTTTGCTTCAATTCCTCTACCGGATACAATGAAGCCCAAGAGCTTTCCGGCTGGTACGCCGAAAATGCAATTTTCCAGGTTAAGCTTGATGTCATATGTTCGGAGATTATCGAATGTGAGCCTCAAGTCGTCTACTAGAGTTTCAACATGCTTGGTTTTGACGACCACATCATCTACGTATGCCTCCATTGTTTTGCCGATCTGGTTTGCCAGACATGTCTGAACCATGCGCTGATATGTTAGGCCGGCGTTTTTGATCCCGAAGGGCATTGTGTTGAAGCAGAATGGGACGTGTGGGGTGATAAATGCCGTTGCGGCTTGGTCAGGCTCTGCCATCTTAATTTGATGGTAGCCGGAGTATGCGTCGAGGAAACACAATGAACCGTGTCCTGCGGTAGCGTCGATAATTTGATCGATCGCGGGGAGGGGAAGGATCCTTTGGGCAAGCCTTGTTGAGGTCCTTGAAATCGGCGCATAGGCGCCAGGATTTGTCCTTCTTTGGTACCATCACCGGGTTTGCTAGCCAGTCCGGATGTTTTATATCTCACGATGAATCCGGCCTCCAATAGTTTGGCTAGCTCCTCTCCCATGGCTTGTCTCTTAGGTTCGAGAAACGTCGAAGAACTGTTTGGTAGCTTGAATCCTTTTAGGATGTTTAGGCTGTGCTCGGCCAGCCGGCGTGGGATTCTGGCATGTCCGAAGGGTTCGAGCAAAAATGTCCCAATTTTCGTAAGAATTCTTGTAGTCTGGCGTCTACATCAAGGTTTAATTGTGCCCGATGGAGCCGTTTTGTAGGGTCCGTTGGGTGGACTTGGAATTTGATTATTTCGTCCGCTGGTTTAAAGGAGGTGGACTTGGATCTTTTATCGAGTATCACATCGTCCCATTCACCGTGGGCCTTGGCGCGATCAGTTCTTGACGCAAAGGGCTTTGGATAGTGCCTCAAGGGCTAGTGCGGCTGTCTTATTTTCAGCGGAGTGCTATGTGCAGGTCACTAGCAAGAGTGATGATTCTGTTGGGCCCGGGCATTTTGAGCTTCATGTACCCGTAATGGGGTATAGCTTGAAAAATTGTGAATGCCTTTCGCCCTAATAGAGCGTGGTATCCGCTGAGGAAGTCATGTACCTAGGGTAGGGTCATGGACCTGTCTAAGACACCCTCCCCAAGGGCATCTCTAGAAGAAACTACCTTTCAGTCGACCTGGAAGGGTTCCACTCGACCAACTGGAAGACACTCGACCATGAAGCCAACAACTCGACCGCCAGGAGATCTAAAGCCAGTCTGCACCCAAACGGTCGGTCATTAAGTAGCTTTTATGGTCATCATAGCACTTTATGTGGGCGTTACAGGTAACCCCTATGTTAATGTACCTTTAACCTGCATAGCGAGGGCGGAGGAGTCAGCAAACTCTATAAGCCAGCCCTCCTCGGTGCCAAGGTTCGCACCCTGTAACTCTTACGCACATATCTGATCGACCGCCTCCGGGCTCCGAGGCGTGGGGCTATTACCGTGCGAGAAGGGCTGAACTTCGTAAACATCTTGCGTATACAACTACTCCATAGCTAGGATCTTGCCTCTCATACCTACCCCCATTCTCTTGTCGGGCTTAGAACCATGACGGTTGGCGCCCTACATGGGGCGGTGTCTTAGCGACTTGTTGGAGAAGTTGCATTTTCGATCCCATTCATCATGGTTTGAGGCGGAGTTTTGGTTGAGGGCCGCGAGATCCGTCTCGGCGCGCTCACCTTCATCGCCGACGACTCCGCTTGGTTGCAGGAGGCTCCACTCGACGTTGACGCACTCCCGTTCGCGGGCGATGCACTGCGCGTCGTCATGGCGTCCTCCTGCGGCAGCCGTCGACCCAAGATGGTCGGCTCTTGTGCCGTCCTCCCTCCCGGTCTCGTGTCGGCGCAAGCGCTCCGGTCGATCGAGGCTTCAGCGATGGGTGAGGCCCGCGGTGGCCCGCAAGTCGGCCACTCCCAAGTCGCGCAATTGAGCCAGCGAATCTCTCTCTGGCCTGTTCGATCGTCGGTGGCTCGCATGAAGAATTCATCCGAGTGCGGCAGCAGCGATCCAGCGGCGGAGGTTACGATGGTCGACGGACCATGCAGTCCTCTGGTTTCCCCGCACCAGCGAGGCGTTGGCGGAGGCGAGCAGCGCTTGAGCTCACGAAGAGTACCAACCGAGCCCCTCACCCGCTGCGGAGGAGGAGCTCCGCCGCGGAACATGGATCGCTTCACACTTCTATCGTTGGAGAAACCCTCGAGGCCCGTGCCTTAGATGATCGCATTTGGCCAACTTGCTGGCCTTTTCGGCTGGAGCAGCGCAACAAGCAGGTCCCGTCGTCCGGTCGGCGTCAAATCTTTCCACAACCGACTCGGTATCTTGAACTCCCATTCGAATCTAGAAGCTTCAGCCGTATAACAGAGTCCATTCAGCCTTCCCAGTCGGAGGCTAGCAGGGCTTACTCGGATCGAGATTTGCTCCGGGCAGCGGAGATAAAAATTCAGCTGTATCGTAGTCGCGGAACAGGATTCACAGCAGATCCGTCGCTGCGAATCTGATCCGATCGACACATAACCCAAGATCACCCGAGGCATGAGGGACATGGAGGCGGCGTGATCGATATGAGGACCGATTCGATCGTGATGATCGGCGTCGAGTACCCTCCTCCCCAAGGGTGGGTCATATGCACCTCGGTAGCAAGATGACGAGCCTTGACACGGTGTTAGGCGAAGGATTCGGTCGACCCGAGGAACCAGGCTTTGATCACGAGATCCGTCATCGTTCAAGGTCAGTCGACGAACAGAGCTAACCGTGAAGGTCATGACAGAAATGCACCCATCAGTGGCGAGTACCGTCTCGGGACGAGTGTTTTAGCGAGCCATCGAGCGCGGTGATTCCTCCCAACTTCAGGTTGGCGGTGAGTCGATAAGTTCCTTTGGTGAGTCCAAGCGGATACAGCGAGGACTACCAGTGGCTCTCCAGTTGACGGCGGCAATGATGAAGTGGCCATGAAACACCTGCCTCTTATGTTAGAGGGATCGGCCAGAGCATGGCTGAATCATTTAGCACCCAACAGCATTTACACTTGTGAAGATCTTGCCCGAGTGTTTGTCAGGACATTTGAAGGAACTTGCAAGCGACTAGCAGGGTTGACAGAGTTGCAGTCGTGTGTGCAGAAGTCGAATGAAACTACGAGGATTACATCCGAGAGATGGATCACTTTGCACCACACGGTAGAAAATGTATCGATCATCGGCGATCTGTGCCTTCAAGGAAGGAGTTAAACGAGAGAGTTGAGTCTGAAATTGATTGAGCAGGAGACATGAAGCTGAGTCGAATGATGGAGATTGCCACCAAAAATAATGGTGAAGAAGAGGATCGGCTCGGAGTGGCAAGTACAAGTCAGCCGCTAATGAAACCGGTGGAGGAACTACGATCGGAAACAGAAGCGGAAAGCCGAGCCAGCCGCTCCTAGAGAAGCCTTGGCCATGATTCCAGGAAAGTTCAAAGGGAAACCCAAGGGACCTTGGAACCCCAAGAAAGTGGAAGACCAAGATGGAAATAATGTGTTGGACTTGCCATGTCACATTCACACGAAGAAAGATGAAGAGGCTAAACTTATTTACCCAAAGCATACCACTCGGCGATGCGGCTCTTGATTCAGCGGTTCAAGGAAGCAGCCCAAGGACAAGGAAAGGAGTCGGACAAAGTTGAGGAAAAGGAAGATAGTGGCGGTGGGTACCCTCGGGACAATTCCACTCGATGATTTTTGCTTGGCGTTGAAAGCAAAAGTCGATTGAAAGTTATCAACATGAAGTGAATATGGTCACTCGGCGACACCCGATTACGAAATGGCGCGAGAATGCCATCACGATCGACGGTCGATCACCCAACACATAGCCACCCACAGGAGGCAAGTGTTGGTGGTCGACCAGTCGTCGAAGGCACTCGACTAACTAAGGTTTTGATGGATGGTGGCGATGGCTGAACATATTGTATCGAGAGGCGTTGAAAGGGATGGGCATTCCGATGTCGGACTCGACAATGACAACATGAGCTTCCATGGGTCATTCACGGGAAGAAGGCTGAGTCACTCGGCCAAATTGCTCTCGATGTGGTTTTTGGTGACTACAAGAATTTTCGTAAGGAAAAGTTGACCTTTGAGGTCGTGGATTTTCAGAGCGCTTATCACGTTATCCTTGGGAGGCCAACATATGCGCGTTTCATGGCTCGACCATGTTATGTGTACCTCAAGCTGAAGATGCCAGGTCCCAAAGGTGTGATCGCTGTCACTGGCAATCGGAAAAAGGCAGAAGAGTGTTTCCAGAAAGGCTCTAAGATTGCTGATGCTCAGATGGCAGTGGTCGAGTTGCAAGAGTACCAGAAAACTGCAGACCCGAGTGATTTGTTGCGAGCCAAGAAGCCCGCCACGGAGTCGGCATTTCAGTCGTCCGGGGAGACAAAACCGATTCATATTCATCCGACTGATCCCAATGCTGCTCCGACTCACATCTCAACAACACTTGACTCCAAATAGGAAGAAGCGGTCATCCGGTTCCTCCGTGAAGCTGGGACATCTTTGCATGGAAGCCTGGCGACATGCGGGTATTCAGGGACTGGCTGAGCATCGTCTGCAGTCGACTCAAAAGTTAAACCTGTCAAAGAACATCTTGACGGTCCGCCGTCCGGAAGAGAAAGGCCATTGGCGAGGAGGTGGCTCGGCTCTTAGCGGCAGAGTTTATCAGAAGATTTACCACTCCAGTGGCTCGCCAATGTTGTCATGGTCCCTAAGAAGGACAATTCACTGCGCATGTGCATCGACTTCAAACATATCAATCGGGCCTGCCGAAAGATCATTCCTCTCACCGCATCGACCAAATAGTCGATTCATTGCGGGATGTGGCGGTTGTCTTTCTAGGCGCATATTCGGGGACCATCAGATCCGTGCAGTATGGACCCGGCGAGATCAAAACAGCTTTCATCACTCCATTGGTGCTTCTTTTATGTCACCATGCCTTTCGGCCTCAAGAATGCGGAGCCACGTTCATGAGGATGATTGAAGTGTTTACTCACTCAAATCGGTCGGAATGTGGAAGCATACATGGATGACATTGTGGTCAAATCACGGAAAGGTTCCGACCTATTGGTGACCTTGCTGAAACATTGCCAATCTCGGGAGGTATGATATCAAGCTTAATCCATCAAAGTGCACATTCGGAGTTCTGGCGGAAAGTTACTCGGTTTTCTTGTTTACGAGCGAGGAATCGGCGCTAACCCGAAAAGTTGGCACTATACTCCAGATGAAGCATACATGCGTGTGCACGATGTCGAAGCTTTACGGATGCTTGGCGCTTTAAGTTGATTCATCTCTCGCCTCCGTGAAAAGGCATTGCCTCTTTACCGGTGATGAAGAAGTCATACAAGTTTGAGTGGACTCTTTGAAGGCGATGTAGCGTTCGAGCTCAAAGCTCGCTCTCTACCAACCGGTGCTTGCTGCCCCAATCAGCAAGGAGCCGTTGCTGCTTACATTGCAGCCACGGGAGAAGTCGTTAATGCAGTACTTACGGTCGGCGGGAAGAGGAAGGAAAGGCCTTCAAAGTTCAGCGCCCGATATATTATCTTTACGAAGTATTAACCCGTCAAAGCAAAGATACCCTCATTATCGAAGCTTGTGTATGGGATTTATATGACCCATGAAGAAGGTTGCTCACTACTTCTCGATCATTCCATTACGATCGTCGTGACGCCCCATTATCGAGAGATTTTACTGTGAGAGATGCTGGCGGTCGAGTGGCGAAATGGGCGATTGAACTTCTTCCCTTGATATCAAGTTTGAGGCAAAAGCCATCAAGTCCCAAGCAATAGCAGATTTCATCGCCGAGTGGATTGAACAAAAGTTACCGACTCAAGTTCACTCGAACCTTTGGACTATGTTCTTTGATGGTTCCAAGATGCTGAATGGTTCCGATCTTTGGGGTAGTATTGGTTTCCCCGAGGAGATAAGCTCGGATATGTGCTCGATTCACTTTGATTCTTCAATAATGAAGCAGAATCTGAAGCCTTGTTGTATGTGTTGCGTATGGCCATTTCACTCGGCTCCATTCGCCTCATGGTTTCTGGCGACTCAGATCTAGTGGTTAATCGGTGATGAAGGAGTGGGACGTCGAAGTCCAGCCATGATGATTCTTGTAACACGATGAGGAAGCTAGAGAAGAAGTTTGAGGGTTAGAGCTCCATCATATACCCCATTGAAGAATCAAGCTGCGATGATTTGGCGAAAATAGGGTCCAAGAGGAAGCCATTCCCAGTAATGTATTTTGGAGCACATCCGCACACCGTCGATTCAAGAGGATCCTTTCTTGAAGAAGCTCCACAGCCAAAAAGTGCCAGCGATCCGGTGAAGTTGAGGTCCCAGCGGTGGTCGACCTGATCATGGAAGTCATGGTCATCACTCTGACTGGGCGATTACCTTACATCGCGTATATCACGAGGAAAGAGCTCCCGAAGAGCGAAGAAGAGGCTCGACGGATCGTCCGCGATCCAAGGCCTTCTTGTGATCAAGGGGCGATTATTGAGAGAAAGCGTGGTGAGTCGCGCGAAGTGCATAACGCGGAAGAAGGTCGGATAATTCTTGATGATATCCACTCGGGGACTGTGGTCACCATCGTCCTCTCGGACCATCGTGGCTAAAAGCGTACCGGCGGGATTTTCTGGCCAAAAGCAAATGAAATGGCAAAAAATAGTCGACAAGTGTGAAGGATGTCGGTTCTACTCCAATATGTCACACAAACCCGCCTCGGCATTGAAGACCATTCCACTCGTCGGCCTTTTGTTGTTTGGGGTTGGATATGATTGGACCCGAGAACTGATAGGGCGGTTTCACTCATTTCTTGTGGCGATCGACAAGTTCTGAAGTGGATCGAAGCTAAACCTATCAAGAACCTTGATCGTGCCTGCTATCAGTTTCATCGAGAGTTGATATTCAGATATGGAGTTCCGCTTTGCATCATCACTGAAAATGGGTCAAACTTGATTCCTACAAGTTCAAAGCCTTTTAGCCTCTTAGAACGCGAAGTCGACTATGCTTGATTGCTCACCCCGGTCGAATGGACAAGCGAGCGAGCAAATGGTCTAATTCTCAAAGGATGAAACCTCGTGATCGTGACCTCAAGCATGCAGCAGGAGGCGTGGGTCAACGAACTTCCGTCGGTTCTTTGGGGATTAAGGACCACTCCTAATCGGTCATTGGAAGAACTCCATTCTTTATGGTCTTTGGAGCTGAAGCAGTTACGCGAGTGACACCTTCACAATGCGTCTTGAGTCGAACTCTACTGAAGCTGAAGCGGAGCAAGCCCGGCAAGATCGGTCGACCTCCTTGAAGAGGAGAGAGATGGCCCTGATCCGCTCGACCATCTATCAGCGAGGACTTGCGTCGATTCCATGCTAGAAATGTGAAGAGCCGAGCCTTTCAAGAAGGGACTTGGTCCTCGGCGGATCAACGAAACCACACAAGCTCGCTCCCACTTGGGAATGTCCTTCATCGTCACGAGTTCTCCACAATGGAGCTTACCATCTTTACAGCGTCGAGCGCGGATCGATGAGCATCGAGCACTGGAATGCGGAGCTGCTCCGCCCCTTTACACTTATATAGCGCCCTCGATCGGCTATATCTCCCGTGTCGAAGCCGACTTAGAGCATAACCGCATTGAAAGCAATGTCATAAGTGAGGTAATCTTCACACAACCCATGTAATACATAAGGAAAGAGATACATAGTTGGCTTACAATGCCACTTCACACAATACATGAGTAAAACATTACATCATACAGATACAATCAAGGTCCGACTACGGAACCAAAATAAAAGACTACCCCAAATGCTACACGGATCCCGATCGTCCCAAGCTGAGCTCCACTCTTGATCAAGCTGAAGCGAAACAACACAAGAACAAGATCTTCATCGAGCTCCTCCTTGAGCTCGGGTCCATCACTGCTGCGGTTTCATCGGCACTGCAAACTGGTTTTGGAAGTATCTGTGAGTCACGGGGACTCAGCAATCTCACACCAGCGAGATCAAGACTATTTAAGCTTAAAGGTAGGACAAGGTAGTGAGGTGGAGCTGCAGCAGCGACTAGCATATATGGTGGCTATATCGCGCAAATGAGGCGAGAAGAGAAGGCAAAAGCACGGTCGAACAACTATGATCAAGAAGTGATCCTGAAACTACTTCGTCAAACATAACTCCAACACCGTGTTCACCTCCGGACTCCGAGAAGAGACCATCACGGTTACACCGCGGTTGGTGTATTTTAATTAAGATCAACCGGGTTTTCTACAACGGACATTAACAAATTCCCATCGCCACATAACCGCGAGCACGGCTTTGAAAGTTCAAAACCCTGCGGGGTGTCCCAACAGCCCATGATAAGCTCTCGCGATCAACGAAGGATATTCCTTCTCCCGGGAAGACCCGATCAGTCTCGGAATCCGGCTACAAGACATTTCACAGCAATAAAACAAGACCAGCAAAGCCGCCGGATGTCCGACAAATCTGATAGGAGCTGCACATATCTCGGTCTCGAGGCACACTCGGATGAGCAGTCCGTACAACTAAAACCAAACCTCAAGTAAGCCTTGAGGCGCTGCACAACACTCTAGTTGGACCAGCACTCGAAGGAGCACTGGTCCGGGGGCTAAAATAAAGATGACCCTCGGGCTCCGGAAACCCAAGGAAAAAGGGCATAGGTGAGGCAAATGGTAAAACCAATGTTGGGCCTTCTTTGGAAAAGTCTTATTCAAAGCGAACTGTCAAGGGGTCCCATAAATCACCCGACAGCGTTAGGGCGCAAAATCCGGGAACATAATACCGATATGGCGGAAACTAGAGGCGGCAAAGTGGAACAAAACACAGGCATAAGGCCGAGCCTTCCACCCTTTACCAAGTATATAGATGCATTAATAATATAAGATATATTGTGATATCCCAACAAGTAAACATGTTCCAACAAGGAACAACATCTCCATGTTCAACAAGGAACAAACTTCATCTTTACACGCAACTAACAACGCTATAAGAGGGCTGAGCAAAGCGGTAACATAGCCAAACAACGGTTTGCTAGGAAAGGATGGTTAGAGGTTTGACATGGCAATATGGGAGGCATGATAAGCAAGTGGTAGGCATCGTAGCATAGGCATAGCAAAAGCGAGCAACTAGCAAGCAAAGATAGTAGTGATTTGAGGGTATGGTCATCTTGCACGAAATCCCGCAAGGAAGAAGAACGAGTCCATGAAGAGAACAAGCGGACGAAGTCGAATGAATCCTCACAACTCGGAGCGAAACCGAAGCTAACGAGAGAAGCAAACCGGAAAGAAGCAAACAACATAGTAAACACACAATCATAAACATGGCATGATGCACAAACAAGTATGATGCATGTCCGGTTTAATAAGGCATGGCATGGCAATATGGACAAACAACACTACAAGTTAAGTGGAGCTCAATATGCAACGAGTTGCATATTGACAAAGCACCACATCAATTATTTAGTTCTCTCCCGATTAGGTACTCAACAATATTAAATGTTATTAAGCATGGCAAGAGGTGAAGCATATTGAAACTACCTATCTAGGCAAGTTTAAATGAGGCCGGAAACAACGAACAACAATTCCGGAAAATCCCCATATGCAAATTATGGATTAGGTACTGTTCTGCCCTAAACACAATGTTAATGTTGTTAAACATGCAAAGTAATGCTACCATGTTAAACTAGGCATTTTTCTACCCCATTTACATATATAATTTATTTAAATCCGAGTTACGGTTATTTAGTTATGAAATAAATCATTTTAGCATGGCAATTATGCAAATTAATGCAAACAACAATTTAAACATTTAAATGTTGTTATCATGATGCGGATGACATGTGCAAGTTTATGCAATTTTTATGAAAACGTTGACATGAGCATGATATGAAGCATTATGTCACCGTGGTGGAAGAAAGGGGGTGCCACGGCAGCGAATCCGAAAAGGGTGCCACGGCAACATTTAGGTTCCGACGACTCATCGAGATGTCGATTGCAAAAATGGGCGAGGCGAGTCATGCAAAGGATGGTGGGGTGATCCCGGTTCCGGGTTCCCACGGAGCAGTGGCATGGCAGCAGAGAGGGCATCGCAAAGACAATTCGGACACGGTGCAAACATATCGTGCATCTCATACATGCAAGGGCATCTCGCCGCGGTCGTCTCGGGTTATACCTTGGAATGTTCAAGCGGGGCGGTTCGGCGTTCGTGAGAAGTAAGCGTTCTCGCGATGATCGCCGAGGAAGTAGAGAAGTAGTGTTTCACGTTCGTTTTGAAGAGGTACTTAGCGGGTCGAATCGCCGGGGTTGTCGTGGTACTGCGGTCTCGCGATGGTAGTCGTACCGCAGCGTGAGAAGTAAGCGTTCATGTTCGATGGTAGTGGTACATCTCGTCGCCGAGTAGTCGTTCACGTCCGTGGATGTTAAGGTCCACAGGGGTCTTGGTCGGCGGTAGTGGTACCTGCGTTTTCGTAGATGTTGAAGAGGACTCGGCGCATCCGATGTCTCCGGGGTCGACGGTAGCGGTACTTGAAGAATCCCGAAGCGGACTTGGCGTCTTGGCGTAGGGGTACTTGTCGTTATCCACCTCGGGTGTAGTCGTTCCGTGTAGTCGAACTTGGCGATCCGGGGGTTACTTGGCGCATCACCGTGTAGTCGTGCGTTTGTTCGGAGGAACTTGGCGAAACCCGAAGGCTTCCTCGGGCTTCCTGGTTTCCGAGCCTTGGTAACAGGGAGGGCGAGCAGGCGCTTCCTCCACCCTGCTCGAGCAGGCGGCGGGCGGGGCCCATCTGGTCCCTGGCGGTGGGACTCCATGGTGGCGGCCATGGCGTCGGGCGGGACCTCCCGGTGGAGGCGGGGGCGCGGCCATGGCAGGGCTCGGCGACTCGGGCGGGCGCGTGTGACGGCCAGGCGGCCAGGCGGCAGGCGCGGAGTTGGGACGGCAGCTGGAGGAATGCAGGCGCGAGGAGGCGGCGAGGTCTTGAGGCGGGGCCGAGGTCGAGGTGGGAGGAGCTGCGAGAGGGGCGGCGCTTGGGGCTCTGGTGCGGGAGGAGGAAGAGGCGGCAGGGCGGGGCACCGGAGAAGGAGGCGGGCGAGGCTCGATGCCCCAGCGTCCGACGGAAGGAGAAGGAAGGCTGAGGCGGCGGCAGGTAGGCGAGGCCAGGCTTGGTGGTCAGCGCCAGGCGGCG
Organism: Aegilops longissima; assembly: GCA_021605205.1. Taxonomy (NCBI): domain Eukaryota; kingdom Viridiplantae; phylum Streptophyta; class Magnoliopsida; order Poales; family Poaceae; genus Aegilops; species Aegilops longissima. The sequence continues at coordinate 625,695,693 of CM038680.1, read as the reverse complement.
AGGGGCTGGGGCGGGGAGGAGAAGAGAGGCGGCGGGGAGAGGCGAGGAGATGGGATCGGGAGGAGGCCGAGGGATCGGGGCGGCCGAGGCGAGGGCGAGGATCAAGCGGGAGGCGGCAGCTGGAGGAGATGGAGAGAGATGGCTGCGGGCTAGGGTTAGGAAGGGGCTGGCTGGGCCTTGGGCCTCGGGAGGCTAGGCCGGCCTGGAGGGAGGAGAAAGGCCAGGGGCCGGCTGGCTGGAGAAGGCCGAGCTGGGCTGGCTCGCTCTTCTCTCTTCTATCTTCTTAAGCAGAAAACAGTTAAAGAGAAGAAAAAGAAAGAGAGGGTTAGGGAAAGGACTTGCGGGCGCGGATAATTTTCCCGGACTCATGAAAATATGAAGAATTTAACAAAAATGGCCCAAGGATTTTTGGTGGAACTCCGGAAAATGATGAAAAAAATAACAGCAAGGTTTGGAGACCAAACTTGAAGCAGAAAAAGGAACGAAATTATTTTGCAAGTGTGTTAAGATCAATTCCAAATAAATGGAATAATTATTATAGCTCCCTAATAATATTGGGAGGGTATGTTATAAAGAGAAGTCAACCTTCCCTCGATTTAAATGGATCGAAAAATCCATACAATTTATTTAGATGAGTTTTTAAAATTAATGATATGATGGCATGATGAGATGATGCAATGCAAGAGATGACATGATGAATGCTCAAACAAAACAAATCACATGGCAAAACTCGGAAACGCTGGAAGGCAACTGAAGCTCCGGTCTTGGGGCGTTACAACTTAAGAACTCACTCGGGTGAGATGTAATAAAAGTACCTTTGTAGTTTGTTTATCAAAGACAAGAATGTTATAATTTTCCCAGTGATTGTTATTACTTTTCGTTTACATAAGAAATTTCCCCCAGTGGGTGGCTTAGCCGTGAACCTGTTTCGCCTAAGTTTGTAAAAAAAAAAATCCCTGCCGAGTGGAGAGCCAGCCTCCCGCTCGGGGGCTTAGCTGTGAATCTGTTTCGCCTAAGTATCTAAAATCCTACAGTGGCGAGCCAGCCTCCCACTCGGGGCTTAGCTGCAGTCAAGTACTCGCCTAAGTATCTGAAAATCCTCACCGAGTGAGGCCAGCCTCCCACTCGGGGCTTAACTGCAGTCAAGTACTCGCCTAAGTTTGAAAATCCTACCGAGTGAGGCCAGCCTCCCACTCGGGGCTTAAATGTAGTCAAGTACTGCGCCTAAGTTTGACCTCTACAGTGAGGCCAGCCTCCCACTCGGGGCTTAAGCTGCAGTCAAGTACTCGCCTAAGTATTTAATACAATGTGCGCTTTGCAAGGCGGTGAGGTACATGTCATTGTTGCCTACCCCTTGAGCTACGACACAAAAATCCTCCTTGGAGGCTTAGCTGCAGTCCATTACTTGCCTAAGTTTGAAAAATCCTACAGTGGAGAGCAAACCTCCCACTCGGGGCTTAACTGACGATCCGATGCTAGCCTAAGTTTGAAAAATCCTACAGAGTGGAAGCAAACCTCCCACTCGGGGGCTTGCAACAGTCAGTACTACGCCTAAGTTTGAAAAATCCTACAGTGGAGAGCAAACCTCCCATTCGAGGCTTAGCTGCAGTCCGATGCTACGCCTAAGTTGAAAAATCCTACAGAGTGGAGACCAAACCTCCCACTCGGGGCTTAAGCTACAGATCCGATGCTAGCCAAAGTTTGAAAAATCCTACAGTGGAGAGCAAACCTCCCACTCGGGGCTTAAGCAGTAGTCCGATGCTAGCCTAAGTTTAAAAATCCTACGAGTGGAGAGCAAACCTCCCACTCGGAGGCTTAAGCTACTGATCCATTACTACGCCTAAATCACAGAAATCCATCCCGATCTGCAAGGACTGACGAGGTGCAGGTCGACTGCCTTCTCCTTGGAGCTGCGCCACAAGTACAATGTGCACTCCATCCCGATCCGCAAGAACTGACGAGTGCAAGTCATTGTTACCTTCTCCTTGAGCTCGCCACAAGTACAATGTGCGCTCCATCCCGATCCATAAAGGAAGATGAGGTGTAGGTCATTGTTACCTTCTCCTTGAACTCGCCACAAGTACAACGTGTGCTCCATCCCGATCCATAAGGGCGACAAAGTCTGGTCATTGTTTCCTTCTCCTGCACTGCAAGAACAACGAAGTGTAGGTCATTGGATCCACCTCGGAGCTGCCTCTCAAGCATTGAAGCATAATCCGAGTGAAGAGCAAAGTTCACTCGAAGGCAAACAAAAGTATATTTTGACGATAAGTAAAGTTGGATAACATCCTAAGGATGCGAGAAGTACCCAGGCCTCAAGCACTGTTAAAGTTTTGATTCTGAGGATCACTCGGCATTCAGAGGCAAATTTAAGGCGAATCATAGAAGTTTTTACTCCTCGGTGGAGGGCTGGAAGGCGCGATGAACTGGTCGAGTCAATCCATCAGCGATTCGGGTGGCAGCACCAATGAAGGTCTCCATGAAGATCGGAAGTCATACTTCTTGGTATTGGCAACTTTGATGGATGCCAACTTTTCCTCTCGCGCCTCCTTGCAATGAACGCGGACCAGGGACGAGGCGACATCGGCACCCATCTGGCGAAGACTTCTTCCATTCCTGCACTCGACTTGGAACATCATTGATCGAGTCATTAAAGACTTCGAGGTCATTTTGAAGTGTTTAAATGCGGCGAGTGTTGAGTCGACCAGCGACACGCAACCCTCGGTCGGCGAGGTAGCCCACCACAGCAGCAACACGAGACTCCGGTCGAACACGTTCATGGCAGCTTCATCCTTCACGGGGAGTTAATGGGGTCAGACTTGTCTCCACTCGACTAGTCTCCTCCTCGAAGTTCGACAGAATTCTGCAAAGGCGACTCGAGTTCAAGCTAATGGTTCTATGATGAGTCGATGATAACAAGTCGATCGGATAAAAGAATTACCTTCAACATGAGGAATAGCTTCTTGGCGAGCCCTCGAGATAAGCCTTTAGATCATCCCTCTTCCCTTGATTCGCCCGACCTTGTCGCTCGAGCTATCTTGTCGTTCTTGATCGGCTAACCTCCTTGTTGGCGCATCAAAGCAACTTTCAGATTGGTGTTCTCTTCTTCAAATTTTCCATTGAAGACAGCTTCTCTTCCATGAGCTTGGTCTTGTTCAAAGCCGTTCGTTGCACCTCGGCAAGGTCATGATCCTTCTTCTTGAGCCTCCTCCATTTTATGCGCAAAATAACGGTGAGGTCGAATTAGGAAGGGACAGAAAAACAAAAGCGATCGTCAAGATCTCACCAGCCATACCTTTTGCTTGTCTCTGCATATACGCAAGTTCTCATGCAAGCTTCAAGTCAAGGTTGAGCTGGATCTGTTTGTTCTCCAATTCAGGTGTATCGAGCCACAAGCTCATAAGATTTCTGCAAAAGAATTAGTCGACGAGCGTCACGGATGGGTTACTTCCGGTGACCAAGAAAAATCATTGCGTTTCTAAGACTACGGCGAATCAAAATATTGATAGTAGTCTGGGGACTACACCGGTGGGTGCACTTAGCGTGCCCCCAGATCCTATCAACTTCGATTCGATCGATCGGCGAAAGAGACAAAAAAGAAAAGAAAGGAGTTCTTGGGACTACGATTGACTGCCAACAGTCCACCATAGTCTCGGGGACTACACCCGGTGGGTGCACTCAGCGTGCCCCACGGTTTCAAATTCCACTTGACATGGTCCGACCAGACCGAGTGAAGAAGTTATCAAAGAGATACAAAGTGTAAAGACTACGGTCGATTGCCCGACAGTCCACCATAGTCTCGGGGACTACACCGGTGGGTGCACTCAGCATGCCCCACCGGTCCGAAAATTCACTCGACACACCTAGTGGGTGTCTGAATCTGAAGATCTTGAGAAGAAGAGTTTTCAGGTAGCATATCCTAATGAGAACAAGTGGTGATCAACTAACTTGGGCGTTGCTACGAAGAGTTGAACCGGCATCATAAGCCGCTGGTGGCTTCGGACCACCTTCATCTGCTCCATCATGAGCCCTGCTTGGCGTATAGCCTCCTTAGCAGCACCCACTTGGTTCTCCGGGGCGTGGTGTGTGGCGAAAAGGAAAGCGGATCAGCGATCGGCGTAGAAGGCGGATACTCGTCGGTGACACGGCGAAAGACCACGAAGTCCGAGTGGTGTTGCCACCCTCATGAACCGATTGCCTCGGGCATCGATGCAACTGGCGGTCTTGCCGGCAGGTGCCTTCTTAGTTCTCCTCCGCCTCAAAAGCGCCTCATCATCATCATCGGGAGATCAATAACATGAGGAGGGACTACAGGGAAAGATTCAAAGTTGAAAAAGAAATCCAATCGACCAAAAGCAAAATTGCAGCGATCATACCAAGGTTAGAGGTAGCAGCATTGTCCATCTCCTGGTCTTCGTTCCTGACTGAGGTCTCCGAGGTGGCGGTATTGTGAGATTTCAGAAATCAGTTGATCAATCAACAAGTCGACTAAAAATATGTTCGCTGAACAAAAAGCTCAAGTTTCTTTGTACCGGAAATAGTGGGGATAACCATCTTCATCTTAGGCAAAACCTTTGTCGGCCGGCCGGTGTCGCTCGGGGTTGCTTGGTGCTTTTTTCGATTCGGCGCGGAGAGGTCGTCGAGGGGCGTTTCGTCGATTGCTTAACAAAGTAGCGATAGCCTTGCCGCGCTTCGACCCGAGGTCATGGGTGAGCTTGGACCGCCTTTCCATGCGAGGAGGGTCGAGTTCTTCCTCCTATTCCTCCTCCTCCTCTTCGTCGAAGCTGTCGTCATCGCCCCCCCCCCACCGTCAGACTGCCATTCCTCCTGGCTTTCACCTCCGCTCCCTTCCTCCTCTTCAACTGGTTCCTGCGCCCCGTTGGGCATCGAGTACATCTTAGTAGTGACCCGGAAGAAGACAAACAAGATGGAAGTCAGTCGACCGATTTAAGCAAACAAGATGGAGTAAGCAGAGTCGGAATCAAAGATACGAGATTGAACCTTATGCGCTCAAATGACGATTGGTGAGTGGAGGATCCTCCTGGCTCCTCGGGGTTATATTTGTTCCCAGTGATGGCGGCCATCCATCTCTCGAGTGTGGCATCCTCGACCTCCTCCGGGTGGACCCGAGTGGTGTCTTCAGTGCCAGAATACATCCACATCGGATGGTCTCGATACTGAAGCGGCTGGATGCGCCGTCGAAGAAAAACCTCTAGAAGATCCATACCAGTCACCCCATCACGGATGAGCTGGACTACACGCTCGACCAAAACCTTGACCCGAGCCTTCTCCTCCGGGACCACCTTCAGAGAGGATGGCTTGCTCACTCGATCCATGGGGAAAGGAGGAGTCCGATCATTGCCACAGCATCGGCTCGTCTTGGCAGTAGAACCAGGTCGACTGCCACCCTCGAACCTACTCAGGAAGGATCATGGCTGGAAAAGAGCTCTTACCTCTCATTTGGACCCCAAGACCCCCACACATCTGAATCACTTGGGTTCTCTCGTCACTCGGATTGGCCTTTTTGCCGTCTGGGAGGGCTGACGGTGAAGATGTGTTTGAAGAGGCCCCAATGCGGCCGGCAACCCAAAAATTCTCACACAAAGACACAAAGCCGGCGAGATACGATAGAGTTGGGTGTGAAGTGGTGGAGTTGTGCCCCAAAAAGTTGAGAAACCCTCGAAAGAAAGGGTGGGGCGGCAAAGAAAACCAGCGGTCGGCGTGAGTGGCTAAAGGGCGCACTCACCCTCCACGAGGCTGCGGCTGCCACTCCATCCTGGAAGCCTCGTTGATCCATGAGGACCAGTCCTTCATTGGCCGGTCGTCAAGATCTACCCTCCTCATACAGATCCAGCCTGCGGCAAACCGGCTGCGACGAGATCCGCCCGGTAGTCGCCCTTCCCGCCGCCTTTGCCGTCGCCTTCTTCGCCCGTTCCAAAGGCGCCGTCTTTTCTTTCACCATTATTGTCGGCCGGAGCAGCGTGGAGCAGCTGTTGAGATGTGGAGGTAGGCGCGGTGGATGAATCGAGGAAGAAAGGAGGAAAGGGAACACTTGCATTCAAAAACCTCGATCTGGGCCTTATATGAGGTTGCTTCCGAGTGGTGACCGGTAGGCCCAGGCGATCCTATCAAATCCATATGATCGCCCATACGATCGTGGCGAAAAAAGGTTAAGCGCGGAGATCGGCGTCCTTGCCTTATCTCGTCCGATTCTGCGGCTCTCTCTCCGTCCGCTTGTTTCGAAGATTCAAATCCGCTAAATGCTTGGCGCTATGAGCAAATCGTCAGACAAAAGATTTCCTCCGTCATGTCATTCGGAAATCGCCAAGTATAGAAAACACACTCGACGGATACAAAGAATGGATCAAGGCGACTGAAAAAGAAGTTGATGCCGTCACTTAAGTCCATTTGATCCAAGACAAGACACTATTGCATCACAAGAATGAGTCGGGAGTATGTTCAACTCCTTCCCCACTCAAACCACGATCTATTCGGGGGCTAATGATGAGGTCATGTACCTAGGGTAGGGTCATGGACCTGTCTAAGACACCCTCCCCAAGGGCATCTCTAGAAGAAACTACCTTTCAGTCGACCTGGAAGGGTTCCACTCGACCAACTGGAAGACACTCGACCATGAAGCCAACCACTCGATCGCTAGGAGATCTAAAGCCAGTCTGCACCCAAACGGTCGGTTATTAAGTAGCTTTTATGGTCATCATAGCACTTTATGTGGGCGTTACCATTAACCCCCTATCTTAATGTACCTTTAACCCTGCATAACTGAGGGCCGGAGGGGTCTGGCGAACTCTATATAAGCCACCCCCCTCCTCAGTGCCAAGGGTTCGCACCCCTGTAACTCTTACGCACATAATACAGTCGACCGCCTCCGGGCTCCGAGACGTAGGGCTGTGAAGGAAATATGCCCTAGAGGCAATAATAAAGTTATTATTATTTCCTTATATCATGATAAATGTTTATTATTCATGCTATAATTGTATTAACCGGAAACATAATACATGTGTGAATATATAGACAAACAGTATGTCACTAGTATGCCTCTACTTGACTAGCTTGTTAATCAAAGATGGTTATGTTTCCTAACCATGAACAAGGAGTTGTTATTTGATTAAAAAGGTCACATCATTAGTTGAATGATCTGATTGACATGACCCATTCCGTTAGCTTAACACTTGATCGTTTAGTATGTTAATGCTTTCTTCATGACCCATACATGTTCCTATAACTATGAGATTATGCAACTCCGTTTACGGAGGAACACTTTAGGTACTACCAAGCGTCTGGCGTAAGCTGGGTGATTATAAAGAGTACTACTGGTGTCTCCAAAGGTACTTGTTGGGTTGGCGTATTTGAGATTAGGTTTTGTCACTCCGATTGTGGGAGAGGTATCTCTAGGCCTTCTCGGTAATACACATCACTTAAGCCTTGCAAGCATTACAACTAATGAGTTAGTTGTGAGATGATGTATTACGGAGCGAGTAAAGAGACTTACGGTGCGAGATTGAACTAGGTATTGGATACCGACGATCGAATCTCGGGTAAGTAACATACCGATGACAAAGGAACAACATTATGTCGTTATGCGGTTTGACCGATAAAGATCTTCGTAGAATATGTAGGAACCAATATGGGCATCCAGGTTCCGCTATTGGTTATTGACCGAGAATGGTTCTAGGTCATGTCTACATAGTTCTCGAACCCGTAGGGTCCTTGCACGCAACGTTCGATGACGAGTTCATTATGAGTTTATAAGTATTGATGCACGAAGGTTGTTGAGTCCGGATGTGATCACGGACATGACGAGGAGTCTCGAAATGGTCGAGACATAAAGATTGATATATTGAAGCCTACATTTGGACATCGGAAGTGTTCGAGTGAAATCGAGGAATTCTTGGATGCAGGGAGGTTACGGAACCCCCGGAGGTCTATGGGCCTTAATGGGCCATAAGAGAGAAGAGGAAGGGCGGCCAGGTGGGCTGCGCCCCCCTCCCCTCTAGTCCGAATAGGACAAGGGAGGCGGCGCCCTTCCCTCTTCCCCTCCTCAATCCTAATCCAACTAGGAGAGGGAGTCCTACTCGGTGGGAGTAGGACTCCTCGGCAGCGCCTCCCAAGGCTGGCCACCCCCTTGGCTCCTTTATATCTGAGGCAGGGGCACCCATGACACACAAGTTGATCTGGGATCTTTCCTTAGCGTGTGCGGTGCCCCTTCCACCATATTCCACTTGGTCATATCGTCGCGGAGCTTAAGTGAAGCCTGCGCGGAGAAGTCATATCGTCGCGAGCTTAAGCGAAGCTCTGCGTCGGTGGAGCATCAACATCGTCCTGCCCGTCGTCTTGTGGAACTCATCCCGACACTTTCTGGATCGGTCAGGGATCGTCATCGAGCTGAGCGTGTGCGAGAACTCGGAGGTGCCGTCGTTCGGTGCTTGGATCGGTCGGATCGTGAAGGCGTCGACTACATCAACAGCGTTGTTATAGCGCTTCGCTTTCGGTCTCACAGTGCGTGGGCGGACCTCTCCCCCTCGTTGCTATGCCATCACCATGGTCTTGCGTGATCGTAGGAATTTTTGAAATTACTCGTTCCCAACATGATGGCATCGAGCCTGGTTTTATGCGTTGATGTCATGTGCGAGTAGAACACAAGTGAGTTGTGGAAGATACAAGTCATACTGCCTACCAGCATGTCATACTTTGGTTCAGCGGTATTGTGAGATGAAGCGGCCGGACCGACATTACGCGTCACGCTTCTGCGAGACTGGTTTCACCGCTCCGAGCACTTTCGTTGCTTAAAGGTGACCGCGGGTGTCTGTCTCTCTCACTTTAGTTGAACCGAGTATGGCTCGCCCGGTCCTTGAGAAGGTTAAACGGAGTCTATTTGACAAACTATCGTTGTGGTTTTGATGCGTAGGTAAACGGTTCTTGCTCAGCCCGTAGCAGCCACGTAAAACTTGCAACAACAAAGTAGAGGACGTCTAACTTGTTTTTGCAGGGCATGTTGTGATGTGATATGGTCAAGGCGTGATGCTATATTTTATTGTATGAGATGATCATGTTTTGTAACGAGTTATCGGCAATGGCGAGAGCCATATGGTTGTCGCTTTATTGTATGAAATGCAAGCGCCATGTAATTGCTTTACTTTATCACTAAGGAGTAGCGATAGTCGTAGAAGCAATAGTTGGCGAGGCGACAACGATGCTACGATGGAGATCAAGGTGTCGCGCCGGTGGCGATGGTGATCATGGCGGTGCTTGGCGATGGAATCACAAGCACAAGATGATGATGACCATATCATATCACTTATATTGATTGCATGTGATGTTTATCCTTTATGCATCTTATCTTGCTTTGATTGCGGTAGCATTATAAGATGATCTCTCACTAAAATTATCAAGAAGTGTTCTCCACGAGTATGCACCGTTGCCAAAGTTCGTAGTACCCGGACACCGCGTGATGATCGGGTGTGATAAGTTCTCGTCCATCTACAGCGGGTGCAAAACAGTTACTGCAGCGAGAATACTCAGGTTAAACTTGGCGAGCCTAGCATATAACAGATATGGCCTCGGAACACGGAGACCGAAAGGTCGAGCGTGAATCATATAGTAGATATGATCAACATAGTGATGTTCACCATTGAAACTACTCCATCTCACGTGATGATCGGACATGGTTTAGTTGATTTGGATCACGTGATCACTTAGATGACTAGAGAGATGTCTGTCTAAGTGGGAGTTTTTAATATGATTAATTGAACTTAAATTTATCATGAACTTAGTACTGATAGTATTTTGCTTGTCTATGTTTCTTGTAGATAGATGGCTCGTCTGTTGTTCCGTTGAATTTTAATGCGTTCCTTGAGAAAGCAAAGTTGAAAGATGATGGTAGCAATTACGGACTGGGTCCGTAACGAGGATTATCCTCATTGCTGCACGGAAAAATTACGTCCTGGAAGCACCATTTGGTGTAGAGAACTGCTGCGAGATCTTGAGCGAAGTTGTGAGCGTCGGCAAAGCAAAGCTGATGACTACTCAATAGTTCAGTGTGCCATGCTTTACGGCTTAGAACCGGGTCTTCAACGGCGTTTTGAGCGTCATGGAGCATATGAGATGTTCCAGGAGTTGAAGTTAATATTTCAAGCAAATGCCGGATTGAGAGATATGAAGTCTCCAATAAGTTCTATAGCTGCAAGATGGAGGAGAATAGTTACATCGGTGAGCACATACTCAAAATGTGGGTATAACAATCACTTAATTCAGCTGGGAGTTAATCTTCCGGATGATAGTGTCATTGATGAATTCTCCAATCACGCCACCAAGCTACAAGAGCTTCGTGATGAACTATAATATGCAAGGGATGACTAAGACAATTCTGAGCTCTTCGCGATGCTAAAAGCAGCGGAGGTAGAAATCAAGAAAGAGCATCAAGTGTTGATGGTCAACAAGACCACTAGTTTCAAGAAAAGGGCAAAGGGAAGAAGAGGAAACTTCAAAAGAACAGCAAGAAAGTTGCTGATCAAGAGAAGAAACCCAAATCGGACCTAAGCACTGGCCGAGTGTTTTCTGCAAGCGGTGGACCTTTGAGCGGAACTGCCCCAAGTATTTGGCGGATAAAAGGATGGCAAGGTGAACAAAGGTATATGTGATATACATGTTATTGATGTGTACCTTACTAGAGCTCGTAGTAGCACAGGTATTTGATCTGGTCTGTTGCTAATATTTGCAACTCAAGCAGGGACTACGGAATAGGCGAGCCTTGGCAAAGGGCGAGGTGACGATCTGGCGTGGGAAATGGTTCCAAAGTCAATGTGATCGCGATCGACACGCTACCTCTACATCTACCTTGGGATTAGTTTTAGACCTAAATAATTGTTATTTGGTGCGGCGTTGAGCATGAACATTATATCTGGATCTTGTTTAATGCGAGGCGGTTATTCATTTAAATCGAGAGAATAATGGTTGTTCTATTTATATGAGTAATATCTTTTATGGTCATGCACCCTTGAAGAATGGTCTATTCTTGTTGAATCTCGACGGTAGTGATACACACATTCATAATGTTGAAGCCAAAAGATGCAGAGTTGATAATGATAGTGCAACTTATTTGTGGCTTTGCCGTTTAGGTCATATCGGTGTAAAAAGCATGAAGAAACTCCATCTTGATGGGCTTACGGAATCACTTGATTATGAATCACTTGGTACTTGCATGGGCAAGATGACCAAAACGCCGTTCTCCGGAACTATGGGCGAGCAACTGATTTGTTGGAAATCATACATCTTGATGTTTGTGGTCAATGAATGTTGAGGCCTTGGCGGATATCGTTATTTTCTCACCTTCACAGATGATTTGAGCAGATATGGGTATATCTACTTAATGAAACACAAATCTGAAACATTTGAAAAGTTCAAAGAATTTCAGAGTGAAGTGGAAAATCATCGTAACAAGAAAATAAAGTTTCTGATCTGATCGTGGAGGAGAATATTTGAGTTCTGAGTTTGGTTTACATTTGAAACAATGTGGAATAGTTTCACAACTCCATACCGGAACACCACGGAGAAATGGTGTGTCGAGCGTCGTGTCGTGCTTTACTAGATATGGTGCGATCTATGATGTCTATTTCCGATTTACCGCTATCGTTTTGGGGTTATGCTTTAGAGGCGGCCGCATTCACGTTAAATAGGACACCGTCAAAATCCGTTGAGGCGACGCCTTATGAACTGTGGTTTGGCAAGAAACCAAAGTTGTCGTTTCTTAAAGTTTGGGGCTGCGATGCTTATGTAAAGAAACTTCAACCGGATAAGCTCGAACCCAAATCGGAAAATGTGTCTTCATAGGATACCCAAAGGAGACTGTTGGGTACACCTTCTATCACAGATCTGAAGGCAAGATTTTCGTTGCTAAATTCGGATCCTTTCTAGAGAAGAGTTTCTCTCGAAAGAAGTGAGTGGGAGGAAAGTAGAACTTGATGAGATAACGGTATCTGCTCCCTTATTGGAAAGTAGTTCATCACAAGAAATGGTTCTGTGACAACTACACCAATTAGTGAGGAAACTAATGATGATGATCATGAAGCTTGGATCAAGTTACTCTTGAACCTCGTGGGTCAACTAGAGTAAAATCGCACAGAGTGAGTGCGGTAATCTTATTACGAAAGTCATGTTACTTGACCATGGCGAACCTACAAACTATGAAGAAGCGATGGTGAGCCCAGATTCATAAAATGGCTGGAAGCCATGAAATCTGAGATGGGATCCATGTATGAGAACAAAGTATGGACTTTGGTTGACTTGCCCGATGATCGGCAAGCCATTGAAAATAAATGGATCTTTAAGAAGAAGACTGGCGCCGATGGTAATATAGCTGTCTACAAAGCTCGACTTGTTGCGAAAGGTTTTCGACAAGTTCAAGGGTTGACTACGATGAGACTTTCTCACCGTGGCGATGCTTAAGTCTGTCCGAATCATGTTAGCAATTGCGCATTTTATGATTATGAAATTTGGCAAATGGATGTAAAACTGCATTCTTGAATGGATTTCTAGAAGAAGAGTTGTATATGATGCAACGAGAAGGTTTTGTCGATCAAAGGGTACTAACAAAGTGTGCAAGCTCCAGCGATCAATTTATAGTGCAGTGCAAGCCTCTCGGAGTTGGAATAAGCGCTTTGATAGTGTGATCAAAGCATATGGGTTTATCTGAGACTTTTGGAGAAGCTGTATTTACAAGAAAGTGAGTGGGAGCTCTGTAGCATTTCTAATATTATATGTGGACGACATATTATTGATTGGAAATGATATAGAATTCTGGATAGCATAAAGGATACTTGAATAAAAGTTTTTCAATGAAAGACCTCGGTGAAGCTGCTTACATATTGGGCATCAAGATCTATAGAGATAGATCAAGGCGCTTAATTGGACTTTCACAAAGCACATACCTTGATAAAGTTTTGAAAAAGTTCAAAATGGATCAGGCAAAGAAAGGTTTTTACTGTATTACAAGGTGTAAGATTGAGTCGGACTCAATGCCCGACCACTGCGGAAGATAGAGAGAAAATGAAAGATGTTCCTATGCTTCAGCCATAGGCTCTATCATGTATGCAATGCTGTGTACCGGACGGCGTATGCTTAGGCTGTAAGCTTGGCGGGAAGGTACCAAAGTAATCGAGGTGGATCCTTTGGACAGCGGTCAAGAACATCTGAAATACGAAAAGGACTAAGGATATGTTTCTCGTATATGGAGGTGACAAAGAGCTAGTCGTAAATGGTTACGTCGATGCAAGCTTTGACACTGATCCGGACGATTCTAAATCACAAACCGGATCGTGTTTTATTAAGCGGTGGAGCTGTCGGTTGGTGCAGTTCTAAACAAAGCGTCGTGGCGGGATCTACATGTGAAGCGGAGTACATAGCTGCTTGAAGCAGCAAATGAAGATGCGGATGAAAGAGTTCATTTCCGATCTAGGTGTCATACCTAGTGCATCGGGACCGATGAAGATCTTACGTGACAATCTTGGTGCAATTGCCTTGGCAAAGGAATCCAGATTTCACAAGAGGACCAAGCATATCAAGAGGCGCTTCAATTCCATTGGGACCAAGTCCAAGTGGGAGACATAGAGATTTGCAAAATACATACGGATCTGAATGTTGCAGACCCGTTGACTAAGCCTCTTCCACGAGCAAAACATGATCAGCACCAAGACTCCATGGGTGTTAGGATCATTACTTTGTAATCTAGATTATTGACTCTAGTGCAAGTGGGAGGCTGAAGGAAATATGCCCTAGAGGCAATAATAAAGTTATTATTATTTCCTTATATCATGATAAATGTTTATTATTCATGCTAGAATTGTATTAACGGAAACATAATACATGTGTGAATATATAGACAAGCAGTATGTCACTAGTATGCCTCTACTTGACTAGCTTGTTAATCAAAGATGGTTATGTTTCCTAACCATGAACAAGGAGTTGTTATTTGATTAACAAGGTCACATCATTAGTTGAATGATCGATTGACATGACCCATTCCGTTAGCTTAACACTTGATCGTTTAGTATGTTAATGCTTTCTTCATGACCCATACATGTTCCTATAACTATGAGATTATGCAACTCCGTTTACGGAGGAACACTTTAGGTACTACCAAGCGTCTGGCGAATGCTGGGTGATTATAAAGGAGTACTACAGGTGTCTCCAAAGGTACTTGTTGGGTTGGCGTATTTGAGATTAGGTTTTGTCACTCCGATTGTGGGAGAGGTATCTCTAGGCCTTCTCGGTAATACACATCACTTAAGCCTTGCAAGCATTACAACTAATGAGTTAGTTGTGAGATGATGTATTCGGAGCGAGTAAAGAGACTTACGGTAGCGAGATTGAACTAGGTATTGGATACCGCGATCGAATCTCGGGTAAGTAACATACCGATGACAAAGGGAACAACGTATGTCGTTATGCGGTTTGACCGATAAAGATCTTCGTAGAATATGTAGGAACCAATATGGGCATCCAGGTTCCGCTATTGGTTATTGACGAGAATGGTTCTAGGTCATGTCTACATAGTTCTCGAACCCGTAGGGTCCATACGCTTAACGTTTGATGACAGTTCATTATGAGTTTATAAGTATTGATGCACGAAGGTTGTTGAGTCCGGATGTGATCACGGACATGACGAGGAGTCTCGAAATGGTCGAGACATAAAGATTGATATATTGGAAGCCTACATTTGGACATCGGAAGTGTTCGAGTGAAATCGAGAATTTATCGAGATGCAGGAGGTTACGGAACCCCGGAGGTCTATGGGCCTTAATGGGCCATAAGAGAGAAGAGGAAGGGCCGGCCAGGTGGGCTGCGCCCCCTCCCCTCTAGTCCGAATAGGACAAGGAGAGGGGGCGCCTCCCTCTTCCCCTCCTCAATCCTAATCCAACTAGGAGGGAGTCCTACTCCGGTGGGAGTAGGACTCCTCAGCAGCGCCTCCCAAGGCTGGCCGCACCCCCTTGGCTCCTTTATATCACGGGGCAGGGGCACCCCATGACACACAAGTTGATCTCTGGATCTTTCCTTAGCCGTGTGCGGTGCCCCTTCCACCATATTCCACTTCGGTCATATCGTCGCGGAGCTTAAGGCGAAGCCTGCGCGGAGAAGTCATATCGTCGCGGAGCTTAAGCGGCTCTGCGTCGGTGGAGCATCAACATCGTCCTGCGCCCGTCGTCTTGTGGAACTCATCCCGACACTTTGCTGGATCGGTCAGGGATCGTCATCGAGCTGAGCGTGTGCAGAACTCGGAGGTGCCGTCGTTCGGTGCTTGGATCGGTCGGATCGTGAAGGCGTACAACTACATCAACAGCGTTGTTATAGCGCTTCGCTTTCGGTCTCGAGTGCGTGGGCGGACCTCTCCCTCTCGTTGCTATGCCATCACCATGGTCTTGCGTGATCGTAGGAATTTTTTGAAATTACTCGTTCCCCAACAAAGTTGTTACTTCCTCCGAGAAGGGCCTGAACTCGTAAACATCTTGCGCATACAACTACTCCATAGCTAGGATCTTGCCTCTCCATACCTACCCATCATTCTACTGTCAGGCTTAGAACCACGACGTCCGCTGCTGAATGGGGCCACTTGGAACGTGACCTCCTCGGACCTGTAATTATCCGGCGTGCCGAACACCACATCGATGTGATTTTTCCTGTAAAGACGCTTCCCGGTCGGGTATTATTCCTCTAAAGGTTGTGCTGCTTCGCTCAATGCGGCTCCAGTCTATTTCCATTTTTGAAGGTTTCCTCATAAATGAGGTTTAATCCGCTACCGCCGTCCATGAGTACCTTGGTAAGGCGAAAGCAAATCCTTGTTGGGCTGAGGACCAAAGCTGCTTGGTGCTCGGGCTGTTCGAATTAGGTTCATCACCGGCATTAAAGGTAATAGCCGTGTCCTCCATGGATTTATTGTTGCTACTTGGTAGACTTGGCAAGGCTGCGGGTGTTAGTTTCGCATATTATTTGATGGAAGTCTCGAAGACTATTAATACCGTCTTGGTATCCACTGGGCTAGTGCTTTGTGGATCTTTGGGGTTAGAAGCTCTTCGCCACTTTTGGCCACCTGCGGAGTATCCAACATGCTCGAGGCTATGAGTTGGTGTGGCGCCCTACGTACTATGAATTTTATAGGGTCCGTTGAGCCATCCCTCGAAGACGGTTCCATGCCCGTAGGGTTTTTTGTTTTTTGGTGTTTAACCCGGGTGATTGGCGATAATGCACCCTTTTATTTTGGACTGGGTTTGTATTCGGGGCCGGATTGTCCCAAAATCTTACTTCGGTTTTGCAGGCGCTTTCCATCGCATAGTACTTTCAGACTATGGAATCCAAGTCAGCAAAGCGTGTAATTTCATGGCAACCTATGGCGTTGAGGATTCCCTTGTCCATGCAATTATTGCAGAAGAATGAAATTGCGTCTTCCTCGCGACAGTCATTTATCCTGTTCATAACCAGGAGGAATCTGGCCCAGTAATGATGTACTGTTTCCTCGGGCTCTTGCCTAATTTTGGGTAGATCGCCTATGTTCGAGTGGGTGGGTGGACTTAGATTCTTGGAGTTTCTGAACTCGGAAGCTTGGATTCTTGGATGTTGTCCTATGAATCTAGCCCGTTGCCTGACTCTAAGTTTAGGTCTTGAGTGACGTCCTCCCCTCCGCGGTTATCCGGCTTGGAGGGATCGGGAATCCGGACATAGCTAGTCCTTAAGATAGATGAAGGTCGCGCATTGTTCCTCCACCACGACAACGTGATGGGTGACACAGGGAGAGTTAATCTCTCTCAAATCGGGTTTAGGCCCAATCGATCGTAATGTCATGGCGACTCCTAGAGGCGGCGATGAGATCCGAGAGCTCGTTTAAGGAAGAGAGCTCCGTCGATCTAACCGCTAAGCGAGTTCGAGTTGGCGTGAAGATTGCTTTCAATGACGAGAAGTCATCGTCGTATGGCGGCGAACAAGCGGTCATAAGAAAACCGCCTAGCCGTAGAGTTTGGCCGATAGCCAAAGCCCCTTTAGCAACGAGTGTCGTCTTTAAATACGGGATGAGGCATCCTTCACGATGGCGGCAACGCGGAGAGAACTCTCAATGAAAGCACCAATGCGGTGTCAAAACCGGCGGATCTCGAGTAGAGGGTCCCGAACTGTGCATCTAGGCTGATGGTAACGGAGACAAGGGACACGATGTTTTTACCGAGTTAAGACCGTCTCGATGGAGGTAAAACCCTACTCCTGCTTGATTAATATTGATGATATGGGTAGTACAAGAGTAGATCTACCACGAGATCAGAGAGGCTAAACCCTAGAAGCTAGCCTATGGTATGATTGTTGTTCCTCCTACGGACTAAAACCCTCCGATTTATATAGAGACCGGAGAGGGCTAGGGTTACACAGAGTCGGTTACAATGGAAGGAGATCTACATATCCGTATCGCCAAGCTTGCCTTCCACGCCAAGGAAAGTCCCATCCGGACACGGGACGAAGTCTTCAATCTTGTATCTTCATAGTCCAGGAGTCCGGCCAAAGGCTATAATCCGGCTATCCGGACACCCCCTAATCCAGGACTCCCTCAATGATAAACATATCTGTCGGTGTCAAAACCGGCGGATCTCGGGTAGGGGGTCCCGAACTGTGTGTCTAGGCGGATGGTAACAGGAGACAAGGGACACGATGTTTTTACCCAGGTTCGGGCCCTCTCGATGGAGGTAATACCCTACTCCTGCTTGATTAATAATTATGATATGGGTAGTACAAGAGCAGATCTACCACGAGATCAGAGAGGCTAAACCCTAGAAGCTAGCCTATGGTATGATTGTTGTTGTGTCCTCTGGACTAAAACCCTTGAGTTTATATAGACACGAATAGGGTTAGGGTTACACAGTCGGTTACAATGGTAGGAGATCTACATATCCGTGTCGCCAAGCTTGCCTTCCACGCCAAGGAAAGTCCCATCCGGACACGGGACGAAGTCTTCAATCTTGTATCTTCATAGTCTAGAGTCCGACCGAAGATAGTTGGCTATCGGACACCCCTAGTCGAGGACTCCATCGGTAGCCCTGAACCAGGCTTCAATGACGCAGCCGAGTCCGCGGCGCATATTGTCTTGGCATTGCAAGGCGGGTTCCTCCTCGAATACTTCATAGAAGGTTTTGAACACAAGGATAGTGTCCGGCTCTGCAAAACAAGTTCCACATACAACCATAGAGAGAATAACTTTTTGCACAGATCTGCTGACGTATTCCGCGACGTGACATCACACCACGGCCAGGCCTTTATACGAATCGTTTTTATTGTCCACCTCAGCTCGTTTAGCGAGCCGGTTTCCTTGGCACGTCTTATCGAAGCGTAGATCGTGCCTCCTTATTCCGGAATTCTCATCAATACGGACGTGGGTAACCCAACCGCGCCATTGATTGCGGCGCTTGGGAGATAAGCGAGTTTTATCAGGCTGGTGGGGGACGCATAGCTTCGTCCGTACATATAAGGGGATAAGGTTCCACCTTTTCACCTACGCCTTCCTCCTCCCTGGTTCATCCATTTCCGCGCACTTTAGCTCCAGCGCCCAAGTCCGCACACCCCACCTCGACCTTCTCCAACTATGTCCGGAGCGGGAGGCAGGTGGATGGTCTCCTCCGTCACGGAGGGCCAAGTAAAAAAGCTGCGGAAGGCCGGATACTTATCCGACGACATCGCACACCGGCTGCCCGACAAGGGGCAGCTCATCCCTACCCCCAGGCCCCATGAGAGGGTGGTGTTCCTCCCCCACTTACTCTGCGGACTAGGATTTCCACTCCACCCATTTGTCCGGGGGCTCATGTTCTACTACGGCCTAGATTTCCACGATCTGGCCCCGAATTTCATCCTCAACATCTGGCGTTTATCGTCAAGTATGCGAGGCCTTCCTCTCGCATCAGCCCCACTTGACTTATGGTTGAAGATCTTCAATGTCGGCCGAAGGTTGTGGCGGCCGCCAAGCAGTCTTGGGCGCCATGGTTGGCAAAATGGCCAAAGTCCTATGGCTCGAGGGCTCTTTGTGGAGACCGTAAAGGGGTAACTTGTCGGGGTGGTTCTACATCACCGAGCTGCGCGACTCTCAATGGCGGCGGCCCCAATTCGATCTGGCTTCCCCACGGCTCACGTCATGGAAAGAGCGGGCGGGCGTGGGGGATTCGAATGAGTTATCCGGACTCCAAACTTGCGTCCGGAACCTGGTGAACAAGAATCTCAGGCTTGTCAACGTAATCCAGGTGATGCTCATCCGCCGGATTCTCCCATGCCAACAGCGCGCCTTGAAATTGTGGGAGTTTGATCTGGCACATCACCCAACTCTGAAAAGTCTCTTCGACATTACGTGCGAAGATGCACGGAAGAGTCTTTGTTCAAAGGCGCGAGGCTCCCACATCCACTACCGAAGATCGCGGATTCAGCTCGCAGCGTCCAGCCAACGAGGTAAGTTATTTTGCCCTTTATGGGACTCTTTTTTCATGGTTTGGCTTTGTGCGGGATCTAAAACTCCCTAACCTTTGACAGACTGGTGGTGAAATCGAACAGTTAACTATCGGCCCCTTTGCGGAAAGATCCGGCGGACGCCCGATTGGAGGGGCTGCTGGTTCCAGCACCTCACGTGGTGCCGGAGAAGAAGGCCTAGAAGGAGGCCACAGGGACTCGAAAGAGCTCCCGATGCCAGGTGCCGTCGGGCTCATCTCCTGACCACCCTGAGGCGGAATCCTCCTCTGAAGAAGAGGAGGAGGAAGAAGAAGCCTCTCCCGGCTAGGGAGAGAAGAATAGGAAGGCCGCCCCAAGCGGGAGGCGGAGGAATCTAGAAGGGAAGGACCCTTCCTCCGGACTTCTCCACCAACGTCGACAACGACGAGGAGGAGTGGCCAACAAGGGCCAAGCCCCTGGCGAGATCGTAAGTGTCCGGATACCCATGGCTTTTGTATCATTGCATCGTGTTCTCTAATGCCGAACAATCATGCAGCCCGCCCAAAAGGCGAGTTAAATCGCAACCGTCAGCCAGGTCCACGAGTTCGTCGAAAATGGAGAGTACTTCACTTCGGCCGCTTCCTCGCCTCATGCTGCGGACGACGCTGAGGTGGTGCCCCAAGGGGGGCCTGGTCAAGAGGAGGTGGTGCAGGAGGCGCCGCAAGGCAACCTCCCGGACTCCAGGCTCGAGGGGGCAAGACCCCCAGGGGCTCTAAGCCCGACCCTCGTCCGGACTCCATCCGGAACCTTCAGCGGTTCGGAGTCCGCAAGCGGTCCTTCTTAAGAAGGGTAAGACACGATGTCCTCCGTCCAACGGAGGCACCGGATAACTCTTTGGGCGCTTAACAGCGCCTCCATCGAGGAAGAGCACCGCCTTTGTTATGAGGCGGTGATCCGGACAGTTCGATCCGCCAAAGGCGGGTTGGCCGAACTGTACAATCCTTCTAACAGGCTTTGAGGTAAGTTTAGAATATGTAAAAATATTACCGCATAGGCGGTAGCCCCGATGCTTAGTTCGATTGTTGGAAAGAAAAGCGGATGAGGATCTAAAAGATATCTGTGAGAGTCTAACATAATTATGTCGATTATGGGAGCATGAGGCTGCCTGTGACCTCTGCAGACCTTATTGCGGAGGTCAATGCATTGAAGGAGATCTCGGCGGTCCGAGAGCGAGCTCGGCCAAGCCAGAAGCAGCTCAAGGACAAAGAAGGTAAGTAATACCTTAGTAAATAAAATACCTTATAGAAAGGATTAGGTTGCAAAAATGATAGGAATAACGTGGGTATTGTAGGGGCCACGAGCGAGGTGGCGACCACAAGAAAGCGGTGTCTGCGGCGAAAGCAAATGACGCAGAGTCGCCCAGCGAGAAAAGGAGGAGGAGGCGGGTGGCGGAGGTGCGGCAAGAGCTCCGGGCTCGTGGAAAAACACGAGAGTTTGGAGCGTGACTCAAAGACTTCGAGTCCGAGCTTGCCTCGGCTCTTGAGAGTGCCAAAGCCGCTAAGGCCGAAGCCCAAAAAGCCCTCCAAGAAATTGAATCATTAAAGAAGATAGCGGCGGGTAAGGCATTCTTTATGCAAAGCAAGAATGTAAAAGTCAATTACCTATTACTTACCCGGATTCGGAGCTCTCCAGGAGCATTCGCAGATCTGCCCCGTAGTGCGTCTGATGTTGCCGCATTCTACCGCGCCCAGGAGGGGAGCTCGACGGAGAAGGTATTCGGACTCGATATCTTTGAGGCGGACATCCAGTGCCCCTAAGCGACCAACTGAAACAGCTGGTCGAGCTCCACAAGGTCGCCGAACAGGCCATGAAGGGCCTTATAGTTGTGTGTGGCCATTGGAAGCCATTCACAGGAGCTACTTTGGGCTGGTGCTGGCGGTGGTGGGCCTTATGTCCACGGTTTGAAGTCATCAAGAGCTCCGTCTCGCATCGAAGGTGCCCGTCGGGCCTTGCCGTGCCAAAGTGCATTAGGGCAAGCTGGATGGGGAGAAGCTTGTGACAGACGGGCCACGAAGGGCAAGGAGTATCATACGCCGAAATGTATTATGAGGCGTCTGAAGGGTGCTTTCATTGTATAGTGGATGAGTGCTCCAAAGATGTAATTTTGAATAGACTCACATTTGTTATCACATGCGCTGAAAACTTGTTCATATCGCTAAGCAACGCTTATTAATTTAAAATATTACCTTACATGCGGCCGTTTATCAAAATTGAGAGATGGCAAGTCGTTGGCTTTAGCCCCCATGCCACAGTCTTTGGGGTGTTAGGGATAAGTTTGAGCACTCTTGTTCCCATTCTTGGGTCCATCGAGGAGGCACTCAGCATAGCGAACAAGGCAACGGACTTATAATGCTTGAACACTCTCACTTAGCCATAGAATTCTATAATTTTAAATTTGGTGAATGCCCCTAGTATTGAGGAAGACCGAGTTGAGGCGCTATCACGCCTTTGGCGGACAATGCCGACTCCTCGCTCTAAGCGGCATAAGTCTTTAGGGACCGAAAAAACCTCTCGAATAGCGACCGGCTCTCGCCCTATCATGACGGTCAGTTTTAGCTTTCTCCTTTGAGGTGCTCCACCCAGCTCAAGCTGAGGCACAATCGCGGTGGTTCTCCCAGCCTCTACCTTAGCCGATATAGCAGGCGTAAGGTACCAAAACATGGGGCAGGCAAACCCAACTATTGACCTAAGACATGATTCAGAGCCGATGCATATAATGCTATAAGTTCGGGGTGCCGCACTTGTGAAAGTATTCGGACTTCTAACACCATATTCTGGGGAACTTAAGCCCCTGGTGTATTAGCCGTACCAAAGTGTACGGGTGCAACATGTCATGAAATGAACATATATATAAATGAAGAAAGAAGTGCAATAATAGGCAAAAGCTATGTATTGTTTATTCAAAAGGGACTGCAATGAAAGCGAGCGATACAAATAGTCACGATAAGCAAGGGATGGGACTATTTAACATGTCCCCTCCGAGGGTAAGTGCGGGATGGTATGTAAAACATGTATAATGCTCAGTAGAGACCACGGGACACTCGGCGCAGTTTTACGCTTCCTGGCTGTTGCATCGTCGGTTCAAGTATGAACGCCGACAGGGCTTCGGAGAACGAGTCCCGAAAGTAAGAAAAACAAAAAAGAAAAAGAATGGCACAATCGGGGCCCTTGGTGCGGTTGAGCCGCATTCTTGGGCGTGCGTGGTCGTGCCCTCCCCTTATGCCCATGGTATCTCGGGCGTAGTTATGTACGGCTAATCTTGGCCGCAACTTTGCGAGGGCTGGGGTTGGGGCCGGATTGCTATGCGTGTTCGAATCGTGCCAGGCGGTCTTGTTGTAGGTTACTCCGGGCGCGCTTGACAGGCACCGCATTGAATCTTGCGAATGCTGTTCGTCCGAGCAGTGCGTGATAGCCGCTGCGGAGCGGGACTATGTCGAAGATTAACTCTTCGCCGGAAGTTATCCGGGATCGAAGACCACTTGAGTGTGGCGAGCCTGTACAATTGGCCTCTACACCTGGTATGACACCTTTAAAGGTCGTCTTTGTGGGTTTAATCCTTGAGGGTCTATGCCCATTTTGCACTGCTGTATCTGATAAAGCAGGTTCAGGCTGCTACCGCTGTCCATGAGGACTCGGTGAGGAGAAATCCGTCAATAATTGGGTCAAGAACCAATGCGGCGAAACCGCCGTGACGGATGCTAGTGGGGTGGTCCCTTCGATCGAAGGTGATCAGGCAGGCAGACCATGGGTTGAACTTGAGGCGGCTGGCTCCATCGCAGATATCGTCCCTTAGCGCCTTCCGCTCCCTTTGGGTATGTGGGTTGCGTATATCATGTTCACCGTCCGCACTTGTGTGGGAAAGCCCTTCATCCTCTATTGTTCGGCGGCTGGGCTCTTTCTCGTCATCGCTATGCAGCCCCTTGTCGTTGTTTTCGGCGATTAGCACTGCTTGCTTGAACACCCAACAATCCCTGTTGGTGTGGTTGGCTGGTTTTCGGGGTGCCATGTATCGCTGCGATCAGTATTCGTTCAAGTTCGACGGGCCCTGGGTATTTCTTTTGAATGTCTTCTTCCGCTAACCGGGTTTAGAGCCTCTGAATCCGGCATTTACTGCCGTATCTTCAGCATTATCACCGTTAATGCGGCGTTTATGCTTGTTGCGACGCGACCTGCCATTGATGTCCTTGATATCCGAACTATCATGGTGTTTGGCCAAGTTGTTGCTTCGAGCTAGCCAGCTATCCTCTCCGCATAAGCGGGTCATGAGTGTGGTAAGGGCTGCCATGGATTTGGCTTTTCTGTCCTAGGTGCGGGCTAGCCACTCGTCGCAGATGTTG
Organism: Aegilops longissima; assembly: GCA_021605205.1. Lineage (NCBI taxonomy): Eukaryota > Viridiplantae > Streptophyta > Magnoliopsida > Poales > Poaceae > Aegilops > Aegilops longissima. The sequence goes on along the minus strand of CM038680.1, from coordinate 625,671,844 downwards.
TGTTTGAAGGCTGCAAGCGCCTCTGCATCCGGACGGTCGGCGATCTGATTTTTCTTTGTTAGGAACGCGTCCGAATTATCGGCGATTCTTACAGTTGCTGAATTATATGGCTAAGGTCATCGGCGTCTGGTGGTCGCACATATGTGCCCTGGAAGTTATCAAGAAATGTGGCTTCCAGGTCCTCCCAACAACTGATTGACTCTGCTGGCAAGCTGTTGAGCCAATGTCGAGCTGGTCCTTTAAGCTTGAGTGGGAGATATTTCATGGCGTGTAGATCATCACCGCGGGCCATGTGGATATGGAGGAGATAGTCCTCGATCCAGACCGCAGGATCTGTGGTTCCATCGTATGATTCGATGTTTACGGGTTTGAAGCCCTCGAGTTTGATGATCCATTACTTCATCGGTGAAGCATAGTGGGTGTCTTGGCGCCTCTGTATTGGGCTATATCACGGCGTAGCTCATATGAGCTTTGTCTATTGTGTTCGACCCGGCGGGTTTCTTTGTATCGGCGTGGCGGTAATCATCCGTGTCGGGGGCGTACCGCGATCCGTAGATCGATCTTGTATGCTTTGCCTTATCCTCAATATATCTATAAGTCCGGCGCGTTTGCCGTGCCTTGGTACTTTTGGCGGTCTTGGGCGTGTCTTGGCGGAGGGCGAGAGGCTTCTCTACTCGCTGCCACAGGGTGGCGGTCTACCATGTCGTCTTGTTGGTGACTTGGGTGCTTCCTCCTCTAATCGAGGCAGCGGCCTGCGTTTGGGGTAGCTTTTGGAGGGCGTTGAGTTCATACTCTTGGGCTGCAAGGACTTGATCCATCTGTCATTCATGAGGTCTTAGTCAGCTCTAAGCTGTTGCTGCTTTTCTTGAGCTGCTTGTCGTGGCCATAAGCACTGTGTTTGAAACGCTCCTGTTGGCGGGATCCTCGAGCCACGACAAATTCGTCATCGTCGAGGCTTGCCTCGTCTTGAGGAAGGCGCATAATTATCGTCCTCTACCTCTCTTCTGCCGCCTTGTAGTGCGGACTTACTTCTCCCTCCTCTGTCTTTGAGTCCTGCTTTGGAGGGGGTCATCTTCGACCTTTGTCCAGGGTGTTGTGTCTCCGTGCGGAATCATTCTTTTGCTGTGGCGAGATTTAAAGCGGCCTTGCTGAAGTCGGCGCTTGGGCTGTTTCTTGGAGGGTCATCCTCCATTGTTCCATCGCCGTTCCCATCTTTTGGGATGTCCACCATGTATATGTCGTATGACGAGGTGGCCTTCGATTGCCACATGGCGCTGGGTCTTAGTCGTCGCCGACATCGTCGTCCATACCGTCGATGTCTTGGTCGTGGTCGAGCATGTCGGTTAAATCATCGGCGGTGGCTACAAAGTGGGTGGTGGGTGGGCGTTGAATTTCTTCGTTGTCCGCATCCCAACCTTCGACCGTAGTCCGGCCAGGGCTCTCCGGATAAAGAGAGACTTTAGTGAACTCAGGATGTCGCCAAAGGCGAGTGCTGAAAGATGTCATGGCGGTGAACTCCATGACCGCGCCCAATGTCGGATTCGATGGCGGTAGCGTAGGGTTGAGTCGGAGAGAGTCCGACACCTTGGAGTCACGGTCTTCGCAAAGGACAGGATGGAGTTCGTCTCAATCGCCGCTGAGATCGTAGCCCAGGCGGTGTCCAACCACTCGTCCTCGATCGGGAATCCGGCTCCGGATTAAGGGTGGGCAGAGCCTGAGTGCGGCCTCGAGCCTTATTCGCGGCGAGCTAGATCGTACCCATCGAAGCAGTCTGGCGGCGCTTGGCTGTGGCTCGAATCCGTCGAAGATCAAGTCTCCGCGGATATCGGCCGTATAGTTTAAGCTTCAAATCTGACACGATAGCTGGGGCGTAGCTTCGATCTGCTCCGGATGGCCAAGTGAATTGGCCGCGATGCAATACCGCCGAATCTGAAGATCTGTCGGGAGAATAGTCTCACCTGGACCGTGTCGTTATTGATGATCGAAGGAGCCATCGGGCCTATCGGTGGCGACAGAGGAACTCTCAATGAAAGCACCAATGTCGGTGTCAAAACCGGCGGATCTCGGGTAGGGGTCCCAGGCTGTGCGTCTAGGCGGATGGTAACGGAGACAAGGGACACGATGTTTTACCAGGTTGGGCCCTCTCGATGGAGGTAATACCCTACTCTGCTTGATTAATATTGATGATATGGGTAGTACAAGAGTAGATCTACCACGAGATCGAGAGGCTAAACCCTAGAAGCTAGCCTATGGTATGATTGTTGTTGTGTCCTCACGGACTAAAACCCTTCGGTTTATATAGACCGAATAGGGTTAGGGTTACAGATCGGTTACAATGGTAGGAGATCTACATATCCGTATCGCCAAGCTTGCCTTCCACGCCAAGGAAAGTCCCATCCGGACACGGGACGAAGTCTTCAATCTTGTATCTTCATAGTCTAGGAGTCCGGCCGAAGATAGTTCGGCTATCCGGACACCCCCTAGTCCAGGACTCCCTCAATATCCTTCGTCCTTTTCAAGTACTTCACGATGTTCTTGATCGCTATCCAGTGATCCACTCCTGGATTACTTTGGTACCTGCCTGCCAGACTTATAGCAAGGTACACATCAGGTCTGGTACACAACATAACATAGATGATAGAACATATGGCTGAGGCATAGGGAATGACTTTCATTTTGTCTCTATTTTCTCCAGTGGCCGGGCATTGAGTCCGACTCAAGTTCACACCTTGTAACACATGCAAGAACCCTTTCTTTGACTGATCCATTTTGAACTTCTTCAAAACTTTATCAAGGTATGTGCTTTAAGAAAGTCGAATTAAGCGTCTTAATCTATCTTTATAGATCTGGATGCCCAACATATAAGCAGCTTCACCAAGGTCTTTCATTGAAAAACTCTTATTCAAGTATCCTTTTATGCTACCCAGAAATTCTATATCATTTCCAATCAACAATATGTCATCCACATATAATATTAGAAATGCTCTGAGCTCCACTCACTTTCTTGTAAATACAAAGCTATAGGAATGCATATAAAACCATATGCTTTGATCACCTCATCAAAACATATATTCCAACTCCGAGATGATTGCACCAGTCCATTGATGGATTGTTGGAGCTTGCACACTTTGTTAGCACCTCTAGGATCGACAAAACCTTCTGATTGCATCATATACAACTCTTCTTTAAGAAATCCATTAAGGAATGGAGTTTTGACGTCCATTTGCCAGATTTCATAATCATAAAACGTGGCAATTGCTAACATGATTCGGACAGACTTAAGCATCGCTACAGGTGAGAAGGTCTCATCATAGTCAACTCCTTAAACTACTCGAAAACCTTTCGCGACAAGTCGAGCTTTGTAGACAGTAACATTACCATCAGCGTCACTTCTTCTTGAAGATCCATTTATTCTCTATGGCTCGCCGATCATCGGGCAAGTCAACCAAAGTCCATACTTTGTTCTCATACATCGATCCTACTTGGTGCGTAGGTTCATCATCGCTTCTTCATAGTTCGTAGGTTCGTCATGGTCTAGTAACATGACTTCCACAACAGGATTACCGTACCACTCTAGTGCAGAACGTGCTCTGGTTGACCTACGAGGTTTGGTAGTAACTTGATCTGAAGTTTCATGATCATTATCCTTCGCTTCCTCTCTAGTTGGTGTAGGCATCACATGAACGGTTTTCTGTGACGAGCTACTTTCCAATTAGGGAGAAGGTAGAATTACCTCATCAAATTCTAATTTCCTCCGACTCACTTCTTTCGAGAGAAACTCCTTCTCTAGAAAGGATCCATTCTTTGCAACAAAGATCTTGCCTTCGTATCTGTGGTAGATGGTGTACCCAACAGTTTCTTTTGGGTATCCTATGAAGGCACACTTCTCCGATTTGGGTTCCAGCTTATCAGGCTGAAGCTTTTTTCACATAAGCATCGCAACCCCAAACCTTAATAAACGACAGATTAGGTTTCTTGCCAAACCACAGTTCATACGGTGTTGTGTCAACAGATTTAGACGGTGCCCTATTTAACGTGTATGCAGCTGTCTCTAATGCATAACCCCAAAACGTTAGTGGTAAGTCGGTAAGAGACATCATAGATCACACCATATCTAATAAAGTACGGTTACGACGCTCGGACACAGCATTACGTTGTGGTATTCCAGGTGGCGTGAGTTGTGAAACTATTCCACATTATTTTAAATGAAGGACAAACTCGTAACTCAAATGTTCGCCTCCGCGATCAGATCGTAGAAACTTTATTTTCTTGTTATGATGATTCTCCACTTCACTCTGAAATTCTTTGAACTTTTCAAATGTTTTAGACTTGTGTTTCATCAAGTAGATATACCCATATCTGCTCAAATCATCTATGAAGGTCAGAAAATAATGATACCTGCCGCGAGCCTCAACACTCATCAGACCACATACATCGGTATGTGTTATTTCCAATAAGTTAGTGGCTTGCTCCATTATTCCGCAGAACGGAGTTTTAGTCATCTTGCCCATGAGGCATGGTTTGCAAGCATCAAATGATTCATAATCAAGTGATTCCAAAAGCCCATCTGCATGGAGTTTCTTCATGCGCTTTACACCAATATGATCTAAATGGCAGTGCCACAAATATGTTGCACTATCATTATCAACTTTGCATCTTTTGGCATCAATATTATGAATATGTGTATCACTACGATCGAGATTCAATAAGAATAGACCACTCTTCAAGGGTGCATGACCATAAAAGATATTACTCGTATAAATAGAACAACCATTATTCTCTGATTTAAATGAATAACCGTCTCGCATCAAACAAGATCTAGATATAATGTTCATGCTCAACGATCGCACCAAACAACAATTATTCAGGTCTAAAACTAATCCCGAAGGTAGATGTAGAGGTAGCATGCTGGCGGCTATCACAATGACCTTGGAACCATTCGTGACGCGCATCGTCACCTCGTTCGTAGCCAATCTTCGTTTAATCCGTAGCCCCTGTTTCGAGTTACAAATATGAGCAATCGAACCAGTATCAAATACCCATGCGCTACTACGGGCATTAGTAAGGTACACATCAATAACATGTATATCACATATACCTTTGTTCACTTTGCCATCCTTCTTATCCGCCAAATACTTGGGGCAGTTCCGCTTCCAGCGACCAGTCCCTTTGCAGTAGAAGCACTCAGTTTCAGGATTAGGTCCAGATTTGGGCTTCTTTCCGGGAGTGGCAACTTGCTTGCCATTCTTCTTGAAGTTCCCCTTCTTCCCTTTGCCCTTTTTCTTCAAACTAGTGGTCTTGTTAACCAACAACACTTCATGCTCCTTCTTGATTTCTACCTCCGCAGCTTTTAGCATTGCGAAGAGCTCGGGAACTGTCTTATCCATCCCTTGCATATTGTAGTTCATCACGAAGCCTTTGTAGCTGGGTGGTAGTGATTGAAGAACTTTGTTAGTAACACTATCATCTGGAAGATTAACTCCCAGGTGAGTCAAGTGGTTATGATACCCAGACATTCTGAGTATGTGTTCACTGATAGAACTGTTCTCCTCCATCTTGCAGCTATAGAACTTGTTGGAGACTCATATCTCTCAACTTGGGCATTTGCTTGAAATATTAACTTCAACTCCTGGAACATCTCATATGGTCCATGACGTTCAAAACATCTTTGAAGTCCCGATTCTAAGCCGCGAATCATGGCACACTAAACTATAGAGTAGTCATCAGATCGAGCTTGCCAAACGTTTATAACATCAGCATCTGCTCCTACACGCCTTTCACCTAGCGGTGCATCAAGGACTTAATACTTCTATGCAGCAATGAGGATAATCCTCAAGTTAAGGACCCAGTCCGTGTAGTTGCTACCATCATCTTTCAACTTAGCTTTCTCTAGGAACGCATTAAAATTCAAGGGAATGGTAGCACGGGCCATTAATCTACAACATGAGATGCAAAAACTATCAGGACTAAGTTCATGATAAATTAAGTTCAATTAATCATATTACTTAAGAACTCCCACTTAGATAGACATCCCTCAAGTCATCTAAATGATACGTGATCGAAATCAACTAAACCATGTACGATCATCACGTGAGATGGAGTAGTCTTCAATGGTGAACATCCCTATGTTGATCATATCTACTATATGATTCATGTTCGACCTTTCGGTCTCTAGTGTACCGAGGCCATGTATGTAAATGCTAGGCTCGTCAAGTTTAACCCGAGTATTCTGCATGTGCAAAACTTGCACCTGTTGTATGTGAACGTACAGCCTATCACACCCGATCATCACGTGGTGTCTCAGCACGACGAACTGTGGCAACTGTGCATACTCAGGGAGAACACTTATACCTTGAAATTTTAGTAAGGGATCATCTTATAATGCTACCGCCGTACTAAGAAAAATAAGATGCATAAAAGATAAACATCACATGCAATCAAAATATGTGACATGATATGGCCTTCATCATCTTGTGCCTTTAATCTCCATCTCCAAAGTACCGTCATGATCTCCATCATCACCAGCTTGACACCATGATCTCTGTTGCAGCGTTGTGGCTGTCTCGCCAACTATTGCTTATATAACTATCGCTAACGCATAGCGATAAAGTAAAGCAATTACATGGCGTTTGCATTTCATACAATAAAGCGGCAACCATAAGGCTCCTGCCAGTTGCCGATAACTTTTACAAAACATGATCATCTCATACAATAACGTATATCACATCATGTGTCGTGGATTTGTCATGGCAGACGTCCTTAGTGTGAGACCTTAGTCGTGAGGCCAACGCAACAATGTGGTAGCTTGAGAGGGGTTGAGTGGGACGAGAGACGCGAGGCTTTTTTACCCAGGTTCGGCCCCTCACGGTGGAGGTCAAAGACTACATCCTCCTTGAGGGAGTCCTGGATTAAGGGGTCCTCGGGCGTCCGGCCTGTTGACATGGGCCGGACTGATGGGCTGTGAAGATACAAGACCGAAGACTCTCTCCCGTGTCCGGATGGGATTCTCCTTAGCATGGAAGGCAAGCTTGGCGCCCGGATATGAAGATTCCTTTCTCTATAACCGACTTAATATAAACCTAGTCCCCTCCGTGTCTATATAAACATGAGGGCTTAGTCCGTAGAGATGATGGTAATCATAGTCATACAGGCTAGACTTCTCACGTTTTAGCCATTATGATCTTGAGGTAGATCAACTCTTGTAATACTCATATTCATCAAGATTAATCAAACATGAAGTAGGGTATTACCTCCCTAGAGAGGGCCTGAACCTGGGTAAACATCGTGTCCCCCGTCTCCTATTACCATCAACCTTAGACGCATAGTTCGGGACCCCCTACCCGAGATCCGCCGGTTTTGACACCAACTTTGGTGCTTTCATTGAGAGTTCCGCTGTGACGTCAAAGACAGGATTGATGGCTCGCCTTGTTATCAAGAACAGTGTCACCTCAGGAGGAGCACTGGCCCCAGGCCAAGCCCTCCAGCTAGGCATCTTTACCATGACCTCCCGTTCGGCCGTTAAGCCGACGATGACTTCCCGAGTCATCGGAAATCCCCTCCGTGTTGACTCCGAATACTCCAAGCAGATGGATCCGACGGAGTTGTCGTCTTTGAACAAGCTCCTAGATCGCATCTCCGCCTTGGGGGTCGCTACAGACTACGATCGGATTGGGCTTAAACTCGACCAGAGAGAAATTAAACCTCCACCAATCACCCACCAGATAGCGGTAGTAGAGGAGCAAGACGACAACTCTTCCTCTATACTGAAGACGAACTATGTTTGGATCTCCGAGCTTGAAGAGCCGGATACCTGCCTTCGGAAAGACACACCCCGCCCTCCGAACCTAGAATCGGACGACAGGCCTGAAAAATCAATTGATATCCCGGAGCCCGAGCTATTAAGTTCGGAAGTTTTTAGAACTCCGGATCCCAAATTGGGTCAGGGTTCGTATTTAAAGCCACCCACCCACCAGATATAAACGATCTCATGCACATACGACAGCAGTCTCAGGAAACAGTCCATCACTTTTGGGCCAGATTCCTCCTTGTCAAAGACAAGATTAAAGATTGCCGCGACGAAGACGCGATCTCAGTATTCAGCAAAAATTGCACGGACGAAGGAATCCTCAACGCCATCAACCGTCATCGCATATTACACTTCGCCGACTTGGTAACCATAGTACAGAAGTACTGCACAATGGAAAGCGCCTGGAAAACCCAGGCAGCTCGTTGGGAACCACCGCTTTCCACTCAACCCCCCATCCGGACAAAAAGGATGCACCCTCGTGGGGCGCCCGACCCAACAGTAAAGATATCTAAGCCCATTACGGGGCGCAGAACCGTTCTGGAGGGATGGCTCGATAGGCCATGCAAAATACACACAACACCGGATACCATACCAACCCACAACCTTAGAGCATGTTGGATACTCCAGCAAGGGGCCAAGAGCGGCGAGGAACTCCTCACCACAAATAACTCAGATCAACACCCCCGGAAGACGATGATCTCAGAGTATTGATGGTCTTCGAAACCTTCGCTTCAAATAATAGGCGCAAAAGGGCACTCCGTGACCTCGTCGAAGTCTGCCAAGTCGCATCAATAAACCCCTGGAAAGACACGGCCATAACTTTCAATGCCGGTGACGAACAAAAATTCAGGATAGTCCAGGCACCAGCCTCCTTGGTCCTTAGTCCAATCGTGGACGGCTTTCGGCTTACCAAAGTGCTCATGGACGGCGGCAGCGGATTAAACCTCATCTATGAGGACACACTCAACAAAAATGGAAATACACATGAGCCGCATCGAGCAAAGTAGCACGACCTTCCGAGGAATTATTCCAAGTCAGGAGGCGTGATGCTCGGGAAAAATCACACTCGACGTGGTATTCGGCACGCCGGAGAATTATCGGTCCGAAGAAATAATATTCCAAGTGGCCCCTTTCAACAGTGGATTGAAGGAAATATGCCGTAGAGGCAATAATAAAGTTATTATTTATTTCCTTATTTCATGACAAATGTTTATTATTCATGCTAGAATTGTATTAACCGGAAACATAATACATGTGTGAATACATAGAAAAATAGAGTGTCACTAGTATGCCTCTACTCGACTAGCTCGTTGATCAAAGATGGTTAAGTTTCCTAACCATAGACATGAGTTGTCATTGGATTAACGGGATCACATCATTAGGAGAATGATGTGATTGACTTGACCCATTCCGTTAGTTAGCACACGATCGTTTAGTATTCTTCTATTGCTTTCTTCATGACTTATACATGTTCCTATGACTATGAGATTATGCAACTCCCGTTTCGGAGGAACACTTTGTGTGCTATGAAGCGTCACAGCGAATCTGGGTGATTATAAAGGTGCTCTCTGGTGTCTCGAAGGTACTTGTTGGGTTGGCGTATTTCGAGATTAGGATTTTGTCACTCCGATTGTCGGAGAGGTATCTATGGGGCCACTCGGTAATGGACATCACTTAAGCCTTGCAAGCATTGCAACTAATGTGTTAGTTGCGAGATGATGTATTACAGAACGAGTAAAGAGACTTGCCGGTAACGAGATTGAACTAGGTATTGAACATTATATCCGGATCTTGTTTGATGCGAGATGGTTATTCATTTAAATCAGAGAATAATGGTTGTTCTATTTATACGAGTAATATCTTTTATGGTCATGCACCCTTGAAGAGTGGTCTATTTTTATTGAATCTCGATCGTAGTGATACACATATTCATAATATTGATGCCAAAAGATGCAAAGTTGATAATGATAGTGCAACATATTTGTGGCACTGCCATTTAGATCATATTGGTGTAAAGCGCATGAAGAAACTCCATGCAGATGGGCTTTTGGAATCACTTGATTATGAATCATTTGATGCTTGCAAACCATGCCTCATGGGCAAGATGACTAAAACTCCGTTCTCCGGAATAATGGAGCAAGCCACTAACTTATTGGAAATCATACATACCGATGTATGTGGTTCGATGAGTGTTGAGGCTCGCGGCGGGTATCGTTATTTTCTGACCTTCACAGATGATTTGAGTAGATATGGGTATATCTATTTGATGAAACATAAGTCTGAAAGATTTGAAAAGTTCAAAGAATTTCAGAGTGAAGTGGAAAATCATCGTGACAAGAAAATAAGGTTTCTACGATCTGACCGCGGAGACAAATATTTGAGTTACGAGTTTGGTCTTCAATTAAAATAATGTGGAATAGTTTCACAAATTCGTGCCACCTGGAACACCATAGCTTAATGGTGTGTCCGAATGTCATAACCGTACTTTATTGGATATAGTGCAATCTATGATGTTTGTTACCGATTTACCACTATAGTTTTGGGGTTATGCATTAGAGACAGCTGCATTCTCGTAAAAAAGGGCACCATCTAAATTCGTTTTAGATGACACCATATGAACTGTGGTTTGGCAAGAAACCAAAGTTGTCGTTTCTTAAAGTTTGGGGTTGCGATGCTTATAAGAAAAAGTTTCATCCTGATAAGCATAAACCCAAATCGGAGAAATGTGTCTTCATTGGATACCCAAAGGAGATAGTTGGGTACACCTTCTATCACAGATCCGAAGGAAAGACATTCGTTGCTAAGAATGGATCCTTTCTAGAGACGGAGTTTCTCTCGAAAGAAGTGAGTGGGAGGAAAGTAGAACTTGATGAGGTAACTGTACCTGCTCCCTTATTGGAAAGTAGTTCATCATAGAAATCTGTTCCTGTGACTCCTACACCAATCAGTGAGGAAGTTAATGATGATGCTCATGTAACTTCAGATCAAGTTACCACCGAACCTCGTAGGTAAACCAAAGTGAGATCCGCACCAGAGTGGTACGGTAATCCTGTTCTGGAGGTCATGTTACTTGACCATGACAAACCTACGAACTATGAGGAAGCGATGATGAGCGCAGATTCCGCGAAATGGTTTGAGGCCATGAAATCTGAGATAGGATCCATGTATGAGAACAAAGTGTAGACTTTGGTTGACTTGCCCGTTGATCGACAAGCCATAGAAAATAAATGGATCTTCAAGAGGAAGACGAACGCTGATTGTAGTGTTACTATCTACAAAGCTAGACTTGTCGAAAAAGGTTTTTTTTTACAAAGTTCAAGGTGTTGACTACGATGAGATTTTCTCACTCGTATCGATGCCTAAAGTCTATCCGAATCATGTTAGCAATTGCCACATTTTATGAAATCTGGCAAATGGATAACAAAACTGCAATCCTTAATGGATTTATTAAAGAAGAGTTGTATATGATGCAACCAGAAGGTTTTGTCAATCCTAAAGGTGCTAACAAAATATGCAAGCTCTAGCGATCCATCTATGGACTGGTGCAAGCATCTCGGAGTTGGAATATACACTTTGATAAGTTGATCAAAGCATATAGTTTTATACAAACTTGCGGTGAAGCCTGTATTTACAAGAAAGTGAGTGGGAGCACTACAACATTTCTGATAAATATATGTGGATGACATATTGTTGATTGGAAATAATGTAGAATTTTCTAGAAAGCATAAAGGAGTATTTGAAAGGAGTTTTTCAAAGAAAGACCTCGGTAATGCTTCTTACATATTAAGCATCAAGATCTATAGAGATAGACACTTGGTAAGTTTTTTCAATGAGTACATACCTTGACAAAATTTTGAAGTAGTTCAAAATGGAACAGTCAAAGAAGGTGTTCTTGCCTCTGTTACAAGGTGTGAAATTGAGTAAGACTCAAAGCCCGACCACGGCAGAAGATAGAAAGAGAATGAAAGTCATTCACTATGCCTCAGCCATAGGTTCTATAAAGTATTCCATGTTGTGTACCAGATCTATTGTGTACCTCACCTAGAGTTTGGCAAGAGGGTACAATAGTGATATAGGAGTAGATCACTGGACAACGGTCAAAATTATCCTTAGTGGAATAAGGAAATATTCCTCGGTTATGGAGGTGACAAAAGGTTCGTCGTAAAGAGTTACGTCGATGCAAGCTTTGACACCGATCTGGATGACTCTAAGTCTCGATCTAGATACATATTGAAAGTGGGAGCAATTAGCTAGAGTAGCTCTGTGCAAAGCATTGTTGACATAGAAATTTGCAAAATACATACGGATCTCAATATGGCAGACCCGTTGACTAAACTTCTCTCACAATCAAAACATGATCACACCTTAGTACTCTTTAGGTGTTAATCACATAGCGATGTGAACTAGATTATTGACTCTAGTAAACCCTTTGGATGTTGGTCACATGACAATGTGAACTATGGGTGTTAATCACATGGTGATGTGAACTATTGATGTTAAATCACATGGCGATGTGATCTAGATTATTGACTCTAGTGCAAGTGGGAGACTGAAGGAAATATGCCCTAGAGGCAATAATAAAGTTATTATTTATTTCCTTATTTCATGATAAATGTTTATTATTCATGCTAGAATTGTATTAACCGGAAACATATATATGTGTGAATACATAGACAAACAGAGTGTCACTAGTATGCCTCTACTTGACTAGCTCGTTGAGCAAAGATGGTTAAGTTTCCTAACCATAGACATGAGTTGTCATTTGATTAACGGGATCGCATCATTAGGAGAATGATGTGATTTACTTGACCCATTCCGTTATCTTAGCACACGATCGTTTAGTATGCTGCTATTGCTTTCTTCATGACTTATACATGTTCCTATGACTATGAGATTATGCATCTCCCGTTTACGGAGGAACACTTTATGTGCTACCAAGCGTCACAGCGAATCGGGTGATTTTAAAGGTGCTCTACAGGTGTCTCCGAAGGTACTTGTTGGGTTGGCGTATTTCGAGATTAGGATTTGTCACTCTGATTGTCGGATAGGTATCTCCGGGCCCACTCAGTAATGCACATCACTTAGGCCTTGCAAGCATTGCAACTAATGAGTTAGTTGCGAGATGATGTATTACGGAATGAGTAAAGAGACTTGCCGGTAACGAGACTGAACTAGGTATTGAGATACCAACGATCGAATCTCGGGCAAGTAACATACCGATGACCAAGGGAACAACGTATGCTGTTATGCGGTTTGACCGATAAAGATCTTCGTAGAATATGTAGGAGCCAATATGAGCATCCGGTTCCGCTATTGGTTATTGACGAGAGGCGTGTCTCGGTCATGTCTACATAGTTCTCGAACCCGCACGGTCCTTGCGCTTAAAGTTTCGATGATAGTTATATTATGAGTTTATATGTTTTGATGTACCGAAGGTAGTTCGGAGTCCCGGATGTGATCACGGACAGGGAGTCTCGAAATGGTCGAGACATGAAGATTGATATATTGGAGGACTATATTCGGACACTGGAATGATTTCGGGGGTTATCGCATATATACCAGAGTGCAGGGTTACGGAACCCCCAGGGGTTTAATGGGCCTACATGGGCCTTAGTGGAGAAGAGGAGGGGCGGCCAGGGCAGGCCGCGCGCCCCCTGCCCCTCTAGTACGAATTGGACAAGGAGGGGGGAGGGCGGTGATAACCCACAAGTATAGGGGATCGCAACAGTTTTCGAGGGTAGAGTATTCAACCCAAATTTATTGATTCGACACAAGGGGAGCCAAAGAATATTCTCAAGTATTAGCAGCTGAGTTGTCAATTCAACCACACCTGGAAACTTAGTATCTGCAGCAAAGTGTTTAGTAGCAAAGTAATATGATAGTGGCGATACGGTAACAAAAGTAAAAACAGCAAAAGTAATGTTTTTGGTATTTTGTAGTGATTGATAACAAGAGAGAAAAGTAAATAAGCGAGAACTAGTATATGGAAAGCTCGTAGGCACGGATTAGTGATGGATAATTATGCGGATGCGGTTAGTCATGTAACATCATAACATAGGGTGACATGAACTAGCTCAATTCATCAATGTAATGTAGGCATGTATTAGTATATAGTCATACGTGCTTATGGAAAAGAACTTGCAAGACATCTTTTGTCCTACCCTCCGTGGCAGCGGGTCCTATTGAAACTAAGGGATACTAAGGCCTCCTTTTAATAGAGAACCGGAACAAAGCATTAGCACATAGTGAATACATGAACTCCTCAAACTATGGTCATCACGGGAGTGGTCCCGATTATTGTCACTTGGGTTGCGGATCGTAACACATAGTAGGTGACTATAGACTTGCAAGATAGGATCAAGAACTCACATATATTCATGAAAACATAATAGGTTCAGATCTGAAATCATGGCACTCGGGCCCTAGTGACAAGCATTAAGCATAGCAAAGTCATAGCAATATCAATCTCAGAACATAGTGGATAATAGGGATCAAACCCTAACAAAACTAACTCGATTACATGATAAATCTCATCCAACCCATCACCGTCCAGCAAGCCTACAATGGAATTACTCACGCACGGCGGTGAGCATCATGAAATTGGTGATGGAGGATGGTTGATGATGACGACGGCGACGAATCCCCCTCTCCGGAGCCCCGAACGGACTCCAGATCAGCCCTCAAGAGAGAGATTAGGGCTTGGCGGCGGCTCCGTATCGTAAAACGTGATTGTTGGGGATATAACTATTTGTGTAAGCCGCCTAGGAGGGGCCGGGTTACACAAAGAAGACTCGCCAGATCGAAGCCTGTAATCAAGCATGAAGACGGCGGTTCAATAAAGGGCTTAAGGCCCACAGGCGACTTAAGGACCGTTGTAACAAACCGCCACAATGTCATGACTTGTATCATAGGGTAGATTTAACTAGTCACCGAGCCGGACACTGTTTATAAGCAGGTCGGGACTCTGTAAGCCGCAGGGCATCAACCCGTGTATATAAGGGGACGACCTGCTGGCGGCTTAAGGGCAAGAAACAACTGATCGAGAGCCGGGCATAGCGTATCTCGCTCCCTGGTCATCGAAACATCAAGCAATACCAACCCAACTAGACGTAGGCCTTACCTTCACCATAAGGGGCCGAACTAGTATAAACCTCTCGTGTCCTTTGTCCCGATTAACCCCTTTAAGCTTCCTAGTTGCGATGGCTCCACGACTAAGTCCTTGCAAGAGGACATCTGCCGTGACAATTCCACGACGATTGGCGCCCTCCGTGGGGCCAGCGCATGGTGGTTGAGTTCTTGAAGGGCAGCGAAGGGCTCAAGGGATACCTGATGGGCGGATGACCAAGAGTCAGCGGCAAGATCTACATCGACAACGAAGGTGGGGCCCGACGCCGACTCAATTGAGTCTGGTGCGGGTCCCCTTTGGCGGAATCCACGTCTTCATCGGCCGGATCGGTGAGCCGGGCCCTGAGCCGGACAACTGCACCGACCTCGTCGAGACAGCTCAGCTTGCGAGACCCGCCCGAGCTCAACCTGTCGTGAAGCGTGTCCTCGTGGGCTGCGTCCACGGAGAAGAACTTCCTGAAGGATCTAAATATGGTGGTGAGACGGCCGTCCCCTCGGATGATGATTCGTCCGCCGGTTCAAGAGATTCTTTATATCAAGTCCAAGAGGGCATGCTTGGGGGCTGTTCTGACGGCTCTAGTACTCCGGACTTCTATGAGCCGCCAAGCTGGGCAGGAGTCTTCATGGTTGGTACTCAACCCGGTCAAAACTCAACGGCTGCAACAGCAATAACGTCCGGATTAGGAGCAGCCGGGGCAGGAGGCCCTGTGCGCCCGCCGGCTCAAGTGCTGATGGATCTTATGGATAAGCTGACGGCCCTGTTAACCGCCATGGTTATTCCTGCAAATAAAGGTGAGCATAACGCGGAGGTGGCGAGGGTGCATGAGGAGATAGCCCAGGCCAAGGAGGCCTTTGCAGCTGAGGACACCAGAGTTAGCTTCTGAGGCGGCGGCTTTGGGCCGGGCGCAGCAACTCGCATGAGGCTTTCCAGCTTAATATGAGCCTGAACGCATCCAATGAGGTGATGAGGAGGACACATCAGAAAACCCAGTCCCGTTTACCTCCGGTTTACGACCCTTGGAATCTTTTCACTACACCCGGTGCCGGTCCTAGCAACCCGCCCGAAGCCAATCAGTTTATGACACCCGGAGCGGGAGGACTGGCTCAGCCTCAAGAGATGGCACCTCCTCGTGGGAGCATGGCCCCGCCCCACTATGTACCAATACCACCAGGTCACTTCTCCAACCCCATGGAGAACTTGATAGCAGCGTCGGCGCGTTTGGCGGCTCTCCCAGTGGATGGTGATGACCCGACAGCGGTGGAGACCCGGAGGGTAAGAGATCTTATTCAGATGGCCCTGGAGAGCAAGAGACCTATTCTTACAGCCGGGACAAGATTCATTCAACTCCTCCGCCTTGGCTAGCACCGCCTCGTCAAAACCGGAGTCCAAGTTACAACAGGCACATGGAGTCAGAAGCTTTGTCAAGCAATGCCCAGCGTCGTAACCAGCCCGGTGGCTATAACCCGGTGCAAGACCGAATACGTCGAGGAGGGACGGCCAGGCGACTCAGCTAAGCGGCTCGTGATGACATATCAAGATCTCCAGAGTATCAAGCGACTTCTATTGGGCAGGAGTGGCTACGGAACCGGCGGAGTTCCTTGTTTGGTGCCGGCTCTGCGGGATGTACGTCTACCCAAGGACTTCAAGGGATCTCTAAAGGTGCCGAATTACACGGCCGACTTACAGCCCGGAGCATGGATCGAAAGTTACGAGATGGCCATGGAGCTAATGGAGGTCAGTGACGCGGCAATGGCTAAGTACTTCACCATGATGTTAGACGAAACAACCCGGTCTTGGTTAAAAGGTTTGCCACCCAATTCCATTATCTCATGGGTAGAGCTAAAGGCCCAGTTTATCCAGAACTTCAAGGACACTTGCAAGCAATCTATGTCAATTGTGGATTTGACCAATTGTAAGCAGGAGGAGGGTGAATCCACAACTCATTGGGTGCGCCGGGTCAAGGAAATAATACATTCGTCCGATAAGATGGATGCTGGCTCTGCAGATCCTCATGTTGGAGAAGAATTGCCGTTTTGAGCCTCGAGGCGGCGGGGCTCCTTAAGCGTGATTACAGCGATATGGAGTGCGCTGATGGCAGCTTTAGTCAAATATGCCGATTACGATAGTACCAAGGATCCAGCGTCGATGAGGAAAAGACAGGGAAGGGAAAGAAGAACGGCAATGGAAAATTGGCAGCATAACCCGGCAAATCAAGGAGGCAACAAGCGTAAGGCGGAGGGTAACCCGGAGTTTGTGGCCAATGCCAATGCACAGGGTTACAATCAAAGACGTAAGGGAAAACCGGCCCCTCGATCTGGCGGGTCAGGTCCATCTCTTGAGCAACTTCTCAATGAGCCTTGTCCGAGACATGGTACTCGGGAACGACCCGCCACCCACTTATGGAAAGATTGCGTGATCATGAAGGCTTTCAAGAATTCCAACATGTTTGATGGCAATCATGGATCGGCGGCGGCTCGAGGCGGCGGCTTTTATTGCCGGCGGTGGTTCAAGTTCCGGCTTCGGGGAAAGTCAAAGCGGCTATAATCAACAGCTGACTGGTTAAGGGGACAGCAGCGGCAGCGATCAAGTTATCGAGCCACCAAAGCGGTTGAGCGGTGGGCGGTACCATGTGTTCACCACTAATTTGTGCAAGCAGGACCGAAGGTTCATAAGAGGGCCGTGAATTCTGTTGAGCGGCGGTTCCCGTTATTTGAGGTGGTCGAGCAGCCCATTATATGGAGCAGGAAGATCACCCACCGGGTTGATAATCCGGTTGATTAGCCTTAGTGGTGGCGCCTCGGTCGGTGGATATAAATTTACCAAGGTACTCATGGGACGGAGTAGCGATATCAACATCCTCTATTACGAGACCTTTAAATCGCATGGGTTTAACTGACAAGGATTTAAGGACGTCCAACACTGTCTTTCATGGAGTGGTGCCTGGTAAGTCGGCGTACCCAGTTGGCAAGATTGAACTGGAAGTGGCCTTTGGAGATGAATCTGATTCCAGGGCTGAGAAATTGACGTTTGAGGTAGTCAAAATCAAGAGCCCGTATCATGCTCTGTTTGGACGGCCAGCTTATGCCAAATTCATGGCACGACCGTGTTATGTTTATCTGCAACTCAAGATGCCGGGTCACAAGGGCACCATTACTGTACATGGGAGTCGAAAGGTAGCTTTGGAGTATGAAGAAGGCGATGCGCCTTATGTTGAGGCTGTTGTGCACCGGAAGAGCTGAAATTTTATCAAAATAATGTTGACCCGGCGGATATGACCTCTTTAAAGAAGCCAACTACAGAGCATGACCCGGCGTTGAAGTTTAAATCGGCCGCTGAGACAAAGCTTGTTGACTTTACTCTATGCGACTCTTCCAAGTAGTTCAGCATCAGTGCCAACTTGGATCCTAAATAGGAAAATGCGCTCATCGAGTTCATCCGTGAGAACCGGGACATCTTTGCATGGAAACCTTCTGACATGCCGGGTGTCCCAAGAGAACTCGCTGAGCACACTCTTAATATTGATCCAAAGTATAAGCGGTCGAGCAATTTCTTGACAGTTCAATGAAATCGGAAAGCTATTGGGGAAGAAGTCGCCCGGCTCTTAGCGGCTGGGTTCATCGTGGAAGTTTTTCACCGGAGTGGTTGGCTAACCCGGTCTTTGGTACTCAGAAGAACGACACTTGGCGGATGTGTGTGGATTACACGGACTTAAATAAGGCTTGTCCGGCTGATCCCTTTGCCCTCCCCCGTATTGATCAAATCATCGATGCTACGGCGGGTTGCGAACGATTGAGTTTTTTGGATGCTTACTCTGGCTATCATCAGATCAAAATGGCGGTTAAGGGCCAGGAGAAGACGGCTTTCATCACACCATCTGGAGCCTTCTGCTATGTATCGATGCCCTTTGGGCTCAAGAGTGCCCAGGCAACTTATCAAAGATGTGTACAAAGTTGTCTCCACAATCAGATTGGGCGCAATGTTCATGCTTATGTGGATGACATCGTGGTGAAGTCCAGGGAGAAGGAAACTTTGATATCCGATTTAAAGGAGACCTTTGATAATCTCCGGGTTTATAAGATGATGCTTAACCCGGATAAGTGTGTATTTGGTGTACCTGCAGGCAAGCTTCTGGGTTTCCTGGTCTCAAACAGAGGCATTGAAGCTAACTCGGAGAAGATCAAGGCGGTCACCTCCTTGGCCAAACCGGCGTGCATCAATGATGTTCAACGACTCGCGGGTCGTTATGCTGCTTTAAGCCGGTTCATAAGCCGGTTAGGTGAGAAGGCCTGCCGCTATATCGATGATGAAGAAAAGCGGATGCTTTTATGCAGGTGATGCGGTGACGCTGCCTTTGAGGATTTAAAGAGGCAGTTATACGAGCCGCGGTCCTTGCGGCTCCCATTGATAGAAACCATTGCTGTTGTATGTCATTTGCTAACGCCCGAGCCGTCGGCGTGGCCATCGTGGTGGAGTGCAAGGAGGCTGGCAAGGAGCATCCGGTTCAACGGCCGGTTTACTACGTCAGCGAAGTGCTCATTGAGTCCAAGCAAAGGTATCCACATTGGCGAAACTTGTTTATGGAGTGTTTATGGCAAGCGGAAGCTGAAGCGATACTTCCAAGGTCATCCTATCTTTGTGGTAAGCTCTGCCCGTTAGGAGATATCATCTGAGAATAGAGAGGCCACAGGACGAGTCGCCAAGTGGGCCATTGAGCTTGGACCCCATGTTTTCAAATACATGCCTCGGACTGCTATCAAGTCTCAAGCCCTGGTGGACTTTATCAATGATTGGACAGAGTTGCAGGCACATGAGGAGAAGCCAGATAACACATATTGGACTATTCACTTTGATGGATCCAGACAGTTTTAACTTCCCCTCGAGGTAACAAATTTTGTTATGTGCTCCGGCTTATGTTTCCCTGTACTAACAATGCAGCTGAGTACGAGGCCTTACTCCATGGTCTCCGGATGGCCAAAGAGATGAATTTGAGCTAGGTAAGGTGCTTGGGTGATTCAGATCTCGTCGCTCAACAGGTGTCAGGCACGTGGGACTCCAAGGATCCCCTTATGGCGGCTTATTGTCGTGAAGTTGATGCGGTGGCTGGACACTTCAAAGGTTATCAAGTGGAGCACATTGATCGGAGGAAGAATGAGGCGGTGATGCTTTAAGCCGGCTGGGGTCTCAGCGTAAGCGGTGCCGCCTAACACCTTTCTTGATGTTTTGCATAACCCATACATCAAAGTGCCTACAGAGGAAGAACTAGTAGTGCAGACCGGAGGCACGGTGGTGGCAGCTCTCCACGCTATCCAGTTGGACAGTCCATATTTGGCCTATATGACCGGGGAAAGTTGCTCGAGGATGAGACCTTGACAAGACAAATCATCGAGGCGGTCCAAATCTATGACAATTGTTCATGGCGAATTGCATCACCGCATGGCGTTCTTGGGCGTTTCAACATTGTGTGTATGCGCTGCGGAGGTGAGAGATGCCGTGAGATCCATGAAGGAGATTGTGGTCATCATGCGGCTCAAAATCTCTGGTGGCCAAGGCTTTCCATCATGGTTTCTATTGGTGACAGCTCATCTTGATCTGAGAGGATCTGGTCGGCGGAGTGTGACGGATGTCAAAAATTCTCGACGAACTCATGTGCCGGCTCAAGAATTGAGGATGATTCCAATTACTTGGCCGTTTGCGATCTGCAGGGGCTTGACATGGTTGGACCTTTCAAAAGGTCTAAGGATAAGAAGACATACCTTTTGGTGGCGGTGGATAAATTCACCAAGTGGGTTGAGGCGAGCGATCGATAAGTGTGATGCAGCCACGGCGGTTCAGTTCATGAAAAAGGTGATCTTCGTTTTGGCTTTCCACATAGCATCATAGCGATAACGGTACTAATCTCTCCAAGGGTGCCATGGAAGACTTACATCAGCGAGAACATATCACCTTGATGTTTGGCTGTTGCTCACCCTCAATCTAATGACAAGCAGAGAGAGCTAATCAAGAGATCTTGAAGGGTATCAAACCCCGGCTCTTGGTCCCCTTATAGCGAACTCCGGGTTGTTGGTTGGAGGAGCTACCCTCTGTGCTATGGAGCATCAACACAACGCCTAACAAGTCTACAGGTTATACACCTTTCTTCATGGTGTACGGAGCAGAGGCAGTTCTGCCAAGTGACATCCGACACGACTCACCCCGAGTAGCGGCTTACGTTGAGGCTGTTAATGAAAAGGCTCGTCAGGATGCACTTGACTTGTTGGATGAGGAGCGAGACTTGGCAATAGCCCGCTCGGCGATTTACCAGCAAGACCTGCACCGCTATCACAGCCGCCGGGTTAGAAGCAGAGCCTTTTAGGAAGGCGACTTAGTGCTCCGGCTCAACCAGGATCAGTCTAATATGCACAAGCTATCCCCTCCTTGGGAAGGACCCTTTGTGGTCAGCAAAAATCTGAACAACGGGTCATACTACCTTATCGATGTTCGGGAGCACAAAGACTCACGTAAGTCGGAGGAAGAGACCCGCCGGCCGTGGAACATAGGTCATCTTCGGCCTTACTATACTTGAGCCACCGGCTCTCAGGATATATATATTTTTTCTTCTTTAGCAATGTATATATTATATAAAGCAATAAAGCAGGACCTCTTTTTCTTCCCACCTTCAAAGGTTTATATATCTTCTTTACCAGGTGGTGGAAACAACCAAACAGGGAGCGGATCATATCTGAATCCAGCTTTCCCTTTGGTCCGGCTTATGATCATATCTGAATCTAGCCATGGTCACTTGGGGCTTCTGTTCAAACATAGGTGTATTGAACCAAAGAGAACATAGTTGTCGATACCCAATTGATCGGCATACTGCCAAACCCACTTGGGGGCTTCTTGATCATATTTGAATCATAGCTTAACCCCATTGGGTCTGACATGGATCGTATTCGAATCAACGTCATTAAACAACTCTCATGGTCACCTGGGGGCTTCCTATTCAAACATAGGTCGTATTCGAACCAAAGAGAACATAGGTGTTGATACCCACTTGATCGGCATCGCCAAAGCCACTGGGGGCTATATGATTGTATTCGAATCTTAGCTTAACCCCTTTGGAACGGTTCACTAATCGTATTCGAATCAGAGGCCTTTGAAATTAAGTTTACTATTCATTATACTATGTAAGTATACATGTTACTAAGGGCCAGGTAAACATTATATGTACCAACTGTCAGGAGTTAAATTAACTCTCTGATTTGGGTCACATAAGCCGGCGAGTATATACCAAATAAGATTGCAGGTATGCTATTGTGATCATAATCATAAACCGGCCTTTATATGATGTTTTGGTTCATGCTCCGGGTTATCAATACTTTATGTGACCCCGGATGCGATAAGTCGCCGAGGGAATTCTATTTTGTTTTATACATAGGATAAAGCAAGAAGAATATTGACATCAAGGAAATATTAACATAAGCTGGAAGTATATAACGATGGCGGCTTATGAAAGTATTAAGCACCACAAACATGCGCGAAGGCATGGCAAAGTTAAGAGGTTTTTTCGACCCTATTACAAGACTCCCCGAGTCTGAACAATGAAGCATTATTTTTTGCAAGGTCATAACGCCTCGTGGTTCACTCCTTTGGTGGGCTTGATGGTTCCGGATTATCCTTCTCCGCCTCTCCATTGGTTGCTTTGTCCTGGAAGGTTGACGAGGCCCAGTCAATGCCACTCAAGGCTTCAAACTCAGCTTCATCATCTATTAAACCGGCTGGGTCCACTTCAGGGGCAAAAGTATGCTTGCGCGTTGGAGGGATCAGGCTGACTTGATCATATGGAGTGTTTGGAATTCTCCGGTTCTCACTGTCATAGCCCGGAGAGTACTTGGAGAGGTCAGTATCGTTCCCAATAAGGGTAGCCATGGGACGTATGACTTTGACGCATGCGGTGAAATCATGATCATCAAATACGGTACCATCCTCCTTCAGACTCGGGTATCCAAGAGCAAGGTTGGCCGGGTCTAGTTATGGAATCCATGCTTTTGCCCGGCTCAATGTGGCTACGGCCCCGGCTCTTGAAGAGGCCCACCTTAAATCCTGGATCCGCTGAGGTAGCACAGCGAGACACTTCAGCGCGTCTTGAAGAAGGTGGGGAGTGGTATTTGATAAGTCTACAACAGCCAAAGCACGTTGTGACCCGGTGTACAGCTGCTCCACTAGAGTGTAAACCGCCTTATGTTTGACCAGCATGTTCTGCTTGAGGTTGGTGCTCCTGGGGCCTGTGTGGTCACAAACATAAAGTTGAGCCGGAGATAACGATAACGACAATAATCAATGGAAGGATTGCAATGTTTGGGGTTATGAACAATAACTTACCGAAGATGGCTGAGACCATTTGAGATATATGACGCTTTAAGTTGGACAGCTCGGTGGTTGCGTCTGCAAGTGAAGCCTCTGCCGTCTCAGCCCGGGTCACTAGTGAAGCCTTCTCATCAGCCCAGATTTTCTTCTCTTACTCAAAATTCTTTTTCAACTTCTCTTGTTCAGAGACGCTGAATTCAAATTTGGAGTTGGCTTTTTGAGTTTCAAGCTCTTGAGTTGTCAGACGGCTCTTCAGGCCAGCAATCTCCGACTCAAATTGACTTATGGTGACCTACATTAATACCGAGTTACGGTAAGAATCATGGTAAGATAATATTAAGTCCCAAGCACTTTACAAGTAAAGATAGTTGACACTTGGGGGCTAATGTATGCTGAAGAATTTTTAATCTACCATGCCGAGTTATGCATATTAAGTCTCAAGCACTTTACAAGTAAAGATACTTGACACTTGGGGGCTAATGTGTATCGCAAGTTCAAAACTATCATGCTATAACCGGGTTAAATATATTCTCTTTAAACCGGACAAACCAACAGTAAGCAGATTTCTAAAGTCTACATCATATTTATTCATAAGCAGTAGACTTGGGGGCTGGTTCAGTAAGTAAGATTCAGGAAACTAGCATAAGTTATACCTCAGATTTGTGCTGTATTTGTTTCACCATGTCAATTTCCAGGTCACGGCTATTATGCACTTGATTCAGATAACCCGAGACTATATCACCAATGCTTAAGTGAGTATAATCAGTAATGTCCTGCTTGGCCTTTCGGCGTTCGACAAGTTCTTCCTTGGCAGTACATTTGGCAAGGATAGTAGGCCGCCCTGGTTCAACAAACTGACTTTCCAAAACTTCAACTTCCGGGTCAGTCGTCTTGACCAGGCTAGGAGCTTCCGGGTTATCGGAACTGTTGAGAGTATCTTCGGCAGGCGGGTCAGATGTTGGCACCGGAATGTCAGAAGCTGGTTCAGGCGGCTGATAGGTGGAGCTGTCTAGACCAGACATATCAGGCGCTAGTTCCATTACAATCGAGTCTTGGGACGGCTTATTCTTCTTTGCCCTCTTGCTAGGCTTCACTTGCATGCTGTTAACAAAGGTAGAAGGATGAATACTAAAGCATGAGTAAGGTCAAAGCCTAGAGTAACTAAAGTTACAGTACCCGGGAGCAGTTTTGAAAGCCGGCATGTTTGATTGCATAGACTCGTCGGAGGAAGGAGAGGTATCCTGATAATTGGAGTCAGATGAATCGAGAGGTTGGCGAATTAGACCGCCAAAGGTAAAGCGAGCGTAAATCGGAGATAACCTCGGTCCGGCGCTTCCTAATTCGTCGGTAAGCCGGAGGAGAGTTCTGCATCCTTGCTGGTCCGGGTCTGCCTCCGGGTTTCAAGCTGTTGTTGCTTCAAAAGAAATTGAGGATCTTGATAAGCTAGAGGATGTGAAAATCTTACTTTCCGGGTCACCCTTCGGATTTTTTGCTTGGGCAAAGGCTCTGAGTCGGAGGAAATTATAGTTACCTCTTCGCCAACCGCTTGGCTGTGCCACGTATCCTCCTGAAAGGATGAAATGTCAATAAAATAATGACAAAGGAGTTAAGAGAATCAGGGATTACCTCTTCATCATCTGAAGAAGTGTCGTCCAATTTGAGTAAATCGGAAGTGCTGGGTTTCTTCTTCTTTGAAGTTCCCGTTTTGGCGGTTTTCCTTTCGGTCTTCTTAGTTGTCCTGGCTTGTTTAGCAGTCTCATGCTCATACTGGACCTTCCAAAAATTGTCATCGGCCTGTGAACAAAGATAAGAAATTATGAGTACAAGTAAGGTGTGACAAGGCTAGGAATATTTCTTAAGGTTGATGACTCACTGCAGGGGCCGGGTTCTTCTTGCAGAATGGAAGTAAGCCGAAGGCGTTACTAATTACTGTGCCCTCCTTCAGCAGCGACTGGGTTGTAGCTTCCACCACATCATCTGGTAAGTCGTCAGGGCTATGACGTAGTGGATCATCCTTTTCGCCTGAATAGGTACACATTAAGCCGGGACGGCGGCTTAACGGAAGTACTCGCCAAGTGACCCAAACTCGGACCAGATCAATGCCGTTTAGGCCATTTCCCAAAAGAGCTTTGATCTTTTTGATGATGGGATTGAGAGGCAGACGCTCAATAGCAGTTAGCTTGTCCGTTAGCGGATGGTTGGCCTCAAAGGCGCAGAGCCTTGAAGCCGAGTAGAGGCTCTCGTTAGCGGGAAGTGTCCGGCAATAGAACCACGTCTGATTCCAATCTTCGGATGACTCGGCGATTCGGCATAAGGGAAAAGCGATCTGTCCGCCGCTGAATTGAGATCTTGCCAAGTTCAAGCTGGGGACTGTTAGCACGTTCATTCTGCGGTTCAAGTAGAAAAGCTCTCTAAACAAAAGCAGATTTGGCTCCTCTCCCAGGTACACCTCGCAGAAGACTTGAAAATTATAGATATTTGACACGGAATTGGGTCCAATATCTTGAGGCCTAAGGTCAAAGAAATTCAAAACCTCCCTGAAAAAAATTTGAGCCGGGAGGGGCAAATCCCCGGCTCATATGATCCGTAAAAACTACTACCTCCCCTTCTTTGGGTTGAGGCCTTTCTTCAGACGGGTCAGGGGCACGATAAGACATGACCTCCTTCTTAGGCAGATGGCCAGACTTCACAAATTCAGACAGTTTACTCCTCGTGACTGTGGAAGGGACCCAATTACAGGTCACAGGAGCCTTGGCCGCTTTAGGTGCCATGACAAAAATTGAGGCCTGTGACAAAATAAGAGGTTCCGGCTCAAATTTAACCCGGAGGAAAATATTTAAAACTAGTCAAGATGGCGGTTTAAGAAGGAGCCTAATGATATATGGATGACTATGCGATAAATATTAAGCCGCTACAGGTGTCAATGATCAGTTAAACATATTCGATAGAGGCAGTTTTTCACTTCCGGGTGGAACAAACAAGTTTCACAAGTTGTTGTTATCATTTCGGATCAAACAGTTGTTCTAAAAAGAAAAAAATTCTAGACATAGAACTGGCGCAGATGAAGCTCAAGGGCTTGAATGGGGCCTCTGTGTGACATAAAGAGATCTATTTGCATTAAAAATATGTGCGGAATATCTACCGCATCAGTTTTTACCATCTTCAAGATCAAGAAGAGCGGAGGTGATGAAATCTATGGAAGGATCCTGATGAACAACGAAGAACGCGAAGAACTCGAAGGTCCTAGTGTGGATCTATGAAGCAGGGAAGAGGAGACTTACAGATGCTGGATTGCAGCGGAGGGTCGTTGCGTTTTTCTGGTCAAACCGAGTTGATGCAGCGGGCGGAGTTGGTGAAGACGAAGAGATCTGCGACGGCGTCGGCGGCGGAGCACGAGCGACAGAGAAGCAGTTAGAGGAAGAGGATGACTGGAAGGAGGAGAATGGGAACACCTAGGTCGCGCCTATTTATAAGGAAAGGATAGCTGAGACGGTGCGAGAAACGAGGAGATAAAAGTTATTATCTAGCGGCCCCGATGCCTCGGTTTTTAGAACAGTCAGTAAAGGCAAAGATCCGTTGGAGGATACGATAAAGTAAAGAATGAATTTAAGTAAGGATGACGTCACGGCGGGTTAGCATGAATCCAAAAGATGACGTATTTTGTCCTACCCTCCCGTGGCAGCGGGGTCCTATTGGAAACTAATGGATATTAAGGCCTCCTTTTAATAGAGAACCGGAACAAAGCATTAGCACATAGTGAATACATGAACTCCTCAAACTATGGTCATCACCGGGAGTGGTCCCGATTATTGTCACTTCGGGGTTGCCGGATCGTAACACATAGTAGGTGATTGTAGACTTGCAAGATAGGATCAAGAACTCACATATATTCATGAAAACATAATAGGTTCAGATCTGAAATCATGGCACTCGGGCCCTAGTGACAAGCATTAAGCATAGCAAAGTCATAGCAACATCAATTCAGAACATAGTGGATATTAGGGATCAAACCCTAACAAAACTAACTCGATTACATGATAAATCTCATCCAACCCATCACCGTCTAGCAAGCCTACGATGGAATTACTCACGCATGGCGGTGAGCATCATGCAATTGGTGATGGAGGATGGTTGATGATGACGACGGCGACGAATCCCCCTCTCCGGAGCCCCGAACGGACTCCAGATCAGCCCTCCCGAGAGAGATTAGGGCTTGGCGGCGGCTCCATTTCGTAAAACGCGATTGTTGGGGATAGAACTATTTGTGTAAGCCGCCCAAGAGGGGCCGGGTTACGCAAAGAAGACTCGCCAGATCGAAGCCTGTAATCAAGCATGAAGATGGTGGTTCAATAAAGGGCTTAAGGCCCACAGGCGACTTAAGGCCCGTTGTAACAAACCGCCAGAATGGCATGACTTGTATCATAGGGTAGATTTAACTAGTCACCGAGTCGGACACTGTTTATAAGCCAGCCGGGACTCTATAAGCTGCAGGGCGTCAACCCGTGTATATAAGGGGACGACCTGCTGGCGGCTTAAGGGCAAGAAACAACTGATCGAGAGCTGGGCATACCGTATCTCGCTCTCTGGTCATCGAAACATCAAGCAATACCAACCCAACTAGACGTAGACCTTACCTTCACCGTAAGGGGTCGAACTAGTATAAACCTCTCGTGTCCTTTGTCCCGATTAACCCCTTTAACCTTCCTAGTTGCGATGGCTCCACGACTAAGTCCTTGCAAGAGGACATCTGCCGTGACAATCCACATTTCTTCTCTCTGATTTTTTTCTCCCTGAAAGGCAATATGTAGAGTTGGAGTTGGCGTCGGAAGGTGTCCAGGGGGCCCACGAGGTAGGGGGCGCGCCCAGGAGGGGGGCGCGCCACCCTCGTGGACAGGGTGTGGGCCCCCTGGTCTTCATCTTTGGCGAGGATTTTTTATTATTTTTTATAAGACATCCCATGGAGTTTCAGGTCATTCCGAGAACTTTTGTTTTCTGCACATAAAACAACATCATGGCAATTCTGCTGAAAATAGCGTCAGTCCGGGTTAGTTCCATTCAAATCATAAAAGTTAGAGTCCAAAACAAGGGCAAAAGTGTTTGTAAAAGTAGATACGACAGAGACGTATCAGGCGGCACCCCCTTTCCTTCTTCTCCTCCTCCTCTTTCCCCCTTCTCCTAATCCAACAAGGAAGGGAGAGAGTCCTACTCGGTGGGAGTAGGACTCCTCCCGGCGCCCTCTCTCCGGCCGCCTCTCCCCCCCTTGCTCCTTTATGCTCAGAGGGCAGGGGCACCCCATAGACACAACAATTGATAATTGATCTCTTAGCCGTGTGCGGTGCCCCCCTCCACCAGAATCCACCTCGATAATATCGTAGCGGTGCTTAGGCGAAGCCCTGCGTCGGTAGAACATCATCATCGTCACCACGCCGTCGTGCTGACGGAAATCTCCCTCAAAGCTCGGGTGGATCGGAGTTCGAGGGACGTCATCGAGCTGAACGTGTGCTGAACTCGGAGGTGTTGTGTGTTCGGTACTTGATCGGTCGGATCGTGAAGACGTACGACTACATCAACCATGTTGTGCTAACGCTTCCGCTTTTGGTCTACGAGGGTACGTGGACACACTCTCCCCTCTCGTTGCTATGCATCACCATGATCTTGCGTGTGCGTAGGATTTTTTTTGAAATTACTACGTTCCCCAACATGGATATCACGCCCTATTGGGGCGAGATTTACACGCTTCCAAGCTATACCTCATTACGGGTACATGAAGGTCAAGATGCCCGGGCCCAATGGTATAATCACTCTTGCACGTGATACGGACATAGCACTCTGCTCCGAAAATAAAACCGCATCCCTGGCCCTCGAGGCAATGTTCGAAGCCCTCGCGGCTGAAGAATTAACCGCACTATGCTCCACGGTGGATAGGGATGATGTAATCCTGGACAAGCGACCCAAATCCACCTCCTTTAAACCAGCAGACGAAATAGTCAAATTTCAAGTCCACCCAACGGACCCCAAGAAGACAGCATCCATCGGGGCACAGCTGGACCCAACGGTTGACGCCGCGCTACGAAAGTTCCTGCGCGATAACTGGGACATATTCGCCTGGCACCCTTCTGATATGCCAGGAATCCCACGCAGGTTGGCCGAACACAACCTCAATATATTAAAGGGATATAAACCGGTCAAGCAAACACTACGGCGCTTTTCTGAACCCAAACATCAAGCTATGGGGGAGGAGCTAGCCAAATTAATCGAGGCCGGATTTATTAGAGAAATAAAACACCCGGGCTGGCTAGCAAACCTGGTGATGGTGCCAAAGAAGGATAAATCCTGGCGCATGTGCATCGATTTCAAAGACCTTAATAATGCCTGCCCTAAGGATCCCTTTCCCCTCCCCCGCATCGACCAGATTATCGATGCTACCACAGGACACGACTCACTGTGTTTCCTCGATGCATATTCTGGATACCATCAAATCAAAATGAAGGAGTCCGACCAAGCCGCAACAGCATTCATTACGCCATATGGGCCATTCTGCTTCAACACTATGCCCTTCGGCCTCAAAAACGTCGGGGCCACCTACCAACGCATGATTCAAACATGCCTGGAGAAACAGATCGGCAAGACAGTTGAAGCGTACGTGGATGACGTCGTCATCAAAACTAGACACATCGAGTCATTGATAGACGATCTACGTCTCACATTCGACAACCTCCGTACATATGACATCAAGCTCAATCCGGAAAAGTGTGTTTTCGGCGTTCCCGCTGGAAAACTACTGGGCTTCATCATCTCCAATAGAGGAATTGAGGCAAATCCAGCCAAAATCCGAGCTTTGTAACAATTGGCTACACCAACAGACCTTAAACAGGTCCAAAAACAACAGGGTGCGTGGCAGTTTTAAGCCGCTTTATCTCCAGATTAGGAGAAAAAACATTGCCACTTTATCGCCTTCTCCGACGCACCGACCACTTTGAGTGGACGGATGCGGCAACGGTCGGACTGGAAGAAATAAAGGCCCTTTTAGCGAGCAATCCAATCCTGGCCGCGCCGAACATCGGCGAACCCATGTTATTATACATATCGGCAACACACCAGGTAGTGAGTGCCGTGCTCGTCGTCGAGCGAGAGCAGGATGAACACAAGTTCCCGCTCCAGGAACCGGTATACCACGTATCAACCGTTCTCATACCATGCAAATCCCGATACCCTCATTACCAAAAGATAGCATATGCGGTCTTCATGGCATCCCGGAAGCTGCGACACTACTTTCAAGAGTGCTCGATCACGGTGGCTTCCGAGGTACCACTCAACGACATAATAAACAACCGCGATGCCACGGGCCGGATTGCCAAGTTGGCCATTGAGCTCCTTCCATTCGACATAACATACAAACCGCGCCGAGCCATTAAATCCCAAGTACTGGCTGACTTCGTCGCCAAATGGACAGAGGTCGGCCTCCCTAAAGAGTACGGCACATACTCCAATTGGGTTATGCACTTCGATGGTTCCAAAATGCTGGCGGGATTAGGGGCGGGCGTCGTCTTAATGTCCCCCACTGGAGATGCAGTTCAGTACGTACTCCAAATATTATACACAAACTCCAACAATGCAGCCGAATACGAGGCCTTGTTGCATGGTCTTCGGATAGCTGTCTCCATGGGCATACAACGCCTCGAAGTGCGTGGGGACTCAAACCTCGCAATATCTCAAATAAATGGAGATTTTGATGCCAAAGATCTGAAGATGGCGGCTTACCGTAACGCCGTTCTCAAAATGTTGGCTCGGTTCGAGGGGCTCGAGTTTCATCACGTGGCTTGAGAAAGTAATCAAGCGGCGGATGTCCTTGCTTGCATCGGTGCCAAGCGCGACCCTGTCCCACCTAACATCTTTCTGGAAAGGCTTTTCAAGCCATCCGTGGTGTGGCAAGGGGAGAGCGGCAACACCAGTCCGGATCCGACCATAACCTCAGATTCCGAACACACCGATATCATCGGGGGCTCAGCCACCGAAATAACACCGTCGGCCCATCTTATCATGGCAGTCATTGCCCCATGGACCAAACCCTTCTTGGCCTACCTTAATAGGCGAGAACTCCCTGAGGATTAGAATGAGGCTCGCCGCATTGTTCGGCGCTCGAAAGTCTACAAGGTTCACAATGGAGAACTCTACAAGAAAAAGTGCTACCGGAGTACTTCAAAGATGTATCTCCAAGGAAGAGGGGCGGCAACTCTTGGCTGAAATCCATGCCGGTCTCGGTGGTCACCACGCCGCGGCTCGGGCCCTTGTAAGAAAGGCCTTCCGTACAGGTTTCTATTGGCCGACGGCCCTAGCAGACGCACAGGACCTTGTTCAACGTTGCGCCTGATGCCAACTTTTCGCCAACCAAAGCCATATGCCAACCACCGCTCTATAAACAATCCCCATCACTTGGCCTTTCGTGGTCTGGGGGCTTGATATGGTCGGACCCCTTAAAGGAGGAAGCCATAAGAAAAAGTATCTGCTGGTCATGGTGGATAAATTCACTAAGTGGATAGAGGCCAAACCAGTTAAAACGGCCGAAGCCGGACCAGTGATATACTTCATATCCGGTGTTGTGCACCGTTATGGTGTTCCACACAGCATCATCACCGATAACAGCTCTAATTTCACAGCCGATGAGGTGAAAACCTGGTGTGCTAATCTGGGCATTAAGCTCGATTACGCCTATGTCTATCACCCACAAACAAACGGTCAAGTCGAACGAGCCAATGGTCTTATTATGAGCGGCATTAAGCCCAGACTAGTGCGGTCTTTGAAAGAATCAGACAAGCATTGGGTTGAGGAGCTCGACTTCGTACTCTGGGGCTGCGGACCACGCGCAATCGTACTACCGGATATACACCTTTCTTCATGGTGTATGGCGCAGAGGCTGTGTTACCCTGCGACATTATTCATGACTCACCTCGAGTGCGCATGTACGAAGAGAGAGAGGCCGAGCTTGATCGGCAGGACAACTTAGATGACCTGGAGGAGGAGCGCGACGTTGCAAAAGCCCGATCCGCATTTTATCAACAACAGGCTCGCGGATATCAAAGCAGAGAAGTGCGGGACAAGACTTATAACATTGGCGAACTCATTCTACGCTTGCCGGAGAAGAAAAAGGACAAACTCAAGCCCAAGTGGGAGGGTCCCTTCATCATTGACGAAGTTCTCACTAAAGGAGCATACCGCCTGCATGATGCATCAGACAATCGCCTAGAGTCGAACCCCTGGAACGCGGCCAGACTCCGAAGATTCTATGCCTAGCGCCGAACACTTTGTTCGTCTCCTTCCCCCTATTGTTTCCATTATTTTTCTCCTCTCTTTTCGCTTCTTCTCTTTTTAGCCTTAAAGCTTTCGTGCGGCTAAATCGTGCACTTATGACGTACACATCCTCAAATATGTACGTCCATTATGCCTGGGGGCTTCTTGCACAGAAGCTTATTATTGTTATTTTCCGAGCATCAAGCTCATCACATATGCATTTTTTTCCTCATATGTACCTTTTCTTCGCCATTATATGCATCGATATGACTTAAGTTTTGGCCAAGCTGGGTTGCCTGGCTCCTGTGCTTATGCCCTACGTTCCCGTTAGTTCGGCTAGGGCATAAAGGGAGCACCTCTGCGCTTGTTACTGCCGGGTCATCCGGATGTGTACCTTAGACTAGGTGAAGCTAAGGGAATATTCGGTCGGCGGACTAAAGATTTTTTTTACATTCATTCCACTATGAAACCCCAGATGTTACGTATACTGCGATTTTTTCAATCACAGTTCGGACATGCACATTAACGCATGTACACCCAGAGAAAGGAACCCTTAACGGAACTATTCCCTCTGGAAGATGTTTCTTACAATCACAATGTAATATAACATAGCTAGTCGGATACTACTTGTCTGTTGAAGCAACTATGACCCCTACGCCTGGTTTCCACGCATACCCCTGTCTATTTTGCCGCTCAGGTATTCAGAAACACTCCGCACCTTCGGGTCCAGAGGTCGAAGCGAAAAGGTGTGCCATGATAATCGTTTTACAATTCGGCTAGGGACAAATATGTCAAGGAAAGCACATAGTCACTTGGACTCAAAAATTTCCTCCTCTATACCGTCTAACAGGCTGTCTAACTTAAAATCCTGTAGGGAATATTTGGCGGCTACTTCTACTTGGTCATATACCAAATTAACGGGATTTTCTTTCCCATCTGACCCTAGAGGTCCGACCCGGGCCGTATAATTTGGATCAAGCTTGGTATACCGTGTTTTCACCATGGCCCAGGCCTCTCTCGCGCACCTTCCCGGCAGGCCGATATCTTCCGTAATCGGAAACGCCGCCGCGCTCCCTTGAATAGATGTATGAGCTCCTCCGTACTTCCTGGATGGGAGGCGGATGGCCATAAGGCCTTGGCAACACTTTGCATTGCCTGCCGAGCTCGCTCGTGCATTTGCGACAGCTCTTGCAGCAGATCGCCCAAAGATCCGGACATTTCCTCTTCGGGATGGCCAGTCAGCATACCTACAGACATAACTCTGTCAGTTCCTTTCCTCGCCGAATTACACGGAGGTAAGTTTGAACACATACTAAATATGCCGCCTCGCAGCCTCTTATTTTCCTTCATGGAGTCAGCCGGCTGGGCCCGCACATCTTTCAGTTCTTCGCCCAGCTGGGTGTTGGAATCCTGGAGTTGTTTTTTCTCCTCCTTGAACCGTGTCAGTATACGTTCGCCCGCGGCCCGTTGCCTTTTGGCTTCTTGTTCACCCGCTTGCGCGACTTCCAGTGCCTCCTTCAGTTTATCTGACGATCATGCCATGAGATACGCAACACTATTAGCATTGCTGGTATATAATTATATTTTCTCGATGGAGGGGAATATTACCAGGCGATGCCTTCTTAGATTTTTCCAGTTTAATGGTAGCGGCATTTACCTCGGTTCGACACTTTTCCAGTTCTTGAGACAACATGTTGTTCTTCTCCGTAAGCACCTGGTTATACAATGATCATTAAATCAGTTGTATCAACTGCTTCAAGTCTCGGGGGCTACTGGTATATAATTATCATATTTGGACAATGTAAACTTACCCGCATATCTTTTCAATGCTAGTCTGTGGCTCTGGTAAGCCCGTCTCGAGCAGCTCGGATGTATGCATTAGCCGAGCTGAAGGCATTGAATGCCTCTTTTGTAAAGCCGGGGTCGCGTAGAACGGCCCTCCAGCGCCAATGATTCATGGCGCTCTCCACTTCCGAGTTTGTGACGGATACATCATCTGAATCCTCTACCAAAGGACAATCAGGCGTCACTCCCGTATCAGCCCCCGTCTTTACGGTAGGGTCTGGAACCTGGCTGTTGGGAGTCCGACCGACAGGACCCCCGGACATAGTCCGGCGAACGCTTTTCCTGATAAGGCACAAATGGACAATTTCACAGTTGTATGTGACTGCGAAGGGGTATATTTACAAAGCCATACCTCTTAGATGAAGGCTCAGTCATGTCTATGTTTCCCTTCCTCTTCGAAGGCTTGCCTGGCGTGGGCGCCGCTCTCTTTGGAATTGCCGCTGGTGTAGCGTGGCGCACCGAACGCCTCCCCTTTGGAGCATGAGACAGTGCGGTGGGTGAGGCAGAATGAGGAAGCTCTTTCGGAGGAGATGTCTCCTGATTACTTACGTGTGAGGCAGGGAGAAGACCGGGATAGTCAGCGGTGATGGCCACTTCCGTGTCGTCATAGCTCGCCTGGTAGAACACCCCATCCTCGAGCTCCATGAATATGTCTGGATCCTCTTCGAATCCGGGGTCAAGGTCTCGGTTGTGGTCCTCTGGTTGTGGGGCGGGGCTATGGAGCCCCTTGGTGATCTTTCGCCATTCCTGTCACAAATTGATGAATTAATGTTCATTAAAAGTGACTCAGGGAGTAGATTGAGTAGAGCAGTGGGATTGGAACTCACCCAGCTAGGAGGATTATACATGGAAAATCCATCTCGGCGCTTAATGCGAATGAATTCCTCTTTCTCCCCTTTGAATAGTTCGGCCAATATTTTGGCCAAAGCGGCGGGGGTGTCCGGACCCTTCCAACCGCAGTGGGAGGCGTCATCTTCCCCATTATAGTGCCACATGGGAAGCCCTCTGTATTGGAGTGGTTGAACCCCTCGTACTATGGAAGTCACCATTACCTCAACTATTGATAATCCGGACTGGGCAAGAGTCTTTATCTTGCTCATCGATTGATGGACTTCCGCGCTATCTTCCTCCCGAGGCTCCGAGGGTGCCAGCTATGGCGTTTCTTCAACGAAACACTTGTAAATTCGGGAAGACCCCTTCGGACTGGGTCGGGAAGGGCGACGTCCTCGATATAGAACCATTCGGAAGGCCACTCTTCAGATGCCTTCTTTGGCGTGCCGGACAGGTATCCGGTCCCGGCGATGCGTCATACCTCGGCTCCGCCCACTTCAAATATTGACCCCTCTTGGTTACGAGGGACGAGGCAGAATAGCTTCCTCCACAATTCAAAATAGGCATCACAACCCAGGAATAGCTCACAAAGAGCAACGTAACCCGCGATATGCAGGATGGAGGTAGGAGTGAAATTGTGCAGTTGGAGGCCATAATACTCCAAAAGTCCTCGGAGGAACGGGTGGATTGGAAATCCAACGCCTCTCAGCAAGTAGGGAACGAAGCACATTCTTTCCCCCTGGATGGATTGGGGAAATTCTCCGCCTGAGCCCCGCCGTTGAAGGAAGTCAATCCTGCTCGAATGGGGACTAGATCCGTAGGGGGAAGAAATCCCTGTGTCTGCAGCTTCACTAGCTGACCGTGGGATACGAGACATTTCTCCCAATCGCCTTTTTGGGGCCGTGTGGATGGGAGGAAGAGCTGGGTGCGCTAGCCATGTTGGAATGGTTCTCCTAACAAGCTCTGAGGATCCCTCGTTTGGTGTGGAATGGATATGAAGATCCCAATCTGTTTAAATAGACGCCTTTCTTATATGGTCAGGGTGATATGTGCAAAAATACCCCGACCTCTCGTATTCGCTCGACACGTGGAAGCTGAAGTCATGAAGGCATGGAAGCCGATGGGCGCAACATTAAATGGAAAGCCGAATACTGCTCTTTAAGTCAGGTACACACCGTCCTTGAAAGACTGGTTCGGGGGCTACTGAGCGAGTCCTGGATTAAGGGCTCCTCGGGCGTCCGGCCTATTGACATGGGCCGGATTGATGGGCTGTGAAGGTACAAGACTGAAGACTCTCTCCCGTGTCTGGATCGGATTCTCCTTGGCGTGGAAGGCAAGCTTGGCGCCCGGATATGAAGATTCCTTTCTTTGTAACCGACTTAATATAACCCTAGTCCCCTCCGATGTCTATATAAACCGGAGGGCTTAGTCTGTAGAGATTATGATAATCATAGTCATACAGGCTAGACTTCTAGGGTTTTAGCCATTACGATCTCGAGGTAGATTAACTCTTGTAATACTCATATTCATCAAGATCAATCAAGCAGGAAGTAGGGTATTACCTCCCTAGAGAGGGCCCGAACCTGGGTAAACATCGTGTCCCCCGTCTCCTGTTACCATCAACCTTAGACGCACGATTCTGGACCCCCTACCCGAGATCCGCCGGTTAT
Source organism: Aegilops longissima (assembly GCA_021605205.1). Taxonomy (NCBI): domain Eukaryota; kingdom Viridiplantae; phylum Streptophyta; class Magnoliopsida; order Poales; family Poaceae; genus Aegilops; species Aegilops longissima. The sequence goes on along the minus strand of CM038680.1, from coordinate 625,634,934 downwards.
GACACCGACACTCCTTCATTGATATTGATGATGATGATCACGACTAGAAGGGTGCTCTATCTTGAGAGCTATTGACTTGCCTGTATAAACTTAACTTGTCCCTCTTGGGGTGCCTTGTCCCTCCTTATATAAGTTGGAGGGGCGGGTTACATGAGGAGTCCTAGTAGGACTAGGACTACTCTTATTACAAGTGGAATCCTAGTCTTACTTACTTTGTAATTGAATATTCCTTATGCCTTTCGTCTTAAGCCTGCCCGCCATAGCATGAGCCGGCCTTCTAGGCCTTGGACCTTGTCATCTATTTGACCTGCTATCAGGGTCATCAGTGAGTCGCCAGACCGGTGAATCGCCACACTAGTGAGTCGCCAGACCAGTGAGTCGCCCATCTTCAGGCGGGTTACCGATGAACCGCCAAGTCCCGGCCGGGTCATATATCCGGCCGGGTCATACCGTGGGGTATATCCCCGACATTATCCCCCGGTTTAATTTGGATTTATCCATATTAAATTGATCCTGCAAAATAAACACGAGAACAACTTTGACAGGTTGTGCTCTTGATTAAAAATTTCTGAGCCGGCACCTGATCATCCTTAAGTCCTTGTCATTTCCTCCTTCTGGAAAGTCCGGGTCAATAGACCAACTTCATAGTCAATTTGCTTGTAGCAGAAATATTGTAAAAAAGAATCCATTTGAGTCGGCTTCCAATGCTCTGACTTGACAAAAATATTGGACTCGAAATACTCATCTGGATTTCAGCCGGCTTGAAGATGTAGATCTTGCTGATTTTTAATTGCCAAAATTGCCGGGTTATAAAATAGATGATGTCGGGTCATGATTGTTACTGATGCTGGGTCATGATCGTTGCAGACGCCGGGTTAATCTTATGGTGACGTCGGGTCATAAACTTTGCAAATTTCTCCAATAATAATATAATACCTGGTTTGCTCAAAACCGAGAATTTGAAGTTGTGTGTCGGTGTCAAAACCGGCGGATCTCGGGTAGGGGGTCCCGAACTGTGCGTCTAAGGCGGATGGTAATAGGAGGCGGGGGACACGATGTTTACCCAGGTTCGGGCCCTCTCGATGGAGGTAATACCCTAATTCCTGCTTGATTGATCTTGATGATATGAGTATTACAAAGTTGATCTACCATGAGATCATAGAGGCTAAACCCTAGAAGCTAGCCTATGGTATGATTGTTGTTGTCCTACGGAATAAACCCTCCGGTTTATATAGACACCGGAGGGGGCTAGGGTTACACAGAGTCGGTTACAAGGGAGGAGATCTACATATCCGTATTGCCAAGATTGCCTTCCACGCCAAGGAGAGTCCCATCCGGACACGGGACGAAGTCTTCAATCTTGTATCTTCATAGTCCAACAATCCGGCCAAAGGATATAGTTCGGCTGTCCGGAGACCCCCTAATCCAGGACTCCCTCAGTAGCCCCTGAACCAGGCTTCAATGACGATGACTCCGGCGCGCAGATTGTCTTCGGCATTGCAAGGCAGGTTCCTCCTCTGAATACTCCATAGAAGATTTTGAACACAAGGATAGTGTTCGGCTCTGCAAAACAAATTCCACGTACCACCGTAGAGAGAATAATATTTCCACAAATCTAATCTGCCGACCGTTTTTTTCATAGTGTGACGTATTGCCGCGGTCTGGCCATGACGAACCGTCTTTCTCAACCAGCCTGCCACTGCACGTTTTGCGAGGCGATTCATTTGGCACGTCTTGTCGAAGCAGAGATCGTGTCCCTCTTATTACGGGATTCTCATCAATACGGATGTGGGTAACCCAATCGTGACCGTTGGTATGACTCCTCGATTTTAGGCAAGTCCCAAACGGACACGCGGAGGACGCTTGATATTCATCCCCTTTATAAAGAGGCCAGGGCCTGACCTTTTTCTTCTTACACTCAATCGAATCCTTCCCCCACCTCAAGTTCCAACACCCAAGGCTCAGGTGAGGTGCTTCGGACCTTCAACCATGTCCAGATCCAACCTTCAAGGTCGGTGGATGCCTTCCTCTGTCACAGAGGAAGACATCAAGAAGCTAAGAGAGGCCAGGTATTTGACCGTCGAAATCTCGCACAGGTTGCCTGCTCGAGGGCAGGTCATTCCCACTCCCGAACCCGGCGAGAGCATTGTATTAATCTCTCACTTCCTCCGAGGGCTAGGCCTTGTTCTAGATCCCTTTGTTAGGGGGCTCATGTTCTATTATGGGCTGGATTTCCATGACCTGGCCCCGGATTTCCTCCTTCACATCTTGTCGTTCATCGTCGTGTGTGAAGCCTTCCTCCGCATTACCCCACACTTCGGTTTATGGTTCAAGACCTTCAATGTGAAGCCGAAGATGATTGAGGGGCGACATGCAGAGTGCAGAGGTGCCGCAATAAGCAAAGGAGCCGATGTTCAATGGCCAGAGGGTTCCTTCCTGGAGGTGTCCAGTTTATGGCAATGGGAGTGGTTTTATATCACAGCTCCTCGGGGCACCAAGTGGGTGGCCGCCCCTGCCTTTCGCTCGGGCCCCCCTCCACAACTGATGTCATGGATCAACAAGGGGCTGGACTTGGGGCCAGTAAACGACGTGCCGATATTGCAGAGTCGCATCCGAGATCTCCTCGAGAGAGATGTCGTCCTGGTAACGGTAATGCAAGTCATGCTAGTTCGTCGAGTCCTGCCTTGCAAACATCGACCCCTCCAAATGTGGGAGTTCAAACCGGAAGGACCGCGAGCTATTCAGCACTTCCTCGGCATGACGCTCGAAGAGATGTACAAATTATTCTCCGGACCACAAATAAGGTGTCCGGACCTCACCGAGGATGCGGGTCTGAGCTGCAATCGTCCAGATACCCAAGTAAGTAATCCCGTGGCCGAACACGCTGTCTTTTTATTTATCACAACATCATTCTGAAAAAACGCTCTTTGACCAGGACTGGGTAACAAAGGCAAAGATGATCAGGTGTTCAGCTCCCCTTCCCGAGGGCTCAGCAGATCTAGTACTAGCCAGAATGCTCGAGTCGGCGCCTTATCAGGCGCCCTCAGGGGAAGATAAAGGGGGGATTAAAGAGGCAGAAAGTAGGCCTCACTCATTGTTCATCCAAACCAGGGGAATTAGCGCCTCAGCGAAGGAGGATAACTGTGGAGAAGGATCTGAAATTCCCTCTCCCCAAGGAAGGAAGAGGACCGCCTCTGAGGACCCAAAAAAAAGTTTCCAAACGGGGGAAGAAATCTTCGCCAGACGGTCCTGCCCTGGGGGGTATCCTTGCCGCACAGTGTCTTCAAGGGGATCAGCCTTCCACCAAGCTATATGTAAACAAGAAGTACTAAATAGTAAGAATATCCTGCTTTACCTCTGAGTACAATAACCGAAGCATATATCTTGTAGTGTGGATTGTAGCCCTTCTCGTGAGTTCGTCTTGAGGGATCTTCTTAGGAGATGATGGAGAGCGAAACACCTCCCAAGCCACCCTTACCACGAGGCGGGCGACGCTGAACTGTCGTTGCGAAGGTTTCTCCCGATCCGCCAAGGCGGAGGGTAATCCCTCGGCCACCAAGTCCTCGAGATTCGCTCCGAGGAGAGTAACAAAAAGAGTCCAGAACCGTCCGGTGTGAGATCGGACGCACTGAAGGATCTTCTGGAGCAAGCGGCTATCTCAGAAGCGCATCGTATGCTGATGGGTACGGTGATCCAGAGGATTTCGTCCGCCAAAAGCGGGTTGCATGAAGCTTTTATGAGCCTGCTGAAAGGCTTTGAGGTACGTGAAATAGTGTATGTTTTTGACGGTACCGCACACGTTAGGTGTGCCCTATGCAGATAGTAGCCCCTGAGACTATGGTTACCGTCGAGAACGGCTGTAAACAGAGGATCATAGTCCCAGGTAATAATTAGGCTACCTTTATGTGCAGGTGGCTGAAGGTCCGGTGGCTAGCCGGACTGTTGAGTTTGCCGAGCTGAAGCGGCAACTTGATGCAGCAGATGCCGACATCGTGTTTGTCAACAAGCGGCTCGACGAGGCACATGGTATGTGATTTCTCCGGTGATCAACACATAGTAAGAGGAGCATGATGCTAGTATCTTTAATATGGTTGTGACTGCAGATGGAGCTGCCGCCGTGGAGACCCTTCGGGCGGAACTTGCCCGAGCCAAGGAACAAGCCAGGAAAAGTGATGCGGCCGCTCTGAAGGCGTTCGAAGAGCTGAGAGTCGAACAAGCTGCGCATTGCCGAAGCAAGGATGAGATAGCCAAGATGGCTACGGAATTGAAGGATGCCGCCGACCGTTATGAGCTTCTTGAAAATAAAAATTGAGCGAAGATGATGGACCTGGAAAAGGCCACGGTGGCAGCCAAGGACACCCTCTCTACAATCAGAGCGATGAAGGAGGAGCTGCATCAAGCCGGGGATATCGCGGCTGGGAAGCCCTTTATGCTGCGGATGAAGTTCGGAGATCCTAAGTATGCTCCTCTTGATCAACTATGGAGTTCGGCGGACGCATATGTGGATTTGGCAGCAAGTGCTGCTGATGCGGCCGAATACTTCAAAGATAAAAAAGACCGTGAAGTGGAAAAGCTGTTCTGGCCACAATTCAATGTTCCAGTGCGTCCTCTTCTGTTGAATGAGCGGATGGCCGAGTGGGCCGAGCTCCATAGGTTGTCCGGTCTAGCCATGAGGTCTGTTGTGGATCATTTGTGGCCGGAAGGGCCAAGGCCGAACAACTATTTTAATTTAGTGCAACAGTTCCTTGGTGTTATGCCGCATATCGACGCTATGAAGAGGTTGGCGTGCATAGAGGGTGCACGGGATGGCACTTGCCCGTGTCAACACATACTGCGCAGAGATGGAGGCCACCGCTATTGCAACCCAGTGTTCGTCCGTAGGACGAGTATTTGCCGAGCACTACTTTGAAGAAGTCCTTGAAGGCGCTCGTGCAATAGAGGCTCAGTATTCCCATGCTTTATTGAATTATAAAGGTTGTGTTTTATACTTTTGCCTGAAAGTATTATGATGCCTCCTGTGCGGCAGTTTATGTATATATGTATATAACCTGAAAGTTTGTAGTCGTCGGCTTCATCCCCCACACATATAATGCGGGGGTGTTCGCAAAAAATGCGTATTCACACTTGATCCAACGTCTTGGTCCATTAAGGAGGTGGTAGCGCAGCAAACGAGGCAATCGGACTATATTGCTTTAACACTTTCACTTAGCCATAGGAGTTTGACGGTGGGACTACTATATAGCCCCTGGTACCTCCGCGCTCTTCCGAATACGGGGCACATACATACATGACCAGGAAACGGCCCTTCATTAATGCGGAGGAATCCCGAAGATTCCGCTAAGTCATCGAGTGGTTGACCAGTCTCGCGCTTTATCATGACAGTCAGTTTTCGGCTTTCTCTACTGAGGTGCTCATCCGGATGAACCAGGGCACAATCGCAGTAGTTCTCCCGGTGCCACCTTAGCCGATAGAGCGGAACGTAAGGTAGCAAAACACGAAAGCCGGGAAAACCCAACATTTGACCAAAGACATGATTCAGAGCTGATGCATATAAGGCCAAACTCGCGACGCCGAACACTCCCTAAGGTATTCAGTCTTTATAACATATGCCGGGCTGAATAGTGCCCTTGATAATGAAACCCGAGTGTCCAGGTATGTGCAATGCTCCGACGTGGCGAAATGCCAATAACGTCGGCATCCTTCTGGGTTATACTAAGTATCCGGAGGATGTAAACTACAAGAGACAGTAAAAAAGGTTTACGCAGGGTCTTAATCTAAAAAGAAACCTTTGAGCGGGTCCCTGCTGCACGTCTGCGCATGTGTCTCAGTTGTGCGGTATCCTGGACGGGTGTGGCGCGATTGTCATCTGTAAAAGAGAAGAACTTAGGTGAAAGTTGTCGTGCCAAAAAATTGGTTATTTTCAATAAACCATTAAAATTCAAGATAGGTCAGGTTGAGCCGAACTAGCCCTGATTACACGAGGGAAACCCCTGGTACCATCTATGGTGGTATAACCATCAAACCAATCTCGGGTTTATCTAGGGTATTATAGCTAGTAATATGCCGGGCTCGTCTAGCCGTGCCCGCGGTCTTGACGACCGATCCTTTATTCTAGTTGGAGGGGCCATTTAGTGTTCGGCTATTAAAGCCGTCGCACATTCTTCCGCTTGTAATGAACGTTCAATGTTTCCGCTAATGGTGATGGTGCCACGTGGACCGGGCATCTTAAGCTTGAGAGAAGCGTAATGCAGTACTGCATTAAAACGAGTGAAAGCCGCTCTTCCAAGTAGTGCTTGATAGCCACTTCAGAATGGAGCGATGTCGAAGGTTAACTTTTCGCTTCGGAAGTTGTCAGGAGAACCGAATACAACCTCTAGTAATAGAGAGCCCGTGCAGCGGGCCTCTTGGCCTGGTATTACTCCCTTGAAGGTAGTATTACTGTGGCTAATATTTGTCGGGTCTATCCCCATTTTGCAGACTGTGTCCTGATATATCAGATTTAGACTACTGCCGCCGTCCATAAGGACTCGTGTGAGATGGTATCCATTTATTATTGGGTCTAGCACCAAGGCAGCCAATCCTTCATGCCGGATACTTGTCGGGTGATCCATGTGATCAAAAGTGATCGGGCAGGCTAGCCAGGGGTTGAACTTAGGGGTGACGGTCTCTACGGCGCGTGTGTCCCGGAGTGCATGTTTGCTTCTCCTCTTCGTTGCGTGGATCATATTCACTGTTTTAACCTCTGGTGGGAATTTTTTCTGTCCCCCGGTGCTTTGCTGGCGAGGTTCGTCCTCGTCTTCGCTTGGTGTCTCCCTCCCCCTGTGTTCGGTGTTTAGCTTACCAGCCTGCTTGAAGATCCAGCATTCTCTGTGGGTGTGATTTGCAGGTTTATCGGGGGTGCCATGAATCTGACATAGTTTGTCTAGAATCTTGTTTGGGATGGACGGTCCATCTCTGCTGCCTTTGACAGGATTTTTCCGCTGACCCGGTTGAGAGCCCCTGAATCCGGCGTTTACCACCGTGCTATCTGGGCCGTCTTCTTTATTTCGACGCTTGCTTTTACTACGTCGTGGTTTTCCATTGTCGTCCCTGACTTCGGATGTGCCTGGGTCGCTGGTGCTACTACAGGCAAGCCAGCTATCTTCGCCCACGCAAAAGCGGGTCATGAGGCTTGTCAGGGCTGCCATTGTTCTCGGTTTTTCTTGACTGAGATGTCTGGCGAGCCATTCGTCTCGGACGCTGTGCTTGAAAGCTGCTAAGGCTTCTGTGTCCGGGCAGTCGACGATTTGGTTCTTCTTAGTGATAAACCTGTTCCAAAGCTTTCGGGCAGACTCTCCGGGCTGTTGTATTATATGACTCAAATTGTCTGCATGCCGAGGTCGGACATAGGTCCCTTGAAAATTAGCCCGGAAAGCATCCTCGAGCTCCTCCCAACTTCCAATTGAGTTTTCGGGGAGGCTTTTCAGCCAGTGCTGAGCTGGTCCTTTAAGCTTGAGGGGCAAGTATTTGATGGCGTGGAGACTGTCTCCGCGAGCCATATGGATATGGAGGATAAAGTCCTCAATCCAGACCCCAGGGTCTGTGGTCCCGTCGTACGCCTCTATGTTCACTGGTTTGAATCCTTCTGGAAATTCATGGTCCAGCACCTCATTGGTGAAACATAGGGGGTGTACGGCACCCCTGTATTTAGATGTATCATGGCGTTCAGACGGTTGTACTATTCGGTTTTGATTTTGTGCCGTAGCGCGTTTCCTAGATCCATAGATGGATCTGGTCATACTGGATTTTGGGCAATAGTCCTCACGTGGATCTTGTGTTGACTTATGTGCGGCCTTGTTAGCCGCTCTATCGCGGCCACCAGGTGGTTGATCCGACCGGTTGGCCGTTTTATTTTTCGGCTGCATGGGCTCTAAGGCCTCATCGTCGAATTTGGGCAATAGCTTGCGTTCTGGATAGCTCTTTGTCTGGTAACTTCCACCATACTTTTCTTGATTGTCGAGCACTTTGTTCCATCTATTGTTGAGCGTATTCTGCGCAGCCTTAAGCTTTTGCTTCTGCTTCTTCAGACTCCTCGCTGTGCCGATAAGCCTTCTGCGGAGGTTCTCTTGTTCCAAGTGCCTTTCCAGGATGATGTGTGCATCTTCGTCAGGACTGTTTTCCTCCCCAGAGGGAGGTTGATGAGCTTTATCCTCGGCGTCACCGTGTTCGGACATTGGATCCGTACTGTGTTCACCATTCGCAGTTTCATCATGCCCTGCCGCTGGGTCGATGTGGTCGTCGTTTCCTCTGGAGTCGACCAGGGTGTTATTTTCTCTTTCGCTGTTATAGCTTTTTTTGCCGAGGCGGGATTTGGAGCGGCGCCTATGCCGGCGCTTTGTTTGCTTCTCGATGGAGCTGTTCTTCGCTACTTCCTTCCGTTCCTCGTCATTGTTTTCTTTGGGGTATCCATATATATATATATATATATATATATATATATATATATATATATATATATATATATATATATATATATATATATATATATATATATATATATATATATATATATATATATATATATATATATATATATATATATATATATATATCATATGATGAGGTGACGGTCCAGCGCCCTGTGGGCGGTGGTTCCTGTTCGTCTCCTGCATCGTGGTCCATACCGTCGATGTCTTCGGAGTCGAAGTCGAGCATGTCGGTTAAATCATCGACAGTGGCTACTAAGTGGATGGTGGGTGGGCAGCGAATTTCTTCGTCGTCCGCATCCCATTCTAGCCTGACATAGTTCAGCCAAGGTTCTCCTACAAGGAAAGAGACCTTAACGAATTTAGCACGTCGCCGAAAGGCGAGTCCTGAAAGATATCCACGGAGGTAAACTAAATGATCGGCGCCCAATCGGATTCTATGGGCACGGACGCAGGCGGCTCGGAGCCTGTGGCCGGGAACGAATCCAATGGCTCGGCAATACGGCTCTCGTAAGGGGTGAAGTCAGTATCCGGCTCTATCGCCACTGAGAGTACGGTCTCCTCGGTAGGGTCTATCCACCCGTCCTTGGATGGCGTAATTTGCTCCGGATTGAAGGCCGGAGTAGTTGCAGGTGTGATCTCCCGAACACTGTCCGACGGTAGAGCTAAAATCATGCTCGTCGTGATCGTGCGGCACACCTGGCATGGGCTCGAATCCATCGAAGATCAAGTCTCCGTGTATTTCAGCAGTGTAGTTCAAACATCCAAACCTGACCTGATGGCCAGGGGCATAGCTTTCGATCTGCTCCAGATGGCCAAGCAGGTTGGCCCGCAGTACGAAGCCGTCGAAAACGAAGATCTGTCCGGGGAGGAAAACCTCACCCTGGATTGCATCGTTGTCGATGATCGAAGGAGCCATCAAGCCTTGCGGTGACGGCACAGTGGAACTCTCAATGAAAGCACCAATGTCAGTGTCAAAACCGGCGGATCTCGGGTAGGGGGTCCCGAACTATGCGTCTAAGGCGGATGGTAACAGGAGGCGGGTGACACGATGTTTACCCAGGTTAGGGCCCTCTCGATGGAGCTAATACCCTACTTCCTGCTTGATTGATCTTGATGATATGAGTATTACAATAGTTGATCTACCACGAGATCATAGAGGCTCAACCCTAGAAGCTAGCCTATGGTATGATTGTTGTTGTCCTACGGACTAAACCCTCCGGTTTATAAAGATACCGGAAGGGGCTAGGGTTACACAAAGTTGGTTACAAGGGAGGAGATCTACATATCCGTATTGCCAAGCTTGCCTTCCACGCCAAGGAGAGTCCCATCCCGACACGGGACGAAGTCTTCAATCTTGTATCTTCATAGTCCAACAGTCCGGCCAAAGGATATAGTCCGGCTGTTCGGAGACCCCCTAATCCAGGACTCCCTCATTGTGCCTCCCTTATATGCATATCACCTGTATCCCCCAGGTCTTAAGAGGAGAAGTAGTGATAGCTTAAGACTTGCTTTAATATAAATGCTGCAACTTTGGAGAAATACAGGTTGTTCATGTAAGTCACCAATCATAAACTGAACACGTTGTACTTCCCATGTGTAGCCCCCAAGTGCCGGGTCAATATGCGATAATGAGCAGGGACTTTGTAGATTTAATTATGTAGACTTAAGCAACAATGTGTAGCCCCCAAGGGCCGGCTCAATAAGATAATACTGCGCTCGGACTTTACTTGTACTTCAAAAAATAACACCATATGATGTAGCTCCCAAGTTTCGGGTTACCTTTGACAGGAGCAATTAGTAGCCCCCAAAGGGCCGGCTCATCACTTTGTGATGGGTTGGGTCTTCAATGAGGCAAGTTAAAAATGACTTTGCATTAGCCCCATCGGCAGCACCAGGTGTATTCACGTGTATTCATGTGAATACCCAAGATTTGGCCTAAAAATAATAATATATGTCTTATTTAGCATCCCGCAAGCCACAAGCCCACAGCGGCACAGCCCATCGGGCGGAAGCTACCGCGCGTGCGCAGTCATTTCCCAGCCCCCGACTCGTTCAACCCAAATCGGCCGTTCCCCAAGCACCCAACCTTACCTAGCGTCTGCTGCTGCGGCGGCGGCGTAGTAGTAGCAACCAAGCGGCGGCCAAGACGACCGCAGCAGCAGCGCAACAAGCGGAGAGCTGAATGGGCGACTGCGGACCAGGTTCTATTCTCCTCTTCTCCTAGTCAGTGCTGCTCCTAATTCTAGTGTTTTAGAATTCAGATTCAGTCAGCTCATGAGTAGGTTCTGCTTTTCTTTTTTCCTCGAATCGAGTAGTTTCTGCTCTTGAACTAAACTAATGAGTCAAGGATGGGAGCAGTTGGATGGGAGATTTTTTCTAGTGCATATATGTTCCTAGTTACTGTCTCGTTGCTACACAACTATTCTGAATCATATTTCACTTTGGTAAATCGAGCAGTTATTCCTCTACGAAAAATAAGACTGACAACAGAAATACACATTACATAGTTCTTACTTGCATATTTGTGGTTTGGTGGAACAACCAGGTTGCTATTTGCTAGTACATGTATGGACTAGAACGACCAGGTTGCTATTTGCTAGTACATGTATGCACCTGAACTAGTTTGCAAGAACGACCAACTTAGTAGATTACTAGATTGCTGATCTATTTTTTCTGATCTTGTATCACAAATGAAGAAGAAGGGTGTTAGTATTGTTGCATTATGGGAAAGAGCTTCCAGGGAAAATAAAAGAACTTCGACATCTACACCAAATCCTCCTGATGTTGAAGTTGAGAGCAGTATCATTCCTCCTACTATTGAGAGCAATCTGCAACTGGCACTTGTGCAAGCACATGAACCTGATGATGGACACACAGAACCTGAGAGTGCAGCTGGCTCCCCAACCCCAATTGTAGAAGATGCTGAAGCAAATGATGAAGTTCAGTTTGAAGTAGATTTGGAAGCACTTGAGTCTGATCCTGGAAAAAGGATCCCCATCTCTATGTACAATGTCAATGACCAGGATAAAGTTAGAAGGAGATACATCGAGTTGGGGGCATGTCAACCAAAGAAACATAATTTTGAGTATAAAGATATAAGTGGATTACAGCGTCGCTTTTCTCCTTCTTGGTTTAAGGATTACAAGTGGCTTGAGTATAGTGTGGACAAAGAAGCCGCTTTCTGCTTCGTTTGCTATTTGTTCAAGGATAAAACAAGATGTCCCGCCGGAGATGCTTTTGTGAGAAGGGATTTAATAACTGGAACATGAAGTCGAGATTGAAGAAACATGAAGGTGAGGTTTGTAGTGCTCATGCTAAAGCTCAAGAGAAGTATGATAGGTTCACTACACCACAAACATCAATTCGGGAGTCTATTGCTTCAAACACCTCACAATATAAGGCTTTGTATAAACAGCGTTTGACATGGACACTCAAGTGTGTGAGATTTCTATTGCGCCAAGGCTTGGCATTTAGAGGACATGATGAAAGTGAAGACTCACTAAATAAAGGAAATTTCCTTGAGCTTCTAAATTGGCTAGCAGGAAATTTTGAAGAGGTTGACAGGGTTGTTCTCAAGAATGCTCCACGGAACTGCAGGATGACTCACCATGATATACAACAAGAGGTGATAAAATGTTGTGCACAAGAGACTACTAAACTAGTCATTGAGGAACTTGATGGTGGTCATTTTGAACGAAATATGCCCTAGAGGCAATAATAAAGTTATTATTTATTTCCATATATCATAATAAATGTTTATTATTCATGCTAGAATTGTATTAACCGGAAAACATAATACATGTGTGAATACATAAACAAACAGAATGTCACTAGTATGCCTCTACTTGACTAGCTCGTTAATCAAAGATGGTTATGTTTCCTAACCATAGACATGAGTTGTCATTTGATTAACGGGATCACATCATTAGGAGAATGATGTGATTGACTTGACCCATTCCGTTAGCTTAGCACTTGATCGTTTAGTATGTTGCTATTGCTTTCTTCATGACTTATACAAAGTTCCTGCAACTATGAGATTATGCAACTCCCGTTTACGGAGGAACACTTTGTGTGCTACCAAACGTCACAACGAATCGGGTGATTATAAAGGTACTCTACTGTGTGTCTCCAAAAGTATATGTTGAGTTGGCATAATTCGAGATTAGGTTTTGTCACTCCGATTGTCGGAGAGGTATCTCTGGGCCTTCTCGGTAATACTCATCACCTAAGCCTTGCAAGCATTGTAACTAATGAGTTAGTTATGAAATGATGTATTACTGAGCGATTAAAGAGACTTGCCGGTAAACGAGATTGAACTAGGTATTGGATACCGACGATCGAATCTCGGGCAAGTAACATACCGATGACAAAGGAACAACGATGTTGTTATGCGGTTTGACCGATAAAGATCTTCAGAGAAAATGTAGGAACCAATATGAACATCCAGGTTCCACTATTGGTTATTGACCGAGAATAGTTCGGGTCATGTCTACATAGTTCTCGAACCCGTAGGGTCCGCACGCTTAACGCTACGATGACAATTTTATGAGTATTGATGTACCAAGTTTGTTCGAGTCCCGGATGTGATCACGACATGACGAGGAGTCTCGAAATGGTCGAGACATAAAGATTGATATATTGGAAGCCTATGTTTGACTTCGAATAGTTCCGGGTGAAATCAGGATTTTACCGAACACCGGGGTTACTGAACCCTCCCGGGGTTAATGGGCCTTAGTGGGCCATGAGGGAGAAGAGGAGGGCGGCCAGGCAGGCCGCGCGCCCTCCCCTAGTACGAATAGGACAAGGAGAGGCGGCGCCCCTTCCTCTTTTCCTCCCCCAAGTCCTAATCCAACTAGGAAGGGGGAGTCCTACTCGGTGGGAGTAGGACTCCTCCGCCGCCTCCTCCTAGGGCCGGCCGCACCCCTTGCTCCTTTATATATGAGGCAGGGGGCACCCCATGACACACAAGTTGATCTACGGATCGTTCCTTAGCCGTGCGGTGCCCCCTCCACCATATTCCACTTGGTCATATCGTCATGAGCTTAGGCGAAGCCTGCGCCGGTGGAGCATCATCATCGCCACCACGCCGTCAGGCCGGAACTCATCCCGACACCCTGCTGGATCGGAGTCCGTGGATCGCCATCGAGCTGAACGTGTGCTGAACTCGGAGGTGCCGTATGCTCGGTACTTGGATCGGTCGGATCGTGAAGACGTACGACTACATCAATCGTGTTGTTATAACGCTTCCGCTTTCGGTCTACGAGGGTACGTGGACACACTCTCCCCTCTCGTTGCTATGCCATCACCATGATCTTGCGTGTGCGTAGGAAATTTTTTGAAATTACTACGTTCCCCAACACATTTTGCAATACTTGCAGATGAGTCTAGTGATGTTTATCAGAATGAACAGTTGGCTGTTTGCTTGCGTTATGTCGATAAGAAAGGAAGGGCGGTTGTAAGATTTCTTGGCCTTGCTCATATTGAAGATACTACCTCTTTGACACTAAAAGCTGCAATTCAGAAAATGCTTATGGACTACAATTTGACCTTTGCAATGGTTCGTGGGCAAGGATATGATGGAGCTAGTAACATGAGAGGTAATGCTAATGGCCTCAAAAAACTGATTATGGATGAGTCCCCTTCTGCCTACTATGTTCATTGTTTTGCCCATCAACTATAGTTAACTCTTGTTGCTGTTGCTAAGGAGAGTGGTGATTGTACCTGGTTCTTTCAGCAGCTTGCACACTTGTAAAATGCTCTTGGCATGTCTTGTAAAAAGATGAGAATGCTTCGGATAGCTCAGGCTGAAGAACTCATTGATGCATTGGAATTGGAAGAAGTAGAAACAGGGAGTGGGCTGAATTAGGAAATGGGTTTGGGAAGACCATGTGATACACGTTGGAGCTCTCACTTCAAAACTGTGAACCGTGTCATCTCTATGTATGGTACACTACGACGAGTCCTTCGCAAGATTGGAGATGAGTACCATGGTGCGGAGGCACAAGCAGCTCTATCCATAGAGAAAATATTTCGATCATTTGAGTTTGTTTTCATGGCACACTTGATGCAAGAAATATTTGGATACACAGATGAGTTGTGCAGAGCTTTGCAAAAGCAAGACGAAGATATTGTTCATGCTATTGAGCTTGTTGGTGACACAAAGTATTACTTGGAGGCTTTGAGGACCGATGCTGGATCGGATGATTTTCTCACAAAGGTCACATCTTTTTGTACAAAGCATAAGATCAAAGTTGTTGATATGGAGGGTCCTTACTTTCCCGTTGGCCGGCCTAGAAGGGGTTTATGTAATGGTGTGAACAATTACCACCGCTTCAAGGTTGATATGTTTGTGGGTGTCATTGATAGGAAAATCAGTGAGCTGAATGGCAGATAGGTAAACACGGAGCTACTTTCTTGCATGGCAGCATTTTGTCCACTTCATCTATTTGCTGCTTATGACCAAGAGAAGTTGGTTAGGCTTGCTACAAAGTTTTATGCTTCTGATTTTACAAGTGATGAACTGGCAAGACTTCCATGGCA
The DNA here is from genome assembly GCA_021605205.1 of Aegilops longissima. Taxonomy (NCBI): domain Eukaryota; kingdom Viridiplantae; phylum Streptophyta; class Magnoliopsida; order Poales; family Poaceae; genus Aegilops; species Aegilops longissima. The sequence goes on along the minus strand of CM038680.1, from coordinate 625,619,926 downwards.
ACTAAACATGTATGTTACTAATGTGTGCGTAGAGATGAAAGGTTTCAAAATCTGAAAAATCTGTGTCAGCTTTCAGTTATGCTTGTTGAGACAAACAAGCATGAACGATATCATATCGTTTACAAGCTTCTTAAGTTTGTATTGATTCTGCCAGTAGCTACTGCTAGTGTTGAAAGGGTATTCTCTTCAATGAGCCATGTGAAGAATAAGCTAAGGAACAAAATGGGTGATGAATATTTGAACAATTGCTTGGTTACATTTGTTGAAAGAGAATTTTTCGATCAAGTGAAGGATGAAGATGTCATCAATCTTTTTTCCAAAAAGGCGACCGCAAAGTTATATTGTAAGAAGGATATCATCACTTTATCAGTCAAAAGGTACTTATGTATTCATGTTGTTATGGTCTGATACATTGAAATATTGCTATTGCCGTTATGCTAGTGTTGTTTTGTTCATATATTGCTAGTGTTGTGTTGTTTGGTTCATATACTACATTTAGAGCCAAATTTTTTTGGGATGAATACCCAGCCTTCATTTCCTGGCGCCGCCACTGATTAGCCCCCAAGTGCCATGGTGCATGCTTGCAGCGTAATGGGACTTGCATACTTGATATAATCATAATTTGAATAATGTAGCCCCCAAGTGCCAGCTTGTGTGCCTGCAGCGACTCAGGACTATTCCTTCCACTGTAAAATAAAACCATATCCATTGTCCGGATGATTTTGCTGAAAGCCTTGCATATTCAATAATGAACCATGTTGTCTGCTGTGAGCCGGTATTCTTGGATAAAGAAGTAATAGCCATTGCTTTAAAGCGGCTTTGAAAACCTCAATCATAATACTGGTTATTGATAAACCTCGGTCATTTGAATAATACAATCCGGTATGAAAACCTCAATCACTCAACACTGGTTATGACAACCATAATGAAAAATCCAGCCAAGTTTTGGCTAGTAACCCCGGAGTTAAATACCTGGCGGCTCTTGGCCGATGGCAACTTTAATATGCATCCATTGTACTCCAGGATGTAACCCGGCGGCTTATAGCCTTTGTAAAAATCCAGAACTGATAACCCTTTTGAAAGACCAATTCTAGTGTTTGATGATGGGCTTGACCTTAATCATTTATTTAAGCCATAGCTCTGCATGTTATGCACAAAGTTTAAACAACATATGCCCTGGCGACTTACCGTCAAAAGCCAGGGTGGGTAACAACCCAAACATAATATAGTCTTATGCAATTATGGAAAAGACTAGAATTAATGCCATTCAAGCCAAAGCATACTGGTGACATAAGGTCCAAAACTAGGGCGGGTTATCAAACGTCGCATACTTATATAACCAGGAAAACATACTTGTAAAATTGACTTATACTGCCGGCTTATATTGCCTTATCTAGTGAGAGTGACAACCCCAAAGATTTATAAGCGCATGATTCAATTGCGCAATCCAAAGTATACTGGCGACTTAACAACAAAAGCCAGGGCGATTTATCAAACCACGCATCTTCATATAACAAGTACAAATCATGCTTGTGAATTTGGTTCATATACATACCGCCGGCTTACATCACCATATCCAATGAGGTTGACAGCCCAAAGATTCATAGCGCATAACACCAATTGTGCAATCAAAGTACACTGGCGACTTAATGTCAAAGCCAGGACGGGTTATCAAAAACCCCAAATATTCATACAATTATTGAAAGACATACCTATAGATTAATACCATATGTCTTGACAATTATAACCTGGAGCCAGTATCAACCCGGAGTCACGAAATATCATCATTTTGATTGCTCAAGGCAAAATATCTTGGCGACTTAAAGTCTGCTATCAGGGCGGGTCACCAAACTCATTATGCTCAAGTATGAGTCATAAGGATTAAGGCTACATGGCCTGAATCATTTTACACCATATGTCAATGTGGTACAAGGATATGAACCAAACAATGTTTACAGAAAATAACAAATCAGAAAAAGAAGGCCTTCATAGGCCGCCAAGCCTCAATATCAAGTGTTGTTCAAGGGTCGCACAGCCATTGAGTTAATCCTTTATTCAAACCTGTAAGCCGGGCCTCACATGACCAATCATTGTTTTAACAGTGACAAGTTCAGGGTCATTATAAGATTGACTGTCAAACGTACATCGGGTCATTCCAGGATTACCTGGGCGGAGTGGAAGACATACAAAGGCAGGATAACCCGGATATTTTGGTGAATACACCTGGCGTCCAAGCTGATCAAAAGGGAAATATAGCTACGTTCATTGAACAGGAAGCCCCCAAGTGACCTATAATAAACCATCAAGGTAGGTTACCTATGTTTGAACTACACATTGTAACAAGTTCTCTTTGGCAACCTTTAATTCGGGCAAGAAGCCCCCAAGTGATTTGTAACAAGGCGTATAAGCCAGATCAATAGGGTAGTCATAGCTATGCTCAATGAGCAGGAAGCCCCCAAGTAATTTGTAACAAGGCGTGCAAGCCGGATCAAGAGGGTAGTCACAGCTATGCTCAATGAGCAGGAACCCCCCAAGTGATCTACAATAAGATAAGCCAATAAGGCAGGATACCCATGTTTGAACCGCTCATCATGGCAGCAAGTTCTCTTTGGCAACCTTCAATTTTTCTGAGAACTCGAACTTGCGAAATATGAATTCCCCTTGAACCGGATGTTGAGCCGGATATTGAGAGCTCAAAACGTTGTAGGAGAAAGATTTCCATTGAACCAGATTTTAAACCGGAATCTCTTTTGATAACCCGCAACTCTTCGATTGAGCTAGAATTTTTTGTTTGTTTGCCTGACACCTTTTTAAGCTGGAAATTTTCTGACGGCCTTTAAATTTTCTTCAATGCAGCAGTAGTCTCCGGGACCGGGTTATTTTTCCCTCCAATGACCCAGGGTTCTTGAACTTGCTGAAACTGGCAAAACTTTGCTAAGTCGTGTCATTGTAGCCCCCGAGTCTTAAGACGACTCGAGGAGTTGTCTTGAGATTCTCCATACTTGACCGTGATATAAACCGACCTATAGTTCAACAGTGGAACCCTGGAATGTATTGAAATCGGAGGCAACGTGGTGAGTTGATGAACTTCGTAACACTATACTCCCGGTATGAGTCATTCAACAAACTCAGTGACATAATAGTCATTTTTGCATCAGAAAATTTGTCCGGCATTTAAAGAATTTGCAAGCCAGAGAAATTAAGAAACAGTATAACGAAACGAGCTATGGCTCCTCACAGCATTTTGACGTCCCTGTCGTCTGATTAGATCGATCGGCCATCGTGTGGTGTTTCTTGGGCTGCTGCTCTGTACACTTACCTAGGCCCTTTGTGGTTAATCAGGTCGTCTGTTCTTCTTGGGCTGCTGCTCCATACACGTACGTAGGCCCATTGTGCTTAATCAGGCTTGGGCTGCTAGCAGGCACCGATCAATCTTTATGTCAAAATAAAAGGCATCGACCGATCTTCGTTGCGAGCCTTCCGCTCCTCTCGTGATGGGTGAAGGAAATAGCAACGGTGCCGGCGGCGGCAACAGCTGCACCACGTTCTAAGAGGTATCCATGTACGCTCGAGATGATTGTATGCACAAAAAATAAAAATAAGTAGAACATCCTACATCAAAGCCTGCACTACATAGGTCACCAAGTAAACCAAATGCTGATATAGTCAATATTACGAAGATAAGCATCAAAATCACCATATGGCAAAGCTGGTTAGTACATAAACAATCCTTCCCTATGTAACTTTATTTTAAAACAGAATGATAATTCAACTACAATTTTTTTCTTCTAACAATAACAGAATGAGCTGCCACCGAGGCACGCCCCTCCCCCCCCCCCTTCCTAAAGCCAGTTTGCATTTTCATCAGTGACACGTCACTTAAAGATGCGTAGACACCCTTGTTCCATGCCCATGGCACGAGCTAACCAATATGATGTTCTATTGTGTGGCTTTGCACCAAATAGGTCTACTTCCAAGTTCCCGCGTTATTAGTTTAGTGAATTGCCACCAAAATACTGTTTCAAATATTCATCAGATGGAGTTATATATTCGCAACATTATAATTCCATAACTTTGGTAGACATTTCTATAATTTTCCATTAAACTGGACGAGCGCGGCAACGCGCGCCATCATGTTCTAGTTCATATGTAATATAAAAATATACTGGATGGATTTCACCTCATATGTTAGGCCAGAAATTATCTGCCATAGAGTTGATGATCACTATGGTGAATCTAAAGTCAATCATGGGCGAGTCGGCTGCGGGAACAAACAGATGAGTATGCCGCGGCATTGTAAGCCGGTGCGGACGGGCAAGTCAATCGCAAGCGCGGTACGCCGCTTGGACGGCGAGTCAATCGCGGGCGCGGTCCCCATGAGTTGATGTAGATCGAGCCGCACGGTCGGCGGCTTGCACACATGTTCAACGGCAAGCGGGCGCAGACGCCAGTGCATGATGATGCTAACACACACTCCATAGGCACAGCATGGCACCACCTTTATAATGAATGATTGCCCTGCACAGAACATGGACCAGAGCAATTGTTCTTGGAAAAAATAATATGTGCTAATAAAATAGACTTAGATGGATATCACCTGTCTTGTCCGGACAACTGATGATCCGTAGATAGCACCCGTGAATAATCTCCAGTAATTTCAACTGTTATTTAGCCACTCTCCAGATGTTGAGGCAAAGGCGGCTTGCAGCCGATGTGCGGCGGCTCGGAATAAAGCCGGGCGTGGGTGGCTCTACACAAGGTCGCAACAACAACGGCGAACGTTGCGGCTTGGAGCGCAACCGCAACAGAGCTGAAGCTGGGCGGCTCGAAACGGACGCTCCGAGTCATGTACAAGTCCGAACTCTTTGGCAATTCGGACGGAACCTTTCGTCGAGGCAGTCGGAACTCTTTGGCGATTCGGACGGAACCTTTCGTTGAGGCGGTCAAAACTCTTTGATGGTCTCTATGTTGATCATATCTACTATATGATTCACGTTTGACCTTTCGGTCTCTAGTTTTCCGAGGCCACGTCTGTACATGCTAGGCTCGTCAAGTTTAACCCGAGTATTCCGTATGTGCGAAACTGTCTTGCACCCGTTGTATGTGAACGTAGAGCCTATCACACCCGATCATCATGTGGTTTCTCAGCACGACGAACTATCGCAACAGTGCATACTCAGAGAGAACACGTATACCTTGAAATTTTAGTAAGGGATCATCTTATAATGCTACCGCCGTACTAAGCAAAATAAGATGCATAAAAGATAAACATCACATGCAATCAAAATATGTGACATGATGTGGCCATCATCATCTTGTGCCTTTGATCTCCATCTCCAAAGCACCATCATGATCTCCATTGTCACCGGCTTGACACCTTGATCTCCATCGCAGCGTTGTGGCCGTCTCGCCAACTATTGCTTCTACAACTATCGCTAACGCATAGTGATAAAGTAAAGCAATTACATGGCGTTTGCATTTCATACAATAAACCGAAAACCATAAGGCTCCTGCCAGTTGCCGATAACTTTTACAAAACATGATCATCTCATACATTAACATATATCATATCATGTGTCGTGGATTTGTCACGGCAGACGTCCTTAGTGTGAGGACTTAGTCGTGAGGCCAACACATCTATGTGGTAGCTTGAGAGGGGTTAAGTGGGACGAGAGAGGCAAGGCTTTTTTACCCAGGTTCAGCCCCTCAGTGTGGAGGTAAAAGCCTACATCCTGCTTCATTGATATTGATGATGATGATCACAATTACAAGGATGCTCTATCTTGAGAGCTATTGACTTGTCTGTCTAAAACTCTAAACTTAAATTGTCCCTCTTGGGGTGCCCTGGCCCTCCTTATATATGTTGGAGGGGCGGGTTACATAAGGAGTCCTAGTAGGACTAGGACTACTCTTATTACAAGTGGAATCCTGGTCTTGCTTCCTTTGTAAGAGAATATTCCTTATGCCTTTCCTCTTAAGCCGGCCCGCCATAGCATGAGCCGGCCTTCTGGGCCTTGGACCTTGTCATCTATTTGACCCACTATCAGGGTCATCAGTGAGTCACCAGACCGGTGAATCGCCAGACCAGTGAGTCGCCAGTCTTCAGGCGGGTTACCGATGATCCGCCAAGTCTCGACCGGGTCATACCGCGGGGTATATCCCCGACATCATGTCTTGACCATATCACATCACAACATGCCCTGCAAAACAAGTTAGACGTCCTCTACTTTGTTGTTGCAAGTTTTACGTGGCTGCTACGGGCTTCTAGCAAGAACCGTTCTTACCTACGCATCAAAACCACAACGGTGATTTCTCAAGTTTGCTGTTTTAACCTTCAACAAGGACCGGTCACAGTCAAATTCGATTCAAGTAAAGTTGGAGAAACAGACACCCGCCAGCCACCTTTAAGCAAAACTGATTGCATGTCTGTCGCTGGAACCAGTCTCATGAACATGGTCATGTAAGGTTGGTCCGGGCCGCTTCATCCAACAATACCGCCGAATCAAAATAAGACATTGGTGGTAAGAAGTATGATTATCACCGCCCACAACACTTTGTGTTCGACTCGTGCACATCATCTACACATAGACCAGGAGTGGATGCCCCTGTTGGGTAACGTAGCATGCAATTCCAAAAAAAAATTCCTACGCTCACGCAAGGTCTATCTAGGATATGCATAGCAATGAGAGGGGGAGAGTGTGTCCACGTACCCTCGTAGACCGAAAACGGAAGCGACTGACAACGCGGTTGATGTAGTCAAACTTCTTCTCGTTCCGACCAATCAAGCACCGAATGTACGACACCTCCGAGTTCTGCACACGTTGAGCTCGATGACGTCCCTCGAACTCTTGATCTAGCAAAGTGTCGAGAGAGAGTTTCCTTAGCACGACGGAGTGGTGACGATGATGGTGAAGTGATCCGCGTAGGGCTTTGCCTAAGCACTACGAAGATATGACCGGAGCTGTAATCTGTGGAGGGAGGCGCCGCACACGGCTAACAGATGTTGTTGTGTCCTCTAGGCGCTCCCCTCATATATATAGGTGGGAGGGAGAGGGTGCAGCCAAGGGGGCGCCCCAAGTAGGAGGAGTCCTACTTGGGGGCCTTGTCCAATTTGCCCCCCCCCCTTCCTTATTGACCGAAGGGGAAAGGAAAGAGAGAGGAGGGAGGGAAGGAAGGGGGAGGCCGAATCCTCCCCTTTTCTTCTCCCTTCCCCTCTTTCCTTCTCCTCCTATTTCGGCCTATATGGGGGTGCACCAGCCCCTTGTGGGGCTGGTCTGTCCCTCTCTTGGCCCATAAGGCCCATATCTTTGCCGGGGGGGGGGGGTGCCGGAATCCCTTCCGGTGACCCGATATGTACCCGATACTCTCCGAAACACTTCTGTTGTCCAAATACTATTGTCCTATATATCAATCTTTACCTCTCGACCATTTCGAGACTCCTCGTCATGTCCGTGATCTCATCTGGGGCTCCGAACAACATTCGGTCACCAAATCACATAACTCATATAATACAAAATCGTCATTGAACGTTAAGCGTACGGACTGTCACGCCCAATATGCGACCCTATCCAAAAGGAACTCGAAGGTCCCACCAAGGATAGACCCGCATATTGAAACGCTTTTGCAAGGTGGATATCATTACATCAACATTACAATATAGATGGGGATACATACAAGAGGCATACAATGCCACATGAATACAACAATACAACATCAACCCATACAAGATATCAACATCCGACTACGGATGAAACACAAACAGAAACTCAAACGACATCCACCCTGCTAGCCCAGGCTGCCGATTCGAACCTATCCCCGATCAAGAAGAAGCGTAAGAAGAACTCCAACACAAGCAAACATCGCCTCACGCCATGATCATCGCAAACCTGTACCTGCAATCGGTGGTGTAGTAATCTGTGAGCCACGAGGACTCAGCAATCCCATTACCATGGGTATCAAGACTAGCAAAGCTTAAAGGGAAAGGAAGGGTAAAGTGGTGAGGTTGCAGCAGCGACTAAGCATATATGGTGGCTAACCAACGCAAATGAGAGCGAGAAGAGAAACAAAGGAATGGTCGTCAACTAGTAATGATCAAGAAGTGATCCTGAACTCATACTTACGCCGACATAACCCGAAACCGTGTTCTCCTCTCGATCAACCCCGAAAAGAGACACTCACGGTTACGCATTACGGTTGGTGTATTTTAGAAGAGTTTGCTTCAAGTTTACTACAACCGGATATTAACAAATTCCCATCGCCACATAACCGCTGCACGGCTCTCGAAAGTTTATACCTCGCAGGGTGTCCCAACTTAGCCCATGATAAGCTCGCGATCAACGAAGGATATTCCTTCTCCCGGAAGACCCGATCAGTCTCGAATCCCGGCTACAAGACATTTCGACAAAGAATAAAACAAGACCAGCAAGACCTCCGGCGTGTGTCGACATCCCGATAGTAGCCGCACAGATCTCGCCTCGAGCCACGACCGGATGAGCGAGACGTCTGACGGCAACCGACGATACCCCAAGTTGCCTAGGGCGGCACCGCAAGTGGCTCTAGTTTGGGCCAACACTTAGACAAGCATTGGCCCGGGGGGGCTAAAATGAAGATGACCCTTGAGAGCGCGACTCCCAAGGGAAAAAGGGGTAGGTGAGGCAAATGGTAAAACCAATGTTGGGCCTTTTTGGAGGAGTCTTATTCAAAGCGAACTGTCAAGGGGTCCCATAAATCACCCGACCGCGTTAGGGACGCAAAATCCGGGAACATAATACCGATATGACGGAAACTATGGCGGCAAGAGTGGAACAAAACACCAGGCATAAGGCCGAGCCTTCCACCCTTTACCAAGTATATAGATGCATTAATTAAATAAGATATATTGTGATATCCCAACAAGTAAACATGTTCCAACAAGGAACAACATCTCCATGTTCCAACAAGGAACAAACTTCATCTTCACCTGCAACTAACAACGCTATAAGAGGGGCTGAGCAAAGCGATAACATAGCCAAAAAACGGTTTGCTAGGAAGGGTGACAAAAGGTTAGAGGTTCATGGAAATTTGGGATGGCTTGATAAACAGGTAATAGGTAGCGCAGCATAGCGATAGAACGAAGCAACTAGCATAGCAATGATAGTAGTGAGATCCAGGGTAGCGGTCATCTTGCCTGAAATCCCGCAAGGAAGAAGAACGAGTCCATGAAGGAGACAAACGGATGAAGCCGAACCAAGCGTAGACGAACGAATCCTCACGATCGCAATGAAACAGGAACTAACAAGAAGAAGCACACAACATAGTAAACACACCACACATGAACAAGGCATGATGCACAACAAGCATGATGCATGACAAGACTACATGAAGCTACTCATGGCAAGAGATGATGCATACGAGACCAACACATCAAAGCAAGTTTAAATGAGGCCGGAAACAACATAGAACAATTCCGGTAAGTCCTCACATGCAAATTTCGAAATTGGTCCAGATCTGAATAAACCTTATGTTCAAGTTGTTAAACAGCAAGTTAAGATGCACCACGATGATCTACACTAAATTCTAGTCAACTTACATATAAAGTTCATTAAATTCGGAGCTACGGCCTAGAAGATATGAGCAAAACAAGATAAGCATGGCATTGATGCAAAATGCATACAAACATCAAGCAAACCCTCTCAAACCAAGGATTCAACATGATAATATGCAACTACATGCAAAATCGAGCAAGTTTCATATAGAGCACACTCAAAACGGAGCAACGGAGCAACACATACACTTTATACAAGGCATAACAACAATCTGTCCATAACAGCAAGTAGGCATATTGCAAGCACCGAAACAACAAGCTACAGCATCTTAACATGAGAACAAAAGGCATGGGCATGATGTACAGGTAAAGCATGACAAAACATGAACACTGAGCTATCTCCAGAAATCACTAGAACATGCTCAAACACACATGGCAAGATTGCAGATAATAACAGTTTCACAGACTTAGCAGAATTTACAGGACATGGCAGAAATAACATCAGGTTGCAATGTTTAGAGCTATCAAACAACATGTTAAAGGAACTTATCGTGGCAAACAAAGGCATGGCAAGGATCTACTAAATGCATAGATCAAAAGTCCCTTACTGACCATAAGCCAAAAAGGATCAGAAAATATGATGGAACCCATGTAAACATAGCAAGTTATATTACAGATTCATACATGGCAGGAACAACAATAAGTAGGCATGTTGGTGAGCTTGAACCACTCACCACATAGCAATAAATGGCATGGCAAAGCAACCAACAGTAAGAAGATATGTTTGATAAGCTAAGCATGGCAAGAGCAAATACATAGAGTGCATGGACCACTAGCAACACACATGGCAAAACTGAACTTAATGTTAACAGGCTGACAGCAACATTATTTAGCAAGTTTGGAGCAAGATAACAACAGGTTACAGCAGGCTATAAATGCGACCAGGGGGATGGATGGATAGAGCATGACATGTAGAACAAAACACCCTTAGTGAACATCTCCAGATTATGCATAGAATGACTTGTAGAAGCAGGTTAACATAGCATCATGATATAGCAGATTCAGACATGCAAAACAGCAACAGCAAGTACCCTACTTAACAAGCTTGATTCACTCACTACAGGAATCACAAAAATACATGGATGGCACCCCTGTGAAGATGGCATGACATAGATCAAAACTCATGTAGACATCAACCTCATAGGATGCACACATCAAATGCAAAAAAAATGACAAATCATCAAGTTATAACAGTTTCAGCAGATTAACATCATATAGCACTCTTGCAACGAAGATTCAGGCATCAAGATGGACTCAAATGAACATGATGCAATGGAATGAAATGATGTACTCATCGAGACGAACAATTTGACATATTACACGCACACCACGGAGCTACGGATGCAGAGATACGATGGCATGAACATGGCATGAAAATACTGAAATACTCGGGGACTTAGAGAAATTTCAGAGGGGGGAAGTCAACCTCGTGCACGGAAAACGAGGCGGCAGCGGATCTGGCCGGAGCTTCGCCGGAGATGGAGAGGACGGTCCCGGGGCGACCTCCTCCGGCCGGATCTCGCCGGATCCGGCGCGGGGGAACACGGGGACGGCGGTGAGGGAGGCGCAGCGCCGGGGCCCGGGCGGCGCAAGATGGAGGCGCCAGAGGCGGCGGCGGTGGTGCATGGTGCATGGGCGCTGGCGGGCGGCGCATGGCGGGGACGGGACCCCGGCGGCGGGCGGAAACCTGTGGGCCTTCGGCCGGGCTGGCGCCATGAGGCAGGCGGGAGACGGGCCGTGGGGGCCGGCCTCGGCCCGGGCGGGCGGGCGCGGGAGGCGGGCGGCGCCCACGTGGCGGCTCGGGAGAGGCTGGGAGCGGCGGCGCGGGACGGGCGGACATGTCCAGATGGCGGGGGAAGGTGTCCGGCGGCGCGGAGGGAAGAAGGTTAGGGTTTCGTCTGCGGATTCATCCGCGAATTGCGGGGGGAGGGGCTTATAAATAGGTAGAGGGAGCTAGGAGAGTCCAAATGAGGAGCAGTTTTCGGCCACGCGATCGTGATGGAACGACCGAGAGTATGGAGGGGAGTTTGGTGGGTTTTGGGCCACTTTGAAAGGGGTGTTGGGCTGCAAAGAGAAGGAGGTTTTTACGGTTACCCGGTTAACCGTTGGAGTACCAAACGACCTCCGAATGACATGAAAATTGACAGGCGGTCTACCGGTGCTATACCAAGGCCGCTTGACAAACCTCGGTCCATTCCGAGAAAGTTTAACACCCGCACACGAAAAGAGGTAAAAGGGGGCGCCGGGGGACATAGGAGTGCCGGATTGCAAACCGGACAACGGGGAAAAAGCTCGGATGCATGAGACGAACACGTATGCAATGCAATGCACATGATGACATGATATGAAATGCAGATGATGACATGGAAAAGTGCAACACGCAAGCACATGACATGGAAATGACAACGAATAACTGGCAGACACCTGGCGCATCGAATCCGGGGCGTTACACGGACCCTACGGGTTCGAGAACTATGTAGACATGATCGAGACACCTCTCCAGTCAATAACCAACAGCGGAACCTGGATGCTCTTGTTGGTTTCCACATATTCTACGAAGATCTTTATCGGTCGTACCGTAATGACAACATACGTTATTCCCTTTGTCATTGATATGTTACTTGCCCGAGATTCGATCTTTGGTATCTTCATACCTAGTTCAATCTCGTTACCGACAAGTCTCCTTACTCGTTCTGTAATACATCCTACCACAACTAACTCATTAGTCACATTGCTTGCAAGGCTTCTTATGATGTGCATTACCGAGAGGGCCCAGAGATACCTCCCCGATACTCGAAGTGACAAATCCTAATCTCGATATATGCCAACCCAACAAACACCTTCGGAGATACCTGTAGAGCATCTTTATAATCACCCAGTTATGTTGTGATGTTTGATAGCACACAAGGTATTCCTTCGGTGTCCGGGAGTTGCATAATCTCATAGTCGAAGGAATACGTATATGACATGAAGAAAGCAATAGCAATAAAACTGAACGATCAATATGCTAAGCTAACGGATGGGTCATGTCCATCACATCATTCACCTAATGATGTGATCCCGTTCATCAAATGACAACTCATGTCTATGGTTAGGAAACTTAACCATCTTTGATTAACGAGCTAGTCTAGTAGAGGCTTACTAGGGACACGGTGTTTTCTCTATGTATTCACACATGTATCAATTTTCTGGTTAATACAATTCTAGCATGAATAATAAAAATTTATCATGATATAAGGAAATATTAAATAACAACTTTATTATTGCCTCTAGGGCATATTTCCTTCATTGCCTGCATCTAGAGTATTAAGTTCATAAGATAGAGTAATGCCTTAAGCAAGCTGACATGATGTAGGGGGGTAAACTCAAGCAATATGATATAAACCCCATCTTTTTATCCTTAATGGCAACAATACAATACATGTCTCGCTACCCCTTCTGTCACTGCATGAGGACACCGCAAGATTGAACCCATCAGATAGCACCTCTCCCCATTGCAAGAAAAACCAATCTAGTTGGCCAAACCAGATCGATAGACCAAACAGAATTACTAAGCTATCTCAATCATGCATACAAGAGTTCAAAGAATACTCAAATAATATTCATAGATAATCTGATCATAAATCCATAATTCACCGGATCTCAACAAAAACACTTCAAAATAAGATTACATCGAATAGATCTCCAAGAACATCGATGAGAACATTGTATTGAAGATCAAAGAGAGAGAGAGAGAAGAAGTCATCTAGCTACTAGCCATGGACCCGTGGGTCTATGGTAAACTACTCATGCTTCACGGGAAGGGCAACAAGGTTGGTGTAGAGGCCCTCCGTGATCAAATCCCCCTTCGGCAGAGTGCCGGAAAAGGCGCAAGATGGGATCTCACGAGAACAGAAGCTTGCGGCGGAGGAAAAGTATTTTTGTGGACGCTTCTGTTGTAGACAGAATATTTGGGTTTTTATGGAGCAAGAATTAGGGTTGGACAGTCTACGAGGGGCCCACAAGCCTGGGAGGCGCCCCCTGGAGCGCCCCCCTAGGGCTTGTGGCCGCCTCATAGGTCTTCTGGCCTCCTCTCCAACTCTCCTGGGTTTCTTCTGGTCGAAGAAAAATCACCGCAAAGTTTTATTCCGTTTGATATTCCTTTTGTGTAAAAGTCAAAAACAAGAAAATATGGAGACTGACATTGGGCATTAGGTTAATAAGTTAGTCCCAAAAATAATATAAAATAGCATATTAATGCATATAAAACATCCAAAACAGGTAATATAATAGCATGGAACAATCAAAAAATATAGATACGTCGAGGCGTATCAACATGATTCATGCTAGTAATGTTAATGTTGCTTTCACTCTAATTGAATCTGAATTTGGCTTGTCCGCCCCGGAAAAGTAGCACAAACACATCCTTAACATTTTTCATACATAAACGATATGATTTGCTTGCATTAGTTGGGTTTGATCTGTTTGAGTACGTTCGGTGATTGAGAGTTTAAGAAGCTCATTGGTCTGTCACTATCAGTAAGGATAAAAGGATGGTTGCCTGATTGCCTCGGTGATGAGTTGGAAGTAAAGAGAATATATTATCAACATTATGCCAATTTGCTTAATGCAATACTCATTTTTTTACTCAATACATGAGATGCATGCTGGATAGTTGTTTGTTTTATTTCGCTTTGCTTGATGCAATATTCTGTTTTAGCACATTGTATTTTAGTGATGTATGTAACACAATTGCATGTAGTACATTTTGTGAGAAGAAAATAACTCGAGGATTCACATTAAAATTTGTTCTAGATTAAGATACATGTTCTTTGTTCATTAATTAGGTTTTTGCAGTTTTATCTTTTATGTAACTTGTGATTTTGATATAATCCACATTATTGCATTACGAGTGCCCTTAGTGATGCATGATTAAGGTGAAGCACAAACACTACAATATATAACTAACATGCCCTCCATGTAAAATCAACTAAACAATACCATAAATTTTAGGTGAAATAGAATATGTAACCATATGCAATTGTTAGGTTGGTTCCCTTGTTGAAGTCGTTTGTATTTTGAACCGCTAATGAATGTTTCTTAAAGATATTTTTCTTTTAGTTGTAAGTAAAATATTTGGGCAATTAGTTTTGTGTATGAAATTGAAAAATTACACATTAAGAAGTCAAAATTTTCTTTTTACAAACAAATCAGACGCTCCGAAGCATGGGAAATACCAGGTTCTGTAATCCTAAAACGAGGAAAAGAGAGAGAAAATAAAAATAATAATAATGAAATATTACCTCCGTCCCAAATTAGTTGTCCTGAATTTGTCTAGATATAAATATATTAACACTAAAACGTGTCTAGTTGCATCCGTACCTAGACAAATATGAGTCAACTAATCCGGAACGGAGGGAGTATGAAAAATACATCATCGTTGCAGTAGACCCTCCTTCACTCTAAGGCCACTCAGAGCCCATCTGAACTGTATATTATCGGAAAACAGATGAAAGCAAGCTTCTGATTTAATTGTCTAGGCTTCTAACGAAAACCTAAAGGTAATGAAACTAAAAAAATTGCAGGTAGAAACCGATTGCATGCTCAATAGAGAGCAACAACTTACATCCACACCCCGACTACATGTGACACATCTCCGCTCGATCCAAAGCCCCATTGTGTAGTTGTGCGATGTGCCAGGCGCTCTCCAGGTAAGGAAGAGCAGATGATACCATGGCGACCGTCATCAACCTGGTTGGATGGCCATTGATAACCTCACTGGAGCTCTCAGAATGCCCACGATGAGTGAGGCAAAGCCCTCTAGCTTCGGTTCGACTCCATCCGTACAGAGTAGTGTCCAATCGCGGACGTTGCACATAATCCTTCTCCAAACATGTTTAACGGCAGAGTTCCTACTATTCCAAATTCCCCAAAGGATTGCAGAGTTAGCCATGTTAACAGCAGAGTGAGGTGAAATCACCCACTGTCTAGCAACAAACTTTATTCTTTTAATCTAGCCAAAAATATATATCGTTGAAATATTTTCAAGCTTCCTCAGCAAGTACACATTCGTAAAGGAGATGATGAACAGTTTCAAAGTATTTGCGAAAGACGCATTCTAAATGTCTCTACTTGTTCATCTTTCTAAGATTGTCTCTAGTCGTGATCTTATTCTGAGCCAACAACCAAAGAAATATGATGAACAGTTTCCATACAGTTTAAACAATCATCACTGTTCCTAGCTTGTCTGTGCCTATGCAAGATATTGATGTACTCCTAGTTGAGATTAATATTTTATCCCAGATACAACGCATGGTTAGACGCTGATAAATCCACCGACCACGTCTCCGGCTACCTGCATCTCGCTGATCTGAGCGCCTCCTGGTGCGTCGCCGTTCGCGGCCTGCTTTTCCTCCCTTGTCTGACCAGCGGCGACGGCACAAGCTGGTGCCTCGCCGGCAGATTTTTCCTCCTTTTCCTCGCCGATCTGACCGGCGGCGGCTGGTGCGTCGCCGTTCGCCGTCTCCTTCTCGCACCCCTTGCGAATCTCCTCCACGTCCTCGACCACTCTCCTGACGTAAAACACACCCCCAACCTTCTCGACCACACACCTGACGCGCCTCCCGCTACTAATCTTCCGGCGTTCCTGCTCATCCTCCCAGCGGTCCATGATGGCGTCGGGATCATGGCCCTGCACCAACAGCTCGGCGCGCTCGGTCCTGTACCGCCTCATGCGCTCCTTCTCTTCGCCATACAGCCACGGCGGAAGAGACCTCATCGCCGCCATCACCCCTGCTTTTTTTCTCTCAAAAATAGCAAGAGATCCGAACCTTTTTTCTGTTTTGCGTTTGATTTCTACCTTTAATCCGTTTGTACTTAGAGATCTCTTGTGCTTATTTATTGGGGAGGATTAGGGTTCGGTTCCTTGCATCCATCGGACTACCTCGCCCTAGAACGTGGACAATGTAAGTCTTTTTTTTAGGGGTTCGTGTTAAGTGTCAAGCAGTCAGTCTCCCGCACGGAGGGGAGGAACCATCCCAACTGGGCCGCTTGCTGTAGTTATCTAAAAAAAACTGCTTGCTGTAGTTTGCCTCAAATAAAAAAAGCTGCTTGCTCTAGTGGTTCTATAAAAAACTGCATGCTGTAGAGGCAGATTCTCAAACAAGAAAAACTGCTGTAGAGGCGTATTTTTTGGTTTCTTTTGTTGTCATTCAGTTTCGCAAAAACATGAAAATAAATTTTAAAGTGTTTTTTTGGTGATTTTTTTTTAAAAAAAAATCCAAAGCATGAACTTTTTAAAAATTTCGTATTTGTTTTAGAAGGGAAATATTTTTGAAAATCTGTTTTATATTAAAATCTGCATATTTTTTGGATTTGGATAAATATGAAATTTTGAATTGGCTAACAAGTTTGAACTTTTAGTATAAAATACAAACATATTTTTTAAATTTTTTTAAAAAAATTGAGAAACACAAAAAAAATTGGAATTCTAAACTATTTCGGAAAAGCGATCTATTTTTCAAAAATCTGTTTTTAAATTTGATTTTTTTTAAAAAGGCCATGAAGAAAACAAAAAGAAACGGAGAAGAAGAAAAAAGGCAGACTTGAACCTTATAACTGGGCAGGAAACTTTCCAGAAGGTTCCTAAAAACCGGGATTGGTAGAAGCCTCTAATTAGTTAAACGAGAAATCTAACCACCAGTCGACTGGTGGTTAGGGACAGGCACGCACGCTTCGATTGCCGTCGGATGCGCATCGAACGATCCCGCGAAAGCCCACCTTTTCCCGACTTTTTTCGCCCATTCCCGCACGTCCCGGCCCGCAGTGCACTATGCAAGCCCATCTTCTCGTCCGCTCCCGCACATCACGGCACACAGTTTCGTTTTTAGCGCTTGCCATATAGGCTCGTTCTGTTTTCTCGCCACACATCCCTTTTTTTTCTCCTGTAAGGACTTTTTTGGGTGATAAAAATCATGCGTTATAGGGGATTCGAACCCTGGTCGTTTGGTACATAAACTAGCCCAACAACCAACTCACCAAGTTTATTTCTTGTCCCGATAGAGGAAGTTTTTGTAGTTGACTTTTCTTGTGTAATCTACTAGTAGAACAGAAAAACATATGCGAAAATTCAGGATTTTTTTTTAAGAAAAGGAAATACACACATTTGTTGGTTTGGAAGCATGGTCTCTTGATAAGCATGTTGGTACAACAACAATCTCTCCTCTATGACGGGTATATATCATGATATTCTGTGCAACATAGACATGATAACATATGTACAAATGTGGTGGTAACTCTGTCACGGTGGGCAGTAGGGGGGGATATAACCTCCATAACTTTTGTGTCAATAACATGGAATTTTTCACACAGCAGGCGTGATAGTGTACGCTCAAACACCATGGTAACTTTGGCATGGGATTTTTTTGTTGAAACATACCCCCCCCCGGTCCTTCCCCGGTTACATAACATGATAATTTGTGCACCACAGCCATGATAATTTATGTAGAAACATGGCGGTGACATTTGACATGGAGGGTGGTTGAAACATACCCCCCCCCCCCCCCAAAAAATTTCTTTTGTAAACAACATGATAATTTAAGCATTCTGACCTGATAACTTACATACAAACATAATGGTAAGATTGACCTCGGTTTTTTATTCAAATGTACCCCCCCCCCCCCAACACACACAGAAATAACTTTTGAGTAAACAACATGGTATTCTAGGGATCGCAAAACATGATAATATATGAGCAACACCCATGGTAACTCTAACCCAAGAAAAAAAATTCAAAATATATGAGCAACACCCATGGTATCTCTAACCCAAGCATGGTCTATTTGTAAGCAAGTTGGCCCAACAACACCCAGGTCTTCTTTGTACATAGCATGGTAATCTACACATCACATACATGATAACATATATACAAATATCATCATAACTTTGACTCGGTGGGGGAGGGGGAGGAGTTGTTGAAACATAACCTCTGTAATTCTTGTGTCAATGGCATGTTTTTTTTCACGCAGCATGTCTGATCACTTACGTTCAAACGCTATGGTAATGTTGACTCGGGGGATTTTTTTTGTTGAAACACCACCCCCCCCCCCCCCTAACTTAACATATATGTAGATAGCATCATATTTTTTGAAGCGCAACCCTGATAATTTACATACAAACGTGGTGGTAACATTTTGACACGAAGGGTGCTTGAAACATACCTTCGATAATTTCCATGTAAATAGTATGAAAAATTATGTACCGCTGACATGATAACTTACGCACAAACATCATGGTAACTTTGACATGGAAAAAAGTTACTGAAAAATCCCTCGATAACTTTTGTGTAAGTAGCATGTTTTTTACGGACCACAAAACATGATAATTTTATGTACAACACCCAGTGGTAACTCTGACCCAAAAAAATGTTCAAATATCTCCCGATAACTCATGTGTAAGAAGTGCGGTAAGTTACGTACCACAAGACTGATAACTTGTGTACCTTTGGGGTTGGTAACTTCTGAACCTAATAAAGTTGATAAGAGCGTCGGGTATGTGGAGTAGAAAGCGTGGGTTCAAACCCTTGTGCAGCCGAGCCATCTAAATAGGATAACAATAAGACAGTACAAAAGGAAGAAAGAAAAATGGTTTGTTTTTAGGTAATGCGATTACGTAGTAGTACAAATACTATCTAAGCTCTTTCTAGTCAATTGTTCAATTTAGGCAAGTTGGTTGCACACAGCGATGACATATCAAGGGGTATTGGGTTCGACTCCAAGTTCCTCCATTTTTTTTACCGAAAAATTGAAGATGGTTGGCACGGCAGAAAAAACTATCGGGAGAAGTGGACTCGTGCGGATCTGTTGCTAACAACCAGTCGACTGATCATTAGCACAGTCCTTAGTTAAATTATGTGGACCATCTCCCCTTTCGTTGTTTGTTCCGTGTGCGAAGCGTCAGCATTTCAATGCAACGTGCATGGTGCATCACATAGAATTTACCTCAAGAGGACCCATGAGTCTCAGACTCCATGTGACGATATGTCACAATTTCAAGCTGTTTTGCAACTGCCGCACCGCTGAGGTCAAGAGTTCGCCGGGACGACAGTTTTTGCCATGGGTATTGGTAGTTTGGTACCCGCGGGTATCTTATCCGAAAACAAAAGGTATGGACAAGATTTGAAGAGATTTTGTACTCATGAATAACGGGTATCCATACTCACAAAATATATGGATAAGATATGGGTATGAAATTACGCCCATGAGTAACCCTAAAAATTAATAAATAAAAATAACCCCTATGACATGTGGGATCATCATCCAACTCCTATGGCCCGCCCTAAGCCTCGATTCCTTAAATCAGCCATAGCTCATAGGCCCGCAATCACTTGCTCGCCACTCCTCATGCGTCATATGTTGCCGTAAAAGGGTTTCCCCCGCTTTGTGTACAAAGCAACCAACCGAACATCCAACGATAGGTGCTGGGGTGGAAGCAGCACAGTCACGCACAAAAGAAAAGAAAGAGAAAATACAAGAGAAACTAATGCCAACAACGGCGGATCGACAAAAAACGAAGAAGCCTCGTGGCCGCTGCACCCACCGGAGATCGCCCACCAAGCGCCGAGCCTCCGAAGCACCGGTACCAATCAGCACCTCCAAGAAGGGACGCGACGATGACGACGCTGCTGCCAAGGGTTTCCCCCGGTACGCTGTGAGGAGAGAGGAAGGGTAGCCCCGACGCCCTTCAGGAAGGTCAGGCGGTACCCACAAGCGCCACCGCGTCGGTGTCGGCCAAGCCAACAGGGATTTCTCCCGATCTCAACCTCCACCTCAGGCACTCCAGAGCTTGCAACCAAACAGACCCTCACCCAGCGCCAACCCGGTCACGAAGCTTCCCACGCCGTCTCACCACGGCACCGTGAAGCATGGTCCGCACAAAGAGGGAGAGGATCCAGGACTAGGGCAGCAGCACCGTCGGCACGCGGGAGGGCCCCACCTCCACCGTTGAAGACGGTAGCTGACCGGACGCAATAGCAGGAACATACCAGGCCCGTGGATGCACAGGCCCGGCCAGGACCTCCGAGGCCCGTAAAGTTCCCGCCAGCTGCAGCTGCGGCACACCGCCGACGCCGCCCGCCGACCAAGCCGCCCCGCCTCCCTCGCACGAAAGCCGCCAAGTGGAAGCACCACCACCACGCGCACCGCCGCCACCATCACTGTGTCGCCGAACCGCCACCGCCGAAGCCGCACCACCACCGCGACGCCGCGATGGAGAGGAACCAACGCAGCCGCGGGCCCGGCCGAACCCCCGCCGCCCACGCCTCCAGCCCCTTCGCTGCCGGACGGATCCGCCGCCACGGCGAGGCGCGCGACCATCACAGCAGCCGCCACGCCACGCCACGCCGCCAGAGGCGCGCACGCCACGCCGGTGCTCAGCGTCCGCACCGCGCCCAAGACTCAAGAAGAAGCGCGCGCCGCCGTCGCGCGGGGAAGAATAGCCCCCGCCGGCTGGCGACGGTCGGGCTTTGCCCGGGCGTGCCCCCTGGCGGCGGCGAGGGAGGAGGGAGGAGGAGGAGAGGCTCGCGGCGAGCAGATCCGGGGGCCCTCGCCGGCCGCCTCACGGGTGGCAGCGCGGAGAGGGAAGCTGGACTTCATGCATCATATGTTACTCGTTGAGAAGATGAAATCTCGACTCTTCACTACCTGACTTCCATCCAACGCTCGATCCAGCGATTCCCCATTCCCATAACGACCTCCCACTGTACTGGTTCCACCAACCGCCGCTCATACTCCCTTGATGCCTCTAAGAGGCGACCCGCCATAGCAGCATGTGATAGTGCTATACTATTTGTCCATGATCACTTGAATTTTAAACTTTTTTTTATATTTTAAAATTTTAAATGTTATACTATATTATACCCACTGAATATTTATTGGGTATAGGATATCCGATGGTCTGGGTATTGGTGCCAATTTATGTTCATGGGTGGGTATAAAAAAATTCTGTGGGTATAGGTTTGAACGAAAGAAAGGTTATATCCGCCCGATCGCCCATACCCTATACATTGCCATCCGGCCTCGAAAAAACATGAAGCACTTTGCCAATGTTAACCCAGACACGGTATATAGGAAGACCATTAGCATGCTCTCGACAACGCGCAGCCAGCTCGCGGTGAACGCTAAAACCACCCGTTAGTCAAAACTCAAAACCACTGCCATTTCCCCTGCTGGCGTACGTACGTCGCTAGCAGTTGCCGAAACTTTTTCCAGTGATTACGGCATGCAGAGTAGATAAGAATTAGCGTCTCGGCATCGCCTGTCCAGCAATCAGCTAGCTGGCTGGTTTGATTGTTGGGCGATTCAATCACGGAGAAAACGATGCAAAATGCAACGCTGAAATTAAACGATGCGATGCGTCTGCCTATATCCAAACGCCGCCACACATTGCGTGGACGTCTAAGTCATGAACAGCTCACGCCTCTCTGGGATCAACAGCTAACAGCCACGATCACCGAAGAAATGCACGTAACACACACACACACACCGCGCGGAATTTGCGAGAAGTACGTATACCGGTTAAGAAACCAGAGGAACATGAAAATGTGCAGGAATAGAGTTTGTTGAACATTGTAATCCTGCACTTCTCAAAACGGAGAAGGAGATGTGTTCGGTTCAGAGGAAATCATTGGAGATGAGTGGTACTATCAGTGCAGTAATATAAAGTATTTATTGGGCCACCGAGCTGTCTAATGACTGCATGCTGGTTCGTCTACTCTCACTGATGTGAAAAAATGTTTTTATATTTGTCTTGTACTATTGTGTTGCCTCGAGCCTCCGCCCAAAAAAGAGGCTAGACTAGATTTTTGTATCCCTGTGAAATGGACACTGTTGACACACCTTTTCACAGGAACACTGTAGCTGATTCCTATGATTTTTTTTTATGGTAATACGTGGCTCATTCATATCATAAAGAATAAAGTACAAGTCACGTAAAGACCGACATGACAAAACTGAAAAGATGATAATGTAACATCTACGAGCTTGACACCAACGCCTGGCCAATTGCCTCCGCTACCACCACAACAGACCACCAAGAAAAGAATGACGAATCATCTCCTCACCCGAACTCGACGCGGCTCCATCGCTGATATGCAGCTTTACAGACCTCCAAGGTGGCTCACCAAAAGTGAAACCCTTATCGTTGAACGGATCAGACCGGGGCAACACTCCGGACACGCCATCGAACTCTAGATCTAGCAACCCACCACGACTAAAACGCCGAAGGAGGAAACCATATCTGCCATCCACCAACCACGAGCCCAACACATGCTCCGTCTTCCAGATGTCGTCGATGCAGACCACAATCTGCATCCGCTCCTGGACTACCTCCCAAGCTACGCGCCGGCGCTGGAGCAAACGCCGTCGCAACGGCGGAGCCCGAGGACACAGGTCCACCACGAGGATGCCGCCGCCGCCACGCCATCCTTGCTTGAACAGACTGGTTTCCAAATCCATCCCCAACCATAGGACCGATGGCCTCGTCAGGGAAGGATCTGAATAATCTTTATTCAGCGTTGTCATTGTCGCCACCGAAGCAAGAACGACGAACAACCTAAAACCTAGACTACGAGAAAGTAGAAACGATCCACACGCGTGGATCCGGCGACCCCCCCTCATCACCGGCGACCGAGGTCGCCGGCGGAGAGGAGCCGCCGGAGAGCGGCGTTGGAAGATCGGCCTCCCCCTGACGGCGGCTAGGGTTTCAGCCGCCAGGGACGAGAGGATCCCTGCCGTTCTCTCGCCGCTGATTCCTTTGATTCGAACGCCATCGAAAGAAATAAAAACTACGTAATGAAAATTTCTCTGGAAAGCTAAGCAATCCCATGAAGCGAACACACCCTAAACGTCATCTCGGGAAATCCATTTCCCACGGGACGCTGGAGCCTGCACCGCCTGACGGCCTGGCCGGGTGGTTAAAATGCGGTGACAGTGGATCCATCGTCCATGGGTGCATGTCCAACACCGACATTCAAACGGACACTGCATCCGTCTGCGGATATGGATGCGAGAGCCGGCCGTCTGAAGTTATTTGTAAATGTCCGATTACATTTTTAAAAAAACTTAACAAAAGCGTATTAGTTTGATGCATGTTTAAACAAACCGGCGATACTCATTCGTACTTGAATATTTTTTACATAAAACCAAATGCTTTTCATTTAAACTGGAGCAAATTCATTACATTTCGACATTTTCAACTAAACCGTACTCTAAATCTTGTTAAATTACCGTCAGCGGCCCTTCCCTTGTCCAGTAGGCCACGAGGCCCGAAAAATGAAGTTCGGCCTCAGCAGCTTGCTTGTGGCAAATCAGCCGACGATGATGAGTTCATCAAGCTTTGCTTCAATGGGAGTGGAGGACTGGTGGTGGGACCCAAGCATCGGCGGCCTCTCATGTTCTACTCTTTCTCGCTGTCGGCGGCGCCTTCAGACGTGTTGCATCGTCGTTGTGGCGGCGGGGCACAGAGAAGCTGATGACATCGTCCTCGTCCTCATCCTTGCCGTACACTTCATCTGCTGCCTTATCTATCTCCTTCAAGGCGGCTTCTAACTCCGTTGGACAAACACAGTAACGCCAACAGTCGCGACGGATTTTGTAGGCAGTGTGAAAGGATTGGAGCAACAACTCCTGCTCGACCACGTCCACATCCGACGCGATGCCCATGTCGGCAACTAGTTGCTCCTCCGGGCGCCGGTGCTCGTCGAGGAGGCGAAGGTTGTTGGCATGGTCGACCTGCACCTGTCGCAACGCAGCCTGCCGCTCTTCCAACACCATCTTAATGTAGTGAGCACGGGTCTTGCCCATGGTGATCCCGCCATCATCCAGCAAGGACGGTGGCGCCGGCTCATTGTCGGCCAACTCTTCCATTGGGGGCGTCCACAGCATTGGCCTCTCGTGAGCTCGTCCGTCTGCCGGCCTGCCAGCCAGTTGTAACGGCGACGATTTGCTTCTTCTGCTCGGATGAGAGGTCGTCCGAGAGGGTTTTGGAGCTCGAGGAGGTCATGGAGGGCGCGGTGCCGAGAGGAGATAGGGATCGGAAGAGGTCGGATGCGGCTGTTGCGGGGCCTGGAGTTTATTTAGCGGGTGGATAGCAGGGCAGACGGCAAGGTGATTAATGATGGATAGTAGACGGACAGAAGAGTGGCGCCGGAATAGGTTCCTCGGCTACCGCACATGTTTACTGTTAGTAGGCAGACGAACGTGTTGTCGTTTGAACGCAGAGGACTGGCCTGCACGGGGAAGCTACGCTGGCGGTGCTCTCGGTAGGCACACCGCTTCAATGTTGCACCGCCGCACCCTGAACCCTAGCACCCCAGCTAGCAAACCAGCGTGTAGCCATGGTGGCGGCAAAGATCGGGTGGGGTGAGCTCGACGAAGATGACGGGGGCGACCTTGACGGGTGGTCATCAGGCCCGACGAGAACGACTTCAAAAAGACGATAGAGTACCTCTTCGACGACAACAACAAGGTCAAGGTCACGATCACCACCCGCATCCGCAAGCTCGCCCGCGCGCGCCTCTCCAAGGGAGCCGTCGAGCGCCGATCCTGGGCCAAGTTTGGCGATGCCGCTAGCGGCGATGACACCTCAGTGCGCCTCACCGTAGTCTCCACCGAGGAGTTTCTCCTCGAGCGCCCACGTGGCCTAGGTTCGCCAATCTTCTCAGTATCCCCACCTAAATCAGTGTCGATTCATCTATTTCGAATCAGCCATCAAGACTGTCAAACCGGGGTGAATTTTGTTCGATTATTTTCATCCTTCAAAGTCGGTTGTGTTATACTCCCTCCATTACACAATGTAGGGCATATTTTGTTTTTCAGAAGTCAAACATGTTTCTAGAATAAACCGTCAACATCTAAAATTAATATTTTAAATAACGTGCTACAAAATATAGCGTGGCCCTTCTCTAAATGCTACACAAGTTATAGCGCGCTAATAGCGTGCTATATTTCAAAGTAGCGTTTGCAAAAAAAAAATTTAGAAATAAGGTATTTAAGCAACTAAATTTTTCATGGGAGCAAGCAATATATGCATAAGGGCCAAATCCAGCACATAAAAATAGTAAGTCTCAAACATCAACAACCATAATTTTAAGAGTCTCTAACATCAACAACCACCTGGGCCTGCTGGTTAGGTCTCGTGAGAGAATCTGATAAAAGGAGTGAGAAAGCTAGTGGCCGTGGGTTGGTTTTGGCCCGCTGGGCCTGCTGGGTTGTGCTTATTTCAGTTTTGCATTGTTTGCACGTTGTAACGTTACAACGTTACAACGTTATAGCGTGTGTAGCGCGCTAATTACGTGATTAGCGTCGTAGCATCCGATTTTACCAAAACGTAATGTCTCCCTTCCAAATATGCAATAACCGTGTTATAACGGCGAAATAGCGTGCTATTTAAAATATTGTCTAAAATACTAAATAAATAAATTATAAAGTGCACTTCATGATAAATCTAATGACACAAATTTTGTATTGTGGACGTCGATTAAATTTTCCTTAAACTTGTCAAACATAAACATGTTTGACTTTTTGGAACAAAATATGCACTACTAAATATACACAAATGTAACCTTACATTTGTGTGCCATGGATGTTGTCTTATTCTGGTTCTCAACTCCCTAAACTGTGTGCTTTGTTTCTGTGCTCTTACTTGCTACTAATAACTGTGGACTTAACGACAGGGAGCAAGGCAGTTGAACAAGTACTTGTGGTGATCCACTGTCAATGGCGAGCAAGGGAGGTGCCGTTCTCATGGTCTGCAGAACCTGTGGCAAGAAGGGTGATCACTGGACCTCAGAGTGCCCCTACAAGGATCTTGCTCCAGCAACCGCCAACCGACACTCTGGACAGGCTTCCTACTTCAGACGGACCTGGAGCACTGAGTGGTCCTGCCAAGGGCTCATACATGGCTCCGAGGTTAAGGGTTGGCGCTGTTCATACTGATGCTGGACACGACATGAGGCGCAGGAACGACGAGAACTCCGTCCGTGTTACTACCATCCGAGGACACCCGCGAGCCCGACCTCCTCGAGCTGTTCCGCACGTTTGCCCGGTCAGCCGTGTCTACGTTGCGGTGGACCAGAAGACCGGATCAAGCAGGGGTTTTGGCTTTGTCAACTTCGTCCACAGCGAGGATGCTGAGAAGGCCATCAGCAAGCTCAATGGGTATGGTTATCATAACCTCATCCTTCATGTTGAGTGGGTGGGCAACACCCAGGCCTAGCTAGTTACTGCCCACTATCATTCAGAGTAAACCATCAGTAATTTAGTACTCTGCCGTTGTTCTCACCAACCGTTCGAACTCACTTGAGCTGGCCACTGCTTCCTTGGTACACAGGCAAGCATGCGAGGGAATATCCAGTGATACTAAGTCCCACATGCTCCCATGCCACGATTTAAAAAAAGACAAATTCTAAGTTTCAAAGGTTTCTGGAAAAAATTGTGAATGTTCACAAGGAATGTGTCTACAACCCCTAAAAATTTCAGGTTCAAATTCGAACTGCACATTAAGAAACAGAAAAGCAAATGCAAATGTGAATAGTGAAAATTTTGCTTTTATCTTTTTGTGACACTATTCATATTTATCATTTGTTTCTCAGTGTCTATTTTGAGTTTCGATATGATTTTCTTAGGGGTTGTAGTCACATACGTTGTGAACATTCACAAAATACTTGAAACATTTGAATTTGTTTTTTCAAAGTAGGTATCATGGGAGGATTTAAAGTGTGGCATCACTTCATACACTAGTAGAAAAAGGGCCTATAGTCCCGGTTGGTGAGGTCTTTAGTCGGTTCATGAACCAGGGACTAAAGTTTGTACTAATACCCTCACCCTTTAGTCGGTTCTATCCGAGCCGGGACAGATGGCCTCCACGTGGCCGTCCGCACGAGCTCAGTAGAGCCTTTGGTCGGTTGGTGGCACCAACCGACCAATAAGCATCCACGCGTCAAGATTTCTTTGGCTCTGTTTTTGTTTTTTTTTAAAAGGGGGGGTTGGGGGTTTTGGGGGTTAATTTAGGTGTTTCATATATTGTGCTATAGCTAGCTAATTAATAGAGAAAAGTGTCATTTCTTTTGTCCGTGCTTGGTCGACGCTACGTACTATACATACGTATAGAGAGGACTAACTAGACATGCTAGCTAGCTAGTAATTAAGCAAATGTAAGATCGTCATGAACATATATATGCATACAGAGAGAAGTGATATCGACCACCTCTCCTTCTCCGAGAGATTGGTCGAACAACAAGTTCTCGATATCTATCCGACACTACGGCTACATATATACAATAATTATCTTTTACAATATGGACGCGTGGTCCACATGGTATTCCCCGTCTTCAGCGATCACATAGTCAAGAAAGAATGCCGCCAATTCCTCTTGAATTGCTCGTATGCGATCTGGTGCTAGGAGTTCATCCCGCTTCCGAAACATCTAATTTTATAGAGAGGATGGATTTGCTACCAATGATTACTAGGGTCACTGCTATCGGAACCATTCATTTACTTCAAGATTCGAACCTTTCTCAGAATAAGGTTCCCTATTCTTGGTTTACTGAAAATCATCAGACCAAAGGAGCAGCTTGGTTGAGGACTTTTACTGACGTCTGGACCAAAATGGCAACCTGCATGGCTTTCTTTTAATCAATGTTGTGGAATGCCAGCCACATGAGACCGCGTGTTGGGACATGCCATGGCCCCATTTTGGCAATCCTATCTGTTGTCTTCAGGCTTTCCATTTATATAAAAGGTTCTATGAAATGTCAACGCTAGTGTAGTTGTCCTCTAGCTAGTGTCTCATGTGTTGTACGTTTTGTATTTGACAACTAAAACACTAGTGCTGCTTGTCCATCTAAAATATTGTAGCTTCATCACTCCTCTGGGTTTGAAAACAAAAGAGAGTGATTAGTACACTCCATCTAGTTGTTCCCTTCTCGGGCAGGAACTCAAACAGATCACAAGCGTTCTTCTCTTAAGCTTAGATTTATATAAAATTACATTAGTACTCCTTCTATAAAAATATAAGAGTATTTAGATCATTATTTTAGTGATCTAAACATTCTTATATTAATTTACGGAGGAAGTACAAAATAATAGTTGTACTACTAGTTTCAAAGCAATGCACTGTATGATTTGTGTTAATTAATTCAGAGCAAAACAACTCAAGTGGGACAGCGAGGCGGTACGGCAGGGACAACGAGGTGGCGCGTAGCGACACTGGCCACAAGATGGTGGTTTGTCCGGCAACGGTGAGTGTGTCAACGAGGAGCGGGCAGAAACAACTGAACCTATTTTTTCCAGACGACTAACAACCGGCTGAAAATTTCTCAATAGCATAGGACAAGCTTTATGCTCACACTGTTCGTTTGTTGCACATGACCCATCCAAACAACACAATAGATTATACACACAAACCATTGCATTGCTTCTCTCATCTTATCAGCCAATGCAAACAAAAGATATTAACTTTCAGTTAACATGACACTTGGAGGGAGCTCAATGAAACAAGATTCAACTACAGGGTAGCAAAGAGTTTCCCAAAATCTATTGATATACCAAAATCTCGTCAAAGTAAAAGAGTTCAAGGTTTTGCCAAGAGGACATTTTCAGAGAGTAGTCAGCTCACTTGGGAGAAGAACATTTTAGGTGCACAAGCCTATATTTAAACGAGCTTGAAACCTATGGGTTAACTGAAGATTCAGCGCACAACCTCATTTTAGAGGAGCTCTAAGCCTAGGGAGAAAGAAGATCCCAGTAGCCAGAAAAACAATCAGATCCAAGTTCTATCAGAGTCGCCACTGTCTCACAGTTACTTATGTGTGCCCTTCCGGTCTTCCATGCGAAACGTGACCCTCAGTTCTGCACATGGCGAGGCAGCAACGTCATGATTTTTGGTGGAGCATGGCGAAACTGCTCAGGGGCCCGTGTCTTATTACTGAAGAGGAAAACAAAGTCTCAACCTTTCTGCGCGTGGAAGTGTGGCGTGCTCTCGCCTGCGCTGTCCGGTGGCAGAACCGGGCATCATACTTTAAAAATTCTGAAACCAAAGAGAGAGAGAGAGAGAGAGTGGTTGGTTTGCTCATGTTTAGCTAAAACTTAAATTGTACATTGTTGCTTTGCCCATACCTCAACCATTGCCACATCACGGAGGTCGCTCCCACCATCATCGTTGCCACAGAAGCCTGAACGCCAAAACCGACGCTATCCTCTGGTCCCGCTCTCCGATGCTGATCTCCAAAGATGAAGCCCCCAAGGGGGAATACGAAACCAATGCGCCACCATCGTTCGGTCACACGAGATCAAGGATTTACCCGGAGATGTCATGATGGCCAGATCCTCACAGGCGGGTGCGACAAAGAAGCGGCGATGCCTCCAAAGGTCAACGACGGCGCAACCGCTGCCATCGTTGACCATGGCACAAAGTCGAGACGAGTCTTCACCCAAGCTCTCAACACCCCGACCGATCGGCCTCGACAAGCCCACCAAGGGCCACACCAAAGAACCAGCCCATACACGAAGAGGTCGTCATCGTCGCAGCCAACCTCCGGTGCTCACTACGAGCACCGGCCGCATCCCCTAGCAGAGCAGCCAGCCTCCAAGACCGTCGATGGAAACCCTGGCGCCCGAGGCATGTCGCGAGGCCACCTGCAGCCAAGCAACGCCTCATGCACACATGGCGATCGCCGCCGAGATCCATCCGGGTCTGCCAAGGCACGCGCGAGAGAAGCCATCGTCGTGCGGGCTTTGCCCGGTGGCGCCTTGTGGCGGAAGCACGACAAGGGAGGAGGTGGGAGGTGGCCGCCGGCTGCGGCGCTAAGTTCCGCGTGTGCCGCCCCTGGGCGTAGTGCGTGTTTGCTTTTCTATTAGAGGATCTCCTCGTCACAAGTACTCCCTCCGTTCGAAAATACTTGTCATCAATTAGAGGATCTCCTCATCACAAGTACTCCCTCCGTCCGAAAATACTTGTCATCAAAATGAATAAAAAGAGATGTATCTAAAACTAAAATACGTCTAGATATGTCCCCTTTTATCCATTTTGATAACAAGTATTTCCGGACGGAGGGAGTATTTAGGAATGGAGGGAGTAGAAAACAGAGTTGGTGATGATTAGTCTGGACTTTGACTAGCAACGACCGGTCAAATGCCAGTGTTGTAGTCCTGACAAACTAAGGGCATCTCCAGCCGTTGAGCCCCCCAGGAGGCATTTTTTCCGCCGCCTGGGGGGCTGCCGGTGAAAAACTAAGCCTGGGGGTGGATATCTGTCCACTCGTTGCCGTACCCAGCCACCACCACCTCGCGAACCGCCCTGGCTAGCGGATCGCCTACTTGGTGGCGATGAAGCGCGGCCATGGCTCCGGCAGGCTGGCCGGCGACGGCGACGGCGCGTTCCCCGACCCGCCTCCTCCTCCTGCTCCTCCTCGCCGCGGTGGCCTGCACATGGCCGCCCAGCGCCGTGTCCAAGCCCGCGATGCTCGAGCCCTGCGCCTCCGCCACGGCCTGCCCCGCGCTCCACACCGACCTCAAACTCGTCGAGCTGGCCGCGCTCTTCCCCGCCGACCCGCTCCGCCAACGCCATCGACTTCGCCTCGGGCCCGGACGGCCGCATCCTCCCGGACGGCCTCGCGCGCGTCTTGGTCTCCTTCGCTGCTCCGCGGCGTCGCGAGGCCACCTCCGTCACGCTCGCGCGTCTCCGCCCGGGGCACGCTCGCCTCCATCGCCTCGGTTTACGGCGGCCTCACCGCCCGACCGATCGGGGACTCCAACGGCGGCGTCCTCGACGCCGGGACCGCGCTGCTCGTGCCGCTGCTCTGGCCGAGCGACGAGGAGGAATACCACGCTCGTGCCGCTGCTCTGGCCGGGCGACGAGGAGGAAGACAACGCCCATGCGCGTGGGGCTGGAGCTCGACCCGTCGGCAGCACTGATGGGGGAGCGGAGGAGGCTGTCAGCTGCATCTCCGACTGCAACACCGCCCCGGCTCCGCGGCTGCATCTCCGTGACCTCCGCGCCCGATGCCGGGGCCGCCCGTGGCCTCGCGCGCCGGTGCCCTCCCATGAGCTCTCCGCCTCCTGCCGGCGCCCTCATGAGCTCCCGCCTCCTGCTCTGGCGCCCTCCTCCTCATGAGCTCAGCGCCCGGCCGCCGTGACACCTCACCGTGCCCCAGCTCCGCGCCTGCCTCGCAAGGCCTGTCCCGTCCCGTGCGCGCTGCCCGGTGGGTGGGGATGGGGAATGTGAGCACGTGGGTGGGGCCTGCAAAAAAGAGAGAGAGAGAGAGAGAGAGGGTGTTGGGACACTGAAAGTGGACCATTTGCATGCAAAATGAGAGTGCCAGGCCCCCCACTGCCTCCCGGGGCTGGATTTCGCTGTGGCATGGCCGATTTTTCCTCGAATCCGACGAAAACTGTGGTCTTGGGGTGACGAGTGGGAGGAATTTCCCTCGCCGGCGATGAAAAAGTGCCTGGGGAGGGCTTCTTGGGGGGACTAGTGGAGATGCTCTAAGATATAGTGAACCATCCAACTGTCCTTTATACACATACCCTCGCAGCCCTTGGATTTTTGACATGACTAGTGCCTTGTCACACATTTCTCCATGCGACCTTGGGGCATCTCTAACAGCGTTCATCAAACAACACCTCCAAATTTCCTTGCCTAAATTAAATTTGTATCTACCTATCTCTAGACCAACACACACACATAGGCACGCACATAGAGATGGAAAAGAGACAGAGAAAGAGGGGGGGAGATGGGATACTGACATGGGGAGAGAGAGAGAGAGAGAGAGAGAGAGAGAGAGAGAGAGGTGTTGGAAGTATATGGATTATTGGGAGAAGGTCAGACCGTCAAAGGGAGCTAGTCAAATAAGGGTGGTGCCCCTTGCCCTGAAGGCCGAAGGATATAACCCGGTCAAATAAGAAGAGCGCACCCATACGATTGCGCACTGTTTGGGAAATGGAAAATAAAAGTTCATATGTTCATTAGAATGATACAAGAATACTAGACCACTGTTGTGGGTATAACTTGCATATTTCACTTACAATTGTTCGTTCATAGTTATTGTTTCCTTTTATGTCAATTCCTTAAGCATATAGTTCTAGTGATCTTAACAACGTCAAGTGTTAGCGCCTAGATTAAGTCATAATCCTTTTACCTCTAGAGCAACACACACACATACAATTGTGCAAGGTTCGGCAATGAGAAATAAAGGTTCTCATGTCATTATACTGAGAGCAAGAGATAGATAGATTGGGAAGGATGGGATAAAAAGTGCCCAGTCAAATAAAAGGACTACACACATACGATTGTGCAAGATTTCGGCAATGAAAGATAAGTTTCCCGTGTCGATATACTGAGAGGAGGAGATAGATAGATAGATAGATAGATAGATAGATAGATAAAGAGGGATGTGATAAAAGGTGCCTGGTCAAATAAAAAGAGTGTACACATACAATTGTGCAAGGTTTGAAAATTGAAAATTAAAGGTTCCAGTGCAATGTTTGGGTAACCCTAATCCGTTTGTCTCTAGACCACCACCCCCTCCCTCCTGACAAACAAACAAAGAAAAGAGAGAGAGAGGCAGAGAGAGAGCGAGGTTGGGAGTACATGATTGTCGGGAGCGGTGGTAGACCATCAAATGGAGCTGCTTGATAAACAATGGTGCCCAAAGGTTATAAGGTTCATGTAGAAAAGGTGGCCGGTCAAATAAAAAGAGTGCACACATACGATTGTTCAAGGGTTTGGACAATGAGAAATAAAGGTTCCCATGTCGTTATAACAAGAGGAAGAGATAGAGAGACGGGCAGGGTAAAAGGTGGACCGTAAAAAAGAGAGTCCACACATACAATTATGTAAAGTTCGGCAATGAAAAATAAAGGTTCTCATGTCATTATACTGAGAGCAAGAGATAGATAGATTGGGAAGGATGGGATAAATATTTCCATGTCAAATAAAAGGAGTGCACAAATACGATTGTGCAAGGTTTGGGCAATGAAAATAAAGTTTCCTATGTCAATATACTGAGAGGAGGAGATAGATAGATAGAGAGGGATGTGATAAAAGGTGCCTGATCAAATAAAAAGAGTGTACACATACAATTGTGCAAGGTTTGGAAAATGAAAAATAAAGGTTCCAGTGCAATGTTTGGGAAATCCTAATCCGTCTGTCTCTAGACCACCACACCCTCCCCCTAACAAACAAACAAAGAAGAGGGAGATAGGCAAAGAGAGAGCAAGGTTGGGAGCACATGATTGTTAGGAGTGGTGGTAGACCATCAAATGGAGCTGCTTGATAAAGAATGATGCCCAAAAGGTCATAAGGTTCTGGTAGAAACGGTGGATGGTCAAATAAAAATAGTGCACACATACGATTGTTCAAGGGTTTGGACAACAAAAAATAAAGGTTCCCATGTCGTTAGAATAAGAGGAAGAGATAGAGAGACGGGCGGGGTAAAAGGTGCCTCGTAAAAAAAAGAGTGCACGCATATAATTGTGTTAAGTTCGGCAATGGAAAAAAAAGCTTCCCATGCCATTATAATGAGAGAAAAAGATAGATAGATTGGGAGTGATGTGATAAAAGGTGCCTAATCAAATAAAATGAGTACACACATGCGATTGTGCAAGGTTTGTGCAATGAAGAATAAAGGTTACTGTGTTAATATATTGAGAGGAGATAGATAGCTAGATAGATAGATAGATAGATAGATAGAGATGGGATAAAAGGTGCCCGGTCAAATAATAGTGTGCGCACATACCTGTGAGAGTAGTAAATCGATCTTGGCATTGTTCATCGGGGATGGGAAGATGTCACCATGGCCAGGAGGGTACCTTGATATTCGTGTAATGGAGAAGTTGTGGTTAAAATTAAACCGTGACTATTGTTAGACAAGAATTTGCTGATCAGGCGATGCGTGAATATTTTACCAGACATCCTTGGCGGTCTTCCCCTGGAAGGCCATACCAAGAACTCGTCGGTTACGACACGGGGATGCTAGCTCTCCATATGAGAAAAGAATTGGTAAAGGTCATGAGCATACCTAGTTGAAGCAACAAAGCAGGATGTTGAAGGAGTAAAAACAGGCACCGTGTACACCTCTACAAATCACAAGATTGGTGCAAATGTTTCATTGCTTCATCTGCGAAAAAACCGAGGCGTGATTTTTAGGGTGAACACGCAAGGTCTGGCATTTATTGGTTGTGCCTGACAGTGACCTTGTTGAAGGCATTGTTTTGGAAAGCAGTCTTTCTTCAGGGTGAAAACCTACGATTTTTAATCGGGCAACGACGATGCTTGTGGCGGGGTCTTTTTTTCTCTTTTTTTTTCGGTTGTGTGCATCCTGAATGTTTTTAGGCATCTTGTTGGTGCAGAGATTGAGTGTAATTGATATCTATTTGATATTAATATATTCCCCTTTTCAAACAAAAAAAATTGCGAAACACCGATTCCTCCTTGAACCGTAGCTGTTTGTGTTGTTACATGGAAATGAACCTAGTTAGTTTTAACTCCTTAAAATTAAATGCACATCACTTGCATTACTATGGCCCAAGGTAAATATGAAACTACAGTTACAAACTCGAACCTATAAATACTTTAAAGCCTTACACAATTCTTGACCTCGGGACCTTTGGTACAACAAGAATGAAGTCTATCTGCGGACCAGTGTCCCAACATGAACTATTTTTGTCCTCACACAGTTGGAATCCAATGTATCTTAACTATGGCAACCTGCTGAGCGAGGAAGCAAAACAGATGTATTCCGCGTCTAACATACATGTACTCCAGAGTAGAGCGCGAGACCATGGCCGTATGCAAGAGCAGCCACCATGTTTTCGAACCTCCAAAACTTGAGTGTGGTTACGGCCTAGCCACGAACAGGAACAATATTGGATCAGTTACTAGCAATATATGACATAGTATATGCTACGAGAAAAATGCGGGGCCTAATAAATCAACTAAATAATGCGGGGCAATATTTTACTATTAGTAAACGCTGTCAAGAATTGAACCCAAATAATGCGGGGCCTAATAAATCAACTAATTGTTTTACTTGTCCTGAGTACTATTCTGGCTTACAATGTCAAAAAGTTTTTTTGTGACAAACGATTCAGTTCTGGGCTAGCTCTAGTGATACTTGGAATGGACAGTAGGGGACGCACCCACATTAAATGTTTGACGTCTTGTGTGCTAGCTTTTGTATTTCATGCTCGGCACCATTAAACTACCCTGGATTCCGGCTGCCATTTCTGGACAGAGGGGCCTGTTCGCTGCAAATATGTAAAGATGGAAGTAGTTGTAGCCATTTGTAGAATTGGTGTGCTCGATACAAACTATTTTGTGCTCCACACATGGTGGGGATCCAATGTATCTAGCCATTAATTATGTCACGCCGTACTACATGTGCTGATTACAACAGTATAGTAACGTTAGATTTGTATGTAATCCTGGTGCAAGTCCTTGCTACTAGTAGTTGGAGTAAGATTAGGTTTAAACAACCCGCAAAAAAAAAGATTAGGTCTGTGTGTATATTTCTGCTACAAACCTTATGCTACAAGCCATCCCGGGCTTTCTGCGTCTTTCAATCTGGCTCAAATGATTTACCTCAGCGGCGATTTTTCACTCTGCTCTGCATCCCATGTGTGTGTTGCGTGCCTCTTCCCTTCCGTCCTTGAGCCCCGCGTCCACCTCTGATTACCATTCACCTCCCTCCTCCTCCCGCTACTATTATCGCCACATCTTGTCGTGAGAGAACATCTGTGGCGACGAACATCCTTATAGCTCGAGAACCGCAGGAGCAGGGTCCAGTCAAGGCGTGTGTTGGAGGCCCGGATGCAGGCGATGGTGGCGGCCAGCAGGTTTCAGCAGGGGCAGAGGGGATCTGGCGTCGTCGCGACAGTTGGAAGGCCAACAACAGCCTATGGGCGTCGATTGGACCGGCGGCGACCTCGATGGAGGGAAGAGCCCGACGAGCGCGCAGCGAGGAGAAGTCGGGGCGCTCATCGGTTGGGGAGATGGCGACCACCGAGCTCCTCGGCGACTAGATGGCACGATAGAAATATATACGCAAGAACCCTAATGTATGGGCGGGCATGTTGTTACACACGTTTCTCATCGAGACACCCTCGAGGCGTAACATTCTTGACCGGTGGCACGCTCAAAAAGCTGTCAAAGTGGGACACGCAAATTGTCCTCGATGAGAGACTTAGTTAGCTCTCAAGGCAACGACTTTGTGAAAGACTTGAGCAGAGGATTTTCTCGGGTGTGGTGCTAATTCGGAAGGAGGATATAGAGTTTGTTGAACTCGCATGCAAGGTCAAGGCAAGATGAAGAACCACTTGGAGAGGCCGGCGGTGTCCTCGGCTTGAAGACCAGTTCATGGACTACCGATGCACGATGGTGTCTGGATAAGCGGGTGCCAACCACGTCGGCTCCCAGGAGACATCGGCCAGGCCAAGGACCGTCAAATGACCAACCAGTGGGCCCTATAAAGGAATTAAGATGGAATCTTCCGAAGACTTGGAACACACTCCAAGGCACGAATACAATCCGCGACATGCTTATCTTTAGATGTAACCCACCTATGTGTAACCCTAGGTACCCACGTGTTTATATAAACCGAGGGGTGTAGACCGTAGAGACCAACTCATTTATACATGATCTCGTGGTAGATCAACTTGTACTTTGTACCCCATTCATCAATACAATCAAAGCAAGACATAGGGTTTTTCCTCTTTGAGAGGGCCTGAACCTGGGTAAACATTGTGTCCCCTTCTGTTATGTTACCATCATGCCAACGCTATCAGCTCAGTGTGTGTGAACCCTCTTGGATAATTTACTTGCGAACACTGATGTGCAAGTGTGAACCCAGAGCCTCCAGTTCAGTACACGTCCCCAATGTCGTCGATATTGCTATGGTCCATGGCGCCGGCGCTGCAGGATGCCGAAGCAGTGCCGGAGATGGCGGAGGCTGACTCGTTGCGGTCGGCGGTGAGGGCACGCAACATGGTGGCAAACTGCGTGCCAGCCACGATGAAGTCTTAACTGACGGGCTATCTGACAAAAAAAATCATTGAAGATTGGAAAATAGAAAGGAAACTAAATGTTAAGATGCAACACAGGAGTTGTTTCCATTCACCATTCAGTCATTAACAACAAATGTTGGGCACGACTACAAGACATCTCATCTTCACATGCTTGCACAGCTGCACTAAATAAGGCCCGTGCCATGGAGAAGGGCTGGGTAGTACTACATTGGATGACCTTGTGGTTTTGTCCCTAGTGTATATGCTGCGTCTGACAAGCATGCCATGGAGTACTTTCTACAGTGTGCATGAAACCGCGTTGTTCGTAAACTGAGTTAATGAATCAAAGCTTACCTAGCACTGCTAGCCTTTGACTTCTGTTTGATACCGAAGAAAGGTCCGCATATAAAAACTGTTCAGTCAGTAAAGCCCTAGGCTTATTATACTTCACGCACGCAATTGTTTTAACAGCAGATCATGCACATACTTAGTTGCAGCGTAATTGCTCAAGTTCAGCAACAATTTTATGTGACGGCTTAGTGCCTTTGTCATGATGTTGCATCCTATACTTTTTTTTTAGAGAAACATCATATAGTTTCTATGTGGAAGTAGTATAACACTGAATGGATGAACCGTCCCCATCCCCGTGTCGCTCCTCTCAGGGCGATTCGGAAGGCGACGAACCAAGTCTGTCGGGTTCCCCTCCCCTGGTCCTCCCACCCTTGCAACTGATGGGAAAATCATAGTAGTACAACATCAGCATGAATCAAGAGAACTAGAACCAAAACAAAAAATAAAACACAACAATAAGGAAGAGCTTAATCCACTATGTTGTGTCAATGCAGAGATCCTCGTCTCCATTCCAGCTAATCCATGCAGCACACGCAACTCATGCAGATGGGGAGGTAGCTTTTTTGCGGGGGGCAGAGAGGGAGGTAGCTAATCCATGCAGCACACATAGCTAATGCATACATCGTCAATTTACTTCAGTGCTAGCAGCTGGAGGCACGGCTCTCTGACCCTGACAATTCATAAACCATAGAAGCAGTTATTTATTAAAAAGGATTTAGAAATGTGATGGGAGAGGAAATAAATCATCGATATGAACGGGCACCCAAATTTGAACCACGAACCATGTAGGATGGTGAGTAAAGCAAAATGATCCATCTAGCTAGGTATAGTACAGAACTGCATACATAGGTGGACATGAAAAAAAACTAAAAGGGGAGGGGCCACGGGTCTGCTCGTTGGCGGCTGCGCGGGCGCGCAGCTCCCTGATCTCCTCCCACTAGCCGATTAAGGTGGAATCGATGGAGGAGGAGAGGATGAAGAGGCGGACCTTGCGGCCGAAGCTAGCGATGGCCAAGAGGATGCGCTGGACGTGCTCCTCCGTCTTCGCCGTCGGCCGTTTCTCCCGTAGGCAGGGCCACGCCCACAGCCTACGGTCCTTGGACGCTAGCTCGATGGGGCGATAGTGAAGGGAGGTGGGGCGGTGAGGAGACGCGATGGTGGACAGTCGTTCCATGGGAGGAGCGAGGGAGAGCCCGAGTCAGATTTGGATCAAGGTGGGGGAGAGAAAAAATGAGGGGGCCGAGAGAGACGGGGGTTGGTTCGGGGCAATTTTGATAGGAGAGAAAAAAGGCATGAACTATTTCTGGGCTAGGCACCGACAGTGAGTTGGAACCCTTCGTGGGCACAGAACCGTCGCGTGTGGACCGAGGGCTGCGTCGCTACAGTTTTGGCAGCCTACCCACTGAGCCTACTGGGCTACAACGAGGGGACCGTGGTCCTAATTTCATCTATAAGAGGAAATAACTATCAATCACATAAAATGAAAGAAATAAAATGAGGGAAAGTTGCTGGACCAGATCCCAACAAGAACATGTGGTCCTGATTGCCACCTCTAGAGTGAAACACAATAGCTTTGCTTTTCCTATATATATATATATATATATATATATATATATATATATATATATATATATATATATATATATATATATATATAAATGAATGAAACTCAACACAAATGATGGTAATAAAATAAAATTGTGAATATTTTTATTTACGCACTTCAAATTGTTTGTCGGAGTAGCCCTCTCATAGGTCGTGTGGCGGATGGACTCGCAAACGTAGTATCCACAGTAAATCATTCCTTGTTCTGCCACAACCACTTTACAAGAAACAGAGGTCAATCAAACTGATAATTAGCAAGCACATGCTAAATGGTATTGATGAAACTAGCGCTTGAATCACTAGGAGATGCGCGTGGAATATGCTACTATATAGTACTTACTTTGGTGTCTAAATTGCAGCTTCTTGGTAGTCCGGAGCTTTTTGGTGAATTTTCCCAAGCCCTGCCATACAAAGAAAACAATTACTTGATATCGAAATGAACAAAGTTGCTGATATGGTGGATAATGATCGATTTAACTTACTTCTCGAGCATTTCAGTCATTTCCGCATAGTCCTTGGGATCTTTTCGTCTCGAGTCTAAGACAGTTACTACTCCTGCTCAAGCTTAATCTCTAGGAGAATATAGTGGAACCTGCATGACGCATGCATAACTCATCAATATTACATTTCTATAACCTGGACTAAATAAGGAAACCGAATATGCCACAAGACAGTAACACTCACGTGTAGTTGTAAGGAAAGAGTATTGTATTTTTGTGTTCATTTATTTCCAACGATCGTAGCAAGTTGGCCTCGGTTTCCTTGGCACGATATTCAACCTCATTTGCATCGATGAGATATGTGTTAATGAACCCAATATCACCCACTTGTTTTTTCTTCATTTCTGCGATATTCAATCTGCATAATATAGTGAGTATATTTATAAATACATGCAATGAAAGAGCTGAGTTATATAGAGATACTTAATGACAGAAGTAGTACTACTTACAGACAGTAGCAGATGACCGTTGCTTTATCGAGGGCCAATTGATTGAAAAACTGATAGAACTCCTCAAATGGAATAGGCAACAGTTCAATTCCAAGGAGGTCATGCTCCTTTTAACTCTCACATACAAAGTATTCCTCCCTCGACTCTTTGCAGGTTTTCATGTACCAATCATGCAATCTTCGCATCATCGTTGTTTGAGAGCTTTCATCTTTGACGAGAGGCTTCCGTACTCGTATCTTTGTATCTGCACCTCCAAGAAATCAAATTGTACATCGTCGGCGGGTAATCTTGAGATTGCCATAACCGGGCACCATCCTCGGATCGACGATGTCGCTAGCGAGCACCTTGAGCGGGGGCACGATTGCTTGCTTGTTCGCCGAAATGGGCAATTTGTTTCCCAGCTCGTCGTTCTTTCATCCTTTGATCACCGACGGTACTTCCCGATCTCTCCGCTTCGCAAATGCCTTTCCAATAATGCGCTCATAGTTGCCTTTGGCGGAGACTTGGGTGGTTTTGCGAGGCAGCTAGAGTGCGCTTCGCTTTGACCGGATCTACCTTCTCCTCCGGAGGTGGATGTCTCTTTGCTTTCAACCCTTGAAACCAGTCATCCACTTCGGTCTGCGTGATCTTCGCGTTTTCCTCCTCGCTCCTCTCATACGGTAACTTCTCTGTAGTCTTGAGAGAAGGACCGAATCATATCTCCTCCCGCCTTTGGCTGTCTTGCTAGACGCCGGCAGAGCAGACGGAGCGGATGTCTTCTTTCCTTGCTTACGAGGCGGAGGAGAAGGACTACGACGCACGGAGCAGCCGAGCGGCGGCGGGTCTCTTCCTCCCTTGTTGACGAGGCGGAGAAGGAGGAGGCTGGCTGCCGGACGTGCGGTGCGGCGGAGAAGGAGATGGAGTGCCGCCACGCCGGAGAAGGAGCCGGCCGAGTGCCCCGATCGTCACTCGCCGGGAGGAGGAGGCGGTGGAGGAGGCGGAGTGCCTGACTCACCGGAGGAGGAGGAGGAGGCGGAGTGCCTGACTCACGGGAGGAGGAGGAGGAGGCGGAGGCGCCCGATTCGGAAGGTTGATGAGATCCTTCCGCCATAGGCATGGAGTCTTGAGCGAACCCAGCCGATACTCCCTTCACCGGTAGGGTGGTCAGCCGAGCTCCTCAAATCCCTCCGTTATTTCATCGACCATCACCTTAGCATATCCTTCCGAATCGGCGGCGGTGAAAAGTTGAGTCGGGTTTAGTAGGATAATGAGCCAACACCGCCTTGACCTTCAAATTGCTCCATTGCGCCATAAGGTGGCAACTTTCAGCATCCGTGATAGCATCCACGGGATAGCTGGCGAGAGCCGTCAAGGCATCTGCTCGCTAAAGCAGCTCGGTGGAAGCCACGCTGCTTCTCCGCCGAGATGGCGGGGTAGCCGAGGAAGCTTCGCAGTCGTTTGTTGTGATCTGCGCTTCTCGTTCCTCTTCTCGTTCCTCTAGCCCCATTACCCTTTCATGCAGCGCGCTGCATTAGGCTCTGCTCCGGTTTCTTCCTCCTCTCATGGGTTTTGTAACCCCTGCGTCCGAAATCCAGCCTTCCACGAAAGGGAGCTGGCGTGCCTCGTGTCCGTCCGAGGTGCTCGTGGATTCGAGGGCCATTGTGAGCTCGTCCTTCTCCCCGTCTCGAACGAACTTCCCTTGCTGCGCTGCTTCGATATAATGCTTAAGCCTCTTGGTGGTATGTCCAATTGTTCGTCCGTCCAAATGCACTTCCCGTTATAGGGTCCAAGGATCCATGGCCCCAAGAACCAAGTCCGACAACGGTCGGCGATTCATTGTCTCGGGTTCGATCCCTTTATCAAGCAGATCATTCTCAGCCTTGGCCCACTTAGGCGGGCTATGAGGTAGCCACCGACCCGTGCGATGGTGAAGCTTCTTCTTCACAGCATTTCTCTTGTTTGTCGCCGACATCTTTTTACTCTTTTCCGATGTCTTGTAGGCCACAAATGCGGGCGATCATCTCGATCTTCTCATATTTGGCCGTGAATTCTGGTGTCTCATTTTTTTCGACATACGTATTGAGGTCTTTCTTCCAATTCCTGAATAGTTCTGCCATCTTCTTAAGAGCAAAAGACTTGATTAATGGCTCTATTATGGCTTCTCCGGATCATCCTCTGGCGGTAGGGTAAAATTTGACTTCACTCGGTCCAAAGATCATTTTTTCGCATATCATTGACACAAGACACCTCAGTGTCTTCGTTCTTAGGCTTATACCATTGGTGGATGCTGATCGGGATCTTGTCCCTAACCAGAACCCCGCACTAAGCAACAAATGCCTTCTTTGTCTGGTAGGGTTCAATCGGTTGGCCGTCGCGCGCGATTTGTATGATCTCAAACTTTTCATCCGAGCTCAACTTTTTCTTCGGGCCTCGTCTCTTTACCGAAGTTGTGCTCGATCCGGAGGGCTAGAAAAAAAAACAAAGACGAGAGTTAATTAATAGGTGTACATATATACCAAAACAAAGGCGAGAGCTAGTCAAGACAGAGCTTAACTAATATATATACTGGCGGACTCGGTTTGGTGATCACCGGAGCCGTCCTCACGGTCTACTTCTTCACCCTCTCCTTCTTGCACCGGCATTGGGTCATCAGAGCCATGTAAATCATAGCCACTGCTTCTTCACCCTCTCCTTCCAGACCATCGTTGTCGGCGTTGAGAAACATCATCGAGGAGACGGCATCACTTCCGTGTGCGATTATGTCCCTCAACAACGCTTCTTGTGCTTCGTCTCGGGGGTGTCCATAGTTTCTACAAATATTTACAACATGGCAATTATTATTCAAACATGACAGATATGGATATATTAGTGCCAACGTAGAACTAGCTAGCTAATCACAATAAGGAATCATATTAGTGGCCTCGACGCTGCTTCTCTAGGGTTTGGGGTGGCCTCGACAACGCTTCAAGGGTTAGGGGTGGCCTCGAGAACGCTTCAAGCTAGGAGGGTGCGTAATATCGACCCCCCACGTGTTGAAGCTATCGGGAGGGGTCGGCGTTGAACAGACATCTATGTCCCACAAGTGGCGTGGGCATCGACGCCATGATAGGGTAGAGGGTCGTGGATCGCCGAGCGGTCGACGGTCAAGGGTCGAAGATCGCCGAGGTCGGGAGGTTGCCTAGTGTCAAAGGATTCAACAAAACCATGTCTTCATCATTAGGTGAAATGTGGTGCATGATGGTGAAGCTCTCAAAGTTGTTTTGGAGCGGAGTCCCAGATAGGATAATTAGCTTTTTGGTACAAAGTTCAGCAAAAGGCAAATTATCCTATCAGGACTCCATTCCGTAACAACTTTGGAGGACTTCACCATCATGCCATGGTTACTTCGGCTAATGATGAAGCCATGGATTTCTTGAATACTTTGACACTATAGGAACCTCGACCTGAAACCTTCGACCCTTGACCCCTTAACGACCTCGACCCTCTACCCTAGTTCCCGACCCTCGAC
Organism: Aegilops longissima; assembly: GCA_021605205.1. NCBI lineage: Eukaryota > Viridiplantae > Streptophyta > Magnoliopsida > Poales > Poaceae > Aegilops > Aegilops longissima. The sequence goes on along the minus strand of CM038680.1, from coordinate 625,575,917 downwards.
CCTCGGCGATCCTCGACACACTCGTTATATCGACAACGACGCAACATACATATACATGGGAAAATAATGTTATCGGGGAGGGTATCGGTACCCCCCTCGTGTCAAAGTTTCTTCTTTCTCCTCTATTCCTTTCTTTTCTTCTCCTCTTCTTTTCTTCTTATCCCTCGAGAAAGGAAAATAAGGAAAAGGAAGAAAAGAGGAAGAAGGAAGAAGAAGAAGAAGAAGAAAAAAAGAAGAAAAAAAAAGGAGAAGAATAAAGAATAGAGAGAAGAAGAAAAATAGAAAAAAATTCTATTTTTTCTTCTTCTCTATTCCTTTCTTCTTCTCCTCTTCTTTTTCTTTTTTCCTCTCATTCTTTTCTTCTTCTTCTTCCTTCTTCCTTCTTCTCTTTTCTTCCTTTTCCTTATTTTACTTTTCCTCTACACTAACCTAATTAAAATGCACTAACCTAATTAAAATTGTAACTTTCTATATATGAACAAAAACTAAACTAATAAAAATAAAAAACATATACATTATAGCCACATACACATATACATCACATATGAACAAAAAAAATAAACTAATAAAAATAAGGAAAAGGAAGAAAAGAGGAAGAAGGAAGAAGGAAGAAGAAGAAGAAAAAAAAGAAGAAAAAAAAAGAGGAGAAGAAGAAAAGAATAGAGGAGAAGAAGAAAAAATAGAAAAAAAATTCTATTTTTTCTTCTTCTCCTCTATTCCTTTCTTCTTCTCCTCTTCTTTTTCTTCTTTTTCCTCTCATTCTTTTTCTTCTTCTTCTTCCTTCTTCCTTCTTCCTCTTTTCTTCCTTTTCCTTATTTTACTTTTTCCTCTACACTAACCTAATTAAAATGCACTAACCTAATTAAAATTGTAACTTTCTATATATGAACAAAAAACTAAACTAATAAAAATAAAAAACATATACATTATAGCCACATACACATATACATCACATATGAACAAAAAAATAAACTAATAAAAATAAAAAACGGGGCGGCTCACGGGCGGCTCATTAACTGGGCGGAGGCGGCGAGGGCGACGGCAAGGGCGGCGAGGGCGCGGCGGCGACGGCGACGACGGCCTGAAGCGGGCAAGGCAGGGGGCGACGACGGGCTCGGGCGGTGAGGGGGGCGACGAGGACGGCGGGCTCGGGCGAAGCGGCGACGACGGGCTCGGGGCGGGCGAGGCGGCGTGGCGGCGACGACGGCGGCGATGGCGGCGACGATGGCGTCGGCGGGCGGCGGCAAGCGGCGTCGAAGCGGCGCTGGCGGGCCACGGGAAGAAGCGACGACGAAGCGCGGACGGCGTCGAAGCGGCGGCGGACGGCGGCGGGCGCGCGGGCAATGGACGGCGAGATCTGGCAACTGGCGGCGTCGATGAGCTCGGCGTCGTCGGGAAGCAAGCTAGGAGATGTGAAATTTTCACAAGTCCTGGTTATATAGCAAGGGCATTGGTCCCGATTGGTGCCTCGACCGGGACTAATGGCCCCTTTTAATCGGTTGGTGGCACCAACCGGGACTAAAGGGGGCATTAGCCCGGTTGAGCCCGAACGGGACCAATGCCCTTTAGTCCGGTTGGTGCCACCAACCGGGACCAAAGGCCATGTGCTGCCCAGCGCCAAATGTTTAGTCCCACTCGCTAGTTGAGAGGAGCCGCACGATTTATAAGGTGCGGTGCGGCTCCCTCTCGAGCTCCTCTCTAAAGCAGGCTTTCGGGCCTATCTCGCCACTGTGCTGTGGGCTCTTTGGGCCTTCCGCTGGCCTGAATCACGCCCATAGGGTTTCTAGTCGTATTCGGGCCGTGGGGGCCGAGAGGTGGCACTTTTTTTTGCTTTATATTTTATTTCTTTTTGCTTTTAGTTTTAGAAAAATATAAACTTTCTATTAGTGCCATTAGTTTTAAAATTTGAAAACACTTTTTTGTTTTCTTTGTTGCTTTATTTATTTTATTTTGTTTCTACTTACAACAAAATACTTATTATTGCTATTTTTATTTTTTCAAGTTTTTTGTTTTGTTTTCTGCATTATTTATTTTCTTTTGGTTTTTGCTTTATTTTTTAATTCTTTTTGCTTTTAGGTCAGCAAAATTATAAACTTTCTGTTAGTGCTTTTAGTTTTAGAAAAATATAAACTTTCTGTTTGTGCCATTAGTTTTAAAATTGAAAACACTTTTTTGTTTTCTTTGTTGCTTTATTTATTTTATTTTGTTTCTACTTACAACAAAATGCTTATTGTTGCTATTTTTATTTTTATTTTCAAGTTTTTTGTTTTGTTTTCTGCATTATTTATTTTCTTTTGGTTTTTGCTTTATTTTTAATTCTTTTTGCCTTTAGGTCAGCAAAATTATAAACTTTCTGTTAGTGCCATTTGTTTTAGAACAATTATAAACTTTCTGTTTGTGCCATTTGTTTTATAAAATTTGAATTCTTTGAAATTTGTGTGAATCACAAGTTTGTGAGCTCAACAAGGCGTAGAGGGACGGGCTTATAAACCGGTTTGAGCGCCCTTCGGTTGGCGAGGTTTTCAAATTCATAGTTTTCAAATGAACTCTGAAAAAGTTGGCATAGCATGTTCATGAACAAAGCGGACAATGGTATCATACTCGTGTGTTACAAAGTTGGCATGGTATCATCATAATAGTTGCGGAGAAAGTCTTCACTTTTTCTTCGCTTGTGTCGTTTGCTTATTGCGCCAGTAACCATGGATAATCTTCATCGTTTATCGGGATGCTTGGGTCAGCCTTGACTTTGAAGGGGAATTTCATGAAACTTTTCATACTCTTGAGACATGTCTGTCTTGCCCTCCACTCCCTGGGATGTCCCTTTTCCTAAAAGAACTATGTGGCGCTTTGGCTCATTGTATGATGTATTCGCTTCCTTATCTTTTCTTTTCCTCGATCCGTAGACATGTCCTTCACATAGATAACCTGTGCCACATCATTGGCTAGGACGAACGGTTCGTCGGTGTACCCAAGATTTTTCAGATCCATTGTTGTCATTCCGTCATGTGGGTCTACCTGCACCCGCCTCGACAGATTAACCCACTTGCACTTAAACAAAGGGACCTTAAAATCTACTCCGTAGTCAAGTTCCCATATGTCTACTATGTAACCATAATATGTGTCATTTCCTTGTCGGTTGCTGCATCAAAGCGGACACCGCTGTTTTGGTTGGTGCTCTTTTCATCTTGGTCAATCGTGTAAAATGTATTCCCATTTATCTCGTATCCTTTCCAAATCATTACATCGAAGATGGTCCCTGGACAACAAGTACAACTCATCACAAACAGTGCTGTCACCTCCGAGACGTGTTTCCAACCAACTGCTGAAAGTCTTGATGTGTTCACATGTAATCCATCGTCGACCTTTGCTCGGGTGTTTGGAGCGCAGACTGTACTTGTGTTCATCGACATACGGGTCACCAAGGTAGAGTTTCGTAGAATCAGTATAGTGTGCTTGAGACCAAGAATATCCGTCCCTGCATATTATTGAGTCTCTTTCTAGCGTGTTTTTCGGTCAGTCTCCCCTCATACCGCGATCTAGGGAGACCTATCTTATTAAGGCCAGGAATGAAGTCAACACAAAACCCGATGACATCCTCTCGTTTGATGGCCCATGGAGATGCTTCCTTCGCCTAGCACGGTTCTGAACATATTTCTTTAGGACTCCATGAACCTCTCAAAGGGGTACATATTGTGTAGAAATACGGGCCCCAGAATGACAATCTCGTCGACTAGATGAACTAGGACGTGCGTCATGATATTGAAGAAGGATGGTGGGAACACCAGCTCAAACCGACAAGACATTGCGCCACATCACTCCTTAGCGTTGCTACGATTTCGGATCGATCACCTTCGAGATATTGCATTGAGGAATGCACATAGCTTCACAATGGCTAATCGGACGTTTTCGGTAGAAGCCCCTCAATGCAACCGGAAGCGATTGCGTCATAATCATGTGGCGATCATGTGACTTTAGGTTCGGAACTTTTCTCCGGCATATTTATTATTCCTTTATATTCGACGACGAAGCCGTCGGGACCTTCATCTTGAGCAGGCATTGAAAGAATATTTCTTTCTCTTCTTTCGTAAGAGCGTAGTGGCGGGACCTTCATATCGCTTCGGAGGCATGCCCTCTTTTTCGCAAGCGTTGCAGGTCCTCTCGTGCCTCGGTGTATCTTTTGTCTTCCCATACACACCCAAGAAGCCTAGCAGGTTCACGCAAAGGTTCTTCGTCACGTGCATCACGTCGATCAAGAGCGGACCTCTAGGTCATTCCAAAGAGGGTAGGTCCCAAAATATAGATTTCTTCTTCCACATGGGTGCGTGATTCTCGGCGTCATTCGAACAGCTAGTCCGCGGGACCCTTTCCAAAGATTACGTGTAAATCATTGACCATAGCAAATACGTGATCACCGATACGCATGGCGGGCTTCTTCCGGTGATCTGCCTCGCTTTGAAATGCTTTCCTTTCTTTCGACATTGATGGTTGGTCGGAAGAAATCGACGATGGCCTGTGTACACATTCTTCCCGCAGCTTCCGGTATATACTATCGGTGTCAAGTAAGCAGTGCGTGCATGCGTGGTATCCCTTGTTTGTCGTCCCGAAGGTTCTTGAGAGCGGGCCAATCGTTGATGGTCACGAACAGCAACGCCTTTAGGTAAAATTCCTCCTTTTTGTGCTCATCCCACGTACGTACACCGTTTCCATTCCACAGCTGTAAAAGTTCCTCAACTAATGGCCTTAGGTACACATCAATGTCGTTGCCGGGTTGCTTAGGGCCTTGGATGAGAAGCGGCATCATAATGAACTTCCGCTTCATGCACATCCAAGGAGGAAGGTTATACATACATAGAGTCACGGGCCGTGCTGTGATTGCTGCTCTGCTCCCGAAAGGATTAATGCCATCCGCGCTTAAAGCAAACCATACGTTCCTTGGGTCCTTTGCAAACTCATCCCAGATACTTTCTCTCGATTTTTCTCCACTGCGACCCGTCGTGGGTGCTCTCAACTTCCGTCTTTCTTACGGTCCTCACTGTGCCATCGCATCAACTTGGCATGCTCTCCGTTTCGAACAGACGTTTCAACCGTGGTATTATAGGAGCATACCACATCACCTTCGCAGAACCCTCTTCTGGGAGGCTCGCCGTCAACATCACCGGGGTCATCTCGTCGATCTTATATCGCAATGCACCGCATACCGGGCATGCGTTCAGATCCTTGTAGGCACCACGGTAGAGGATGCGATCATTAGGGCATGCATGTATCTTCTCCACCTCCAATCCTAGAGGGCATACGACCTTCTTTGCTGCATATGTCTTGTCGGGCAATTCGTTATCCTTTGGAAGCTTCTTCTTCATTATTTTCAGTAGCTTCTCAAATCCTTTATCGAGCCTGACATTCTCGCCTTCCATCGCAGCAATTCGAGTATGGTACCGAGCTTTGTGTTGCCATCTTCGCAATTGGGGTACAACCCTTTTTGTGATCCTCTAACATGCGATCGAACTTCAGCTTCTCCTTTTGACTTTCGCATTGTGTCCTTGCATCGACAATGACCGGCGGAGATCATCATCATGGGGCACATCGTATGGTTCCTCTTGATCTTCAGCAGCTTCGCAGTTGCAGCACCATCGTGCACATCGTCGGTGCATCTTGATGTTCAAGAGCATCACCGTATTCAGGGGCACATAGTTGTCATCGTACTCTTCTTCCTCGCCGTCTTCCATCATAACCCCTATTTCTCCGTGCCTCGTCCAAACATTATAGTGTGGCATGAAACCCTTGTAAAGCGGTGGGTGTGAAGGATTTTCCGGTCGAGTAAGACTTCGTATTCCACATATAGGGCATGGACAACACATAAAACCATTTCGCTTGTTTGCCTCAGCCACTTGAGAAAAGCATGCACGCCTTAATGTACTCGGAGGTGTCTCGTCACCGTACATCCATTGCGGTTCATCTGCGTGCATTATATATAATTAAGTGTGTCAAAAATCATTACAGAACATCATGAATAGATAATTAAGTGACCAAATTAATAGAAGTTCATCATCACATAAAACCAAAGTACATACATAGTTCTCATCTAACAACATAAAGCTCTGCAGAGCATCTAAATTAATTAAAGCATACATTGAAACTATGTAAAACATTTCAATGTGAAAACAAATCGATCATAATCGCAACCAAGGTAACAACTGATCCAACGGCATAATGATACCAAGCCTCGGTATGAATGGCATATTTTCTAATCTTTCTCATCTTCAAGCGCATTGCATCCATCTTGATCTTGTGATCATCGGCGACATCCGCAACATGCAACTCCAATATCATCTTCTCCTCCTCAAGTTTTTTATTTTTCCTTCAAGAAATTGTTTTCTTCTTCAACTAAATTTAACCTCTCGACAATAGGGTCGGTTGGAATTTCCGGTTCAACAACCTCCTAGATAAATAAAATCTATGTCACGTTGGTCGGCATAATTTTATAAACAATAAATGAACCAATAGTTATGAAAAGATAATATATACCACATCCGAATCATAGGCAGGACGAGGGCCGACGGGCGGATACCAAAACCATCGCACTATATAAGATGCAATAATAAAAGTAAGAAAATAATACAAGTAAGAATATTTTTCCTTTCGTAAAGAAGATAAGAACAAGAGGCTCACCACAGTGGTGTCTTGGCGATGAGATCGGCGCGGTGATCGGCGGTGGTGAAGACGGGACGGGCGTGACGGACCGCTAAACCTAGACAAATATTGAGGAAAATGGAGGTTAGAGGTCGAGCTTGGAGAGGAGAAAGCTTAAGTAGTGTGGCTCGGGCATTCCATCGAACACCTTGTGTGCATAGGAGGTGAGCTAGAGCACCACCAAGCCCTCCCCTCGGCCGAAAAAAACAGAGCGGTGTGCTCTGCTCTTGCGTGAGGGCTATATATATAGCAGCACCATTAGTCGGTTGGTGGCATGAGCCGGGACTAAAGGAAGCCTTTGGTCCTGTTCATGCCACCAACGGGACCAATAGTGGTGGGCAGAGCAGGACCATTGGTCCGGTTCGTCCCACCAACCAGACCAAAAGGTCCGGACGAACCGGGACCAATGGCCCACGTGGCCCGGCCGGCCCCCAGGCTCCTGATTTAACGGGGCAAATAGCTCCATTGGTCCCGGTTGGATTGAACCGAACTAATGGGCTAAACCGCCACGGACGATAGCCCCTTTTTCTACTAGTGATACTTTCCCGCAAGCATACACCCCTTGTTCATTAAATGCTTATTCCTCTGTAGAGTGAGTCCGCGTTTTGTCTCCTGCTGATCATTGAGACTCTATAAGACACCCCCCGCAAAAAAAAGGTTCTCCTGGGATGCTTAGGGCATCTTTAAAGTGGACCCTCAAATCGCCCGTAAACGTTCAGACCGCGTTGTCCGGATGCAATTTGCCATCCAAAGTTGTCCGACATCGGTCCACGGACCAATCCGCTTGTCCATTTCCTGCAAACGAAAAACAAAACTAAGGGACTTTGGGGGAGTCCAAACTGTCGCCGTGTAGGACTATGGCACCCCCAGCCCACTCGAAGGGACAACTAGAACATATGTGCTAGTTGAATGCAAGTTTGAACTATTTATTTGAAAACTTGTTTGGATTGTAATTCTTAAATTAGAACTATTGTTGCATTTGAATATTTTCAATCTTTAGTGATTTGATATACCGCTATTTGGAGATCGCGGATATTTTTTGAAAAAGAGGCGAAAATTTTAGAGGATAGGGTTGGATGACTGGCTCCCACGTCACTGCCCGTGGACTGGTCTGGATCAGTCTACAGACAAATACCGTGTCCGTTTTGAGGGCCGGCATTGGAGATCTGCGTCAGGCGCGCATACTCCCCTTGGCGGCTAGGCCCTTCGATGGCACCGCTCCTATCCAGGTCGGTATGGAAAAATCGTCATGCCATTGCTTGGTGCTACATTTCATTTACCGTATCTTTTAACACCGGCCCATTCAGTCCGGAGGAAATCAAAATGTAGGAATTAGGAGTGTACAGAAATTTGATAGGATGACACTTGCCCTTCTAAGGAATTGCGTTAGACTTGTTCCTACGCAAAAAATGAGCTTTGAGCGGATGCGATGTGTAATTTTTTTCAAAAGCACAAAAATAAATAGTATTTCTATGAAATTCCTGTAAGCACCAACCGAATGCATCTATTCTTGTTTAGGGCAAGAAGCAGCGAGAAATCGAATCCTAGTTGATCCCGTGCTTTCTTCTTCATGAGAAGAAAGAAAGGTGATCTCGCCTCCTGCCGCTTGGGCCTTCCTGCGCCGCCGTCCACCGGCGGCTCCCCTCCGCTGACGACCTCGGTTGTCGGTGGTGGGGGGTCGCCGGATCCATGCGCGTGGATTGTTTTACGCATTAGTTTTTTAGGTTTTTGGGTTGTTCATCATCATGGCTTTGACAACGGCGATGGCGGCGCCGACTAATAAATCTTCAGATCCTTCCCCAACGAGGCGATCCGCTTTTGGGGTGGATTTGAAAACCAGACTGTTCAAGCAAGGATGGTGCGGCGGCGGCGGCATTCTCGTGGTGGACATGTGTCCTCGGGCTCCGCCGTTGACGCGCGTTGCTCAATGGCGTGGAGCTTGGGAGGTAGTTCAGAGCGGATGCAGATTGCGGTCTGCATCGACAACATCCGGAAGATGGTGGATCCGGGTTCATGGTTCGTGGCGGCGGTATGGTTTCCTCCTCCAACGTCTTAGTTGGGCGGGGTGCCATATCTGGAGTTCGATGGCGTGTCCGGTGTTGCCGATGCTCGATTCATTCAACGGCAATGGTTTTGCCTTTATTGGCGAAGCCACCTTGGAGGTCCGCAGTCGCATATCGCGATGGAGCAGCGTCGAGCTCGGGTGTGAAGGTGATCCGTCATTTTCTCTGGTGGCTGCTATGGTGGTGCAGAGGCGGTGACGGCGTTGGTGTCAAGCTCGGAGGATTCTTGATCTTGTTTGTAATTTTACTTCTTGGTTTGGTGTTCACTGTGTGCAAAGGCTAGCGTTGTCTTTGTCTTTTCGGTTTTGTCGGTCGGTATGTACGTTGCTTGTACTATATGATCCTTATGATATAAATGAGACACGTATTACCATGAAAAAAAAATGCATCTATTCTTGTTTGTGTGTTTTTCTATGAAAAACCTCCAAACTTGGAGATAATTGTCTCCTGTCTCAACCTGCTTTCTGGGTGTTGTGGGTCTTTGGCCCAGCAAGAAAACGGCGCAGCTAGTCTTCAGGTGGGGCCTCCAGAGAAGAACTTGTAGCAGTGTCATCCCCTTGAAACGGAAAAGAAAACCCTAACCCCTACCCACCCCCTTGGCGGCGCCCGATTGAACGGCCGCCGTGAAAGCTCGCCGGAGTCGTCTATGACCGACTCCCAATAAAAACCACCACCAGAATGAAAACCTACCACGGGGTTTCTCCAGGCAGCCGCCGCAGCCGTTCTCAAATCGGCGCGAGCGAGGAAGCCGCCGAAATGGGCGGCGCTCGCCGCAGTCGCCGCCGCTCCCAGATCGGGGTGACCCGCCCCGGTCGCCGTAGCCGCTCCCAAATCGGGGCGAGCGAGGAGGACGGGGGGCTGGTCCGCCCCGGTCGCCGCCGCCGCTCCCAAATCGGGGCTAGCGAGGATCGCCGCCGCCGCCGCCGCACCTCTCCGGGGACGCCTGTCCCTCTGCCGGGCGACGGCGATACGCCGCGGAACGACGGCCGTCGTCCTCCCGCCCCGCGCGAGTCGCTGCCGTTGGATATGCTTTGGGAGATCCTTCTCCTTCTGCCGCCGCAGCCGTCGTCCCGCCTGCTCGCGTCCTTGGTCTCCAGGCGCTGGCAAGGCCTGGCCACCGACCCCAACTTCATCCGCCAGTTCCAAGCCCGCCGCAGGAGCTGGAAGCCGCCCCTGCTCGGCTTCTTCGAGCGCCGACGGAAGATCGTGTTCAACCAGGACATCCTGCACCCTCCCGACCGTATCCCTGCCGAGCGCATCCACATCCCGTTCGGCATGGCCTCCCGTGGCTTTGAAGTTTTGGGGTGCCGTGGCGGCCGCGTGCTCGCCTTACACCGGGTGTTCAGGCAGCTTATTGTGTTCGCCCCCATCACCGGCGAGCAGCGCTACCTGGCTGTTCCTGCCGAATTCGGGCCGCCGTCCATCCTCTACGGGGCGGTGCTCTGTGCTGCTGGCGAGCAGGACCATGTGCACGGCCACTGTCATTGCAACCCTTTCAAGGTTGTCTTGGTGTCCCACAGAAGAGATCATCAACCACTCGCCTGTGTTTTTTCCTCGGAGACTGACACATGGAGCAATATCATATCAACAAAGTATCCATGCGAGCTCCATGGTGATAGTGTTCCCGCGACCCTTATTGGTAATGCACTCTATTGGCTGCTTTCGTGCAATGCCATATTTTGGTTTGATTTGGATATGCAGAGCCTAGCTGTCATCATGGGGCCTCCTGGTATGAATGAATCTGGCAACTATAGGATCATCAAGCCAGAGGACCGCACCGGTGGCCTAGCCATAGCCATATTCCTCTTCCCGAACCTTCAGATCTGGCAGAGGGTGGTTAATTCTCAGGGTATTGCCACATGGTTTTTGCAGAAGACTGTTGAAATGCATAGCACTCTTGGGATCCCTCATCAGATTAGGAGGAAGGTGTGGCAAGACAAAGTGCTGGGGTATGATGAAGATAACGATGTGATCATTCTCTATGTGGATGACAGTGCCTACATGCTTGAACTTAAGAAAATGCAATCCAGGAAACTTAATGGAACCCGTTCTATGAAACATTGTCATCCTTTCACAAGTTTCTATCCGCCAGGTAATTCCTTATCCTTAGTATTTATATCATAGAGTAACCCAATCTAGTTATATTCTGTACATGATTGTTTGAATACAGATATTGTGATTCTGAAATTTTCACTTATAACTTGTATTGAGTAAGCAACTGTCGCTGGTAAAACTTATCTAACACCAAATTTGATGTCAAATGAGTAAGTCAGTTGGCAAGTTTGAAACCTCAAAGTTGGTTATATTTTTATCTGTTAATCTATGTTTTGATCTTGTTATTAATCTCAACTCCATAAAAACCACTTCTGTTGAATCCATAGATTCCATACTTTCTGAAATAACTGTGATTTTGTCATTTGTTCATGACCCCTTCTGCTGGTGCGCGTTACATTTGTAGCACATATGACTAAATTGAATTTCTTGTCTCGGGATCCTTTTATTCAAGACAGAATACCTGACATCAATTTGCTGCTAGACTTTATTGTTTTGGCTTAATGGTGTTTGCTTGACATGAAAAGGGATGATCTTACATGAAAAAAGTTATAGGACATGCTTTTTTTCCCTTCATGGCAACTAAATTCTCCATTCGAAGGTAGCTAAGTATACTGCTTTTATGAATATTCTTCGCATTTTACAACATACGTGGCTTTTTAAAATCTATTGGTAGTACTGTAAAGAGTGAGTGACAACACCAAATTGTCGCTGATAAAACTTATGTAACACCAAATTTGATGTCAAATGAGTTAAGTCAGTTGGCAAGTTTGAAACCTCAAAGTTGGTTATATTTTTTATCGATTAAATCTATGTTTTGATCTTGTTATTAATCTTAACTCCATAAAAATAACTTCTGTTAAATCCTTACTTTCTGAAATATAACTCTGATTTTTTATCATTTGTTCATGATCCCTTTTGCTGGTGCATGTTACATTTGTAGACATAGAAATAAACTGAATTTCTTGCCTCGGGATCCTTTCATTCAATTTTCTGCTAGACTTTATTGTTTTGGCATAATGTTGTTTGCTTGACATGACAAGGGATGATCTTACATGAAAAAGGTTATAGGACATGTTTTCTTCTTCTTGGTAGCTAAATTCTGCATTCGAAGGTAGCTAAGTATGCTGCTTTTGTATATTCTTTGCATTTTACAACATATGTGGCTTTTTAAAATCTATTGCTAGTACTGTAAAGAGTGAGTGCTACCACATCTATAAAAGTGAGTTATATAAGATGTTTCTAATTGTCTCATTGTCACCTTTTGTTCTCCATTTGTCTCTGCATCATAACTGTTGCTAATTGTCTGACTTCTATGCTTCTAGACATAGCCATCTAAGAAGCACTGATATGAGAACATGGAGACGCGAATATGGATGCAGAGTCGTAGGATATGGCATTTTCCAGAAACAGCCATGCAGGGATGCAGCAAGTATATAAATGAAAAAGTATAGCATGTGATGTAATGAGGACAATAGTATATACTCCCTCCGTCCCATAATGTATAGTGTCAAAAAACGTCTTAGATTATGGGACGGAGGGAGTATTTGTAAGATGTAAAATCAAAGTAGTTCCCATTTGTTGTCTGCGGGCCTTTGTTTCCCTGTTTGTATGTGGATGAGATTAATGCAGCTGATGCTGCAACCCGCAAGTATATGTAAGTAAATATTTCAGGAAGAGAAAAGACAATGCAGCATGTAGTATGGACATGATTATATCTGTAGCATGTGGGATCAAGTCTTGATTCTACCATGTGGTGGACAAAATTATAGTTGTAAGATGTGAGATCATTTGGCTTCATTTCCACGTTTGTATATGACTGAACTCAGTGCAGCTGAAACCCTGAAACGTGGGATGGTGTGACTGGAAAGACAGAGCCAAGATCAATATGTTCTGGGGTTTGAGTTGGATTTTGTCGAGCGCCGCGCGTATGAGGGTCCTTGCCGTGGCATGAACGAGTGCTCTGTCGTCGGGAGAGTCTCCCGGACTGTGTCGAGAACGCTGCCTCCAGTCGCTTTTTTTTCTCGCCAATGCTGATAATTAGAATGAGAAGTGATTGAGAGAATGAACCAGATTCTTTATTGATGATGATGAACTATTTATACATGCCCAAAGGGCACGTCCGTAGCCTTTACAAAGAGTCACAAGTGAAGCAAGGTGACTCTTGCCCAATGACGGTTTAGACAAACCAAGGATTATTCCCTAATTATTCTAATTAGTTAATTCCCAACACAGGCCGCTCCGTCTTGGCAACTCATGATAACTTCAGTTCCGCTCATATCTAGAGGAGACAACAGACGTCCAGGATAAAAGGGTCAATTTTTGACAATATCTTGTTCATCGCACCGGGGCAGCAAACAAGCACCAGAGATCTGCATCACTTTCCGGCTTGCCAACTCATGACAATGTCGCCCACCGAGGAGCTGCAGAGACAACGATCTTGCAGACAAGGTACTGTATTTAGATTAGCTTAGCTTGTGTTTCTGTTTGTTATAATCTGGAAAACATCTGCTGTTTGTATTGCCCCAGAGCCATGTTTACTTCACTAGACACGACAAATTCCCTTAACTACCTTTGAGCATTTTGCTAGCTAGCAGCAATACTTTACAAGAACCAAAAGCTGGTTGCAAATTCAATAATTCACTAGTACTCCCTCCGTAAAGAAATATAAGATCATTTAGATCAACTTCTTTACAGAGGGAGTAGCAAACATCGCAGTATTTGATCTGCAGCAATAGTTTATAAGAACCAAAACTAGTTTTGTGTGGTCTTAAACTGCTTTACATGGCCGTCTTATCTCATGTCATCTTACTCGCCACATAAACAACCATATTCCACTTCGACAACCATGGAAACAAGAGGGGAAAAATATTGTAAGCATCTGGAGGTGAATATGCATGTATTGGGACAGAATTTCGTCCAGATAGCTGAGAGCATTACACTGGAGCCTCACATATGATCATTGATGTGAAAAAAAGGCAAGACACAATTCAGTCAATTCCGGATTGTCAACACATGAGTTTGTCTTTCTTATTTCTTGCCACAAATAGATCACAATGAAAAAAAAAAAAAACACTGGAACAACCAGAGAATTTTACTGAAGCATTCACCGACTTCTTATGATGCACTATTCAGTACTCAATGGTCGTGCTTGACCTCAAACAGGCCATTGGGTCCTGCAACGTAGAATTTTAAGACATGTGAGAATAAGAAATATGCAAAACATAATAGATAGCATAAACTGGGACTAAGTGCAAGTGTACAACCAATAAGATAGCCCCCTGCTTAACATTTAGCAGGCACAAAAGTACAACGATCATGCAAACTATTTATAGCCTAACTTTTTTATGTTGCAAATGATTTGATTAAATTAACCTAGTAACAATCTTTGTTTTGATGGGAAAAAAAGTTCAACCAATATACTTGAGCAGTTGAGTCAATGCTGTAATGCTCAAAATATGACAAAGGTTGCACCGTGGACTTATGGTCATGTTTTCTACTATGTCTCTCCTTCATGGAATCTATTATATAAATTTTCAAGGAGTTCCTAACAACGATGCAATGATCCTTGTGGAATAACACGGTACTACCAGATCAAGAGGTTTAGATTCTGTCATCACCCATGCTAGGAATGAGGGAATCAGGGGGTAGCAACTGAATAGATCACATAATCACAGGAAGTAGTTGAGCACACAGAAATGGCACTAATAAGCAACACACTCGACTCAACAAAAAAAAGCAACACACTGGATAAGGTTAATTGTTTACAAGACTGAAGAAATACATCCCACACAACAAGAGGCTGTAGCAGAAGTTTGTAACTTTGTACAGTTCAATGAACATCTAAAGTATGATGCAAGTGCAATCTGTATTCAAGCTCTATCACAGAGTACAGTAAATTTGTGGTCAGACAGTCGCAGCATGTACAAAGCACATGTTGAAATGATTTGCATCAAAAGGTCCAAGGAGAGTTTTCCAGTTAATATTCTAAGTTGTTTAGCTAAGAAGAGCTTTGCACTTTGTTTCTAAAGAAGTTCTATGGTCCAACATGGAACTATGCATTGATCATATGCCTTTCTTTACCTTCATACCCAAATGCTAAAAAGTGTAAGCATGAAAATTCCTTAAATAGGTTACGGCCTCATTCGGTTTGGAGGAAACCAAAACATAGGATTTAGGAATAGTACAGGAAGCTGTCGTTCCTACACACAAAATGAGCTTTGAGTAGATGTGTTGATTCCTCAAAAAACATAGGAAATGAATAGTATTTCTATGAAATTCCCGTACGCGTTTCCTACAAACCAAATGCATCTATAGGAAATTTTCCTATGGAATCTTTGTTCCTATGCTTTTCCTGTAAAAATCCTTCAAACCGAATGAGGCCTAAGGTGACAAAGAGACTCGCAAACATTCAGGGAACCCAGCTAAGCAAATCCTTTCATACAAAATTCATTCATGAAGTCACAAATAAACTGCTTGATGTGGCATAGAGCAGAAATTAAGGTGATGATTCAATGGGTCAGTAAAATTTATACTATTCTTCGAGGACTTCCAGGATAGACAAACGGCATCACTTGGATAGAGCACAATAATGACCTAAACACCGTCGCACCCCCCAAAAACACTTATTACAGTACACACTGAAACAATTCTTGTAAATTATTAGTACAACAGGATAACTGCTCATACCTAATTTCAAAATACCTCTATGCCAATCATTAACATTATTCAGTATTTCAGTGAGTGAGTCATGTACAGCTGAATCCAACTAATAAATGAAACACACCATCATCCTAGAAGGAAATGTGAAACCCATCAAACGAAATGCCGCCATACATTAGAACAATCAGCATACAAATATTATGATTTTTAACCAAAAGCATATCGCATCCAATCAAACAAGGTTACGTTTCATAAAAATCACATCGCAGACAGTCAAATCACGGAGGAAATTACAGAAGTAGGCATTGAAATGGGCACGGGAAGAAAGGGAGTAGAAAATCCATACCCCAGGGGAACTCCTTGTTGCGTATGTGCAGGTATGGGTAGGCCTGCAACACGAGAAACAAATCAGACTCGGGCCACGGCCACCACAGGACGCGAAATATACCAGGAGGCACGAGATCTGACCGGCGGCTCGTCGAAGTGGGGGTGGCCCTTGGAGAGGTTCCACGCCGCCAGGAGGGTGCAGGTGACGGCCCCCATGATGGTGATCTTCTCCCACTTGGCCGTCTCATCTGCGAGGCATCATCATCAATCAAACGAGAAAAACCCCCAAATCCACGTCAAACGGCCGATCGAATCGGGGGAGGGGCAGAAGAGAGGGAGGGTTCGCGAGGTGTACGGACAGGCGTCGTCGTGGGCGGAGGAGGACATGCGGCGCCCGGCCGGGGCCGGGGCCGGGGCGGGGGCCCTGGCGCGCGCCGCCAGGGAGCGGAGGCCGGATCTCGCCGCCAGGGAAGCCATGGGTGGGTGGTGGTGGTGCCGCCTGGTTTCGGGGAACGGGGGGTCGATTTGGCTGGCTCGCTCGCGTTCGGTGTCTGACCTGGTTCGTGCGCGTCCTGTTTTTATTCCGCTAGTTTTCGGTGGGCCGCTGCTGCGTTTCGGGCTTTCGAATGGGCCGCGTAGCCCGTTCACCACCGAAAAGAGAAGACGACTCGTTCCTCCTCCTTTTTCTCAATCAAAAAAGAAAAAAACTCGTTCCTCCTGCTCCGCCTCTCTCTCCAGTTCTCCTCTGTCTCAGGCGACAGCGGCGGGCGGCGGCGGGCTTCTCCCCGACCACTTGGCGGAGGCGACCCCGAGGTGAAGTGGAGCGGCGCCCCGAGCTAGAAGACGGCCCTCCCGACGAAGGTGACTTGCAGCGACCTCAACGACTCGTCTCCGCCGTCCCTCGCCCCCCTCTCCTCCTCTCAGCGGTTAGTGTACAGTAGTTCGTACTAGTTCTTGATTTCTCTTCATCAGTCCTGAGATCTGGTCTTCCAGCATTGCTAGGCCGCGTGATCGGAGCAGAGCAGGGCGAGGGCAAGGAGGAGGAGGAGGGAGTGACGGAAAAGAGGGGGTGAGTGCTCCTGAACTTCTGTGTTCTTTCCCCGTGGCATCGATCCTGGTTCGATTGGTTGGAAATGTTGCGATGATTTGTCGTCAGGAACCAAGATTTTGCTTGTTTTGTCTGGCTGATTGTCTCCTGCGTGGCTTAGTTGATTATGATTTCTCTGCCCTCTGTGTGGTGTATACTGACTTAAGTTAGACTGTGCCCTGATTTGGTTTCATTCAGCCTTGTCCGATCCACCAATTCAGCTGCAGCCCTGCGGTAAAACATCTTTTGGATACTTGTTTCCTTACGTTCCTGGCGTCAAACAACTAACAACAGCAAGCCAACTCAATTGGTGCTAGTCTTCTATATGCTGCATAGGTAAGGAACTAATAGTTCCGAGCAAATGTGATCTTTTGTGTGACTGTAATGTGCATTGTGTCTGGCCATTCCTGTATGTCACTCGTGTAGTGATTATCTGTATTAGCTTTGCCACATGGGACTGCCAAATGGCCCTTGTTGTAAAGAAAAGTAGTGACCTGTGGGACAACATCAGATCAGATATATATGTCAAATGATAGTTTCTCGTTCTGTGTTGGGGGCTGTTTAAGTGCCCTTTCTCACACTCTGCAACGAATGTCCATGCTATCTGTTGCACATTTCTCTAATGTCTTCAAAAAGAAAGTAGGCAAGAGAGTGATGCCAATCATTTGCACCGTAACATACCCCCTTGTTATCATTGTCCTCCTCATTTTCACATGGATCGGCCGGAGCTAATTGCCTTCTTTCGGCAGAGAAATAAAACTAGATGGTTGATGACAATGACGCTGCATTGCAAATTTTGATATCCCACCACCTATCTGCTCTGCAGAAACATACTTGTCGTGTCTCGGGTTAAAGAAAGATTACAGTCAGAAGATCTTTGATCGGTGATCCATTTTGCATCGCGAGAAGAGGCGAAAATATAATTAGAATTATATTTATGCCTTGCTTGTTTTTCGGCTAAGTAATGGATCAAACAAAATTGTATTTATGCTTTGCTTGCTTGTTTCTGTACTACATTGTCTGCAATTGCTACAGGCCAACTTCTGTTAGTGGGCATATTATCTTGCACTGTTCTGTAGCCGTGTTGTTATTTTAGTTGTGATGCAATCACCATGTACGTTGTTTCCTAAGTATTCTATGGGGAAGAGAAGTATTTTTTTTTTGAGCCAGCTGATAAATCTGTGATTTTTTGTTTCGATGTTGGTCTATGATTCATTGCTCTGGACAACACACTCTGCATTGAACTTTGTACTTGGAATGTTCTCTTATATTCTGGAGCTGCCATGTAGTTATGATCATTCGAAACAATGCTTTAACAGAAAATATTGTTTGTTGCAGGAACTCAAGTTACAGTCCTATCCATTCTGCCATGGCACTTGAAGAAGACCTGCCATGACCTGAAACTCTCTCCAACATCTTCTTTAGGACCAAGAACAGGTAAAAATATGATGGTGAAACATGACGAATAAGGCGTTCCTCGATTTCGCTCTTGTTGGTTCTTAACAAACACAGGTTATTTTGCAGGCTACCTTCGTCGACTCACAGTCACTAGTTAAACATTGGCAAGTACCGCCTGCGACCTTCTTACCGGTGAGTTGTTCCTCATCAGATTGTACATGTCAGCAAAAAAATTATGCAGTCTTCATCAGATTGTGCGATTTGAGCACTGCATATGTAGATAATTAGCCATAGCTGAAGCCAGTTTCTGTAAAAAAAGCATGAATTACAGGTATATTAACAACACAAGAAATAAGTTGTCCTTCTTTGTGATCAAGGATTAGTCTGTAGAAAATGAATAGACAGTAACACATGACCATCTATTAATTATATTTAACTAGTGTATCGTTCTTCTGACAGTGACCCAAGTCGCATTCTGACATCGACCGAAAGCAGCCAAACGTAGCTGTAAGACTGAAGCCAAACAGCGCCATGGATTCGAGTGTGCCCAGCGTTGCTGCCGCTGCTGCCGGAATGAAGACGGAGCTCGACAGCACCAAAGCCGCCGCAGGCAACCGCAAGCACCTGGCCATGCTCGAACGCCTCTCCAAGCGCGCCGCCACCCTCTCCGCGGACTCTCCTGAGGCGTCCCCTGTCGCCGCCTTCCTCTCGCTTCAGCGCCGCCAAGGTTGCCGTGGAGTCCGCCCTCTCCGCTTGCCGCTCCTCCCCTGATGACATCCCTGCCTCGGTCGCCACTGCTTCCTCTGCTGTCGACGACATTGAACGCCTTTGTTGCGGAGGCCTCCCACTCCCTTCCACCATACGAGCTTCGTTCCGCACTCACCGTCGTCTCCGACCTCCGCGCCGCCCACAAGGCCGCTGCCTCCGAAATCCGAACCAAGAAGACATTCTCCTTCAGGAACAAGAGCAAAACCACCAAGAATCCCCCGCAAGATCCTCCCGCCCTGCCCCAGCCGCCTCCGGAGCAACCAAAGCCTAGTTCCAACACGATCCTGACGGGGTTTGGGTTCCGGAACAGGAATGGAGCTACCCTGGTGAAGGATCTGAGAGTTGCCAACGAGAAGGATGGGGATTTCACGCTTGCTGATTTGGTTTCCTGCGAGGTTTATCTCAAGGGCAAATGCCGGGCGTTGTACATTCATAAGTTAAGAGATTGCCGCGTGTTTATTGGCCCTGTTTTCGGCTCGGTGCTCATAGAGGATGTTGAGCGCTGTACATTTGCAATGGCGGTACACCAGATCAGGATTCACGAAGCGAGGGCAGTAGATTTCTACCTGCTGGTGAGGAGCAGGCCGATCATTGAAGATTGCAGTGGTGTGAGATTTGCACCTCATGCTTTGAAGTATGCAGGGATTGAAGAGGATCTGAGGGACTCTGGGCTTGCTGAAGACACTGGTAACTGGGCCAATGTGGATGACTTCAAATGGCTCAGAGCACTGCAGTCACCAGACTGGTGTTTGGTTCCGGAGGAAGAGCGTCTGCCGATTGTCGACATTTCAGAAGTTCAGGAACAGGAGGATTGTAGCTGAGCTGCTCAGAAGGTTTCACTCTCAGGTCCAGTTTTTCGATTAGACTAGTTGAATATTGATGCTTATTGTGATTACATTATCTGTTTGTTTAGTTTATTACCTCATTGCACCTAGAGCTTTGCTAAATTGAGGGTTGGAAGCATGGGCTGATTTAATGTTTGTTCAGAAAGGAGTTTTTTTTTGAAACAAGGAGTTTATTTTATCATAGTTATGCATAGTTAGTAAGAGAGTTTTGCTTGATTACATTATCTGTTTGTTTAGTTTATTACCTCATTACACCTAGAGCTTTGCTAAATTGAGGGTTGGAAGGATGGGCTGATTTAATGTGTATTCAGAAAGGAGTTTATTTTATCATAGTTATGCATAGTTAGTAAGAGAGTTTTGCTTTGGTCCCCCCCCCCCCACCCCGTCCCCTAAAAGTTTGGTTTTGTCATGCAGTTTTTCAAGCAAGAAGCATACTTGGCGTATGAATTTTGGTTGATGGCATCAGAATCTAGACATGCTTATTCAGTTGCGCAAATATATCAATTTATCTAATTATGTGCCCTTTAGTGCTCTGGACTTCCGGAGGTCGAGGAATTTATAGTTTGGGAAGAGTTCATGATTTCGTTAGTTTCCTTCTTCTATGTAAAGTTTGTGTTAGCCAATTCATAGTCATGAATCTTAATTTGTACCTCTGTTGGTTGTTTAGCTAGTCCATAATATATTATCCAGCGGAAACCAATTTTCAGTAGAAAACCAGTGAAAAATATCTTTCAAAGGTTTAAAAAATTCTAAAAAAACTACTGGGATAAATGTACGAGTAAATAGCATAAGACTACTAGAATTTGAGCTAGGGTTCCAAAAAACTACTCGGATAGCTACCAAGTGAGGGATCAGCTGTTTCAAAAAACCAAAACGCGCGTAACTAGCGGAATAACATGTTTTCTGACCCGTCTGGACCCCACCGGTTAGGCCACGTGGCCCAGCGCGCTGACGGAGTGGCCGTTAACGACCGTTGCACCGACCGGTCCGGTCGGAACCAAAGAAGCTGGTCGGGTCGCCCTCTCTCTCACTCCCCCCTCCTCTCCCTTGCTCTCTGACCTAGGTGTGATGGCGGCGGCGCAGCCAAATGTCGTCGGCGGCAAGCCTTTGGGCCAAGGCGGCACCGGCGAGGAGGGCTGTGGGCATTTAGAGGTTGAGAAATGGCTAGGCAGCTCGAGTTTCCCGATGTAGCGGTCACGCGGATCCAGAGAGCGGCCACAGGTGGGCGTCGTCGTTTGGTGGAGTGAGGTAAGTAATTTCAGTACCATTCATAGTTTTAGTTCAAATTTGTAAATTAGGGTTAGATGATGATAGTGATTTATTAGGAAACAAGTATTCTAATTAGGGTTAGAAGATAGTGCAGTATTGCAAATGAGCAGTGTAATTGTTTGTTGGCATGCCAATGCATACTTTTTGGTTATGTCACTATATTTAGTACCATTTTTAGAAATGTTCAGTGCATTTGGTCAGTGTTTTGAATTACAATAAGTAGTTGTTTTAAGTTTAGTGCCTTTATAGTTAATCCGCTTCTTTGTTTGTCAATTTAATCTCCTACAACCTAGATGATAAGGTTTGGGAAGTGAGGCTACATTTTCAAGGCAGAGATAATATGGAGAGGAAGTTTTCAGTTTCAGCTATCAGTACCTTATTAGCACTGGTTGAGTTGGAGGGGTATGGATTGGATGCTTTTTTAACTTATGCTAAGGAAGAGGGAAAGGGCTTGGAGGGGGTGGAGGTCCTGGATAGTGAGGAGAAAGTAGAGGAAATGCTTGACATATTTATTGAAAAGAAGCTCCTAAACATCAGTGTCAGAAAAGCTACTGATCCAAGCCCAACAAATGTTAATATGGATAACATCTTGCTTGAGGAACATATTCCCATTAGTAATGCTGGTGAGCCAGTTGTTTACAGTGTTTCTCAACAAGGTGTCCTCTATCCAGCCTCTAATGCAACTTTGCCACCAGCAATCCCTGATGAGCCCTATCTTAACACACAACAGAGCTGTAATTTCAACAAGGGGAAAAATGTTGTGGAAGAAGAAGAAGAATAAGATGTAGAACTACAAGATGAAGATGAGATGGACAAATCCTCTTTAGATTTTGAGTTTTTCAGGGATGATTACAAAGGGCAAAATATATCATACAAGTCTTGGGCTATGGGTGAAGATGGGGCTGGCACAGGGACAAGCCATAAGCATAGGGAAGAGGAAGATATTGCAGAGCACTATTGTGGAGCTAACTCAGAACCTGGTGAGTTTTGGCAGGAAGATCAAATCCTTTCTGAACATGAAGAAGCAGAGGAACCTTTAGTTGTACCTCATAATGGAGCAAAGAAGCTTAAGCCAGTTAGAAAACCAGGCCCAACTAGCAAGTCACACAATGAGCCTGAACACATCAAGTTTGAAGATTATGTGCCTGGACCTGATGAATATAGCTTTCTAGGTGATTTTGGCCTTAGTGATGAAGAAGGTCCAAGGTTGCCTTCTGGAAGGAAGAGAAGCGTAAAGAAGAAGAAGGAGAGGAGATGGTATGATCCATCACTGCCTGATGCACATGAGCAGTTTGCAATGTGAAAGTGCTAGTTATCGACTAGAGGAGGGGCGCGGGGGGGGGGGGGGGGTGAATAGGCGATTTTTATAGAAGTCTTCAAAACATGGAAGTTTCGAAGACAAACAATAGAAATGATCCTATTGATATGCAGCGGAAGGTAAACTACACTAAGCAAGCCGTAGTCAAGTATGCAATGAAGTGAAAGCACGAAGACTAATAGCAGCTAAGTAGTAAGGATCGGGATGGAAGATGGTATAAAGCCAAACAATGATAGTAGTCACACAGTGAAGACAAATAGGTAAAGCAAACAGGCAATGACTTCACGAAGACAAACTTTAAGTAAAGAGAGGGAGAGGATAGAACCAGTCACTTGTTGAGGACACAAGATTTGTTGGACCAGTTCGATTCTTTGTGACAAGCTATGACGTCTGGTTAGGGAGGCTGAGATTCAACTCAAAAGACCGCGTTTTCACCTTATTCCCCTTGAGCTAAGGACACCCAGTCCTCGCTCAATTACTCTGGTAAGTCTTCAAGGTAGACTTCCAAACCTTCACATATTTCGTTCGCCGGCGATCCACAATGACTCTTGGATGCTCAGAACGTGACGCCTAACCGGCAGGAGGATTCACAGTCCTCATGTGTAACAAGTTTTCAGTCACGCGACGGAAAGATTTCGATGATGCCTAACACTCTTTGGCTCTGGGTGTTTGGGCTTTGTCCTCGCAAGATTTTCTCTCTCAAAAGCTTCAGAGGTGGGTTGCTCTCAAGCGACAAAAGCCGTGCACTAACTCGAGCGACCACCAATTTATGGTGTAGGGGTGGGCTATTTATAGCCACTAGGCAACCGACTGATTTATGCGAAATGACCCGGGTCACTAAGGAACCGACACGTGTTCCAATGGTTAGATTTCAAACACACGGCAGCTTGACTTGGGCTACAAGTAAAGCTGACTCATCCAACTCTGGATAAGATTTGCTCTCATTGTCTTCGCTCGAAGACATAGGATTTGGTTGAGCATCACTTCAGTCACTCTGACTTTGTTCACTGGGACCCCACTTAACAGTACGGTGGTTCCTACGACTCAACAAAAAAGAAAAGGAAACAATGAAACAACTAAGTCTTCGCGCTCCATAGTCTTCACGCAATGCCTTCTCTAGTCATAGTCTTCAATGTGAAGATCTTCACATACCACCATTGTCTTCAATGTCTTCATACATTTTTACGGGTCATCTCCGGTAGGTAAACCAAATCAATGAGGGACTACTACCTGTGTTATCTTGCAATTCTCACAAACACATTAGTCCCTCAACCAGGTTTGTCGTCAATATTCCAAAACCAACTAGGGGTAGCACTAGATGCACTTACACAATGCATTTATGATTCCAAAATGTTGTGGAGTTCAGAGAAGCTCTTAGAAATTTCCATGTTAGGACTCTTAGGAATTTTGAGTATCACAGAAATGAACCAACTAGGGTTATTGTTTGGTGCTCTAATAGAAGGCGAGGTTGTGAGTCTTACATAGTTGCCTCTAGAATAGCTCATGAGGCAACTTTTAGCATCAAGAAGATGAACTTGGATCACACCTGTGGAGCAAGTGGAGAGAGCACCAAGGTTATAGTCAATTGGGTGGCCAAGGTTTGTGAGGATACAGTTAGATCAAACCTTGAAGTTGGTGTTGACACAATTAGCACTTCTATGCTCGTATGAGAAAGGACGAAACTAAGATTCATATTGCAACAAAATATGTATGAATATGGCTGGGTAGATATAGTTCTGATGGTAGTAGTAGTTTTTTCTTGTAGCTTGAAGTGTGGAATGCCTGATACGATCTAATAGCTTTATCATGACTATTTTGAAAACAGTGGAGAAAAAAATGATCATCAACGGTTTCATGCCATACATATGGGAAATATAGAGGGTCCATAACACAGTTAATATATCAGAAGAAGTTTTCGATGACATGGAGTGGTTAAGACTTGAGTCTTCAAAAGCTGTAGCACAAAAAGTATTCCGATGGAGACAGATAACGCAATTAGAAAAGCCAGATAGTTGCTTTTCCGATTATTAATGCACCCTCACTACTGCAGGATGCTGCTAACGCGACACTACGATCAGAGACCCTTTCACAAAACTGTGTGTGGTGCATTAATCACAAACGGGGATGTAAAAAACCGTAAAAAGGTGCAAAACGTTTGCAATGGAGGATGCATCAAACACGGTTCATATTTTAGTTGCGTGTGCGATCCAGGGCATACGGTTCAGTCCAATGAACCGTTTGCGATGAGGCGGAACAAAAGAAACGGGCAGCCTGATGAAGGCGTGTGCGATGTACAACATACGGTTCACTCGGATGAATTGTTTGTGATTAGACAACACAAATAAATGGTCAGCCAGATCAAGATGTGTGCGATGTACATCATACAGTTCACTCGGATGACCTATTTGTGATTAGGAAACACAAAAGAAACGGTCAGCCAGATCAAGGTGTGTGCGATGTATGACATGCGGTTCACCCGGATGAACTGTTTGCGTTGAGACAAGAGAACATAAATGGTTCAGTATAACAAATACCATAAATATTGCAAGGTTCAAGTTCAAAGATTACAACGCCCAAATTCAAACATTGCAAGCTGCGTCATTTACGAAAAGGATCACCACGACAAGTCATGTATGGGTTTGACACAATAACTTCCAATTGCTTTGCCATATGCTCTTCCAATATGAAGTTTGGCATTTTGGAGGCACTTCCATTCGCATGATACCGGCCGCCTCGATAATCATACCATTGATCTTTCCTAATTAAATGCGTGTTCAACCTCGGTACCCTCAAAGCACCTTTGCTCTGGAAAGAAAGAACATGGCGAGTGTAATCTCCGATGGGGTCCCTCGGTAGGAGTTCAAAGTAATATTTGAGAGATGCAGATCCAGACATTCGATGTGATTGTCGTTATCAACATCTTCCACCGGGCCTAATATGCACTGCAAAAGAAGAGAACGTGTTAGTACCTACATGCAGTTTTGAACACTGCTACACGCCCATTTGGTTTGTAGGATTTGTAAAATGCACCAACGTGCCATCTTCAATCTGTCATGATTAACATGGGCATTAATTTGATTACAATCTAGAAACATGTAGCCTTCTTCACAAGAGGTTGGATTGGATGAAAAATTCCCTAAGAAAACTAGTACAGATGAATCCAAAGGAGAAATGCTTATGGACTATTGTAACCATATGAATGAAGCAACCAATATGGGGTGGGGGTGTATGTCCTAAAATCCTCCAAAATTCCTTCAGAAATCGTAGTACATAGTCATTGTAAACTTGGGAAAAGGTGCAAAAAATTGAACTCCCTTATGGTTAAAATTTAATAGGAAAGGAACATCACCTCGATATCTGACTTCTTGAGCACGGAAAGCATCTCAGCAACCGAAAACTTGGTCCAGGTTGGGGACGATGATTCTAGTGCCAAGTCCTTCATTGTTCCCAGTGCAGGTGAAGCTTATTTGGATGATGAGACGAACATACATCTTCAAAACTAGAAATAACATTGATATCAAGAAGGAGAGGTATATAAAGCATTGTTGTACACGAAAGTTGTAGTATTTGATGCAGACGAGTAGCCCACGGTTTCAATTTGGTGCAGAAATGACATTGATTCTTGTTGGACCTTGTTGATCAACTACAAGTAATCTCTCAAATGAAGGTGTGTCTGGATGACCATATTGTGGTCCACCTTTTGTGATCTCTCGTTAAAGACCAAAGAACACACATAAATAGTGCGAAGAGTCCACGGAGGTGATGTGCAAGGTACTCGACCAATCCATCGCTCAAGACGAAGGAACTCGAGTGCAAGATACCATGAGCAAAGCGCTCCATGTCATCCTTTGGGATGCGGACGACGACGAGCTCAAGGTGCTTCAGTCGTGGTAGAAAAAGAGCGGGCGCATCATTAAGGGGGGGGGGGATGGCAGTTCGTGAACTTGGCGAGAGGCAGCGTGGGCGCGAAGCGGAGCGCAGACGTTGGCAGCAAGCTCATATGCCCATCATTATAACTTAGCTTCTCGAGCTGATCTATGGTGCGGGATCGGAACCACTCGTCAAGCTTGGCTCGCTCCTTGCCATTGGAACGGAACTTGCCCGCGATAAGGCCTTTGATTGGGCCATGGTGACTGCCGAGGATCTGGGAGAACGCATCCAAGCTTTGGCGATAGCCATGGCAGAGCTTGTGGGTGTGGAGGAGGTCGACAGGGGTGCGGAGCCATAGGGTGCGCCACCACTGGGAAACGGCGGCTGTCCTCGCCCGATTTCTGATTGGGAGGGATATGATGACTATCAACATATCACCGGGGAGGTTGTTGATGAAGTCTAGGCCTGCTGGAGTAACTTGCGGTTCTTTCTCGACCCGCCTTCGCTTGTTGGCAGCCTCGTTCTCCACCTCGTCGGCGGGGACGGGAACCTCTGTCTCCATATTCATGCTGTGCTCCGGTGCTTCAGCAGCCCCGGCGTTGCCACTCCCTCCAATGGGGCGCTTTGGCGGCATCCTCGTACACTGACGACTTTGAGGACTCAGAGCGACGTCGAGGATGCAGACGGAGAGAGAGAGAGGAATTGTGTGTGTGGCGAGGATGGGGGGGGGGGGTGCGGCCGCTCGGCGGCGCCATTAATATAGGCGGGAGCGAGGCGGGCGGCGGTCCAAGGCTGTCTCGCTTCCCGGTGAGAACGACTGCTTAATCTCTAGTATGAATGAAATCTATGCTTAATTACTGAATTTTAGTTGCAAAACATAGATAGTGATATTGATTTTTAGCCGCATATTTTGAGAAATTGCAGTGTCTCTTGGCTTAGCGCCGAAGTCTGGCTTTAATTTTCATACCGTAATCTGAACCATTTGCGTTGAAGAGATGCACAGATCCTGCATTGAACAGCTTGTACGCTTCCGGTGAGCACTGCACCGGATGCTCGCGCCGACGCCTCCCGTTCAGTCAAGCATCTGTCCACACGACACCTCCTATAGCCATTAAAACCAAGACACGTGGCGTCACGTGAATGGTTAACCGAACACACACGGTTTGAATTATACCAACGTTTGAGATATTAAAGTGGCAGCTATTTTTTTTTCAAAATGCCTTTGTTGGATGACATTATTCGAGTGCGCCTTCTTTTAAAATGGACACGAAAAATACCACAGCATGTCGGGTGGCCTTCCATCATAGCATGCCAAGTTTCATGAATTTCAGACGAGTTTTGGATTTACTAGAATTTAAAAACCAGGCATCTCAATGTTTTGCCGTCAATCAACGGTGCCCTAGTGTTTGAAATTCATTCCCATTTCTTGCATGGGACGTAAGCATGCAACCAAGGAGACAGATTTGGTTTTTCAACCAATTTATATGAACTAGAGCATGCGCATGTAGTTCAAATTTGAATTATGCACATAAATGCATTGAAAACTTAGTTAATGCATAAAAATCTCCAAACGAACCCCCAAAAATCATAAAAAATCACACAACACTCCTGTTGACACGAGAAAAAAACTTGAAAGCAATAAGAGGCAATCGATATCGTTTCGTCCCCAAAGGTGGGACGTTCCCTACTGAAAACCATCATGCTTGTTGTGAGACGCTCCGGTTTGTGAGAAGCATATACCAATACCCGCCCCAAATGGGACAAAATTTGTACCACGACATGTTGATGCCGCTCATGATAGCATGCCAAGTTTCATGAATTTCAGACGAGTTTTGGATTTACTAGAATTTAAAAACCATGCATCTCAATGTTTTGCCGGCAATCAACGGTGCCCTGGTGTTTGAAATTCATTCCCATTTCTTGCATGAGACCTAAGCATGCACCCAAGGACACCGATTTTATTTTTCAACCAATTTATATGCACTGGAGCATGCGCATGTAGTTTAAATTTGAATTATGCACATAAATGCATTGAAAACTCAGTTAATGCATAGAAATGTGCAAACGAACCCTGAAAAATCACAAAAATTCACACAACACTCCTGCTGTTCTATGTTGACACGAGGAAAAAACTTGAAAGCAATAAGAGGCAATGTATATCGTTTCGTCCCCAAAGGTGGGACGCTCCCTACCGAAAACCATCATGCTTTTTGTGAGAAGCTCCGGTTTGTGAGAAATCGCAGTGTCTCTTGTCTTAGCGCCGAAGTCTGGCTTTAATTTTCATACTGTAATCTGAACCGTTTGCATTGAAGAGATGCACAGATCCTGCATTGAATAGCTTGTACGCTTCCCGGTGAGCCTGCGCACCGGACTGCGATCGCACGCCTCCCGTTCAGTCAAGCAGTTGTCCACACGACACCTCCTATAGCCATTAAAACCAAGACACATGGCGTCACATGAATGGTTAACCGAACACACACGGTTTGAATTATACAAACGCTTGAGATATTAAAGTGGTAGCTATTTTTTTTCAAAATGCCTTTGTTGGCTGTCATTATTCGAGTGCGCCTTCTCTCAAAATGGACACGAAAAATACCACAGCATGTCGGGTGCCCTTCCATGATAGCATGCCAAGTTTCATGAATTTCAGACGAGTTTTGGATTTACTAGAATTTAAAAACCAGGCATCTTAATGTTTTGCCGTCAATCAACGGTGCCCTAGTGTTTGAAATTCATTCCCATTTCTTGCATGGGACGTAAGCATGCACCCAAGGACACATATTTTATTTTTCAACCAATTTATATGAACCGGAGCATGTGCATGTAGTTCAAATTTAAATTATGCACATGAATGCGTTGAAAACTCAGTTAATGCATAAAAATCTCCAAACGAACCCCGAAAAATCACAAAAAATCACACAACACTCCTGGTGTTCTATGTTGACACGAGGAAACCACTTGAAATCAATAAGAGGCAATGTATATCATTTCGTCCCCAAAGGTGGGACGTTCCTTACCGAAAACCATCATGCTTGTTGTGAGAAGCTCCGGTTTGTGAGAAGCATATACCCAAACCCACCCAAATTGGGACAAAATTTGTACCACGCCATGTTGATGCCGCTCCATGATAGCATGCCAAGTTTCATTAATTTCAGACGAGTTTTGGATTTACTAGAATTTAAAAACCAGGCATCTCAATGTTTTGCCGGCAATCAACGGTGCCCTGGTGTTTGAAATTCATTCCCATTTCTTGCATGGGACCTAAGCATGCACCCAAGGACACAGATTTGACTTTTCAACCAATTTATATGCACTGGAGCATGCACATGAAGTTCAAATTTGAATTATGCACATAAATGCATTCAAAACTCAGTTAATGCATAAAAATGTCTGAACGAACCCCGAAAAATCACAAAAATTCACACAACACTCCTACTGTTCTATGTTGACACGAGGAAAACACTGGAAAGCAATAAGAGGCAATGGATATCGTTTTGTCCCCAAAGGTGGGACGTTCCCTACCGAAAACCATCATGCTTGTTGTGAGAAGCTCCGGTTTGTGAGAAACATATACCCAAACCTGCCCCGAATGGGACAAAATTTGTACCACGGCATGTTGATGTCGCTCCATGATAGCATGCCAAGTTTCATGAATTTCAGACGAGTTTTGGATTTACTAGAATTTAAAAACCAGACATCTCAATGTTTTGCCAGCAATCAACGGTGCCCTGGTGTTTGAAATTCATTCCCATTTCTTGCATGGGACCTAAGCATGCACCCAAGGACACAGATTTGATTTTTCAATGAATTTATATGCACTGGAGCATGCACATGTAGTTCAAATTTGAATTATGTACAAAAATGCATTGAAACTTAGTTAGTGCATAAAAATGTCCAAACAAACCCCGAAAAATGACAAAAATTCACACAACACTCCTGTTGTTCTATGTTGACATGAGAAAAAAACTTGAAAGCAATACGAGGCAATGGATATCGTTTCGTCCCCAAAGGTGGGACGTTCCCTACCAAAAACCATCATGCTTGTTGTGAGAAGCTCTGGTTTGTGTGAAGCATATACCCAAACCCGCCCCGAATGGGACAAAATTTGTATCACGACATGTTGATGCCTCTCCATGATAGCATGCCAAGTTTCATGAATTTTAGATGAGTTTTGGATTTACTAGAATTTAAAAACCAGGCATCTCAATGTTTTTCCGGCAATCAACGGTGCCATGGTGTTTGAAATTCATTCCCATTTATTGCATGGGACCTAAGCATGCACCCAAGGACAAATATTTGATTTTTCAACGAATTTATATGCACTGGAGCATGCGCATGTAGTTCAAATTTGAATTATGCACATAAATGCATTGAAAACTCACTTAATGCATAAAAATGTCCAAACGAACCCCGAAAAATCACAAAAAATCACACAACACTCCCGTTGTTCTATGTTGACACAAGAAAAAACTTACAAGCAATAAGAGGCAATGGATATCGTTTCGTCCCCAAAGGTGGGACGTTCCCTACGAAAACCATCATGCTTGTTGTGACAAGCTTCGGTTCGTGAGAAGCATATACACAAACCTGCCCCAAATGGGAAAAATTGTACCACGGCATGTTGATGCCGCTCCATGATAGCATGCCAAGTTTCATGAATTTCAGACGAGTTTTGGATTTACTAGAATTTAAAAAGCAGGCATCTCAATGTTTTGCCGGCAATCAACGGTGCCATGGTGTTTGAAATTCATTCCCATTTCTTGCATGGGACCTAAGCATGCACCCAAGGACAAAGATTTGATTTTTTAACAAATTTATATGCACTGGAGCATGAGCATGTAGGTCAAATTTGAATTATGTACATAAATGCATTGAAAACTCACTTAATGCATATAAATGTCCAAATGAACCCCGAAAAATCACAAAAATTCACACAACACTTCTGTTGTTCTATGTTGACACGAGAAAAAAACTTGGAAGCAATAAGAGGCAATGGATATCGTTTCGTCCCCAAAGGTAGGACGTTCCCTACCGAAAACCATCATGCTTGTTGTGAGAAGCTCCGATTTGTGAGAAGCATATACCCAAACCTGCCCCAAATGGGACAAAATTTGTACCACGGCATGTTGATGTTGCTCCATGATAGCATGCCAAGTTTCATGAATTTCAGGCGAGTTTTGGATTTACTAGAATTTAAAAACCAGACATCTCAATGTTTTGCCGGCAATCAACGGTGCCATGGTGTTTGAAATTCATTCCCATTTCTTGCATGGGACCTAAGCATGCACCTGTAACGCCCCGGATCCGATGTGCCAGGTGTCTGCCAGTTATTCGTCGTCTTTGCCATGTCATGTGCTTGCGTGTTGCACTTTGCCATGTCGTCATCTGCATTTCATATCATGCCATCATGTGCATTTCATTTTGCATACGTGTTCGTCTCATGCATCCGAGCATTTTCCCCGTTGTCCGTTTTGCAATCCGGCACTCCTATGTCTCCCGGCGCCCCCTTTTGCCTCTTTTCGTGTGCGGGTGTTAAACGGTCACGGAATGGAACGAGGTTTGTCAAGCGGCCTTGGTATAGCACCGGTAGACCGCCTGTCAAGTTTCGTGCCTTTTGGAGGTCGTTTGATACTCCAACGGTTAACCGGGTAACCGCAAAAGCCTCTTTTGTTTGCAGCCCAACACCCCCTTCCAAAGTGGCCCAAAACCCATCAAACTCCTCTCCATGCTCTCGGTCGTTCGATCACAATCGCGTGGCCGAAAACCGCACCTCATTTGAAGTCTCCTAGCTCCCTCTACCTATAAATATGTGATCCCCTCCGGATTTTCGCGCAGCCCAACCCTAGCCCGCCTCCCATGTGGCACGGACATTTCGTCCCGCCGTCCGGACATGTCCAGCCCCCGCCGCCACGTCGCTCAAGCGAATCGGAGGCCGCCACCTCGCCCAGCGCCGCCACCCCGTCGGCCCGGCGCGCCACGTGGCACCGGCCACCTCCGCCGCCCGCCATGAAACCATGGAGTTTATCAGCGAGCCTTGCGCCGCCGCCGCCGTTCGGCCGCGCCTCGCGCCTCGCCTGAAAACCCGCCGCCCGCCGGCGCTTCGCCGCCGCCGCCAGCGCTTGCCGCCGCGCCGCCAGCCTTGCGCCGCCATCGCTGCGCCATCGCCGCCGCCGCCGCCTGCGCCCGCGCCTCGCCGCCGCCCTTCACCGACCCGCCTCCGGCCTCCCGTCGCCGCCCGTCCTCCGCGCCGCCGCCTCCGGTTGTCGTCGGCGCCAGCCGCCTCCGGCCGCCCGCCCGCACCCGCACCGCGCGCCCGGCCCCGATGCTCCCCGGCGCGCCTCGCGGCCTCGCGCCTCGCCGGCGCCGCCGCCCTCGCCGCCTCCGCCCTCCTCCGGCCGCCTCCCGGCCCGTCCCCGACAACTCCGGCCACCGGCGCCGCGGATCCGGCGAGATCCGCCGCCGCTCCGATTTCCGCGCCACGGTTGACTTCCCCCCCCCCTCCGTTTTCTGTTAAGTCCCCAGATAGATGCATATTTTTAGCCATTTTCATCATGCCATAACTCTGTGCATGTAGCTCCGTTTTGCGCGTATAATATGTCAAATTGTTCGTCTCGAAGAGTAAATCATTTCATCTCATTGCATCATTTTCATTTGAGCTCATCTTGATGCCCGAAATGCTGTTAGAAGAGTGCTATGTGATGTTGGTTTCTGTTTCTTAACAGAACATGCACTTTTGTCATTTTTGCCATGATTGATGTGTGCACCCTATGGACTTGAGTCCTACATGTGTTTTGTAATATGCCATGCCATCTTTACAGGGGTGTATGCCATGTATTTTTGTGATCTATGTGGTGACTAGCACAAGCATGCAAACTAGGCATCATAATGTTCTTGTTTTCATTACATTACTGCGATATTTTTATGCCATGTTAACTTGATGCTGAGAGAGTTCCATGCATATTTTGAGATACTTCAGTAAGGATGTTTTGTTATACATGTCTTGCTCTATCCATCCATGCCCTTGTTTGCAATTATGGAGTGCCATAGCTTGAGTCAATCGAGCTCTACTTTTGCTATAAAATGTTTCCTGGCAGATTGTTTACATGTTATTCAATTTTTCCAAGGTTGTTGTAGTTGACCCGTGTATGATATGATGTTGTTCTTGCCATGTATAGCTTCTATGCCATGTCTTCTTACTGTTGGTTACCTTGCCATGCCATGTATTGCTCTGTGGTGAGTGGTTGCTCACCAACATGCCTACTTATTGTTGTTCCTGCCATGTTTGAATCTGTAATATAACTTGCCATGTTTACATGGGTGCCATCATATTTTCTGGTCCTTTTTGGCTTATGGTCAGTAAGGGACTTTTGTTCTATGCTTTGAGTAGATTCATGCCATGCCTTTGTTTGCCATGATAAGTTCCTGTAGCATGTTGTTTGATAGCTCTAAACATTGCAACCTGATGTTATTTTCTGCAAAGTCTGAAACTGTTATTATTTGCAATCTTGCCATGTGTTTTTGAGCATGTTCTAGTTGTTTCTGGAGATAGCTCAGTGTTCATGTTTTGTCATGCTTTACCTGTACATCATGACCATGCCTTTTGTTTTCTTGTTGAGGTCCTGTAGCATGTTGTTTTGATGCTTGCAATATGCCTAGTTGCTGTTTTGGGCAGATTGTTGTCATGTCTTGTATTGTGTGTATGTGTTGAACCGTTGCTCCGTTTTGAGTGTGCTCTATATGAAACTTGCTTGATTTTGCATGTAGTTTCATATTATCATGTTGCATCCTTGTTTTGAGGTGTTTTCTTGATGTTTGTATGCATTTTGCATCAATGCCATGTTTATCTTGTTTTGCTCATATCTTCTAGGCCGTAGCTCCAAATCTAATGAACTTTATATGTAAGTTGACTAGAATTTCGTGTAGATCATCATGGTGCATCTTAACTTGCTGTTTAACAACTTGAACACAAGGTTTATTCAGATCTGGACCAATTTCGAAATTTGCATATGAGGACTTACCGGAATTGTTATATGTTGTTCCCGGCCTCATTTAAACTTGCCTTGATGTGTTGCTCTTGTTTGCATCATCTCTTGCCATGAGTAGCTTCATCTAGCTTTGTCATGCATCATGCTTGTTGTGCATCATGCCTTGTTCATGTGTGGTGTGTTTACTTTGTTGTGTGCTTCTTCTTGTTAGTTCCTGTTTCGTTGCGATCGTGAGGATTCGTTCGTCTACGCTTGGTTCGGCTTCATCCGTTCGTCTTTTTCATGGACTCGTTCTTCTTCCTTGCGGGATTTCAGGCAAGATGACCGCTACCCTGGATCTCACTACTATCATTGCTATGCTAGTTGCTTCGTTCTTTCGCTATGCCGCGCTACCTATTACCTGTTTATCAAGCCATCCCAATTGCCATGTCAGCCTCTAACCTTTGTCACCCTTTCTAGCAAACCGTTGTTTGGCTATGTTACCGCTTTGCTCAGCCCCTCTTATAGCGTTGCTAGTTGCAGGTGAAGATGAAGTTTGTTCCTTGTTGGAACATGGAGATGTTGTTCCTTGTTGGAACATGTTTACTTGTTGGGATATCACAATATATCTTATTAAATTAATGCATCTATATACTTGGTAAAGGGTGGAAGGCTCAGCCTTATGCATGGTGTTTTGTTCCACTCTTGCCGCCCTAGTTTCCGTCATATCGGTATTATGTTCCCGGATTTTGCATCCCTAACGCGGTCGGGTGATTTATGGGACCCCCTTGACAGTTCGCTTTGAATAAGACTTGTCCAGCAAGGCCCAACCTTGGTTTTACCATTTGCCTCACCACCACCTACATTTCCCTTGGGAGTAATTAACCCAAGGGTCATCTTTATTCAGCCCCCCCGGGCGATTGCTTCTCTAAGTCTTGGCTCTGAACCGCTACACTGTGGGGCCACCTTGAGGCAACCCGAGGTTTGGTTTTACTCGTAGCTAGTCTCACCCGGTGTTGCCACGAGAACGAGATATGTGCAGCTCCTATCGGGATTGTTGGCGCATCGGGCGGCTTTGCTGGTCTTGTTTTATTCTTTGTCGAAATGTCTTGTAGCCGGATTCCGAGACTGATCGGGTCTTCCGGGAGAAGGAATATCCTTCGTTGATCGCGGAGCTTATCATGGGCTAAGTTGGGACACCCTGCAGGTATAAACTTTCGAGAGCCGTGCCAGCGGTTATGTGGCGAGATGGGAATTTGTTAATATCCGGTTGTAGTAAACTTGAAGCAAACTCTTCTAAAATACACCAACCGTAAATGCGTAACCGTGAGTGTCTCTTTTGGGGTTGATCGAGAGGAGAACACGGTTTCGGGTTATGTCGGACGTAAGTAGGAGTTCGGGATCACTTCTTGATCATTGCTAGTTGACGACCGTTCCTTTGTTTCTCTTCTCGCTCTCATTTGCGTATGTTAGCCACCATATATGCTTAGTCGCTGCTGCAACCTCACCACTTTATCCTTTCCTTTCCCATTAAGCTTTGCTAGTCTTGATACCCATGGTAATGGGATTCTTTGAGTCCTCGTGGCTCACTGATTACTACACCACCAGTTGCGAGTACAGGTTGTGCGATGATCATGACGCGAGAGCGATATTTGCTTGTGTTGGAGTTCTTCTTCGCTTCTTGATCGGGGATAGGTTCCGTGTCGGCACTGGGCTAGCGTGGTGGATGTTGTTTGAGTTTCGTTTATGTTTCATCCGTAGTCGGATGTTGATCTTGTATATGATGTTGATGTATTCTTGTGGCATTTGTGCCTTATGTATGTATCCCCATCTATTATGTAATGTTGATGTAATGATATCCACCTTGCAAAAGCGTTTCAATATGCGGGTCTATCCTTGGTGGGACCGTCGAGTTCCTTTTGGATAGGGTCGCATATTGGGCGTGACAGCACCCAAGGACAAATATTTGATTTTTCAATGAATTTATATGCGCTGGAGCATGTGCATGTAGTTCAAATTTGAATTATGCACATAAATGCATTTAAAACTCACTTAATGCATAAAAATGTCCAAACGAACCCTGAATAATTCCAATTCTTTTGTGATCACTTCAGATAAAAGGTCTAGCAATTCAAACACCGCCCATGGCCATTGTGACCCCATTATGTAATTCAAATCAAGACCAAAAATCAAGTAGATCCCACAAAGTTTATTATAACCAACCGTGTGAGCTGCATCACAAAATATCTTTGGACCGTGTCTGAATAAGGGACCGTGTCTGATGACACTTTGCGCGCGAGTTTTTTGTCTGAAGCGATTACAAATTTTCGGCTTCCGCAAAAATATCTACCTCCCCGCCCCCTCCCCTTACCAAAAGCCACATTTTGTTGGAAATATGCGAGAGACAATAATAAAATGGTTATTATATTTCCTTGTTCATGATAACTGTCTATTGTTCATGCTATAATTGTGTTATCCGGAAATCGTAATACATGTGTGAATAAATAGACCACAACATGTCCTAGTGAGCCTCTAGTTGACTAGCTCGTTGATCAATGGATGGATACGGTTTCCTGACCATGGACATTGGATGTCATTGATAACGGGATCACATCATTAGGAGAATGATGTGATGGACAAGACCCAATCCTAAGCATAGCACAAGATCGTGTAATTCGTTTGCTAGAGCTTTTCTAATGTCAAGTATCTTTTCCTTAGACCATGAGATCGTGTAACTCCCGGATACCGTAGGAGTGCTTTGGGTGTACCAAACATCACTGGCGAATCGGGTGGCTATAAAGGTACACTATGGTATCTCCGAAAGTGTCTCATTGGGTTGGTACGGATCGAGATTGGGATTTGTCACTCCGTATGACGGAGAGGTATCTCTGGGCCCACTCGGTAATGCATCATCATAATGAGCTCAATGTGACCAAGTGGTTGGTCACGGATCATGCATTATGGAGCGAGTAAAGTGACTTGCCGAGAACTTGAGATTGAGCGAGGTATTGGGATACCGACGATCAAATCTCGGGCAAGTAACGTACTGATTGACAAAGGGAATTGTATACGGGATTACTTGAATCCTCAACATCATGGTTCATCCGATGAGATCATCGTGGAACATGTGGGAGCCAACATGGGTATCCAGATCCTGCTGTTGGTTATTGGCCGGAGAGCTGTCTCGGTCATGTCTGCGTGATTCCCGAACCCGTAGAGTCTACACACTTAAGGTTCGATGACGCTAGGTTTATAAGGAAGATACGTATGTGATTACTGAATGTTGTTCGGAGTCCCGGATGAGATTCCGGACATCACGAGGAGTTCCGAAATGGTCCGGAGGTGAAGATTTATATATGGGAAGTTATCATACGGTCACCGGAAAAGTTTGGGGGCCTATCAGTATTGTACTGGGGCCACCGGAGGGGTTCCGGGGGTCCACCGGGAGGGTCCACCTGCCCCGGAGGGCCTTATGGGTTGTAGGTGGAAGGGAACCAGCCCCTAGGTGGGCTAGGCGCATCCCCCCCTTGGGCCCATGCGCCTAGGGTTGGGGGGGAAACCCTAGAGGGGGCGCCCCCCTTGCTTGGGGGGCAAGCCCCCTCCCCTTGGCCGCCGCCCCCCACTAGATCTCATCTAGAGGGGCCCGGCCCCCTTCCTCCTTCCCTATAAATAGAGGGGAGAGGGGAGGGCTACACACCACATCCAAGGCGCAGCCCCTCCCCTCCCCAACACCTCTCCTCCTCCGTCAAGAGCTTGGCGAAGCCCTGCCGGAGTACTGCCACTCCATCACCACCACGTCGTCGTGCTGCTGTTGGAGCTCTCTTCCTCAACCTCTCCCTCCTCCTTGCTGGATCAAGGCGCGGGAGACATCTCCGCTCCGTACGTGTGTTGAACGCGGAGGTGCCGTCCGTTCAGCGCTAGGATCATCGGTGATTTGGATCACGACGAGTACGACTCCATCAACCCCGTTCTCTTGAATGCTTCCGCTCGCGATCTACAAGGGTATGTAGATGCACTCCTCTCTCTCGTTGCTAGATGACTCCATAGATTGATCTTGGTGATGCGTAGAATTTTTTTTATTTTCTGCTACGATCCCCAACAGTGGCATCATGAGCTAGGTCTATGCGTATTTTCTATGCACGAGTAGAACACAAGTTGTTGTGGGCGTCGATTTTTTCAATTTACTTGCCGTTACTAGTCTTATCTTGATTCGGCGACATCGTGGGATGAAGCGGCCCGGACCGACCTTACACGTATGCTTACGCGAGACAGGTTCCACCGACTGACATGCACTAGTTGCATAAGGTGGCTAGCGGGTGTCTGTCTCTCCCACTTTAGTCGGATCGGATTCGATGAAAAGGGTCCTTATGAAGGGTAAATAGAAATTAGCATATCACGTTGTGGTTTTGGCGTAGGTAAGAAACGTTCTTGCTAGAACCCTATAGCAGCCACGTAAAAACGTGCAACAACAATTAGAGGACGTCTAACTTGTTTTTGCAGCATATGCCTTGTGATGTGATATGGCCAAAAGGATGTGATGAATGATATATATGTGATGTATGAGATTGATCATGTTCTTGTAATAGGAATCACGACTTGCATGTCGATGAGTATGACAACCGGCATGAGCCATAGGAGTTGTCTTAATTTATTGTATGACCTGCGTGTCAATGAATAAAGCCATGTAATTACTTTACTTTATTGCTAAACCGTTAGCCATAGTAGTAGAAGTAATAGTTGGCGAGACAACTTCATGAAGACACGATGATGGAGATCATGGTGTCATGCCGGTGACGATGATGATCATAGCGCCCCAAAGATGGAGATCAAAAGGAGCAAAAATGATATTGGCCATATCATGTCACTATTTGATTGCATGTGATGTTTATCATGGTTTTGCATCTTATTTTCTTAGAACAATGGTAGCATAAATAAGATGATCCCTCATAGTAATTTCAAGAAAGTGTTCCCCGTAACTGTGCGCCATTGAGAAAGTTCGTTGTCTCGAAGCACCATGTGATGATCGGGTGTGATAGATTCCAACGTTCACATACAACGGGTGTAAGCCAGATTTACACATGCAAAACACTTAGGTTGACTTGACGAGCCTAGCATGTACAGACATGGCCTCAGAACACGAAAGACCAAAAGGTCGAACATGAGTCATATAGAAGATACGATCAACATGAAGATGTTCACCGATGATGACTAGTCCGTCTCACGTGATGATCGGACACGACCTAGTTGACTCGGATCATGTATCACTTAGATGACTAGAGGGATGTCTGTCTGAGTGGGAGTTCATTAAATAATTTGATTAGATGAACTTAATTATCATGAACATAGTCTAAAACTTTGCAATATGTCTTGTAGATCAAATGGCCCACGCTAATGTTGCCCTCAACTTCAACGCGTTCCTAGAGAAAACCAAGCTGAAAGACGATGGCAGCAACTATACGGACTGGGTCCGAAACTTGAGGATCGTCGTCATAGCTGCCAAGAAAGCATATGTCCTAGATTTACCCTAGGTGAAGCACCCGTTTTCCCAGCAACTCAAGACGTTATGAACGCCTGGCAGTCGCGTAGGGATGATTACTCCCTGGTTCAGTGCGGCATGCTTTACAGCTTAGAACCGGGGCTCCAAAAGCGTTTTGAGAAGCACAGAGCATATGAGATGTTCCAAGAGCTGAAAATGGTTTTCCAAGCTCATGCCCGGGTCGAGAGATATGAAGTCTCTGACAAGTTCTACAGTTGTAAGATGGAGGAGAATAGTTACGTCGTGAGCACATAGTCAAAATATCAGGTTGCACAACCGCTTATCTCAGCTAGGAGTTAATCTCCCGGATAATGCGGTCGTTGACAGAATCCTTCAGTCGCTCCCACCTAGCTACAAGAGCTTTGTGATGAACTTCAATATGCAGGGGATGGAAAAGACCATTCTTGAGGTATATTCAATGCTGAAATCAGCGGAGGTGGAGATCAAAAAGGAACATCAAGTGTTGATGGTGAATAAAACCACTAAGTTCAAGAAAGGCAAGGGTAAGAAGAACTTAAAGAAGGACGACAAGGGAGTTGCTGCGCCCGGTAAGCCAGTTGCCGGGAAGAAGCCAAAGCATGGACCCAAGCCTAAGACTGAGTGCTTTTATTGCAAGGGAAACGGTCACTGGAAGCGGAACTGCCCCAAGTACTTAGCGGATAAGAAGACTGGCAATCCCAAAGGTATATGTGATATACATGTTATTGATGTGTACCTAACCAGCGCTCGTAGTAGCTCCTGGGTATTTGATACCGGTGCGGTTGCTCATATTTGTAACTCAAAACAGGAGCTGCGGAATAAGCGGAGATTGGCGAAGGACGAGGTGACGATGCGCGTCGGGAATGGTTCCAAGGTCGATGTGATCGCCGTCGGCACGCTACCTCTACATTTACCTACGGGATTAGTTTTAAACCTCAATAATAGTTATTTAGTGCCAGCTTTGAGCATGAACATTGTATCTGGATCTCGTTTAATACGAGATGGCTACTCATTTAAATCCGAGAATAATGGTTGTTCTATTTATATGAGAGATATGTTTTATGGTCATGCCCTGCTGGTCAATGGTTTATTCTTAATGAATCTCGAACATGATGTTACACATATTCATAGTGTGAATACCAAAAGATGTAAGTTGATAACGATAGTCCCACATACTTGTGGCACTGCCGCCTGGGTCACATTGGTGTCAAACGCATGAAGAAGCTCCATGCTGATGGACTTTTGGAGTCTCTTGATTACGAATCATTTGACACATGTGAACCATGCCTCATGGGAAAAATGACCAAGACTCCGTTCTCCGGAACAATGGGCGAGCAACCAACTTATTGGAAATCATACATCTTGATGTATGCGGTCCAATGGCGTTGAGGCTCATGGAAGCTATCGTTATGTTCTCACTCTCCGATGACTTAAGTAGATATGGGTATGTCTACTTGATGAAACACAAGTCTGAGACCTTTGAAAAGTTCAAGGAATTTCAGAATAAGGTAGAGAATCAACGTGACCGAAAAATAAAGTTCCTACGATCAGATCGTGGGGGAGAATATTTAAGTCACGAATTTGGTATGCACTTAAGGAAATGTGGAATCGTTTCACAACTCATGCCGCCTGGAACACCTCAACAGAATAACGGTGTGTCGAGCGTCATAATCGCACTCTATTGGATATGGTGCGATCTATGATGTCACTCACCGATTTACCGCTATCATTTTGGGGATACGCTCTAGAGACAGCTACATTCACTTTTAACAGGGCATCGTCTAAATCCGTTGAGACGACACCATATGAATTATGGTTTGGGAAGAAACCTAAGTTGTCGTTTCTAAAAGTTTGGGGATGCGATGCTTATGTCAAGAAACTTCAACCTGAAAAGCTCGAACCCAAGTCGGAAAAATGCGTCTTCATAGGATACCCTAAGGAAACATCGGGTATACCTTCTACCTTAGATCCGAAGGCAAGATCTTTTTTGCCAAGAACGGGTCCTTTCTAGAGAAAGAGTTTCTCTTGAAAGAAATAAGTGGGAGGAAAGTAGAACTCGATGAAGTACTGCCTCTTGAACCGGAAAGTAGCGCAGCTCAGGAAGATGTTCCTGTGGTGCCTGCACCGACTAGAGAGGAAGTTAATGATGATGATCAAGGTACTTCGGATCAAGTTGCTACTGAACTTCGAAGGTCCACAAGGACACGTTCCACACCAGAATGGTATGGCAACCCTGTCCTGGAAATCATGTTGTTAGACAACGGTGAACCTTCGAACTATGAAGAAGCGATGTCGGGCCCAGATTCCAACAAATGGCTTGAAGCCATGCAATCCGAGATAGGATCCATGTATGAAAACAAAGTATGGACTTTGTGAGACTTGTTCGATGATCGTGCGAGCGATAGAAAATAAATGGATCTTTAAGAAGAAGATGGACGCGGATGGTAATGTTACCATCTATAAAGCTCGATTTGTCGCTAAGGGTTATCGACAAGTTCAAGGGGTTGACTACGATGAGACCTTCTCACCCGTAGCCAAGCTGAAGTCCGTCCGAATCATGTTAGCAATTGCCGCATTCTACGATTATGAGATATGGCAAATGGACGTCAAAACGGCATTCCTTAACGGCTTCCTTAAGGAAGAATTGTATATGATGCAGCCAGAAGGTTTTGTCGATCCTAAGAATGCTAACAAGGTATGCAAGCTCCAGCGCTCCATCTATGGGCTGGTGCAAGCATCTCGGAGTTGGAACATTCGCTTTGATGAAATGATCAAAGCGTTTGGGTTTACACAGACTTACGGAGAAGCCTGCTTTTACAAGAAAGTGAGTGGGAGCTTTGTAGCATTTCTCATATTATATGTGGATGACATACTGTTGATGGGAAATGATATAGAACTCTTGGAGAGCATAAAGGCCTACTTGAATAAGTGTTTTTCAATGAAGGACCTTGGGGAAGCTACTTACATATTAGGCATCAAGATCTATAGAGATAGATCGAGACGCCTCATAGGTCTTTCACAAAGCACATACCTTGATAAGATATTGAAGAAGTTCAATATGGATCAGTCCAAGAAGGGGTTCTTGCCTGTGTTGCAAGGTGTGGAATTGAGCTTGGCTCAATGTCTGACCACGGCAGAAGATAGAGAAAAGATGAGTGTCGTCCCCTATGCCTCGGCCATAGGGTCTATCATGTATGCCATGCTGTGTACCAGACCTGATGTAAACCTTGCCGTAAGTTTGGTAGGAAGGTACCAAAGTAATCCCGGCATGGAACACTGGACATCGGTCAAGAATATCCTGAAGTACACGAAAAGGACTAAGGATATGTGAGGGAGTCTGGATTAGGGGTGTCAGGATAGCGGACTACCATCATCACCGAACTATCATTTGCCGGACTATCATCATCGACCGGACTCCAAGACTATGAAGATACAAGATTGAAGACTTCACCCCGTGTCCGGATGGGACTTTCCTTGGCGTGGAAGGCAAGCTTGGCGATACGGATATGTAGATATCCTACCATTGTAACCAACTCTATGCAACCCTAGCCCTCTCCAGTGTCTATATAAACCGGATGGCTTTAGTCCGTAGGACAACAATCACAACAACCCTTACAATCATACCATAGGCTAGCTTCTAGGGTTTAGCCTCCTTGATCTCGTGGTAGATCCACTCTTGTAAACATCCACAATATCAATATCAATCAAGTAGGACGAGGGTTTTACCTCCATCAAGAGGGCCGAACACGGGTAAACATCGTGTCCCTTGTCTCCTGTTACCATCCGCCTAGGCGCAATTCGGGACCCCCTACCGAGATCCGCCGGTTTGACACCGACATTTGTGCTTTCATTGGGAGTTCCTCGTGTCGTCACCGATAGGCTTGATGGCCTCTTCAATCAACAACGACGCAGTCCTGGGTGAGACCTTTCTCCCGGACAGATCTTCAGATTGGGCGGCTTTCGCATCAAGGGCCAACTCCCCCCGCCATCTGGAGCAGATCGAAGCTTCGCCCTGGCCGTCAGTCAGGTTTGAAGCTTAAACTTCACGGCCGATATCCGCGGGGACTTGATCCTCGATGGATCGAGCCACACCGGCGTGCACGCTGTCACGATGGGCATGACCTAACTCTGCCGCCGACAAACACCTTGGAGGTCCGCTACGAATCCGCTCCGACTCATAGTCCAGAGCCGATCGCTCGAATCGAGGACGGATGGCTGGACACCGCCTCGGGAGCCACAATTCCTACGGTGATGGAACCGAACGCTTACCTTGTCCCACATAAAGCCCATGACTCCGAGGTGCCGGACTCCCTGCCGGACTCCGAACCTCCTGCGCCTTTGCCAGTCGAATCCGATTGGGCGCCGATCATGGAATACACCGCTGCGGACATCTTTCAGCACTCGCCCTTGGCGATATCATAAATTCATTGGAGCATCTCTCGCTATTCGGAGAGCCTGGCGAACTACGGCCGGGGCGGTTGGGACGCGGATGACGAAGAAATTTAGATCCACCATCACCCCGCCGTAGCCACCGTCGGCGATTTAACCGGCGTACTCGACTACGACTCCAAGACATCGACGGTATGGACGGCGATGCGGAGACTCTGAAGAACCGGTGCCTACGGGACCTTTGGAAAACCACCTCGTCATATGACATATACATGGTGGACACCCCAAAAGATGGGGACGGCGAAGAAGCAGCGGAGGCCGATTCCTTAAAGAAACAGCCCAAACGCCCGGCGTCGTGGCGCCGCTCTAAATCCGCCACGGCAAGAATGGAGATTCCGCACGGAGATAATAACACCCAGAAAGTGCGAAGACAACTCCCTCCAAAGACGATCCAAACAAGGAGGAGGAGGCGAAGCAAGCCCTCGGGAGAGGCGGCGGATGAAGAGGTCGAGGATGACAATTACTTACCTCCCTCCGGAGGCGAGGCAAGCCTCGGCGACATTTAATTCGTCGTGCCCGAGGATCCCGTCGAACAAGAGCGTTTTAGACGCAGGCTAATGGCCACGGCAAACAGCCTAAAGAAAAA
The DNA here is from genome assembly GCA_021605205.1 of Aegilops longissima. Taxonomy (NCBI): domain Eukaryota; kingdom Viridiplantae; phylum Streptophyta; class Magnoliopsida; order Poales; family Poaceae; genus Aegilops; species Aegilops longissima. The sequence continues at coordinate 625,531,057 of CM038680.1, read as the reverse complement.
GCAACAACAGCTTCAAGCTGATCAAGACCTACTGGCCGACAGATGGACCGAGGTCCTCGCGGCCGAAGATTATGAACTCGAACGCCCCTCCAAAAGTTACCCAAAACGCAAGTTGCTCCCCCGGTTAGAGGAGGCAGCATCACCAGCGCACAATATGGCAGACCGACCACCTCGTGGCCGCGATAGAGAGGCGTGCAAGCCCTCCACCAAAACCGCACCCGGCATCGCTCTAAAAGCGAGGAAGCCACGGGGGCGCGGACTTGCGAGATATATTGGAGGACAAGGCAAGACAATCCAGATCTATCTATGGATCGTGGGCGCCTAACGACCCACGGCGAATACCATCGCACGGATACAACCACTCGGCGGGCGAACACAGCAGACAATGCTCTCTCGAGCTACGTCGCGATATTGCTCAATCTGAGGCGCCGACACCCACTATGCTTCATCGCGAAGTAATGGATCATCAAATCCCGAAGGGTTCAAACCCGTTAATATCGAATCCACGATGGCACAACAGACCCGCGGTGCGGATTGAGGATTATCTCCTCCATATACACATGGCCCATGGCGGCAATCTTCACGCCATCAAATATCTCGCTCAAGCTTAAAGGACCAGCTCGGCATTGGCTTAACAGCCTGCCCGCAGAGTCAATTGGATTTGGGAAGACACGGAAGCTGCATTCCTCGACAACTTCCAGTGGCACGTATATGCGACCACGGACGCAGATGACCTAAGCCACATAATCCAGCAGCGGACGAATCGGCCGAGCAATTACAGACACGGTTCTTAACAAAGAAAAATCAAATCGTCGATTGTCCGGATGCAGAGGCACTCGCTGCCTTCAAACATAACATCCATGACGAGTGGCTAGCCCGGCACCTAGGACGGGAGAAGCGAAATCCATGGCAGCCCTCACATCCCTCATGACCCGCTTACATGCGGGAGAGGATAGCTGGCTCGCTCGCGATAATAACCTCAGCAAAAACGCTGGCAGTCCGGATACCAAGGACCGCAATGGCAGGTTGCGTCGAAACAAAACAAACGCCACATTAACGGCGACATCAATGAGGATATCTGGCGGTCAACGCGGATTCGAGGCTCTAAACCGGTCAACGAAGAAGCCATTCAAAAGAACCACTCGGGCCCGTCAATTTGGACCGAATACTCGACCGCTCTTGTCAAATACATGGAACCCCGAAAAGCCAGCTAACCATACCAACAGAGATTGTTGGGTATTCAAGCAGCAGCAAATTAATCGTCGAAAACAGTGACAAGGGGCTACTGAGCAATGACGAGGAAGAGACCCGGCCGTCGAACAACGAGAGGACAAAAGGATTCCCCCTCAAGTTCGGACGGTAAACATGATATCATAGCGATATTCCCAAGAGGGAGCGGAGCGTGCACTAAGGACGTATACGTGATGGAGCCATCGCCCAAAATTCAACCCATGGTCCTCTTGCCCGATCACTTTCGATCGAAGAGACCATCCGACCAAGATATCCGCCATGGCGGATTCGCGCGATTGGTTTTAGACCCAATCGTTGATGGATTTCACCTCACGAGAGTCCTGATGGGCGGCGGCGAGTTCTGAACCTGCTTTATCGGGATACGGTCGCAAGATGGGCATAGACCCTTCAAGGATTAAACCTACAACGACGACCTTCAAAGGCGTCATACCAGGTGTTGAGGCCAATTATGCGAGCTTAGTTACTGCTGGAAGTGGTCTTGGATCCCGGATAATTTCGAGCGAGGAGTTAATCTTCGACATAGTCCCGTTCCGTGGCGGCTATCATGCTCTGCTTTCGGACGAACGCGCTTGCAAAATTCAACGCGGTGCCGCATTATGCATACGTTAAGCTCAAGATGCGGGCCTCGTGGAGTCATCACGGTCAATGGAAACACGAGCGCTCCCTCGAGCGGAGGAACATACAGCGGCTCTCGCGGAAGAAATCTGAGCAGCCTTTTAAGGCAATTCTCGAGTCCGGCCGTTAAACGACCGGACACGATCAAACGCGCCCGGAGCAACATCAACCAAGACCACCTGACACGTTCCGTGCACCGCGTAGCAATGCGGCCCCAACCCCAGCCCTCGCAAAATTGCAAGACAAACTCTTCGCGTACATAATTACATACTGGAGATACCATGGGCATAGGGGAAGGGCACAACCACCACAGACCAGTGCGGTTCGACCACACAGGGGCTCCCAAGTGTGTCGCTCTTTTTCTTTTATTTTCTCTTTTTATACAGAACTCGTCCGTGGCGAACCTGCCGAACTCATGATGCAACAGCTAGGGAAGGACAAAGGCGCGACGAACACTCGGTGGTCTCCATCACGAGCATTAAATTTGTTAAATACAACATTCGCTGCCTACCCACGAGGGAGACGCCTTTAATTAAATCAATCCCTTGCTTTCCGCACTATTTGTATCATTCCGCTTGATAGCATATCTTCTCGAATAAAATGCAGCACTTTTTGCCTATAATTGCATTACTTTATATATATATATATATATATATATATATATATATATATATATATATATATATATATATATATATATATATATATATATTCATTTACGACATGTTGCACCCGTGCATCTTAGTACGCCAAATACACAGGGCTTATGTCCTCCGCTTTATGGTGTGATAAAGTCCGCACACTTTCACAAGTGCGGCACCCCGAACTTATAGCATTATATGAATCAGCTCCGAATCCTGCCTTGGGTCAATAGTTGGGTTTGCCCGGCTCCCATGTTCGGCACCTTACGTTCCGTTCTATCGGCTAAGGTAGCACTGGGAGAACCACTGCGATTGCGCCCCGGTTGAGCCGGGTTAACGCCTTAGTGGAGAAAGCTAAAACTGACCGGCACGATAAGGCGAGAGACTGGTCGCTGTTCGAGAGGTCCTTTCGGGTCCTTAAAGACCTACGCTGCTTCGAGCGAAGTTCCGGATTATGTCCGATGAAGGCGTGGATAGCGCCCCAATTGGTCTTCGAATACTAGGGGCTTCACGAAATTTAAAATTATAAATTCTATGGCTAAGTGAGAGTGTTCAAGCACTATAAGTCCGGTTGCCTTGTTACGTTGTGTTGGCGCCTCCTAGATGGACCCAAAATGGGAACAAGAGTGCTCAAGTTTATCCCGAACACCCCAACTTTCGTGGTCATGGGGGCTGAAGCCGACGACTTGCCATCTCTCGATTTAATAAGCGGCCGCCTGAAGGTAATATTTTAAATTAAACAAGCGTTGCTTAGCGCATATGAACAAAGTTTTCAGCGCAGGATAACACATTGCGAATTCACTCAATAATTACATCCACGGGGCACTCATCCGCAATCTTGCGGGCACCCTTCAGACAGCCTTATAATAAATTTCGGGCGACGATGCTCCTTGCCCGCTGGTGGCGCGTCGCTGATTAGCTTCTCCGCATCCAGCTTGCCCCAATGCACCTTTTTGCGCGGGCAAGGGCCCGACGAGCACCTTCAATACAGGCGGAGCGCTTGATAACCTCCACCCGGGCACGCATCCACCAGCCGTCGACAAGGCGAAGTAGCTCCCGGGCATGGCCTCTCCGTGCCACACCGGACTATGAGGCCCTTCATGGCCTGCTCGGCCACCTTGTGAAGCTCGACCAGCTGCTTCACCTGGTCGCTAGGGGCACGGATGGCGGCCTCAAAGATATCTTGAGACCGAAGACCTTTTCCATTGAGCTCCCTCCTCGGCTCGGTAGAATGCGGCTGCATCGTACACGCTGCTGAGGCAGATCTGCAAGCATACGAGAGCTCGAATCCGGGTAAGTAACACGTAATTTACATTCACATGCTTGCTTTGCATGAAAAATGCCTTACCCGCCGCTATCTTCTTCATCAATTCAACCTCCTGAAGGGACTTATGGGCCTCGGCCTTGGCGGTTTTGGCGCTTTCGAGGGCCGAGGCAAGCTCAGACTCTCAAGTCTTTGAGTCACGCTCCAAACTCTCATGCTTTTCCATGAGAGCCTGGAGCTCTTGCTGAACCACCGCCACCCGCGCCTCTTGCTTTTCTTGCTCTGCCCGTTCCGTGGCCGGATTGTGTTCGGCCGCAGACACGGCCTCCTTCAGGGTTGCCACCTCGTTCGTGGCCCCTGCAGTACCCATGTTATCCTTGTTATTTTTTGTCGCAACCTAAATCCTTTTCTGTAAGGTACAAATTCAAAGTGGTGTTACTCACCTTCTTTGTCTTGGAGCTGCTTCTGGCGCGGCCGAGCTCTTGCCGGACCGCTCGAGCTCTGCTTCAACGCACCGACCTCCATGATCGGTGTGGCAGAGGTCAGCAGCGCAGCCTGCAACCCATATTGACATAATTTTTAGCAACCCTGCGTATATCTTTTTAAGATCCTCGGTCCGCTTTTCTTTCCGAACACCGAACCGAGCATCGAGGGCTACTGTCTATGCGGTATTACATTGCATATTTTAACTTCTTACCTCAAAGCGATAGAAGGCTATTGCGAGCCGGTCAGCCCGCCTTTGGCGAAGCTGCACCTTCAATCACCGCACTCATAATAGTTCGGTGTTCTTCCTCGATGGAAGCGCTCTGCAGCGCCCCAACAAATTGCCCGGCGCCTCGGTTGGGACGGAAGCCGCGCGGCGTCACGGTCTTGCCCTTCATTGAAAGGGCGCCGGCGGACTCGGAACCACTGCGGGTTCTGCTTGTGGAGTCGGTGCAAAGTCCGGGAGGGCGCCTTGTGGCGCCCGAGCCTCCCCGACGGGTCCCTTCTGGGTTCCCACCTCGGCGTCCTCGGTGACGCGAGGTGGAGGCGGTCGGGATGGAGTCTACATCCGACGGAGCCAACGACCCGCTTCGATGAAGCGGGGAGATCATCACCGGCGGACTACAGGCGATATGCGGCATTAGAATGACACTATGTGACGCAAAAAGAAATTATAAATCATTCAGAACCGGATACTTACGATCTCGCGGAGGCCTGGCCCTTGAAGGCCATTCTTCCTCGCCAACGTTGATGTTGGCAGAGCTGTCCGGGAATAGTCCTTCCCTCTTGACCCTTGGCCTCCCCTGTTGGGGAGCCTTCCTCTTCCTCTCTCCCTCCTCAGGGAGAGAGTCCTCTTCCTCCTCCTCATTCTCGGGAAGAGTCAGCCCCGAGTCGTCGGACACTTGAAAACGGGCACTCTTTCGAGCACCCGTGGCCACCTTCTTGGCCTTCTTCTCCGGCACCACGTGCGGTGCGGAACCAGCAGCCTCGCTAGACGAAAGGCGTCACTGGATTTTCGGCATAGGAGCCGGACAGTAATCTGCTCCGCCTTCTTCATCGATCTGTCAAAGGAAAAGGGAAATTAAAACCCGATAGAGTCAAACTATGGAGAACAAGTGTCCGTAAAGGGTATAATCACTTACCTCGTCAAGGCGGCTGCGAGCTAAATCCGCGATCTTGATCGCGGATGCGGGAAACCGGCGCCCTTGAACAGCACCTTCCAGCGCCAGATGTTGTGTCGAAGAGCTTGTTCAGCGCTGGTGCTGTTCCGGATCGAACTCCCATAGATCGAATGCCCGCTCTTGGCATGGGAGAATCCGCGGACGAGCATGACTTGGACCACGTTAACCAGCCCGAGCTTCTTCACCAGCTTCTTGATACATGTGTCCAGAGTCCCGTCGGCTCCTTCAAACTGCCCCACAGCAAGCCCTTCTCTTCCGTGGAGGTGAGCTGCGTGGGGATACCAGATCTAAACTGGGGCCGCCGCCCATTTAGGGCCACGCTGCTCGGTGATGTAGAACCACCCCGATTGCCACCCTTGACGGATTCCACGAAGGCCCCTTGAACCAAAGGACGTTGGGCATCTTGCCCAACATGGCGCCCGACTCCGCTTGAATGCCCTTCACTACCTTCGCTTGACATTGAAGGTCTTGAGCCACAAGAAGTGGGGCTGGATGCAGAGGAAGGTTTTGCACACGCACGATAAACGCCGAGATGTTGAGGATGAAGTTGGCGCCAGATCATGGAAATCCAGGCCGTAGTAGAGCATGAGCCCCGGACAAAGGGGTGAAGTGGAAAGCCCAATCCATGGAGGAAGTGGGAAGAAAGACAACCCTCTCATGAGGCACAGGGGGTGGGGATGAGCTGCCCCTCGTCGGGCAGCCGTGCGCGATGTCGCTGAAAGGTATCCGGCGCCAAGCAGTTTGGCGATTTGCTCCTCCTTAACGGTGGAGGCCAACCATTTACCTCCCGCCCGGACATGGTCGGAGAAGGTTGAGACGAGATGCGAATTTGGGCGCTGGAGCTCGAAAGTCTTGCGGAGATGGATAAGCAAAGGAGGAAGAAGGCGAGGTGAGAAGGTGAATCCTTATCCCTTATATGGGCGGGCGAAGTCTTACGCGTCCCCACCAGCCTGGTAAAACTCGCTTATCTCCCAAGCGTCACCATCGATGACGCGTTGGGTTACCCACGCCCGTATTGATGAGAATCCCAGATTAAGGGGAAAACGACCTCCGCTTCAACAAGACGTGCCAAGGAAACCGCCGCTAAATGCGTTGAGGTGGTAAAGTAAAAACAATTCGAGTAATGGCTTGGTAGTGGTGTGACGTCATGCCACGGAAAAGCGCCGCAGATTGAACTTGTGTATATATTATTATTCTCTATGGTGGAATGTGGAATTTATTTTGCGAGCCGGACACTATCCCTGGTGTTCCCAATCTTCTATCATTTGAAGGAGGAACCCGCCTTGCAATGCCAAGCAATATACACGCCGGACTTATCGTCATTGAAGCCTGGTTCAGGGGCTACCGAGGAGTCCGATTAGGGGTGTCCGGATAGCGGACTACCATCATCACCGAACTATCATTTGCGGACTATCATCATCGACCGGACTCCAAGACTATGAAGATACAAGATTGAAGACTTCACCCGTGTCCGGATGGGACTTTCCTTGGCGTGGAAGGCAAGCTTGGCGATACGGATATGTAGATCTCCTACCATTGTAACCGACTCTATGTAACCCTAGCCCTCTCCGGTGTCTATATAAACCGGATGGCTTTAGTCCGTAGGACAACAATCACAACAACCCTTACAATCATACCATAGGCTAGCTTCTAGGGTTTAGCCTCCTTGATCTCGTGGTAGATCCACTCTTGTAAACATCCACAATATCAATATCAATCAAGCAGGACGTAGGGTTTTACCTCCATCAAGAGGGCCCGAACCTGGGTAAACATCGTGTCCCTTGTCTCCTGTTACCATCCGCCTAGACGCACAGTTCGGGACCCCCTTGAAGGAAATATGCCCTAGAGGCAATAATAAAGTTATTATTTATTTCCTTATATCATGATAAATGTTTATTATTCATGCTAGCATTGTATTAACCGGAAACATAATACATGTGTGAATACATAGACAAACATAGTGTCACTAGTATGCCTCTACTTGACTAGCTCGTTGAATCAAAGATGGTTAAGTTTCCTAGCCATAGACATGAGTTGTCATTTGATTAACGGATCACATCATTAGGAGAATGATGTGATTGACATGACCCATTCCGTTAGCCTAGCACTTGATCGCTTAGTATGTTGCTATTGCTTTCTTCATGACTTATACATGTTCTCGTAACTATGAGATTATGCAACTCCTGTTTACGGAGGAACACTTTGGTGCTACCAAACGTCACAACGAATCGGGTGATTATAAAGGAGTACTACAGGTGTCTCCAAAGGTACATGTTGGGTTGGCGATTTCGAGATTAGGTTTTGTCACTCCGATTGTCGGAGAGGTATCTCTGGGCCCTCTCGGTAATGCACATCACATAAGCCTTGCAAGCATTGCAACTAATAAGTTAGTTGTGAGATGATGTATTACGGAACGAGTAAAGAGACTTGCGATAACGAGATTGAACTAGGTATTGATACCGACGATCGAATCTCGGGTAAGTAACATACCGATGACAAAGGAACAACGTATGTTGTTATGCGGTTTGACCGATAAAGATCTTCAGAGAATATGTAGGAACCAATATGGGCATCCAGGTTCCGCTATTGGTTATTGACCGAGAATAGTTCTAGGTCATGTCTACATAGTTCTCGAACCCGTAGGGTCCGCACGCTAACGCTTCGATGACAGTTCATTATGAGTTTATAAGTTTTGATGTACGAAGTTTGTTCGAGTCCCGGATGTGATCACGGACATGATGAGGAGTCTCAAATGGTCGAGACATAAAGATTGATATATTGGAAGCCTATGTTTGACTTGAAAGGTTCCGGATGAAAACAAGATTTTACCGAACACCGGGGTTACGGAACCCCGGGGTCAATGGGCCTTGATGGGCCATAAGGGAGAAGAGGAGGGCCGGCCAGGGCAGGCCGCGCGCCCCCTCCCCCTCTAGTCCGAATAGGACAAGGAGAGGGGGCGGCGCCCCCCTTCCCTCTTCCCCCTCCCCAAGACCTAATCCAACTAGGAAAGGGGGGGAGTCCTACTCCCGGTGGGAGTAGGACTCCTCCAGGCGCGCCTCCCTAGGGCCGGCCGCACCCCTTGCTCCTTTATATACGGGGGCAAGGGGGCACCCTAGGACACACAAGTTGATCTACGTGATCGTTCCTTAGCCGTGTGCGGTGCCCCCCTCCACCATATTACACCTCGGTCATATCGTCGCGGAGCTTAGGCGAAGCCCTGCGTCGGTGGAGCATCATCATCGTCACCACGCCGTCGTGCTGACGGAACTCATCCCCGACGCTTTGCTGGATCGGAGCCCGGGGATCGTCATCGAGCTGAACGTGTGCAGAACTCGGAGGTGTCGTACATTCGGTACTTGGATCGGTCGGATCGTGAAGACGTACGACTACATCAACCGCGTTGTTATAACGCTTCCACTTACGGGGTACGAGGGTACGTGGACATACACTCTCCCCTGTCATTGCTATGCCATCACCATGGTCTTGCGTGTGCGTAGGAATTTTTTTGAAATTACTACGTTCCCCAACAGTGGCATCCGAGCCTGGTTTTATGCGTTGATGTCATATGCACGAGTAGAACACAAGTGAGTTGTGGGCGATATAAGTCATACCGCTTACCAAAGATGTCATACTTTGGTTGGCGGTATTGTGAGATGAAGCGGCCGGACCGACATTACGCCAGACGCTTACGCGAGACTGGTTTCACCGCTTCGAGCACTAGTTGCTTAAAGGTGACCGCGGGTGTCTGTTTTCTCACTTTAGTTGAACTGTGTGGCTACGCCCGGTCCTTGCGAAGGTTAAAACAACACCAACTTGACAAACTATCGCTGTGGTTTTGATGCGAGGTAAGAACGGTTCTTGCTCAGCCCGTAGCAGCCACGTAAAACTTGCAACAACAAAGTAGAGGACGCCTAACTTGTTTTTGCAGGGCATGTTGTGATGTGATGTGGTCAAGACGTGATGCTATATTTTATTGTATGAGATGATCATGTTTTGTAACCGAAGTTATCGGCAATGGCAGGAGCCATATGGTTGTCGCTTATTGTATGAAATGCAAACGCCATGTAATTGCTTTACTTTATCACTAAGCAGTAGCGATAGTCGAGAAGCAATAGTTGGCGAGACGACAACGATGCTACGATGGAGATCAAGGTGTCGCGCCGGTGACGATGGTGATCATGACGGTGCTTGGCGATGGAGATCACAAGCACAAGATGATGATGACCATATCATATCACTTATATTGATTGCATGTGATGTTTATCCTTTATGCATCTTATCTTGCTTTGATTGACGGTAGCATTATAAGATGATCTCTCACTAAAATTATCAAGAAGTGTTCTCCCGAGTATGCACCGTTGCGAAAGTTCTTCGTTTGAGACACCACGTGATGATCGGTGTGATAAGCTCTACGCTCAAATACAACGGGTGCAAAACAGTTGCACACGCGAAATACTCAGGTTAAACTTGACGAGCCTAGCATATAACAGATATGGCCTCGAACACGGAGACCGAAAGGTCGAACGTGAATCATATAGTAGATATGATCAACATAGTGATGTTCACCATTGAAACTACTCCATCTCACGTGATGATCGGACATGGTTTAGTTGATTTGGATCACGAATCACTTAGATGACTAGAGAGATGTCCGTCTAAGTGGGAGTTTTAATATGATTAATTAAACTTAAATTTATCATGAACTTAGTACCGATAGTATTTTGCTTGTCTATGTTTATTTGTAGATAGATGGCTCGTCTTTGTTGTTCCGTTGAATTTTAATGCGTTCCTTGAGAAAGCAAAGTTGAAAGATGATGGTAGCAATTACACGGACTGGGTCCGTAACTTGAGGATTATCCTCATTGCTGCACGGAAGAATTACGTCCCGAAGCACCGCTGGGTGCGAACTCTCAGAGAGCAACGCCGGAAGTTGTGAACGTCCGCGAGAGCAAAGTGATGACTACTCTATAGTTCAAGTGTGCCATGCTTTACGGCTTAGAACCGGTCTTCAACGACGTTTTGAACGTCATGGAGCATATGAGATGTTCCAGGAGTTGAAGTTAATATTTCAAGCAAATGCCCGGATTGAGAGATATGAAGTCTCCAATAAGTTCTATAGCTGCAAGATGGAGGAGAATAGTTCATCGGTGAACATATACTCAAAATGTGCGGGTATAATAATCACTTGATTCAACTGGGAGTTACTCTTCCGGATGATAGTGTCATTGATGTAATTCTCCAATCACGCCACCAAGCTACAAGAGCTTCGTGATGAACTATAATATGCAAGGGATGACCAAAACAATTCCCGAGCTCTTCGCAATGCTAAAAGTCATGGAGGTAGAAATCAAGAAAGAGCATCAAGTGTTGATGGTCAACAAGACCACTAGTTTCAAGAAAAGGGCAAAGGAAAGAAGAAGGAACTTCAAGAACAGCAAGAAAGTTGCTGCTCAAGAGAAGAAACCCAAGTCTGGACCTAAGCCTGGCGAGTGTTTCTACCGCAAGCGACCGACTTTGGAAGCGGAACTGCCCCAAGTATTTGGCGGATAAGAAGGATGGCAAGGTGATCAAAGGTATATGTGATATACATGTTATTGATGTGTACCTTACTAATACTCGCAGAGTACCTGGTATTTGATACTGGTTCATTGCTAATATTTGCAACTCAAACAGAACTACGGATTAGCTTAAGATTGGCTAAGAACGAGGTGACGATGCGCGTGGGAAATGGTTCCAAAGTCGATGTGATCGCGGTCGGCACGCTACCTCTACATCTACCATCGGGATTAGTTTTAGACCTAAATAATTGTTATTTGGTGCCGCGTTAAGCATGAACATTATATCTGGATCTTGTTTGATGCGAGACGGTTATTCATTTAAGACAGAGAATAATGGTTGTTCTATTTATATGAATAATATCTTTTATGGTCATGCACCCTTGAAGAGTGGTCTATTTTTATTGAATCTCGATAGTAGTAATACACATATTCATAGTGTTGAAACCAAAAGATGCAGAGTTGATAATGATAATGCAACTTATTTGTGGCACTTGCCGTTTAGGTCATATCGATTGTAAACGCATGAAGAAACTCCATACCGATGGACTTTTGGAATCACTTGATTATGAATCACTTGGTACTTGCGTAACCGTGCCTCATGGGCAAGATGACTAAAACGCCGTTCTCGGAACTATGGAGCGAGCAACTGATTTGTTGGAAATCATACATACTGATGTTTGTGGTCCAATGAATGTTGAGGCTCGCGGCGGGTATCGTTATTTTCTCACCTTCATAGATGATTTGAGCAGATATGGGTATATCTACTTAATGAAACACAAATCTGAAACATTTGAAAAGTTCAAAGAATTTCAGAGTGAAGTGGAAAATCATCGTAACAAGAAAATAAAATTTCTACGATCTGATCGTGGAAGAGAATATTTGAGTTACGAGTTTGGTCTACATTTGAAACAATCCGGAATAGTTTCGCAACTCACGCCACCCGGAACACCACAGAGGAATGGTGTGTCCGAACATCGTAATCGTACTTTACTTGATATGGTGCGATCTATGATGTCTCTTATTGATTTACCGCTATCATTTTGGGGATATGCTTTAGAGACGGCCACATTCACGTTAAATAGGGCACCATCAAAGTCCATTGAGACGACACCTTATGAACTGTGGTTTGGCAAGAAACCAAAGTTGTCGTTTCTTAAAGTTTGGGGCTGCGATGCTTATGTGAAGAAACTTCAACCAGATAAGCTCGAACCCAAATCGGAGAAATGTGTCTTCATAGGATACCCAAAGGAGACTGTTGGGTACACCTTCTATCACAGATACGAAGGCAAGATTTTCGTTGCTAAATTGGATCCTTTCTAGAGAAGGAGTTTCTCTCGAAAGAAGTGAGTGGGAGGAAAGTAGAACTTGATGAGATAATCAGATATCGCTCCCTTATTGGAAAGTAGTTCATCACAAGAAACGGTTCTGTGACAACTACACCAATTAGTGAGGAAACTAATGATATTGATCATGAAACTTCAGATCAAGTTACTCTTGAACTTCAGAGGTCAACCAGAGTAAAATACGCACTGCAGTGGTACGGTAATCCTATTCTCGAAGTCATGTTACTTGACCATGGCGAACCTACAAACTATGAAGAAGCGATGGTGAGCCCAGATTCCAAAATGGCTGGAAGCCATGAAATCTGAGATGGGATCCATGTATGAGAACAAAGTATGGACTTTGGTTGACTTGCCGATGATCGGCAAGCCATTGAGAATAAATGGATCTTTAAGAAGAAGACCGGCGATGGTAATGTAATCGTCTATAAAGCTCGACTTGTTGCGAAAGGTTTTCGACAAGTTCAAGGGTTGACTACGATGAGACTTTCTCACCCATAGCGATGCTTAAGTCCGTCCGAATCATGTTAGCAATTGCCGCATTTTATGATTATGAAATTTGGCAAATGGATGTAAAACTGCATTCTTGAATGGATTTCTAGAAGAAGAGTTGTATATGATGCAACCAGAAGGTTTTGTTGATCCAAAGGGTGCTAACAAAGTGTGCAAGCTCCATCGATCAATTTATGGTGCGGTGCAAGCCTCTCGGAGTTGGAATAAACGCTTTGATAGTGTGATCAAAGATATGGTTTTATCTGCACTTTTGGAGAAGCCTCGATTTACAAGAAAGTGAGTGGGAGCTCAGAGCATTTCGATATTATATGTGGACGACATATTATTGATTGGAAATGATATAGAATTTCTGGATAGCATAAAAGGATACTTGAATAAAAGTTTTTCAATGAAAGACCTCGGTGAAGCTGCTTACATATTGGGCATCAAGATCTATAGAGATAGATCAAGACGCTTAATTGGACTTTCACAAAGCACATACCTTGATAAAGTTTTGAAGAAGTTCAAAATGGATCAGGCAAAGAAAGGTTTTTACTGTAGACAAGGTGTGAGATTGAGTCGACTCAATGCCGACCACAACAGAAGATAGAGAGAAAATGAAAGATGTTCCTATGCTTCAGCCATAGGCTCTATCATGTATGCAATGCTGTGTACCAGACCTGACGATGCTTAGCAATAAGCTTGGCAGGAAGGTACCAAAGTAATCCAGAGTGGATCATCGACAGCGGTCAAGAACATCCTGAAATACCCGAAAAGGACTAAGGATATGTTTCTCGATATGGAGGTGACAAAGAGCTAGTCGTAAATGGTTACGCCGATGTAAGCTTTGACATCGATCCGGACGATTCTAAATCGCAAACCGGATCGTGTTTTTATTAAACGGTGGAGCTGTCGGTTGGTGCAGTTCTAAACAAAGCGTCGTGGCGGGATCTACATGTGAAGCGGAGTACATAGCTGCTTCGAAGCAGCAAATGAAGGAGTCTGGATGAAAGAGTTCATTTCGATCTAGGTGTCATACCTAGTGCATCGGGACCAATGAAGATCTTCTCGTGACAATATCGTGCAATTGCCTTGGCAAAGGAATCCAGATTTCACAAGAGGACCAAGCATATCAAGAGACGCTTCAATTCCATTCGGGACCAAGTCCAAGTGGGAGACATAGAGATTTGCAAAATACATACGGATCTGAATGTTGCAGACCCGTTGACTAAGCCTCTTCCACGAGCAAAACATGATCAGCACCAAGACTCCATGGGTGTTAGAATCATTCTTGTGTAATCTAGATTATTGACTCTAGTGCAAGTGGGAGATCAAGGAAATATGCCCTAGAGGCAATAATAAAGTTATTATTTATTTCCTTATATCATGATAAATGTTTATTATTCATGCTAGAATTGTATTAACCGGAAACATAATACATGTGTGAATACATAGACAAACAGAGTGTCACTAGTATGCCTCTACTTGACTAGCTCATTAATCAAAGATGGTTATGTTTCCTAACCATAGACATGAGTTGTCATTTGATTAATGGGATCACATCATTAGGAGAATGATGTGATTGACATGACCCATTCCGTTAGCCTAGCACTTGATCGCTTAGTATGCTACTATTGCTTTCTTCATGACTTATACATGTTCCTCGTAACTATGAGATTATGCAACTCCTGTTTACCGGAGGAACACTTTGGGTGCTACCAAACGTCACAACTTAACTGGGTGATTATAAAGGAGTACTACAGGTGTCTCCAAAGGTGCATGTTGGGTTGGCGTATTTCGAGATTAGGTTTTGTCACTCCGATTGTCGGAGAGGTATCTCTGGGCCCTCTCGGTAATGCACATCACATAAGCCTTGCAAGCATTGCAACTAATAAGTTAGTTGTGAGATGATGTATTACGGAACGGGTAAAGAGACTTGCCGGTAACGAGATTGAACTAGGTATTGGATACCGACGATCGAATCTCGGGTAAGTAACATACCGATGACAAAGGGAACAACGATGTTGTTATGCGGTTTGACCGATAAAGATCTTCGAGAATATGTAGGAACCAATATGGGCATCCAGGTTCCGCTATTGGTTATTGACCGAGAATAGTTCTAGGTCATGTCTACATAGTTCTCGAACCCGTAGGGTCCGCACGCTTAACGTTTCGATGACAGTTCATTATGAGTTTATAAGTTTTGATGTACGAAGTTTGTTTGGAGTCCGGATGTGATCACGGACATGACGAGGAGTCTCGAAATGGTCGAGACATAAAGATTGATATATTGGAAGCCTATGTTTGGACTTCGGAAAGGTTCCGGATGAAAACAGGATTTTATCAAACACCGGGGTTACGGAACCCCGGGGGTCAATGGGCCTTGATGGGCCATAAGGGAGAAGAGGAGGGCGGCCAGGCAGGCCGCCCCCTCCCCTCTAGTCCGAATAGGACAAGAGAGGGGCGGCGCCTCTTCCTCTTCCCCTCCCCAAGACCTAATCCAACTAGGAAGGGGGGGAGTCCTACTCCCGGTGGGAGTAGGACTCCTCCAGCACGCCCCTAGGGCCGGCCGCACCCCCTTGCTCCTTTATATACTGAGGGGGGCACCCCAGACACACAAGTTGATCTACGTGATCGTTCCTTAGCCGTGTGCGGTGCCCCCTCCACCATATTACACCTCGGTCGATATCGTCGCGGAGCTTAGGCGAAGCCCTCGCATCGGTGGAGCATCATCATCGTCACCACGCCGTCGTCCGACGGAACTCATCCCCGACGCTTTGCTGGATCGGAGCCGGGGATCGCCATCGAGCTGAACGTGTGCGAGAACTCGGAGGTGCCGTACATTCGTACTTGGATTAGTCGGATCGTGAAGACGTCGACTACATCAACCGCGTTGTTATAACGCTCGCCACGGTCTCACGAGGGTACGTGGACATACACTCTCCCCTCGTTGCTATGCCATCACCATGGTCTTGCGTGTGCGAGGAAATTTTTGAAATTACTACGCTCCCCAACACCCCTACCCGAGATCCGCTTTGTTTTGACAACCGACAATATGTTACTCATTTATGGAGGTGATGAAGAGCTCGTCGTAAAGTGTTACGTCGACGCTTAGCTTCGACACGATCTGGATGACTCTAAGTCACAAACCGGATACGTGTACATTTTGAATGGTGGGGCGAAGAAGTGGTGCAGTTGCAAGCAAAGCGCCGTGGCGGGATCTACATGTGAAGCGGAGTACATGGCAGCCTCGGAGGCAGCACATGAAGCAATCTGGATGAAGGAGTTCATTACCGACCTAGGAGTTATTCCCAATGCGTCGGGGCCGATGACTCTCTTCGTGACAACACTGGAGCCATTGCCCTTGCCAAGGAGCCAGGTTTCACAAGAAGACCGAGCACATCAAGTTGCCGCTTCAACTCCATTCGTGAAAATGTTCAAGATGGAGACATAGATATTTGCAAAGTGCATATAGATCTGAATGTCGCAGATCCGTTGACTAAACCTCTTCCGCGAGCAAAACATGATCAACACCAGAACTCTATGGGCGTTCGATTCATCACAATGTAACTAGATTATTGACTCTAGTGCAAGTGGGAGACTGTTGGAAATATGCCCTAGAGGCAATAATAAAATGATTATTATATTTCCTTGTTCATGATAATTGTCTATTGTTCATGCTATAATTGTGTTATCCGGAAATCGTAATACATGTGTGAATACATAGACCACAACATGTCCCTAGTGAGCCTCTAGTTGACTAGCTCGTTGATCAATGGATGGTTACGGTTTCTTGACCATGGACATTGGATGTCATTGATAACGGGATCACATCATTAGGAGAATGATGTGATGGACAAGACCCAATCCTAAGCATAGCACAAGATCGTGTAGTTCGTTTGCTAGAGCTTTTCTAATGTCAAGTATCTTTTCCTTAGACCATGAGATCGTGTAACTCCCGGATACCGTAGGAGTGCTTTGGGTGTACCAAACGTCACAACGTAACTGGGTAGCTATAAAGGTACACTACAAGTATCTTCGAAAGTGTCTGTTGGGTTGGCACGGAACGAGACTGGGATTTGTCACTCCGTATGACGGAGAGGTATCTCTGGGCCCACTCGGTAATGCATCATCATAATGAGCTCAATGTGACCAAGTGGTTGGTCACGGGATCATGCATTATGGAACGAGTAAAGTGACTTGCCAGTAACGAGATTGAACGAGGTATTGGGATACCGACGATCAAATCTCGGGCAAGTAACGTACCGATTGACAAAGGGAATTGTATACGGGATTACTTGAATCCTCGACATCGTGGTTCATCCGATGAGATCATCGTGGAACATGTGGGAGCCAGCATGGGTATCCAGATCCCGTTGTTGGTTATTGGCCGGAGAGCTGTCTCGGTCATGTCTGCGTGATTCCCGAACCCGTAGGGTCTACACACTTAAGGTTCGATGACGCTAGGGTTATAAGGAGGATATGTATGTGATTACCGAATGTTGTTCGGAGTCCTGGATGAGATCCCGTACATCACAAGGAGTTCCGGAATGGTCCGGAGGTGAAGATTTATATATGGGAAGTTATCATACGGTCACCGGAAAAGTTCGGGGGCCTATCAGTATTGTACCGGGGCCACCGGGAGGGTCCACCTGCCCCGGAGGGCCTTATGGGCTGTAGGTGGAAGGTAACCAACCCCTAGGTGGGCTAGGCGCTTCCCCCCCTTGGGCCCCCCTCTAGACCTCATCTAGAGGGGCCGACCCCCTTCCTCCTTCCCCTATAAATAGAGGGGCGAGGGGAGGGCTGCACACCACATCCAAGGCGCAGCCCCTCCCCTCCCCAACACCTCTCCTCCTCCGTCAAGAGCTTGGCGAAGCCCTGCCGGAGTACTGCCACTCCATCACCACCACGCCGCCGTGCTGCTGTTGGAGCTCTCTTCCTCAACCTCTCCCTCCTCCTTGCTGGATAAAGGCGCGGGAGACGTCTCCGCTCCGAACGTGTGTTGAACGCGGAGGTGCCGTCCGTTCGGCGCTAGGATCATCGGTGATTTGGATCACGACGAGTACAACTCCATCAACCCCGTTCTCTTGAACGCTTCCGCTCGCGATCTACAAGGGTATGTAGATGCACTCCTCTCTCTCGTTGCTAGATGACTCCATAGATTGATGTTGGTGATGTGTAGAAAAAAAATTATTTTCTGCTACGATCCCCAACACATTTCCCCTCTTTCCGCCTTCCTTTCCAAGTTGAAACCTTCACTCCTTACTTGCACTGCTACCGCCTCCTCGCCGGCGACCCTCCTTCACGCTGCTCAGCCTTGCCTATCCAGGCAGGTAATCCACGCCCGACCCCCATGCTCCTCCTCCTTCCACATCCCACATGCCCCGACCGCCGGCACGAGTGCGACACCTTCCACCCAAATCACTGACCCCTCCACCAAATAAGCGCCGGCCTAAGCCATGGTGCACGCAGTATAGCCAGGACCTCAAGGAGCATTTGGCAGCGAAGAAGCAAATCGAGGCCGCACGCGCGGATGAGGTCGCGATGGCTGCCATTCGTGCCGACCCCAAGATCTTGGAGGAGCACCTCACCGTTGACGCCTCGTGCGCTGACGCCGCGACGCGTTTGGCTGCTTTAGACGATAGTTCGTGGCGTTTTCTGGAGGCCACCGTCGGTGCCTTTGAGAAAGACTACGAGGTGTTTTCTCAGCATGCACGTGCTTACCTCATCTCGAGAGCCAGAAGGTTGGTGCCCGGAGCAGCTCAGGCAACTCACCACTACAACGAGGGCACCCACGATGCGGAGGCCTCGCCCTCTTCCATGTCCAAGGAGCCAATCGTCATCGATATCTCCGACAATGAGGAGTAGCTTGTCTTATTAGCTCACTATAAGGACCCATGTTCAGTTTGCTAGCTACTGCCTTTCCTTAACAAATTCTAGTGAATTGTTCTATCTACTTTCACCATGCAATCTTCTGCTATAGTGTATATGTTCTATATGTCGTGCAATGTGGTGTTCAATTAACTGCTTGGTTAAATTCTGCAAATGTGATGTTCAATTCTTCAGGGTGCAATATTTCCAAGTTGTTAAGCATGCTTGGTTTGGTTAACTGTCTAATCTTCTATTAGGAGTATGTTATATTGTTCAATTGGTGTTTACTTAACTGCTTGGTTCATTTTTTTGTGGCTTGGTTCACTTGTTGTGGTGTTTAGTTAACTGCTTGGTTCAATTCTGCAATGCGATGTTCAATTGTTGTGGCTGCATTCTGTTATTGTATACCATGCGAGGAATAAATCGAATTTGGTTGTACTAAATACATGAGAAACAAATACAATTGCTATATTTCCAAGTTGTTAAGCATGCTTGGTTTGGTTAACTGTCTGATCTTCTATTAGGAGTATGTTATATTGGGAAATGTGGTGCTCAGTTAACGTTGGGTTCATTTGTTGTGGTGTTTAGTTAACTGCTTGGTTCAATTCTGCAATGCGATGTTCAATTGTCGTGGCTGCATTCTCTTATTGTACACCATGTGACGAATAAATCAAATTTGGCTGTACTAAATACATGAGAAACAAATACAATTGCTATATTTCCAAGTTGTTAAGCAGGCTTGGTTTGGTTAACTGTCTGATCTTCTATTAGGAGTATGTTATATTGTGCAATGTGGTGCTCAGTTAACGTTTGGTTCATTTGTTGTGGTGTTTAGTTAACTGCTTGGTTCAATTCTGCAATGCGATGTTCAATTGCTGTGGCTGCATTCTGTTATTGTATACCATGTGAGGAATAAATCGAATTTGGCTGCACTTAATACATGAGAAACATATAAAAGTGCTATATTTCCTAGTTCTTAACCATGCTTGATTTGGATAAATGGGGTTTCCATGTGGCTTGAATTAATCTGATGAATCTGCAATGTGCTTATTTATCATCAACATATTTTACTGGTAGCATGCGAACCCTTGCTTAACCTGATGACTAACTACCTTATATGTGTTGCAGGGAAATAATGGGAAGCACTAAGGTTTACAAGATGGTACTAACTACTGTACCTTGCCTTTTTGTATTCCTTTGCCCCATTTCCAATATAGAGAAGATATTTATGCACATCCTTGTTTTCAGGCTTCACTGATGATTACCTCTCAAACAACCTCTGTGGTCAGGAGGCGAGGAAAGTTTTCATACAACACCCATAGTTCAATATTGAAGTGTTCCTGAAGAGGTCGAAGGATGGACGGTCAATCATCCACAGGCACTGGCCTAAAGTTGCAAAGACCTTCGACATGAATGAAGGCTCAATATTCGCCTTCCACTTCAGCAGTTTTCGGATGAGATGCATCTCTATGTACCGCCTATGATGCTAATTTCAAAAGGTTCTAGATGTTGCATGTGAAACTTTGCTTTGGTGCAGTTGTGTAATGGGGTAGCCGAGTGTCAAGCTATATCATGTTGTACTCGATGTATTTCAATTATGAAATCCTGCTTCCTTAATATGGAAATGGTATATATCATGTGCTTAATATGAATGTCAATTAGATTAGTAAATGGATTATTGATAATAGGGCAATTAGCTTGCTAATTGGCCAATTAGCTTGCTAATTGGGTTTTCCTATTGCAAACGGTTAATAAGAAACCACCGTGGGCGATGACCTCAGGCAACGCACACAGTTTCTAGGAATAAACCATGTTGGATCAATGAACAATCACACACAACATTCTCTTCAAAACTGTTTGCGTTACGCCACCTTGCGCAAACATTTTCCTTGTAGTGATTTGTGTGGGATGTATATACGAACGGAAACGTTTAGTGGTGACTGACTGTGTGGGATGTACTTACGACCGGAAATGATTTCGCCTATATAATTGTATTTTTTTGAGCACCACTGTACGTGTTTCTGTATTTGAGATCTCGCCGGTCGCACACGACCTCATTTTGCCGAGCGTGTGTGCGAGGAGGGCATATCCCCAACGGTTTCTGGGTCGTGTGGGAAGGACCCCCCTATCGCCCACACTCACTTGGCGACGGTTCCGAATGCCGTCACGGAATGGGGTTAAAAACCGTTTGTTTAGGACCGACGCGCACTAGTGCCTGCCCTGTTTCTGCACTCTTTACCAATCTCAGTGGAAGAGTTATTTCATTGCTCCACGGATGGAACATTCAATACACTATTCAGTTAGAAGAAGAAATAAAAATGAAAAGGTCATGCATGTTTTGTTGTTTCTGAGTGTTACCTGCTTATGATTAAGGTAGATCGATTCTGGATAGCAAGATGTCTCCTTGGGCATTCCATCAATCATTTATGATGCAACAAACTGATTGGTGCAAGGAATCACTAATCTAGCGGGTATTGCGAGATTGTACAAATGCACTGCAAAAAGACTAATTGGACAGTAGCAAAATACTTCACACCTACTTCCTAGAGCAGAAAATGTCGTCCTGGTGACCTGGTCCAATACAGTTTATAAAACATTTAGAATGTGTAAACTTAATGAATAATTTAAAGGATATCTAACTCCCACAGGCAGGCAATGGAAACGGTATGGTCAGCACCAAATTTTCATCTCATAACATATTGTTGGGGAACGTAGTAATTCAAAAAATTTCCTACGATCACGCAAGATCTATCTAAGAGATGCATAGCAACGAGAGGGAAGAGTGTGTCCACGTACCCCTCATAGACCGAAAGCGGAAGTGTTTAGTAACACGGTTGATGTAGTCGAACGTCTTCACGATCCAACCGATCCAAATACCGAACGTACGACACCTCCGTGTTCAGCACACGTTCAACACAATGACGTCCCTCGAGCTCTTGATCCAGTAGAGGGTCGAGGGAGAGTTCCGTCAGCACGACGGCGTGGCGACGATGATGATGAAGTTACCAGCGCAAGGCTTCGCCTAAGCACTACGCCGATATGACCGAGGTGTTAAACTGTGGAGGGGGCACCGCACATGGCTAAGAGATTGTCTGTTGTGCTTTGGGGTGCCCCCTGCCCACGTATATAAAGGAGGGGGGAGGATGAGGCCGGCCAAGGCGGAGGCACGCCATGGAGGGGAGTCCTACTAGGACTCCAAACCTAGTAGGATTCGCTCCCCTCCTTCCATCTTACGGAGAGGGGAAAGGGGAAAGGAGGGAGAGGGAGAAGGAAAGGGGGGGGGGGCGCCCCCACCCCTTGTCCAATTCAGTTTAGGCAGGGGGGAGGCGCGCGCCACCTTAGTGGCCCTTCTTCCCTCTCTCCACTAAAGCCCAATAAGGCCCATTAACTTCAAGGGGGGTTCCGATAGCCTCCCGGTACTCCGATAAATCCCCGAACCTTATCGGAACCATTCTGATGTCCGTATATAACCTTCCAATATATGAATCTTTACCTCTCGACCATTTCGAGACTCCTCGTCATGTCCGTGGTCTCATCCGGGACTCCAAAAAATCTTCGGTCATCTCACATAACTCATAATACAAATCGTCATCGAACGTTAAGCGTGCGGACCCTACGGGTTCGAGAACTATGTAGACATGACTGAGACACATCTCTAGTCAATAACCAATAGCGGAACCTGGATGCTCATATTGGCTCCTACATATTCTATGAAGATCTTTATCGGTCAAACCGCATAACAACATACATTGTTCCCTTTGTCATCGATATGTTACTTGCCCAAGATTCGATCGTCGGTATCATCATACCTAGTTCAATCTCGTTACCGGCAAGTCTCTTTACTCGTTCCGTAATGCATCATCCCGCAACTAACTCATTAGTCACATTGCTTGCAAGGCTTATAGTGATGTGCATTACCGAGGGGGCCCAGAGATACCTCTCCGATACACGGAGTGAAAAATCCTAATCTTGATCTATGCGAACCCAACAAACACCTTTGGAAACACCTGTAGAGCATCTGTATAATCACCCAATTATGTTGTGACGTTTGATAGCACACTAGGTGTTCCTCCAGTATTCGGGATTTGCATAATCTCATAGTCAGAGGAACATGTATAAGTCATGAAGAAAGCAATAGCAATAAAACTAAATGATCATTATGCTAAGCTAACGGATGGGTCTTGTCCATCACATCATTCTCTAATGATGTGACCCGGTTCATCAAATGACAACACATGTCTATGGTCAGGAAACATAACCATCTTTGATCAATGAGCTAGTCAAGTAGAGGCATACTAGGGACACTCTGTTTTGTCTATGTATTCACACATGTACTAAGTTTCTGGTTAATCTAGGGCATATTTCCTTCAGTATCCCACTTGCACACATAGTAATGATTCTAACACCCATGGAGTCTTGGTGCTGATCATGTTTTGCTCGTGGAAGAGGCTTAGTCAACGGGTCTGCAACATTCAGATCCGTATTTTGCAAATCTCTATGTCTCCCTCCTTGATTAGATTACAGATGGAATTGAATCGTCTCTTGATGTGTTTGGTTCTCTTGTGAAATCTGGATTCCTTCACCAAGGCTATTGCTCCAGTATTGTCACAAAAGATTTTCATTGGACCCGATGCACTAGGTATTACACCTCGATCGGATATGAACTCCTTCATCCAAACTCCTTCATTTGCTGCTTCCGAAGCAGCTACGTACTCCGCTTCACACGTAGATCCCGCCATGATGCTCTGCTTGGAACTGCACCAACTAACAGCTCCACCATTCAATATAAATACGTATCTGGTTTGCGACTTAGAGTCATCCGGATCAGTGTCAAAGCTTGCATCGACATAACCATTTACGATGAGCTCTTTGTCACCTCCATAAACGAGAAACATATCCTTAGTCCTTTTCAGGTATTTGAGGATGTTCTTGACCGCTGTCCAATGATCCACTCCTGGATTACTTTGGTACCTCCCTGCTATACTTATAGCAAGGCACACATCAGGTCTGGTACACAACATTGCATACATGATAGAACCTATGGCTGAGGCATAGGGAATGACTTTCATTTTCTCTCTATCTTCTGTAGTGGTCGGGCATTGAGTCTGACTCAACTTCACACCTTGTAACACATGCAAGAACCCTTTCTTTGACTAATCCATTTTGAACTTCTTCAAAACTTTATCAAGGTATGTGCTTTGTGAAGTCCAGTTAAGCGTCTTGATCTATCTCTATAGATCTTGATGCCCAATAGATAAGCAGCTTCACCGAGGTCTTTCATTGAAAAATTCTTATTCAAGTATCATTTTATGCTATCCAGAAATTCTGTATTATTTCCAATCAACAATATGTCATCCACATATAATATTAGAAATGCTACAGAGCTCCCACTCACTTTCTTGTAAATACATGCTTCTCCAAAAGTCTGTATAAAACCATATGCTTTGATCACATTATCAAAACGTATATTCCAACTCCGAGAGGCTTGCACCAGTCCATAAATGGATCGCTGGAGCTTGCACATTTTGTTAGCTCCTTTAGGATCGACAAAACCTTCTGGTTGCATCATATACAACTCTTCGTTAAGATATCCATTAAGGAATGCAGTTTTGACATCCATTTGCCAGATTTGATAATCATAAAATGCGGTAATTGCTAACATGATTCGACAGACTTAAGCATCGCTACGGGTGAGAAGGTCTCATCATAGTCAACTCCTTGAACTTGTTGAAAACCTTTCGCAACAAGTCGAGCTTTGTAGACAGTAACATTACCATCAGCGCCCGTCTTCTTATTGAAGATGCATTTATTATCGATGGCTTGCCGATCATCGGGCAAGTCAACCAAAGTCCATACTTTGTTCTCATACATGGATCCCATCTCAGATTTCATGGCTTCAAGCCATTTCATGGAATCTAGGCTCATCATCGCTTCCTCATAGTTTGTAGGTTCGTCCTGGTCTAGTAACATGACTCCTAGAACAGGATTACAGTACCAATCTGGTGCGGAACATACTCTGGTTGACCTACGAGGTTCAATAGTAACTTGATCCGAAGTTTCATGATCATCATCATTAACTTCCTCACTAATTGGTGTAGGCATCACCAGAACTGATTTATGTGATGAACTACTTTCCAATTCGGGAGAATATACAATTACCTCATCAAGTTCTACTTTCCTCCCACTCACTTCTTTCGAGAGAAACTCCTTCTCTAGAAAGGATCCATTGTTAGCAACGAATATCTTGCCTTCGGATCTGTGATAGAAGGTGTACCCAATAGTCTCCTTTGGGTATCCTATGAAGACACATTTATCTGATTTGGGTTCAAGCTTATCAGGTTGAATCTTTTTCACATAAGCATCGCAGCCCCAAACTTTAAGAAACGACAACTTGGGTTTCTTGCCAAACCACAATTCATATGGTGTCATCTCAACGGATTTAGATGGTGCCCTATTTAACGTGAATGCAACCGTATCTAAAGCATATCCCTAAAACGATAGTAGTAAATCAGTAAGAGACATCATAGATTGCACCATATCTAATAAAGTACGGTTACGACATTCGGACGCACCATTACGCTGTGGTGTTCCAGGTGGCGTGAGTTGCGAAACTATTCCACATTGTTTCAAATGAAGACCAAACTCATAACTCAAATATTCACCTCCACGATTAGATCGTAGAAACTTTATTTTCTTGTTACGATGATTTTCCACTTCACTCTGAAATTCTTTGAACTTTTCAAATGTTTCTGACTTATGTTTCATCAAGTAGATATACCCATGTTTGCTTAAATCATCTATGAAGGTCCGAAAATAACGATACCCGCCGCGAGCCTCAACACTCATCGGACCGCATCCATCAGTATGTATTATTTCCAATAAGTCAGTTGCTCGCTCCATTGTTCCAGAGAACGGAGTCTTAGTCATCTTGCCCATGAGGCATGGTTCGCAAGTATAAAGTGATTCATAATCAAGTGATTCCAAAAGCCCATCAACATGGAGTTTCTTCATGTGCTTTACACCAATATGACCTAAATGGCAGTGCCACAAATAAGTTGCACTATCATTATTAACTTTGCATATTTTGGCTTCAATATTATAAATATGTGTATCACTACAATCAAGATTCAACAGAAATAGACCACTCATCAAGGGTGCATGACCATAAAATATAGTACT
The DNA here is from genome assembly GCA_021605205.1 of Aegilops longissima. NCBI lineage: Eukaryota > Viridiplantae > Streptophyta > Magnoliopsida > Poales > Poaceae > Aegilops > Aegilops longissima. The sequence goes on along the minus strand of CM038680.1, from coordinate 625,505,182 downwards.
CATGTAAATAGAACAACCATTATTCTCTGATTTAAATGAATAACCGTCTCGCATCAAACAAGATCCAGATATAATGTTCATGCTCAAAGCTGGCACCAAATAACAATTATTCAGGTCTAAAACTAATCCCGGCGGTAGATGTAGAGGTAGCGTGCCGACGGCGATCGACTTTGGAACCATTTCCCACACACATCGGCACCTGATACGTCTCCAACGTATCTATAATTTTTGATTGTTCCATGCTATTATATTATCTGTTTTGGATGTTTAATGGGCTTTAATATGCTCTTTTATATTACTTTTGGGACTAATGTATTAACCGAAGGCCCAGTGCCAGTTTCTGTTTTTTTGCCTATTTCAGTGTTTTGCAAAAAAGGAATACCAAACGGAATCCAAACGGAATGAAACCTTCGCGATGATCTTTCTTGGAACAAATGCAATCCAGAAGACTTGGAGTTGAAGTCTGGAACTTCGCGAGGCGGCCACGAGGCAGGAGGGAGCGCCCAGGGGGTAGGCGCGCCCCCACCCTCATGGGCCCCACGGAGCTCCACCGACGTACTTCTTTTTCCTATATATACTCTTATACCCTAACAACATCTGGGGGAGCCATGAAACCACTTTTCCACAACCGCAACCTTCTGTACCCGTGAGATCCCATCTTGGGGCCTTTTCCAGCGATCCGCCGGAGGGGGAATCGATCACGGAGGGCTTCTACATCAACACCATAGCCTCTCCGATGAAGCGTGAGTAGTTTACCACAGACCTTCAGGTCCATAGTTATTAGCTAGATGTCTTCTTCTCTCTATTTGATTCTCAATACAGAGTTCTCCTCGATGTTCTTGGAGATCTATTCGATGTAATACTTTTTGCAGTGTGTTTGCCGAGATCCGATGAATTGTGGATTTATGATCAAGATTATCTATGAATATTATTGGCTCTTCTCTGAATTATTATATGCATGATTTTATATCTTTGCAAGTCTCTTCGAATTATCGGTTTAGTTTGGCCTACTAGATTGATCTTTCTTGCAATGGGAGAAGTGCTTAGCTTTGGGTTCAATCTTGCGGTGTCCTTTCCCAGCGACAGTAGGGGCAGCAAGGCACGTATTGTATTGTTGCCATCGAGGATAAAAAGATGGGGTTTATATCATATTGCTTGAGTTTATCCCTCTACATCATGTCATCTTGCTTAATGCGTTACTCTGTTCTTATGAACTTAATACTCTAGATGCATGCTGGATAGCGGTCGATGTGTGGAGTAATAGTAGTAGATGCAGAATCATTTCGGTCTACTTGACATGGACGTGATGCCTATATTCATGATCATTGCCTAGATATTCTCATAACTATGCGCTTTTCTATCAATTGCTCGGCAGTAATTTGTTCACCCACCGTAATACATGCTATTTTGAGAGAAGCCACTAGTGAAACCTATGGCCCCCGGGTCTATTTTACATCATATTAGTTTCCCGTCAACTTGCCAATTTCTGTCGCCGTTCTTTTATTTTGCAATCTTTACTTTCCAATCTATACAACAAAAATACCAAAAATATTTACTTTACTATCTTTATTAGATCTCACTTTTGCGAGTGACCGTGAAGGGATTGACAACCCCTTTATCGCGTTGGTTGCAAGGTTCTTGATTGTTTGTGCAGGTGCTAGGTGACTTGCATGTTATCTCCTACTGGATTGATACCTTGGTTCTCACAAACTGAGGGAAATACTTACGCTACTTTGCTGCATCACCCTTTCCTCTTCAAGGGAAAACCAATGCATGGTGAAGAGGTAGCAAGAAGGATTTCTGGCGCCGTTGTCGGGGAGATCTACGCTCAAGTCAAGACATACAAAGTACCCATCATAAACTCTTCTCCCTCGCATTACATTATTTGCCATTCGCCTCTTGTTTTCCTCTCCCCCACTTCTAAAACGATTTTCGAAAACCTTTGCCTTTGCCTTTTCTTCACCTATTTCCTGTTCTTCTCTATTCGCTTGCTTCTTGTGTGCTTGTGTGTTGGATTGATTGTTTGTCACGATGGCTCAAGATAATACTAAATTATGTGACTTTTCCAATACCAACAACAATGACTTTATTAGCACTCCAATTGCTCCTACTACCAATGTTGAATCTTGTGAAATTAATACCGTTTTGTTGAATCTTGTTATGAAAGATCAATTTTCTGGCCTTCCTTGTGAAGATGCCGCTACCCATCTAAACAACTTCATTGATTTGTGTGATACACAAAAGAAGAAAGATGTGGATAATGATATTGTTAAATTGAAGCTATTTCCATTTTTTCTTAGAGATCATGCTAAAACTTGGTTCTCTTCTTTGCCTAAAAATAGTATTGATTCATGGAATAAGTGCAAAGATGCTTTTATCTCTAAGTGTTTTCCTCCCGCTAAGATCATCTCTCTTAGAAATGATATTATGAATTTTAAGCAACTTGATCATGAACATGTTGCACAAGCTTGGGAGAGAATGAAATTAATGATACGTAATTGCCCTACACATGGTTTGAATTTATGGATGATTATACAAAAAAATTATGCCGGATCGAATTTTGCTTCTAGAAATCTTTTAGATTCGGCCGCGGGAGGCACTTTTATGGAAATCACTTTAGGATAAGCTACTAAACTCCTAGACAATATTATGGTTAATTATTCTCAATGGCACACCGAAAGATCCACTAGTAAAAAAGTTCATGCGATTGAAGAGATTAATGTTTTGAGTGGAAAGATGGATGAACTTATGAAATTGTTTGCTAATAAGAGTGTTTCTTCTGATCCTAATGATATGCCTTTGTCCACTTTGATTGAGAATAATAATGAATCTATGGATGTGAATTTTGTTGGTAGGAACAATTTTGGTAACAACGCGTATAGAGGAAACTTGAACTTTAGGCCGTTTCCTAATAATTCCTCTAATAATTATGGTAATTCCTACAAAAACTCTTATGGAAATTTTAATAAGATGCCCTCTGATTTTGAGATCAGTGTTAAAGAATTTATGAGTTCGCAAAAGAATTTCAATACTTTGGTTGAATAAAAATTGCTTAAGATTGATGAGTTGGCTAGGAACGTGGATAGAATTTCTCTTGATGTTGATTCTTTGAAACTTAGATCTATTCCACCTAAGCATGACATCAATGAGTCTCTCAAAGTCATGAGAATTTTTGATGAGTGCAAAGAAAGAACCGCTAGGATGCGTGCTAAAAAAGATTGCTTTGTGAAAGCGTGTTCTTCTAGTTTTCATGATAATAAAGATGAAGATCTAAAAGTGATTGATGTGACTCCTATTAAATCTTTGTTTCCCAATATGAATCTTGATAAATAAGGGACTGGAGATGAGTCAACTTTAGCTAAAAGGCGTCCCAATGATTCAGAGTTTTTAGATCTTGATGCTAAAATTAATAAAAGTGGGATTGAAGAGGTCAAAACTTTACATAGCAATGAACCCACTATTTTGGATTTCAAGGAATTTAATTATGATAATTGCTCTTTGATATATTGTATTTCCTTGTTGCAATCCGTGTTGAATTCTCCTCATGCTTATAATCAAAATAAATCTTTCACTAAACATATCGTTGATGCTTTAATGCAATCCTATGAAGAAAAGCTTGAGCTAGAAGTTTCTATCCCTAGAAAACTTTATGATGAGTGGGAACCTAATATTAAAATTAAGATTAAAGATTTTGAATGCTATGCTTTGTGTGATTTGGGTGCTAGTGTTTCCACGATTCCAAAAACTTTGTGTGATGTGTTAGGTTTCCGTGAATTTGATGATTGTTCTTTAAATTTGCATCTTGCAGATTCCACCATTAAGAAATCTATGGGAAGGATTAATGATGTTCTTATTGTTGCAAATAGGAATTATGTGCCCGTAGATTTCATTGTTCTTGATATAGATTGCAATCCTACTTGTCCTATTATTCTTGGTAGACCTTTCCTTAGAACGATTGGTGCAATTATTGACATGAAAGAAGGAAATATTAGATTCCAATTTCCGTTAAGGAAGGGCATGGAACACTTTCCTAGAAATAAAATTAAATTGCCTTATGAATCAATTATGAGAGCCACTTATGGATTGCATACGAAAGATGACAATACCTAGATCTATTCTTGCTTTCATGCCTAGCTAGGGGCGTTAAACGATAGCGCTTGTTGGGAGGCAACCCAATTTTATTTTTGTTCTTTGCTTTTTGTTCCTGTTTAGTAATAAATAATTCATCTAGCCTCTGTTTAGATGTGGTTTTATGTTTTAATTAGTGCTTGTGCCAAGTAATACCTTTAGGATAACCTACGGTAATAGTTAATTTGATCTTGCTGAAAAACAAAAACTTTTGAGTGCACAAAAATAATTCTCATAAATTACAGGAACGTGATTTTCAGTTGATTAATTTTTCAGAAGATTAATAAACAAATTTCTTAGGACTTCCTAATTTCTCAGGATTTTTGGAGTTACAGAAGTATTCGAAAGTTACAGATTGCTACAGACTGTTCTGTTTTGAGAGATTCTGTTTTTCGTGTGTTGTTTGCTTATTTTAACGAATCTATGAGTAGTATCAGGGGGTATGAACCATAGAGAAGTTGGAATACAGTAGGTTTAACACCAATACAAATAAAGAATGAGTTCATTATAGTACCTTAAAGTGGTGGTTTGTTTTATTATACTAAAGGAGCTCATGAGATTTTCTGTTAAGTTTTTTGTTGTGAAGTTTTCAAGTTTTTGGGTAAAGATTAGATGGATTTTGGAATAAGGAGTGGCAAGAGCCTAAGCTTGGGGATGACCAAGGCACCCCAAGGTAAAATTAAAGGACAACCAAAAGCCTAAGCTTGGGGATGCCCCGGAAGGCATCCCCTCTTTCGTCTTCGTCTATCGGTAACTTTACTTGAGGCTATATTTTTATTCACCAGATGATATGTGTTTTGCTTGGAGCGTCTTGTATGATTTGAGTCTTTGCTTTTAGTTTACCACAATCATCCTTTGTTGTACACACCTTTTGGAGAGACATGCATGAATCGGAATTTATTGGAATACTCTATGTGCTTCACTTATATCTTTTGACCTAGATAATTTTGCTCTAGTGCTTCACTTATATCTTTTTAGAGCACGGTGGTGGTTTTATTTTATAGAAATTATTGATCTCTCATGCTTCACTTATATTATTTTGAGACTCTTTTAGAACAACATGGTAATTTTCTTTGGCTATAAAATTAGTCCTAATATGATGAGCATCCAAGATGGGTATAATAAAAACTATCATATAAAGTGCATTGAATACTATGAGAGTTTGTTCCTTATGATTGTTTTGAGATATGAAGATGGTGATATTAGAGTCATGCTAGTTGAGCAGTTGTGAATTTTAGAGATACTTGTGTTCAAGTTTGTGATTACCGTAGCATGCACGTATGGTGAACTGTTATGTGATGAAGTTGGAGCATGATTTATTTATTGATTGTCTTCCTTATGTGTGGAGGTCGGGATCACGCGATGGTTAACTCCTACCAACGCTCCCCCTAGGAGCATGCGTGTAGTACTTTGTTTTGATAACTTATAGATTTTTGCAATAAGTATGTGAGTTCTTTATGACTAATGTTGAGTCCATGGATTATACGCACTCTCACCCTTCCATCGTTGCTAGCCTCTCTAATACCGCGCAAATTTCTCCGATACCATAAACCCACCATATACCTTCCTCAAAACAGCCACCATACCTACCTATTATGGCATTTCCATAGCCATTCCGAGATATATTGCCATGCAACTTTCTACCGTTCCATTTATTATGACACGCTCCATCATTGTCATATTGCTTTGCATGATCATGTAGTTGACATCGTATTTGTGGCAAAGCCACCATTCATAATTCTTTCATACATCACTACAAAAAAAGACACATCCGTGACATTTTGGGCCGAACGAATTTTTTTCTGTCATACTTATGACACTTCTATGCCGATAATTGTGACAAAACCCGGTATCATCATGGATGTGGTGGGGTCCTACTTCTATCACAAAAAATCATGACAGAAAATGAGATTTTCGTCCTGGGCGGGCCGGAGACACAGCTGCATGACATTCTTTGGGCCGTCCATGATGGAAAAAACCGTGGTAGAAGTGAGGGCGAGGAAAATATCGGGTGTTCCCGGTTACGGTGGGTGGTCGGGGCCGAGCGATGCGCGTTTCTCTTGTACACGCGCACACATGGGTGCAAGGCACTGGGCTCTAACTAAACCCGAGCGAGGCGTTGGGCTCTAACTGAACCCGAGCGATTGCACTGCAGGCTATGTGTTACTGAACCTGAGCGATCAATCGATGGCTGTTAACTGAACCCGATCGAGCGATTCGTTCGCTACTACTGCTAACTGAAGCCGATCAATGCTGCCTCTGGATTAACAGTGAGCATTGCTGGGGGGGGGGGGGGTTGGATGAACAGTTCCCGGTGGGGGTGGATGAACAAGACCCCGTGGTGTTGCCTTTGGATGAACATGACCCCGATCGATCGAGCCGGTTGGGGCTGGATGAACAGGACCCCGTGGAGGGCTGGATGAACAGGACCACCCCGTGGAGGGCTGGATGAACAATAGATGGTGGATGGCTCGATGAACAGTAGCCCGTGGAGGGGTGGTTGAACAGGAGCCCGTGGAGAGGGTTGGTTGAACAGTAGCCAGTGGAGTAGCACGTGGTGGAGGCTGGATGAACATGAGCCCGTGGATGAACAGTCACAGGTGGAGGCTGGAGGAGGTCGACGATGAATGAACAGTAGCCCGTGGAGCCTGGAGGGGGTCGACGGTGGAGATGAACAGTATCCCGTGGAGTCCGTTTTGCGATGCGCCACACCTCCCGATGAGCAGGACACTGTTTTGACCGTAGCGCCCAACACAAGTCCGTTTCTTACATTTTGCGATACGCCACACCCCTCACGATCAACAGGACCCCCGTTTGGACCATAGAAGGTCCGTTTCCTCCGTTTTGCGGTACGCCAGACCCCTCCCGATGAACAGGATCCCGTTTTGACCGTGGCCGGTCAAACACAAGGCCGTTTCCTCCGTTCTACGGTACGCCAGGCCTCGTTTCCATCGGCCGTTCCGTCCAAGCCCTCCCGATGAACATGACAACGCATTCTGTTCCGACCCAGCCGGTTGGCTCCCCATGAACACGGCGGCGATCACGGTTTCTCCGTTCCGACCCAGCCATGTACGAGCCCTGGCCGTGCGTATGCGTGGTAGGCATTGAGACCCTGCCCGTATGTGCGTGCGTGGCGTATTTTCTTTCTTGCACATTGGCGGCTATGCGTGCGTGTACATGCTACGTCGGCGCCTCTACTACGACGCGTCGCGGCGCCTCTACATCGACCAGTATGTACGTACTCGTTCACGACCAGAATGACAACGCTACGTATGCTTCGACCAGGTGGGTTCCGAATGTCACGCACTTCCTTGCGTGCGAAGATGTAGCTGGTGGGTCCCAGCAGTCAGGGGGTGAATCGTTTTTTTTGCCTGGACGCACTTCCTTGCATGTGAAGATGTAGCTGGTGGGTCCCAGCAGTCAGGGGGAAATGTTTTTTTGTGAAATTCGTGGCCCATGCGGTGGGTCCCCGCTGTCAGGTTGAGGAATAATTATTTTGCGTGTAATAAGGAGGCACTTCCTTGCTGCGGCCGTGGACCCAGCTGTCAGCCTCTCCATATACAGTGCACGTCCAATGGAAGCCGTTCCTTGACCACGTTGACCACGCCGCACTGAGAGCACCAGGGCGGTGGACGACGGCAAGGCCTAGGAAGGGGACGACGCGGAGCCCAGGAAGACGCGGCAGTGGATGCCCACGCGTAGAGGAGTATGAGGGTCCACTGGTTCGTTGCGGTGTGAGGCTGCCGTCGCCGCAGAATAACAGGGGGTGTGGGTGAGTAGAGGGATGGCCTGGCCAGCGGTGGGAGTAATAGGGGGTGGTGAGGCCTCCACCGCATCACAGCCAGCCATGGGAGGTAGGAGCACGAGGCACAACCGACGCTGGTTTGGGCGGCTGGAGCAAGAAGACCAGAGGTTGAAGAAGCACTATGGCCGTTGGATGGACATCGTACGGTCACTGGAGCTAGAATCATGCATATTGACTAAGTTGACAAAGCCCTCAGTCCCCGTCAACTTAGTAGGCCCACAAGTCAGCCTGCCACTATACTGGGTCTCAGCTAGCAGAGGGAGTATTCTTTTTTGTGCGTAATAAGGACGCACTTCCTTGCGTGTGAAGATATAGTTGGTGGGTCCAAGCTGTCAGCGGTGGTAAAGTTTTTTTTTGCGAAATACAGAGGCCCTTTCGGTGGGTCCCAGATGTCAGGTGGAGGAATCATTATTTTGCGCATAATAAGGAGGCATTTCCTCCTTTCTCGCCCCTCATGTTCGTATTGGCGGCTGATCTCTTGCAAGCAGCAATCAATGACGCTTTCACTAGAGGAACAATCCAGCTGCCTTTCCCCTCAACCAATCAAATGGATTACCCAGTCACTCAATACGCGGACGACACTATTCTAGCCATGCCAGCATGCACATCACAAGCAGTGATTATTAAAGACATTCTTTCTGATTACGCTACATCTATTGGCCTCAAGATAAACTTCCATAAGTCAACTCTGATCCCCATCAAGCGTAACGCGAGGACACGTATAACTGCATTGCAACCATCTTGGTGTGTGGTGGGCAAAATGCCTTTCACATACCTCGGTTTGCCTATGGGGACAACCAGGCCATCCGTGTTGGATCTGTTCCCTCTTATGCATCGGGTGGAGCGTGGGCTTTATTTCGCTCAATATGATCTCTTATGGGGAAAGCTGTCACTTCTCAACTCGGTCATCACCTCCCTAATCATCTTAAGCATACAGACTCTCAAGTTGCCGTGAGCATTATTGAACTTTTGGACAAAATCAGACGCAAATGTTTATGGACCCAAAAAACGGAGAATGGGGATTCTTGTAACTCTCTTGCGGCTTGGGACATGGTCTGCCAACCCAAAGCTTCGGGTGGCCTCGGTGTCATTAATCTCAAGGTACAAAGTGATGCACTCCTGCTAAAATACCTGCACAAATTCTATAACAGATGGGACCTGCCTTGGGTGGAACTTATATGGAACACGTACTATAGCAACAAGATCCCACATGCAGCGGACCCATGCGGATCATTTTGGTGGCGGGATGTGACGAAACTAATACCAATCTACCGAGGGATTACCAAAGCACAAGTTCACACGGGGAAGGACATACTTTTCTGGAAAGATCATTGGCTCGAGGGTATACTAGCAGAATCACATCCGTGGGCTTTCTCTTTCGCTACCCTGGAGGATATTTCGGTTAGAGACTTCTTGGGGGCCACGGCTTTACATGAAACGTTCCACCTGCCACTCTCGCTACAGGCACATGCAGAAGTTAGAGATCTTCAATCTCTCGTTCGCGACATCCAATTGAATGATGACCTCTCAGGGAAAGATAGCTGGGTTTGTTCTTGGACTCACACATACACGGCCAGCAAATATTATAACTTCTACTTCAGGGATATTAGGGCCCATCAAGCTTATGTCTGGCTCTGGAAATCAAAGGTTACAATGAAAATTAAGGTTTTTGGGTGGCTTCTTCTGTCTGACAGACTCAACACCAGAAACATGCTCAAGCGCAGACACTACAACATTGGCAATGATTATACTTGCCCTCTTTGCGATTCCAACATGGAAGAATCGCTTGAACATCTCTTTTTTGGCTGTGCATTCAGGAAAGATTGCTGGGCTGACATTGGCATCAGTTGGAACTATCAAGGTTCGCGTTATGATTGGATAAGCACGGCTAAAGATGCTTGGAACAAGCCAATGTTCATGGCATTATTCCTAGAAGCTGCATGGAGCATCTGGAAAGAAAGGAATAATAAAGTTTTGGAAGAATTGCACCCGAAAGCATCACAGGCTTCAAGACTAAAGAGGATCTATCTCTCTAACTCATAGAGTTGGATAAAACACATCTCCTTTCTCTCTTCCTTTTAGATACTTTTTGATTATGCTCCCCACCACCCCAAAGAGGATGGCATGTACAAAACCAGATGTAAATCCCATCATTCATTAATTTAATTTCACAGAGGAGCCTCTCCTCTTTTTGTGATCATCAAAAAAGGAGGCATTTCCTTGCGTGCGGCCGTGGACCCGGTATCGGCCTCTCCACGTCTGATCCACTTCAGATGCATGTCGATCGTTGACCACGTTGACCAGGCAGCGCCGAGAGCACCAGGCGGTGGGCGACAACGAGGCCTTGGAAGGAGCGACACGGAGGCAGGGAAGACTCGGCAGTTGTTTCCCAGCGGAGAATCTGACTGTTCGAGGGTTCTTGGTTCGTCTGCGGCACGGAGAATAACAGCAGTGTGGGTGAGTAGAGGGATGGCTAGGCCAGCAATGGGATCTGGTGGGGCGGTGAGGCCTGCTTGGCGGCAACATAAGCCGGCCTTGGGGAGGAGGAGCGAGCAGTCCACGGCGCTTGTTTGGCGGGCGGGCAGAAGAGCAGAGATTGAAGAAGCCGACGGCCGTTGGATGGACATCCAACAATCACTGCTGTCGTCAACCTTTTTAGGAAAGCCTCAAATCGTGTAAAACATCATATAGCCCATCTGCCATTATTTCTAATGATTTACAGCTCATTTGCTAATTCTTAAGGTTTTTGGAGCCCATATTCTTTTTGTTAGCATTACAGCCCATATTGTGGCCACGGTTAAAAATTATCTGAAATTTTGCATATTTGGTGCGGTCCGAACTGTTTTAATCCCAAAATTTGAGTCACATTCAAATTGATTTTAAAAATAAATGTATATCAATATAAAATCCAACAAATTGTCCACGCATAAAAATCAATGCAATTTAAAATCTAGAAATGAAAAAAAATAAATTTGAAACTAATTGCCGGTTTGATGTGTTTAAAAAATGTACAGCCCATTTCTCATACTGATAGGCCATTTTCTCGACCAGCCGAATGAAGCTCTCCTCGTCTTGAAAGATTTGCAGCCCAACAGGCCTGAAAAAGTTACTTACTTGGCAAATCGCAAAAAAACTGGGCTATGGCCGTGGACCCAGCTGCGGCCGTGGACCCACCTGTCAGCCTCTCCACGTACAGTACTCTTCCGATGGAAGTCGGTCGTTGACCACATTGACCACGCCGCACCGAGAGCACCAAGGCGGTGGACGATGGCGAGAGCCTAGGAAGGGACAACGCGAGGCGAGGGAAGACGCAGCGGTGGATGCCTGCGCAGAGGAGTCTGAGGTTCACTTTGGTTCGCTGCGGTGTGAGGCTGCCGTCGCCCGCAGAATAACAGGGGAGTGTGGGTGAGTAGAGGGATGCCACCGCCAGCGGTGGGAATAGTAGAGGCGGTGAGGCCTCCATGCATCCTGATCGGCCACGGGAGGCAGGAGCACGCTGCACGACCGGCGCTGGTTTGGTAATTTGGAGCAAGAAGACCAGAGGTTGAAGAAGCACTCTGCTGTTGGATGAGCATCGTCTGATGGCGGAGCTAGAATCAATCATATTGACTAAGTTGACAAAGCCCTCCGTCCCGTCAACTTGGTAGGCCCACAAGTCACCTCCCACTATCTTGGGTTCAATTTGGCGTGGGAGTATTCATTTTTGTGCATAATAAGGAGGCACTTCCTTGTGTGCGAAGATAGCTTATGGGTCCGACTTGTCGTGGGGAACATTTTTTCGCGAAATCTGAGAGGCCCTTGATGGGTCCCGGATGTCGGTGGAGGAATCAAAGACTTGAGAAGGCGTCTGGGACAAGCTAGTGTACCCGGTAAAGAGGCGTTGGTGAGTTTTAGAAAAAAGAGGCGTGCTCATGTAGCTGGTTCGAATCCAAACCTAGACTATGACAATATATGGTGCTATGCTACTCTGCAAGTAATGAAACTGACATATCCAAAGTTCGCTTCACCTCTTCTCTACTTACTCGCCTAGCATCAGAAGCTCGGCGCGACAACCATGTCCGTGGCTGCTCGTCCACATGCTCTTGAGCGAGCAACAACCAAATATGCGCCAAGTTGCCACCCGTACCATCGCCTTTGGGTCTCATCACACCCTCGCCGGCATGCGCACCTCAGCCGGTTGCTCATCGCAACCCGCTGTCGTTGGTGTGGTGCCACTGCTGCAAATCACGCAGAGTCATCCATCACGTCTCAACCACAATCCTCAACCTTGGCCGAGTCTTCTACAAATGCCCGAATCATGGGGTAATAATATGTTTAAGTGTTGTTCTGCTGCTTTCAGTTGCTGATTTTTTAATAGTTTGGTTGATGATCTTCCAATTTGATTAGATGCGAGAAAAGGGAAGATTTGTGTGATTTGTATTTACGGGAAGTTGCTGCTGTGGGGAGTGCAACTTCGCTGATTATTTAGTTAGCGAGGAATCCCAATACCAGCAGGTTGGGATGTTGGACAAATGGCTGAAGGAGCGACGGAAGAGGAAGATGCGAGCGCGAAGGTTAAAGATGCAGTTCCTCGATCATGGCCAAGCAACAGCTGCTGAGCGGCCTTGACAACAATGAGGAGATGAAAGAGCTTGTAAGGACAATGGGCAAAATCAATGTGCTCTGAGGATGATTGTCTCTTTATTTGCGGTGTATGTAGCTTTTCGTGATGTATTCGATGGCTATAACATGAGCACTTTCTTTGAAACTAGTAATGAATGAAACCTGTGTAGTAGGCTGGGCGTAGTATTGTGAACATCTAATGATTTCTATTAACGGAAATCAGGGGGTATCCCTTTTGCTCATAAATAAATAAATAAATAGCAGAGGCCCTTTTGGTAATAAATAAATAAATTAGCAGAGGCACTGTCGGGTCAACTTTGTTCTCATTTGAAGACATCGAGCAAATTGCAGTGCAACAACAAACTATGTCATCAAATTCAAGTTTCACAGCCAAATATGAGTACAACTAAACAACAATGCCATCATGTTTTAGTCATCATACAATCACCAAACACAAATCAGCATACATAACAAGTGATGTTCTCACAGAAAAATACTAAACAACATGTTCATCCGGTTTCAGTTGTCATAGCAAACACAATTTCACATAGTAGATAAAAAACGTCTTCTGACAAGCAAATATGACAAAAGCAATGTAATCATCATCTGCAGCAGTGGCGTCAACATCTTCTCCATGTGTATCAGTCTGAATCGTAATTCCCCATGGTGTCATCTTCTTCTTCGTCCTCAATGTCCTCAAACGTTGGCTTCTTCTTGATCAACTCTTGTGCATCCCAAGACGACGAGGCAATCATTTTGCCGGCGTCATTGACGTGATGGTTCTCAAAGATATTAGGAACATCTATGTTATCTTGTACATCAGGAGCAGTGTAAGCATCATCTTGTTGTGCAACTTCATTAAACGAATTCCTCTGCACAACAGAACCACACATCGTAGCATCGTTATCGTCTCGCCAACTATTAGTTCTACGGCTATCGCTACCGCTTAGTGATAAAGTAAAGAAATTACATGGCGATTGCATTTCATACAATAAAGCGACAACCATAAGGCTCATGCCAGTTGCCGATAACTTCTACAAAACATGATCATCTCATACAAGAAATTATATCTCATCACGTCTTGACCATATCACATCACAACATGCCCTGCAAAAACAAGTTAGACGTCCTCTATTTTGTTGTTGCAAGTTTTACGTGGCTGCTACGGGCTTCTAGCAAGAATCGTCCTTACCTACACATCAAAACTACAATGATTTTTTGTCAAGTGTGTTGTTTTAACCTTCAACAAGGACCAGCAGTAGTCAAACTCGATTCAACTAAAGTTGGAGAAACAGACATCCGTAGCCACCTGTGTGCGAAGCACGTCGGTAGAACCAGTCTCATGAACGCGGTCATGTAATGTCGGTCCGGGCCGCTTCATCCAACAATACCGCCGAATCAAAGTAAGACGTTGGTGGTAAGCAGTATGACTATTATCGCCCACAACTCATTGTGTTCTACTCGTGCATATATCATCTACGCACAGACCTGGCTCTGATGCCACTGTTGGGGAACGTAGTAATTAAAAAAATTCCTACGATCACGCAAGATCTATCTAGAAGATGCATAGCAACGAGAGGGAAGAGTGTGTCCACGTACCCTCATAGAGTGAAAGCGGAAGCGTTTAGTAACGCGGTTGATGTAGTCGAACGTCTTCACGATCCAACCAATCCAGGTACCTAACGTACGACACCTCCGTGTTCAGCACATGTTCAGCACGATGACGTCCCTCGAGCTCTTGATCCATTAGAGGGTCGAGGGAGAGTTCCGTCAGCAAGACGGCGTGGCGACGGTGATGATGAAGTTACCGGCGCAGGGCTTCGCCAAAGCACTACGACGATATGACCGAGGTTTTAAACTGTGGAGGGGCACCGCACACGACTAAGAGATTGTCCGTTGTGCTTTGGGGTGCCCCCTGCCCACGTATATAAAGGGCGGGGGGTGGAGGAGGCCGGCCAAGGGGGAGGCGTGCCATGGGGGGGGGAGTCCTACTAGGACTCCAAACCTAGTAGGATTCGGCCCCCCCTCCTTCCATCTTACGGAGAGGGGAAAGCGGAAAGGAGGGAGAGGGAGAAGGAAAGGGGGGGTCGCGCCCCCACCCCTTGTCCAATCCGGTTTGGGCAGGGGGAGGCGCACGCCACCTCGTGGCCCTTCTTCCCTCTCTCTACTAAAGCCCAATAAGGCCCATTAACTTCCCGGGGGGTTCCGATAGCCTCCCGGTACTCCGATAAATGCCAGAACCTTATCAGAACCATTCTGATGTCCGTATATAACCTTACAACATATGAATATTTACCTCTCGACCATTTCGAGACTCCTCGTCATGTCCGTGATCTCATCTGGGACTCCGAACAATCTTTGGTCATCAAATCACATAACTCATAATACAAATCGTAATCGAACGTTAAGCATGCGGATCCTACGGGTTCGAGAACTATGTAGACATGACTGATACACATCTCCGGTCAATAACCAATAGCGGAACCTGGATGCTCATATTGGCTCCTACATATTCTACAAAGATCTTTATCGGTCAAACCGCATAACAACATATGTTGTTCCCTTTGTCATCGGTATGTTCCTTGCCCGAGATTCAATCGTCGGTATCATCATACCTAGTTCAATCTCGTTACCGTAAAGTCTCTTTACTCGTTCAGTAATGCATCATCCCACAACTAACTCATTAGTCACATTGCTTGCAAGGCTTATAGTGATGTGCATTACCGAGAGGGCCCAGAGATACCTCTCCGATACACGGAGTGACAAATCGTAATCTCGATCTATGCCAACCCAACAAACACCTTTAGAAACACCTGTAGAGCATCTTTATAATCACCCAGTTATGTTGTGACGTTTGATAGCACACAGGGTGTTCCTCCTGTATTCGGGAGTTGCATAATCTCATAGTCAGAGGAACATGTATAAGTCATGAATAAAGCAATAGCAATAAAACTAAAAGATAATTATGCTAAGCTAACGGACGGTCTTGTCCATCACATCATTATCTAATGATGTGATCATGTTCATCAAATGACAACACATGTCTATGGTCAGGAAACATAACCATCTTTGATCAACGAGCTAGTCAAGTAGAGGCATACTAGGGACACTCTGTTTTGTCTATGTATTGACACATGTACTAAGTTCCGGTTAATACAATTCTAGCATGAATAATAAACATTTATCATGATATAAGGAAATATAAATAACAACTTTATTATTGCCTCTAGGGCATATTTCCTTCACATATATACACACACATTTTGTATGTCCTCTAGGTGGAAAGCCAACTCCTCATCATTTCCGACATCGAAAAGTTGTAAGCCAACAAATCAGGAACCAATATGATAGAGAAAATAGTGGAGCCACAATGATACCTGATGCGTTCATTGAGTCGCCAGTGAAAAATTATGTAGTCCGGACAATATGCGGGTTTTCTATGCAGAAGGTTCAGAGCTTGAGCTCTTAACTTGAAGAGCCAAAGTGGAAGGTGATGCGTCAGCCCCTCGTCTACCTCCTCCATGGCTCCTCCACCCACTGCTTCGCCCATGACGTCGCCCACGACGTACTCAAGTTCGAGGGTAGCATCATGAGCAGCCACTAACGGCCATCACGCGCCACCTCGCATATGTCTTATGAGAGTCGGGTGGATTTGCCTTTGCGGCCTAGGGCTTGAACTGGCGCTTCATGAAACGCCTCTGCATGTCAGAAACTACTCGGTCGCTCACCATCGACCAACTGCATCCTTGTTGGTGTTGCGGAGCCTGCAAGCGTCATGTGCATGGTAACCATGACTGCTGCGCGGGGTGAGGACTTGTGCATGAGCAGGGAGCTTACCGCATGTCTAAGAACGCCATCACGATGATGGTGGCTAGCATGTTGTCGATCGAGCGACATGGCAGACTGGCTCGGGACTGCGCGAGGTAGGTAGCAAAGATGGTGGGACATCCAACTTGGATGACCTGCAGGACACGGCCGGAGGACGCACCACGTGTACACCATGTTTGATGCGCTATCATAATCCATGATCAAGACCAAGTAAAGGAACGACGTGAGGAAGTGGACATGGCAGAACTGGAAGGTGAAAAGAGTGATGCTTTTAGAAATGGAGGTGATGTGCGGATGATAAAAGGGCAGCTGGCTGGTGACCGCTTAGATGCCTTCTTGTTTTACTCCTACCAGGACTAAGTGGGATGGAAGGCGCTGCCTATCTTACCACTACAGATTAATACCTCAGTGGAAGACTACATGTCTCACTACAGAACGCATGAGATGAAATGGGTAGAAAATTGCTGACGTGGCGACTGCTGATGTGGATAGCCTGCATGTTTAGATAAATCAGATAGTGGGGATCAATCTCTTATGTATATAGGATTCATTGCACCAAGGCTATCAACTTCAACTGCTGTCCAGGATGGGTCAAAGAGGATTAGGAAGGCAAGTGGGAAGTTGAAGGACTACTTTTATGCAAGTGGTAACTAGCATTTGTGTGTCTGAACTTGAGTTTGCTATGGTTGTGTTTCTGTCAGTGAACAAATATGGATGGATGTGCCTCTTTAGGTTGAACTGCTATGGTTTGTTATAATTCTACTATCTTTGTGGTTTCAGTTAGTACAACTACTTTTAGTTCAGTGTCAATTCAACTGTTAGCTGTGAAATTAGAACTGTTGTCTGCATGTCCTGTTTGTCTAGTTTTAGTCATTACAATTGCTGCTTGCCACAGTGTTATACTACAACTGCTGCTACTCCTGTTTCTCTAGTTTGAGTCATTGCAACTGCATCTCTCTATGTCAAAAGAAACATTCATTCAAGAGCTACATTGGTTCAGAGAAACATAGAAACAATGATTCAGAGACAGTCATTCATTGATTCTCATATCACACACTCTCTCTCAAACAAAATCTCACACCTACAGCTCCACTCTCTCTCAAACAAATATTAGCTTAGAACAACTACTGGCCTAGTTCTTCAATCATAACAATCAAAGAAACGACGCCACTTGGACCTTGTAGCTGGATGTGGATCCATGAAAACTCTAACCCTAGCCCACCTGATGATTTGGACAACTCCTCCTGCCGCCGGGGAAAACAAGCTCCTACCCAGCCGCATTGCAAGTCTCCAACACCTTCTCTGCAAGGTGCCTCTTGAACTCTGCCTCCTGCTCATTGGCGGCCTGCTGTGCCATCTCCCTGCGCCTCCTCCTCCTCCTCCTCCTCCTCCTCCTCCTCCTCTGCTGCTGGAGGCCTCACCTCCATGGCCTCCCCTCCTCCGTGACATATCCTAGGTCTGGATCCATATAGGTTTGCTGGCGGCTGGTGGAATGTGTCGGCGTTCTGGGAACCGAGGTCCCCAGACTTGCCTACCTGCGGCCCACGGTGTGGCTCCACTCGCGGCCCAGTACGGCCCGTCTTCACCAGCAAACACTCAAGACCCTCGCGAGGGGCCAAGCCTCACGAGGCGGACGACACAAGACCTCCTCAGGGGCGGCCTCATCAGGCCGGCTCGTGAGGGGCGGAGAGATCAAGGCAAGGGATACCTCGCGAGGTTCCTATGACGCAAGCCATGACGACCACAACCAGGCGGGCGCCCGCGCGCGCAGTGTCCTTGTTTCCTCTTTGGTGCTAAAGGGGCAAGCGCATGTGAGGAGTCCCGAGGCATCAGGCAAAGGTTTCCATATTGGTGCAACGAGACCAAGACCAGCAGGACGGCTGGACGGAGGTCATCGTGGAGCCCAAGATGGTGTCACCACCAGAGCCTTTGGCATGCGAAGACTAGTTTTATCAGGATAAGCTGTACTAGCTATCCCCCTTCAAACTTGGCTGTTGTGGGATCCCTTCCCGCTCAATATTTGGGAAGAGGACCCAGGCCTCTATAAATAGGACTAGCCACCTCCATAGCAGGGTATCGAAACCTTCACCAGCTCACCAAGCCCAAGAACACCTCACCTCAGAAGGTTGTTCTTGCCTTGTCACTGTTCATCCTCAGCCCGAGAGGCAATCCACCACACCACACTGGAGTAGGGTATTACACCACAACGGTGGCCCGAACCAGTATAACTCGTGTCTCTTGTGTTGCGGGTTCGTCGAGCTAGGCTATGAGATCGCGGTGAGGCTGAGGGCGTGATTAGGTAGGGGGAAATCTTCGTGCGCACCCCAGTGTTTGAACCTTGAGGGTTTTTCCGAAACCTGTGATCCGACATTTGGCGCGCCAGGTAGGGGTGCGCTGGAGCTTTCCTTCCGCCAGCTGATCCGCCGACACTCCGCGGCTCCGAAATCCGATTTCCGGCGACCCGAGGACCAACGCCGACCACTGGGCGGCTTGGCCAGCCCGGGCGGCGCCGTCTACCCAAGAAGACCTTGACCCCGCACCCCAGGCAGCGCGCGCGCTGCCAAACGCTGCGGGGCGCGGGCGGCGTGGCCACACACCGTCCGCCCTTACTCCACGACAAGCGCGTGCAGCCGCGAGGGCCTCAAGCCACGCCACGGCCACGGCGCCGCACACCCGACGGGAACAAGCAAACATGAGGGCCGCGCTCACGGTGGCTCGGGAGCTGTTGCGATGCCGGTTAATGGAGAGCGGCCGGGATGCATTGCTGGAGCGCGTCGCTGAGCTCCTAGACGTCGCGGCCTCGAGAGCACCGCCCTTCTGCTCCCTGCTTACACCTCAGGCTGCGGCCGGATCGCATGGCGGGTCTCGTCGCGCCCGCGCGCCCCCAGTCGCACCCCTGGACTTCGTCGACACTGGCGTGACCAGTGGCATCGAGCATGTCGCACTCCCGCCACCTCCGATGGCCTTGGTGCGGCGTGCCACCTCGCCCCTAGCAGGATGCCACCCTACCATCCGCAGGGCGGTGCGCTGGGCTGGGCAACATGGAGCGTGCGGCACTACGGCGAGGTCTTCGAGGCGACGGCCTCGGAGGCCTACGTGCCCCGCATGGTGGACCAGGAGTACGCGCTGGAAGACGACCCCAACTCGTTCCTCAAGCCGGGCTGGGAGGAGGTTCTAGAAGCTGAGACCTTTCATGAGCCTCCAGGGAGCCTCACCAACTGCGCCGGCGACAACATCTACAGGGTACCACTGGTTTCTCAGGAGCAAGTTTACGCTAACCATGGGTCGCTGGAGGGTTAGGTCACAGCAGCGGATGGCGGCCCCAGCTCAACAGCCCCCCTTCCGCCAGGTGGAGCACACTGGGGGCTGCAGGAGAGGGGCCGGGAGCGAGGCCTCTCCCCGTGCCGCACGGAGCAGGGCGTCCCCCGGAGGTAGGCCCTCTGCCGGGAAGGCGCTGGAGAGCCTTCCCCCGGCAGAGGACCCGTGGTCGCCGAGGTCGCCGCTGGCGTCCCCTTTGCCCCTTGGCGTGTTGGAAATATGCCCTAGAGGCAATAATAAAATGGTTATTATTATATTTCTTTGTTCATGATAATTGTCTATTATTCATGCTATAATTGTGTTATTCGGAAATCGTAATACATCTGTGAATACATAGACCACAACATGTCCCTAGTGAGCCTCTAGTTGACTAGCTCGTTGATCAACAGATAGTCATGGTTTCCTGACTATGGACATTGGATTTCATCGATAACGGGATCACATCATTAGGAGAATGATGTGATGGACAAGACCCAATCCTAAGCATAGCACAAGATCGTGTAGTTTGTTTTGCTAGAGCTTTTCCAAGTGTCAAGTATCATTTCCTTAGACCATGAGATTGTGCAACTCCCAGATACCGTAGGACTGCTTTGGGTGTGCCAAGCGTCACAACATAACTGGGTGGCTATAAAGGTGCACTACGGGTATCTCGAAAGTGTCATTGGGTTGTACGAATCGAGGCTGGGATTTGTCACTCCGTATGACGGAGAGGTATCTCTAGGCCCACTCGGTAATGCATCATCATAATGAGCTCAATGTGACCAAGTATCTGGTCACGGGATCATCACATTACAGTGCGAGTAAAGTGACTTGCGATAGCGAGATTAAGCGAGGTATTGGGATCTTGACGATCGAATCTCGGGCAAGTAACGTACCGATTGACAAAGGGAATTGTAATGGGATTGATTGAATCCTCAACATCGTGGTTCATCCGATGAGATCATCGAGGAGCATGTGGGAGCCAACATGGGTATCTAGATCCCGCTGTTGGTTATTGGCGGAAGTCATCTCGGTCATATCGCATGTCTCCGAACCCGTAGGGTCTACACATAAGGTTCGGTGACGCTAGGGTTGTAGAGATACTAGTATGCAGTAACCCGAAAGTTGTTCGGAGTCCCGGATGAGATCCCGGACGTCACGAGGAGTTCCGTAATGGTCCGAAGGTGAAGAATTATATATAGGAAGTCCAGTTTCAGCCATCGGGAAAGTTTCAGGGGTCACCGGTATCGTACCGGGACCACCGGAAGGGTCCCGGGGGTCCACCGGTTGGGGCCACTTATCCCGGAGGGCCCCATGGGCTGAAGTGGGAGGGGAACCAGCCCCTGGTGGGCTGGTGCGCCCCCCTTGGGCCCCCCTGCTCCTAGGGTTGGAAACCCTAGGGGTGGGGTGCCCCAGGGGCAAGCCACCCCCCTTGGCCGCCCCCCCATCTAGATGGGATCTAGATGGGCCGGCGCCCCCCTGGACCCCTATATAAAGAGGGGGGAGGGAGGGCTGCGCACCCTAGCCCCTGGCGCCTCCCTCTCCCTCCCCAATACCTCCTCCTCCTCCGTAGAGCTTGGCGAAGCGCTGCCGAGATCCCCACTGCATCCACCACCACGCCGTCGTGCTGCTGGATCTCCATCAACCTCTCCTTCCCTCTTGCTGGATCAAGAAGGAGGAGACGTCTTCCCCAACCGTACGTGTGTTGAACGCGGAGGTGCAGTCCTTTCGGCGCTCGGTCATCGGTGATTTGGATCACGACGAGTACGACTCCATCAACCCCGTTCTCTTGAACGCTTCCGCTCGCGATCTACAAGGGTATGTAGATGCACTCCTTTTCCCCTTGTTCCTAGATAACTCCATAGATTGATCTTGGTGATGCGTAGAAAATTTTAAAATTCTGCTACGTTCCCCAACAGTGGCATCATGAGCTGGGTCTATGCGTAGTTACTATGCACGAGTAGAACACAAACTTTTTGTGGGCGTAGATGTTGTCAATTTTCTTGCCACTACTAGTCTTATCTTGCTTCGGCGGCATCATGGGATGAAGCGGCCGGACCGACCTTACACGTACGCTTACGTGAGACAGGTTCCACCGACTGACATGCACTAGTTGCATAAGGTGGCTACCGGGTGTCTCTCTCTCCCACTTTAGTTGGAGCAGATTCGATGAAAAGGGTCCTTATAAAGGGTAAATATAAATTGGCATATCACGTTGTGGTTTTACGTAGGTAAGAAACGTTCTTGCTAGAAACCTATAGAAGCCACGTAAAAACATGCAACAACAATTAGAGGATGTCTAACTCATTTTTGCATCATATGCCTTGTGATATGATATGGCCAAAAGATGTGATGAATGATATATGTGATGTATGAGATTGATCATGTTCTTGTAATAGGAATTCGAGTTGCATGTCGATGAGTATGACATCCGGCAGGAGCCATAGGAGTTGTCTTTATTTTTTGTATGACCTGTGTGTCATTGAATAATGCCATGTAAATTACTTTACTTTATTGCTAAACACGTTAGCCATAGAAGTAGAAGTAATCGTTGGCGTGACAACTTCATGAAGACACGATGATGGAGATCATGGTGTCATGCCGGTGACGACGATGATCATGGCGCCCCAAACATGGAGATCATAAGGAGCAAAATGATATTGGCCATATCATGTCACTATTTGATTGCATGTGATGTTTATCATGTTTTACATCTTATTTGCTTAGAACGACAGTAGCTTAAATAAGATGATCCCTCGCAATAATTTCAAGAAAGTGTTCCCCCTAACTGTGCACCATTGTTAAGGTTCGTTGTTTCGAAGCACCACGTGATGATCGGGTGTGATAGATTCTAACGTTCGAATACAACGGGTGTAAGCCAGATTTACACACGCAATACACTTAGGTTGACTTGACGAGCCTAGCATGTACAGACATGGCCTCGGAACACGGAAGACCGAAAGGTCGAGCATGAGTCGTATAGAAGATGCGATCAACATGAAGATTTTCACCGATGTTGACTAGTCCGTCTCACGTGATGATCGGACACGGCCTAGTTGACTCGGATCATGTTTCACTTAGATGACTAGAGGATGTCTATCGGTGGGAGTTCATTGAATAATTTGATTAGATGAGCGTAATTATCATGAACTTAGTCTAAAATCTTTACAATATGTCTTGTAGATCAAATGGCCACGCTAATGTTGCCCTCAACTTCAGCGTTCCTAGAAAACCAAGCTGAAAGATGATGGCAACAACTATTCGGACTGGGTCCGGAACCGAGATCATCCTCATAGCTGCCAAGAAACATTATGTCCTAGAAGCACCGCTAGGTGAAGCACCCATCGAGAGAACCAAGGCGTTATGAAAGCTTGGCGATCGCGTCTTGATGATTACTCCCTCGTTCGATGCGGCATGCTTTACAGACTTAGAACGGGGCTCCAAAAGTGTTTTGAGCAACACGGAGCATATGAGATGTTGAAGAGCTGAAAATGGTTTTCCAAGCTCATGCCGGGTCGAGAGATATGAAGTCCCGACAAGTTCTTGATTGTAAGATGGAGGAAAATAGTTACGTCAATGAGCACATACTCAAAATGTCAGGTTGCACAACCGCTTTGACTCAGTTGGGAGTTAATCTCCGGATGACGCGGTGATCGTGTGAGGATCCTTGATCGCTTCCACCGAGCTACAAGAGCTTTGTGATGAACTTCAATATGCAGGGGATGGAAAAGACCATTCCTGAAGTATATTTAATGCTGAAATCAGTGGAGGTGGAGATCAAAAAGGAACATCAAGTGTTGATGGTGAATAAAACCACTAAGTTTGAGAAAGGCAAGGGTAAGAAGAACTTCAAGAAGGACGGCAAGGGAGTTGCGCGCCCGATAAGCCAGTTGCGGGAAGAAGCCAAAGAATGGACCCAAGCACGAGGTGAGTGCTTTTATTGCAAGGAAGTAGTCCTTTGAGCGGAACTGCCCCAAATACTTAGCGGACAAGAAGGCCGACAACACTATAGGTATATGTGATATACATGTAATTGATGTGTACCTTACCGTACTGTAGTAGCTCCCGGTATTTGATACCGGTGCGGTTGCTCATATTTGTAACTCAAAGCGAGGAACTGCGGAATAAGCGGAGATCTGGCGAAGGGCGAGGTGACGATGCCGTCGGGAATGGTTCCAAGGTCGATGTGATCGCCGTCGACACGCTACCTCTACATTTACCTACGGGATTAGTTTTAAACCTCAATAATTGTTATTTAGTGCCAGCTTTGAGCATGAACATTGTATCGGGATCTCGTTTAATTGAGATGGCTACTCATTTAAATCCGAGAATAATGGTTGTTCTATTTATATGAGAGATATGTTTTATGGTCATGCCCAGCTGGTGAATGGTTTATTCTTAATGAATCTCGAGCGTAATGTTACACATATTCATAGCGTGAATACCAAAAGATGTAAGGTTGATAATGATAGTCCCACATACTTGTGGCACTGCCGCCTTGGTCACATGGGTGTCAAACGCATGAAGAAGCTCCATGCAGATGGACTTTTGGAGTCTCTTGATTATGAATCATTTGACACGTACGAACCATGCCTCATGGGTAAAATGACCAAGACTCCGTTCTCCGGAATAATGGAGCGAGCAACCAACTTATTGGAAATCATACATACTGATGTGTGCGGTCCAATGAGTGTTGAGGCTCGCGGTGGCTATCATTATGTTCTCACTCTCACTGATGACTTGAGTAGATATGGGTATGTTTACTTAATGAAACACAAGTCTGATACCTTTGAAAAGTCCAAGGAATTTCAGAGTGAGGTTGAGAATCAACGTGACAGGAAAATAAAGTTCTTACGATCAGATCGTGGAGGGGAATATTTGAGTCACGAATTTGGCACACACTTAAAGAAATGTGGAATCGTTTCACAACTCACGCTGCCTGGAACACCTCAGTGAAATGGTGTGTCCGAACGTCGTAATAGCACTCTATTAGATATGGTGCGATCTATGATGTCTCTTACCGATCTACCGCTCTCATTTTGGGGCTATGCTTCAGAGACTGCCGCATTCACTTTAAATAGGGCTCCTTCAAAATCCTTTGAGACGACACCGTATGAATTATGGTTTGGGAAGAAACCTAAGTTGTCATTTCTAAAAGTTTGGGGATGCGATGCTTATGTCAAGAAACTTCAACCTGAAAAGCTCGAACCCAAGCCGGAAAAATTCGTCTTCATAGGATACCCTAAGGAAACCATTGGGTATACCTTCTACCTCGAGATCCGAAGGCAAGATCTTTGTTGCTAGAACGGATCCTTTACGAGAAAGAGTTTCTCTCGAAAGAAGTAAGTGGAGAAATTAGAGCTTGATGAAGTACTACCTCTTGAAGCGGAAAGTAGCACAGTCGGGAAGATGTTCTGTGGTGCTGCACCGACTAGAGAGGAGGTTAATGATGATGATCAAGGTACTTCGGATCAAGCTCCTGCTGAACTTCGTAGGTCTACAAGGACACGTTCCGCACCAGAGTGGTTCGGCAACCCTGTCTTAGAAATCATGTTGTTAGACAACGGTGAACCTTCGAACTATGAAGAAGCGATGGCGGGCCCAGATTCCGACAAATGGCTAGAAGCCATGAAATCCGAGATAGGATCCATGTATGAAAGCGAAGTATGGACTTTGGTGACTTGCCCGATGATCGGCGAGCCATAGAAAATAAATGGATCTTTAAGAATAAAGGCAGACACGGATGGAAATGTGACCATCTATAAGGCTTGACTTGTCGCTAAGTGTTATCGACAAGTTCAAGGGGTTGACTACTGATGAGACTTTCTCACCGTGGCGAAGCTGAAGTCGATCCGAATCATGTTAGCAATTGCCGCATTCTATGATTATGAGATATGGCAAATGGGCGTCAAAGCGGCATTCCTTAACGGTTTTCTTAAGGAAGAATTGCATATGATGCAGCGGAAGGTTTTGTCGATCCTGAGAATGCTAACAAGGTGCATAGCTCAATGCTCAATCTATGGGCTGGTGCAAGCATCTCGGAGTTGGAACATTCGATTTGATGAGATGATCAAAGCGTTTGGGTTTTACAGACTTACGGAGAAGCTTTGTGTTTTACAAGAAAGTGAGTGGGAGCTCTGAGCATTTCTCATATTATATGTGGATGACATCTTTGTTGATGGGAAATGATATAGAATTCTTGGAAAGCATCAAGGCCTACTTGAACAAGTGTTTTTCAATGAAGTACCTTGGAGAAGCTGCTTATATATTAGGCATCAAGATCTATAGAGATAGATCGAGGCGCCTCATTGGTCTTTCACAAAGTGCGTACCTTGACAAGATATTGAAGAAGTTCAATATGGATCAGTCCAAGAAGGGTTCTTGCCTGTATTGCAAGGTGTGCGATTGAGCACGGCTCAATGCCCGACCACGGCAGAAGATAGAGAAAAGATGGCGTCGTCCCTATGCCTCGGCCATAGGGTCTATTATGTATGCCATGCTGTGTACCAGACCTGATGTAAACCTTGCTGTAAGTTTGGTACGAAGGTACCAAAGTAATCCCGACATGGAACACTGGACAGCGGTCAAGAATATCCTGAAGTACCTGAAAAGGACTAAGGACATGTTTCTCATGTATGGAGGTGACGAAGAGCTCGTCGTAAAGGGTTACATCGACGCTAGCTTCGACACAGATCTGGATGACTCTAAGTCACAAACCGGATACGTGTTTATTTTGAATGGTGGGTAGTAAGCTGGTGCAGTTGCAAGCAAAGCGTCGTGGCAGGATCTACATGTGAAGCGGAGTACATGTGTGACGCCCCAAGACCGGAGCTTCAGTTGCCTTCCAGGGTTTCCGAGTTTTGTCGTGTGGTTTGTTTTGTTTTTGCATTGCATCATGTCATCATGCCATCATTTCTTTAATTTTAAAAACTCTTCTAAATAAATTGCATGGATTTTCTCGATCCATTTAAATCGAGGGAAGGTTGACTTCTCTTTATAACATATCCTCCCAATATTAGGGAGCTATATTAAAAATATTCCATTGTTGGAATCACCATAACCCACTTGCAAAATTCCAATGCCTTTCTGCTTCAAGTTTGGTCCCCAAACCTCGCCATTATTATTCTATCATTTTCCGGAGTTCCACCAAAAATCCTTGGATCATTTTTGTTAAATTCCTCGCATTTTTGTGAGCCCGGGAAAGTTGTCCTCCTGCCCAAATTCTTCCGCTAACCTTCTCTTCTCTCTTTTCTTGCTCTTTCTTTCTCTGTTATTTAGAGAAAAGAGTATAGGGGGAGAGAGGAGCAAGTCCAGCCGGCCTCTAAGGCCTAGGCCCAGCCGCGCCTCCCTCCAGGCCGGCCTAGACTCCCAGGCCCAAGGCCCAACCTACCTAACCCTAGCCCATAGACCCCATCTCCCTCGTCCTCCTCCTAGCGCCGCTCCTGCCCGATCCCTCGTCGCCCCCATTGCCTCGCTCGGTCCCGATCCCTCGCTCTCTCCCTCGTTTCCCTCACTCTCTCCCTCGTCCTCCCTCGCCGCCGCTTCGCCGAACCCCCCCTGCTCGATCCCCTCCATCCTCCTTCCGCCGCCCACGCCGGTCCCCCTCGGCTTCCTCCCGATCCCATCTCCCTCGCCAAACCCTCGTCGCCCCTGCCCCCGATCCCCGTCGCTCCTCCGACGCGCCCGCGCCCGGCCGGCCGTAGCTCGCCGCCATTCCTTCTCCTCCCGTCCATGCGGCCTCCTCCTCGCCTGCTACTTCTCCGCGCCGCTCCTGCCCGACGCCATGGCCTCCCCTCGAGCACCCGAGCCCCTGCTCCACCACCATCCGCGTCCGACCTCCTCTGCGCCCCGTTGCACCTCCTCTGCGCCTTCCCGTCGCCGGAGAAGGGCGTCCCGAGGCCGACCCGTCCACCCCAGCCGTCCCTGCGCCTCCCCATCGTGCTACATCACCGGAGTTTGCGGCGCCGCCGTTGCCCTCCTGCCTCCACGCCGTCCTTGTTTAGGCGGAGAACGAACATACGCTGTCCCTGCCTTGTTCGACCACCGAACCGCGCCAAGTCGCTGCCTCTTTGCATCTGCGCTGTCTTGCCGTGGGCGCATGGAAACCTGAAATCAATCCCAGCGTCAAGTACCACGGCGACCGCCGATGAACGTTTTGGATCGCCAAGTCCAAGACCGCACGGACCGCCGTCTCACGGATCGTCAAGACCATCTCGGTTTTGCGAGTACCTCTACGCCCGAACCGGAAGCGCCAAATACCGACACGGGGTTCCGTCAAGTTCGTCTACGGGAGCGACTACATCCGAGGTGGATAACGACAAGTACCCCCACGCGCGAAGACGTCAAGTCCGTTTCGGGATTCTTCAAGTACCACTACCGTCGTCTCCGGAAACGCCAAGTACCACTACGACCCGACGACCACCGAACCGGAAACGTCAAGTACCCCGATGACGTGTACAACTACCGTCGCCGAAGACCTGTGTAACGGAACCGTCAAGTTCGACTACCTTCGTGTGTACCACTACTTCCGATGACGAGATGTACCACTATCATCGATCGTGAACGACTACTTCCTCTACTTCCCTCGACTTTCCCCTACGCCGTGTACGACTACTTCCCTCGACGATCATTGCGAGAACGTCTACTTCCTCTACTTTGCACCGTACGAGCACCGTCCCGATTGCACGTTCCGAAGGTATAACCCGTGACGACCGCCGTGATCGAATCATCCTTGCGTTGCTCTTTTGCCATGCCACCGTTCCGCGGGAACCCGTGTCGGGATCACCCACCATCTTGCATGACTCGCTTCCGTCACCCCTTCCTTTTGCATCGGTATCTCCGTGAGCTACCGGAACCGATATGTTGCCGTGGCACCCCTTTCTTCCGCCACGACGACTAATGCTCATAGTGCTCTTGATAACGTTTTCATAAAATTGCATAAAACTTGCACATGTCATCCGCATCATGATAACAACATTTAAATGTTTATAATTGTTGTTTGCATTAATTTGCATTATGCCATGCTAAAATGATTTATTTCATAACTTAATAACCGTAGCTCCATTTTAAATAAATTATATATGTAAATGGGGTAGAAAAATTCCTAGTTTAACATGGTAGCATTTCTTTGCATGTTTAACAACTCTAAAATATGCTTTAGGTCAGATCTGTACCGAATCCATAATTTGCATATGGGGATTTTCCGGAATTGTTGTTGTTATTTCCGGCCTCATTTAAACTTGCCTAGTTAGGTAGTTTTGTTATGCTTCACCCTCTTGCCATGTTTAACAACATTTAATATTGTTGAGTACCTAATCGGGAGAGAACTAAATAAATGTTGTGAAGTTTCGTCGATATGCAATTCGTTGCATATTGAGCTCCACTTAATTTGTAGGATTGTTTGTGCATATTGCCATGCCATGCTATTTAAACGGACATGCATCATATTTGTTTGTGCATCATGCCATGCTTATGTGATGGTTGTTTACTATGATGTTTGCTTCTTTCCGGGTTGCTTCTCTCGTTAGCTTCGGTTTCGTTCCGGAGTTGTGAGGATCCATTCGACTTCGTCCGTTTGTCTTCTTCATGGACTCGTTCTTCTTCCTTGCGGGATTTCAGGCAAGATGACCATACCCTCGAAATCACTACTATCTTTGCTTGCTAGTTGCTCGCTCTTTTGCTATGCCTATGCTACGATGCCTACCACTTGCTATATCATGCCTCCCATATTGCCATGTCAAACCTCTAACCATCCTTTCCTAGCAAACCGTTGTTTGGCTATGTTACCGCTTTGCTCAGCCCTCTTATAGCGTTGTTAGTTGCGGTGAAGATGAAGTTTGTTCCTTGTTGGAACATGGAGATGTTGTTCCTTGTTGGAACATGTTTACTTGTTGGGATATCACAATATATCTTATTTAATTAATGCATCTATATACTTGGTAAAGGGTGGAAGGCTCGGCCTTATGCAGTGTTTTGTTCCTCTTGCCGCCCTAGTTTCCGTCATACCGGTGTTATGTTCCCGGATTTTGCGTCCCTAACGCGGTCGGGTGATTTATGGGACCCCTTGACGGTTCGCTTTGAATAAGACTTTTCAGCAAGGCCCAACATTGGTTTTACCATTTGCCTCACCTATGCCCTTTTCCCTTGGGTTTCGGAGCCCGAGGGTCATCTTTATTTAGCCCCGGGCGGTGCTCTTCGAGTGTTGGTCCGAACCGAGCAGATCTGCGGGGCCACCTCGGGGCAACTCGAGGGCTGGTTTTACTCGTAGGCTGACTTATCCGGTGTGCCACGAGACCGAGTGCGTGCGACTCCTATCAGGATTTGTCGGCACATCCGGCGACTTTGCTGGACTTGTTTTATTGCTGTGAAATGTCTTGTGGCAGGATTCGAGACTGATCGGGTCTTCCGGGAGAAGGAATATCCTTCGTTGATCGCGAGAGCTTATCATGGGCTAAGTTGGGACACCCTGCAGGGTTTGATCTTTCGAAAGCCGTGCCCGCGATTATGTGGCAGATGGGAATTTGTTAATGTCGGTTGTAGAAAACCGAAGTTGATCTTAATTAAAATACACCAACGCGCGTAACCGTGATGGTCTCTTCTCGGTGGTCCGGGAAGTGAACTGATGTTGGAGTTATGTTTGGCGTAAGTAGTTTCAGGATCACTTCTTGATCATAGTTGTTCGACCGTGCTTTTGCCTTCTCTTCTCGCTCTCTTTTGCGTATGTTAGCCACCATATATGCTAGTCGCTTGCTGCAGCTCCACCTCACTACCTGTCCTACCTTTAAGCTTAAATAGTCTTGATCTCGCTGGTGTGAGATTGCTGAGTCCCGTGACTCACAGATACTTCAAACCAGCTTGCGGTGCCGATGAAACCGTGCGGTGATGGACCCGAGCTCAAGGAGGAGCTCGATGAAGATCTTGTTCTTTGTGTTGTTTCGTTTGAGTCGATCGATAGTGGAGCCAGTTGGGACGATCGGGGATCTGTGTAGCATTTGGGGTAGTCTTCTTTTATTTTGGTTCCGTAGTCGGACCTTGATTGTACTGTATGATGTAATGTTTTACCCATGTATTGTGTGAAGTGGCGATTGTAAGCCAACTATGTATCTCTTTCCCTTATGTATTACATGGGTTGTGTGAAGATTACCTCACTTGCGACATTGCTTTCAATGCGGTTATGCCTCTAAGTCGTGCCGACACGTGGGAGATATAGCCGCATCGAGGCGTTCAAGTTGGTAATCGAGCCTTCCCGACTTAGGAGCCCCTACTTGATTGTTTTTGGCGTTGTTGACTCTAGAGCGGAAAATGTTTTGAGTCTTAGGATTATATATATCGAGAGTAGGATTCTTTTTACTCCTCGGTCCTTAAATCGCTCTGGTGAGGTATCTGGCGTAGAGTTTTGACTTTTCTCTCCTCAAATTTCACTAAATTTTTTTTAGGATCACGCGGGTATCTTGGAATCGTTCGATGGTTTTGTGGCGAGAACATTGTTCTTGGTGCCTCGACATTTAGGGGTTGTGGCGGTGTCCGGGAGTTGAGCTACGAGGTGTTGTCGTCACAATTTTATCGTTGCGATTCTCGAATACGAGTTTTACCGACATCGAAATCTCTTTTGTGCAGTTGTTGGTGAGATAACCCTGATAGCCCGATCTTTGTGGCGAGTCGGGAGTATTGCCATGACTTGTATAACGGATGTTTTTGAAGGTCGAGGTACCACGATTTCGAGGATTTCTTGGTTATGTGTTGACGGATGGATACAGCTGGATCTAGGTATTGTTAGTTTGGGTGATATATTTTGTGTCCCCTGTATTCCCAACACCAGATTGCATAACCAGAAAGTTTCGGGAGTTTATAGGTGGGAATTCAAGTAGCTCCTAGAATATCTTTCCGACAGATGCATGATATGAGACTGGGTAAATCTCTATCATATGTATTTGTTTCGGCTTATTCTGCAAGCCAATCCTTTGTTTTTGTTTTGTTTTGTGGTATTCGAGTTGCTTCAATGTCAAGTGTTGATTCCATACCTTTCCTAAATGGTGTTCTCATATTGCTATGTGAATACTAATCCTTCTAGATCATCGAGATCGTCATGTTAATTCTTTTCTCAACCGGCGTGCTTCTCTTCTAGTGGATCCGGTCATTCCAACATTCGCAAGATCAATTCTAAGCTTTTTCTCAACGGTGTTCATTTCATCCGACCCAAGTTGCCTTTGTTTTCCCGCCCTCCCACCCTTTTTCTTCAAGGACTCAGATTTCTTAATCAACTATCCATTTTTATTGAGTGAAGTTTCTTCATTCTTTTCCTTTAATGTTTTATCCGGTGATTTCTCATGAAGACGCTAAGGAAGCTTTAACCTTATCATTGTTCCATTCTTATTTTCTTCTCCGGTGGATTTAGTTCAAGTTTTCAGTGTTGATCGTATTCTTTTCATCGTTTCGAATGCTTTCTCATGCCGGTGCACCTCTTAAGTTTTCACTTCTTGCTATTCATTTGTTCCGGAGTGTTGAAGATATCTCAGAAGATTCTAGTTTCCATTCTCAATTCACTCAAGTTCTTTTGAGGATGCTATCTCATTCAAGCCATTTAATTCAACCGGTGCAATCTCTCTTTTCAAACAATTGTTCAACGGTGGTTCTTTTGAGTGGGCCCTAACCCACAGGTCTTTTCCCAGGATCTTACCTGACTCTTCTAATTTTTCGGAGTTATTCCCAAATTCTTGGCAAAGTTTGACGTAAGAATGAATTATCATCAGTCTAATGTCTTTCTCCAAGATCTTCCAAATTATTTTCATTGTTGGTTCAACCTTTCTAATTTTCATTCCGGAGTGCTTCAACAATTCATGGTGATGTTTCTCGTCGTCATTCTCGAATTTTGAAGACCGAAGAAGAGTTTCTCTTTAATCTTACTCCATTCTCTTCAAGATTCATGGTTCTAGCTTGATGCCTTCCTCTCATAATTGTCTTGATTGTGAGAATTCTTTTCACCCACCCGGAGCATTTCAGGAGTCTTTTCAGTTTGATTCTTCTGAGCCCATCATCTCAGAGTTATTCATTCAAGCGTTCAACTCTTGTTTTCCAAATCTGACCGGTGCATCATTCAAATATCCTCTAATCAGTTCATGATCTCTTCGTTCTAATGTATCTAAATTTTGTCAAGCATCTTTATTCGTTTTCCAATTCTTCCTGGTGAATTGTGCCTTCTTCGTTCATTCTCAATTCTTACGGTGGTTTGTTCAAGATTTCACTTCCTTTGTTATCATATTAATTTATTCGTTGTTTCAATCCTACCGGTGGTTCGTTGAAGACCTACCCAAGTTTGCGCCATATCTATCTTAATCCTTTCTACGAGAATAAGTAGTATGCCAAATCCATTGCTTGTCATCAATTTAATTGGTGAAGGATGAGCATAATGTAATTCTTATTCTTGTTTCATCGAGTAAGTTCAATTCCTTATTCCGGAGGTTCATCAAAATTCTTGGTTTCATTTGTTCATCTTTCTTTCCGGAGTTCCAAGTTTTCTCGGTTATATCATTTCAAAGCTTCATCTTATCACTGCAAGGCTTCACCTTGTGTTGTCAACTTCTCTTTCTTTTTTCACCCTTTTGGTTACCGGAGTTCTTCATGGAGGCTCTACATGATGGTTCGTCAAGGATTCTTTTCATTTCTCGAATTGTTCTTCAAGATTTCTCTCGGAGTTATGATCCGCCAAGCTATACTCTAAAATAAGCATGGTGCTCAACACATGTTTTGTTTTGAGGAGTTTAAGTATTCTTCTTCTTGCATTTCGAAGTGCAATTTGTTCTACCTTATCATTTGAGGTGGTGTTATATCATTCTCGACAATTTGAGTTCGTGTTTCATGTTTCACATGTTGTCAAGAATGAGGTATTTTAAATCCATCAATCTCTTCATTGGAGTTATCTTGGGCTATATTTCACCTAAAGCTTTCCCTAAAGATTGTTGCTATTTATGGTGCTTATAAATGACCCAAGTTCTTCATTTCTCCTCCCGGTGATATAAGTTTCTCGTCTCCTTGTTGATATCAATCCAATCGATTGTTTCCGTTGGTGGCAGAAGCTCACCTCATAATTTTGAGATGTTTTCATAAGCCCACTACAAGTTTATTCTTTTCATTGTTTTTTTTTTTCAAACAACTCCGTTTTATACTTGTTTGTAAGGATGCTTCATTCAAATTCATTTGTGGTAGAAGTTGTCATTATCTTCTCCGTTCTTTTCTTTCCAACCATCTAGTTTTTCATTGCATTCTTTCATTTCTATCGGAGGCATTGTGATGTTCCTATTTTCACCCATCATCTCGTTTTAACAAGATCAAGTTCTTTTCGTGCTTATCCATTTAACCGGAGTGTTGTGTCATCTCTTCAAGTTCTTTTCATCTTATCAAGTTTTCCTTCTTATTTTAGTCGGAGTGCTGCCCAAATTTTATCAATCTTATTCTTTGTCTATCTAGTTTTAACCGGAGTGGTTTCAGTATTTATCTTATCACTAAACCTCTTGGTTTTCGTCGTATCCCTTGTTCCTCTTTTCTAACAGAGTGTTTTTCAACTTCCTTCATCTTCGTTGTTTTCTTTCTTTCATTTTGTTCAACCTCTCAAGGTTCTTTGGTTTCACTCGTTTGTCGGAGAAGCAACTTTGTTTTACCTCTTCCTCTTCCGTTTTCTCCGGTGCCATCCTAGATCTCGGGGCGAGATCCTCTAAATAGTGGTGGAGTGTTGTGGCGCCCCAAGACCGGAGCTTGATTGCCTTCGGGGTTTCGAGTTTTGTCGTGTGGTTTGTTTTGTTTTTGCATTGCATCATGTCATCATGCCATCATTTCTTTAATTTTAAAAACTCTTCTAAATAAATTGCATGGATTTTCTCGATCCATTTAAATCGAGGGAAGGTTGACTTCTCTTTATAACATATCCTCCCAATATTAGGGAGCTATATTAAAAATATTCCATTGTTGGAATCACCATAACCCACTTGCAAAATTCCAATGCCTTTCTGCTTCAAGTTTGGTCCCCAAACCTCGCCATTATTATTCTATCATTTTCCGGAGTTCCACCAAAAATCCTTGGATCATTTTTGTTAAATTCCTCGCATTTTTGTGAGCCCGGGAAAGTTGTCCTCCTGCCCAAATTCTTCCGCTAACCTTCTCTTCTCTCTTTTCTTGCTCTTTCTTTCTCTGTTATTTAGAGAAAAGAGTATAGGGGGAGAGAGGAGCAAGTCCAGCCGGCCTCTAAGGCCTAGGCCCAGCCGCGCCTCCCTCCAGGCCGGCCTAGACTCCCAGGCCCAAGGCCCAACCTACCTAACCCTAGCCCGCAAGACCCCATCTCCCCTCGTCCTCCTCCTAGCGCCGCTCCCTGCCCGATCCCCTCGTCGCCCCCATTGCCTCGCTCAGTCCCGATCCCCTCGCTCTCTCCCTCGTTTCCCTCACTCTCTCCCTCGTCCTCCCTCGCCGCCGCTTCGCCGAACCCCCCCTGCTCGATCCCCTCCATCCTCCTTCCGCCGCCCACGCCGGTCCCCCTCGGCTTCCTCCCGATCCCATCTCCCTCGCCAAACCCTCGTCGCCCCTGCCCCCGATCCCCGTCGCTCCTCCGAGACGCGCCCGCCCGGCGGCCGTAGCTTCGCCGCCATTCCTTCTCCTCCCGTCCATGCGGCCTCCTCCTCGCTGCTACTTCTCGCGCCGCTCCTGCCCGGCGCCATGGCCTCCCCTCGAGCACCCGAGCCCTGCTCCACCACCATCCGCGTCCGACCTCCTCTGCGCCCGTTGCACCTCCTCTGCGCCTTCCGTCGCGGAGAAGGGCGCCCGAGGCCGACCCGTCCACCCCAGCCGTCCTGCGCCTCCCCATCGTGCTACATCACGGAGTTCTTGGCGCCGCCGTTGCCCTCCTGCCTCCACGCCGTCCTTGTTTAGGCGGAGAAACGACACGACGCTGTCCCTGCCTTGTTCGACCACGGAACGCGCCAAGTCGCTGCCTCTTTGCATCTGCGCTGTCTTGCCGTGGGCGCATGGAAACCTGAAATCAATCCCAGCGTCAAGTACCACGGCGACCGCCGATGAACGTTTTGGATCGCCAAGTCCAAGACCGCACGGACCACCGTCTCACGGATCGTCAAGACCATCTCGGTTTTTGCGAGTACCTCTACGCCCGAACCGGAAGCGCCAAGTACCGACACGGGGTTCCGTCAAGTTCGTCTACACGGGAGCGACTACATCCGAGGTGGATAACGACAAGTACCCCCACAGCGAAGGCGTCAAGTCCGTTTGGGATTCTTCAAGTACCACTACCGTCGTCTCGGAAGCGCCAAGTACCACTACGACCGGCGACCACCGAACCGAAGCGTCAAGTACCCGATGGCGTGTACAACTACCGTCGCCGAAGACCTGTGTAACGGAACCGTCAAGTTCGACTACCGTGTGTACCACTACTTCCGATGACGAGATGTACCACTATCATCGATCGTGAACGACTACTTCCTCTACTTCCCTCGACTTTCCCCTACGCCGTGTACGACTACTTCCCTCGACGATCATTGCGAGAACGTCTACTTCCTCTACTTTGCACCGTACGAGCACCGTCCCGATTGCACGTTCCGAAGGTATAACCCGTGACGACCGCCGTGATCGAATCATCCTTGCGTTGCTCTTTTGCCATGCCACCGTTCCGCGGGAACCCGGTAATCGGGATCACCCCACCATCTTGCATGACTCGCTTCCGTCACCCCTTCCTTTTGCATCGGTATCTCCGTGAGCTACCGGAACCGATATGTTGCCGTGGCACCCCTTTCTTCCGCCACGACGACTAATGCTCATAGTGCTCTTGATAACGTTTTCATAAAATTGCATAAAACTTGCACATGTCATCCGCATCATGATAACAACATTTAAATGTTTATAATTGTTGTTTGCATTAATTTGCATTATGCCATGCTAAAATGATTTATTTCATAACTTAATAACCGTAGCTCCATTTTAAATAAATTATATATGTAAATGGGGTAGAAAAATGCCTAGTTTAACATGGTAGCATTTCTTTGCATGTTTAACAACTCTAAAATATGCTTTAGGTCAGATCTGTACCGAATCCATAATTTGCATATGGGGATTTTCCGGAATTGTTGTTGTTATTTCCGGCCTCATTTAAACTTGCCTAGTTAGGTAGTTTTGTTATGCTTCACCCTCTTGCCATGTTTAACAACATTTAATATTGTTGAGTACCTAATCGGGAGAGAACTAAATAAATGTTGTGAAGTTTCGTCGATATGCAATTCGTTGCATATTGAGCTCCACTTAATTTGTAGGATTGTTTTGTGCATATTGCCATGCCATGCTATTTAAACCGGACATGCATCATATTTGTTTGTGCATCATGCCATGCTTATGTGATGGTTGTTTACTATGATGTTTGCTTCTTTCCGGGTTGCTTCTCTCGTTAGCTTCGGTTTCGTTCCGGAGTTGTGAGGATCCATTCGACTTCGTCCGTTTGTCTTCTTCATGGACTCGTTCTTCTTCCTTGCGGGATTTCAGGCAAGATGACCATACCCTCGAAATCACTACTATCTTTGCTTGCTAGTTGCTCGCTCTTTTGCTATGCCTATGCTACGATGCCTACCACTTGCTATATCATGCCTCCCATATTGCCATGTCAAACCTCTAACCATCCTTTCCTAGCAAACCGTTGTTTGGCTATGTTACCGCTTTGCTCAGCCCCTCTTATAGCGTTGTTAGTTGCAGGTGAAGATGAAGTTTGTTCCTTGTTGGAACATGGAGATGTTGTTCCTTGTTGGAACATGTTTACTTGTTGGGATATCACAATATATCTTATTTAATTAATGCATCTATATACTTGGTAAAGGGTGGAAGGCTCGGCCTTATGCCTGGTGTTTTGTTCCACTCTTGCCGCCCTAGTTTCCGTCATACCGGTGTTATGTTCCCGGATTTTGCGTCCCTAACGCGGTCGGGTGATTTATGGGACCCCCTTGACAGTTCGCTTTGAATAAGACTTTTCCAGCAAGGCCCAACATTGGTTTTACCATTTGCCTCACCTATGCCCTTTTCCCTTGGGTTTCCGGAGCCCGAGGGTCATCTTTATTTTAGCCCCGGCCAGTGCTCCTTCGAGTGTTGGTCCGAACCGAGCAGACTGCGGGGCCACCTCGGGGCAACTCGAGGGCTGGTTTTACTCAGAGGCTGACTTATCCGGTGTGCCACGAGACCGAGGTGCGTGCGACTCCTATCAGGATTTGTCGGCACATCCGGCGGCTTTGCTGGACTTGTTTTATTGCTGTGAAATGTCTTGTAGCCGGATTCGAGACTGATCGGGTCTTCCGGGAGAAGGAATATCCTTCGTTGATCGCGAGAGCTTATCATGGGCTAAGTTGGGACACCCTGCAGGGTTTTGATCTTTCGAAAGCCGTGCCCGCGGTTATCTGGCAGATGGGAATTTGTTAATGTCGGTTGTAGAAAACCGAAGTTGATCTTAATTAAAATACACCAACGCGTGCGTAATCGTGATGGTCTCTTCTCGGCGGAGTCCGGGAAGTGAACACGGTGTTGGAGTTATGTTTGGCGTAAGTAGTTTCAGGATCACTTCTTGATCATAGTTGTTCGACCGTGCTTTTGCCTTCTCTTCTCGCTCTCTTTTGCGTATGTTAGCCACCATATATGCTAGTCGCTTGCTGCAGCTCCACCTCACTACCCTGTCCTACCTTTAAGCTTAAATAGTCTTGATCTCGGGTGTGAGATTGCTGAGTCCCGTGACTCACGGATACTTCAAACCAGCTTGCGGTGCCGATGAAACCGTGCAGGTGATGGACCCGAGCTTAAGGAGGAGCTCGATGAAGATCTTGTTCTTTGTGTTGTTTCGTTTGATCGATCAATAGTGGAGCCAGTTGGGACGATCGGGGATCTGTGTAGCATTTGGGGTAGTCTTCTTTTATTTTGGTTCCGTAGTCGGACCTTGATTGTACCTGTATGATGTAATGTTTTACCCATGTACTGTGTGAAGTGGCGATTGTAAGCCAACTATGTATCTCTTTCCCTTATGTATTACATGGGTTGTGTGAAGATTACCTCACTTGCGACATTGCTTTCAATGCGGTTATGCCTCTAAGTCGTGCTTCGACACGTGGGAGATATAGCCGCATCGAGGGCGTTTCAACATGGCAGTCTCGGAGGCAGCGCATGAAGCAATCTGGGTGAAGGAGTTCATCACCGACCTAGGAGTCATACCCAATGCGTCGGGGCCGATCACACTTCTGTGACAACACTGGAGCTATTGCACTAGCGAAGGAGCACAGGTTTCACAAGAAGACCAGGCACATCAAGCGTCGCTTCAACTCCATTCATGAAAATGTTCAAGATGGAGATATAGATATTTGTAAAGTACATACGGACCTGAATGTCGCAGATCCGTTGACTAAACCTCTCCCTAGAGCAAAACATGATCAACACCAGAACTCTATGAGTGGTCGATTCATCACAATGTAACTAGATTAGTGACTCTAGTGCAAGTGGGAGACTGTTGGAAATATGCCCTAGAGGCAATAATAAAATGGTTATTATTATATTTCTTTCTTCATGATAATTGTCTATTATTCATGCTATAATTGTGTTATCCGGAAATCGTAATACATCTGTGAATACATAGACCACAACATGTCCCTAGTGAGCCTCTAGTTTACTAGCTCGCTGATCAACAGATAGTCATGGTTTCCTGACTATGGACATTGGATGTCATTGATAACGGGATCACATCATTAGGAGAATGATGTGATGGACAAGACCCAATCCTAAGCATAGCACAAGATCGTGTAGTTCGTTTTGCTAGAGCTTTTCCAAGTGTCAAGTATCATTTCCTTAGACCATGAGATTGTGCAACTCCGGATACCGTAGGAGTGCTTTGGGTGTGCCAAGCGTCTGGCGTGGCGGGTGGCTATAAAGGTGCACTCTGGTATCTCCGAAAGTGTCTGTTGGGTTGTACGAATCGATCATGGGATTTGTCACTCCGTATGGCGGAGAGGTATCTCTAGGCCCACTCGGTAATGCATCATCATAATGAGCTCAATGTGACCAAGTGTGCGGTCACGGGATCATGCATTACGATGCGAGTAAAATGACTTGCGATAACGAGATTAAATGAGGTATTGGGATACCGACGATCGAATCTCGGGCAAGTAACATACCGATTGACAAAGGGAATTGTATACGGGATTGATTGAATCCTCGACATTGTGGTTCATCCAATGAGATCATCGAGGAGCATGTGGGAGCCAACATGGGTATCCAAATCCCGCTGTTGGTTATTGGTCGGAGAGTCGTCTCGGTCATGTCTGCATGTCTCCCGAACCCGTAGGGTCTACACACTTAAGGTTCCACTACTAGGGAAAAGGCTAGCAGCAGCGCGGGTTTTAGATGTATCAGTAGCGCGGGTATAGGCGCTACTAATAAGGCGCTACAGCTATTGCTTAGCAGCAGCGCGTGCCAGCCGCCATTGCTAGGACAAATAGCTGCAGCGTTTGTTCGTTACCACGCTGCTGCTAAGGTAACTACTTGCAGCGTGTTTTCTGTCCATTGCTACTAGTACTTTTTTTATTTTTTTATTTTTAATGTATTTATGCGCCATCATACAAATATTGGTACAATACTAGTTATGAGGTTTACATCATTATGTCCATAACAGTGTGTCAAATGAAGGTGGATTAGGTTCAAGTGGAGGCAATATGTGGTGCATGTCAAAAGTATACTACTAATCCAAACTTGATCTAGTTTGGACTAGTAGTACTTTCGATGTGCACCACATGTTGCCTCCACTTGAATCTAATCCAAGACAAGATATTTAATCATCATCATGGTCATTACCACCAACAATATTTA
Organism: Aegilops longissima; assembly: GCA_021605205.1. NCBI lineage: Eukaryota > Viridiplantae > Streptophyta > Magnoliopsida > Poales > Poaceae > Aegilops > Aegilops longissima. Next base: position 625,464,651 of record CM038680.1, on the reverse strand, counting down.
TTTAATCACCACTAACACTAGCTAATAATAATCATCATAGTCATTACCACCAACACTAGCTATTTTATCATCATAGTAATAGTGTAGCACAACATCATCCTGAAACTCATTTCTAGCTAGCTAATCACTCCTGCTGCTCTCTCTTAGGTAAAACAACATAAAACATGTGTAGCTCTCCTCCTTGATCAAGTTGGAGCATGCAGATGAACCTGTCTCCTAATTGTGGAAAGCGCCTCTGTTTGCTGCCCCCTAGTACTTCTCTGCGCTCCCCCAACACATATTTGGTCCAGTCTTGCACTATTAAGCATCCGTCGCTAATCTTGAATGCACTGAAGAATCTGTAGGATATCTTGGCAGAAGTGATAATACTCATGGTACCTTTAGTCTCGATCCCATAAGGCACAACATTCATCGGGAGTCCTGTTGAAGAACATCGTATGGTAACATACTTAGCAATGAAGTTTAGCTTCAAAAATAATGTATGGAAAAGATGCAATGAGGACAAATAGTAAAAATCTTACCATCCTTCCTAAATGGATGTGACCGTAGTTCATTACGAACACTATTGGTCGCATGTTTTCGATACTAACATTTCTAAATCCAGGAAGAAAATTTGTCTTGACAGTATCAAGATCCTCAAGCCATGAAACATAATGACTTAGCTCCTCATAGTTTAGTTCAGCCTCGGGACAGTAGTAGGTCCTGTCTACCAAGCGCTGGACATGTTTGCTTGCATCAAATAAGTGACAATACAAATTAGTTGACAACTATTTTTGAATAAACAATATCAAAGACATAAATATGGTTGAGAAACTTACATAATGGTATAACTGGAGGCGTCTGCACATCGACTCAGATGTCGGTATTACCTTCAGTATCATCTTCCGGACGAATATCAAAGGTGATAACCATATCAAGCTCAAATGCATAAGTCTTGCATAGTGCTCGCCATGTTTTGCATCCAAAACAGGTGTAGTTGTCTGAATTGTATAATTTTGCATGGAAAATATAACCATGCTCGGTATTCAAATAAACTTTCTTTACCTCTGCAGTATGACTGAAACCTATATTATCCAATACAAAAACTCTTGCATGGCAGGGGATACACTAGTAGAATAGTAAAAAAATATAAGTTCAAGCAAATGAAGCAGATGTCATGCTTAATTACGACAAAAGACTTGTCGCTGTGACTTACTGTATCCACTTCGAAGTTCTCGTCCAGCTTGATGCTGAAGCGCCTATCATCATCTAGAAAGATTTCGTCGCACACGAGGCGCTTCGTCTTCGCAGATTTGCAAATACCGAAATCCTTTTGTCGTCCGACATTTCCTATGTTCATAGTTAAAACATTAATTGAAAATCGATCGAAGACAACTACCAAGATACTCAACACACAAATCCGGGGCACTCGATATTTCCTACATATTCTGGCACAAGTCATGACAAAATTCACGGAAAAATCTGGCATGACCTTTGCTAAAATAGGACATATCGAGCGCCTGAAATTTGCCGGAACGGAAATGAATCAACACTCCGGCAAAACATAGGCCACTCGGAGGTGTAACCTGCAAACATGATGGTCCACTTGGATATTGAGCAATACAAGATATACATTTCACAATATCTTACAGGACTCAAATTAGCATGCATTCAATAAGCAAAAGTAAATCATCTCATACGTCCGTACATCGTCGAATATTATCACTAATACATCACGAATAGTGTCATACATATAACATCACTAATAGAACTAAAACCCTAGCACATGACGGGTATCGGCGCGGGCCGTGGACACCCACAGAGAAGGAACCATCATGGGATCATAGCTCCAGTGAGATCCCTGGAGCACCTGCCAGGTATTGGAGAATGGCATGTGCTCCAACGCAAACAAGTAGCGACGGACGTGCGCGTCCTCCTCACTGACACGGTGACGCACCACCTCCGTGGAGTCCTCGAGCCTCTCGATAAATCATCGCCCACGCGACCGCCACCAAAGAAGGTTCGGGTCAACGACAGTGGCTCCTCACCAACCTCGCCCCGGTGAGTAGCGCCTCCCAGTACCACCCCGGCGGAGCCCAGTCCCAGACATGGCCGATCTGGTCAAACATGTGTTGTCCTCCGCCGACTCGCCTACGAGGATGCGGGATAGGCATCGTCCACGTCGAGGTGGGAAAAATTGCTTTAACTAAAAAATAGAAACAAGTTCTTACTAACTAGTTCTATTAATTCAACTAGTTCTTACTAAAAATAAACTTATTATAAATAAAAATATTCTAGTACCTAATTAGTACCTAGTTCTTAATATGCAACTAAAATAAACTTACTATAAATAAAAATAAACTTAATATGCAACTAAAATATAAAGAAACCCTAGGAAGAGGTAGGGGAGAGGGAGGAGCGGGCGTGCTCACCTCGGGTGCTCTGACGAGGAGGGGCAGGCGGCGTCGAGGTCGGGTCGGGACTCGAGTAGCGTCGGGCGGCGTTGAGGTCGAGGCGGGCGGCGTTGAATCTGGGGTCAGGCGGCGTCGGGCGGCGTTGAGGTCGGCGGGCGGCGTTGAGGTCGGGGTCGGGAGGCGAGAGGGGGGGAGGAGGCAAGGCTGACGGACGACGACGGCGGCGAGAGTGGAGAGAGTTGGATTTGGGGAAAGTGGCATGGGGAAGGACGAACCGGCCCGTGGTTAAGTCGAAGTAGCGATGGCTGCGTCGAGAAAAGCGCTTCTTGCTACCTTAGCTACTGGCGCGTTCACGATACACGCCATCGCTACTCCTTTCTCTTTTTTCCCTTTTTCATTTAGTTTCTTCACATTTTATTTGTTTCCTTTCACCTTATTCTATTTCTTTCATTTTCAATTACCTTTCCATTTTCTTTCCATATAATTTTATAACCTTTAGCAGCAACGAGTTTATATAAAAACGCGCTACTACAAACAGCGTAGCGGTAGCGCGGTTCGTCATAGATCGCTACTACTATGTGTACCGTATGGGCTAAGCCGTGGGAATTTTAGTAGTAACGTGTGTACAGCAAGACACGCTACTGCTAGATCTTTATCTCGCAGCTGTGATTACCTCGAGGCGCCATCGCTAATTAGGACCAGCGTGCTTTTTTGACCCACGCTACTGCTAAAGTTCTGTGTATAGGGTTTTCCCTAGTAGTGTTCGGTGACGCTAGGGTAGTAGAGATACTAGTATTCAGTAACCCGAAAGTTGTTCGGAGTCCCGGATGAGATCCCGGACGTCACGAGGAGTCCCGGAATGGTCCGGAGGTGAAGAATTATATATAGGAAGTCGATTTGACCATCGGGAAAGTTTTGAGGTCCTTGGTATTGTACGGTCCACGGGTGGGGCCACCTATCCCGGAGGGCCCCATGGGCTGAAGTGGAGGGAACCAGCCTGGTGGGCTGGTGCGCCCCTTGGCCCCCGCGCCTAGGGTTGGAAACCCTAGGGGTGGGCGGCGCCCCACTTGGCTTGGGGGGCAAGCCACCCCTTGGCCGCCCCAATCTAGATTGGATCTAGAGGGCGGCGCCCCTGGACCCCTATATAAAGAGGGGGGAGGGAGGGGTGCGCACCCTAGCCCCTGGAGCCTCCCTCTCCCTCCCCAACACCTCCTCCTCCTCCGTAGAGCTTGGCGAAGCCCTGCTGAGATCCCCGTTGCATCCACCACCACACCGTCGTGCTGCTGGATCTCCATCAACCTCTCCTTCCCCCTTGCTGGATCAAGAAGGAGGAGATGTCTTCCCCAACCGTACGTGTGTCGAACGCGGAGGTGCTGTCCGTTCGGCGCTCGGTCATCGGTGATTTGGATCACGACGAGTACGACTCCATCAACCCCATTCTCTTGAACGCTTCCGCTCGCGATCTACAAGGGTATGTAGATGCCCTCCTTTTCCCCTCGTTGCTAGATAACTCCATAGATTGATCTTGGTGATGCGTAGAAAATTTTAAAATTCTGCTACGTTCCCCAACATGGCGACGTCCTGGTTTCCGGACGCCCCCAATGGTGGTCGAGGGCGGCGCAAGGCGGGGCCCTCGTCTGGCGATATGAAGTAAGACTCGCGCCTGTGAAGGTCTTCGCTCATGACACTCTCACGTAATAATGAGTGGGGCTGTACACACCCCGGAGTCTCAGGAGTGCCGCCCTCGGGCCTCGGGGGCTCCCTCCCACGTCCTAGTGGCAGCACTTAGCTCCGCACTGGTGAGAAGACAAGAAGACTAAACTAGGCGCCAGACGCGGCCATTTTCTTTTAACCTCTTTTCTGTAGCCCTGCTTTCTGGCTTTGGATTTAAGTTGGAGTTGAATTTTCATTGATGCGTGCGGGGGTGCCTTTTCTCGTTCGTGCGATTTCTTGCAATCTGGTTCCTGCCTTAATTCAGAGTCTGCGCCTGCTGCCTCCTCCTCGCGAGCCCCTCGCGAGCGGGGGCTGGGCATAGCACGCAAGCGCTTCACGCATGCCCTGCCATGACTGGCGCTTGCGTCTTGCGAGGCTCCCTTGGACGGGTCGGCAGGCTCCTCAGAGACTCCTCAGAAACTCATGACCTCACACCGTTCCGCCCCAGTTAACCTAGACTTGAGGGCAGTAGTCCTGCCCGCAGCCTCGGCCTCTACGAGCTTCAGCTTCAGGTCTACCTGCCCATAAGATCCGCGCGAGCCTCAGCCACGCAGCGGTCGACATCCTCCTTGGCCCGGGCCTCGCAAGCGCCGATGGCATCCTCCGCTAGAGCAACTTGGCACTCCCTCGTCTCCAACCGCTCAAGCTCGAGGCTGCGCTCCATGGCTTCCAGCTCCAGCGCTTCCTCGCGCTTCAGGATCTCTTCCTCCTCGGCAGGCGTCCCCCTCATCGACGCACGGACGGCTTTGCGTGCCTCCACCTGCTGCTCCAAGGAGGCGCTCCAGGCCTGGAGCTCCCACGCGCGCTTCTCTGCGATCTCGCGGCGGCGGTCGGCTTCCCGGGCTTCTTCCAAGGCTCAAGAGCAGGCCTCACGCGAGGTCGCAAGAGGCGCCTCGGCCTTCGCATTGTCAAGCTCGCGCTGGTGGCGCCCGAGGTTGATGGCCACCTTCAGCTTATGCCGCTCCTCCATCAGCCGAAGACCCTCGGCCTCGAGGCGCGTGTCTAGATCTGCGAGTTCCCCACCGAGTCGGTTCATCACGCTCATCGCCTCTTGGAAATGCTCGTGGTGGACGACGCTTCGTTCGTACGCAAACTTAAGCGCGCGGCCGATTCCGTCCTCCGCCACGGGAGTTGCCGACGGGGTCCGGAGCGGCTCGTCCCCCCTCAGCAGGGGGCTGGGGCTGGTGCCCCCTTGGTCACTGGCCGGGCCCCGCGAGGGGCCCGGGCAGGCGTAGCCCCGCCGCTTGAAGAGGAGCCCAGGACCGAAGCCATCCAGCCGACGTCCACGACCAGAGGAGGAGCGCTTGTCACGCCGGCCATACTCCAAGCAAGGCCGCGAAGGAGAGATGGCAAAGGCATGGGCTCGAGGCGCATTGCAGGCAGGCTTGATTCTCCAGCCGACCCCGCGTCGGGGGCGGCGTGCAGGCTTGTGGTGCTCAAGGTTAGCGGAGGAGTTGAGGCAAGAGGAGGTTTCTCCTCAGGAGACTCCACGGCCTTGGCGAAAGGGATCCTAAAGAGCCACCGTTAGGAAGGGAAGCGGCACTCGAGGAATTACAAAGATAAGGTACTTACTCATCTATGGCGATGTACTTCCTATGTTTCAATGGCCGGACGGTGCCACTGCTGCAGCTTGGACACCCCTTCCTCACACGGCGCCGCGAAGTCCACGCGGAACCGGCCCAAGCATTGTACATGGTGACCAACGCGGTGACGTGGCTGGTGAAGGACCCAAGCAGACGACCTCAGGAGCGCCAAGCTGGAGAGAGCTATCGGGCTCCGCCTCGCGACGACCTGCCGAGGCCTCAGGAGCTTCGGCCTCAGGAGCAGTGGACTGCGTCGCCCCCTCGGCTGCCGCCCTAGGGCGAGAATCACGGGTTCCCGAGGATGACGCCTCGGGAGCCTCAGGCAGCATCGACAACTCGGCACCCGCGCCTCCGGCCTCCAGCAATGCTTGCCTCCCTGCGTCCACTCTTGGGGCAAGCTCGGCGCCGGTTACAAGGAGAGGAACCACGATGACAGGGTTCTCATGGGGCCCCACAAGGCCGACTGGACGCAGCCCCCATTCATCGAAGGAGGGCATCTGCCCCGCGAACTCCACCCTGTTCAAGCAGCAGTACAGGAGGCAACCCTCCTATGGCATATTGCCCGACGAGGGGTCGCCTGTCAAGACTTTGAGCACCTTTCTTCGCGCCTCAGCTGGGAGACCGACTCCTGAAGCCTCATGCGGTCCTGATCACCGGTCAGGGCCCACATCGACTGGGAATGGCGCGGAGTGGGGCAATTCAGCGTCGGAGGAACTGCTTCATCACCCAGAGCGCAGTCACACCGAGGTCCTTCAACCTCCTCAACCGGAGCTAGACGAAGGAAAGGCGAGAGCTCGCGAGCTTCTCATGGCCCCAGCCGGAGTTGGGGACGGCGAGCGACGACGGAGGCGAGAGCAGGGGGCTGAGCACTCCTACATCCACATACACCCACCGCGTCTGAAACCCGCTCTCGGGCGACGGGAGCTCAAAATCAACCCCCGATCCATCCGTCTTCGCCACAGCCTGGAAGCTCAGGCACCCCGAGCGCTGCAGGGGGTCGGTTAGGTGCAGTGAGAAGAAATGGCGTAGGAGGGCCATGGAGGGGGCAATGCCCACCATGGCCTCGCAAACAAAGGCGAAGAAGGTTAGAAGGGCCATAGATTGGGGATCAAGGTGCAACATATGGATCTGATAATGGGAAAGCATGGCGTTGAAGAAGGCGGAGAAAGGAGGAACTAGGCCAGCCCACAGGGCGTCGATGAAGAACTGAACCTCAGTGGCTGTCCTATTGAAAGCACAAGTGCTCCCTAGGTGGTTTTGGTAATTAATGACAACATATCTCTTGTTGGACTAACACTTTTATCTAGTCTGTTTCAGATAAGTTCAACAATGGAGTGGCATGGGCTAAATGATGTGGGAACTCCTTCAAGATGCTAAGGACAAAGGATTAGCTCAAGCTTCAAGCTCAAGACTCTTCATTTTACATTTTAGTGATCCAAGATCACATTGAGTCTATAGGAAAAGCCAATACTATCAAGGAGGGATGAGGTGTTGCTTAATGAGCCTCTTGCTTCAAAGTGCTTAGTGATATGCTCCAAAAACCCTCAACTACTTTCCCACTTCCACACATATGTCCTAAACCTAAAGTCAAACTCGGCCCCACTGATTCTTTCTATCCGGCACCACCGAGTTTGGATGTCTTAGCCACTGCCACAAACCCTAGGCAAATCAGTCTCACCGATAGGGATCTCAGTCTCACCGAGATGGGATTGTAATCTCTCTGTGTATGTCCATTATCAAAATCGGTCTCACCGAGTTTGAGCAATCGGTACTACCGAGATTACAATGCAAACTCTCTGGTTAACTTATTATCAAAATCGGTCCCACCGAGTTTGATAATCGGTCAAACCGAGTTTGCCTGACCAACTCTCTGGAAAGCTTATTACCAAAATCGGTCCCACCGAGTTTGTATAATCGGTCCTACCGAGATTACGTTATGCCCTAACCCTAACCATATCGGTCCTACCGAGTTGCATACCGGTCCCACCGAAAACCCTAACGGTCACATTATTTGCTAGATCGGTCTGACCGAGTTTAATGATTCGGTCCCACCGAGTTTGGTAGATTGTGTGTAACGGTTAGATTTTGTGTGGAGGCTATATATACCCCTCCACCTCCTCTTCATTCGTTGAGAGAGCCATCGTGAACCTACACTTCCAAAGATCCTATTTACGAAAGAGAACTACCTACTCATGTGTTGAGGCCGAGATATTCAATTCCTACCATATGAATCTTGATCTCTAGCCTTCCCCAAGTTGCTTTCCACTCAAACCCTCTTCCCACTAGATCCAAATCCTATGAGAGAGAGTTGAGTGTTGGGGAGACTATCATTTGAAGCACAAGAGCAAGGAGTTCATCATCAACACACCATTTGTTACTTCTTGGAGAGTGGTGTCTCCTAGATTGGCTAGGTGTCACTTGGGAGCCTCCGACAAGATTGTGGAGTTGAACCAAGGAGTTTGTAAGGGCAAGGGGATCGCCTACTTCGTGAAGATCTACCGCTAGTGAGGCAAGTCCTTCGTGGGCGACGGCCATGGTGGGATAGACAAGGTTGCTTCTTCGTGGACCCTTCGTGGGTGGAGCCCTCCGTGGACTCGCGCAGCCGTTACCCTTCGTGGGTTGAAGTCTCCATCAACGTGGATGTACGATAGCACCACCTATCGGAACCACGCCAAAAACATCCGTGTCTCCAATTGCGTTTGAATCCTCCAAAACCTTCCCCTTACTTTCTTGCAAGTTGCATGCTTTATTTTCCGCTGCTCATATACTCTTTGCATGCTTGCTTGCTATATGTTGTGAATGTTAAACTTGTGCCTAAACTCCACTCAAACTTTAAAGAAACTTAAAAACTGCAACTTTGGTACTTAGTGTCTAATCACCCCCCTCTAGACACCTCTTCTCAAGGTCCTACAAGTGGTATCAGAGCATTGGTCTCCATTGCCTTGGTTTAAGCACCATTGGAGGAAGATGGATGAGTCTACTTTGGGGAGTCTTAGACATAGAGTGCCTATTCTTGATGGAGAGTATTTCCGTGAGTGGAAAAATGAGATGCTTGTTATTTTCAATCAATATCATTTTAACAAGTACATTGCTAGCCCTTGTGCACCTTATGTTGATCCTATGCATCCAACCCATGATGAGTCAATTGACATGGTTAGGAATCTTAGAACTGTTAATCTTATCACTAGAGGCTTGCCTAGAAACTTGATTATAAAACTGCCTACTCTTGAGTGTGCCTACACTATATGGAAATTTTCTTGAGGAACAATTTCCAGATTATTCCTTGAAAAATCTAGATGAAATTCTCCATAAGTCTATTGCTTTGAGTAAAATGAATACTAGTGATCCTATGTTTGGTGATCGTCTATTTGAGCTTACAAACCTTATGCGTGCCAAAGGAAATGTTGGTATTATTAGTGACATTATTTCCGAAGCTATAAGAATTCATAGACAAGATTATTGTCAAACTCATTCTAATCAATCACCCTCTCTAGGAAATGATCCACCACATGACGAAGTTGAACATGGATACTATGATGAGGATGATGATAGTGACTTCGATCTTGATGATGCAATGAGACATTTTGGTCTTATGGCAAATCTTCGGGGATATATGTCAGGAGGAAAGGAATGGGTTCTTGATAGTGGATGTACCGATCACATGACCGGAGATAAAGACATGTTTCGTGAGCTTGCTGATAATGGTAGTCCTCGAAAGTATGTCACTTTCGGTGACAACTCAAAGGGTAAGGTGGTTGGCCTCGGTAAGGTGGCCATCTCACATGATAGCTCCATACAAAATGTTATTCTCGTTGAATCTCTAGGTTACAACTTACTTTCAGTATCTAGACTTGCTGATTTCGGTTTCTATGTTCTATTTACTGAAATAGATTGCCAAGTGTTTCGTCGAGATAATCATAAAATGGTCTTTACTGGCGTGCGTAGAGGTGATCTATTCATTGTTGATTTCACTAAAAAGGCTCAACCTAAAACTTGCTTCATTGCTAAATCCTCAAAAGGCTGGTTATGGCATAGACGATTAGTTCATGTTGGTATGCAAAACCTTGACAAGCTTATTAAGGGGAATCATATCCTTGGAGTTAATGATGTCATATTTGATAAGGATAGACTTTGCAGTGCTTGTCAAGCAGGTAAACAGGTTGGAGGAAGGCATCCCGTGAAGAACATCATGACCACGAAGAGGCCACTCGAGCTACTTCACATGGATCTCTTTGGTCCCAACTCTTACAAGAGTCTCGGTGGAAATTCTTTTGGTCTAGTTATAGTTTATGATTTTTCCAGATTTACGTGTGTGTTCTTTCTCGATGATAAATCGCAGGTCCAAAAGATCTTCAAAAACTTCGCTAGGAAGGCCCAAAACCAATTTGAAGTGAAGATCAAGAAGGTTCGCGGCGACAACGGAACGGAGTTCAAGAACGCAAATGTGGACACCTTTCTTGACGAAGAAGGGATTTCATACGAGTTCTCGGTTACGTACACACCTCAACAAAATGGAGTTGTTGAGAGGAAGAACCGGACACTCATCGAAATGGCGAGAACGATGCTTGATGAGTACAAGACGTCAAGCACTTTTGGGCGAAGCGGTTGAGACACTTGTCATGCAACAAATCGCTTGTATCTTCACAAGCTACTCGGCAAGACGGCATACGAGCTACTCACAGGTAACAAACCCCAAGTTGGATACTTTCGAGTATTCGGCTCAAAGTGCTACATTCTTGATAAGCATCGTCGTTCTAAATTTTCTCCTAAGTCTCATGAAGGTTTCCTACTAGGTTATGGCTCAAACTCTCACACTTACCGTGTCTACAACAATTTCACCCGAAAGGTTGAAGAGACGGTAGATGTGAAGTTTGATGAATCTAACGGCTCGCAAGTATAGAAATTGCCAATTGATGTAGGAGACAAAGATCCTTCGGAAGCAATCCAAGACTTGTCTATTGGCAAGGTCCGTCCAACGGAGGTGAAGGAGAGTACCTCGTCCATCCAAGTGGAAGCTTCTACTTCACGACAAGGTGAACCAAGAGTTGATACGGAAGCATCCACAAGTGGGACACAACAAGATGTGAATACATCAAGATGCTTAAACGAAAAATGGCAACCCCATTTTGAGCTTAAACGATGAGTATGGCCTATGACAAGTGATCTCACTTGACTCCTAAGTCAATATACTCTAACATAGGTGACTTTGTCGCTGACCATCTCTAGATGAAGTTCTCATGTGTTCTTTTCTGAGTTTTTGCATTTGTCTCATGCATTTGTGTTTCCCCTTTCAAAAAAAACTTCATCTAGATTTCTTTCTGTTTTCTCTGCATTTTCTGCATCTAATTCCTTGCATATCTTTCAGTTAATTCCTTGCAAATCTTTGTGAGATCTTACTAGTCTAGTGAGCTGAGGTGGCAAGTGTTTTCTCTGCGGTGAACTCGGTTACACTGATTTGTTATTTTCGGTCCAACCGAATCTTTTCAGTACGACCGAAGCATACCACTCGGTGCCACCGATTTCATAACAGGAAAAACTCTTTGCCACATATTCTGTGTTTCTTCTGATCCAGCTCCACTCAATGAATCTTGTCCTCTACAAGCATCACATTTTCATCATTGCTTTATGTTGTGACTCAAGGATCAAACCCATTCACGACAAATTCTAGAGGGGGAGAGAGAGATTACATCTTTATCAAGCCCTTCTTGGAAATTGATGTCAAAGGGGGAGAGAGAGATCACATCAAAGCTTATCATTTAGAGAGAGAGATCACATCTCAGAGGGAGAGAGAGATCCTTCAAGGGGAGAGAGAGAGAGATCTCCAGGGGGAGATAATACTAGTAGAAAGTATTTCTCAAGGATCCCAGATGCTTGGTGTTCAAGAGGAGAGATGTCCACATGTCTTCTTGAGGGGAGAGACATGTTCATATGATCTGTTGTGCTAAATTTTGCATTAGCATACATTAGCTCTGAACTTTAGCTCTGATCATCATTCATATCTTTCAGCTCTGTTTTCCTTCAGCTCTGATTTTCTGTTTCCTATCTTCTCCCAAAGATCCCATGTTAGATTCAGGGGAGCAAGACATCTAAGGAAAGCGATCATTTAAATTCATTGCATATCTTTACTCTTGGGGACATGTCTAATCCAATGTGGTACTCAAGACTCACTCTCTACATGTCATCCAGTCTTGGTATTCTTGTGGTTTCTTCTGCTTGCTCGGCTAGTAGATGCATCTGTGTTATCTAACCTTGTTTACGCAGGTTCATTCCATCCTAAGCCAACTCAAGACCACAAAGTAAGTATATGCATCACAATCATGTGTATGAGGAATTCTTTCGATGTACATACTGTTTGCAAGAAGGACTCATGGGCATGAAGGTATTCTCTTTAATACTTTTTGCTCTGATGCATATAACCAAGATACATGTAACACATTGCCTGCTCTATCATGGTTATGCTATCACATGCTTCTATATTTCATATTCACATGATTGCATACATGTAGGGGGAGCCTATGCTTGTTACATGTCTTTCCAAAGCTTTACTTGCTATTCTTTATATCTTTATCTAAAGCTTTGATGTATGTTGCCATCAATTACCAAAAAGGGGGAGATTGAAAGCACAAGTGCTCCCTAGGTGGTTTTCGTGATTAATGAAAACATATCTCTTGTTGGACTAACACTTTTATCTAGTATGTTTCAGATAAGTTCAACAATGGAGTGGCATGGACTAAATGATGTGGGAACTCCTTCAAGATGCTAAGGACAAAGGATTGGCTCAAGCTTCAAGCTCAAGACTCTTCATTTTACATTTCAGTGATCCAAGATCACATTGAGTCTATAGGAAAAGCCAATACTATCAAGGAGGGATGAGGTGTTGCTTAATGAGCCTCTTGCTTCAAAGTGCTTAGTGATATGCTCCAAAAACGCTCAACTACTTTCCCACTTCCACACATATGTCCTAAACCTAAAGTCAAACTCGTCCCCACTGATTCTTTCTATCCGGCGCCACCGAGTTTGGATGTCTTAGCCACTGCCACAAACCCTAGGCAAATCGGTCTCACCGATAGGGATCTCGGTCTCACCGAGATGGGATTGTAATCTCTTTGTGTATGTCCATTATCAAAATCGGTCTCACCGAGTTTGAGCAATCGGTACTACCGAGATTACAATGCAAACTCTCTGGTTAACTTATTATCAAAATCGGTCCCACCGAGTTTGATAATCGGTCAAACCGAGTTTGCCTGACCAACTCTCTGGAAAGCTTATTACCAAAATCAGCCCCACCGAGTTTGTGTAATCGGTCCTACCGAGATTACGTTATGCCCTAACCCTAACCATATCGGTCCTACCGAGTTGCATTCCGGTCCCACCGAAAACCCTAACGGTCACATTATTTGCTAAATCGGTCTGACGGAGTTTAACAATTCGGTCCCACCGAGTTTGGTAGATTGTGTGTAACGGTTAGATTTTGTGTGGAGGCTATATATACCCCTCCACCTCCTCTTCATTCGTTGAGAGAGCCATCAGACTGAACCTACACTTCCAGCATCCTATTTCTGAAAGAGAACTACCTACTCATCTGTTGAGGCCAAGATATTCCATTCCTACCATATGAATCTTGATCTCTAGCCTTCCCCAAGTTGCTTTCCACTCAAACCCTCTTTCCACCAGATCCAAATCCTATGAGAGAGAGTTGAGTGTTGGGGAGACTATCATTTGAAGCACAAGAGCAAGGAGTTCATCATCAACACACCATTTGTTACTTCTTGGAGAGTGGTGTCTCCTAGATTGGCTAGGTGTCACTTGGGAGCCTCCGACAAGATTGTGGAGTTGAACCAAGGAGTTTGTAAGGGCAAGGAGATCGCCTACTTCGTGAAGATCTACCGCTAGTGAGGCAAGTCCTTCGTGGGCGACGGCCATGGTGGGATAGACAAGGTTGCTTCTTCGTGGACCCTTCGTGGGTGGAGCCCTCCGTGGACTCGCGCAGCCGTTACCCTTCGTGGGTTGAAGTCTCCATCAACGTGGATGTACGATAGCACCACCTATCGGAACCACGCCAAAAACATCCGTGTCTCCAATTGCGTTTGAATCCTCCAAACTCTTCCCCTTACTTTCTTGCAAGTTGCATGCTTTATTTTCCGCTGCTCATATACTCTTTGCATGCTTGCTTGCTATATGTTGTGAATGTTAAACTTGTGCCTAAACTCCACTCAAACTTTAAAGAAACTTAAAAACTGCAACTTTGGTACTTAGTGTCTAATCACCCCCCCCCTCTAGACACCTCTTCTCAAGGTCCTACACCTATCAACGGTAGCTCGGGACGCAGGCCAGGCCACCGTCCCTCCCCATTCGTTGAAGCTGGTGGCGAGCGCAGGGCGGACCTTATGCATGGCCTCTTGATTCAGCACCCGCGATCGACCGACGGCGGACTCGATTGCCGGGGGTGGACCGGCTGAGGACAGGCCATTCTTCCCTTTCTCCGTTCGATTCGGCGCCATGACAAGAGAGAGGACTGAGCTCGAGTCAGACCGGAAGAGGAAGCTGGGGTTCGAGGAAGCGGAGGAGTTGGGGAGTGCATTGCCTGTGAGGGGAAAATAACTGTGTAGGGCGCCGTGGCCGACTAACCAGGCGGATATCAAGGCTGCATGGGGAAGCGGGGCCGTCCACGTCCAATCAATCGCCATGCATCGACCAAGGCCGCAGGTGTCGGGTTCGCGGTGTTCAAGACTTGCCCTTTGGCCGCCGGCCAAGTCCGAGTCGCGCTTTGGGCCCGGGGCTACTTTGGCGTTCGGGAACCGGGGTCCCCAGACTTGTTTACCTATGGCCTGGCGTGGCTCCACTCATGCCAGCACGACTCGTCTTCACCAGCAAACACTCAAGACCCTAGCGAGGGGCCAAGCCTCGCAAGGCGGACGACACAAGACCTCCTCAGGGGCGGCCTCATCAGGCCGGCTTGCGAGGGGCGGAGAGATCAAGGCAAGGGACACCTCGCGAGGTTCCTGTGACGCTAGCCATGACGACCGCAACCAGGCGGGCGCCTCGCACGCAATGTCCTTGTTTCCTCTTTGGTGCTAAAGGGGCAAGCGCAGGTGAGGAGTCCCGAGGCATCAGGCAAAGGTTTCCATATCGGTGCAACGAAACCAAGACCAGCAGGACGGCAGGACGGAGGTCACCGTGGAGCCCAAGACGGCGTCACCACCAGAGCCTTTGGCAGGCGAAGACTACTTTTGTCAGGATAAGCTGTACTAGCTATCCCCCTTCAAACTTGGCCGTTGTGGAATCCCTTCCTGCTCAATATTTGTGAAGAGGACCCGGGCCTCTATAAATAGGACTAGCCACCTCCATAGCAGGGGATCGAAACCTTCACCAACTCACCAAGCACAAGAACACCTCACCTCAAGAGGCTGTTCTTCCCTTGTAACTGTTCATCCTCAGCCTGAGAGGCAATCCACCACACCGCACTGGAGTAGGGTATTACACCACAACGGTGGCCCGAACCAGTATAAATCTCGTGTCTCTTGTGTTGCGGGTTCGTCGAGCTAGGCTTTGAGATTGCGGTGAGGCTGAGGGCGTGATTAGGTAGGGGGAAATCTTCGTTCGCACCCCAGTGTTCGAACCTTGAGTGTTTTGCTGGAACCCGTGATCCGACAGAATTAACGGGAAATAGGGGGGTGGGTGGGGAGGAGTTGTATTGACAGTGGTGGACATGTTTGGGTTTAGGCAGGCCTAGGGTTGCATAAAGTCAGAGGTAAAATGGGACATAAAGCCCAATAAAGCACTAGATGTAAAAGGATGTGATTAAAGCTAACTCCATGACAGAAAATAGATAGAAAAAGCATAAAAGATCCATTACAACATACTTAAGTACATAGCATAGAAGATCCATTACAACAAACTTAGGAACATAGAAAATATGGTTCATACGTAAGATACTGGAGTTCAAATGCACTTCCAAAGCCTAGGTTAACTTCACAGTCCCCCAAAATGCACACCCATATCTTCGCTTGACACAGTTAGGCCACATTCTTATACAAGCCTTGGATGTACTTCAGCACCATAGCCAACACTTCAAGACTCAAGGATGGCCTTGATTTGCTCTAACTTCTCCATATTGTATAGCCATCTTTCAGCAACTCTGCAATAACTTGCTCAAGCTTTGTCTTCTCCTGTTTATGAAGATCTCTGTCCACTTCAACATCCTTCATAGCCTTCCTGGTGTTCTTGATAATGTCAGCTTGGCTCTGAAAATGCAGCTCTGCTCCTTGGCAAGTTTAAGATTTTCCATCTGCACCTCCAACCTAGCTTTCTCCTCTAGCTCCTTCTCCACTTGTTTCTGGTGCACCTTGTTGTCCACCCTACCGTCCCGCCAACAAACATCTTGGTTACATCTTCAACAAGCTTGTTGTACTCCATGCAAAGCTTCTCGTTTTCAGTCTTAAGCTTGGCCAACTGCTGCTCAAACTGTTGCTTGTCAAGTACCCTTCCACAATTCTGCTCATGGAACATTTCCCATAGCTTGGACAAACATCTTTGAAGAACAGGAGGCCAAGACTTCTCAACCCACTCTACAACACCACAATTCACACCATTTTCCTACATTTCTAAATTATGAATTTATAAACTTATTACACTGTCATGATTAACTTGGAATTTTCTAACAATCAATAACATAACCGAAATATGATAACTTATTACACTGCCATGATTAAGTTTCGAAACTAACAATGAATAAGACAACTAAAATATGATAACTTATTGCACTGCCATATGCCTATTCAAACATTTCTAAGTAGTTTGGAACTTTCACTCAAACTGTTGCCTCATGGGGTGCACTCAACATCCATATGTATCCAAAAAAATTGTGCAATCAAATGTGGTGCTGCAACAGTAAAAAAGTTAAGATTGACATATAACCTGGACTGGGCAGCCATAGAAACGCCTTTTAGTTAAAGTGCCTTCAAAAGCCACACACATAACATGCCTCATGTGGTGCAGAATGCATTTGGGTTTAGAAAGCTTAAGTTGGCCATAGAAAAAGGGGCTCCACAAAGGTGTCAGGTTCCTCCTGCATCAACAAAATCACCAACACTGGTTTTAATCACCACTCAAAGCACAATAAATTTGAACTATGCATTAACCCTAACCCTAACCCTACATAAATCCCCAAATCAGCAAGAACCCTAACCCTACATAAAGATGAACCCTAACTTAGCTAAATCTACAACCAACCCTAACCCTCCCTAATCAAGATACATATCAGAGACACAACAATAGCCCTAACTAAGCAAGATCCATGGCATTAGCATCGCATTTAACCCTAACCCTAACCCTAGGTGGCAAGGAAATAACTTACCATAAGCCCCACGTCCATGATGACGACCTCGCAGTCATAGTCGGAGCTCGTTTCCTCGTCGTACTAGGAAGGCATGGCGGCAGGGAGGTCGACGACCTGGGCTACCGTCGGCGGCGGCGAGGTCAGAGTGAGCGGGGAATGGAACAGGGGAGTGGGAGCAGGGGAATGAGCGGGCAGAGGTGAGCGACCGATGAACTGGGTATTTATTACCCAGTTCCGACCGACCCGGTCGGTGTAACGACTGGTAATGGCCGCTCCATCGGCACACTAGGCCACGTTGCCTGACCGGTGGGTCCAGGCGATCAGAAAACGACTTAATTCGTTAGTTGCGCACGTTTTGAGTTTTTTGAAACAGCCGAATTGTAGTAGTTTTTTGATACCCTAGCCCGAATTGTAGTAGTTTTATGATATTTACTCCATGTACAGTTTGAAGTTGAAATTAAATTAAGTTGGGAGCTATGGAAAAACCAAATTCGACAATCAAGAAGTTTGCATTTGAGCTCGAGGGGAAATAAAAATGAAAACAGAAGCAAATTAAAGGATCACAAGAAGCCAAAGTGCTGACAAGGCCATTCATAGCTGTTTGAACTGCAATTACACCTTTCAAGTTAGCAAATGATTAGTCGATACGAATACAACAACACCGGCCCTAGTTAAATTAAATTGTCGAAGAATAATAACAAGAAAAAAGATGCAACTCCTCCCTTCCTGCATGTCCTCCTACGTAAACTATGCACAGATGCGTACATGCATATACACTGATACACATATGTATAGACGTGTTTGCTTGCTGCTACGTGTACTGGTACAAAGAATAAAACAGCGTGCTCGAATGGATCATGGATCCTCGGGCGCGTACATACTATGATATCATGGCGCGCCGTCGTCGCCCTGGCCTTGCTTCTGCGTGAGCGCGATGCCAGTGCTGCCTTCGTCGGCGCCCTTGGGGCTGCCGGCGCGCGGGCTCCCCGAGGACGACCCGCCGTGCTTGGAAGACTGGGCCGCCGGCTTCTTCTTGACGCCGGCGCGCCAGCTCTTGAGCGCCTTGGAGGTCTGGTCGTCGAAGATGGACTGCTTCATGGTTGACCCCATCTGCGACACCAGCGCGTAGAGCGGCAGCGTCACGTAGCTGCACAGCACCTGCACCACCGCCCTGCATGCATGCATGCACCGCCGGACAAGATCGTATCAGTCCCATGGATCGATGGATCGATGCGAGTCAGAGATCTGGCTGGTCGGCTTACCCGAGGCAGAGCCGCGCGACGACGAGCTTCGTGGAGTCGTTGAAGCACGAGTCCATCCCGTACTCGTACTGCACGCATCAAATCAAATCGAGCTAAATTCATCGCCGTTATCGAGATGGATGGCGTGGTACGACGGAGGAGGGAGGTGAAATTTACCAGGATCCAGAGGAAATAAATGATCTGGAAGCCGTTCTGGAAGAGCGTGAAGTGGATGAGGAAGAGGACGAAGGTGGGGCGGCTGAACCAGAAGTAGCTGTCGCTGACCTGCACCAGCGGGATCCCCTGGATCACCGCGTGCCGCTCCGTGATGTCGATCGCCATCCGGCAGATGATCCCCTGCAGCTTCGTGCCCACCGACAGGATGATCTGCACGCGCGCGCCACCACCATCCACATTCCATCAAACCATCCACCAGTCCAGAACTCCAGATTGAGATTGAGTATCTACCAATCAATCAATCATGGATGGATGCATGCATGCATGGTAATTTCAGGCTGGGAGAGATCGACTTACCACCAGCGGCATGATGGATATCCAGAGCATGGTGTGCATTCCTGAAATTATTCCTCGTCAGGTGGGAATCATGGAGTGGTTTGTTCAGTGGATCTAGTTAATTAGCTGATTCACTCACCGTTGATGTTGACGAGCAGGAAGATGAGTGCAGACGCCCACAGAATAGGGCTGCCAAAAAAAACCACAACAGTTAAAGAAACAATTTTTACTACGAAGTTCTATATGGTACCAGAGCCAAGAGGTTTTGAGTTCAAGACCCGGCCGACGCAATTAAATTACAGTCCACTTTCGATCCATGTTTACACGCGAGGGGGAGTGTTGACGTATAAATGTATTGACTAGTCTCTTCCATCAGACCGGTCTTTTGATTGCATTGGCTAGAGCATGCACTTCTACAGCGGGGAACATACCGAGTGAAATGTCTACACTACGGCACCAGCGACGACACCGTCTTTGGGTGTTGTGTCCCTTCTGGTGGGCATCTTTGTGGTCCTCTTCGAGTGGAAGGGTTCTTGGTGGAAAGTCATGTTTGCTCATCCGGACTCTACAGCGGCGGCGCGATGCCATGACCCTCTTGGCCGTGTCATCCAGGAGCCCAAGTATCATCCGGTCGCAGTGAGGTTGTGTCTTCGTGTGGGCTTGGATCGTAGCTTGACACATCATTGGCTATGATGTGTGGCGGTCTTGTTTGCCTCCTACCTTTTACATGTGACCTCGTAGCCAGCCTTCTTGATCTCCACTGCCCTCAGCGTGATCGGCGCTCCGAGGGTCAGAGCGAGAATGCAGATGGCCCGCTACGATGAGAGTTTGGCGAGTGTGTTAGGGCGAAGTTCGGTGATCCTTCCAAGAGGCACCACTTCATTCTTCGCCGATCCCATGGTTAGCTTTTGTGTTATGGTTACTCTTGTGCTCTTGCCTGACAGCAAGGTGGTAACGTGCATGTGTGTGCATTCCTCTGTGTTGCTTTTTTTGTTTGTTTGTCTTTTCTCTGATCTGCTTTGTAAAGAGTTTCCTCAACATTTTGTATTGTTCAGCCGTGTGACTTTATTTATAAAAAGTATGAAATCAATTTTTTTTCTTCATGAAATTGGTGAAGTGAGTTGTTATTGTTCACCTGATCCCGACGATGACCTTGAAATCGTCCTCGAGAGATCGCTTGATGTACTTCTGGAAATCAAACTTGCTGCCAGGAGCCAAATGAACCTGCAACAGCAATACCACAATTAAGGATTTCTAGCCGACATGCAGATTACTTGGTGATTAGTGCCTTGGTACTTACATTGACGAAGCTGTGGCGCAACGCACAGTAGTCGGCCCTCCGGACCGATCTGAAGAACTGCCTGAAGAAGTTGCTCTGCGCTCAGAGTTGCATCCATGGGTCAGTAAAACGATGCAAACATTGTGCTCTGCCTGAACTCTGAAGGAAACATTTCACTGATCAATCTAGCTTACGATGTAAAACGAGGCCGGGGTCTTGTTGAGGACGTTCATGTGCTGCCTGACGAAGGATGTCTCGTGCGTAAACCTGAATTGCGACGGATCTGCGGCAGCAATGGCGCCGCCGTTAGCTCAGAGGAAATTAAAAGATCGACGTGTGTGCTTGTGTTTTAGTAGCTCTGAAGAGTGAGAGAAAAAAAAAATGATGCACCGTTAGTGACTTCTTCATCTTGGCCCACTGCTTCTTTTTCCCACTCTTTCCATGCTCGTATCTGCAATCAATTAATGGTGAAATCATCACGCATCCCTCGCATCACCAATGAGGCAATGATCGAGTTAATGGTTAAGAAAAGAACAGTGATTAATTATGAAATTTCTAGATAGACCTTGGCTCTGCCGAGTGCCATGGTGGTGGCACTGTAGCAGACATGGAACACGGCCAGGAAGAAGATGAAGATGTGCAGCTGGTGCAGAGCGTTTATCGAGATAAGGGACACCTTCCCCTGCAATTGATTTCAGGAACGGAATTCGTCTTACTGCCGGATGCAAAGATTTTTCTTTTCCCCTCTCTTCATCAGCAAATTAATTGAGAATGAGATTGGTGCTGACCGGGGGACATTTGATGTTCATGTTGGCCTCACTGAGCATCCTGTGGGGGACGCTGAAGGAGGTGGCCTCGCTGAGCATCCTGTGGGGGACGCTGAAGGAGGTGGCGGTGAAGGGATTGGTGCCGAGGCTGAAATGCTCCTCCGGCTGCTTAGCGCCGTGCTCCTCCGCGGGGGCGCCGTGGCCGCCGTCCTTGGCCATCTCGACCTCGACGGTGGCCTTCTTGAGGCGGCATGGGAGCATGGTGTCGGCGGCAGCCTCAGAGATACAAATCTTTATGATGTAGCTCTGCCCGAACACCAGCAGCAGCGAGATGAATCCCAGCACCATCAGCTCTGCACCACATCATCAGCATCCATGTCGTTACGTGTCAATAAATTCATAGACCATCGTTACCAGCCTTGACCTTCTTCCTCACCTGCCTTGACCTTCTCAAGGGCTTCGACCATGGCCTTCTTCTTCCTGTGCGCGAACCACTGAAACAACGAACCAACACCATGCATTTGCATGCATGTGAGCAGAGCAAACAAAAGCAGATTACTTGGCAGGGCGACATGGATGGTCTGACTGACGGACCTCTCCGACTTTGTGGAGGCCCATCTCCAGGAGGATGGAGATGAGGACGATGACGCCGCAGACGGAGGCGACGGCCCATGTCGGCGTCTGGTCGAGCTCCCTCGAGTTGCCGCCCCCTCCTCCCCCGCTCATGTTTGCTCTGCTGCCGACCCGCGGCCGGCCGTTGCGTTCTGGCTTGAGACGGCCGGGATGAGAGGCGGGCAAAGGAGGGAGACGGGCGAGAGGGTGGCGCAGATAAACTGGAGACGGGGTCAAGGAGGAGGAAGAGGGCGTCAATGGCCGATCGAGTCGGAGATTCGCCGTTCTTCTTGCTCCGCGTGCGTGCATGCGTGGTGAGCGGAGGAGAAAGCGCGAGCTGCTCATTTGCAGACAGAGGCTGCGCGCGAACCACGCACGCTCCGTCAATAATTCTCTTGTCTTTATTTTCTGCTATATATATCCGGCCCGCGACACGTGGACACTAATTGCAACCATCCCGGCTCCAGCCGCGCCGAGTAACAGAGGCTGACATGGGAAATTAACTCCAACTCCGACCCCGCCGGCGTACGTTAAGCCACCTAAGAATAACTTTAGTAGACCCTGCATCCGTCCCCGACCTGTAAAATAACCGTCAAAATGCGGGTAGGGACGGAAAAACCTACTCGATCAGATCCTGCATCCCGTTTCGGCCCGTAAAATTTTTTGAGGGGCGCGGCAAAATCCCGACCCAACCCGGGAATACGCGGGTTTCTCCTTCACGGCTGCGGTGCCCTGCATCACAGAGAAGCAGTTGACGAGAGGGGCATTTCAGCCCGCGCGCCTTCCCCCCTCCTTTCGTCGCCGACCGCCCTTGCTTTCGCCCGCCCGCCGCCGGTGATTCCGGCCAAATCTGCAGGCGGAATCGGTCCGCAGGGCTGCCCCACACCCTCCCGCGTCGAGACGCTGCACCAACCCCCGATCCGGCGAGAAGAGCCGCTCTCGTCGCCGCCACCGCCGGGGATCGACCACCGTCGGGCCTGCCTCCTCGTTGCCACCCGGGATCACCCGCCGCGTCCGTCACCGGTTAGTGCGTTCTTTTGTGATTTTTGCGAGCGGTATAGTTAATTTGACGCGTCGGTACGCATGTAGATGGAGTTGAGCCCGTGTGAGAAGTTCTTGCTCTCTGATTCGTCCGATTCGGACGACTCGGATGTTGTGACCATGCTTGCGAACTTTCGGCAGCAAACATTGGTCATGGCACTTGCCGTGAAGGAGCACGAAGACGAGAACCGGAAGAGGAGGCGAGGATCGACCGTCAGGCGTCTTTGCATTCCTCGGAATCGTCATCTTGGGAACGAGATGTTGATGCAAGACTACTTCATGGAGAATCCTACATATCCACCGCACCTCTTCCGGAGAAGGTACCGAATGCGTCGATTCCTCTTTGTCAAAATTGTTCAAGCTTGCGAGGCAAATTGCCGGTATTTTACTCAAAGAAGAAATGTTGCGGGCTTAAAGGGATTTAGTGCATATCAAAAAATCTCTGCGGCAATGCGGGTGATTACATATGGTGTTCCGGCTGACTATGCCGATGAGTACCATCGCATTGGTGAAGATACTACAATTGAGTCTGTGCGTAAATTTGCAAAGGTGATCATCCATGTCTTTGGTCCTGAATATCTTCGGGCACCCAACGAAGATGACACAAAGAAATTGATGGAAACTAATGAGATGAGAGGTTGGCTTGTCATGCTAGGTAGCATTGATTGTATGCATTGGACTTGTAAAAATTACCCCAAGGCATGGCAAGGAATGTATCGTGGCAAGTCTCGTGATGCAACAATAGTGCTAGAGGCCGTAGCATCCGAGGATTTATGGATTTGGCACTGCTTTTTTGGTATGCCAGGTACTCTCAATGATATCAATGTGTTGCAACGGTCTCATTTGTTTGCTAGACTTGCTAGTGGTGATGCTCCTGCTTGCAACTATACTATCAATGGGCATGAATACACAAAAGGATACTATCTTGCAGATGATATATACCCTCCTTGCTGCATATTTGTCAAAAGCATCAAAGAACCCAAAATTTAAAAAAAAATGTGAATTTGCAAGGGTGCAAGAGGCAGCCCGAAAAGACATTGAAAGAGCATTCGGTGTTTTGCAATCTAGGTTTGCCATTGTCCGTGGTCCTGCTCGTTTTTGGGATAAGAAAACCTTGAAAAATATCATGACATGTTGTGTTATCCTGCACAATATGATTCTTGAAAATGAGAGAGGAATGAATTTGGAATTCTTCTATGACAATGTGGGTAGTCGTGTCAAACCAACTAGAGACCCTAACCGCATTAGAACTTTTCTTCAAACATACAAGGAGATTGAAAATGCAAACACCCACTTTCAACTTCAGGAGGATCTCATTAAGCACCATTGGCAAAGGGCTGGACAGTGACTCATTTTTGTATTCATTTGTATTTGTATTCATGACAAGTTTTGTATTGCATTATTTAAGTTTGCTATGGTGATTTGAATAATTATTTGTAATGTGGATGATTATTGTATTATGTTTGATTTGAATAATTTAGTTTTGCTTTCGATTGTTGTTTATGTTGGATTTGATATTTATGGGTCGATGAGATGCGGGATGCAGCGGCACAAAGAGCAGACCCCGCAAAGCCGACCCGTAAAAAAGCATATTTCGTGAATATGTTTTTTTACGGATCCGTTTGAAGGGTCTGCATCTATGACCGTCCGCGCCGGCCCGTAAAGGCCATTTTGCGCGAACTGCAAACGCATTTTGCGGGCCGGCGGGATGTGGGGTCTGCTAGAGTTGCTCTAGCGCGGACATCTATGAGTCTGCAAGATTGTAGACTCATTTTCTCCCGTAAATCGGAAATAAATGTGAAGACATTGCGGGCGTACGGATAGCTGGCACGTCTGTGTATAATCGCTCTGGCCCATAAAAAATTCACCCCTCTCGGGCTTTCCCGCGCTTTTTATCGAACGCTCGCACCGTTTACCATGTCGCATTTATGCCGACCTAGAGCACGCAACGGCCGACATTGATGTCGCGATTTGACCGGACGGGAGGGCAGCGCAGACAGACGCGACCTCTCACTGCCGACATTGAAGCGGCGCGCCGGTCGAGAGAGCTGCCCGGCTAAACACACCTCACCTCTTTATTTTCTGCTAGATACTCAGCCCGCGACACGTGGACACTAATTGCAACCATCCCGGCTCCAGCCGCGCCAAGTAACACATGCTCACATGGGAAATTAAGGGCATCTCCGCATACGTTCACCTAACGCATGCATGTAGCAGTTCATAGGACGGTCTAGACACATTTTCTTCCGTACACCAAAAACAAACATGAAGACTTTGAGGGTGTCCGGATAGCTGCCACGTCCGCGTCCGATCGCCTTGACCCATAAAAAAATCCATCCACCGCTCACGTGCTTTTCATCGAACGCTCGTGCCGCTTGCCGCGCCGCATTCATGCCGGGCCAGAGCATGCAACGGCCGACATTGATGCCGCGATGACCGGATGGGAGGGCGGCGCGAATGTGACCTCTCATTGTAAGCATTGAAGTGGCGCGCCGGTCAAGAGAGCGCCGCCCGACTGAACACACCTCTTCGCCGCATTCAAACAGCCACAGACTGCTTGTCTTCCTCCATTAAACCCATGCGTGCACCGAGAAACCTACTCCGGCCACATGTCCATTCGAAAGCCGCCGGTTATTAAACACAATGCCGATTGGCTCCGGCCGTCCGCCCGCTATTAAACGGTGCCAGACGCCGGGCAAAAATCGCGTCACTCTCTGCTCCCATCTTCTCCTTGCATAATTTTCTCCACAATCTCCATGGCATCCAGGGAGCAGGAAGAGGAGTTCTTCGGCATAATAGCCGGCTAGGTGGCCCGTCCAGACAGCCGGATACGAGCAAGGCAACGCTCTGCTCCACCACCCTCGACGATACAGGCGACTGTAGCCCAGCTCACGGATGCAAAATCTCCAAACTGGTGCGTCGTTCAACAACTTGCCGCTCCAAGCCAGCTCGCCGAGGAGCGGCTACTTGCACCAGGCCGGCACGGGGGGGGGGGGGGGGCATGGTGGCATGGGCATGGCGGCTGCCTTGGACGACGTCGTTCGTACTGCTGCTCTCATGCCCGGGACTGTGCCATACGCCGTCAACGTATGCGCAACCGCACCCTGCCGGCGGAGAAAGAAAGTCGTCTTTGCAAAGATGGATGAAACGGTGGCCACCACGTCTGTGATAGTCGTCATCATTGATGAGAAGTAGAACACGGGAGGCCGTCGCCGCTTGGATCCCATGAAGGCCACCATCGAGGCGACGCCGACATATATAGCCGGTGTCTTGCCCGGTAGTAGGCCATCATCGTCCCCTTCCCCTCCGGCTGAAGCACATTGCGCGAGTTCCACTCGGATGAGTGGCGCTGCCGAACATGGGGAAGCGAGCCACCCATTGCGCTGAAGCATATACTCTAGGGCTCACGACAGTCCGGCAGCGGGCTGCCGGACATGGGGAAGACAATGGAGATCCGCCGGCGACAGCCGTAGACTAATCAAGGGTATTCGTGCCGTGCGCATGGATATCCGTTCTAGACTAGTTTTACCTTACTCCGGTATAGTTTTAGTTAAAAAAATGTCCAAAATGTAATGAATGTCGTTCAGTTTATATGAAATCAGTCGTGTTTACATGAATTTCGTCCACTTGGTTCAAAAAGTTTTTGAAATGTATGCATACAGTGTTGGATGGCTGTTTCCCGCATCCGTGTCCGCGAACTGGGCACCCTTGTCCATGGACAAATGCGGGGTAGGGGGGAGAGGGGGATTTTGCGGTTTGCCGTTGGAGATGCCCTAACAGTGCCAATGGGTTCATCACATGAGCTATTCTTTTTCTTTTTCCACTAGGCAATTGGCCCTGTGTTGCAAAGGATACAAATATTCTAGTATTTTAGCTCGTGGTTTACCAATTCATATTAATATGATTGTGTAGATAAATATTGACCAAGTCCTGCCTGTGATTTATCTGCTCATATTAATCAAAGAGAACACAAGTTTATTCAGTAAGCTAATAAAAGGTGAGACAGTTAAGGCATTGCAATACTTTAGCTTGTGATTTACCTGCTCATATTAATGTGATTGTGTAAATAAATGTTCATCAAATCCTGTCTGTGATTTACCTTATTTTTATGAAAAGTTTGATAAGTAAATTAAAGTAAAATTGATTCAAAAGATAAATCTATTAAGGTGATTGATTATCATATGAGGAAGGTTGGACGAAGAGGTTATGAGAAGAAAGGTGAAACGAGAAGCTTGCATTCTTTTTAAGTAGTATAAGGAGAGATATGGTCACCGAAAAGGACCAGATTTCACTATCAACGATAACAGAACAAAAATGTAGAAAACATGAAAGCATCTTGCCATCCTGGTGCAAAATATGCACAGTACGCTCACTAACAGCATTCAGAAAGAAATAAAACACAAGGCTAGATGTAGGATTGAAAGTATATCTAGAGGGGAGGGGGTAATTAGACTACTTGACAATAAAAACTTATCATTTTTCCAATATTAGTAGCGGGCAAGTTTTAACAATACTACCAAGTCAAGTACACCCTACACGTGCAAGTCTAAGAGTTGAGCAGTGGAAAGTAAAGACTTTCATATGAATGTAAAGGAGGGATCGGGGAAATGAAACGCAATGAAGAGACGATGATTTTTGTCGTGGTTCCAATAGGTGGTGCTATCGGACATCCACGTTGATGAAGATTTCAACCCACGGAGGGTAACAGGTGCACGGATCCACGGAGGGCTCCACCCACGAAGGGTCCACAAAGAAGCAACCTTGTCTATTCCATCATGGCTTTCGCCCACGAAGGACTAGACTCACTCGGGTAGATCTTCACAACGTAGGTGCTACCTCTTGAGCACTGCGTTGGTTTTCCCTTGAAGAGGAAAGGGTGATGCAGCAAAGAAGCGTAAGGTATCAATCTAGTAGGAGGCCACGCACAAGTCCCTCGCACCTACACAAACAAATAAATCCTCGCAACCAATGCAATAAAGGGGTTGTCAATCCCTTCACGGTCACTTACGAGAGTGAGATCTGATAGATATGATAAGATAATATTTTTAGTATTTTTATGATGAAGATGCAAAGTAAAATAAAAGGCAATGAAAACAGCTAAGTGTTGGAAAATTGATATGATGGAAAATAGACCCGGGGGCCATAGGTTTCACTAGTGGCTTCTCTCAAGAGCATAAGTATTACGGTGGGTGAACAAATTACTGTTGAGCAATTGACATAATTGAGCATAGTTATGAGAATATCTAGGTATGATCATGTATATAGGCATCACGTCCGGGACAAGTAGACCGACTCCTGCCTGCATCTACTACTATTACTCCACACATCGACTGCCATCCAGCATGCATCTAGAGTATGAAGTTCACAAGAACAGAGTAACGCCTTAAGCAAGATGACATGATGTAGAGGGATAAACTCATGCAATATGATATAAACCCCATCTTGTTATTCTCGATGGCAACAATACAATTTGTGCCTTGCTGCCCCTACTGTCACTGGGAGAGGACACCGCAAGATTGAACCCAAAGCTAAGCACTTCTCCCATTGCAAGAAAGATCAATCTAGTAGGCCAAACCAAACTGATAATTCGAAGAGACTTGCAAAGATAACCAATCATACATAAAAGAATTCAGAGAAGATTCAAATATTGTTCATAGATAAACTTGATCATAAACCCACAATTCATCGGTCTCAACAAACACACCGCAAAAGAAGATTACATCGAATAGATCTCCACGAGAGAGGGGGAGAACATTGTATTGAGATCCAAAAAGAGAGAAGAAGCCATCTAGCTAATAACTATGGACCCGAAGGTCTAAGGTAAACTACTCACACATCATTGGAGAGGCTATGGTGTTGATGTAGAAGCCCTCCATGATCGATGCTCCCTCCGACGGAGCTCTAGAAAAGGCCCCAAGATGGGATCTCACGGGTACAGAAGGTTGCAGTGGTGGAATTAGGGTTTTGGCTCCGTTTCTGATCGTTTGGGGGTACGTAGGTATATATATATAGGAGGAAGAAGTACGTCCGTGGAGCAACGTGGGGCCCACGGGGGTGGAGGGCGCGCCCCCCTACCTCGTGCCCTCCTGGTAGCTTTCTTGATGCAGGGTCCAAGTCCTCTGGATCACGTTCGTTCCGAAAATCACGTTCCCGAAGGTTTCATTCCGTGTGGACTCCGTTTGATATTCTTTTTCTGCGAAACTCTGAAATAGGCAGAAAGCAGCAATTCTGGGCTGGGCCTCCGGTTAATAGGTTAGTCCCAAAAATAATATAAAAGTGTATAAAAAACCCAATAACGTCCAAAACAGAATATAATATAGCATGGAGCAATAAAAAATTATAGATACGTTGGAGACGTATCATGCATCCCCAAGCTTAATTTCTGCTCGTCCTCGAGTAGGTAAATGATAAAAACAGAATTTTTGATGCGGAGTGCTACTTAGCATAATTTCAATATAATTCTTCTTATTGTGGCACGAATGTTCAGATTTAATATGATTCAAGATAAGAGTTTAATGTTGACATAAAAACAATAATACTTCAAGCATGCTAACCAAGCAATTATGTCTTATCAAAATAACATAGCCAAAGCAAGTTATCCCTACAAAATCATATAGTCTGGCTATGCTCCATCTTCCCCACACAAAATATTCATATAATGTACAACCCCGGTTTTAGCCAAGCAATTGGTTCATACTTTTAACGCGCTTTAGCCTTTTCAATTCTTACGCAATACATGAGCGCAAGCCATGGATATAGCACTATGGTGGAATAAGGTGTAATGGTAGGGGTTATGTGGGAAGACAAAAAAAGGAGAAAGTCTCACATCAACGAGGCTAATCAATGGGCTATGGAGATTCCCATCAATTGATGTTAATGCAAGGAGTAGGGATTGCCATGCAACGGATGCACTAGAGCTATAAGTGTATGGAAGCTCAAAAAAGTAACCAAGTGGGTGTGCATCCAACTTGCTTGCTCACGAAGACCTCAGGCATTTTGAGGAAGCCCATCATTGGAATATACAAGCCAAGTTCTATAATGAAATTTCCCACTAGTATATGAAAGTGACAAAATAAGAGACTCTCTATTATGAAGATCACGGTGCTAATTTGAAGCACAAGTGTGTAAAAGGATAGTAACCTTGTCCCTTCTCTCTTTTTCTCTCATTTTTATATTTTTTTGGGCCTTTTCTGTTTTTTTGGCCTCTTTTTTTAGTCTGGGGTCTCATCCCGACTTGTGGGGGAATCATAGTCTCCATCATCCTTTCCTCACTTGGGACAATGCTCTAATAATCACACTTTTATTTACTTACAACTCAATACTTAGAACAAAATATGACTCTATGTGGATGCCTCCGACGGTGTACCGGGATATGCAATGAATCAAGAGCGACATGGATGAAAGAATTACAAATGGTGGCTTTGCCACAAATACAATGTCAACTACATGATCATGCAAAGCAATATGACAATGATGGAGCGTGTCATGATAAACGGAACGATGGAAAGTTGCATGGCAATATATCTCGGAATGGCTATGGAAATGCCATAATAGGTAGGTATGGTGGCTGTTTTGAGGAAGATATAAGGAGGTTTATGTGTGATAGAGCATATCATATCACGGGGTTTGGATGCACCGGCGAAGTTTGCACCAACTCTCAAGGTGAGAAAGGGCAATGCACGGTACCGAAGAGGCTAGAAAATTGCGAAAAGGTAAGTGTGTGTATAATCCATGGACTCACATTAGTCATGAAGAACTCATATACTTATTGCAAGAATTTATTAGCCCTCGAAGCAAAGTACTACTACGCATGCTCCTAGGGGAAGGGTTGGTAGGAGTTAACCATCGCGCGATCCCGACCGCCACACAAAGGATGACAATCAATAAATACCTCATGCTCCGACTTCATTACATAACAGTTCACTATACGTGCATGCTACGGGAATCACAAAATCCAACACAAGTATTTTTCAATTCCACAATTACTCAACTAGCACTACTATGATATTACCACATTTATATCTCAAAACAATTATCAAGGATCAAAGTTCTCATGATATTTAGTTAAAGCAAATTTCCATGCTATTTTAAGACTCTCAAAATAATATAAGTGAAGCATGAGAGAACAATAGTTTCTATAAAACAAATATACCACCGTGCTCTAAAAGATATAAGTGAAGCACTAGAGCAAAAACTATATAACTCAAAAGATATAAGTGAAGCACATAGAGTATTCTAACAATTTCCGAATCATGTGTGTCTTTCTTAAAAGGTGTGTATAGCAAGGATGATTGTGGTAAACTAAAAGCAAAAGACTCAAATAATACAAGACGCTCCAAGCAAAACACATATCATATGGTGAATAAAAATATAGCTCCAAGTAAGTTACCGATGGAAGTAGACAAAAGAGGGGATGCCTTCCGGGGCATCCCCAAGCTTTGGCTTTTTGGTGTCCTTAGATTATCTTGGGGTGCCATGGGAATCCCCAATCTTAGGCTCTTTCCACTCCTTGTTCCATAATCCATCAAATCTTTTACCCAAAACTTGAAAACTTCACAACACAAAACTTAACAGAAAATCTCGTGAGCTCCGTTAGCGAAAGAAAACAAAACACTACTTCAAGGTATTGTAATGAACTCATTCTTTATTTATATTGGTGTTAAACCTACTGTATTCAAACTTCTCTATGGTTCATAAACTATTTTACTAGCCATAGATTCATCAAAATAAGCAAACAACACACGAAAAACAGAATCTGTCAAAAACAGAACAGTCTGTAGTAATCTGTAACTAATGCAAACTTCTGGAACTTAAAAAATTCAGCAAAAATAGGAAGACCTAGATAATTTGTTTATTGATCAGCAGAAATTGGAATCAATATTTTATCACGTTCTGGTGATTTTTAACAATTATTTTTGTGAACAGAAAGTTTCTGGAATTTTCAGCAAGATCAAATAACTATCATCCAAGAAGATCCTATAGGTTTAACTTGGCACAAACACTAATTAAAACATAAAAAAACATCTAACCAGAGGCTAGATCAAATATTTATTACTCAACTGAAGCAAAAAGCAAAAAACTAAAAATAAAATTGGGTTGCCTCCCAACAAGCGCTATCGTTTAACGCCCCTAGCTAGGCATAAAAGCAAGGATAGATCTAGGTATTGAGATTTCGATGATGCTCACAAGAAAGACAAGAATTGAAGCGCAAAGAGAGCATCATGAAACACATGACAAACACATCTAAGTCTAACATACTTCCTATGCATAGGCATCTTATATGCAAACAAATGATCATAGCAAGCAAAACCTAGCATATGCAAGGAAGAGGAAAGAAACAATAGCAATCTCAACATGACGAGAGGTAATTTAGTAACATGAAAATTTCTCCAACCATATTTTCCTCTATCATAATAATTACATGTGGGATCATATTCAAATTCAACAATATATCTATCACATAAAAAAATTCTACATGATCCACATGCATGCAAAGTTGACACTCTTCCAAAATAGTGGGAATATCATTAACTAAAGTCATGACCTCTCCAAACCCACTTTTATCAAAAATATCATAAGATTGAACATACTCCAAATATGTGGGATCTAAAGTTGACACTATTCCAAACCCACTTTCAATAATATTGCAAACACTATTGTCAATCTCATATTCATCATGGGGCTTAAATAAATTTTTAAGATCATAAGAAGAAGAATCACCCCAATCATGATCATTGCAACAAGTAGTAGACATAGAAAAACTAGCATCCCCAAGCTTAGGGTTTTGCATATTATTAGCACAATTGACATTAAGAAAAATTATAGTAAAATTATTGCAATCATGCTTTTCATCGAAGGAACTACCAAGTATGGGTGCATTAGCAACGATCTCATGTTTAACGTAAGGAAATATAGCAAATTCATCTTCATAAATATTGGCATCATGGCCACAAGAATAACAAGCATCATGTTCATCAAGGGATATTTCAATCAAATCATCGGAATCATAATTATCTATAGATTCATGCATATCATTATTTTCTTTAGAAGCAACGGTCATTCTTTCAGTAAATTCTTTGACATAGACATTATGAGCATAGTTTTCATAGCAATATTCAAGTATGTCAAGATTTTCAGATTCGTAAAGAGTAGTATCATACTTTTCAAGCAAAGAAGAATCTTCAAAAGAACCCTTAAAAGCAACCAATTCTTCAATTTGTTCAATATCATAGTAGCTATAAACACCCTTTGCATAAGAAGATAAGATTTCATTTTCATTAAACTCACATAGGTAGGGGAGGTGTTTTTTAGGGTTCTTAAAGCAACAAGTAATATCACAAATTTCACAAAGATTCCAAGCATAACACAACAATTTGTTTATTTGATTCCATAAGAGTTTCCTTTTTTCATACAAATGGTGACGCACAAAATGAGCATGCTCATCTAAAGATTTCCTATCAACTAGGCTAGTTGGGGTTTCAGCACGAGCGCATACGGATCGAAGATGATCCAAGTAGAACACTTTAAGTGGATCCGTATCAATAGATTTTTAGCAAGCAAATAGAAGGCACGTGGAAATACAAACAAAAAAGCATACGGGAAGAAGGCGAATAAAACGGCAAGGGTGAAGTGGGGGAGAGGAAAACGAGAGGCAAATGGCAAATAATGTAATGCGGGAGATAAGGGTTTGTGATGGGTACTTGGTATGTTTGACTTTTGCGTAGACTCCCCGGCAACGGCGCCAGAAATGGCTCGTTGCTATGAGTCAAATATTGACTTGACTTGGCGCGAATCTCACAGGCAACGACACTAGAAATCCTTCTTGCTACCTCTTGAGCACAGCGTTGGTTTCCCCTTGAAGAGGAAAGGGTGATGCAGCAAAGTAGCGTAAGTATTTCCCTCAGTTTTTGAGAACCAAGGTATCAATCCAGTAGGAGGCCACGCACAAGTCCCTCACACCTACACAAACAAATAAATCCTCGCAACCAATGCAATAAAGGGGTTGTAAATCCCTTCATGGTCACTTACGAGAGTGAGATCTGATAGATATGATAAGATAATATTTTTGGTATTTTTAGGATAAAGATGCAAAGTAAAATAAAAGGCAATGAATATAGCTAAGTGTTGGAAGATTGATATGATGAAAAATAGACCCAGGGGCCATAGGTTTCACTAGTGGCTTCTCTCAAGAGCATAATTATTACGGTGGGTGAACAAATTACTGTTGAGCAATTGACAGAATTGAGCATAGTTATGTGAATATCTAGGTATGATCATAGGCATCACGTCCGAGACAAGTAGACCGACTCCTGCCTGCATCTAGTACTATTACTCCACACATCGAAAGCTATCCAGCATGCATCTAGAGTATTAAGTTCATAAGACGCCTTAAGCAAGATGACATGATTTAGATGGATAAACTCATGCAATATGATATAAACCCCATCTTGTTATCCTCGATGGCAACAATACAATACATGCCTTGCTGCCCCTACTATCACTTGGTAAGGACACCGCAAGATTGAACCCAAAGCTAAGCACTTCTGCCATTGCAAGAAAGATCAATCTAGTAGGCCAAACCAAACTGATAATTCGAAGAGACTTGCAAAGATAACCAATCATACATAAAAGAATTCAGAGAAGATTCAAATATTGTTCATAGATAAACTTGATCATAAACCCACAATTCATCGGTCTCAACAAACACACCGCAAAAGAAGATTACATCGAATAGATCTCCACAAGAGAGGGGGAGAACATTGTATTGAGATCCAAAAAGAGAGAAGAAGCCATCTAGCTAATAACTATGGACCCGAAGGTCTGAGGTAAACTACTCACATATCATCGGAGAGGCTATGGTGTTGATGTAGAAGCCCTCCGTGATCGATGCCCCCTCCGGCGGAGCTCCAAAAAAGGCCCCAAGATGGAATCTCATGGGTACAGAAGGTTGCGGCGGTGGAATTAGGTTTTTGGCTCCATTTCTGATCGTTTGGGGGTACGTAGGTATATATAGGAGGAAGAAGTACGTCGGTGGAGCAACATGGGGCCCATGAGGTGGAGGGCGCGCCCTGGGGGGTAGGCGCGCCCCCTACCTCGTGCCCTCCTGGTAGCTTTCTTGACATAGGGTCCAAGTCCTCTGGATCACGTTCGTTCCGAAAATCACGTTCCCGAAGGTTTCATTCCGTTTGGACTCCGTTTGATATTCTTTTTCTGCGAAACTCTGAAATAGGCAAAAAAACAGCAATTCTGGGTTGGGCCTCCGGTTAATAGGTTAGTCCCAAAAATAATATAAAAATGTATAATAAAGCCCAATAACGTCCAAAACAGAATACATTATAACATGGAGCAATCAAAAATTAAAGATACGTTGGAGATGTATCAGTAGGCGACATCCTTGCCCTTACAAACTCCTTGGTTCAACTCCATAATCTCTTGGAGGCTCCCAAATGACACCTTGCTACTTCTTGAGCTTGCGTTGGTTTTTCCTTGAAGAGGAAAGGGTGATGCAGCACGGTAGAGATAAGTATTTCCCTCAGTTAAGAACCAAGGCATCAATCCAGTAGGAGAAACACGCAAGTCCCCAATAGATGCGCCTACACAAACAATCAAACACTTGCCCCCAACGTGATAAAGGGGTTGTCAATCCCTTCACGGTCACATGCAAAGGTGAGATCTGATAGAGATAGATAAAACTAAATAAAAGATAAAATATTTTTAGGTTTTTTGGTTTATAGATCTGAAAATAAAAGATTGCAAAATAGTAGATCGGAAACAAATATGATGGAAAATAGACCCGGGGGCCATAGGTTTCACTAGAGGCTTCTCTCATGAAGGCAAATAATACGGTGGGTGAACAAATTACTGTCGAGCAATTAATAGAAAAGCGCAAAGTTATGACGATATCCAAGGCAATGATTATGCATATAGGCATCACGTCCGTGTCAAGTAGACCGACTCCTACCTGCATCTACTACTATTACTCCACACATTGACCGCTATCCAGTGCATCTAGAGTATTAAGTTCATAAGAACAGAGTAACGCCTTAAGTAAGATGAAATGATTTAGAGGAATAAACTCAAACAATATGATGAAAACCCCATCTTTTTATCCTCGATCGCAACAATTCAATACGTGTCTCACTACCCCTACTTTGTCACTGGGTGAAATCACTCAAGATTGAACCCAAAGCCAAGCACCTCTCCAATTGCTAGAAAAACCAATCTAGTTGGCCAAACCAAACTAATAATTCGAAGAGAAATACAAAGATATCAAATAATGCATATAAGAATTCAGAGAAGATTCAAATAATATTCATAGATAAGCTTATCATAAATCCACAATTCATCGGATCTCGACCAACACACCGCAAAAGAAGATTACATTAGATAGATCTCCAAGAACATCGAGGGGAACATGTTATTGAGAATAAAAGAGATAGAAGAAGCCATCTAGCTACTAGCTATGGACCCGTAGGTCTGAGGTAAACTACTCACACTTCATCGGAAGGGCAATAGGGTTGATGTAGATGCCCTCTGTGATCGAATCCCCCTCCGGCAGGATGCCGGAAAAGGCCCCAAGATGGGATCTCATGGGAACAGAAGGTTGCGGCGGCGGAAAAGTATTTTCGTGGCTCTCTCTGAGGGTTTTGGAATATATGTGAATATATAGGACGAAGAAGTAGGTCAGGAGATCCCCGAGGGGGCCACAAGGTAGGGCGCGCCCTCCACCCTTGCCGCCGCCTCGTGGCTCTTCTGGCATGGACTCCAAGTCCTCTGGGTTTCTTCTGGTCCAAGAAAAATCATCGCGAAGGTTTCATTCCATTTGGACTCCGTTTGATATTCCTTTTCTGCGAAACTCAAAAACAAGGAAAAACAGAAACTGGCACTGGGCTCTAGGTTAATAAGTTTGTCCCAAAAATAATATAAAATAGCATATAAAACATTCAAAGCAGATCATATAATAGCATGGAACAATCAAAAATTATAAATACGTTCGAGACGTATCACACCTAACCAATCTAGGAGACACCACTTTCCAAAAGGTAATAGACGGTGTTGTTGATGATGAACTCCTTGCTCTTGTGCTTCAAATGATAGTCTTCCCAACACTCAATCACTCTATCTTAAATTTGGCTTTGGTAGAAGAGAGGATTAAATGAAAAGCAACTTGGGAAAGGCTAGAAATCAAGGTTCAAATTGTTGGATTGGAATATCTTGATCTCAACACATGAGTAGGTGGTTCTCTCTCAGAAAATGAGTAATGGAACTAGTGGTTCGTTCTGATGGCTCTCTTAGAGAGTAGGTGGGGGTGAAGGGGTATATATATAGGCAACCCCAAAAATCCAACCGTTACAAGTCTTTGACCCAACTTAGTGACACCGATCATAAAATCTCGGTGAGACCGACTAGTGCAAAAGACTTGACCATTAGGCTTTTCGGTGAGACTGACTAGTGCAAAAGACTTGACCGTTAGGCTTTTCGGTGAGACCGAACATAACGAGTCGGTGTGACCGAAGTGCAATGGCCAGGGCAAGACCTCATTTCGGTAGTTCCGATCGTTTCATCTCGGTATTTCCGAAATGAAGCAACTTCATCACAAAAACTTGGTCAGGCCATCTCGGAGGAACCGAGGTCCATCGGTTGTACCGAAACATTAGGGTTTGGCATGTGGCAATGTATGGGTTCATCTTGGTGGGTCCGAATGCAAAGGTTTAGGTGGGACCGAGATGGACATTTATGGTTTTGGACAGGTGTGATGTGGAGAAGTGGTTGAGGATTTTTGGAGCAATATCACTAAGCACTTGAGAAATTGAGTCATGATCAAAAGCTCATCCCCTTTTAATAGTATTGGCTTTCCTATGGACTCAATGTGATCTTGGATCACTTAACCAAAATGTAGAGTCTTGGAGCTTTGTCAATTCTTATCCTTAGCATTTTGAGAGGTCCACAATCACTAGTCCTTGCCATGCCAATCATTGATCTTCTCTGAAAACTATTTATCAGTGAGCATTAGATCAATGACTCATATGTTGTTATTAATCACCAAAACCACCCGGGGATTAGTTACACTTTCACTAGAACATGTATTAGAGCATCTATAGGTGGGTGCCTCAAACTCCGGGGCAGATCGCCCGGTCACTGATTGGTCAAAAAAGTCAACCAACTCGGGCGCCTCAAACTGGCCTTAAACACCTGGGCTGTCCTACACCCCTCATATCCAGGCCAAATGTAGGGCGTATATGGGGTGGCTCGGACATGCTCGGGCGCGTCTGCCATGTCAGCCCGGCTGTCGGTGTCAAAACCGGCAGATCTCGGGTAGGGGATCCCGAACTGGGCGTCTAAGGATCAAGGGTAACAGGAGGCAGGGGACACAATGTTTACACAGGCTCAGGCCCTCTTAACGGAGATAATACCCTACTTCCTGCTTGATTGACTTTGATGAGTATATGGGTTACAAGAGTTGATCTACCTCGAGATCGTAATGGCTAAACCCTAGATGTCTAGCCTGTATGATTATGATCGCCTCTACGAACTAAACCCTCCGGTTTATATAGTCACCGGAGGGGTCTAGGGTTGTACAGAGTCGGTTTACAGAGAAAGGAATCTTCATATCCGAACGCCAAACTTGCCATCCACGCCAAGGGGAGTCCCATCCGGACAGGGGGGAAAGCCTTCCATCTTGTATCTTCACGGCCCATGTCACATAGCCCGGATGCCCGAGGACCCCATAATCCAAGACTCCCTCACTGGCCCACTCTGACCCCATAAATATCTCCTCTGATGAACCCTAGACTACAGTCCACTCCACTCTCTTCGTCAACTCCTCTTCCCAATCCGCCGCTTCCTCTCTGTATCAGATCCATGGCAGATGACGGCGCTCCGTATCGCTCCAGCTGGTGGTGTTGCTACTGGTGCATCATGGCGGCGCTCGGGGTTCGCCATGGGCAGCAACCACACCCGGCTGGTGGCATGGGCCGCCGAATTGTCCCACGGCCTCCACGCCTGGTGCACTGGTGAAGCTCACCTGCTTCCCTCCCATGCATAGAAGGTGTTTGTTGAAATGCCAGAGAGAGAGAGAGAGAGGAGGAGGAGGAGGAAGAAGGTTGATGCGGCCCCACATGTCATAATGGTCTAAAAATGAAGTTGACTTTCCTGCCACATCAACCCTGAAGGGTGGGCCCCATCTGTTATAAACGCGCTTAAATGGTCTAAAATGGTTATGAAATTGAAGTGGTAGTTTGAGCGTAGTTTACCCCTAAAGTGGTAGTCTTTTTCTATTGTTAAGAAAGTGATAGTTCAGTGAGACGGGAACCCCAAAAGTGATAATATTTTGTTAAATACTCTCTTCATTCATTTATATGTTCCTTTATATTAGGTGTATTTGTTTTTTGATAAAATTCTATGTAAGGTGCATTTGTTCTAACTCCTTGTAATTCCGTTCTTAGCTCTCCAGAAAAAGGAAAGTATCTCTCACCTGATTGCATATATCTCTCCTTGTAGAAAAAATTGAAATTATATCTCTCCCGATTGAATGTATCTATTTCTTTCCTAGCCTAAATGATTTACTTTCCGCTAATCAATGAACTAGACAAGGGTAACTTCATCCTAAATTGTCTATAATTATGTGACTTGGTCACTGTTCCGAAAATAATACATCTTACATAAAAGAATGGGGGAAATTTTACGGTGCATTATAATACACCAGAGCACATGCATTATATGGGCGATCTAACGGATGAGAATAACTGGGCTTTTTTTAGCCCAAGGGTATTTTCGACCTGATTTGTTTTTTAAACTTTAATCGGCCCAATTATGTCCAGGGGTATTCTCGTCCTAAATTTTTCAATTAAATTAATTGCATTAATAAAGCACTTCATTATAGATGTCCAATCATCGTGCGTACTCTTTTAAATTTCGGTTCAAGCGGTTCGTCCTCTCTCCTCCTCTCGAGCCCTAACCTCGGGCCCCCTCAATCGCCTCCGGCGCCCTCAATCACCGCCGATCGCCCTCGGCGCCCTCGATCGCCGTCGATCGCACTCGCCGTGTCTACCCCTCCTGCTCCTACTCCCCCTCACTCCCTCCATCGCAAGTCACCCTAGTCGGGTCACGACGCCAGATCTTCCGACGAGCCGCTAATCCACTCCTTCCCCGAGCGGACGCCACCTTCCCCGACCCGAGAGGCCACATCATCCTCATCGACGTGCATCAACTTTTTCACGCGGATCTTCGCTGTAAGTGCCTAGCCCTCTCAAATCTTTTCTGGTCACTTGTGCATATAGTACCAATAGGGGTTGGATTTGATTCGGGTTTAGGATATGTCATGTGAGGTTTAGGGTTTATCGTTTCAGAAAGTTGTGACGAGATTCCGATCGGATTTTGTTAGGGTTTAGGATATGTCATGTGAGGTTTAGGGTTTATGTTTTCAGAAAATTCTGACGAGATTACGATTGAAAGGAAGTGTAAGTCGGATGTAGCTAGGACATATTAAAGGACTTAGTTAGGGTTTTGTGGCATGAGAAAGTTGTCAGCAGATTTGGATTCAAAGAAAGTTATTTTGGATTTAGTTAGGAGATACATTTGAATTGAGTTTCGAGATATTTTGGATTTAGTTAGGAGATAATTAATTTTGTATGGAGTTTGGACTTATTTTGGATTTAGTTAGGAGATAATTTGGATTTAGTTAGGAGATACTTTTGGATTTAGTTAGGAGATAATTTGGATTTAGTTAGGAGATATTTTGAATGGAGTTTGGAGATAATTGATCTATCAGGGCATTTGAAGGACTCGTGGAATTTGGATTTAGTTAGGAGATCATCAGTTACAGCTACTACAATCAATTAAAAATTTCTAGATTTAGTCCGGGCATATTTACTTACAGATTTTGAAGGACTGAGTTAGTGCATAATTTCGGTAATGTATGCTATCCATCCGTAACATTGACCATCTGCTTTCGCTGGCAGCATAACGACATGGATGATAAAGGCAACGATGGCAAAAACTTGGGTGATACATGCACGGATGACAAGGACATGGGTCATAGAGGCAACGAAGGCAAAGGCATGGATGATAAGGATAATGAGGATGCATGCAAGGATGGCATAGACATGGATGATGTACACATGCAAGGTAAAGGAATTGATAATAAAGGCATGGCTGGTTCAGACCTGAATGAGTGTATGGAATACTTAGACATTGTGAAGAAGACTTTCAGGACTGAGGAAGAAGCCTACATGTTCTACGTAGGCTATGCGAGAAAAAAGGGTTTGGCGTTAGAAAGGATGATCTGAAGTACAGGGGTCCGGGTTCGAAACAAAATGCATACAGAAGGACATACAAGTGCTGCAAACAAGGATGGCGGGCCCTTAAGAACTTGAACAGAGCTGAAAGGAAAATTCGAGGGGTCTTTCTCGGCGTGGGTGTCCTGCTCTTTTTCAGCTTGAGCTACAAGATAGCAGTGGCCTCTGGTTCGTCAAGAATTTTGTGGACAAGCATAACCATCTGTTTGTCCCTGCTGACATGACTCCCTACTTATCGGCTCATCGTAGAATGACTGATGCACAAAAGGCCGATGTCATCGAGTATGCTGTCAGTGGACTTCGAACACATCAGATTATGAATGTAATGGAGAAGAATGCCGGAGGTCCCGACAAGGTTGGATTTAGAGATCGAGACATATACAACCATGTTTCAATCCAGAAGAAGCGCAAGATAGAAGGCAGTGACGCTAGATATTTGCTCACCTATATGATTGCACAGAAAAAAGCAGACCTAGAAATATTTCTCAAATACACAAAAGACAGCGAAGGCCATTTGAGGAACATATTCTGGGTTGACTCACAATCCCACATTGAATGTTGCCTTTGGTGGTGTCGTGGTGTTCGACAGTACATATCGGTCTAACAAGTACATGCTTCCGTTTGTTCCATTTGTTGGTCTGAACCATCACCGCAACACATTTTTGTTTGGGGTCGGTCTAGTGTCAGACGAGACAATTGCATCATACCAGTGGCTTCTTCATGTATTTTTGGAGGCAATGTCCCAGATGGCACCAATTTCAGCAATCACCGATGGGGACGGTGCAATGGCTAAAGCAATAGCTACTGTCTGGACCGGAACAGATCATCGTTTGTGCACATGGCATATCAAGGAGAATATGGTGATGCACCTCCGCAAGAAAAAGCTTGAGGAATTTAGGGAATTCATTTACCGTCGTTGGGATGTTGATGAGTTTGAGAAAAGATGGGAGGCTTATAAGGTTTGGTTCAAAATAAAACCAACATGCAAGAGGTCGTCATGGGTTAACAGGATGTATGAGCTGCGACACAAATGGGTTGCTGCATACACAAAGGGTAGATATTTCCTAGGCATGATGAGTAATCAGAGGAGTGAGTCTCTCAACTCAAGGCTTCATGTGCACCTAAATAGGAAGATGCAGCTTGTTGATTTGTTGCAGCATGTTGAGCACTATGTATCCATAATGCATAAGAATGAAGCAGCATTAGACGTAGTAGCGACACATACGATACCCTTCACTAAGCTGAATGCACACCCTCTAGAGATT
This sequence comes from Aegilops longissima, assembly GCA_021605205.1. Classification (NCBI taxonomy): domain Eukaryota; kingdom Viridiplantae; phylum Streptophyta; class Magnoliopsida; order Poales; family Poaceae; genus Aegilops; species Aegilops longissima. Next base: position 625,422,610 of record CM038680.1, on the reverse strand, counting down.
GCTGCCTCTTATATTTATACAACTGTGATGTTTCCACGGGTAAAGCATCAGATTGTCGAAGGAACAAATTGGCAGGTCACAGACCGGGTAGCATGTGATCGTTTGGTCGTGTTTGGAGTTTTGCGCAAAGCCCCATATGATAATTTCCCATATGGTAGGGATGCTAGAGAATTGCAAGGTAAGGAAGGTAAGTATGCTGAGGACTTGCATGCAAAAAATTGATCTTGAGGATCCCAATGACTTGGAAGGTAAGGATCTTGAGGACTTGCATGCAAAAACTTGGATCTTGAGGATCCCAATGACTTGGAAGGTAAGGATCTTGAGGACTTGCATGCAAAAACTTGGATGCTGAGGATCCCAATGACTTGGAAGGCAAGGATGGTGTGGACTTGCATGCCAAAAACCTGGATGCTAAGGATCCCAATCACTTGGAAGGTAAGGACAGTGAGGAGTTGGATGCAAAAAAGTTGGATGCACAAGGCGTGGATGCTAAGCCTGTGGATTTTATATATCACGTGACTTGTCTGTTTATGGGAGCAAGACTGGATGATGCAGCTTGTAAATTTAAAAAGTTGGAAAGTCAGGATTACCCATGCGCACATATATTCTGCGTTCTGGATCATCTTGGTGTACGCACATTTCCAAAAAAATGTCAACAAAAGATGGACAATGCATGCCAAGCCAGCGTTCCCTTCTTCGAGGACTGCGAATACTCATGTATGGTCTGATCACATGAATAAGTATCATCAACTACGCAACATGGCTAGTGACGCTTTATTCACAGCCGTAGCTAGCGATTCACAGTCAGACCAGGTGATGGAGCTCCCCTGGAGTATATTGGTTGATGGAGAAAAAACTGATTTGGATGAAGGCCATAAATCGTTTGTTCCTTTGCCGGCATACTTCTCTGCTGCTCGCGAATGCTGCACTGATGACGTGGAAAATCCAATCAAAATAGTTCCAAAAGGGAGACCAACTACCGAAGAATTGAATAAGAGGATTAAATCCAAGCGAGCGGATGAGAGGGGAAAAAAAGCAACGAAGTTAGTGCACATGTTTATCTCATTGTTCATTTCCATACATGCTTACAATGTTAATATGTTCTCTCTTTTTCTTCAACTTACTCAGGAACAAATCGGGGAAATCAAAGGTCACAAGGAGGAAGAAGCGAAAAGAGAAAGACTCAGAGACAGACGAAGACACAGATTCAGATATAGAAGAAGAGGAAGATTCAAAAAAAAACAACGAAGTTAGTGCACATGTTAATCTCATTGTTCATTTCCATACATGCTTACAGTGTTAATATGTTCTCCCGGAGAGTGTTCACATGCTTTTCTTCAATTTACGCAGGAAAAATCAGGAAATCAAATAGCACAAGGAGGAAGAAGCAAAAGAAGAGACAGAGTCGATCTGTAAGAAAAGACAGAGGCGACATCTGAAGAAGAGACAGAGGCAGATACAGAAGAAGAGGAAGATTCAGGTACAGAAGAAGAGGAAGATTTAGATGCAGAAGAAGAGGTAGATTCAGATGCAGAAGAAGAGGGAGATTCAGATGAGGAAGAAGAGGAAGGTTTAGATGCAGAAGATGGTGGGCTGAGGAGGGCTAGAAAGAGACCATTGGAGGTTGCAGAAGAGGATTACGCAAAACCAAACAAGTGGGCATTAGCACAATTGTGCATACTTAAACATGTTTTCGAATGCTGGCTGCAGATTCATCTATTTCATTTTTTGCAGGAAACGCAAGGGTGCTCCAAATGTCAATGCTGGGAGGACGAAAAAGAACGATGACAAGGGTGCGCGAGGAAAACCATTGAAGTTAGTGTCTGTACTTACATGTCCGCTCTAGAAGTCGGGTATTTGCTAGTACTGTGTTGACGTTTCTTAACTTTTCCAGGAAAGACTCTAGTAAGGGCGGTAGAGAACAGGCCAAAGGGGTGATGAAGACAAAAAGGCCTGCTAGGAATGTACCACAGGCTGAGCGAGTAAGAGCTGTCAAGTTAGCTTCTGTAGCTATAAATATAATGCTCAAATCTTCTTTGCTATCCTATTAACAAACATTGTTTCATGCAGGAAAGCTAAAGTGAAGTTGAGACAGGATGTTTAGATGCACAGGGTCAAGCTAAGAAAACAAAAGGATTTCTGGGGTCGAAAAATTGAGAACAAACTAAAGAGACAGTTTTCCATGCCGTGATCCACCTTGTTTCTCATGTATTAGACCTATTTGATGGACTGCCACTATTTTTATGAATTCCTCGTTTGATTGGTACACCCTCATTTTATTATGGATGGGTCGACATGGTAGGCTAGTTATGATTTATCAACATCGATGAAACAATGCATTTTTAGCGAAGTTGGTTTTCTGTATTTTTTTTCATTTTTTTACATAATATATTGCTGAAATTTGTTCAAAGTGTAGTCAAATTTCATACTTGAAATATAAAATAGAAATCGAAAATTTATATATATAGGAAAATAGAACGTTAATAGAAACCTTGTTTTCAAATAACATTGAAAATCCTTTATTTTCAAATAGAAAATAAGCATCTTGATATTTTAAAAATAGCATGCTCATTTGAAAAAAGCATGCTCAATTGAAAATAAAATAGAATGAATATGCTGATTTAAAAATAGCATGCTGATTTTAAAAATAGCATGCAACTTTTAAAATTATAATGCTCTTTTCAATATGCTACTTTTAAAATAACATGCTAATTTAAAAATATCATGCTAATTTTAAAATAGCATGCTTATTTTAAAATAGCATGCTTATTTTAAAAATAGCATGCTTATTTTAAAAATATAATGCTCTTTTCAATATGCTACTTTTAAAATAGCATGCTGATTTCAAAAATAGCATGCTGATTTAAAAAAATCATGTTCCTTTGAATATGTTGTTTTTAAAAATAGCATGCTGATTTCGAAATAACAGCCTCATTCTAAAAATATAACGCTGTTTTTAAACTGATTTAAAAAATTACATGCTTTTTTAAATATGTTGTTTTGAAAGCAGCGTGCTGATTTTGAAAACAACATTTTTTTAATTACGCTTTTTAAAAGATAGCATGTTTTTTTAGTATATACTCTTTTTCAAATTAAAAAAACATCATTTTGAAAATAGCATGCCATCTCGAAAGTAACAGAAACATCATTTTTTGCATTGCATTTCGACCCGCAAGTTTTTGTTTTGCATTGCATTTTTTTGTGCGACACACATACAAACCGCATTTTCAAAATAACTCGTACTACCCAACACAAAAACCTCGTTCAAAAATGAAAGTAGTGTGTAATCCATTTGAAACCCGGTTAGATTTGATTCTAAAAAATACTAGCATCATTGTGAAAAAAAAAGGAAATATAATTGCAGTCCATAAAGATAAGTATATCATGGAGGGTACCAGGGTGCGTTATATATATAGACTTGCATAGCAACGCCACATAGGGTTCATACTACCACCAAGTTACTGCCAAGTTCCACTTACTGGACGATCTTCATATCCAGTCGGACCCAAAAGTTATACCACCAAAGTACCAGTTACTACCAAGTACCAATTACTACTAAGTTGCACTTACTGGACCCAAAAAGCTGATACTACCAACTTGCAGTTACTGGCTAGTACATACAGATTATAGAACTAGCGTCAAACTACTGCCATGGGTCAACAAATCCTCATGCCACTAACCATGTTCACCCTAAGCCCACCTCCACTCCTTTCCATGAACCTGAAGATAGCCATTTGATCTTCTTTCATTCTGGCGCCCTCAACGACTTCTCTCCAGTTCTTCGTCATGATCGCACGCCCATCCTTCTTGCCCATCTTGAACAAGACCTTTTTATTACCTTCAAAATGTTCGTTGGTGACACGCACAACCATGGGCTTTCGCAGATAATCTTTGAGGTAGGCCTGACTGTAATCCTTTGAGAAGCACTGATTGCACAAGGAAATAAATAATGTTACATAAAAAATGAAGCATGATTTGCACACAAAAAGTAAGTATGATTTGCACAACCATGCCCGTCCTCCTCTCTGTCTCTACATGATGGCATTTTCACTAGTCAAGTATGATTTGCAAAAAGAAAAGTCCAAGTGTTTACCATCTTGCTCTTCCTCTCGATATTTGTCGAAAGCGAGTGAGCAGTCTTGACATAGTATGGTATGGGAGGTTCGCACCGCTTTACTATGGATTTGAGACAGTCCCACCGATCCTCGTTTAGCGATACATGGTTGCCGTAGAAGATGTGATCCTCAAAAGTTCCTTTTCTGACAAGGTATCCCGGACCTGTATAAAAAAATTAAGATGACAGAGTAGTAAATAATTTCATACGTAAGATCTAGAAAATCAGCACTGGGTTAATGATCAATGCCTACTCCAATGATCAAGAAATGAAGGACATAGATAACCCAATCACATCCACCCAGCAATATCTCGTAGAAACATGGGCAAATTGAATATTTGATTTATTTAAAATAACAACTAAACACTGCTCTATGTAAGCTCTAGTTCAGTCAATGTTGATTTGGAAGGTCATCTAGAACCCAAACAGAGTAATGTGTGGTAATCAAGTGTCACTCAAACATATACTTTTGATATTTCATGGTTCATTTAATATCTGACCAGCCAAATAGAACTTTACCCCGTAGTGCCAAGATAGGATCGTGGTCCACATCTCCATCTCCATCAGAACTATCATCAGTGTCATAGTCGCTAGAGGTGTCGTCATCACCGCTATAGCCGTCACTCCCACGTGAAGTGCCATCTGAAGCATCATCTGAGGTGGTCCGGTGATCACTCTCTTCACTGCTGATGAGGATGGTTGCCATTCAAACCTGTTGCATGCATTGCAATGAACAAATGTTAGTTATTGATATATGAAATCAGTCTTCCATTAGGACTTGTTAGCACCATATACAATGTGAATAATCTTTTCGCATACTTCTTGCTAAGTACGTAGTTCATGTATAAACATCTACACGAAAAAGCTAGTTGACAACTATTCGCACGACTAGTCAAGACTAGTGGTTAGACTCATAGTCATTGGGCAGACATAACCAATTAGGATATTTCAAGGTTACAATTGTGTGAGCTGGAAAAGAAAACTTGGTAACCAACCAATTAGTAGCCATGTAAAAATGAACCATGATTGACTGCTCTCATCGAGCAATACGTGAAACTATAACTGATCTGCCTTTGATCACTATGAATTTCCTGATGGGCTGTTGTGTGGTACCATCAGGTAATAAATATAAAGTCTTTAAATTGTCCCAACAAAACAAATAATGCATTTGCTGCTGTACATAACATTTTTAGAGGTAGCTGTGGAGGTTAATTTTCCAACTTCCAGTGAGAATAAGAACATGATAGAATCTCTCAAGCAAGATGACAGCATAGTAAAGGCTATGAGAACGAGCAACGTATGTTGACCAATAGTCACCCTTTTGTATACTTGCTATTTATTTACTCATTACTACCCATACCAACAAGTAAAATCATGATTATGAAGTATAACGACAGAAAATCCAACAGTGGGGAATTTGTTGCAATGTGTACTACTAGCTCACAGGAAATTTTCATTGACCCCAACAAGCCCATACCATATCTTGGAGATAGGCTGACATAATACAAGTAAGCAGTAACAACAATCAAGAGCAGTCTATACTTGACAAATCCTTCAAAATATGCACTAATCATCATACTACCGTCGAGTAATACATGAAACTATAACTGATCCTCATTCCATCATTACAAATTTCCTCATGGACTGCTTCTATGCTCGCCTTTTTAGTTTTTAATAACAAAGCATCAGGAAATACATATACACAGTCTTCAAACTATCCCAACAAACCAGAACATGTGTATGCTCCTGTGAATATACTTTTTCTATATCTAGCATTGGGGGGCCATTTTCCAGGGGGGAAAAAGTACTTGATAGCATTTGTCAAGCAAGATGATAGCATAGTGAAGGTTATGTCGACGAGCAAGGTATGCTGGCCAACACCCACCATTTTATCTTACTTGCAAGAAAGTGTTTACCCATTACTACCCATACGAACAAGTAAAACCATGATTACGTAGTACATTGTCAGATTATCTTGCTGTAAAATTACTTGTTGCAATATGACCTACTAGTTGATAGTAAATCTGCGAATACCCGAAACATGCACACAAGCAAGTGTCAGATTTTAACTTGGGCGGTGCTGCTAGATCGCAAAATTAAGGTAAGATCGACATTCGAAGGGCAGGGAAGATCAATCTTACCTGCGAAGTGGTACCAGATGGGGCTGGAGTAGACTTGTTCGAAGCTGGCACCACTGGAGCTTCGGGCGGCGCGACCAGGATTGGGGAGAAGAGGTGCCGTTGTCGGACCTTGTTGTCGACGAAGCAGTGGAGAATCGTGGCCGGAGTAGGGGGAGTAGGTGGCCTTGCGAATCCGGCCGATTTGACGACGACGAGGGCGGCCAAGGTGACGGCTTGGCAAACCCTAGTCGTCGCCCTCCGCGTTGCCTCTCTGTCTCTGCAAAGAACGAAGTGTGGTGGGATTGGGAATGGGGGTGGGATTGGGGTTGGGGCCATCGCTCGCTTTTATCTCTTCATCCCACTTGTGTAGGCCCACAAAAGGAACAAAGTGTTGGGCCGGATCAGATGCAGATTTGGCAGCTTTACCAATTCTGGCCAAACAGAAAAGATCAGCATGACCACATGTGTTCTTTTGAAGAAACCCTAAAAATACACTGCTGTTCATATTTCATGTGGATGAGTCTTTCAGTGCACCAATTGATCTTGAATAATTTTAAGCACTCCACAGTATATATATGAAAATAATGGTTAACCAATAAAATGGTAAACTATTAGATGCAAGTTTACAAATATTTTTAAAAAACCAATAATTGAATTGTATGCATTTTTATGATTAAATTAATAAATGTAACATTTTTGCAAAAACTATGATAATTAAAATACTCACTGGTACTTAAAAAAAACCCGCAAATGACTACTTATGCCAACCAAAACTTCTTCAGGGTTTCGTTTATTCATCTATTCTTTGGCATGCTAGTTCTCATAAAGCCTTCTTCGAACCTTCTCTTTGTCCGACAAATTCCTGAGATATTGGGCTAGCACCTTGTTTTTCGCCCTCACACCATGCTTTATTTGGTATCCTTTGGCAACTCCTTCGGCGTGCTCAAGAATACTAGCGAAAGCCGGGTCCAGATATTTGCCACAGAACGCGCAACGATATGACATACGCTTAAGCACGTTGCACTGTCCATTCTGCAATTCTTCAAGGGTTTTCTGAGTGTGTGCATCCATCTCTCCTTCGGAAATGTCCGCATATTCATGAGAATAAGGCTGCAAGTTTAAATTATGTATGATATAAGCTGCACCATTGTTTACAGTACCTAATATTCCCTAAGTTTCATACTGTAGTGCCTATAAATTATTTTTAAAGTAAATATTTATTAACTTTGAAAATTTAAGGAGAAAAAAGCAATATTAAATCCATATGAAAGCATAAATCATATGATGTACTGTAAAAAAATTGTCAATAAACATGCACGATGTCTGACTTTTAGCATAAAACCAAAACGCACTAAATTGTGGAGTGGATGAACCATTAATTTCTCAAAGATTGATTGAATAAATAATGATCATTAGGGACTGATGTTCAACATTATATTTAGAGCTAGATTCCATTATGCCAATTCAACAATGTATTGATGGTTTAATGATTAACCTCTAACCTTAAACTTGAAGACAGATCTAGGGTTAACAAATTAAAATTACCGTAACGGAATTCCAGTCCATGTCGTGCATGTGCTGCTGCTTGTGATCGACGACGGACTACTGCACGTCGTTGACACGATGCTTCTCTGGGTCGGACACCGAGTAGTCCAAAGCTTTCTCGTGGGGATCCTGATCCATGAGATGGATGACGACGTCGGTGGTTAGCCCCGCAAGTCCACGATCTGTCATGACGGCATCCATGACAGGCCCCTCACGTCCATGGCCATGATCTTTCATGACGGCCAATCGACCTCCACGAGTGGATTTCATATCCGGCGGCAGGGAGGCAGGCGTGTGAGCGGCGGTGATGGTTTCAGAGTGTACCCTAGGGGGAGAGATGCGGGGAGTAATTGGTAGTTACCTACTATAGCGGAAATACTTATGAGAAAAATTGATTGGTCGGTGTTGGGCACCTTCAATGCAGCGGCGCTTATTTAGGCGCTTAATTAGGATCCTGGAAAAAAATCACAAGCGTAGGCACTTCGGGCAGGAGCTAGGAACTGGATTTTGTACATCTACATGATGCAATCCAAAGATCGTGTCCGGGGTGGATGGGTTGGGGGTTGAAAATTGTGTACATAAACCCTAATGCTCAAGACTTGTGAAAACATAAGATCAAATTGTCATCAAGTGATCTAGTATTACTTGGATCGAGACTTTGTGATCATCATGTAGCCACGCCACAAACATGATGGTTCTAGTATTACTTGGATCAACACCTTAGGCAGCAAACTAGTGCATTTCCTTTTTGAGTCACCATCTTCCTTCTTGAAAACCACATGTACACACTCATCATGTATACCATAACACATCAGAATCTATTAACGAGCGCTCACAAGCTTAACTAGCTTCAAACGAACCTAGCCAATCAGGGTTGTATGCTACTTAATCTAAATGAGCCGATGATTAATGAGCACGATTTTAACAAGCAGAGATGCCAAACAACACACCAATTAACACTACAAAAAAAGACACATCCGTGACATTTTGGGCCGAACGAAAAATTATTCTGTCATACATATGACACTTCTATGACGATAATTGTGACAAAACACGGTATCATCATAGATGTGGTGGGCTCCTACTTCTGTGACAAAAAATCATGACAAAAAATGGGCTTTTCGTCCTGGGCGGGCCGGAGACGTAGCTGCATGACATTCTTTGGGTCGTCCATGACGGAAAAAACCGTGGTAGAAGCGAGGGGAAGGAAAATTTCGGGGAGTTCCCGGTTACGGTGGGAGGTCGGGGCCGGCGATGCGCTGCGTTTCTCGACACGACGCTGCTGCGTGTGTGCGGCGTTGGCTCTACGAACCCGAAGCGAGGCATTGGGCTCTAATCGAACAGGCGACACCTTTGCAAGGCTACGCGTTCATCGAACCCGAGCGATCGATCGATGGCTGTTAATCGAACCCGATTAGCGATTCGCCGCTCTGCTGCTAATCAAGCCGATCGATTGGATGAGCAGTGAGTGTTGCGGGGAGGGGGTGGATGAATAGTGGCGATGGCGTTTGCCTCTGGATGAACAGGACCCCGTGGTGTGGAGGGCTGGATGAACAGTAGACGGTGGAGCGGTGGCCGTGGAGGGGTGGTTGAACAGGACCCCGTGGTGTGGAGGGCTGGATGAACAGTAGACGATGGAGGGGTGCCCGTGGAGGGGTGGTTGAATAGTAGCCGGTGGAGTAGCGCGCGGTGGAGGCTGGATGAACAGGAGCCCGTGGAGGCTGGAGGAGGTCGACGGTGGACATGTACAGTATCCCGTGGAGTCCCGTTTTGCGGTACGCCACACCCCTCCCAATGAATAGGACCCCCATTTCGACCGTAGCGCTCCAACACAAGTCTGTGTCGTCCGTTTTGCGGTACGCCACACCCCTCCCGATCAATAGGACCCCCATTTCGACCGTAGGAGGTCCGTTTCGTCCGTTTTGCGGTACGCCACACCCCTTCCGATCAACAGGACCCCCGTTTCGACCGTAGGAGGTCCATTTCCTCCGTTTTGCGGTACGCTACACCCCTCCCGATCAACAGGACCCCGTTCCGAACTTAGGAGGTCCATTTCCTCTGTTGTGCGGTACGCCAGGCATCGTTTCCATCGTCTGTTCCGTCCAAGCCCTCCTGATGAACACGACCACACATTCTGTTTCGACCCAGCCGGTTGGCTCCCCATGAACACGACGACGACGCTGTTTCTCCGTTCCGACCCAGCCATGTACGTATGCGCGAGTAGGCGTTCGAGACCCCGCCCGTATGTACACATATGTGGCCGTATTTTCTTTCTTGCACCCTGGACGTTGTACGTATGTGTACATGCTACGTGCGTGCCTCTACTACGACACGTGCGCACCTCTACATCGACCAGTATATATGTACGTACACGTTCGCGACCAGAATGACAACGCTACGTACGCTTCGACCAGGTGGGTCTCGACTGTCAGGCACTTCCTTGCCTGCAAAGATGTAGCTGGTGGGTCCCAGCAGTCAGGAGGGCGAATCGTTTGTTTTTCTTTTTTGCCCGGACACACTTCCTTGCGTGCGAAGATGTAGCTGGTGGGTCCCAGCAGTCAGGGGGAACGTTTTTTCGCGAAATACGGTGACCCATCCGGTGGGTCCCTGCTGTCAGGTGGAGGAATAATTATTTTACGCGTAATAAGGAGGCACTTCCTTGCGGCCGTCGTGGACCCAGCTATCAGCCTCTCCACGTACAGTCCACGTCCGATGGAAGTCGTTCCTTGACCACATTGACCACGCCGCGCCGAGAGCACCACGGCGGTGGACAACGGCGAGGCCTAGGAAGGGGACGACGTGGAGCCGGGGAAGATGCAGCAGTGGATGCCCACGCAAAGAGGAGTACGAGGGTGAGGCTGTCGTCGCCGCAGAATAACAGGGGTGTGGGTGAGTAGAGGGATGGCCTGGCCAGCGGTGGGAGTAGTAGGGAGCGGTGAGGCCTCCGTCGCATCGCAGCCGACCATGGGAGGCAGGAGCACGAGGCACGACCGGCGCTGGTTTGGGCGGCTGGAGCAAGAAGACCAGAGGTCGAAGAAGCACTACGGCCGTTGGATGGACATCATATGGTCACTGGAGCTAGAATCATGCATATTGACTAAGTTGACAAATCCCTCCGTCCCCGTCAACTTAGTAGGCCCACAAGTCGGCCTGGCACTATACTGGGTCCCAGCTAACAGGCGGAGTATTCATTTTTTTTGTGCGTAATAAGGAGGCACTTCCTTGCGTGCGAAGATATAGCTGGTGGGTCCGAGCTGTCAGCGGCGGTAACGTTTTTTTCGTGAAATACAGAGGCCCTTTTGGCAGGTCCCTAATCTCAGGTAGAGGAATCATTATTTTGCGCGTAATAAGGAGGCATTTCCTTGCGTGCGGCCGTGGACCCAGCTGTCGGCCTCTCCACATGCAGTCCACTTCAGATGCATGTTGGTCGTTGACCACGTTGACCAGGCCGCGCCGAGAGCACCAGGGCGGTGGATGACGACGAGGCCTAGGAAGGAACGACACGGAGGCAGGGAAGACTCGGCAGTTGTTTCCCAGAGGAGAATCTGTTGTCTGAGGGTTCTTGGTTCGTCTGCCGTCGCGGAGAATAACAGCAGGTGTGCGTGAGTAGAGGGATGGCTAGGCCAGTGATGGGAGTACGATGGGGCGGTGAGGCCTGCGTGGCAGCAGAGCTGGCCGCGGGGAGGAGGGAGCGAGCAGTCCCTTGGCGCTTGTTTGAGCGGTATTTGGAGCAGAAGAGCAGAGATTGAAGAAGACGACGGCCGTTGGATGGCCATCCAACGATCCTTTGCTTGTCGTCAACCTTTTTAGGAAAGCCTCAAATCTGTGGAAAACAGCATACAACCCATCTGCCATTATTTTTAATAATTTACAGCCCATTTGCTAATTCTTAAGGTTTTTGGAGCCCATATTCTTTTTGTTAGCATTACAGCCCATATTGTGGCCACGGTTAAACAATTATACTGAAATTTTGCATATTTCAAAAGCGGTCCGAACTGTTTTAATCCCGAAATTTCGACTCACATTCAAACTGATTTTAAAAATAAATGTATATCAATTATAAAATCCAACAAATTCTCCACGCATAAAAATTACTGTAATTTAAAATCTCGAAATGAAAAAAAAAGTTATTTGAAACTAATTGCCGGTTTGATGTGTTTTAAAAATGTACAACCCATTTCTCATTACTGATGGGCCATTTTCTCGGCCAGCCGAATGAAAGCTCTCCTCGTCTTGAAAGATTTGCAGCCCAACAGGCCTAACAAAGCGACTTACTTGGCAAATCACAAAAAATTGGGTTGTGGCCGTGGACCCAGCTGTCAGCCTCTCCACGTACAGTACTCTTCCGATGGAAGTCGTTCCTTGACCACATTGACCACGCTGCGCGGAGAGCACCACGGCGGTGGACGACGGCGAGGCCTAGGAAGGGACGACGGAGCCGGGAAACGCAGCAGCGGTGGAAGCCCGCGGAGAGGAGTATCGAGGGTTCACCGTTCGGCTGCGGTGTGAGGCTGCCGCCGCCGCAGGCCCGCCAGTGGGAATAGTAGAGGCGGTGAGGCCTCCACGGTAGCACAGCCGCCACGGAGGCAGGAGCATGAGGCACGACGGTGCTGGTTTGGTAATTTGGAGCAAGAAGACCAGATGTTGAAGAAGCACTACGGCCATTGGATGGACATCGACGGTCCTTTGGAGCTAGAATCATTCATATTGACTAAGTTGACAAAGCCCTTCGTCCCCGTCAACATAGTAGGCCCACAAGTCAGCCTCCCACCAAGGTGGGTCCCAGCTAGCAGGGGGAGTATTCATTTTTTTGTGCGTAATAAGGAGGCACTTCCGGTGGGTCCGAGCTGACAGCGGGGGGAATGTTTTTTCGCGAAATACGGTGGCCCGTCAGGTGGGTCCCAGCAGTCAGGGGGCAAACGTTTTTTCGCAAAATACGGTGGCCCGTCTAGTGGGTCCCTGCTGTCAGTTGGAGGAATCATTATTTTCCGCGTAATAAGGAGACACTTACTTGCTGCGGCCGTGGACCCAGTTGAGACTCTCCACGTACAGTATACTTCCGATGGAAGTCGCTCCTTGACCATGTTGACCTCGCCGCGATCCATTGCATGCATGCGTCCATGGGCGTGGTGCGTCCCCCACTGTCGACCTCTCACGACAAATCATCTTCCGATGACTCTCGGTTGTTGACCACGTTGACCACACCGTGCGGCGCACCTGCAGACTAGAACGACCGGAGATGGGGAAGACGAGGCGGTGGAGTCGAAGATGGAGAGGAGTGGGAAACTTCACTGGTTCGGGTGCGCGGCAGCACAACCGCGGTGCCGCCCACGGGAGATAGGAGCAAAAACAGAGATTGAGGAAGGAGCACGGCTATTGGATTAACATCCAACGGTCCAGCTGATAGAATGATTTGTTTATTAAGTTGACAAAGCCGTGCGTACACGTCCGCTTAGTAGGCCCACAAGTCAGTCACCAAATCTGACGGGTCCCAGCTGTCAACGGGGTGAATAATTTTTTTGCAAAACAAGGAGGCACTTCCTTCCGTGCGAAGATACAGCCGACGGGTCCCAGCTGTCAGGTGGAGGAAACATTTTTTTCAGCTTAATAAGTAGGAACTTTCCTTGCGTGCGACCATGGACCTCGTGGGTCCCAGCCGTCAGGCTCTCCACGTAGAGTCCTCTTCCGATGACTCTCGTTTGTTGACCACACCGCACTGAACACAGCGAGGCGGTAGACGACGGCGAGGCCCCGGACGGGAACGACTCGGAGATGGGAAAACGCGGCAGTGGAGTCGCAGATTGAGAGGAGGAGAAGGGTTATAACTGGTTCTGTTGTGGCATGGGGCTGTAGTCTGTGGAGAATAACAGGAGGTGTCGAGGGGTGGAGGGATAGCCTGGCCGGCGGTGGGGTAGCGCTTCACAGCGATGCGTGCTAAGCAGAGCCGCTAGCCGCCGGAGGCCGGACCAGGCGGTCCCGGTGACGCTGGAGGAAGAAGACAAGATATTGAAGGTGCATGCCGGCCATTGGATATAAATCCAATGGCTATGGAGGACACAATCATTTGTTGACCAAGTTGACAACGCCCTGCGTAGGCTTCGACCTATTGGCCCACATGTGAGCCTGCAAAAATGTGGCATATATTTAACCTATGTTTTCTAGAATGTACAGTCCATTTGCTGGGCTGGGTGAACAAATAATTTCGCGTCAATCAGGCCCATTTATATTTTCTAAGAAATCCCAGCCCATTTGCACTTCCTTGAAATACACGTATTAGGTGGGCTCGTTATATATATAATGTTATGTTAGAAGGAGCAATTAATATCAAAGAATAAACCGGAGAGGCACATTTTTTATATATATAATTAAGAAATTAGCGAGTTATTGCTCAAAATGAAAATGAGCGCGTTATTATTAAATTGGTC